>CM060928.1:705136099-707636099 GCA_030765085.1 Allium cepa | reverse complement strand
AGTTTATAGGCAAACAAATAAATTCTAACTATCAATTAATACGCAATAAATAAATTAAATTAACAGTTAAATTTAATAAATGCAATTCAACAAATATGAGTGAAATAAACATGCCAAATACTCGTAAATAAATTTCTATTCATTTCTAAAATTAACTTAACAAACATAAAAGCTTCTAGTAGTTGTGAGTGAGTGGGTTTAAACACTCACCTTTTGAATTTAAATCGAATTTAAATTCGATTTAAACCCAAAAATTCGCCCGTCTCGGAATTCGTCCAAACCAGCGTCATCAGATCCGGAATTTAATAAGGATCCTAACAAAAGAAATTTCGTTTGAATCCGAGGTCGTATGAGAAAGTTATGGCGAAAAATGGTGATTGAATTCAAAATTAAAAATAAACAAAACGACACACATCTCACCTAACATTTAAGCCACGTCAGCTATCATCTTTCACGTGAACGTGATTCCAGGTTGCACGCAAACAGTCATCACCCAGAACGCACGAAACTATCCCTCTCCAGGCCGAAGACCCTAACGCACGCACACAGCTCCGTCGCCGTACCACCACGGCCTCCTGGCACTCCGCTCCTCACCCCCAAGTCGCGACAGAGGTCGAACCTCCCCCCCTCATCAGCGTGAAACAGAGGCAGCCGCCTAAAGGCACAAACCCAAATCGAATTATGCTCCACATCCAACCATCAACCCGCCTCGAAAACCATATGGATGCAATCACCTCGGCCTCCTCTACAATACCCAGAAATGTTTTCCCGATCCGACAACTTTTGTTACGGCGATGCTGAACGGTTGGGACTGTTTTGAATTTATTCTAGTCAAACGAATGCCCGAAACAGAAAACGAATTGCACCAGTAGATTACGTGTCTCGAGAACTATGACATATATTTTTATGGAATTTTTCTGGAGGATTTGGGTTTTCATTGATTTTTGAATTGGAGTAGATCTAGGTTTTGCAACCATTGAGGAGGAGAAAGAGATGAAGAAATGAACATACGGCAAATGACAATAGGATGGAGCTAGGGTTTATAACTGTATATTTATAGGTAGGGTTGGGTTAGAGTAGATAGTCTAGATAGATGAACGAACGGAACAAACTAAGGCCCAAAAGCCCGCTATGCCTCCGGAACCGAATTGGTTAAATCTATATATCCAAATAGGTATTTTAAAATATTCTGAACGCGATGGAAAAAATTTCACGACCAAATTCGATCGTATGAAGAAGTTATGCTGAAAACAAAATTTTCAAATTGATTTCAATTTGATTTTAATTAAATCGATTTCAAGGCGTTTCGCGTCTGTACGATCAAACGACAAGTCCGATCGATACGAAACTTGAAACCCTATAATAATTCACCGATACGAATCCGATGAAACTGGTTTCATCGAAATCCAAGTCTGTGACCAAAATGGCTATTTTTATACCCATTCATTAAATTAAAATAAATTATAAAATCCAATTTTATACTTAACTTCTAATATTGACCAAATTTTATTTCTTATAAAATTCATAATCAATTGAAATGATTTAACAAGTTTAGCTGTGAATTAAAAGTGGGTAAGTATATCAATTTGCAGTGTTAATCTCTGCACTTCCTTATATCTAGAAAATATAAATTAAATTCTCAAAACCCATATATTAGATTTTTAACCTTTATATTCTCAACTTTCACCTAAAATAAAGATGCCATAAACATTAGTTCCTGATTCACATTATTATTCTTTAAGTCAAATTTAAATTTCAATAACGTAGTATTTAACGTTAGAATCCATTTTATTATGCAATAAATACCATTGTTGGATTTTTGATACTTCAATTATAATTATAAATCTTGCTTTCTAAAGTTATATCCACAATGGTCCAATTAAAATTTGAATTAGCATTAACTTAATCTTATAGAATTAACTATTTTAACTACCAAACCAATCTACGCTAAATACACTTTTTAAATCAATTAATTGAAATTAAGTCTACCTTTAAAGGTATAAATTATAAATGCAGTCTCAATGAATTCATTTATTGATTCTAAAATCTTCCTATTTAGTGCATAGACATTTGTGGGTATAAAAATACTGAATTATAATATTTCTTTTTAGTGCATGCTTAACTTCTTATAATGCCCCTTTTATTAACTAGAACACCCTAATAAAGCAAAAGTCTTTAATTTAGATTTATTTCAATCTATTCCCATTCTTAACCAAATAAAATAAATGGTTAACCTAAACACTTGTTATCCTTTTGTATTCATATTCACTAACAACATTATTAACAACAATGTTGCTATAGACTTTAATTAAATAAATTATATGAATGGTAAAATTTGATAATTATGACAAATGCCCAAATATGCATAATTTTCTCCTTGTTATTACGAATTCCATTTATTTCTTTACCAGTTGCCTTAGTCTTCTTAATTTCTATTTACTACCAAACTTTCTATTTTATTATAGTTTCAATATATTAATACTTAGGCATATCAAGTGCTAGTTTTATTATTCTGCTATTTCAATTAAATCTGGTATGCACAAATAAACTGTACATTAATTTATTCCTACAAAATTGTTTACATACATTCAATTCCCAATTTTATAGAAAATATATTTTAATTACTTACTACTTAATCCATCCATTATATATTCAATCCAAACATGCATTTAAACCTTTTTATTCTAAATACCTTATTCAATGTTAACATCCACCAAATATAATTTACTTCCATAAATATGGTTGCACTTAAATTCAGTTATTATTTCACAAATATTATTTCCTATTTTCTTCCAGTATTAATTTCACAACCAATTAAATCTTATAACCACAACTCAAATTTACGTTATTCTATCTATTGCCATATAAACATTTCAATCGTTAACCTTAAATCCCAGTTACTATATCTAACTCCTACATTTATTCTTCACAAAAATCCTAAGACTTTTAATTTATTCTAAATTAGATTAGAATTTATATAAATTTAATTCATCAATTTTAACGGGTCGTTACACCCTCCCCCACTCAAAACTTTTCGTCCCGAAAAGGAAAAAGAAGGGAGGAGGAAGAATAAAAAAAACAGCACATCTTATTTAAATCATTAACTTATAAATAATAATTTACTAAATTTATTTTCTTAAATAAAATATACCTGTTTATAATCATTATATTCTTTTATACTTAAATTATTAAAGTTTGGAAAAATATTTTCAACAAAATTCTAAGTCCCAAAATTTTCGGAAAATTTTGGCAGAGTCTCCTTTGTACGGAGAGGCTCTGGAGAAAATATAATATCAAAATATACAAATATATTACATATATTATCCCAATCCGGGAAAAGTTATATAAAATAGCGCTAAAACGTAATTCGAAAACGTACCTATTTGTCGGGCAATATACGCTTATTATTATGGAACCAAAAGCAGTAGCAGTTGCTTCCATCACCTGTATTCACTTATATAATATAAAAGGTTAAATATTTATATTAAAGTGAATTATTCAAGTGGATTCAATCATTAATCAACCAAACAATACAACAACCATCAATTTTACAAACAGCATACATACATAAAACAAAGCAACCATTAATCCATCAAACAAATAGTTGTTTGGGTTCAAAACTTGAAATTTGTATGAAATGAAATTAACTATCAAGTGCATCCTTTACTCAACAGTCTTAGATGGAACAAAGATAGATACTTATTCATTTAACCACTTCAAATTTCTTACCCAACAACATAAATCAAACAACACAATTCAAACCAACACTCAAATTTATTTATTATACATTTATCTCATGCTTCAATGGTTTGATTTTCTTTCTTTCATTTATGGAGTGATTTCTTAATTTCTTACAAATTTTCATTTTCCATTTATCACAAAATTCATTATATTTGTATTCCAATTTATTTACTAAAGTTTCTATCATCTATTTATACTGCTTACCTTTACTTATAGTAAAATTTCCAATTTAACTTAAGTCTATACAATTAATTCTCATTAATAATAGCAAATTAATAGAATACCTTTATTACCTTACTCTTCACTTGTAAGATTTCCCCTTACATTTTCCTACTAACATTGCAACTTTTTATTATATGGTAAGTTATGTATGTTTTAAGAATGTAAGTGAAAATTTACAAGTTTCTTCTCCATTCCTTTAATTAATATATATTTGTTTTATAAATTACAATTTCAACTTACCTTTAATCTCATTCATTTATTTAATGTTGAAGTTTCCATTATATTTAATTACAGTAACCCTCTACTTACACTTAATTTATTAACCTTATAACTTGCATTCCTATAAGTGAAAGATTTTACTCATTCATTAACTATGGATTGCAGTCATTTATATTTTCCCTACTTTCCATTATATTAGAATAGGGGAAATTAAGGCGTACTTAAGTTAATAACCCTACAATCAAACTTTATAAATTAAGGAATTTCATTTATTTACTTAAGTTTAAAATCACCTATTTATATTACTTGCCTTAAAATTTTAGTAAAGTTTCTATTATAACTTAAGTTTATACCATTAGATTATTATTTAATATAGCAATTCATAGAATAATCCAAAATTTCCAACATTTCAACTTGCATAATATTCTATTCAAATCTCTTAATTAACATTTCAACCTTTCATATTTGGTAAGTTATATATGTTTAAAGAGAAATGCATTTGAACTTATACTAGTTTAATCTCAATTCTTTTAATTCATTGATTTTCCAATAAATATTTACCATTATTTATAATTTAAATTTTTAACTTCCTTTATGCTTAGCATTAATTCTCTTACTTATTAGAGGTTTTCAATCCATTTATTACTTACTCTTTTTTTTTATTCCACTAAAATTTAACAATTAATTAATGGAAAATTGTAGAATTAAATTCCGGGTCAAATTTCAATTTATTTTGAAATAATAGATAATTAGTTTCCTACAACTTTATATCTCAATTATATTTAAAACAAACAAATTCAGATATTTCCAACATAAATCTGCAGTAGAATTTACTACAGTGGCCTTTCCCCTTCGAAACTCGAAAATAGAAGTCAATGATGCGGCCGCCATCACCGAAATTATTTTCCAGCGACAGAGAGGAAGTACAAACTTATTTTCTTCAAAATCCTCTTAAACCAATTCTTTCGAATTATACTAAATATTTATATAAGAAAATATTTATAAACCAAATCCCTATATCCCATAAATCCATTGAAAACAGATTTTCAAAATCCCGGACTTAAGTTCTAAAATCTCCAATTTGATTTATTATAATTTCAACTTAGCTTCAATTTATTACAAATATTTATATATTACCTAACACCCAATCTATAGCAACCAGATATATATATATATATATCTTTATAAAAATATTTTTATATATGGAAAATATAATAGGCAAAATTATTTCATTCACCTATATTAAAAACGAATATTATGTCGGTCTGTCCTATTAAGTGTTTAGAAATCCCTATTGATGTCATAACGTCCCATGCATCAACCAGAATTTATAAATACAAAGCGGAACAGATTAACACAATATCAAAATCTTTATTAACACTAACAAATACGCTCTCTCATATATATACACTCAGCGACTCCCGTAGGGTATTACTACCCTATTAACAAAGAGTCAAACCCCACAAGCCAAGGTTTGTCGCTAAACCTAAGATCTGATACCAACTGTAACGTCCCGCCTTTTCGCACACTTTAAACCGACACACGTGCCAATTGAAAGCATACGCAAGGGCAGATTGTTATGGGGTAAATAAGAAAAACAGAGAAGAAATAAAAACAAAACAGAATCTCGCAGCGGAAGGATAAAATATAATAATAAATATACAGTTCAAAACAGTTTACAAACACTTGATTTGCTTTATACAATAAATATCAGAGTTACACATACCAATACAATCAATGCAGCGGAACAGTATGAGTGTGGTGCAATACTATAGATAATAATAATACGACTCCTTCGTCTTCGTCCTTCAAAGCTAAAGTCTTCGATCCTGAAACGCTCGGACTGACCCGAGCAAATTTGAAAAGACAAAAACACTCGAGTCAGAACTAAAAGATCTTATGTGAGTTAAATTAACAGAAATAAATATGAGTACAGTAACTCAAGAGATGCTCGGGATTTACATCTCCTGAGGATCCGTTAAACTATTTACTATGTAGTATATTGCGCTATTATAATAGTGTCTATTCATAAAATAAACTTACTTTTAAATAGCGTTAAGGCTTTACATTTTCCACCTTAACACGTAAAATGCCAATAGTCTATACAGTACCGTAATACCTCCTGATCGGGAAGCTACCAGAGGATACTCCATAGGTACGACACAAATAGAAACTCGTAGTAAAGGCTCGGTATGGTAGGTGACACGGCACAACTAGGCAATGCCAGGGTAGATATACCAATTGCTATCCAGGCTGGTGGAAACGCGTAGCCGCAGTTACCGCCCACCTCGGACTAACTCCCCCAGAATCAAAAATAAAGTGGCCACTGAACCAATCCAAAATCAAAGTATAATATCGAAGAGGAGGGTCCGATCAGAGGAATGACCTCATTGGCCTGAGAATCGCTCCTGTTTTAGCCACCTTACGCCAACTCACGGGAGTCGGGTCCACGTATTTACCTTACAGGAAACGTCGCCACCACCTACTTCATTCTGGAATCTCCACCGCGTACACGGTTAGTCAAAGTGGTTTTCGGTATTGACAGAGAGTATGTCCATATCCGATCCCGGTCTCTTTGCCAACCCATCGTTATTATAACACCGCGGTCATTTAAAAATAGCTCATACTTTAAAACCAGAATAAACATTTCCATTTTAAAATTATGAATACGATATCATTTTAAAACCCAAAACAATATGATATCCTTTATCCCAAATATAAACCTTTTCAAAATCCAAATGCTTTAAAATTTATAACGTCTGAAAGCCAAATATCCTTTCAAAGCATAATATTTCGAAATTCATAATTTAAAACCATAACTTTTAAAACTTGAATGGTTTGGATATTCAACGGTATATGGATTAAAAGGTTTAACTTAAATGTTACTTTGTAAAGAAAATAGTTCTCATGGCTTTACAAATACATTTCTTTATTAAAGTCTAAACCAACATTTGTATTATCTCTCTCAAGTTCCAAAACCACTTCAATTTATATATATATATATATATATATATATATATATATATATATATATATACGTATAACCATTTGGAGTATTAATATTTCAAACCAAAGTTGGATTTTATTCTTCAACAAATCGAATGTTCTATTAATTAGTCTTGAATATTCACATAAAATCCATAAATAAATAAAAACTCCAATTTCTAGTAATAAAATATATATATTTTTTTCAATTCAAATTATACTAGAATATTCATTTCAATTTATCCTGGGAAAAATCCAATTATAAATATCATATCTTAAAATTTCCAAACTTAACATTTAAACATATGATATAAATTATCAAACTCCATTTTCTTAAAAAAAAAATTTCCATTTTTAATAAAGAGATTTATACACCTTTTAATTTCAAAATTTTCAACTTCATATGTATACATATATGGAAGAAAAATATTTATACAATATAAAATTTAAGATTATTATAAACCGTATTCCATCCAAACCATAGAAATCACATTAAAATAGTTATATATAGACCGCGGTGTCTGTATATACTTTTCTATCCTATGGTCAAGTGATACGGATATTTATCATTTCAATCCGCAATTTAAAAGATATAAAATTTTGCGGTTGTATATCATTTCAAACCACAATCCCGAATGAAAGGAAATATGCATGATAATTTGCAATTTAATGATATACAATAAAACATCCATCAACATCACCCATCATCCAATCACAATCATCAAGCAATATCAATCAATAACAATTTATATTTGATAATATATAACAGGTAATAACTGGCAAATTTATCCAGATTAAATTTAACAACAATTAATCTAACAGTTTATATTCAGTAATAATCTATATAACAGTTAACTAGCAGTTTATAGGCAAACAAATAAATTCTAACTATCAATTAATAAGCAATAAATAAATTAAATTAACAGTTAAATTTAATAAATGCAATTAAACAAATATGAGTGAAATAAACATGCCAAATACTCATAAATAAATTTCTATTCATTTCTAAAATTAACTTAACAAACGTAAAAGCTTCTAGTAGTTGTGAGTGGGTTTAAACACTCACCTTTTGAATTTAAATCGAATTTAAATTCGATTTAAACCCAAAAATTCGCCCGTCTCGAAATTCGTCCAAACCAGCGTCATCAGATCCGGAATTTAATAACGATCCTAACAAAAGAAATTTCGTTTGAATCCGATGTCGTATGAGAAAGTTATGGCTAAAAATGGTGATTGAATTCAAAATTAAAAATAAACAAAACGACACTCATCTCACCTAACATTTAAGCCACGTCAGCTATCATCTTTCACGTGAACGTGATTCCAGGTTGCACGCAAACAGTCATCACCCAGAACGCACGAAACTATCCCTCTCCAGGCCGAAGACCCTAACGCACGCACACAGCTCCGTCGCCGTACCATCACGGCCTCCTGGCACTCCGCTCCTCACCCCCAAGTCGCGACAGAGGTCGAACCTCCCCCCCTCATCAGCGTGAAACAGAGGCAGCCGCCTAAAGGCACAAACCCAAATCGAATTATGCTCCACATCCAACCATCAACCTGCCTCGAAAACCATATGGATGCAATCACCTCGGCCTCCTCTACAATACCCAGAAATGTTTTCCCGATCCGACAACTTTTGTTACGGCGATGATGAACGGTTGGGACTGTTTTGAATTTATTCTGGTCAAACGAATGCCCGAAACAGAAAACGAATTGCACCAGTAGATTACGTGTCTCGAGAACTATGACATATATTTTTGTGGAATTTTTCTGGAGGATTTGGGTTTTCATTGATTTTTGAATTGGAGTAGATCTAGGTTTTGCAACCATTGAGGAGGAGAAAGAGATGAAGAAATGAACATACAGCAAATGACAATAGGATGGAGCTAGAGTTTATAACTGTATATTTATAGGTAGGGTTGGGTTAGAGTAGATAGTCTAGATAGATGAATGTACGGAACAAACTAAGGCCCAAAAGCCCGCTATGCCTCCGGAACCGAATTGGTTAAATCTATATATCCAAATAGGTATTTTAAAATATTCTGAACGTGATGGAAAAAGTTTCACGACCAAATTCGATCGTACGAAGAAGTTATGCTGAAAACAAAATTTTCAAATTGATTTCAATTTGATTTTAATTAAATCGATTTCAAGGCGTTTCGCGTCCGTACGATCAAACAACAGGTCCGATCGATACGAAACTTGAAACCCTATAATAATTCACCGATACGAATCCGATGAAACTGGTTTCATCGAAATCCGAGTCCGTGACCAAAATGGCTATTTTTATATCCATTCATTAAATTAAAATAAATTATAAAATCCAATTTTATACTTAACTTCTAATATTGACCAAATTTTATTTCTTATAAAATTCATAATCAATTGAAATGATTTAACAAGTTTAGCTGTGAATTAAAAGTGGGTAAGTATATCAATTTGCAGTGTTAATCTCTGCACATCCTTATATCTAGAAAATATAAATTAAATTCTCAAAACCCATATATTAGATTTTTAACCTTTATATTCTCAACTTTCACCTAAAATAAAGATGCCATAAACATTAGTTCCTGATTCACATTATTATTCTTTAAGTCAAATTTAAATTTCAATAACGTAGTATTTAACGTTAGAATCCATTTTATTATGCAATAAATACCATTGTTGGATTTTTGATACTTCAATTATAATTATAAATCTTGCTTTCTAAAGTTATATCCACAATGGTCCAATTAAAATTTGAATTAGCATTAACTTAATCTTATAGAATTAACTATTTTAACTACCAAACCAATCTACGCTAAATACACTTTTTAAATCAATTAATTGAAATTAAGTCTACCTTTAAAGGTATAAATTATAAATGCAGTCTCAATGAATTCATTTATTGATTTTAAAATCTTCCTATTTAGTGCATAGACATTTATGGGTATAAAAATACTGAATTATAATATTTCTTTTTAGTGCATGCTTAACTTCTTATAATGCCCCTTTTATTAACTAGAACACCCTAATAAAGCAAAAGTCTTTAATTTAGATTTATTTCAATCTATTCCCATTCTTAACCAAATAAAATAAATGGTTAACCTAAACACTTGTTATTCTTTTGTATTCATATTCACTAACAACATTATTAACAACAATGTTGCTATAGACTTTAATTAAATAAATTATATGAATGGTAAAATTTGATAATTATGACAAATGCCCAAATATGCATAATTTTCTCCTTGTTATTACGAATTCCATTTATTTCTTTACCAGTTGCCTTAGTCTTCTTAATTTCTATTTACTACCAAACTTTCTATTTTATTATAGTTTCAATATATTAATACTTAGGCATATCAAGTGCTAGTTTTATTATTCTGCTATTTCAATTAAATCTGGTATGCACAAATAAACTGTACATTAATTTATTCCTACAAAATTGTTTACATACATTCAATTCCCAATTTTATAAAAAATATATTTTAATTACTTACTACTTAATCCATCCATTATATATTCAATCCAAACATGCATTTAAACCTTTTTATTCTAAATAACTTATTCAATGTTAACATCCACCAAATACAATTTACTTCCATAAATATGGTTGCACTTAAATTCAGTTATTATTTCACAAATATTATTTCCTATTTTCTTCCAGTATTAATTTCACAACCAATTAAATCTTATAACCACAACTCAAATTTACGTTATTCTATCTATTGCCATATAAACATTTCAATCGTTAACCTTAAATCCCAGTTACTATATCTAACTCCTACATTTATTCTTCACAAAAATCCTAAGACTTTTAATTTATTCTAAATTAGATTAGAATTTATATAAATTTAATTCATCAATTTTAACGGGTCGTTACACCTTACATTTAAATCTGGGAATATTCTGACTTGTTTATTATTTACATACTACATAGGTCAGTATGACACTTACAAGTACATGGACATTAGCCTTTCTTGGATGATTGGGATTTTGAGGAGACAACTATGGAGTATAATGTGGTTTTGGAGTCTATTATGTATATTTTCTTTCGTTGTCTCTAAGTATATATTTGTTGACGAGTTTCAGTTGTATATGTCATTCGACTTGTATCGATGTATAAATTTTGTAATAGGTCAAATACATCATTTTCTAGACCTACTTTGAGATATGTTTGTTGCGTTATTATAATTTTTTTTCGCTGCGTTCTATGACAATGTAATCTTTGACTATATTGTGTATTGCTGTCCTGGTAAACCGATGTGTTTATTGGTTCGTGTCGATATCGATTACGTAAATTTATATATTGTATGAGGTAAGAATATGTGTCGCCGTTAGCCCAAAGGAGTTATAACGTGCAATCACCCCTTATTTCCGTGTTACCAGATAATATTACTATGTAATATATACTCTATGGTAGTATGGGTATAGAGCCGGGATATTACAAGGACACATTAATTATACCATATAATGTTATAATATTAGATATGTTAAATTGTTGCATTACATTTATCGAATAAGCTCCCACCTGATCTTTATATCAATACAACAAATATTCCCTATTAAAATATAAGAAAAAAGTTGTGTATGGGTTTCGCAATGTTTTTGCAAACGTAGTATTAAGCCAAGTTATAATAGAGTTGATGCTTTTTACAATATTTTTTAAATGTTGCAAAATACATTGTAATAGTTACAACTACAACTGATTTTAGATGTTGCGAAATGTGTTTTCACACAACGTTTTTTAAATGTTGCATAATATATTTCTACAACTTTTTTATATGTTGCAAAATATATACAGGTTTTAAAAAAAAAGGCAAATATTTCAACTATTTTCAACATGTAACTTTAATGTTAGTACTATTATTATAGAATTACCATTTCAAAGATTCAAATACATAAAATTCATTGATTCAAATACGTAGAATTCATCGATTCAAATAATAACACTTTTAAAAATTGCTTGCCGTTAAAAATAAGCTAATATTGTTCCAATACAAAGTAGTACAGTACACTAGCATCATATGTCTACGTCCTTCGACATGAATGAACATAAAACACTTGGATCAACCACTACGCTAACAATTACAATATTCATTCTAAATTGGTTTGAACATACCTTATGAACTAGGCTATGAATTTGTAAACCAACTCTTGTATTGGTTGTATCAGCCATGCATGCTTTTTTATGCTTGTTACAAACTCTTTCGGACTATAAACTTTTGCTGAACAAGATGAAATGTCATCACCATTCACGTTGCCTAAATTCCCCTGACCATTCCCATTATACTCAAACACTGGGAAAATAAAGACCCTGACATGAAAACCTTAGGAACCATGCCTAAAGGAATTTCATGGAAAGCGAATTACATGCAACACATGAAGAATAGTAAATACAGCATTTTCCTAAAGACTATAAGGTTAATCAGCTCAAGAACAGTTGAACATTTCTTTTATGAATGTGTTTCAGTTATTATATCACATATTTATGTCTCGCCATTTTTCAAGGTTTTGAACTGGGAAACTTTTTCAGTTATTATACCTGAGAAGGATGTTTGGAGATTAAGAGAGAAATTGGATTCTATACCTGAAGAGAAGTACCTTTCATTGTAAGAGGGAGCAAGGAAAGTGCAGCAGCATTTTCGTTGGCACAACAAGCTTATGAAATATGATTTGTTTCATCTGAAGTTGCACTTAGTTTGGTACAATAGAGTGTATAACATGAGAACTAGATAAGTTATGAGTTTTCTTATCTTTTCATGGTTGTATGGTTCAACTTTCAGTTTAAGGTGATAGCATTTTGTATGCCAGTTGTTAATAAGGTTAGGAGTTCACAGCAGAGAGTGTAAATATGGGAATTTGTTTGGAATGTCAGAGCACAGAACTCTCATGGATTACGCAATATAACCTATTTCTTTTAGTTTAGTATGAATTTAGTTCACTTGTGATAATCAAATTTGATTTGTCTTTTAATTGGTAAATAGAAGAATGTGATGAGTGGTGGTCAGTATATATCGACCGATCAAATTGGTACATGCAACAAAAATCAATTTCATTAGACAATATTACAGCAAACATAAGTACCCAACTTTCCACTTCATTTAAAAGTTAAGAATTCATATAACTACATCAACACTAATGAGGAAAAAATAACATTAAGAAGTTCAAAATTTTATCCGACCTGAATCCATGCCCATTCCCTTTGCTATTTGAAGTCAATGCTGCCGCCATTCTTGTACCTTGCTATGACTTTCAACTCAATCACAAATCCTAGTAAATTCAATTCAAAATTGATTCTTGCATCGCAACCTAATCAGAACAAGTAGCAAATATTGATAAAATGTGTTCATTATTGCTGCTACAACCCCGATCTATACATGCCACTACATTACTAGTTTATCCAATAAAAATAAAAATACAAATAATATTGGTAATTAGTGCGACCAAGTTAGAAGCATAAGAATCAATAGTTAGAAAATGGTTGCCACTAAATCAAAACTCAAAAAACAAAATGAGCTTACCTATGGCATCAGCGATGGCGGAGAGGATGTTCTATAGGCCAAAGCAATGGTGCGCTCTGTAATGAGGAGAAAGTCACGATGAAGTTGGAGAAGTGACACATGTGCTGAGGCGCTGCCGAGAAGCAAGTCGCGATGAAGATAGAGAAGTGGCATATGTTGATTTGGGATTTAGGGATTTGGGATCGATGAAAGTAGAGAAGCAAGTCGTGATGAAGGTGAATGAGCGGCTTTAAAATGAGAAGCAATTAGGGATTTGAGATTTCTGAAATGAGATGCAAGCCACGATTTGGGAATTAGGGTTCTAATGAAACTTAAACGGACTGGAAGTGAACGAAGACTAGGACTCTAAAATTTTAGAATGGCGCCTATTTTTTCTATTTAGAGTTGTATGTACTCCTATTTATTCTTTTCAACCCATTAAATATGGAGGCCCAAGTCACAAAACGGGGTGCATTTAGCTACACCGAAGGGTGTTGTGACGCCCCACCTCTATACTCACGCTAGACAAGAACACTACGAAGTAATGCTGTCACCTAGCACGGAGAATAAGGCTGTTGAGGAGCGACCATCCGTGTAATTTCTTTGCGCGAGCATCGGTATGTCAGATAGTATAACATGCAATTCTTTTTAAGTGGAAATCCGACATGCCGACACAAACTCAAAGATATCACACGGTGGCTATAATATCTTCGGAAAAAAATATAGAAATAAACATAACATAAATCAGTCACAGACAATTCATATCACAAAGGCGGAAATAGATATGAATATTACACTAGGAAGTGTACATCAGAGTAGTGGTCTAAAAAGATCCACAATATCACAAAAGAATAGTTACATGAACTACACAAAAGAATAAGTATACATTATGGAGTCTATATCTCGAATGTATACACAAAAATAAACTACTAATCTAAGTAGTAAGCCAAAAGTCAGAGAGATCAATCCCAAGAGAGAAGTCAAGCAGAAGCACCTGTAACATCTCGGTCTGACCCGAGTATTATTTAATAAGAAAATAATAAACGGATTAGTCTAACTATAGATATCAGATGAAAAGATATAGAGTAAGAGATATGACTAAACACATAATAATCACAATTCCAAGCTGTGATATATATATATGTAATTGAAAATCAACGAGAGATTAATCAATATCATCAAATCTACACAAGAATCAAAGAAATGCCATACTCCTTATTTCGTTCATCAAACCTCAAATATTGACGATTATATCAATGTCAATCACAAAAGTCAATGACACACAAATTCCAGAATTCAATACGCGAAATCCAGAAATCACAAAAGTCAATGACGCACAAATTCACCAATGCACAAATATTGATAAAACTTATCAATGGAAATCACGAAAATTGGTGAAACACAAATTCTAGAAATCATCTCAAGAAATCCAGAAATCACAAAGGGGGGGAGGCCTATCACAAACGGGAGCATAAAGCCCACCAACACGTGTATCACAAACGGAACGCTAATTCCATGGTTGCTAACCATCACAAATTGAGCCGAAGCTCCACAAACGGCCCGAAGACCATGGGTTGCTACCCCACCAAATTGAGTCGAAACTCCACAAAACGGGGTTTAGTCTCCCTCGCAGACAAAGAGACATCGCACATTGCTAGTCTAAATCACAAAGATGATCGTCATGATCAACGAGAAGTGTCGATTACAGTAAGCTAGTAAATATATGAGCTTAGCATCATGTCCCATAACCACTAGCTTAACTTAAATATTTACAAACAAATTGTAGATCTCCACTAGAAAATTGTCACAAGAGTTTCAATCGAACAAGTCCAAGAATTAACCAACAAAGTGAACGCAAGCGTTTCATACCACTTGTTTTACTAAGTCGTTTAATTAGATTTCTCATACGAGTGAGGTAAAGGTTTGTATATACTAATAGATTGGAAAACGGTTTTATAAACGAATTTAGTATTAAAATAGTATTGAAATCGTTTGAGGAAAGAGTTTTGATATTTACTACTAGTATATAAAACCTTTATATTTTTGAAGTGACAAAACACAAAGAAGATTGTAGGAACAATCAATCACTAAAATTCACATACGGAGATGTGAATAAAAATCCAACGAAACCGATAAAGAATCCTTCAAAATGGATATTCGAAAATCCCTAAAAAAAAGAGCCATCAAAGTCGTATTAATTGATAACAATAAATAGGAAACAACACGAATCGATTTAAGTTGGAAATTCAAGCAACAAGGCAAAGTAGGTAAAAAATCATCAGGTCAGTCGGCCGGCTACAGAGCTCGGTCGACCGAACCTTGTTTTGAAAAACCTCTCAGGCATCAGGTCAGTCGACCGAACCAGGGGGGTCGGTCGGCCGAACCAGAAACAGAAACAGAGAAGCACTTATACTAGCAGGTCGGTCGACCGGACCAGGGGGGTCGGTCGGCCGAACCTGATGCTCTGCAAATTGATGCCCATGAATTGATATGCAACCTCCACCAATTCGCAACCGAACGAGCATGGACGCTAGGGAATTATGCCTAACGGCTACCCGGCCCTATTGGCTCCTCGATGCATCACCAAACACATGTTCAAACGTCATAGTTATGATTTTTAAAGGATTGAACCCAAAACACCAAAAATTGGAATATTCACCAAATCAATCCAAACCAAAAGCAAATGCACACGAATAAGTGTTAGGAATTCATACCTAACATTCGAAGATAAATATAAGCATAGATGTGAGATAAAAATCTCACATTTTCACAAAATCAAACAAGAAGAAGCTTGAAAGCAAATGGAGAATCAACCTCTCTTCACCACAACCCAAATGAGCTTGAATCTATGCTCAAAACAAGATCATTCCCAAAATTAGGTTTAGGAATTTCTGAAATTGGTAAGAGAATAAGTTGGAGAAGAAGGAGAGAAGCTTACCAATGGGTTCTTCTTGAGTTTGGAGCTAGGAATTTGAAGTTGCAAAAGGAACTAGGGTTTTGGAGTTTTAATTTCCAATCTCTCCCACCATTAATGCCTTAGAACTGAAAAGAGAAGAGAATGAGGGTGAATGGGGAAGAGTGGCTCAGATTTGAGTATAAGTTAAACATAGGGCTGAGCCCAAAACCAAACCCAAAGTGAAAAGTAGCAAAAATCAACTTTCTCCAAACATATCGAAGCTTATACCCAAAAAGGTCGCAAACGGCATTTTAAACTCAATGGGAGTGGTCCAGAGTCCTAATTCGACCATATGCATAAAGTAGCTTTTCGGACTAAAATCCGACTAACGATAAAATATTTCAATAAAATATTTAAGTATAAAATCGATAAATAAGCGGGTTGTTACAGACTCCCCTCCTTAAAGAAATTGCGTCCTCGCAATATTTAAGAAGAAGATATGTAGTAACAACCATAAAAGCATATTCAACACAAAAGAAATTTGAAATAAGAAGTTCACCTTAAAGAGCACGGGAAAGCAAGTCCGGATGTGATCGCTCGATGAATTCCCTAGACTCCTAAGAACAATCCTTGGTATTTGAAGACCATTGAACTTTAACAAGCGGAACATCTTTATTTTGAAGTCGTTTGACTTCCGAAGCAATGATACGAATAGAATGTTGCTCATAAGTTAAATTAGGCGAAACTTCAATCTCTTCCACAACACCGGGCTCAAGAATAGAATCGGAATCTCGAAGACATTTTCGAAGTTGAGAAACGTGAAACACGTCATGGATAGCAGAAAATTAAGCCGGTAATAAAAGGCGATAAGCCATGGAACCAATACGTTCAGTGATAGGAAATGGCCCAATATATCGAGGCGCTAACTTTCCCGATCGACTGAAACGTACAGCACCCTTCATAGGTGAAACACGAATAAAAACAAGATCTTCAACAGAAAATTCTAATCTCCTTCTTCGGTTATCGGCATAGGATTTTTGTCTACTCTGGGCTTCTTTCATCCTATGACGAATAAGATCAATCTTTTCTGTGGAATCATGAATAAAATGTGGACCTAAAACCAGCTTCTCACCGGCCTCAAGCCAACAAGAAGGAGATCGGCATGGCCTTCCATAGAGTGCCTCAAAAGGTGCCATACCAATACTAGATTGGAAGCTATTATTATAGGAAAATTCAACAAGAGAAATATGATCTTCCCAACTTCCACCGAAATCAAGCACACAAGCACGAAGAAGATCTTCAAGGGTTTGATTCACACGCTCGGTCTGTCCATCGGACTGGGGGTGATAAGCGGTGCTAAAATTAAGCTTCGTTCCCAAAGCTTTTTGAAGACTCTTCCAAAATCCACGAGCAAACAATGGATCGCAATCACTAACAATAGAAGTAGGAACACCATGTAATTTAACAATCTCTTTAACAAAGAGTTTGGCCAAAAGAGGAATGGTTCGGTTAGACCAAACGGGAATAAAATGGGCGAATTTAGTAAGTCTATCAACAATCACCCGTAAGCTATCATGACCCGAACGAGAACGGGGAAGGCCATCTATAAAATCCATGGAAATTTGGTCCCACTTCCAAATTGGAATTTCTAAAGGTTGCAATAACCCACCGGGCCTTTGATGCTCGGCCTTGACGAGTTGGCAAGTCATGCAACGCTTAACGAAGTTAGCGATGTCAAGTTTCATTCCCTCCCAATAATAAAGTCGCTTCATATCCGCGTACATTTTACTACTACCGGGATGAATGGTAAATTTAGAATGATGAGAATCTTCTAAAATATCTTTACGAAAATCACCAATATTTGGCACGACAAGTCTACCAAATTTCCGAATGCCGCCACGAGAATCGACATCAAAGTCTTTCAAACCTTCAATATCAATTTTATCCTTAATATTTTGGCTAAGAAGAGCCAATTCAGGATCTAGCCTTTGAGCTTCAAGAATGCGGTCTAAAAGAGATGGATGAGCCTCAAGGCTACATAAAACAAATGATGAGCATAAATCGGATATGCGCTCTCGAATCTCACAAGTGGATAAGATCTCGAGATCGTTCCATTCGGATATCATCATAGAAACAACAGCTTGTTGTTTTCGGCTAAGAGCATCGGCGACACGATTACCCTTACCGGGAGTATAAAGAATATCAAGATCATATGGTGTAAGAAATTCGAGCCAACGCTATTGACGCAAATTAAGTTCCTTTTGAGAGAATAAATACTTCAAGGACTTATGATCAGTATAAAGAACAAATTTCTCTCCTAAAAGATAATGACGCCAAATACGAAGGGCGAAAACAATAGCCGCGAGCTCTAAATCATGAGTGGCATATCTAGTCTCAGCAGGCTTCAATTGCCTAGAAGCATAAGCAATAACACGTTCTTTTTGCATAAGAACGGCACCCAAACCAACGCGACTAGCATCGGTATAAACAACGAAATCTTGATTCCCCTCGGGAATAACAAGAATAGGAGCATTAGAAAGAAGTTCCTTTAGTTTCTGAAAAGATGTTTCACATTTGTCCGACCAAATGTATTTAAAACCTTTCTTCGTTAAGCTAGTGAGAGGCACAGCAATCTTAGAAAAGTCTTTGATAAAATGGCGGTAATAGCCCGCCAATCCGAGAAAACTACGAATCTCTGTCACACTCTCCGGTCTCTTCCAATCTTGAATTGCTTCAATCTTTGAAGGATCCACGGAAATTCCGGATTCGGAAATAATGTGACCAAGGAACTTTACCCGAGATTGCCAAAAATGGCATTTAGAAAATTTCGCCTTTAATTGATTACTCCTAAGAGTTTCCAACACAATCCGAAGATGTTTTTCATGCTCCTCCTCGGATTTAGAATACACAAGAATATCATCGATAAAGATAAGAACAAACCGTTCGAGGAAATCTTTGAAAACCCGATTCATAAGGTCAACGAAATACGCCGGAGCATTCGTCAAACCAAATGGCATAACAAGCCATTCATAAGATCCATACCGAGTACGGAACGAGGTCAATGGAATACTATCCTCTGCAATACGAAGCTGATGAAATCCAGTAGCTAAGTCTAATTGTGAAAAGACCTTAGCACCACTAAGCTGATCGAATAGATCATCAATCCGAGGTAAAGGATATTTATTTTTGATGGTAAGATCATTAAGCACGCGGTAGTCAACGCAAAGCCTAAGTGTACCATCGGATTTCTTCACAAAAATAGCCGAAGCTCCCCAAGGCGAGGAACTAGAGCGAATAAATTGCTTCGTCTCCAATTCGGATAATTGTTTACGCATCTCCTCGTTTTCTTTATTGGACATACGATAAGGAGGACGAGTGATAGGTTGAGCTCCGGGAATAAGATTAATTCTGAACTCAATTGCTCGCTTAGGTGGTAATCCTAAAACGGGTTCGAATATGTCGGAAAATTCACGAATGACGTGAATAAGAGAAATAATATCACCCTCATCATCATCGTCATCACGAGGGTTTAAAGAATATAAAGATGCAACCAAAGCAGAATCCGAATCTTTAAGAATAACAGAAACCTGATTATCAGATTGAGGATGTCGAAGATAAATAGTCCGCTCAGGACATAGGATATGTGCTTCATAACGGTTAAGCCAATCCATTCCCAAAATCATTCCAAAGCCTAAATAACGCATAACATGCAAATCGGCTAGGAAAGGAAAATCACACAAAATAATCTCGACATCTTTACACAATAAACTGATTGTTGCGGATCCACCAACCGGATTCGTAATTCTCAAAGAAGTCATTAAACACAAAACATCCAAAGAAAAAGTATCAACAAGTTCTTTTGATATAAAAGAATTGGACGCACCCGTATCAAAAAGAACTCGAATAGGATGATCACGAAATAAAATAATTCCATCCAGAATAGAATGAGAAATACCTTGTCCACGAGATGTGTTGCCAGGGGCTTGAGCAACATTAAGCTTTCCCTCCTTCCTGCCCTGAAGCTTGGGGCATGAAGATATAACATGACCGGGAACTTTGCAGTAGCGACAAGAGAGAGACTTTGGGCACTTGTTCGCATAATGGTCCTTCGAACCACAATTATAGCATTCCCCACGACCAAAGGAAGAAGTCTTTGCCACGGAGGTTGCTTGCTACCCTTTCTTATTGGGATAAGGACCTTTAAATTTGTTTGGCCTCTTTTTATTGTTGAAGTTTGGTTTAGCTCCCACCACTTCAACATCACCCTCCCTATCCGCCTCTTCAAGACGAAGAGCGATATCAACGAGTTGGTCGAAAGAAACTTCTAATTTTAGAAGTAATGGCTTCTTGAGATTTTTGTTTAAGCCATAGATGAACCTCTGGTTCTTCTTCAGAGGGGTGTTGATGTATTCAACCCCATATTTGGAAAGTGATTCAAAAGAAGCAACGTAGTCCGTCACGGAAGAATCACCTTGAACAAGGTCAATGAAACGACGAGCCATCGTCACTTTCTCAGCTTCTGGCAAGAATTTTAATTCAAAGCGTTCTCGGAATTGCTCCCAGGTGAGATCCGCTTCATTAATCTCATAAATAAGAAGCTCGTACCAGTCCAATGCTCTTTCTCGGAGCATACTAGAGGCCACCTGAACTCGGTGAAGGTCAATAAGATTCATGCGAGAAAAGATTCGATCGCATGACCTTAGCCAAGCCTGTACTTCAATAATAGTTTCGGAACCTTTGAATGGCTCCCCACCCAAATTGGTGTAATCGCTGCACAAGCGTGCAAATCCCGACTTTGGGTGAGTAGGTTCCGGGTTAGCTCCAGCTGCTTGAGCATTCGTCACTAAATCAAGAAGCTGTTGAGCAGTCATAAAAACTCCATCCTGGGGTAGGGTGCTAGATGGCACGGCTCTGGGGCGGCCTGGTCTAGACATTTCTCTTCCTCAGAAAGAAAGAAGAAGAAGAAAAAGGTTATTCACCAAATTGAATATCAAGCAATCTTGATAGATAAACAAGGAATCATAAAAGAAAAAGGATAGGACGGTACGTAGACCCGAATAAAATCCTAAAGCACGACTCCTAAGATAGACTTAGGACGATGATCCTTGTTATAATATTCCATATTGTTCCGAAGTTTGGCTCTTATACCAAGCTGTGACGCCCCACCTCTATACCCACGCTAGACAAGAACACTACGAAGTAATGCTGTCAACTAGCACGGAGAATAAGGCTGTTGAGGAGCGACCATCCGTGTAATTTCTTTGCGCGAGCATCGATATGTCAGATAGTATAACATGCAATTCTTTTTAAGTGGAAATCCGACATGCCGACACAAACTCAAAGACATCACACGGTGGCTATAATATCTTCGGAAACAAATATAGAAATAAACATAACATAAATCAGTCATAGACAATTCATATCACAAAGGCGGAAATAGATATGAATATTACACTAGGAAGTGTACATCAGAGTAGTGGTCTAAAAAGATCCACAATATCACAAAAGAATAGTTACATGAACTATACAAAAGAATAAGTATACATTATGGAGTCTATACCTCGAATGTATACACCAAAATAAACTACTAATCTAAGTAGTAAGCCAAAAGTCAGAGAGATCAATCCCAAGAGAGAAGTCAAGCAGAAGCACCTGTAACATCTCGGTCTGACCTGAGTATTATTTAATAAGAAAATAATAAACGGATCAGTCTAACTATAGATATCAGATGAAACGATATAGAGTAAGAGATATGACTAAACACATAATAATCACAATTCCAAGCTGTGATATATATAAGTAATTGAAAATCAACGAGAGATTAATCGATATCACCAAATCTACACAGAATCAAAGAAATGCCATACTCCTTATTTCGTTCATCAAACCTCAAATATTGACGATTATATCAATGTCAATCACAAAAGTCAATGACACACAAATTCCAGAATTCAATACGCGAAATCCAAAAATCACAAAAGTCAATGACGCACAAATTCACCAATGCACAAATATTGATAAAACTTATCAATGGAAATCACGAAAATTGGTGAAACACAAATTCTAGAAATCATCTCAAGAAATCCAAAAATCACAAAGGGGGGGAGGCCTATCACAAACGAGAGCATAAAGCCCACCAACACGTGTATCACAAACGGAACGCTAATTCCATGGTTGCTAACCATCACAAATTGAGCCGAAGCTCCACAAACGGCCCGAAGACCATGGGTTGCTACCCCACCAAATTGAGTCGAAACTCCACAAAATGGGGTTTAGTCTCCCTCGCAGACAAAGAGACATCGCACATTGCTAGTCTAAATCACAAAGATGATCGTCATGATCAACGAGAAGTGTCGATTACAGTAAGCTAGTAAATATATGAGCTTAGCATCATGTCCCATAACCACTAGCTTAACTTAAATATTTACAAACAAATTGTAGATCTCCACTAGAAAATTGTCACAAGAGTTTCAATCGAGCAAGTCCAAGAATTAACCAACAAAGTGAACGCAAGCGTTTCATACCACTTGTTTTACTAAGTCGTTTAATTAGATTTCTCATACGAGTGAGGTAAAGGTTTGTATATACTAATAGATTGGAAAACGGTTTTATAAACGAATTTAGTATTAAAATAGTATTGAAATCGTTTGAGGAAAGAGTTTTGATATTTACTACTAGTATAGAAAACCTTTATATTTTTGAAGTGACAAAACACAAAGAAGATTGTAGGAACGATCAATCACTAAAATTCACATACGGAGATGTGAATAAATATCCAATGAAACCGATAATGAATCCATCAAAATGGATATTCGAAAATCCCTAAAAAAAAGAGTCATCAAAGTCATATTAATTGATAACAATAAATAGGAAACAACACGAATCGATTTAAGTTGGAAATTCAAGCAACAAGGCGAAGTAGGCAAAAAATCATCAGGTCGGTCGGCCGGCTACAGAGCTCAGTCGACCGAACCTTGTTTTGAAAAACCTCTCGGGCATCAGGTCAGTCGACCGAACCAGGGGGGTCGGTCGGCCGAACCAGAAACAGAGAAGCACTTATACTAGCAGGTCGGTCGACCGGACCAGGGGGGTCGGTCGGCCGAACCTGATGCTCTGCAAATTGATGCCCATGAATTGATATGCAACCTCCACCAATTCGCAACCGAACGAGCACGGACGCTAGGGTATTATGCCTAATGGCTACCCGGCCCTATTGGCTCCTCGATGCATCACCAAACACATGTTCAAACGTCATAGTTATGATTTTTAAAGGATTGAACCCAAAACACCAAAAATTGGAATATTCACCAATCCAAACCAAAAGCAAATGCACACGAATAAGTGTTAGGAATTCATACCTAACATTCGAAGATAAATATAAGCATAGATGTGTGATAAAAATCTCACATTTTCACAAAATCAAACAAGAAGAAGCTTGAAAGCAAATGGAGAATCAACCTCTCTTCAACACAACCCAAATGAGCTTGAATCTATGCTCAAAACAAGATCATTCCCAAAATTAGGTTTAGGAATTTCTGAAATTGGTAAGAGAATAAGTTGGAGAAGAAGGAGAGAAGCTTACCAATGGGTTCTTCTTGAGTTTGGAGCTAGGAATTTGAAGTTGCAAAAGGAACTAGGGTTTTGGAGTTTTAATTTCCAATCTCTCCCACCATTAATGCCTTAGAACTGAAAAGAGAAGAGAATGAGGGTGAATGGGGAAGAGTGGCTCAGATTTGAGTATAAGTTAAACATAGGGTTGAGCCCAAAACCAAACCCAAAGTGAAAAGTAGCAAAAATCAACTTTCTCCAAACATATCGAAGCTTATACTCAAAAAGGTCGCAAACGGCATTTTAAACTCAATGGGAGTGGTCCCGAGTCCTAATTCGACCGTATGCAAAAAGTAGTTTTTCGGACTAAAATCCGACTAACGATAAAATATTTAAATATAAAATCGATAAATATGCGGGTTGTTATAGGTGTGGTGCCAAATGCATCTCTTTTTGTGCTTCAGTTCTATAACGACCCAGAATTTCGGTCATTTAAAATTCGTATATTTAATTAATTTTAAATATGCACAAGTAATTTTATAAGTCGAATAACTTATATTTTGAATATTTGGATTTAATTGGATAATTAAATTGATGATTTAATATTTGAAATTACAGAAATAATTGGAAACTGAATTAAATGTGAATAAAAATGATTTGTAAAGTTGAATTAAGTCATATTTGAGTTTGAATTATGTTAGTAAACTTTTAAAATCGAATCAAAAGTTAAATTGTAAAAATTGAATATTTTAATATTAATTGATGTGTAAAAATAGACATTTTTCAAACAGTCTCGGATTTTGACGAAACTAGTTTCATTGGATCCGTGATGTTAAATTATTGTAAGATTTCACATTTCGTGTCAATCAGATTTATGGTTTATCCGGAGCAAGCTAAAACGCGTAGGACTCGGTTTAAGTGAATTTTCAATTTAAATAGTAGATTTGAAAACCTATCTTTCAAATACGAACGAATTGGCTCCCGATATATATTCCATTGCGTTCGGAATAGGGGCAAAACATTATAAACGCCAGGCGGCATGCTTCGTTTGGAGTTCGGAATTATTCCGGATGTATAGTGCCGCGAGAATTTTCTATAAAACGCCTCAAAGTTTTTATATTTTCATTAAAACCTAGTTAGGGTTTGTGGCCGCCACTTTCATATTTCAATGGTCGGCAATTCACTGTCTTCTTTCCTCAAAAACTCTCAATCCTTGAACATTTATGAAAATTTATCAACTACAACATTGAAGAGCTTCGCGAGATCTACGATTTCAACGGCTATGATCGAAAATGTTGCTACGGATCGACGGCAATTTGGCGATGAACGCGTAACGTTCATGCATGAATTTGTTGGCCATGGCGTGACCGAGCTCGACAAGGCTCTGGCCGATGGTGGCTCGCGTGAAGGGCTTCGAAATGGCAGGCTCTGATCAACTTTTAGATCGACGAGGAGGTCGCGATAATTGACGAATGTTGGCGGCTCATTGGGTTTTGTTCGTTCGTGAAGAAGCCTGGGTGGGGGGAAGAACACGTGCGGCCGTGATTGAAGAAAGCAGATCGAACGGCCTGGATTGGTTAGGGTTTAAAATTAAAATATAAATTGAAATTAATTTTTATGTAGAAATGTATTAACTTTGTAATACTATAACTTTTTCATACGTAGTCCGTTTCGTATGAAACGAATTGCGTTGGGTTCGTATGGGCGAGCACTACGCGATGGAGCTGGTTTGGAGTTGATTGGACCTAGTGTGAATTTTGGGTAAAATTAAATGCACGTTTGATTTTGTTCGGAGTAAAACGCTGAAATCGCGACTACAGGCAAAGTGAGTACAACTCACTCTTTCTGACTCACTATTATTTTTATATAAGTGAGAATAAATAATTTATTATATGCTGATTTATGATTGTTTGGATAATATATGATATATTGATTGGTATTTGGATATATACCTGCCTAGTGGAGCAGATGACCTTATACGTTCCCGTGTATGAGTGGATGACCCTTTGTACGCGCGTCTGCCTTGAAGCGGGCATTGTACACATATTTTAATATGTATATTTGTTGAAAGTGATGGGTTGGAGAGATCCAACTGGATTCCTCATATGTATTGATTTATTTACAGATATTGATATATATATTCTGTTATCATATGATATATGATGTTTTGGATGTCGTGATTGATGTATTTAGTGCTATTACAACATTGGGTCTATTTTGGAAATTTAAAAATGTTAAAGTGGTGATTTCCAAATTTAAAAGGATTTTAAAGTGATTTTGGAAATAAACGTTTTATTGATTTTTGAATCATTAAGAATTGATATTTTGAATAAATAAATGTGATTATTTTTATGTTATAAAAATTATGATGTTTTGGGAAATAAATAGAAATTATGATTTTTGTGAAATAAAACCAGAATATGATTTTTGGAATGTGAAGTTAACTATTTTTTAAAATGGTTTAAATTGAGATTTTTGATTTATTATAAATAGTTTATATAAAAGAATTATAAAATTGATATTTTATAAATTAAAATATTGGAATTGTAAAAGGAGTTTTTAAGTGTTAGAATAAAGTTATAAATGGATTTTTACAAGTGAATAAGATTTATAATTTGTGAAGCTATAAAATGAACGAATTTGTGAAATAAATGATTTATAAGCAATTAACTTATAAATTGGATTTTTAAATGTAAATAAGGTGTAAATGGAATTTGTTAATAAAGTAGATTTATAAATTGAAGTTTTTATAAAATATATAAATGTGAATTTATAAACATTGTTTTATAAATCCGAGATCAATTGAATTTGATAAATAAATATAGAAGTTTATTAAAGGAGATATATTCGCGATTTTGGACAGCGAATTATCCTTTAAATTAAACGTTGTAATAATAAAGAATTTAGTTGGGAATTATATCCACGATTTTGGGCAGTGGATTATCCTTTAAATAAAATGTGTAGAAGTATCGGATTTGGTAAACGATTTATATTCACGATTTTGGACAGTGAATAATCTTTTGAAATAAATAAATATTTTTAGGAAGTGATATTTTAAATGAAGTAAAACAATTTAAAGATGTTTTAAAATGTGTTAAGGATCGAAACCATATATTTCAACATTCATTGTTGAAATAGACGTTTTCGAGAAATAAGGAAATGATGGACTAAAACACTGTTGTTATAGTAAATGATTTTCGAAAGGAAATGTTTTTTTATAGTATTGGGATTTATATATCTATCTTATTTTCGAATCCTTATACTATTGATTTTGGATTGTCGTAACAATGTTTTACGCAACATCCGTTTTGATCCAAATAAATGTGTTTAAAGAGAACGGTTTCCTTAAAGAATAAAATATATACTTAATCGCGATTTAAGTATATATAATATTTTCTAAGTGTTGAAAATATGAATTTTATTGTGAGTTACTTATTTTTAAATAAGTATTTGGAAATGTTTTCCAAGATTTAAATATTGAAATGCTTTTGAGATTATATCTTTTTAAAAGATAATTTGAAGTGAATATATGGCAAATGATTTAATTAATAAAAGATTAATTAAAAGGGCCCAGTGATTGTTATGGTGCTGAATATTTGTTTGTTTGTTTTGATAGTTAAATAACCGACTATCAGACTTGGCCAAAATTTTAGTTCCTCGACTTGATGTGTGAACGATTTGGTCGTACACTTAGTACGTAGCCTTCTATGTAGGCTTGATTATCATTTGTGTTGAGGATGTTGATTCGTATAGTGTGGAGTATTACTCCAATCTATCGAGCTTCCTTCTTGGCCCGAAGGATAGCAAGTTGAAAGTTGGAGACGTGCTAAGTCTACGAGACTTAGTTTCCGTGTGAGGTTGAGGAACGCTTTTGCGTTGTTGGTGCGAAGAGACCGGGATCTGATTTATCTGAAAACCACTTCGGACCAACGTATATGCGACGATTGTGCAGGTTGCTTGTGATGATATTGATATTTCGGATTTTCATATTGGAGGACTGCTTGTTGATTATTTGGGGTTAAAATCCCAATATACATCTAATAGCAGTGGTCTCTTCATTATGAAATATCAAATGCAAGGACTATTCGCTACTAATCCTAGGGATTTCCCGACAGGATGTGGTAGGAAAGTACCTACGGTTTGTCCTGTTCATGGACAACTTGTATGGATATTTGTGTGACATTACATTTCTATATATTACGTATATTGGTTTTTACAAACGTACATCAGTGGTGGCGGAGAAGGTAACTTCTTTTAGCTTAACACCCTCCTTGAGACGTATGAGCTTAAGGGTTGTATTTTTGTGGAAGGCAATTAGCAGTCAACGGAAATGATCGTGTGGCATTCAAAGTGATGTGATATGTGATTGTGAAAGGTAATCGTTACCTCGTCAGGCCTCATCAAACAGAAATGACCAAAACAGGGTTAGATGCGGCAAGGCTAAGTGGGTCGCTCCCATTAGAATATGATCATCCTCTTCTAGATATATCTTTACACGCTATGACGTCATGTATCTGATTATTGTGGTTTGTATGCTAGAGGGCCCTCGGTAAAGGTCGGTAACGACCGGAGGATGACATATTCGGTACCATCTAGTTATAGAGGTGGGCCGGTCTTGTGTTGGTAGAGGGCAGATGTTCTGTGCCTCGGGACATCCATCTAGAGGTGTACCCCTTCGAAAGGTAGCCCCTTCACCTGGTCATTTGCATGGAAATCCAAACTCCACTACGTGCTTGCCATTTTGATTGTATTACCCAATTGGGCTATATGCTGGAATTTAATCAATGTAACAATTTCGGCTATGATTAATATTATTTGTATATAGTAGACACTACTATAATATAACATGAGATTTGATATGATATGTTTTAGTTATCGTAAGATAAAAACATGTCCGTGTTTATGTGTGGACTTGTTTTACGAGATACTTTTGTTTTGAAAACTAAGGAAAAGTTTAGTGATTTAATAAATTCAGTTGAGTGTGTTTCTCACGCTAGTTTACCAGACTAAACCGGGCGTTCTTCCCTTTCAATGCTCGGGTCAGACCGAGTATATTTACAAGTCCAGATTTGATGCTTTTGGAGCTTCAGCAGGAGAGCTGGAGATCTTCATTTTCATATACACGTACTTGTTTTGATTATCCGCTGTGTCTGGTTAGTTGTTGTATATTATCAGCATTTGTGAGGACAGGTTATTATAACTATTCAGGTTGATGACTATTATTGATTTTTGAACTCTGATGGATGTATGTATATACAGTTTCTGTTTTGTAAAGATCATTGATATGATATTATATATTATCCGCTGCGAAGTGAGATTCTGTATTGTTCTATTTGGTTCTATCTTCTCTCTTTCTTCTCTTCTCTTCTTCTCTCTTTTTTTCTTTCTCTTGACTTTCTGTCAGATTGTGCTTTTTGGGTCGGACATGTGTGGATTATTGTCGATTCAAAGGGTACGGATTTTCGGGTCGTCACAAGATCACCGTATCATGGTGTTGGAAAGAACAAACTGTGATGTATATAGCTATACACTTTTTCTATTTGTAGAAAGTAGGTTGGATGATTCGTATAGGCTGTAAAAGTAGGTTGGATGGTTCGTGTTTATTAATTAATCTTTAGAAATTAACAACTAATTTGAGTTATTAATTTGTAATTCAATCTAAAATGTGTGAATTAGTAATTACTAATTATTAAATATTCTATTAATTTAAACAAGTACATATTTATATACATTATAATTTATACATTATTATAAATTATTTACTAAAATTTATTAATTATTAATAATTCATTACGATAAATTATTAATATAACAATTAATGATAAACTATAAATAATAATCAGTAGTTTTAACTTATTATAGTCTATTTATTAATAACCCTTAGTTGTAATAAGTTATCATTTATAAATTATTAATTATTAAATATCGATTATAAATTATAATTTGTTAATTATTACTACTTTTTGAAGAAGAAAAACTTGTTGTAAATTAGTATTTACAACATTATGGAAAAGTTGCAAAAAACATCTTTTTTACAAAGTATGCATACTAAACATTGTAAACCAACTTTTTTACAATGTTTGTGTAATAAAACAATAAAAAAAAATTCATAATTTATAACTAATATAAATTCATACAACTATATTATTTAAGAATAACTAAAATAAAATAAAACATAACATGATAATAATTTTAAATCATTAATTATTATAATATTTTCAATAAATTATAAACATGCTAAAATAATTAAGACTAATTCAGCATTTTGTTCTTAATTATAATTGCATGTTAATTATCGAATGCTAATTATTATGTGCATATTATTAATTACCAAATATAAGTAATAAATGTTAACTGTAATTTACTTATTACTCATAATTAACTATAATAAATTATTAACAATAAAAAATAATTATTGATTATAGATAATAATTAGCAATTATCAATTATTTATTAATAATCATTAATTATAATAAATTATAAACAAGGACCTATATAAGCTGTTATTTATTATTATTAATTATAAATTACCATTTATAAATGATTAAGTATCTATTATTTTTTTATTAAATATAAATTACCAATTGTTAATAATTATAATATTCAAACAATAGTAAATATGTTCAAAAAAAATAACGATCAATTGGGTCTTTCCCTGTTGAACGTTTCCTCAAATATTTTTACATCCTATGATTAAAACAACTTTTATTGCACTAATTAATATTAACAACTTCTTGTGAAAGGTTGTAAAAAATAACGTTTTTACAACGTGTTTGCGATAAAGTTGTTAAAAGGGAATTACCACAGCTTTTGTAGAAAAACATTGTAAGAAACAAGATCTTAACACATTTGCTACAAAAACGTTGTAAAAAACTTGGTTTTTACAACGTTTGCTTCAAAAATGTTTTAAAAATATCCTTACAATGTTTTAAGAATAAACGTTGTAAAAAAACATTTTAATAGGCTCTTTTTGTTGTAGTGTATTTCTCTAAATTTGAAGAGAAATTTAGAAGTCTTTCGACTTCTCTAATGAGTTTTAGGCCTTAAATGCCTTGGGATTCTGACTAGAGGAAAGTTCAATATATCATAGGTCCGCGTGCGATGGATAACATATTATTGTTTGTCATAGGCCTGCATGTGATTATAACTATTTATAATTTAACTAACTTATATAATACTCTTATGTATATTATCAACTAAATATATTTTATTAATTTATTAAATCAGGTAATTTAACGGTCCGTAATTTTCGATAATTAAAATGTTAAATTAAATAAGATTTTGGGATTTAATATCCGAAGTAATTAAAATTTATGATTTATTAATGAGAAAATAACATGAGTGAAATTTAATAATGTTAATTTAAGTAAATTAATAACTATTTTAATGTAATTTCAATTAATTAAAATGATTGTAAAGTAAAAATTGGCCTTAAATTGTAAGTAAGTAAGTAAATCAAATGTTGTATTTAAATGGTAAAACTGTACGTAATTAATTGAAATTGTTTAATATGGAATGATTAAACAGTATATGAATTTATTAGCTTGATTGGTAAACAATAAACATAGAAATATGTTTGAAATTGTAATCTGTAACAATTGCATAACTACCATTTGATTTTTTAATCCATTGGAATTAAATTGTAAATCAGTTGAACTTAATACAATTAAATGTTGTAGTTAATGTGAATTAAGATGGTAATTATAGAAGATTGATGTAATAAAATGTAAATAAATGTTAAATATGTTCATGAAGTGATAGTTGATTGAATAATAAGATTGAAATCAAAATAATTAATTTATTTGAATTTAAATCATAATTAATGAAGTTATTGCAATTAAAACTGAAAGATGTAAATTGTGCAATATTTAATATTGAATTTGGCATGGGAAATTTGTTTTAAAAGATTATTCGTGTGTGTGATTAGAAATGAAAAATTGTTAGTTATAAAAATTTGAATTTAATGGTGATTAGTTAATTTAATAATAATTTATTTAATTAACGTGAAAATAGTCATTTTGGCCAGTTGTCTCGGATTTCTACGAAACTTATTCATCAGATCCATAACGGTGAATTGTTATAAGATTTCAAGTTTCGTAGCGATCAGACTTGTCGTTTGATCATGCGGGCTCGAAGCGGGTAGAAATCAATTTAATGAATTTAATTTAAGTTAAGCTGATTTTAAAAACTATCTTCTTCGTACAATAGAATTAGGACTTGAAACCTATTCCATTAAATTTAAAAATATCGAAAACATCTATTTCGAAATATTGAATGACTCATTCTCGTTTTGGAAGCGGAATGGGCTTTTCGAGTCGTTATTGTCGTTTCGAACAAATTCGATATGTTCATTTGTTTTTATCGGGCTTCGTTCATATAAATAGCTTTGTTTCACAATCCTATTAGTCTTTCAGTCATTCTATATGTATAATTCTATCTACCTATTCTTTTCTTCTAATGGCAGAAACCAAATTCCAATAATAAACCTTAAATCCAATTTCAAATTTAAATCGAAAATCAAACTCCTCAAAACTATATCAAATTATATATCGTTAGAAAGCTCTCGACGAGCGTAATTTACATAAGTGGTTTGTTTTTCATTGGATGCATCGTTTGACCAGAAATTGAGGATGAACCTCGGCCGTCGAAATTAGGTTTTTCGATCCAACGGTGGATCTTCGTCGATGGGTCGATCATATGAAATGGGCTTGTAGAGGAGGCTGAGAAGGCTCTAGTGGCGGTGTTCGATGGTGATTATAGTTAGCCAATTTCCCATATTAGGCAAGAAAAGTGGGCCGCGACGCGACTCTGATAGGCAGCTGGAGGGGGCACGTAGGGTCGTCTGGGGCGGCGTGGCGAGGGCGGCTCAATGGCGTTCTCCGTCTTGTGATAGACAGTGGTGGCAGTGGCAAAAATTGCAAGATGGATGGAAGTTAATGTCGAGATAGGTTTGAGCGCGTAGGGTTTCGAGAGGAAGAACGTAGGTGATGTGGTATATATTTTATTAGTTTATCTGTTTTATAATTTAATTTTTCAATCATTCCACTTTTCATATCTTTGGCATTCGAGGTCGGATTTACGTGCAGTTTCTTGCCTTGCAATCGTATCAAAATTCTGAACGTTATGGAATTGGTTTGGTCAAATTCTGAGACTGTTCAAATTTGGGCATTTGTTTGGATTTTAAATCAATTTGAATCACTGAGTGTTTGAACCCACTCACAACTACTAAATTGCCTTATGTTAATTAAATTTAATTTATAGTGTGATTAGAAATTGATATATTGTTATTTGGAATATCTAAATTATCATTCTAGTTAAATTCTGAATTTTTTGAATATAATCGCCATTTAATTGAATATTAATTTTAAATTGCCAGTTAATACCTGTTAATGATAATCAATCAAAATTGTTGTTTTATTGGTTGATTTGAATGATAATTGTGATGGATGTTTAATTTTTTATATACCCTTGTGGGTTGAAATGATAAAATGATACATACCCGAACGATCTGATAGAGTAAGGAGAAATCATTATAGGTTGAAATGATAGAATCAAGTGAATTCTTGGATTTGAAGTTGAATTTGAATTGCGGGTTGAAATGATATATACCCATAAATTTAAGGTTACTGCGAATTGAAATGATATATGTCTGTATAACTTGACCATAGGGTAGAAAATTATATACGGACACCGGATTGGTTAAATCAAATAATTTTAAATCCTTAAATTTTGAATTCAGTTAATGATATTTTGAAACAGAATTTGATTTATATAAACTGAATTGTTTCTGAAAATCCAAGCCTTAAATGCTAAAATTGGAATTGGATTAAATGAATTGTTTAGAGGATGTAAATTGAGATTTTAAAGTTGAATTTGAAGTATAAATGAAATTTATCGAAATTGAGTAATTGAAACGCTTGAAAATATAACTTTAAAATCTATTAAAATTGGAGTAGCATAAATTGACAGTTCAAACAAGGATTTGAAATGGATATGGATTTAAATGGTTTTATTGAGAATCTGAATTGAAAGATTTAAATTTGGGTTTTTTGATTTGGAAACTTGATATGGTCCAGATTTGTTGAAATGCGAGTAATAGTTAAATTTGATATTAATTTCAAATTAATTATTTTTAATATAAACTGTTTAATGACATACTATTTTAAATTCAGATTTATTTTGGTTTACGAACTATTTTCTATGTAACCCATTTACGTAATCCAACCATTTTCTATTAAAAACTATTAAACTATATTTAATCTATTCTGAACTAGTTTAAACCATTTTAATATATTTTAACCATTTTAAATTATTTTCATCAATTTAAAACTATTTTAATTTATTTCAATCTATTTAATCTATTTTTAACCTATTTTAAACTAATTTATCCATTTTAATCTATTTAAGTTATTTTAAGTCTATTTTAAACTATTTTAAATCTATTTGAACTATTTCAAAATCTATTTAAATTATTTTATATCTATTTAAATATCTTAAATCTATTTAAACTATTTTAAATGTATTTAAATTATTTTAGTCTTTTTTAAACTATTTAAAGTATTTTAACTATTTTAAAATGTTTTTAAAGCCATTTAAACAAATTATGACTATCCAAACTATTTTTTAAAAATTAAAACTACGCAAGATTGAATTGGTAATATTTAAATCCTGGATTTTAAAGCGGATATGGTTAAATGATGTTATAACCTACATGAAATTGGAAATGGTATTTTCTCATGAAATGACATATTTTGATTAAATATGATGATTTTGAAATGAGGATTTAACTTGTTTCATGAATATGATTTTGAAAGTGATAATGATTTCGAAAGTGAATATGATTTCGAAGTAATATGATTTTAAGTGATTATGATATTTTGATATCAATTATGAATTGGTTTTGGAAATGTAAAAGAACCATCCGGTGTGAAATAAGTGTTTGGTTGTTGAAGAAAGCATGATCGAATATTGTCATACTCTCTCGTAATACCGAAAACCACTTTAACAACCATGTACGCGGTGAAGAGTCTAGAATGAAGTAGGATGGTTTGGAAAACGATTCTGTATGAAGTGTTAAAGTAGCCCTGACTCTCGCGAGTCAGCTTGATGTGACTAAAACAGGAGCTATACCTAGGCCAAGTAAGGTCGCACCTCCGACCGGACAAGCCTCGTCGATACCATATTATGACCTTCTCATTGATTTGGTGGCTACCCCTCGATTTGATTATGGGAGTGTGTTCTGAGGTGGGTGGTAGTAGCTGCTATGCGTTACCGACAGCCCAGTTCTGTAAACGGTAGAATCCTACCCTGGCATTGCCTCGCGAGCCTTGTCACATGCCTTGTCGCGTCCATTACGAGTTTGGATTGTACCATACTTATGAAGTGCTCTCTATGTAAACTACCGGTTTGGTGGAGCTTACGGTAATGTAGACTACAGGAATACGTAAAATGTGTTAAGTGGGATATGGTTAACGCCTTAATGCTATTTAGTACTTTACCGTGGACATATTATAATAACGTATTGTACTACATAGTAGATGGTTTAACGGATCCTTAGGAGATGGTAATTCCAAACATCTTTTAAGTTATTGCACGCACGTTAGACATAGGATAAGAGATGTAAAACCTTGTAAACATCACTGAAGCGATTACACTCATATTTATTTATTATTGACTTACATAAGATCTTCTAGTTCTGACTCGAGTGTTTTGTCTTTTCATTACGCTTGGGTCAATATGAGCTTTTCAGTGTATTGAAGATCTTACTTAAAGATGACGAAGACGAAGATTTAGTATATTATTATTTATTATATTTATCTCACTACATCATCTTGTTCCACTGCATTATTTATTTATTTCTGCTATATGTAACTCTGATCTGTATTGTGAAGTGTAATCAAATGTTATATGTAAAGCAGCTTCATGAACTATTATTTGATAATTATATTTTGTCATTCCGATGGGAGATTATTTGTTTTTGTTATTTCTTTCTCTTCTTTTTCTTGTTTACCCCATAACAATCCTCCCTTTTGAATGGTTTGAGTTTGACATGTGTGGTTTATTGTCAAGTTAAACCGTCCAAAAAGGTGGGTCGTTACATCTGGTATCAGAGCTTTGGTTTAGCGATAACATTAGCTTTGTGGGGTCTAACTCATTGGAAATCGGGTAGTAATACCCCATATGAGTTGTTTAAGAGTATATACGAGAAAGCATGCGACGATCCGAAAATATGTACCCTTTGAATCGATAATAATCCACACATATCTGATCCAAAAAGCACCGAATGACAAAAAGTCAAGAGAAAGAAAAGAAGAGAGAAGAAGAGAAGAGAAGAAAGAGAGAAGATAGAACTAAACAAAACAATACATAATCTCACATCGCAGCAGAAAATATATAATATCATATCAATGATCTTTACAAAACAGAAACTGTATATATACACATCAATCGGAGTTCAACAATCAAACAATAATTATCAGCCTGAACAGTTATAATAACATGTCCTTATAATTGCCGATAATATACAACAACTAAGCATAGAGGATAATCAATAATCAAAACAGATACGCGTATACGAAATGAAGATCTCCAGCTCTCCTGTTGAAGCTCCAAAAGCACCAAATCTAAACCTGTAAATATACTTGGTCTGACCTGAGCATTGAAAGGGAAGAACGCTCGGATCAGTCTGGTAAACCAGCGTGAGGAACACACTCAACTAAATTTATTAAATTACTAAACTTTTCCTTTATCAAAACAAAAGTATCTCGTAAGACACCCCCACACATAAACACGGACATGTTTTTACCTTACGATAACTGAAACATTTCTTTCATATCAAATCCTCTCATATTATACTAGTGTCTAGTATATACAAATAATATTAATCATAGTCGAAATGGTTACCCATATAGCATTTCGAGGGTATTCATTACGCCTTTACAAACGAAATCGCAGCTTGTAGTGGGTTTTAGATTTCCATACAAATGACCAGGTGAAGGGACTACTTTCCGGCAGTACATCTCCAGAAGAATGCACCAAGGACCATCACAAAGGATTCTCTACCAACACAAGACCGACCCACCTCTATAACTAGATGGTACCGAATATATCATCCTCCGGTCGTTACTGACCTTTACCGAGGACCCTCTAGCATACAAACCACAATAATCAGATACGCGACGTCATAGCATGCAAAGATATATCTAGAAGAGGATGATCATACCCTAATGGCACTTAGCCTTGCTGCATCTAACCATGTTTTGGTCATTTTCGGTTGATGAGGCCTGATGAGGTAACGATTACCTTTCACAATTACATATCACATCACTTAGAATGCCACATGGCCATTTTCTTTGACTACTAATTGCCTTCCACAAAAATACAACCCTTAAGCTTGTATGTCTCAAGGAGGATGTTAAGCTAAGAGAAGTTGCCTTCTCCGCCGCCACTGATGTACGTTTGTAAAAACCAATGTACGTAATCTTTAGAAATGCAATGTCAAACAAACATCCATACAAGTTGTCCAGGAATAGGACAAACCGAAGGTACTTTCCTACCACATCCTGTCGGGAAATCCCTAGGATTAGTAGCGAATAGTCCTTGCATTGGATATTTCAACAAAGAGACCACTGCTACTGGATGTATATTGGGATTTTAACCCCAAATGATCAATAAGCAGTCCCCGCTCCGGAATAACAATATCATCACAAAGCAACATACACAATCGTCGCATATACGTTGGTCCGAAGTGGTTTTCGTTTAAACTAATCCTGGTCTCTTCGCACCAACAACGCAAAAGCGTTTCTCAACCTCACACAGAAACTAAGTCTCATAGACTTATCACGTCTCCAACTTTCAACTTGAAATCATTCGGGACAAGAAGGAAGCTCGATAGATTGGAGTAATACTCCGCACTACACGAATCAACATTCTCAACACAAACGATAATCAAGCCTACACAGAAGGCTACGAACTAAGTGTACGGCTAAATAGTTCCCACAACAAGTCGAGGAACTAAAATTTGGATAATGTATGATAGTCGGTTATTTAACTATCAAAAAAAACAAACAAATATTTAGCACCATAACAATCACTAGGCCTTTTAAATTAATCTTTATTAATTAACTCACTTGCCAAATATTCATTTCAATTTATCTTTAAAAGGATATATTCTCAAAATCATTTCGACATTAGAAAACATATTCATATTCTTTTTTAACAATAAGTAATTCACAATTCAATTTATATTTTCAACACTTAGAAAATATTTCATATAATATATTTTATTCTTTAAGGAAAACATTCTTTTAAACACCTTTATTTTGGTCAAAACGAATGTTGCGTAAAACATCGTTACAACAACCCAAAATCAATAGTATAGGGATTCGATAATAAGATAGATATATAAATCCTAATACTGTACAAAAACATTTCCTTTCGGAAATCATTTACTATAACAACAGTGTTACAGTCCATCATTTCCTTATACTTTTCGAAAACGTCTATTTCTACAATGAATGTTGAAATCTATGGTTTCGATACTTAACACATTTTAAAGCAACTTCAAATCATTTTAATTCCATTTAAAATATCACTTCCCAAAACATTTCTTTAATATATTGTTCACCGTCCAAAATTGTGAATATAATTCGTTTACCAAGTTCAATATTTTACCCATTTATATTAAGGATAATCCACTGTCCAAAATTGTGGATTTAATGCCTAATCAAATTTATTACTATTGCACTTCTATTAAAGGATTATCCACTGTCCAAAACCGTAGATATAATTCCTTTAAAAACCTATAATAATTAACTTATCAAATTCAATCGATTTCGAATTTATAAAACAATGTTTAATAAATTCCATTTATATTTTATAAAAACTTCTATTTTCTAAAATCCTTTTTATTAACAAATTCCACTTTTATCATTTATATGCCAAAATCCCATTTATAAGTAAATTACTTATAAATCTCTTTATTTACAAAATCATCTTTTTATTACTTCACAACTTCATTAATCTATAAATCTTATTTACTTATAAGATTCATTTATACTACATTTTAACATTTACAAAATTCCTTTATAATTTCCTCATTTTGATTTATAAAATATCACTTTTATAAATCTTATATATAAACCTTTTATAATAAATTCAAAAATCACAGTTTAAACTATTTTATCAAATAATCAACTTCATATTTCCAAAAATAAATTTCGATCATATTTCACAAAAATCATAATTTTTAAAACAATAAAAATTATGATTTTCATTTATTTAAATGAAATAATTCCTTTACAATTCAAAAATAAATAAAATGTTTATTTTCAAAATCACATTAAAATCCTTTTAAATTTGGAAATCATCACTTTAACACTTTTAAATTTTCAAAATATGGCCCAATGCTTCAACAGCACTAAATACAACAATAACGGCTTCCAAAACATCATATATCATATGATAACAGAATATATAACAATATCTGTAAATAAATCAATACTGGTGAGAAATCCAGTTGGATCCCTCCAACCTGTCACCTGCAACAAATATACATATTAGAATATGTGTATAACGTCCGCTTCGAGGCACACGTGCGTACAAAGGGTCGTTCGCTCAAACACGGGAACGCATAGGGTCATCTGCTCCAATAGGCAGGTATATATCCAAATACCAATCAATATATCATATATCATCCAAACAATCATCAATCATCATATAATAAATTATTTCTCACTTGTATAAAATATCAGTGAGTTAGAAAGAGTGAGTTATAGTCACATTGCTTGCAGTCGTCGCGATTGCGATTTATTTCGATTAAAATTAAACAAGCATTTAATTTCAAATAAAATTTTCACTAGCTCAAATGAATTCCAATCCTGCTCCATAATGTTTCGCTCGTCAATACGGTTCCAACGTAATTCCTTTCGTCAGAAATGGACCTCGCAGGACAAAATTATAGCGTTTTAAAGTTTGTATGAATTACAAATATATAAATTTACAAAATTTATTTATTTTCACATCCTAATTGTTTTTGGCCGTTTGATTTTGAGATTTCAGATCCAGGTCGACCGACCTCATCTCCTTCTCCCCCAGGCTAATACGCACGAAACAAACCCATGCCGCCACTACAACGTTGAACATTGCTCCACCTACGATCGTCGAGATGCTATCAGGGACTGCCGCCACGAGCGCCTACGCGTGCTTCACCACTGGCCAAAGACCAACCATACTCGGTCATCTATATGCTTTGAACGACTTACACGAACATCACGACTTCACGATCGAATCGCTGTCGATCGGCTCCTCCTTTTTTGATCATCACCGTTGATCTTGGAGATCTCGTCACGCTCTTTAATATTGTAGTTGGATGTTTTCGACGATTGTTGGTGGATTGGAAGAAAAAGGAGGAGGAAGGAAAGAGTTTCCTGGCCATTGAAACAAAAATGGCGGCCATCCCTAGAGAATTAGGGTATGATGAAAAATGAGAAAATCAAGAGGCTTATATAGAAAATTTTATCGACACTATTCATCCGAAAAATTTCCGAACTTGAAACGAAGCGTCCCGTCAGGTGTTTATAATGTTTTACCCCCATTCCGAAAGCAATGGAATATATAACGGGAGCCAATTTGATTGTATTTGGAAGATAAGTTTTGAAATCTAATATTTAAATTTAAAATTCACTTAAACTGATTTCTACGCTTTTTAGCTTGCTCCGGACAAACCGTAAATCTGATTGACATGAAATTTGAAATCTTACAACAATATAACATTACGGATCCAATGAAACTGGTTTCGTCAAAATTCGAGACAGTTTGAAAAATGACTATTTTCACTCGCCAATTAAATATTAAAATATTCAATTTCTACAAATTAACTTTTAATTCGATTTTAAAAGTTCTAACATCATTTAAAGTCAACTAGAATTTATTACAACTTTATAAATCATTTTTATTCACATTAAATCCAATTTTCAATTATTTCTGCAATTTCAAATATTCAATTAACAATTTAATTATCCAATTAAATCCAGATATTTCGAATATAATCTATTCAGCTTATAAAATTTACTTTTGCATATTTAAAATCAATTAAATATACGAATTTCAAATGACTGAAATTCTGGGTCGTTACATTCTCCCCTACTTGAAAGAATTCCGTCCTCGAAATTACTAAGTAAGAAAAAGTCAAAAAATCCATTAACTATTCAAAATTTGTTCAAATTAGAAATCAAATCTTTTTAACCTTTTAACTTTTTCCAAAATCCATTTGTTAGACTTACAAAAACTTTTCTTTATTTTCAAATCTATTTAGCTATCTTTTAAAACCAACTAATATCATTTAACTTTTAACTCAAAATCAAAAAATTTCCGTATTTTCTCAAAAAATTTCTAATGCCTTTAATTTTCAAAAAAATTCATCATAGTCTCCTTTGCGCAGTTCGATCCCAAAAAAATAGCAATATATATCATAAATACACATCTCATCATCAAGGATGAGGCATCCCGCAGGGAAAAAAGTGTAAAAGTACGATATGCATTCCGAGATATGTACCTTATATATTATTAGTGAGAACATACAGCTAATATAGCACGAAAGCGAGCTCCAAACGGGAAAAAAAATACCATCCACACCTACTAAATACTCAACAAACAAATGAGAGACATGTATATGTGAAAGTAATATCAATATACACCATATACCACTACAATAACTATATATGCCAATATAGTAAATACAAGAAAAGCAACAAATCCAATCATCAAACAACTATCATCCAACAAACATCCAACAACTATCCAATCAATCCATAAACAAATCAATATAAATTCATTTCTCATTAATATTTATTGAATTGGTTTTCAATTAAATCACATTTGATTTATTAACATTGGATTTTACTAATATTCATTTATTCAAATTTAATTAGTTTACATTTACTAATTCATATTCCAATTTGTTCACTTCCAAATCAAATCGAATCGAATCTATTTAAATTCACTTAGCTTCCCATTTGAATTCAATTACTTAACTTCCAATTCATTAGTTCAATTTCATATGGATTTTCTATACAATCAATTAACATCCATCTAATAAACAATGCATATCCAACATTACCAAATTAATTTACTTTACATTCATTCAATTTGGTTCAACACTTTTAATTCAAATTGGTTGATATTCAATTTCTAATTCATTTAACTACTACATTTTCATTCGATTAATTAACATTCAATCCATACTTCATTATTTCAATTTAATTCAATCTACAAATAAAGTTGAGTTTCTTTATATAACTCAAATTCATATTCATTTAATTCACTTTATTAATTTACTTCGATACCAAATTCAACTTTGTTCAACATTACTTGGTTTCACTTAACTTCAATTTCAACTTATAAATCTAAGTCAGGTTTCAATTCTAAAGTCAAATTTATTTAGCTTAAGTCAATTTCATATCACTATTCATATTTTATTTTGCTTAACAAAATGTTTAACCATTTTAACGTTCGGTTTTACTTACATTTTCTCATTTCCTAAGTTATATAACTTATTTACTAATTAAATTTCCATGAACATTTACCTAAGTTCACTTCCATTCACTAAACTCATCTCTTTTTTTTATTTCAAACCATGGCTATATAATCACTTTACAACTTAGGCCTAATTTCCATTTCAATAACTTAGCTAATTGGTTCAAATCCAATTCAATTTATTTAACTTTACCAAAGCTAAATTTTGTTATCTCATACTATAAATCCAAAACCCATTTCACTTATATTTATCAATTACAACTTGGATTTTAAATTCAACTTCGTTTATCACAACAAAACTTCACTTTTCAATTTATTATTGGTAGCAAATCCATCACATAGAAACTCGAAAATGATACTGATGACGCTGCAGTCATCACCTTTATTATTTCTCAGCAACAATAGTGAATACAGTGCTTTATATTCTTTCAAAAATTTCTTTTTATTCATGAATCACATTCATAAATCTTTTTACTTATATAATTTCACTATTTCACTTTACTTACATAAGATCATTTCACAATTGTAAATCAGATTAATTATAATTCCATACTTTATAATTCATTTGCTTATATAATTTATTCTTGTTGCTTTTATTTAGATTATTCAAACATCTTTATTAACTTTTATACATTTACATTTTCAGACAACCAAACAATCAATTTAATTATATACACTTTAATAATTCTGAAAAATAGTTTTCTTTATGTATAAAATATAATAGAGGTAAAATTATTCCATTTACCCAATTTAAAATGATACTATGTCGACTTGCCGCGTTTAAGTGTTTGGAAATCCCTATCGATAACATGGCGTCCCACATACCGACTAGAATTCACAAATAACTCAACGGATAAGTAAACACAATATAAAACATTTTATATTCACTAACAAATACGCGCTCATATATATAATACACTCAACTCAATCTAGGGTGCTACTGTCCCTATCTGTACTGAGTACACATCAAAGCTTAGGAATGTACAAAATCTAAGCTCTGATACCAGTTGTGATAACCCGAAAATCTGTACCCTCTGAATCGACAATAATCCACACATGTACGATCCAAAAAGCACCAACTAACGAAAAGTCAAGAGAAAGAAAAGAAGTGAGAAGATAGAACTAAAAAGAACAATACAGAATCTCACATCGCAACGGAAAATATATAACATCATATCAATGATCTTTACAAAACAGAAACTGTATATGTACACATTAGTCAGAGTTCAACAATCAAACAATAATTATTAGCCTGAACAGTTATAAAAACCTGTCCTTGCAATTGTCGATAATATACAACATCTAAACACAGTAGATAATCAATAATCAAAATAGATACGCGTATACGAAATAAATATCTCTAGCTCTCCTACCGAAGCTCCAAAAGCACCAAATCTAAACCTGTTAATATACTCGGTCTGACCCGAGCATTGAAAGGGAAGAACGCACAGATCAGTCTGGTAAACCAGCATGAGAAACACACTCAACTGAATTTATTAAATAACCAAACTTTTCCTTTATCAAAACAAAAGTATGTCGTAAGACACGCCCATAAATAAACATGGACATGTTTTTACCTTACAATAACTAAAACATTTCTTTCATATCAAATCCTCTTATATTATACTAGTGTCTAGTATATACAAATAATATTAATCATAGACGAAATGGTTACCCATACAGAATTTCGAGGCTATTCATTACGTCTTTACAAAAAAAATCACAGCATGTAGTGGGTTTTGGATTTCCGTACAAATGACCAGGTGAAGGGACTACCTTCCGGCAGTACATCTCTAGAAGAATGCACCAAGGATCATCACAAAGGATCCTCTACCAACACAAGACCGGCCCACCTCTATAACTAGATGGTACCGAATATATCATCCTCCGGTCGTTACCGCCCTTTACGAAGGGCCCTCTAGCATACAAACCACCATAATCAGATACACGACGTCATAGCGTGCAAAGATATATCTTGAAGAGGATGATTATACCCTAATGGGAATGACCCACTTAGCCTTGCTGCATCTAACCCTATTTTGGTCATTTTCGGTTGATGAGGCCTGATGAGGTAACAATTACCTTTCACAATCACATATCACATCACTTAGAATGCCACACGGTCAATTCTGTTGACCACTAATTGCCTTCCATAAAAGTAAAACCCTTAAGCTCGTATGTCTCAAGAAGGGTGTTAACCTAAGTAAAGTTGCCTTCTCCGCCACCACTGATGTACGTTTGCAAAAACCAATGTACGTAATCTTTAGAAATGCAATGTTAGACAAACATCCATACAAATTGTCTGGGAACAGGACAAACCGAAGGTACTTTCCTACCACATCCTGTCAGGAAATCCCTAGGATTAGTAGCGAATAGTCCTTGCATTGGATATTTCATAATAAAGATACCACTGCAACTGGATGTATATTGGTATTTTAACCCCAAACGTTCAACAAGCAGTCCCCCACTATGAAAATCCAGAATATCAATATCATCACAAAGCAACCTACACAATCGTCACATATACCTTCGTCCAAAGTGGTTTTCGGTTAAACCGATCCCGGTCTCTTCGCACGAACAACGCAAAAGCGTTTCTCAACCTCACACAGAAATTATCTCATAGACTTATCATGTCTCCCACTTTCAACTTGCTATCCTTCGGGTCAAGAAGGAAGCTCGATAGATTGGAGTAATACTCCGCAGTATACGAATCAACATTCTCAACACAAACGATAATCAAGCCTACATAGAAGGCTACATACTAAGTGTACGACTAAACAGTTCACACATCAAGTTGAGGAACTAAAATTTGGCTAATGTTTGATAGTCAATTATTTAACTATCAAAACAAACAAACAAATATTTAGCACCATAACAATCACTAGGCCTTTTAATTAATCTTTATTAATTAACTCACTTGCCAAATATTCACTTCAATTTATCTTTAAAAAGATATATTCTCAAAATCATTTCAAAATTGGAAAACATTTTTAAATACTTATTTAATAATAAGTAATTCACAATTCAATTTATATTTTCAACACTTAGAAAATATTTTATATACTTAAATCAGGATTAAGTATATATTTTATTCTTTAAGGAAAACATTCTTTTAAACACCTTTATTTTGGGTCAAAACGAATGTTGCATAAAACATCGTTACAATAACCCAAAATCAGTAGTATAAGGATTTGATAACAAGATAGGTATATAAATCCCAATACTATACAAAAACATTTCCTTTCGAAAATCATTTACTATAACAACAGTGTTAAGTCCATCATTTCCTTATACTTCTCGGAAACGTCTATTTCAACAATGAATGTTGAAATCTATTGTTTCGATACTTAACACATTTTAAAACAACTTCAAATCATTTTAATTCCATTTAAAATGTCACTTCCCAAAACATTTCTTTACTATATTATTCACCATCCAAAATTGTGAATATAAATCGTTTACCAAATTCAATATTTCTACCCATTAATATTAAGGATAATCCACTGTCCAAAATCGTGGATTTAATGCCTAATCAAATTTATTACTATTGCACTTTTATTAAAAGATTATCCACTGTCCAAAATCATGGATATACTTCATTTATTAACCTATAATAATTAACTTATCAAATTCAATTGATTTCGAATTTATAAAACAATGTTTATAAATTCCATTTATATTTATAAAAACTTCTATTTTCTAAAATCATTTTTATTAACAAATTTCATATTTTATCATTTATATGCCAAAATCCCATTTATAAGTAAATTACTTATAAATCTCTTTATTTACAAAATCATTCTTTTTATAACTTCACAACTTCATAAATCTATAAATCTTATTTACTTATAAGATTCATTTATACAAAATTCCTTTATAATTTCCTCATTTTGATTTATAAAAATATCCCTTTTAAATCTTATATATAAACCTTTTATAATAAATTCAATAATCACCATTTAAACTATTTTATAAAATAATCAACTTCATATTCCAAAATCACATTTCACAAAAATCATGATTTTTAAAACAATAAAAATTATAACTTTCATTTATTTAAATGAAATAATTCCCTTACAATTCAAAAATCAATAAAATGTTTATTTCCAAAATCACATTAAAATCCTTTTAAATTTGGAAATCATCACTTTAACACTTTTAAATTTTCAAAATATGGCCCAATGCTTCAACAGCACTAAATACAACAATAACAGCATCCAAAACATCATATATCATATGATAACATAATATATAACAATATCCGTAAATAAATCAATACTGGTAAGGAATTAGGTTGGATCCCTCCAACCTGTCACCTGCAACAAATATACATATCAGAATATGTGTATAATGTCCGCTTCAAGGCAGACGCACGTACAAAGGGTCGTCCGCTCATACACGGGAACATATAGGGTCATCTGCTCCAATAGGCAGGTATATATCCAAATACCAGCCAATATATCATATATCATCCAAACAATTATCAATCATCATATAATAAATTATTTCTCACTTATATAAAATATCAGTGAGTCGGAAACAATGAGTTATACTCACATTGCTTGCAATCGTCGTGATTGCGATTTATTCGGATTAAAATTAAACAAGCGTTTAATTTCAACCAAAATTTTCACTATCTCAAATGAATCCTAATCTTGCTCCATAATGTAATGCTCTTCAATACGGTTCCAACGCAATTTGTTTCGTCAGAAACGGACTTCGTATGACAAAGTTATAGTGTTTTAAAGTTTGTATGAATTAATAATATATAAATTTACAAAATTTATTTATTTTCACACCATGATTGTTCTGGCCGTTCGATTTTGAGATTTTAGATCTAGGCCGACCGATCTCATCTCCTTCTCCCCTAGGCTAATACGCACGAAACAAACCCATGTCGCCTATACAATGTTGAACGTTGCTCCACCTACGATCGTCGAGATGCTGATCAGGGACCGCCGCCACGAGCGCCTACGCGTGCTCCACCACTGGCCAAAGACCAACCATTCTCGGTCGTCTATATGCTTTGAACGACATACACGAACGTCGCGACTTCACGATCGAATCGCCTTCAATCGGCTCCTCCTTTTCCGACCATCACCGTTGATCTTATAGATCTCGTCACGCTCTTTAATTTTGTAGTTGGATGTTTTCGACGATTGTTGGTGGATTGGAAGAAAAAGGAGGTGGAAGGAGAGATTTTCCTGGCCGTTGAAACAACAATAGCGGCCAGCCCTAGAGAATTAGGGTTTGATGAAAAATGAGAAAATCTAGGGGCTTATATATAAAATTTTATCGACACTATTCATCTGAAAAATTTCCGAACTCGAAACGAAGCGTGCCGCCTGGCATTTATAATGTTTTACCCCCATTCCGAACGCAATGGAATATATATCATGAGCCAATTCGATTGTATTTGGAAGATAAGTTTTCAAATCGAATATTTAAATTTAAAATTCATTTAAACAGATTTCTACGCGTTTTAGCTTGCTTCGGACAAACCGTAAATCCGATTGGCACGAAATTAGAAACCTTACAGTAATATAACATTACGGATCCAATGAAACTAGTTCATTGAAATCCAAGACTGTTTGAAAAATGGCTATTTTCACTCGCCAATTAAATATTAAAATATTCAATTTCTAAAAATTAACTTCTAATTCGATTTTAAAAGTTCTCTAACATCATTTAAATTCAACTAGAATTTATTACAACTTTATAAATCATTTTTATTCACGTTAAATCCAATTTTCAATTATTTCTGCAATTTCAAATATTCAGTTAACAATTTAATTATCCAATTAAATCCACATATTTCAAATATAATCTATTCAGCTTATAAAATTTACCTGTGCATATTTAAAACTAATTAAATATACGAATTACAAATGACTGAAATTCTCGGTCGTTACAGAGCATATTTGTTAGTGTTATAAAATGTTTTTATATTGTGTTAATTTGTTACGTTTAGTATTTATAAATTTTGGCCGGAACATGGGACGCCATGGCATTGATAGGGTTTTCAAACACTTAATAGGGCAGACCAATACAATATTTGTAACAACCCGCATATTTATCGATTTTTATATTTAAATATTTTATTTAAATATTTTATCGTTAATCGGATTTTGGTCCGAAGCTACTTTTTGCAAACGGTCAAATTAGGACTCGAGACCACTTCCATTGAGTTCGAAACGTCGTTTGCAATCTTCTAAGTATAAACATTGATATGTTTGGGGTTAGTGGAATTTCACCACTTTTTCACTCGAGCCTTTGGTTTGGACTTTTAGCCCATTAGGCCCAAGTTCCACCCCCCTTCTTCTTCATTGCTTCATTTCATTTCCTAACACTAAAGCTTCAACAAAAATGGTGAATGGAATGAGAAATTAAAACTCCAAAGTCTTTGTTTTATTGCAACTCCAACATTCAACTCCAAATTCAAGAAAAAGACATCGGATTCAAGCTTGTGGTTGCTTCTCCATTTGCCTTCAAGCTTTGTTCTTCATTTTCATTGGGTTTTGGAGCAAAGGTGAGATTTTTATCTCACAAATCTAGTCTATAACTATATTGGACTATTGGGAATGATTCCCTATCACTTTTGCATGCACATTTGCATTTGGTTTGGATTGGATTGGCGAAAAACTCCAATTTTTAGCGTTTTGGTGAATTTTCTGCACTTAGGTCGTTCTGGCCATTTTCGTGTGTTCGGAGTTAGGTCGCTCGCGACCTAACCCTTAGGTCGTTCGCGACCTAACCCTTAGGTCGTTCACGTGGAAAAGTCTCGGCCTTCGAATAGCTCGTTTCCGACCTAAAATGGCCTATAACGTTAGGTCGCTCGGCGCTTTGGAATTAGGTCGTGGGTCGTTGGGCTTTAGGTCGTAAGCTCCTTAGGTCGTAGGTCGTTCGAATGTTAGGTCGCTCAGCCCTTATCCCCTTAGGTCGCTAGGTCGCGATGTTTTAGGTCGCTAGGTCGCGACGTTTTAGGTCGCTGCATCCTATGCCTCTATAGGTCGCTCGACCTCGTTTATGACCATAGGTCGCTCACCCCCTCTTCGTTAGGTCGCTTGGCCTTGCCTTCCATTTTTAGGTCGCATGACCTTCTGTCTCGCTAGGTCGTTGGACCTATAACCTGTTAGGTCGCTCGACCGTTTACTCTATTAGGTCGCCCAACCCTACTACAAGTATTAGGTCGCATGACCTTGTTACACTAAGTCGCTCGACCCTTAGGTCGTAACATGTTAGGTCGCACGCCTTCCACACCATTAAGTCGCGAGTTTAATTAGGTCGCTCGGCCTTAAAACGTTAGGTCGCTTGACCTGTGCTATTGTTAGGTCGCCTGGCCATTTCAGTTAGGTCGCATGACCATAGGGTTGCTCCAGTTAGGTCGCTTGACTCCTTAGACCCCTAGGTCGCAACCATTAGGTCGCTCGACCCTATTCCCCTTAGGTCGTTAGACCTCATTTTGTCTTCACTAGGTCGTACCGTTTTGGTCGGGGCGCTGCCCCGCACCCCGCCGGGGGCGCTGCCCCCTGGACCCCCGCGACCTGACCGGGTAGGTCGAACCTCGTAAGCGGTGGCGTTGCCCCCGCACCCCCACCTTGGGGGGTTGCCACCCCCCTGGACCCCCCCTCCGTAGGGGATCTTATCTGAAAAACATTGAGCTGATTTCCTTGGATTTTATTCACATCTCCGTATGCGATTTTTGTGACTGGTTGTTTCTACAATTGCTTCTGTGTTTTGTCACTTTAAAATATAAAGGTTTCAATACTAGTAGTAAATATCAAAACTCTTTTAACAAACAATTTCAACTCTATTTTTAATAACAAAGCTCTTTTCTTAAACCATTTTCCAATCTATCAGTATATACAAGCCTTTACCTCACTCGGATGAAAAATCTAATTAAACGACTTAGTAAAACAAGTGGTATGAAACGCTTGCGTTCACTTCGTCGGTTAATTCTTGGACTTGTTCGATTGAACCTCTTGTGACAATTTTATTAGTGAAGATTTACAGCTTGTTCGTAAATATTTAAGTTAAGCAAGTGGTTATGGGACATGAAGCTAAACTTCTATATTTACTAGCTTAGTGTAATTGACACTTCTCGTTGATCTTGGTGATCGCTTTATGAATTAGACTAGCAATTGCGCGATGTCTCTTTCATTGCAAGGTTAGACTAGACACCACTTGTGTGATTCCATTCACACATACCTTTCTGCTTTTTGGTTAGTCTTGACCTCAATCTGTGTGATTCCACTCACACATGTGGGGTAGCTCCCCATGGTCTTCGGACCGTCATGTGATAGGCCTCTTTCCCTTTTTATGATTTCTGGATTTCTTGTGTTGATTTCTGGAATTTATCTCTTTGACTTGTCATGAGTACAAGTTTAGGGTATGATGCCCTCTTTGGATCTTTGAGAAGATTCCTGTGATATTGATTTATCTCTTATCGGTTGATCTCCTGTTGATCATTAATTGCATACTTATAGTAGTATGTCAGTATGGATATTTTATGTTTATGCCATATCTTTTATTTTATATCATGTCATCTGATATTTATAGCTAGACTGATCCGTTTATTATTTTCTTATAAATAATACTCGGGTCAGGCCGAGATGTTACAGGTGCTACTGCTTGACTCCTCCCCCAGTGATTCACTACTCAGACTTTTGGCTACTTGTTTAGATTAGCAGCTTTTGTTGTTTACACTTGAGATATAGACTCATAGTTGTATTCTTTTGTATAGCACGCGTTGCTATTCTTTTGTATTATCGCGGATCTTTTTAGACCACTACTCTGATGTACACTTTTATGTGATATATATTCATATCTCTTTCCGCCTTTGTGATATGGATATCTGTGATTGATTCGCATGTTATGCTTACTTCTATATTTGTTTCCGAAGATCATTTTATAGCCACCGTGTGATAAGAAATTACACGGATGGTCGCTCCTCAACAGCCTTATTCTCCACGCTAGTTGACAGCACTACACCGTAGTGTTCTTGGCTAGCGTGGGTATAGAGGTGGGGCGTCACAATATTATTTTTGAAATATTGGTAAATGAAATAATTTTACCTAATACTATATTTTGTATGTAAAAGAATAAATTTTATAAATGATATAGATGTGTGCAATATGTTTATTTAGAAAGTGAAATTTTATAAATAATGGTGGAAAATTTGGGTTATAAAAAAAAAGAATTCAATTGAAAATCGTAGAACTTAAATTCTGGGGTTGAAATTTGTTTTCAAAAGATTTTAGAATATAATATTATTATTATTTGGAAGTAATTTCGGATAGAAATATTTTCAATGTGATTTGAAAGAAAGTTTAAAAAGAACCGTTAAAAGGAAATAAGTTCTGTACTCTTCTCTGTCGTTGGAAAATAATTTCGATAATGAGTGCACGTATCATCGACGTATATTTTCGAGTTTCAAAGTGGGAAGGATGCTATAGTTGTTTTACTGCACATTTTGATAACAAATGTTAATTTTTAGTTTCTAAATATGATTGGATATATATAAGTTATGAGTTTGTGTGTGCATGCATGTATGTATGTATTATTTTAAATGATTTGAAAGGAAACCAGGTATTTAGCTCTTAAGTTTCTGTAAATTAGAAATTTCAGTTATTGTAATGAAATGAAATCTTGACTATATTAACAATTGGAAATTTCTAAAATGAAAAATAAGAAATTAAGAGTCAGATGATTAATGAAATATAAAGAAATTGAAGGTGTCTAATGTAAATTTAGAAGATGTAATTATTGATCATTTTGTTAACTAAAATGAATAAGATAAACTTGTGTAACATTCAATCATATTCTAAAACACATAAATATATATGTTATCCCGCCTTTTGGCAAGGCCGTGGCACTAAAAATTTAACTGGAAACCAAAGACAGTCCTCCTCGATTGCCAGTTATACACAGGTTCACTATGGATATCGATGAATTTTGTCCGAGACCGGATCAAGCTACAAATGACAAGACATTACAAGAAAAGCTACAAAAGCCAACATTCCAAATTTCGAGTAATTCGAGTTCGTATGCGTAAGATATGATCGATACAAGTCAAGGAAACTAACTCGTTCGTATCCGTCATTTCGTATCGATCAGGCAACAACCCATCTCTTTGCATCGGCCGATTTCGTATCCATCACATACCTATCTATTTGTGCCCATCACCATGCAGCTGTCCTATTCATGTCCATCAATGACTATCTTGTTTGTATCCATCGAAGACGGTCTACTTCGTATCCATCGAAGAAAGTGCAAGTGTCTAGCTCATATCAATTAAGTCAATGCAGTCGATCGATACGAACAAAACAATGCAACCAATCGATGGGAACAAGGTGGCACAACTGATCGCCACGAACAAAATGGTTGAGATCGATACGAACAAGGCGAAAACCTTGGAATGACTCGGTTAATTCAGCATTGAAAATGGACCGTTCCAAGAATTCAGCGCCACGTCAACATGCACACATGTGCTCAATATGAATGCCTCGATTCGAACGAGATAGCCTTTGAAAAACACGAAATTGCATCGATCATATCTCACAACCTACAAGTTCAAATGCTATGAAATTTTCACAGGAGCTTACGTACGACCTAAGGAATGTTCATGCCAAATTTTGACTCGATTGGATCAAATCTTGATCGATACGAAATTCGTTCGTATTGATCATGGATCGAGTCAAAATCACCAGGGATCAATCGCGTGGACCCACTCACGTGCCAGAAGAGGTCGCCCGAGATCCGAACAAGATATTTTCATCCTATGCCTATAAATAGCATCCTAAGGTCTACAAAAAAGAGGACCTTTTTTATTCTTCTTCGTCCAGACTCTACCGAATTCGTTTTTTCAATTCAAGGCTACTGTTGTACTCGAAATTCATCATTGTATTTCGCTGTAATCAATTGTAATCAGCAAGAAAACATCAATAAAGTAGTCAACTTCAAAGTGGATGTTGGACGGATTGCCGAACCATTATAAATTCTGTGTTCTTTAATTCTTTTTTCTTAGTTTTCTGAGTGTTCTCCATTTTTTAATTCCCTACATACCTATTATCCGTGATCTATGATGGTGAACTGGAGCTTTCATCGACAAATGGGTGTTTGTGACCATTTTTGGCGCAAACATTTTGGTGCTTTCACTGAGAAGGCTGAACTCAGGGATTCTAAAGCTTGGATTTTAGATTTGAAAATTTAAAGACTTGGATCTGGAAAGCAATGGCAAGGCAATCAGCCAGAAGACAAAGGACTGAAAGAAGTCAGCATGAAAGGAGTCGGGAGGCTTCCTCAGGAGCGAATCAGGCTTCAGTTTTCATCACCCGGGATGTGATGGAGATGATGATGGGAGTTATGCATGAAGAGCTTCTAAAAAGACAAGAGGAGATGATGCAGAATTTGCTCCGACAAACTGGACAAATTGGAGTGTAGAATCAGGCTAATGCAACCGTAGGAGATGCTAGAGATATGAGTCAGGTCCATGGGGCAATCAGGACCCAAAACAGAGCGGGACTATCCGGAGTGGCCCCCAAACCTAGAGGGCACTCACCAGGAGCGTGTTGATCCAACCTCAAGCAGGATACCAGGTGGAGCTGTTCAACATGGCATTGATAGAGGAATGGACGCCTATTCAAAAGAGCAGATTCCAGGATTCCCACACGAAATCGGGGGCAAACTGGAGGCAACAGATAAGGGACACTGCTTGGCAACATCAACAGGCTGGCGGAGATAATCAGGTGAGCCATGAGAGGTGGACTAGTGAATAGAGATCTGGAAGACGTGAACATGATCCCCTTCGCTCCCGTAATTAGACAGGCTAGGAATCCACCAGAATTCAAGCTACCAACACAGGTGACATATGACGAGAGGACGGATCTTGCAGTTCATCTGACATGTACATGAGGCATATGGAGGTGTTGGGGGCATCGGAGGAGGTCATGGCCCGATGCTTCCCATTATATTCGAAAGACATTGCAGTGCTATGGTTCAGACAACTGGAGAGCGGCTCTATTGGAAGATGGACCGATTTGACTGACAAGTTTATGAGACAATTAAGAGTTCACATTTCGAGGCTCAAGAATGTGATGAGTTTGGCAACATTAAAGCAAAGAACCGGGGAATCTTTGAGGAGCTTTCTGACGCGATTCAATGCAGCGGCAGCATCGGTGGATCGACCAGATCCATCCATGGTTTTATGGCAGCTGTATCTAGCATAGCTGATGGCACAAAATTCAAAAATTCATTGACCAGGGATCCCCCTATGGATCTAGCAGAATTTTATCATGAGGTTGAAGGATTTCTACTATTAGAGGATGCAAATGCTGAAAGAGAGGAAGGAGAAGGAGTCGATGTTTATGTAGTCAAGGGCGGAAATCCTCCTGAAAAAGGTGCAAGAACTGGTAAAGGGAAACGGAAGACCGAGGATAGTGATGATGGACCAACGCGACCATGAAAGGAACCAAGATTCACCTCTTACACAGAGTTGAATGGGACTTTGGAGCGAATCTACGAGGCTACCACGGGGCAGATTCCTTATCGAAAGCCAACGAGAAGGGATCCGACCAGCAGTGAAAGAAGATCAAACAAGTATTGCTTATTTCACGAGCTAAACGGTCATAACACGAATGATTGCAGGCACTTGAAGGATGAGGTTGAGGGGCATATCCGCAATGGTCTGTTATCGCATTATGTGAGAAGGGGAACAACGATGGTGGAACCAGAGTGACCACCACCTACATCAACTAGGAATGGCCAAGATCGGGGCGTTAGCTTGTCATAAATTAACTAAAATAATGACGAATAAGTGGCAAACTCCACACCAACACGATTAAGTCATTTACACATGTATAGGACCGCGAACGATCCTCAGGCATGCTCTGATACGACTACTAATCACATCTTATAGGTGTTGGCACTTTGACGTCTCTACATTGCTTTTATTTTCTATTTCTCATGTTTGGATTTGGTTTTGTTGGACATTTTTGTAGAAAGACTCATTTTTAATGTAGATATGCTATTTGTAATTATGTAACGGCCAAGTCACTTACACATGTATGGGATCGCGAACGGTCCTTAGCCATGCTCTGAAATGATGATAAACAACCATAACAAACAATTCAGTAACTCACCCGAACATGAAATATGACATTAAGGGTACTAAGCCCCCCTCCCCCCGGGCAAACACAATTCGCCACGAATGACACCTGACTACGAATGGTCACAACTCGCCTCGAATGGCACCCGACCGCGAACGGTCACAACTCGCCTCAAACGGCACCCGTCTTCGAACGGTCACAACTCACCTCGAACGGCACCCGATCGCAATCGGCCACAATCCGCCGCGAACGACACCCGATCACAAATGATCACAAATCGCCTCGAACGGCACCCCGACCGCGAACGGTCACCATTCGCCGTGAATGGCATCCAACCATGAATGGTCGCATACCACCTCAAATGACATACGATCTCGAACGATCGTCATTCACAGCCAGGTAAGACTATCAATCTCTTTTACAGGTCATCAACAGGATATGAACATCCAGTTTACGGCGTTACAAAACAAACCTTCCTACCGTAAGGCGTGTTTTGGGGGGCAAGTGTCATCCCACCTTTTGTCAAGGCCGTGACACCAAAAATTTAACTAGAAACCAAAGACAATTCTCCTTGATTGCTAGTTATACACAGGTTCACTATAGATATCGATGAATTTTGTCCGTGACCGGATCGAGCTACAAATGAAAAGACATGACAAGCAAAGCTGTGAAAGCCAACGTTCTAAATTTTCAGTCAATCCAAGTTCGTATGCTCAAGATATGACTGATACAAGTCAAGGAAACCAACTCGTTCGTATCCATAATTTCGTATCGATCAGGCCACAACCTATCTCTTTGCATCGGTCGATTTCGTATCCATCACATACCTATCTATTTATGTCCATCACCTTGAAGCTATCCTATTCGTGTCCATCGAAGACTGTCTTATTTGAATCCATCGAAGACTGTCTACTTCGTATCCATGGAAGAAAGCGTAAGTGTCTAGTTCGTATCAATTAAGTCAACGTAGCCGATCGATATCAACAGAACAACGCAATCAATCGATGTGAAAAGGAAACACAGACGATCAATACGAACAGAATGGTCTAGATCGATACGAACAAAGCAAAAACCTTGGAACGTCTCGGTTAATTCGGCATTGAAAGTGGATCAATCCAAGAATTCAGTGCCACATCAACTGTAGACACGTGCTCGATATGAATGTATCGATTCGAAAGAGACAGCCTTTGAAAAATACGAACTTGAATCGATAATATCACACAATCTACAAGTCCAAATGCTATGAAATTTTCACGGGAGCATATGTACGACCTAAGGAATGTTCATGCCAAATTTCGACACGATTGGATCAAATCTTGATTTATATGAAATTCGTTCGTATCGATCATGGATCGAGTTGTAATCACCTGGGATCGATCGCGTGGGCCTACTCACATGCCAAAAGAGGTCTTCCTAGATCTGAGCGATATACTTGCATCCTACGCCTATAAATAGCATCCTAGGTGTACAGAAAAAGGGACTTTTTTTATTCTTCTTCGTCCAGACTCAGCCGAATTCGTTTTTGCACTTCAAGGCTACTATTGTACTCGAAATTCATTACTGTAATCCACTGTAATCAATTTTAATCAGCAAGAAAACATAAATAAAGTGATTAACTTCAAAGTGGACATAGGTCGGATTGTCAAACCACTATAAACTCTGTGTTCTTTACTACTTTTTTCTTAATTTTCTAAGTGTTCATTTTTTAATTCTCTACATTCCTGTTATCTATGATCTATGATTGTGAACTGGTGCTTTTATCAACAATTGGGTGTTTGTGACCATTTGTGGCGTAAATAATATATATAACTTACCAGAAATGTTTAAAAGTTGTAATATAAATAGGAATATGTGATAGAATATTATACAAGTAAAACTTAAGTAATGAAAGTGTTTAATGAAATTATTTCTATAAATATGAATTTAGATGTACAATGAATGTTATAAGCATAAGTAAATGTTTTGAAATGCTAATAATTAGATTTAGTAGTAAGGCGAACATCACTTAAGTTGAATGATTCATTAAATTAAAGTCAATCTATATAAGTAATGAATATGAATAAAAAATAGAGAAACTTAAGTAGGAATTGATTCACAATGAATATTTACATTACATGGAAAACTAGTTATATAAGTAAATAATAAAGGTGAATAAATGAATGTAAACTAATAAGGGATAATCTTTTTTGAATAAATTGGAAATAAATGAAATGTGTGTAATGCTTTAACAATGCATTCAAAGATGATTTCAAGCATTGAATGTGAATATTATGGAAATAACTTATGTAAGTAAATGGATGTAAAGTAATAAAAATGACATTATATGAATGAATGAGAAATGAATTTGTAAGGAATGAATGAAGATTAATGAAAATAAGCATTATATGAATGAATGAAACTGAAGAACAGTAAATAATGTGAAAGAGATTAATAAGAATAAACTTAATGATATTTGAAATTACTGTTTGTGTTGGCTTATGGGTTGGTTGGGAAAGAATACTTCTAACCGTGTAAAGATGCATAAATAATCTATTAAGCTTTATCTAAGACCGTAGAGTGTATGGTATACTTAGTAGTTTACTTATCATTTTATACGATCAAAAGTTTCTAAACCCGAAAAAACCATTTGTTTGGTTGTTATAGATGGATTGTTGATTACTTCGATTACATATGATGATTGTGTGGTTTTTTTCAAGTGACTATTGTTATGTTGTGTTGATTTGTTTATTATTAATTGAAACAACTTAAGATTCAAACAGTTCTTAAAAACTCACACAAATTTTCGTTATATATGTCTTACTTATTCCGCATGGAATTTCTACAATTTAATCAGATTTTATGTGAATGAACCATAACTATGTAGACCTATTCCTAATAGATTGATCCCAAAATAAATATCCAAATTATAAGAAATCCTATAGGAGCTACAAGTGCCAAATTCGTACCGTGCAAACTTTGATTTGTTCTAGTATGTGAATAAATCGCGAATATGGTCCAAGTAATAAATGCCCAAGTCAATTACTTAAAATAAATGAAAGTATTCGAAAATGAAAACCTTATATTATAATTATAAGGAACTTTCTAATTTTCTATTTATCTATAACATAAAATTATGCATAAACAAAGAATAAAAAAGAAGAAAGAAATTATGTAGTATTTCATTTCCATATTGATCGAGACTGCGTTGCTGTGCCGGCGAAAGGATAACTATACTGATTCGGTCTTTTTACACAATTCTCACTATTATAGATTTTGTTAGTGAAATACATGTTTATGGAAGCAATAGCTACTACTTTTTGTTTCATAAATAAAGGATTGTTTGCCCGATAAATAGGTACGTTTTCGGATGACGGTTTTATAGCGATATTATATTGTTTTTCCGTGGTTTAGGATATTTTATTGTGAAATATGATATATATATATGGTTATTATTGATATTTTAATTCTTTCGGACCACTGTACAAGGGAGACTCTACCGAAATTTTCTATGAATTTGGACTTGGAATTTTTTTGTTAAAGTGGAAATATTTTTTCAATCTTTCACTAAACTTGAATATGAAAGGATTTAAATGTTTATAAATTGATATATTTTATTTAAATTATTTAACTATGTAAATTAATTGTTTATAAATTTAATACTTTGAATATAATATATTAATTTTTTATTTTCCTTTTCGAGGACGAAAAGTTTTGAGTGGGGTAGAGTGTAACGACCCGTAATTTTCGATAATCACTAGTACAAAAAGTGTATATTGCTTCGCCTCATTTGAATTGGTTGAAGTAAAAACTGATGCAAATAAAACTATTTGGATCAGTTCTTTCTTAATAACCAGTGCAATTGGTACGTACAAAGCAATAAGTAATAAAAAAAATCAAATTTGCATCAGTTGCCACCAACAACCGAAGAAAATACATCGATGTAAATGTTTTAGTCACATCGGTTTTAAAGTCAACCGATGCAACTACATTAATTTGCAACCCTTACCAACATAGTTTTGTTTGGTGGATCCAAAATAATCATTTTCGCATTGGTTCACTAGCAAAGGCGATGCAATTTCAAATTTCATTACGCACCCGTTAATTCCCGCCATCCCAGTTTTTTCTGCCGCTTATTTTCCCATTCGTTTCCCCTAAAAATATTTCGCCTGCTTCAAAATAAAAAAACCCTAGAAACTGATTTTCACCGTTAATTTCAAACCTGATTTCGCGGATTAGATTTGGCTACGGCTTCTCATTATCAAGATACCAAATCTTCCATTTTTACGTTACTTGAATTATATTCCTCTTTAAGTTGGTCGAGTTGGATTTCGCGAATGAATGGTGGTTTATTGTCATGTAGATGATTGTTTTTATGTTTCACTTCATCCGGTAATTGATTTGGATTTACTGCCAGCTTCTTTTTATTCAATTTTATTCGACTTTTCCCATAAACCGATAGCTATTCGAAGAATTGCCGCGTAAATGGATTTGAGTAGAGCTCTCGATTTTATTTCTTATTTTGTTCTTATTTTGTACGATGTTATTTGATTTGTTGTCATGTTGTTCAATTTTGTTCCATTTGTTTCAAACCCATTTTGTTCTCATGTATGATTTTCTTAAAATTTTGCACTCTATCATATGTATATCAATAGAAGTATACCCAAGTTTGCTTAATAAGACTAGCTAATATTTTCTGTTGTTGTTTATATATTTTATTTTAAATGATTATATGCATTGAGATGCAAACTGTTCTAATTTGGGATTATTATTGCTGATTAACTGATAGGTAAACATTTACAAGTCAGCAAATTGGTAATTCAGATTGTTTTAAATCTTGATCATCATTCTATGAGTGGTTTTTTTGCATTTATATGTATATGAACGTATCAAAAAAGAAACCAACAACAAGTGTGTTAAGATGGCGTAGACAAAAACCAACACCTGGGTTAGTAGATGGTTTGCAAGTAGCCACTCAAATTTGCTAGTAAGAGTTAGAATTTTTTTTAAGTGTAGAACAAGTATGTTTAGATACCGCTTATGAACCAAATGGCTCAAAGTGATGAATAGTGTATTATGCCGGGTATTTGCCACTATAGTCTTTGTTGTAGAGCCATGATATACGTACAACAACAAATACCTTTTTACCGAGCATTGTCATTTAAATTAATCGAAAAATATATATTGAATTTGGTTGATTTCGTTGATATAATAGACTCGATTTCTATTAAGTTTAACAAGATCTAGATGTCCAGATTTAGAAGTACATATATAGAATTGTCTGTCTCAGTTTTTACAGGATATTCAGGGACTTTTGTGGGGGTACAAATGTCCTTATCTGTCCAATTAAACAATTAACACAAGTATCTACTTAAAGCTTTTACACAGTTTGATGTAAAATATATACCAATTAATATTGTTTGGTAGTACCGATTTATTGCAGTCCATATGAGAAAATGCAATAAGGCGTTAGAACATTAAAAAGTTGTATTCAGAATATGATCATTATGTTGGCCATTTCAAGCGTATTGAGTGAGCACTTAAAATATGTAACACATACACACACACATATATGTATGTATATACATGTATATCTATGTATATATGTGTATACATGTGTTACACATGTGCAATTAGTGCATTATTTGGAATCAAATGCTCATCAGTCAAGTAGTTAATGAGTAATCGTGCACTTCATTTCCGGTGAGTAATTCTAATTTACAGTTATATCTGTAATAACTTGTATTTGATGCCGAAGAGATGAGCCGCCTATGCATTCTTATTGAATTCAATTACTAGAAATAAGAAGTACATCCCTTTATTGTATCTTATGCGATCTGTTTTTAGTAAATTCATTGTTATATTATGATTTTGGCAGTCCTATTTTCTTAGCAAAATTTTACAAAGGACAGTTGAATAAGTTTGACAAACCAATAGGACAACCGAAATAGTTTAGGAAACTATGATGGGTTATAGAATGTTCGTATAGATAACTCTAAACAAGATGAGGTTCCATCATTTCTGATGCTCCTCATGAATCAAATGAAATTGCAAAAAATTATAAAAGATTTAAAGACAATGAAGTGTAACATGCTCACGATCATGAAATTTGATTCAAATATAGATGCACATGAAACTTACTTGTGGATAATTTTGAATCAAATTTGATTAACTATCTCACTAGTAACAAATGTCACTTGAAACATTCTATTCAGAACATTGGTTTACATTAATTGCTTCTTTTTATGTGTGCAGAAGATTGGACTATTGACTTTTTCTTATTCCATATTTCATGTTTTTTCCGATCATGCAAATATGAGGTAATTATTTTAATTCAAACACTATTAACCCCAATTGTCAGTTTAGAAACATAGCTAGACATCATAGGGCTGACTTAAATAATAAAAATACACACTTTATAAAGAAAGGAATTTTGTTTCATATGTTAAATTCAAACACTATTAACCCTAAATGTTAGTTTAGAAACATAGCTACACATCATAGGGCTGACTTAAATAATAAAAATATGCGCTTTATAAAGAAAGGAATTTTGTTTCATATGTTAAGGTGATTTATTTTGTACAAAATAAAAATAAACTTCTATGTTGGATATAAATTCAACTTAACCTAACTATTAAATTATTGTGCAATATTGTTGTAGTTTCCTCAAGAATCTAGATCGACGGATTGTGTATATTATGCGATGAGGTAGTATGATATAGTAAAAAACCAAGATCAAAGCACCGATATACATGAGGTACCACTTTAATTTTTTTTTTCTTCATAATATTTGTTAAGTAGTTATATGATTAATGTTTCGAAACAATCTTGTTATTGCAGTACTTTGTACAAGATTGTTCTTATAACCACCAAGAGATAGACGAGGTTCGTGGTAATCTAGCTAGTTATATCATGCATAACTGGATGTAGTCTTCTTATATGCTACTATATGGTGAGTTTATTCTTGTCTCTTTCATACTTTCAGCATTACATGATTTAAATTGACCTTGTTTATATCATTGTTTGCACCTGAAAAACGTCAAAATATTTTTGCTCCCATATGTTTAAGTTGTGTGGCCGGCTATGAATTTGATCATATAAACATGTGACTAAATAGCCGCCCCCTTATTTAGTTTAAGCAAAATACTCGTATTATGAAATATAAACATGAGAAGTACTTGCACTGCAAATATTTGTTGTTTATATTTGTTGTCATGCTACAACATACAATAAATGCAACTTTTAGTTTAAGCAAAATACTTGTATTGTGAAATATATGAATGATATTTTGCCATAACACTCGTATTTCCGCAACCAATGATTGTATTACAAATATTTACTTTGCCAAAGTGTTATCCGTGAAATTCGACGAACTTTATTCATACTCCTGTGATGCCATATTTGGCATCTTTGATGGCAGTGAAGGGTGTCCTCAGATTACGGCTCATGATGTCTAGTCAACTGGCAGTGATGTATTTGCCATAACATTGCATATGGTAATAGGAATTAGCAATTTTTATAAAATATATATCAAAATTAGGTCATCCAGTGTAACAACCCGAAGTTTTAACAAGTATTTTTCACTTTTAATTATAAAACTTTGGGGGTTTATTATATAAAAATCTAAATTTTGAATTGATTAAAACATTGCCTAAATTTTTAAATAAAAGATAAGATTTCTGAAATTTTGACTTTGGTTAAGGATTAACTTTAATTGGAAATTTGGTTTCTTTTTGAAATGGTAAATAACTTAATTTTAAGCAAAATCATGTTTAATTAACAAATAAAATCTTTGCGTACTTTTATTTTGCTTAAATAAATTTTATATTGGAATAAAATACTAATTTCCTTGACATTTAAAATTCATGTATAGCATTTTCATTTGCGTATAACTTTCCACTTTCCTTTACTTCAATTTGTTTAATATGTATATAATCTTTTTGACTCTTCCAGAGAGCCGTTAAATTTCATTTAAAGCTTGATTGAAATTAGCGTGTAAACATTCCACCTTCCTTTTGCTCTCCTAATTTAATAGAAACGTTATCGAAAAATTTCATAACCGTTCACATTTAATTCTTGCCGTTGTTTCCAAATCGACGGAAGTTTTTATTTATAAAACGCATTCAAAAAAATTCACGTATTTCCTTTGATTCGCATGTAACTATGGAATAAAATCTTCGAAATTTCCTCTAACGATTTATAAATTATTCTTTGCTATTTTATTTCACCTGAATTCCCGTAAGCATATGCAAAACTTCCCTATTTAAGTATAAACCCGCGCACCTCTTTAATAATGAAAGAAATCATTTTCCTTTAACGTTCAAAATTTTAATCCGGGCTTGCCTTAAATTACGCACGCATTAAATTGTGCTTACCCACTTTAGAAACCTGAACTTCATGTATAAAAACCTTTGATCCACGTAGCCGTTCCAACAAATTATTTTTCATGCCAAAATTTTCCTCCCTGATTTAAGTTTAGCCCATTTATTCCTTGCCTTCATAAACGCAATTACGTAAACTCAAAACACCACACAATTTCCTGACCGGTTCAAAGTAATTTCTTGCCTATTCTTTCACCCCAAATCATCGCAAGTTTCCATCTTTTAAATTAAAGACGTTCAAAATTTCATGCTCCTTACCGTTTAAACATATTGTGCTTGCCGTTTCTTTTCCCTTAATTCATGCAATCTCCACTGATTAAAATTTATGTCCATTGCAAATATTGCTCCAATCAAATCAATGCATTTTCTTCCTGAATTTAATACGTATGAATATTTACCAAAAAAAATATTAGTGTATAAATAAGCTTCATAAATAGGTGCGTTTTAATTTGCACATTTATGTCCGTTTTGATTAATTTGGTGGTATAAATAGTATGTATTTAATGAATACTCTTTAAACGTATATTTTCTAATATAAATACCAAATAAATAAGAAAAAGTATAAAATTTAAATATGTTATTTTCGTTATATTTTGGGCGTAAATTTTTGCATTTGTGGTGCGCATTTTTAAAATTCGTACCGCGGATATAAATAAATAATTTAGATCAGTATGCGTGCCATTCAGTGGTAAATGAATAATTTTACTAGCCTTTTAATGTCGTTTAATAGTTTGCCTTGAATTCGCGTAAATTTTACACACTTTTCTTTTGATTCAAATTATTTTAAAATTGGTATAAAATCTTTGAAAGTTATAACATTTGAATACTTTTATTTCTTGCGTTCCTTGGATTAAATCATCAGCAAAATTACCTCCTTCTAAATTCTTAGCATCACCTTTTTCCATACCGTTCATAATTTAAGATTTCTTGCCATTTTATCCCGCATGCCATAACTCACGCTTACCAGTTGTACCATTACTTTTTGAGTATAATCAATGCAGCTGCCCAAGAAATACTCTAACACGTCACAAACAATTAATTTGCATCTCGTTTTGGCTTGCCTTATTTTCTTAAATCAGCGCAAGTTCCTCCTTGGAAAAAAAATTATAACGTTGAAATTTTTTCCATTTACCTCTGGTTTATAGTAGGAATAAAAGTTTTCCTGACCATTTCTAGAATCATCTATTGCCTTTTCACTTCACAAAAAAAAAAATCAACGCAACGGGTATATTGTTTTTAAATTAAATGCTTGCCTATAATCTCTCATCTAAATCAATGCACCACTGGTAAATGAACAACTCATGTATCATGGTTCCTTGACGTTTCAGGCAAAGTTATTTCTTGCCTTTATCTAACGAGATTATATAAGCTCAAACATAATGAAATTTCCTGACCGTTCAGAATATAATTTGCCTATTTTCTCACCTCCATTAACGCAAGTTTTGTCTTTAAATACCAAGCACGTTTGCATAAATTCCATTATTCACGGCATTTGGTTTCTCCTCTTCTTCCTGTGCGTGAGAATCAGTAGCATCAGGTAATGGCTACAACTTTATTTCTTTCTTTTGTTTTTTTCTCATTGTTCTGTTTAAACTGCTCCACCGCATGGCAAACGCCTAACTTCTTTCCCCTCCTCTCCGATCTGGACGTGCATCGCCAAGCATCTCTGATGCAGTTTTAGCCTAGCACTTGAATATTTATCTTATCGCCAACTGTATATTGTATCACTGTATACTTGTTTGAGTACAGGCGCACTTCAGTTTGAAGAAAAAAATATAATATAAAAGGCATATGCCACCTAAGGTTCGCCCACCCTAAAATTTTTCAGACAATTCCACTGTTTTGTTTACGCAAGTGTTCAGGGAAGAAGTATTTCCAGACCGTATGCATATTTGTGTTGGTCACATGTGTTTTAAAATATAGAAAAATTACGTATGAGGATATATGATATATGTAAGAACAGTATAAAGTTGTTTTGATTTGGAGATTCTGATATTTTACTTCTTTCCTAACAAAGAAAAAAAATATTGCATGCGCCACCTTTATGTTATCACTACCGTGAATTACATGTTGCCCACATAAGATTTGCCACCTTTTTATTTACACGTCATAATATTTTGTAAAAAAGGTAAAGAATAGAGTATAAATTTATTTTTTAAATTTTGATTTGGAAAAATATATGGGCAGGCCGAGCTTTTGTTTTAATGGGTCAGGACGTGCGGTGGAGTGGTCGAGCAATTTGAGTCAATTTTCATTTTATTTTAGCTCATTCCAATTTAGTTTTATTTAAAAATTTGCTTTATCCGCAATTGGAATTCGCGTACTCAGTTTTATTTATTTATCTTGTTTCAAGATCGAAATCAGTTTGCTCATCTTCCAATATTTGATCGTGCTTTCTATGTTGTTTCGGTGTGGTTATCTTAGTTTTGAGTCTAATCTTCGGCAGCGAAAAGGTGAGTATTCTCACCTGACAAACGTAATTATATATCTATGAATTAATAACAAGTGTAATTGTAGAATGATTTACTTTATTTTATTTGACTGTCATATAAATTGATGACGTTAAAATCCTGTTATTAAACCTACACATCATTAGTTACATTATATACTGTTTTACTTATGTTGTTACACTATTTATTTATGTACTGTTTATCACTGCCAGTTCCCTGTGGAAAAAAATTGTTACGGGCTGAAATGATAGGCCTGAACGATATTTATTCATTTATTTAGTCATTTATTTAACTTGGGATTGCGGGTTTGAAATGATAGAACCTGGTTTTCTTTGTAAATTACGGATTGAAATGATATATTATCCGTATCACTTGACCTAGGTTAGAAAATATTATACAGACCCGTGGTTATATATATATATATTTGGAAATATTAAATATTTTAAATGTTATAATTCTTTGTTTAAAATGGGATTAAAATGATTTTTATATGTATAGTGATATTATGCTAACTAAATATGTAATTAAATGTTAGAAATATAAAGTATAAATTATCTTAAAATTTTGGATTTGTAAAACAAATGGAATTTGAGTTAAAATATGAAATTTGGTATAACTTGAATATAAAGAGAATTAATAAAGGTTGAGTTTTATGAATTAAATAGTTAAATTAGTGAAAAATATGGAAGTTGAAATATAACTTGATTTAGAAATGGGAGGCTGGTTTTTGAAATAAAGGTAAGTTAAGAAATTAAGTGGAAATTTAGTTTAATTTGGAAATGGTAATTTAACTTAATTTCAAGTAAAATTCATAGAAATTTTGCACTTGATTTTAATAAGTAAGTATAAAGAAGTTAGATATATATTTGCAAAATTTTCTTTATAGAAATCATAAGTTATTGAGCAATTTAAATGACTATTTAAAGGTGCAAATTATGATTTATAAGTCAAATTTGTTTGAATAAAGGTTTATATTTTTCTAAAATTTTATTGAAGTATAAAATTTAATTTACTCAAATCTGTTGTAAAGGATATTCCCACACTTTGCAAGTGCTGAAATTGATACAAATGAACTAAGGCTAAACCTTTGGGATTTATATTGGATTTTTGTAAGACAAATAACTTCACTTTTTATTATAAAGGGTAGTTTTTGATTTAAATATAAACTGTTTTGGATTTTATAAACATGCGTAATAATAGCGTTGGTTGTTAAAGAGACTGGGATCGGATATGGGCATACTCTCTGTCGATACCGAAAACCACTTTGACAATCGTGTACGCGGTGGAGATTCCAGAATGAAGTAGGATGGCGGTGACGATTCCTTGAGGTATGTACGTGGACCCGACTCCCGTGAGTTGGCATAAGGTGGCTTAAACAGGAGCGATCGACGGACTAAGGAGGTAGCACCTCTTATCGGACGCACTTCTTCGTATGCCATTCTATTACTTTGTGATTGTTTGGTGCGCACCTTTGATTCACGAGTGTTGTTCGAGGTGGGCGGTAGTAGCAGCTATGCGCTACCACCGGTCCGGAAGCGTAATTGGTATATCTACCTTGGCATTGCCTAGTTGTGCCTTGTCACCTACCCTAGCGAGCCTTATATGATATTGGTTTTGTACCATACCTATGGAGTGCCCTCTGATGATGCCCAATACGGGGGAGATTACGGTACTGTATAGACTATGGGAATATATTATGTGTTAAGGGGAATATTGGGTCACTCCTTAATGCTATTTTAAAGTAAGTTTATTTTACTAATAAACACTATTATAATAGCGAAGTATTACTATATAGTAAATAGTTTAACGGATCCTTAGAGGATGGGCAGTCCCAAGCATCCTTTAAGTTACTTGCCTTTATATTACAATTCACTTGAATTAGCTGTATAAGTATGTATGTCCTGACTCGAGTGTTTATGCTTATTTTACGCTCGGGTCAGCCTGAATTTCAGTTCAGACTTCACCTCCGGAGCTAGGACTTCAGCAGATCATCTCTTTTCAAGCTACCGTCAAGTTTTTGTTCAGTTCTTATTTTAGCCTTCGTAATCAAGACAAATTTAATATTGAGATTTTCTGTGGAGATTTCAAACTATATTTGGTTTAAGACTATGTACTTTATACTTATTTTGAGACTATTGATAGTGGCTTCTTGAACCACTAAGTTATTTTTAAATTCCGCTTTGAGTATTCTGATTCTGTGTCTGTGATTATTTATTTACTGTATATTCTGAGATTTGCTAAATTTTATTTACAACGCGGTATTTTGAACAATTCAAGTCCGACATCAGCGGATGCGAATGGTTGAAAATACCGGGTCGTTACATCCAGAAACCAAAATTGGAGGAGCTTAAGCAGTGTGATGTTTAGGTAAGGCAGTGAAGTTGGGATGTTTTATGTTATGTGTTGTATGCTGTGAAGTGTGTGCACTGATGTTGTACGAGTGATGTAGTTATGAAGCAGAGAGACAAAATGTCAGTGGTGCCTGGTTGGTAGTCTGTTGTACAGATAGAGTATTGCAGTGGGGATGTTATGGAGCAGTGATATGTGGTATAGTATGGTGTTGTTGGAATGTTGTATATATGGTGAGGAGGAGATATATGGTATAATATGGGGTAGTCTATGCTTGTAGTAGTTTGTATGAAGAAATGTTGAAGCAGTAGTGAGTAAGTTCGTAGTTGATGACAGTGTGATGGAACCAGTAACATGGGAGTATTTGATGACAGTGGAGCTTGTAGTTGACTGCAGTGTAATGAATTTATATCTGTTGCTGGTGTAGATGATATGCAGGCAGTAGAATAGGTAATGATGAGTTGTAATGGGTTATGAAAAATAAAATTTGTGATGATGCTCAAATTCTGTGATGTTGGGGTAGTGATGTGTGATGAAGACAGGGTGGCTTTGCTATTGGTTAGAGATGGTGGTCAAATTTTTGAAGGGGTAGATGCAGGAAGGCACTATTGTGTGGTATGGTTGGTGCAGTTCTGTTGAATGAAGATAGCAGGGCAGTGATATGTGAAATGGCAGAGGAAGGTAATAGTGTTAGAAGGCAAGGGAATTTTCTGGTGAGTGGTTGTGAAGTGTGGTAATGAGGATGTATTGGCAGGTTGTTCAAAGTTTGTATGATTGAAGAAGGGTGAAGTTGCTTGCTGTGGTGAGTGTGATTTCAGGTTGAATAGAAAGAAAAGTTGTAAAGGGTGGCAATGATTTTGACGTGTTGGCAATGGAAGTTGTAAACAGTTGTGGTGATGTTTTGTAATGTAGGGTAAAGTGATATGAGAACAGCAGTGTGACACAATGAAGGCTTGTGATGAGGGAGGAGAACAGGCAGTGGGAGTAGATTTTATGATGTAGGCTTGGTTGTGACGGTAGCGAGGAAGTACAAGACAGGGTGGTGGTTTGAGGCCTGAAGAGCAGCAATGAAGTATATTTGATGCACACGGGGGTATCTGGAAGAGCAGTGATGAAAATGTGATGGTTTGTGTTTGATGAAAATTTGATTTGAATGATGTGATATTTTTGTAAAGGAAGAATGATGCAATTCGATTGGTAGAAACACTAAGATAAACAGTTATATTATTTAATAATAATGTAATCCTATCAAAATTGAAATTCAAAGCTGGAGAAAAAATCATTCTAAGAGATGAGACATACCCATATAATGTCGTCAAACCTTACACCATTTAAACTCTTGCAAATTTTCAATCTGTAAAACTTCAAATGAAACTAAATGAGCATGCTCTTAAACGCTGGGAACGCCATCTCCGTAAAAATGATTATTTTAAAATTCGAACATTTTCAAAACTAAAATCAATATCAACCATTGAAATGATTATTTTTACTATTAATTTGAAATACTGTTCTAATATGGTAAGGTGTTATCTAAACAGGCTAATTTTTGGTGTGGATGACGTTGAGTTTTATGCGAACATATATGCCAATTTTGATTTAGGCACATAGTTTTGCAGCTAAAAATTTCTTTATAAAATAGGCCATACAGAAGGTGTGGTTTAGTCCACGCCTTCTCTTATATGTATGTTTATCTATAGGAATATATAGGCAATTTTAAGATATTTAATTTGCACTATGATGAACACCTTTTTAAAAAATGTAATCAATTTAAAGTTTCATGCTACTTGAAAAATTGTAAGTCAATATAAATTATTAATATATTTATGTAATCATGATTTTGTATATCTTACTGATTGAAAATGCATATAATTGTTTTCTTCAATGATTCTTTTTTTCTTTTTTCCGTGGATAATGCTCAAGTATTTCTATTTATGCACATTTATAAATGGTTTCGGTTCCTTAATGACTGGAAATCAACCAACATTTTCTTATTCCAGCATTGAATATCAGTATACCACACATACCTTATTACTTCAGCTTTCCATCTTTTGTTGCCAACTCCACATTATTTGCTCAAATATCATGCCAATTTAAGTACCCCGTCTAAAAGGCTAGAATCTGTTGTTCTTTACAACACATTCGATATGTTTATTGCTGATACAAGAAGAATGTTTGCTCGTGCGCATTTGTATCATTAGTATAGTGCTAAAATAAGGTAAATATGTCGTTTTTTTTATCAGGCTTGAAAACTAACTTACGACAAGGAAGTTCCAATTGTAAAGCAAGAGTTTGAACTAAAACAATGCATCCAAGTTCCCACAAGTTTCGTCTCCAAAACAAATACGAACCGTTTATTGTTTGCTTGCATGCTCATTATATAGTATAGTATTCCATAGCATTGCTCATTTTCTATATTCTATACACATGATCTGTAAGCTTTCACGTTAGAATACTTTATGTGTTTTCAGATTTGAAGACCATGGCCAAAAGATTAGAATCTGAGCAAATTACATTACTTTTGAAATGTTTTTTGCGGATGTCAAACGAATGCTTTCAAATGCACGGACCTATAATTCTCCTGAAACAATTTACTATAAATGCGCCACAAGGTAATTTTAACTTTTTGCCTTTACATTTTCCATGTTGAGTTTACTTATTTGAGTTAACTTATGTTCTTTGCCAGGCTAGAAATATTGATCATATAAACTAAAAAAGATTGGAAGAAAGTGGTGAACTATTTGGGTTTTCAAGATTCCATGAAGTTTTTAATGTTTTCACTATACTATTTCTTAATGGTTGACTATACCACTTAATGATTGTACTAAAGATCTGAATTATGCTGCTAAAATGAACGTATGAACCATTATTTTGCATAGATTATTAACACTATAATTGATATATGTTTATTTAGGTATTATGTTATTAATTTTGTATTTGCCATCAAATTTAATTTTGAATGATTGTAATATTGCATGCAATAATTATTTGTTATAATCAATAATATATATATTGTCTATTTGAGTACTGTAATGAATGGCTTTTTTGCATCAGGTATAAACAACTGATGCAATAGAGGGATTAGTTTGCACTGGTTGTTATAAAAAACCAATGCAACAAAGAAGAATTTTAAATCTAAAAACTCTTATGTTGCATCGGTTTCCAACAACAACCTATGCAACAAGTTCCTTCGTTGCATCGATATTTATTACAACCAATGCAACATGAGGGCTGCGTCCAAGCAACCAACCGTATTTTGCACCAGTTGTTAGTAACAACCAATGCAGAAAGGACCGTTTTGCATCGGTTTTAGACCTGATGCAAAACTATTAGGCCTGTTGCATCGGTTGCATATGCATCGGATGTTGAATTGATGCAAAGGGGGGGTAAACAACTGATGCAAATGGCATGTTTTGTAGTAGTGAATTAAAATATTAAATTAAATAAGATTTTGGGATTTAATATTCGAAGTAATTAAAATTTGTGATTTATTTCAGAAAATAACCAGAGTGAAATTTAATAATATTAATTTAAGGAAATTGATAACTATTTTAATGTAATTCCAATTAATTGAAATGATTGTAAAGTAAAAATCGGTTTTAATGTAATTCCAATTAATTGAATTAGTTTAAATTAAAATGTTTTTAAAAGATAGCTTCTTCGTACAATGGAATTATGACTTGAAACCTGTTCCATTGAACTTAAAAATATCGAAAACATCTATTTCGATATATTGGATGAGCCATTCTCATTTCAGAAGCTTAACGGGCTTTTCGGATCATTATTCTCGTTACGAACAAATTCGATGTGTTCATTCTTTCTTATCAGGCATCGTTCATATAAATAGCTTTGCTTCTTAACCATACCAGTCTTTCAGTCATTCTGTACGTATAATTCTATCTGTCTATTCCTTTCTTCAAATGGCAGAAACCAAATTCCAATTACAAACTCTAAATCCAATTTCGAATTCAAATTGAAAATCAAACTCCTAAAACTATATCAAATTATATATCATTGGAAAGCTCTCAACGAGCGTAATCTACTATGGTGGTTCGTTTTCCTATTGGATGCATCGTTTGACCAAAAATCGAGGAAGAACCTCGACCGTCGAAATTAGGTTCTTCGATGCAACAGTGGATCTTCGTCGATGGGTCAATCGGATGGCATAGGCTTGTAGAGGAGGTTGACGAAGCTCTAGTGGCAGTGTTCGTTGGTTGTTATGGTCTGCCAATTCACCCGATTTGGCAAGAAAAGTGGGCGGCGATGCGACTCTGATAGGCAGCCGGAGGGGAGCATGTGGGATCGTCTGGGTGCGGCATGGCGAGGGCGACACAGTGGCGTTCTTCGATCTGGTGATCGACGATGGTGGCAGCTGCGAAAATTGCAAGATGGATGGCAGCTGATGTCGAGATGGTTTGAGCATGTAGGATTTCGAGAGGAAGAACGTAGGTGACGTGGTATATATTTTATTATTTTATCTATTTTATAATTTAATTTTTCAATCATTTTAATTTTCATATCTTTTGCATATTAGGTCGGATCTACGTACGGTTTCTTATGTCGCGATCGTATCGTGATTCCAGACATTATGGAATTGGTTTGGTCAAATTTTGAGACTGTTCAAATTTGGGCCTTCATTTGGATTTTAAATCGATTGTAAATTAAAGGTGAGTGTTACTACCCACTTTGTAACGACCTGCCTTTTTGGACGATTTAAATCGACGACAAGACACACATGTCAGACTCAAACCATTCAAAAGGGAATATTGTTATGGGGTAAATAAGAAAAAGCAGAGAAAGAGAAAAAAAATACAGAATCTCATAGTGGAATGAAAAAATGTAATAATCAAATAAACAGTTCATGAAGCTGTTTACAAATAACATCGATTAAACTTTTATAATACAGACAAGAGTTACATACAACAAGAATAGATGATAAATAAATGCAGCGGAACAACATGATGCAGTGGAATAAATATAATACATAATAATAGTACAAAATCTTCGTCTTCATCCTCCAAAAAGCAGTCTTCGATAAACTGAAAAGCTCAGATTGGCCCGAGCAAATTGAAAAGATAAAACACTCGAGCTAGAACTAAAAGATCTTATGTAAGTTAAATCAATGGTAAATATGAGTGGAACGACATCATAGATTTTTAACGGGTTTTACATCTCATATCCTGTGTGTAACGTGAGTGCAATAACTTAAGAGATGTTCGGGATTACCATCTCCTAGGGATCCGTTAAACTATCTACTATGTAGTACAATACGCTATTATAATAGTGTCTACAGTAAAGTAAAGTATTAAAACAGTGTTAAGGCGTTATCCATATCCCCCTTTAACACATTTTTTATATTCCCATAGTCTATAGTATCATAATTCCTACGTAAACTGAAGGACTATCAGAGGGCTCTCCATAGGTATGGTACAAAGCAAACTCGTAGAAGGCGCTCTAGGGCATGTGAACACGACACTTGAGGCAATACCAGGGTAGATTTACCAATTGCAGAACCTAGCTTGTGGTAACGCATAGCAGCTACTATCGTCCACATTGGAACACACTCCCATAATCAAAATCAAGTGGTGGCCACCAAATCATCACAAATGTCATAATATGGTATCGAAGAAGCATGTCCGATCGGAGGAATGACCTCATTTAGCCCGGGTATAACTCATGTTTTAGTCACATCGAAGCTGACTCATAGGAGTCAGGGTCACGTCATACCTTATACAGAAATCCTTCGCCAAACCATCCTACTTCATTTCTAAAATCTTCACCACGTACACAATTGTTAAAGTGGTTTTCATTATTGGCAGAGAGTATGACAATATCTGATTCCGGTCTCTTTAACAACCAAACGCTTATTTCATTCCGAATAATTCATTTACATTTCAATAGTCAGTTCATAATTTATATCAAAATATCATATTCTCCTAGCCATAATACTTTCGAAAACATATCCACTTTGAAATCATACTCATCGTTGAAATCATATTGTTTCCGAAATCATAATTTCTTTCAAAAATCATATTTCCAATTAGATTAAATCCTCACTTCAATATCATCATATTCAATTAATTATAACATTTAAATCGCAACGTAGGTTATAACATCATTTAACCGTATTTGCTTTTAAACCAATGAATTGAACACAAACACCTTCCCTCTACTTAGTCTGGAAATTTAGAAAATATTTTAAATATTTATATAAAGTTAAAATAGTTATAAATAGTTAAAATATTCTAAAATAATTTAGATATGGATTAAAAATACTGTTAAATTGATTTAACATAGTTAAATAGATTTAAAATGCATTAAATATAATTAAAATAGATTAAACAGCTTTAAAATAGAATAATTAGATTTAAATAAGTTAAAATGGGTTAATTAGTTTAAAATAAATTAAATGGATTAAAATAGGTTAAAATGATTTAATCTAGTTAATATAGGTTAAAATAGTTTATAGTTTGGAAATTTCAATAATTAAAGTCTTTAAAATAATATATTTTTAAAGCAGTTTATGTTAAAAATATGAATTTTGATATTAATGTCAATTTACTATTATTTCATTTCAACATAATAGAACCATTCAATTTCTTAATCAATAAAAATCAAATTTCATGCCTCCATTCACATTCTAAATAAAATATTGAATTTTTATATCCTTTCAATTCATGTTTGAAATATCAAATTTAAGCTACTACGATTTCAATATATATCAAAATTATATTTCACAATTTTAATGACTTAATTCCGATAAATTCCATTTATACTTAAATCTAACTTAAAATTTCAATTTAATTTCTTTAACCAATTCCTTTAAATCAATTTTGGTTGTGACACAAAACTCGAGTTCGATAATAATTCAATTTATTTGAATCAAATTTTATTTCAAAATATCATTTAACTAAATTCAAAAAATAAGGATTTCAAAATCATTTAATTTAACCAATCTGGTGTCCGTTTATAATTCTCTACTCTAGGCTCAATGATATGGATATTTATCTTTTAAATCCGCAATTTAAAAATTTACGGTTATATACCATTTCAAACCATAATCCCAAATTTATTAAAAGCCATAAAATTGATCGACTCTATCATTTTAACCCATAATGATTTTCCTAATCTATAGATCATTCGGGTATGTATCATTTCAACCCATAGAGAACTTGCAGAGTGATACGATATATAAATTAAACACAACATACAATCATCCAATATCAACAATCAAACATCCATCAAAATCATCTTCAATTCAACCAACAAATATCAACAATTAACTAATTATCAATAAAAGGTATTTAATTGGCAACTTAAATTCAATAATAAATTAAATGGCTATTTAATTAAAAATAAATTCAAATTAACTGAAATGACAATTTAAATATACCAAACATCAATAAATAAATTCCTAATCACATCACAATTTTTAATTAACTAACATAAGAAATTTTAGAAGTTGTGAGTGGGTTAAAACACTCACCTTCGATTTTAAATCGATTAAAAAATCCAATTTAGGGCCTAATTCAAACAGTCTTAGAATTTAAGCAAACCAGTTCCATAATGTCTGGAATTTTGATACGATCCCAGCAAAACAAACCGCTCCTAATCCGAGCTTATATTCAAAAGTTATTAAAGTTAGAATGATTAAATTTAAATTATAATTAACAAAATAAAATAAAAATAATCCACGTCACCTAACCTATCTTCACGCGTACGAGCCATCTCCAAGACCCATTCGAACCCACGAAGCTCGCCTAAAACCCAATGTTGACCGACCTAAACGTGCGCCTCCGACTACCGTACGCCTCACCACTACCACCCTTGAGCTCGTCCAAGCGATCCTCATCCCCCGGCCCCACCCCGAGGCCACCGCGACAGCAAAGCCAATAGCCGCCACTACATAGAACTGTGGGTATCCAAAACTTAAACGAAAATTTCTCGATGATCTGACCATTAAATCGACCAGCGATAGGCACCGATGAACTCCCCTCGGTCCTTTCTACAAAATTGTGTCCTCAAATCGGTGGTCCATCTCATTGATCAAACCCCAAACGAAAGTCTGAGAATTAACCTTCAATTTGTGGACAAACGACGATTTAATGACAAAAACGAATAGCAGATCTGAGTTGCGCTCGTCGAGGGCTTCGAAACAATATATAATTCGATATATTTTGGAGGAGTTTGATTTTTGGATTTGAATTTGATTTGTAATTTTAAATTGAATTAGGGTTTGCAGCCATTGGAAGGAATGAGAAGCAAATAGATGGAGTTGTATGTACCGATAATAGGAATTGGCTGTTAAGGTTTGAGAAACAAAGCAATTTATATGGACAAGGCTCGAAAGAAACGAATGGACAGATGCAAACGATTTAAACAATAAACGACCCAAAAAGCCTGTTCCGCCTCCAGAATAGAAATGGGTAATCTCATATATCAAAATAGATGTTTTGGATAGTTTTAAACTCAATGGAATAGGATTCAAGTTCTAATTCCATCGTACTAAGACGTTATCTTAAAATCAGCTTATTTCGAATTGATTTTAATGGAATTGATTTCTAAGCGTTCTGAGTCTGTATGATCAAGCGATAAGTCCGATCGCTATGAAACTTGAAACCCTACAACAATTCACCGTTATGGATCCGATGAATCTAGTTTCGCTGAAATCCGAGTCAGTGGCAGAATGACTATTTTCACATTAATTAAATAAATTAACAATTAATTAATTAATTTTTCATTCAAATTTGATAGTTACCAAATTTCATCATTTTTAATCACTTAAACATTTACAACGGCTTAATACAAGTTTATATAACAATTCTGTGTTGGTTATTACACTAATTAAAATGTTCAATTTACACTGTAATTTATTCCAATTAATTATAATTTAATCCCAATAAATTGATTTAATTTGATTTCAATCTTTATATTCAATCAATTATTACTCAAATAACATAGTTAATATTTGTTGTTATCTTATTTCACTAATAGGCTAAATTCCATCCTTTATTTGCATTAACTACTCTATTTCCATTATATTGAATGTTTGTCAATTATATTACAATTAAAAACCTCAATAAATTAATTTATCTTTTTTTCATCTTTTTATTTCATAAATTATTGCCTTATAAATAAAATTTACATTTTTATACCTTTTGTTACGTTAAAACTTTGTAGTAATTGTCTTCTTCCACATTAATGTAACATTTATTTATGTTTATTTGCAATTGATTAATTGAGTTGGCAACAGATAACAATTTATCACCTTTCTACATTTAATAGCGTTTGTAAGTTTATTATTTACAATAATTGTTATAACTATTACTACCCCACTACTATTATCAATTACAATCAATTACACCTTATTTTATTATTAATCAACATTTAAATTATCAACTGCTCTTTTTAATCCAATTATCTATTAATACATGCATTGCTATAATTCATTTACAACCTACATCAATTATAACTTTTTAATCCTTTTAATTAATTGTAATTACATTTAAAGCAGTTGTCGGTTACCTTAAGCTAATACTATTTTACTTTATTTCAGTTATATTTTTATTACTAATTCACAAATTTAATTTCTTCCAACATTTAATTACAAAACTTTATTAAATTAACAATTTTTAATTATCGAAAATTATGGGTCGTTACACTCTCCCCCACTCAAAACTTTTCATCCTCGGAAAGGGGAAAGAAGAAAAAAGAAGGAATTTAGAAAACAATCTATCTTATTTAAAATATTAATTTTATAAACAATTTATTTACATAATTAAATAATTTAAATAAAATATATCAATTTATGTAAATCCTTTTATACTCAACTAGTAAAATTTGGAAAACATTTCACAAAATTTTCTAAGTCCAAAATTCATGAAAAATTTCGGCAGAGTCTAATTTGTGTGGAAAGATCTGGGGGAATTAATAATATCAATAATAACAAAATATATCATATTTTACAAATAAAATGTCCCAATTCATGGGAAAAACAATATAATATCATTAGAAAACCGTAATCCGAGAACGTGCCTATTTGTCGGGCAAATAGTGCTTATTTTATGAAACCAAAAGCACTAGTAATTGCTTCCATAACCTATACTTATATAATCTAAAAGAAGTTAGAAAATTATATAAAGACAAATATTTAAGGTGTTTCGATAAATAACAAACAAAACATCACCACATAACAACAATTTCATTTGCAACAAATAGCTGTACAAACACCATTTCAACAAAGAGAGCAATCGTCTATCCGTAGCAACCAAAAACAAATGATTTGTTCGGGTTCAGAACTTCTAATCATATAAAATGATAAATGAACTATGAAGTAAACAATACACTCAACAATCGTAGATTAAAGTTATAGATTATTTATACATCTCTATACAAAATATAAGTATCATTTCCCAACCAATCCATAAGTCAGGCAAATGATAATTTCAAATAATATTTAAGTTTATTCTATTAATCTTTTTCACATCATTTATTGTTCATTCATTTTTTTGTCATACAATGATTTTCTTTAATTCACATTCATTACTTACAAAAATTTAATTTTAATTCGTTCATGTGAGGCTTATTTCATTGCTTTACATTCTTTACTTACATGATTTGTATTCATTTCAATTATTTGGATCATAAATGAATTCGTTATTGAAGTATTGTATAAATTTTATTTCAGTTTACTTTACATTTACAATTTATTTTGGTTTCCCTTTTTTCCATCATTTACTTTTCTTTTCTCATTCATATAATGTTTATTTTGATTGATTTACATTTTTTATTACCTACAAAAGTTCATTTCTCCCTTATTCATACAATGTCATTTTTATTTTATTTTATTACTCTGCATTAATTGCTTAAATAAGTTATTTTTATTTCAATCATTAATTATACATTATTAGGTAAGTTTCTTTACAATTCCAATTTACCATTTATAGATTATTTCTCTTTCACATTCATTCTTCCATATATGTTATTACTGAATACTAACTCCATTTCTAAATCATTTTCAATGTTCTCTGAAGTTATAATTATTCACCTTTTATATTACTCATTTTAATTATAAATGGTTTCAATATAAATTCAAGTTTATAAGTATGGACTTAAAGTATTCACCTTTTCCATTCAATCTGATTATAAATAACTTAAAATATTAACCTAAGTTTATAATCATTTTATTACCTCATCTACTTTTATTCCCTTTAATTAGTAGCATTTCAAAATATTAACTTAAGTTCATAACAATTTATAACATTAGAATTCTTATTTATAAAAGTAAGTCTATTGAACACTTTCATTTTATGAAGTTTTACTTGTATAATATTCTATCACATATCCTATTTAACATTACAACTTTTAATATTTTGGTAAGTTATGTATGTATGTGTATATATATGTGTGTCTTTTAGAATGAAATAAGAGGTCACACAAGTTTTCATATTTATTTTAAATCAAAATGTTCAATAGTTACATTTTCTTATTTTCATTTTAGAAGTTTCCAATTAATTATATAGTCAAGGTTTCATCCACTACAATATTTTCAAATTTCTAATTTACAGAAACTAAAGAACTAAATCACCGGGTTCAATTTTAATCCATTTTAAAATAAAATATATATATATATATAATCATATCTTTTATACATATCAAATCATATTTGGAAATTAAAAATTAAGATTAATTTATCCAAACAATTGTGCAGTAAAGCAACTACAGTAGTCTTCCCACTTTCAAACTTGAAAATGAACGTCGATAATGCGTGCACTCATCACCGAAATTATTTTCCAATGGTAGAGATGGGAGTACAGAACCTATTCCTTTTGAAGTCTTTTAAAGCTTCCTTCCAAATCACATTGAAATATTTATCTCGGAAAATACTTCCAAATATTATACTAATATTATATTTCAAAGTCTTTCGAAAGAAATTTTCGAAAATCCCATAACTTAAGTTCTTAAATTTCAATTTATTTTTATTTTATTTACACTATCTATATTTTAAATCAATATTTATATAGAATTTCACTACTAACAACCAACTATTTCTTTTATAAAATTTATTATTTTACATACAAAAGTATAAAATAGGAAAAATTGTTTCATTTACCTATATTTCAAAATAAATATTGTGTCGGTCTGTGCTATTAAATGTTTAGAAATCCCTATCGTTGTCATAGCGTCCTATGCACCAATCCAGAATTTATAAATACAAAACGGAATAAATTAGCATAATATAAAAAACTTTTATAACACTAACAAATATGCTCTCTCATATATATACACTCAGCAACTCATTCTAGGGTATTACTACCTATTTTTAGTGAGTCATCCCTACAAAGCTAAGGTTATCGCTAAACTGAAGCTCTGATACCAACTCTTACGGCCTGCCTTTTTGGACGGTTTAAATCGACGATAAGACACATACGTCAGACTCAAACCATTCAAAAGGGCAAATTTTTATGGGTAAATAAGAAAAAGCAAAGAAAGAGAGAAAACAAATACAGAATCTCGTAGTGGAATGACAAAATATAATAATCAAATAAACAGTTCATGAAGATGTTTACAAATATCATTGATTAAGCTTTCATAATACAGATTAGAGTTACATACAATAAGAATAAATGATAAATAAATGCAGCGGAACAACATACTACGGTGGAATAAATATAATACATAATAATAGTATAAAATCTTCGTCTTCATCCTCCAAAAGCAGTCTTCGATAAACTGAAAAGCTCAGACTGACTCGAGCGAACTGAAAAGACAAAACATTCGAGTCAGAACTAAAAATCTTATGTAAGTTAAATCAACGGCAAATATGAGTGTAACGGCGTTAAAGATGTTTACAGGGTTTGACATCTCCTATCCAATGTCCAAAGTGCAATAACTTAAGAGATATTCTGGATTACCATCTCCTAAGGATCCGTTAAACTATCTACTATGTAGTACAAATGTTAAAATAACATTAATGCGTTACCTATATCCCCCTTAACATATTTTTAATATTCTCATAGGCTACATAGTTCCGTAATTCCTTCGTAAACTGGAGGGCTATCAGAGGGCACTCCATAGGTATGGTACAAAAAAAACTCGTAGAAGGCGCTCTAGGGCATGTGAACACGACACTCGAGGCAATGCCAGAGTAGATTTACCAATTGAAGAACCAAGCTGGTGGTAACGTATAGTAGCTACCATCGCCTACTTTAGAATACATTCCCATAATCAAAATTAAGCGGTGGCCAACAAATCATCACAAATGTTATAATGTGGTATCGAAGAAGCATGTTCGATCAGAGGAATGACCTCACTTGGCCAAGGTATAGCTCCTGTTTTAATCACATCTAAGTTGAGTCACGGGTGTCAGGGTAACGTCGTACCTTATACAGAAATCGTTCTCCAAACCATCCTACTTCATTTCTACAATCTCTACCACATAGACAGTTGTTAAAGTGGTTTTCGATATTGGAAGAAAGTATGACAATATACGAACCTGGTCTCTTTAACAACCAAACGCTTATTTTACACTAGATGGTTCCTTTACATTTCAAAAGTCAATTCACAATTTATACCAATATATCATATTCTCAAAACCATAATGCTTTCAAAATCATATTCACTTTGAAATCATACTCGCCTTTGAAATCCTATCATTTCCGAAATCATTATTTCTTTCAAAAATCATATTTCCAATTAGGTTAAAACCTCACTTCAAAATCATCATATTCAATTAATTATAACATTATATCCCAACTTAGTTTATAACATCATTTAACCGTGTTTGCTTTTAAACCAATGAATTTGAATATAAACACTTTCCTTCTACTTAGTCTGGAAATTCAGAAAATAGTTTAAATAGTTATAAATAGTTAAAATAATTATAAATAGTTAAAATAGTTATAAATAGCTAAAATATTCTAAAATAATTTAGTTATAGATTAAAGATATTGTTAAATTGATTTATGATAGTTAAGTAGAGTTAAAATAGATTAAATAGCTTTAAAATAGATTAGTTAGATTTTAATAAGTTGAAATGGGTTAATTAGTTTAAAATAAATTAAATGGATTAAAATAGGTTAAAATGATTTAATATAGTTAATATAGGTTAAAATAGTTTAATAGTTTGGAAATCTTAAAAACTAAAGTTTTTAAAATAATATATTTTTAAAATAGTTTATATTAAAAGTATGAATTTTGAAATTAATATCAATTTACTATTTATTTGATTACAACATAATAGAACCATTTTAATTTCTTAATCAAGAAAAATCGAATTTCATGTCTCCATTCACATCCTAAATAAAATATTAAAATTTTATATCGATTTCAATTCATGTTTGAAATATCAAATTTAAGCTACTATGATTTCAATAAATATCACAGTTATATTTCACAATTTTAATGACTCGAGTCCGATAAATTCCGTTTACACTTCAAAATCCAACTTCAAATATCAATTTATTTTCTTTAACTGATTCCTTTAAATCAATTCTAGTTCTGACATAAAAATCGAATTCCGATAATAATTCAATTTATTTGAATCAAATTTTATTTCAAAATATCATTTAACTAAATTCAAAAATTAAGGATTCTAAAATCATTTAATTTGACCAATTTGGTGTCCGTACATATCTCTACCCTAGGGTTAAGTGATATGGATATTTATCATTTCAGTCCGCTTCAAAAATTTACGGTTATATATTATTTCAAACTGCAATCCCGAATTTATTATAATCCACAAAATCGATTGAGTCTATCATTTCAAACCATAGCGATTTTTCCAAATCTATAGATCAATCGGGTATGTATCATTTCAACCCATAGGGAACTTGCAGAGTGATACGGTATATAAATTAAACACAACATCCAATTATCCAATATCAACAACCAAACATCCATCAAATCATCAATCGATTCAACCAACAAATATCAACAATTAACTAATTATTAGTAACAGGTATTTAACTGGCAATTTAAGTTCAATAACAAATTAAATGGCTATTTAATTCAAAATAAATTCAAATTAACAGAAATGACGATTTAAATATACCAAACAACAATACATAAATTCCTAATCGCATCACAATTTTTATTTAACTAACATAAGAAATTTTAGAAGTTGTGATTGGGTTAAAACACTCACTTATAATTTTAAATCGATTGAAAAATACAATTGAGGGCCCAAATTCAAATAGCCTCAGAATTCGACCAAACCAGTTCCATAATGTTTGGAATTTTGATATGATCCTGGCAAAACAAACCGCTCCAAATCCGAGCTCCTATGCGAAAGTTATTAAATTTAGAATGATTAAATTTAAATTAGAATTAATAAAATTAAATAAAAATAATCCACGTCACCTAACCTATCTTCACGCATATGAGCCATCTCCCAAACCCATTCGAACCCACAAAGCTCGCCCAAAATCCAACATTGACCAGCCTAAACATGCGCCTCGGACCATCATACGCCTTGCCGCCGCCACCCTCGTGCTCGTCCAGGTGAGCCACATCCCCAGGCCATACCTCGGGGCCACCGCGATGCCAAAGCCAACACCTGCCGCCTAGAACCATGGATTTCGAAACCTAAACGAAAATTTCTCGATGAGCGACAAGCGCCGATGAACTCCCCTCGGTTCTAGCTACAAAACAGTGTCCTCAAATTGACGATCCATCGTCGTTGATCAAACCCCAAACGAAAGGATGAGAATTAACCTTCAATTTTTGGACAAATGGTGATTCGATGACAAAAACGAACAGAAAATCCAAGTTGTGCTCGTTGCGAGGTTCAAAACGATATATAATTCGATATTTTTTTTGGAGGATTCTGATTGTTGGATTCGAATTTGATTTGCAATTTAAAATTGAATTAGGGTTTGCAGCCATTGGAACGAATAGGAAGTAGATAGATGGAGTTGTGCATACCGATAATAGCAATTGGCTGCTAAGGTTAGAGAAACCAAGCTATTTATATGTACAAGGCTTGAAAGAAATAAATGGACAAATCTGAATGATTTAAACAACAAACGACCCAAAAAGCCCGTTCCACCTCTGGAATGGAAATGGATAATCGCATATATCAAAATAGATGTTTTGGATAGTTTTAATCTCAAAGGAATAGGTTTCAAGTCCTAATTCCATCATATTAAGAAGTTATCTTAAAATCAGCTTATTTCCAATTGATATTAATTGAATTGATTTCTAGGCGTTTCAAGTCCGTACGATCAAGCGACAAGTTCGATCGCTACAAAACTTGAAACCCTACAACAATTCACCGTTACGGATCCGACGAAACTGGTTCCATCGTAATTTGAGTCAGTGGCCACAATGGCAATTTTCACATTAGTTAAATAAATTAATAATTAATTAATTAAATTTCCATTCAAATTCGATAGTTACCAAATTTCATCATATTTATTCACTTAGACATTTACAATGACTTAATACATATAAATTTACGCTTTAACTAAATCCAATTAATTATAATTTAATCCCAATAAATTGATTTAATTTGGTTCCAATCTATATGTTCAATCAATTATTACTCAAATAGCATAGTTAATGTTTGTTGACATCTTATTTCACTAATAGGCTACATTTCCATCTTTTATTTGCATTAACTACTATATTTCCATTATATTGAATCTTTGTCAATTTTATTAGATTTAAAAATCTCAATAAATTAATTTATCTTTGTTACATTCTTTTTGTTTCATAAATTATTGCCATGTAAATAAAATTTACATTTCTATACCTTTTATTACATTCACACTTTGTAGTTATTATCTTATTCAACATTAATGTAACATTTATTTACGTTTGTTTGCAACTGATTAATTTAATTGGTTACAGATAACAATTTATCACCTTTCTACATTTAATAGCATATGTAAGTTTATTATTTATAAATAATTATTATAACTATTACCACCCCACTACTATTATCAATTACAATCAATTACACCTTATTTCATCAATTAATCAACATTTGAATTATCAGTTGCTCTTTTTAATCCAATTATCCATTAATACATGCATTACTATAATTCATTTACAACCTACATCAATTATAACTTTTTAATCCTTTTAATCAATTGTAATTACATTCAAAGCAGTTGTCAATTACCTTAAATTAATACTATTTCACTTTATTTTAGTTTTTTATTATTAATTGACAAATTTTAATTCTTCCAACATTAAATTACAAAACTTTATTAAATTAAAAAAAATTAATTATTGAAAATTACGGGTCATTACACACTTACAACTACTAAATTGTCTTAAATTGGTTTAAATTTAATTTACGAGGTACTTAGAAGTTGATTGATTTCTATTTGAAATATCTAAATCGTCATTCCAGTTAATTCTGAAGTTTGTTGAATATAATCACCATTTAATTGAATGTTAATTTTAAATTGCCTATTACTACTTATTAATGATAATCAGTCAAAAATGTTGTTTTTTGATTGATTTGAATGATGATTGTGATGGATGTTTAATTTTTGATATAGAATGACTGGATGGTGTGTTATTTTATATATATTGATACCATTTGCAAGTTCCCTTAGTTTATTATTAGGAAATACTTATGGGTTGAAATAATACATACCCAAACGATCTAGTAGATCAAGGGGAAATCATTATGGGTTGAAATGATACACTCAAGCGATTTCATGGATTTGAAGTTAAATTCAGGATTGCGAGTTGAAATGATATATACCCGTAAATTTAAGTTTATTACGGGTTAAAATGATACATGTCCGTATCACTTGATCATAAGATAAAAAATTATATACGGACACTCGATTAGTTAAATTAAATTATTTTAAATCCTTAAATTTTGAATTTAGTTAAATGATATTTTGAAATAGAATTTGATTTATATAAACTGAATTGTTTCCGAAAATCCAAGCCTTAAATGTTGAAATTGGAATTGGTTTAAATGAATTGATTAAAGGATGTAAATTGAGATTTCAAAGTTGAATTTGAAGTATAAATAAAATTTATGGGAATTGAGTTATTGAAACACTTGAAAATGTAACTTTGAAATCTATTAAATTTGGAGTAACTTAAATTGATAGTTCAAATGGGGATTTGAAATCGATATAGATTTAAATGGTTTTATTGAGAATTTGAATTGAAAGATCTTAAATTCGGGTTTTATTGATTTTGAAACTGGATATGGTCCAGATTTGTTGAAATGGGAGTAATAGTTAAATTTGATATTAATTTCAAATTAATTATTTTTAATATAAATTGTTTAATGATATACTATTTTTAATTCAGATTTATTTAGGTTTCCAAACTATTGTCTATGTAACCCATTTACATAATCCAACCTTTTTCTATTAAAAACTATTAAATTATATTTAATTTATTTTGAACTATTTTAAACCATTTTAATATATTTTAACTATTTTAAACTATTTTAATCAACTTAAAACTATTTTAATTTATTTCAATCTATTTAATCTATTTTAATCTATTTTTTTTACCTATTTTAAACTAATTTATCAATTTTAATTTATTTAAATTATTTTAAACTTTTTAAATTTAAACTATTTTAAATCTATTTAAATATTTTAAATCTATTTAAACTATTTTAAACCTATTTAAACAATTTTAGTCTATTTTAAACTATTTAAAGTATTTTAACTATTCAAAAATTATTCTACAACTATTTTTAAAGCCATTTAAACTAATTATGACTATCCAAACTATTTTCTAAAAATTCAAACTATGCAAAGATGAATTGGTAATATTTAAATCTTGGATTTTAAAGTGAATATGGTTAAATGAAGATATAACTTATGTGAAATTGGGAATGATATTTTCTAGTGAAATGACATATTCTGATTAATTATGATGATTTTGAAATTAGGGTTTAACTTGTTTTGTTAATATGATTTCAAAAGTGATAATGATTTTGAAAGTGAATACGATTTCAAAGTAATATGATTTTAAGTGATTATGATATTTTGATATCAATTATACATTGGTTTTGGAAATGTAAAAGAACCATTCGGTGTGAAATAAGCATTTGATTGTTAAAGAGACTGGGATCAGATATTGTCATACTCTCTGCCAATATCAAAAACCACTCTAAAAACTATGTATGGGTGGACATTCCAGAATGAAATATGATGGTTTGGCGAATGATTCTATACGAGGCATTAACGTAGCCCCGACTCCCACGAGTCAGCTTCATGTGACTAAAACAGGAGCTATACCTGGGCCAAGTGAGGTAGCAACTCCAATCAAACATGCTTCTTCGATACCATATTATAACTTTGTGATTGATTTGGTGGCCACCCCTCGATTTTATTATGTGAGTGTGTTATGACGTTGGCGATAGTAGCTGCTATGCATTACCACCAGTCCGGTTCTACAAACGGTAGAATCCTACCCTGGCATTGCCTCACATGCCTTGTCACATGCCTTATTGTGCCCATTATGAGTTTGGGCTATACCATACCTATGGAGTGCCCTTTGAGTAAACCACCGGTTTGGTGGAGCTTACGGTACAATATAAACTAAGGGAATATATAAAATGTATTAAGGGGGATATGGGCAATATTTGAAAACTTTTCTTCACTATAGACATATTACAATAGCGCATTGTACTACATGGTAGTTAGTTTAACGGATCCATAAGAGATGGTAATCTCGAACATTTCTTAAGTTACTACACGCACATTAGACATCGAATATGAGATGTAAAACTCCATAAACACCTCTTAAGCCGTTGCACTCATATTTATTTATTGTTGATTTAACTTCGATAAGATCTTTTAGTTTTGACTCGAGTGTTTTGTCTTTTCATTATGCTCGGTTCAGTTTGAGCTTTTAAGTGTATTGAAGATCTTACTTTTGGAGGATGAAGATAATGAGTTAGTATATTATTATTTGTTATATTTATCCTACTACATCATGTTGTTCTGCTGCATTATTCATTTATTTCTGCTGTATGTAACTCTGATTTGTATTGTAAAGTCTAATCAAATGTTATTTGTAAAACAGCTTCATGAACTGTTATTTTATTATTATATTTTGTCATTCCACTACGGGATCTTGTGTTTGTTTTATCTCTTTCTTTAATTTTTGTTATTTACCCCATAACAAGCCTCCCTTTTGAATGGTTTGAGTGTATGGTTTATTGTCAAGTTAACCGTCGAAAAAGGTATTTCATTACATATGAAATTGAGCACAATTTTGCAAAGAAATACCCCACTTGTTTCAGTTAAAAAATTTAGTTAAATTATTTCAAAATTCAAAATTTTATTTTATTCGTCTTAAATTGTTTAAATTGAATATTAAATATGACACTTATAGTTTTATGAATATGCACATATCATATGTACATTTTATTTTATTAATTAACACTTAATTAATTTTAAATTGATTAAAAAATTAATTGATATAAATTTATTAGTTTATAAAATTTAATATTATTTACCCTAAATAATTTAAGACAAATATACATATATCATTATATATGTATTAATTTAATTAATTAACGTTTAATCAATTACTTATTTGATTAATCCAATTAATTAAATAATTAAGATAAAATTTAAAATTAATTCATTAATCTCACAAACAATTTTTGAAAAATATTTTATAACATTTATAAAAATTTATATATTTTAATTTATTTTTTAAATTCAAAGTATCTTTTAAATTTCAAACCGGTATTGAAAATTACCCCAAGGTCCAAAACTAATTTGGACATTTATATTAGGGATAACCTTTGGGCTTACTTCATAATTCGATCCATGCCTATAGTTAGGTAGGCTAGAGTACTTATTACCTGAACTCAATCGTAGACACTACTATTTGAGACACCCTGCTAAATGGTAGGCTTTGATTAGTTAGATTTAACATTGATAATTTAGACTGCATAGGCCAATGAACTCTGAAACTGTTGATTATATTGATAAAAAATTTAAATACACTATTCACTCGCACTCTTGTATAATATAGCCTTAATATCCTTCCATGGTAGTGTAGATTAGGTTATCACACCTATCATCACCCTATCCATACAAGATTTGTGACTTTTTTCATCCTTTTACCCCTCGACCAGAGTTAACTCTACCAGATGCTATTCAAGCAAAGATACACAACCATCGTCATTTGTTACCCCTCGACCAGGATTGTTGGTGCCCCTACACAACCTATTTGTTATACCATTCTTTATTGTGTGAGTGTCATCGTTTCCATAAAATATATTGCACGCTCGTCATTGTTGGTTTGTGTAACATATCGTACCGATGTTAAAATAAAATAAATATATTAAAATGAATTTTGAGAATTTAATTTGATTTATTTCATTTCTAAAAGAGAATATTAAATTAAAATACAATTTTGGAATCTGAATTATATTTTTTAAAAATCCAAAAGTTATTTGAAAATTTATTTTAGTAAAATAAATAATATTTTTAAGATTTTGGAATTATTTTAAAAACAAAACAATTATTTTATGGTTGATAAAAATTACTAAGTGATATTTTAATAAATGAAAAATCGTTATCGAAATGAAATAAAATTTGGATTAAAATGCCTCGAGAAGAATTTTTATTAGATATCAAATAGCGGTCAAGTAATATAGTGGTTAACCCGTTCGTTCTCTTTTCCCATAAAAACCCTACCGCATAAAGTACTCAAGCATGAACAAGAAAAAGGGGAAAAATTCTCAAATGAAATCCTGGAGCAGGTGGCATAAGCACATGATAGAGGAGCAAGCGATGTGACGAGAGCGGATTTTGCCCGCTCGGAAATCGACATCCATACTTTACATCGTGCTCGAATGCCGTAGATTCGACCGTTCAAATCCGATTCGCCGGAGCTTATAACAACATTAAGTAAACAACACTGCGGAATAAAAGAATAATACATTGATATACAGCTTTGATACAATATCTGATACAAAAGATGATCCAATAGATACCAATATACATCAGAGATATGATACAATAAAATAGCAGCGGAAAAGAAAAATAGATAACTTCTAGCAGCGGAACAATATAACTCTAAGATAGTCTTCAAGGAAGAACTCCAAAAACTGCAACTCCATTTCCAAGAACCAATCTAGCAATAGCTCGAACTCCCAATAACGATGCACCAAGCTAGGCAAGACTGGTGTGGTCCAAAGACTGAACTAACTCCAAATAACCTACTAATCTGACTATCTGAAAAACCCAACTCTAGACTGCTCGTGTAGAAAAAAATGAGCACCCAGAGTTTAGGAAAGAAACAATAAACTCCGAGTCAGTCATGTGACTGGTGTGAGAACTCAAAACAGTTTATTTATCTTTAAAATCAAAATAGAGGAATATTTTTAAAGTCAATTCGCAATGCTTTTAAAAATGAGACTACCATAAGACCTCCCACCACACACACAATGCAAACGCAGACTTGGAGGAGATTTCTTCTTACGTTAGTCAAAGATGCTTGATACGCATTAAAAAGAAACATTTGATATTATTACTAGTGCATAGTGTAGAACAAATCATTTCGAAAGTAGAATATAAATCTTAGCCAGCATAGGTACCATTATATTATGCCTACTATAGCTACCATATTAGATGGCAGGTTCTACAACTAATACCGTACAAGGCTCGTATTCTTTCTTTGGATTTCCAACAAATGGTCAGGCCAAGGAACTTCCCATTGCCACATGAGAATGCCTCTGGAAGGACGTCCCCGAGAACCTAACCGGATCTCTGCCAACACAAGGCCGGGTTACCCCTAACTGGATAACTACTGACACGAGTATGCCATCCCCCGGTCCTTTGGGACCTTTAACCGAGCGCTTGTCATCAACATCACACCATAATAATAAGTGTTTCAACATGAGTAAGTATCTGGGCTCCATACCATGATACCACCCTTTTCCAGAAGGAAATGCACATACCCTAAAGGGAGCTACCCCTCATAACCTTACTGCATCTTTCCTATTTTGACCATTTCGGGGTGTGAGGCTCGACGAAGTCACGTCCACAAAGCCACGCTTTATACAAAAGCGGTGCTTTGGGTCAACAAATGATCATAGAAATGATCACAAAGATAAACAATCAAACAAATGATCCTATCACAAATGATCAACACAATGACCGTTTCACAGCAACATTCAGCATGTCACATTACCAAATTGGGAGTATATTGCTAAAACCTTCAACTACATAACCTCTGAGCTCGTACGTCTCAGAGAAGGGTGTTAAGCTAAGAGAATAAATTCTCCGCCACCAACACAAATATATTTGAAAGAAATCAGCTTTATATCTCAATTGTAATGTCAGACATACAATCCATACAAGTCTGTTCCTGGATCGAACAGAACCGAAGGCACTTACAAAGAAGTCCTTGCAATCCGAATATTCACTAATTACGACCGGACTTCCCATCACATATGGATTCTCTATACGGGGACCAGTCGATGCAAAGACATTCGACGAGTTGTCCTTTCGATTTCAAAAATATCCGGTCTTCGACACCGGTCTTCAAATGCTATCCATAATGACATATCACATATTCGGAATGGGATATATGACACAAAGGTCCTCTCTCGGATAAACCGAACAGTGAGCACAGTATTTCAAAAACATATGGATATTGGGATTTCAATTAAGTCACAACTTAAAACCCAAAACTTTTCTTCAAATGGTTTAAACCAATTACCATTTCAAATCTTTATATTACAAAAAAGATTTATTTCACAAAGATAAATTTATAGACTTTAAAACAATTTCCATTCCAATTGGATTAACTCATTAAATCTTTAAATCAGAGATTTAACTCATAGCTTTCAAAATTCGATTAACTTGTTGAATCTTTAAATCAAGATTCAACTTATAGCTTTCAAATCATTTTCATAACTTGGAAATTATCTTCATTTTCAAACTTGAAATTATTTTTAACACAAATTGGACGTTCATTTCTTATGTGAAAGCTTTTATTATTTGAAAACAAACAGTTTTCGTTTCAGAAAAATCCAATTATATTTACACGAGTTAAAGCCCTTGAATTCTATTCGCATCCCCAAATCGATACTTTTAAAATAGTTTAACCCATATATAACTGGTATAACATTTTTAATCCCTAGTTTTAAATCATAGAATTCAATTTCAAATCTTGAATTTAAGTTCAAATCAAATTATTCAACTTCATATTTTATCGAGTTATTCAAAATAAATTTCATCTATGAAATTCCATTTCAAAAGCTTTTCACTTTAAACCCAATCCATTTCCAAAACATTTGAATTCAAATATTCAAATTTAAAACTATTTCAAAAATCTATGACTTAATCGATTTCCTCATGAAATCCATATTGGTGTGTGTATAAGTGTGGTCCAGGGGTTTAACACAATAGTGCAACATCATTCAATCATCATAGATCAGAACACAGAAATATAGTTGATAAGCGATATAAACTATAACGCTTATCGTCCATTCACAGATTCACAGATAATGTACAATGTAAATAAATGAATAATCATACACAGCTCAATCTACAGAACAAAATATCACTGATCAGATAGGGCAATTAATTCAAGGCATCACATATAATACAATCATTCATAATCATGGTCAAGTATTCAATAGTCATTTATAAGCAGGATAAATTAATCGTTTAATCCTAATCAGTTCAAGTTATTTCCAAGGAACTTAATTACTGATGAATTTATTACCCATTCCTAATAAATTGATTACAAATCATTTGATATAAGTTAATTAATCAAAAAATTTAATTAATTATTCTTAATTAATAAATTGATTAGATTAACTTTAAGTTAATTACATAATCATTTAATCTTAGTTAATTTCATTAAATAATTATCTTTAAGTAATTAATCACCTTTATGAATAAATCAACACTTAATTAATTGTAATTATGTCTTAATCACTTGATTAATTAACTCTAATCATTATTTATAAAATTGATTAACCATTAATAATCCATTTATTAATCTTAATTATTTAACTAAGCGTTAATTGCAACTTAATTAGTTTTTTTCTTTATTACTACAAATTAATTTCTAATCATAAATTATCTACTCAAATCTATGATTCTTAATTACACATTAACTATCTCTTAATTAATTAACTTAAACCTTGATTTATAAATTTAAACTTCTAATTACTAATTTAATTAACACAAAACATTAATTATTCCATTCTAATTAACCTCAAAATTAATGAATTACAAATTATTGAATTTACATAAAAGTAAAACTATTTAATTAACACTCACAAAAATATTTGAAACATTAATTTTTTTAATCTTGCTTTAGATTCACATTCCATTTAAACCCAAATTTTTGATAAATTACACTTAAATGCTTAGCCACTTTTAATTGTTAAACAATTTGAATTTTACAAAATCTTATTTCCAAACTAAGCTTCAACTAAACTTGAATTTATAGTTAAACCTTGATTTATAACTTAATTCAGTCCCTGCTTAATAATTTAAATTAAATTTTAAATTAAAAGCAAAACAGGTTTTGTTTAAATCTGTACAAACTTTTCTACCCGAGCCCTACCATTTCCCTTCGAGTCCAAAACCCCACTTACTCGAGTAAACTCGAGAACAAACCCTGTTCCTTGGCATGTCCCTCTCTCTTCTCCTCCCACTACTTCTTTCACTCTTTCTTTCTTCTCTTTTTTTTTTAAAGTTTAAATATAAACTGCTGTACCCAACTAACTCATGCTCCCAAACCACACTCGAAGCAACCATTCCAATTTTTCGAGCACGACTCGATACAGATGCCATCAACGTTGCTGACACCGATGTCATGCCGTACACGTGCACGGCGAAGTTACTGGGCTTTGGCGTACCCCAACGCCATCGGCATGACACAAATCACTCGCAAACATGAAAACCCAGCTCGAATCGCCTCCAAACCTTCAGATCGAAAATTCAGCATACCGTATGGAACCAGAAACTTAAACCATGCCACAAATTCACCTTGCCGCCGTCACTCACACCTCCGAAGTTGCCTAGATTTCTCCCACACCACGACAACGCACCATTCCCCCATTGCCCAAAAATTTATGCCACTCGATCAATCAGGGGAAGAGAACGAATCAACATATTCTACCCAATAAAAACTAGGGTTAGAAAATTTGATCCCTCGCTGCCGACGCCACCGTCGCTTCCATTACCTCCGGTCATTTTTCCTAGCAACCCCGTAGGATGGTCTACCACCCCGAACAACCCCAACCAATACGAACCATTTGATCACCATAAAATTATAAAAATGCATATTTTGTTCAACTATTAACTGCAACTAGGATATTCAACTAAAAATCTTCATATTAGTTTTAAAATCATATTTTGTTGCAGAGATTTAAGGTATGTTCTTGAAATTATAAATTAACACATTCGAATTTTTCACAAATTCAAACTTTACTGATACATTTTGATTTCCAGAGGCATATTTATATTATTTTGACTCGAATAAACCTCCAGACTAAATTTTGTAGTTAAACAAAAAAATTTCATTTGATTCTTAAGTTTAAACAGAGAGTGGATAAAAAGATTTTGAATTTCTTTTGCAAAGCAAAACCTGGAAGCTAAATAAAGAGAGTACTCTGTTAATTCACCTGCATTACATATCATACATTCATATGTACTAAATAGAATTGAATTTATATTTACACATTTCACACTTACTCAAGATGAATATTCAACAGATATATATGCTTAATCAGTTAAGAGTGAGGTTACTCACATGATTTCCAGGAAAGAAGAACCGAGTTGCATTTTTACTTCATGAGGATTTTTTTTTATTGTAGTTCATACTTAAACACCACTGTTTTATTTTGAAACCAAAGTCTAATATGGATTATAAAACAAGAAACTGAATTTTTCTTTTCTTTGTTGGGTTGTACTCTGTAAAGCAAGAAGAACAGATACATACACATATAGACATAGCACTTTCAAATATATATATATATATATTCAAGTTAATATTTGCTAGTTGATACTCACCTTAACATCCCTAGTTCCACAAGTTTTCAGGTTAAAAGTTGAAATCTTTCTGTACTTATCAAGTTGAAGATCCTGGGCTTGAGTTTGATAGCTGAAATATTTTTTCTCTTCCTATTTGATCTTTGGGTTTGATTTCTTTAGTTGTTGAAATATTTTTGTTTAAGTTTGAATGATATTACTTCAAATAATGGTCGAAACTGAAATGAAGATGGTTGATAAATAGGGAGAGTTGTACAGAGTGATGTCTTTGTTTATTCAATAAGCATGGCTGAGATGTTTTGTATTAAATGCATGAGTCCTTTATCACTTTTCTTTGTTTTGTTTAGTATAATAGGCATGGCTGGTATGTTGTTTTCGGTGGCTAAGGAGATCTACATTTATTGCTTTGTACAAATCTATACTTAAGTATACATATTGTTGTTTCTTTTTAGTTTACAACCTACATCTTTTAGCTCGGCTGAGAGGGTATTCTGATGGCTTTGTTTTAAGTGTACAAGCTTATTTATTTTGTTTTGTTTCTATACCTTGTTTATTTTATTTTATTTTATGTTTATTTACTTACTCTTTAATTTGCCTGCTTATTTGAATGCATGTAACTATCTACTTTTATTCTATTGCCTTGTCTTGTTATTTTACTTTGTTTTTATAAGCTTATGCCTTAATTCTTTTATTTATACTTTTGTTTTGTTTATTTTGCATATTTATTTACAACTTTGTTTCGTATTTAAATATCATTTCTTTTCTTTTCTTATGACATACATATTAATTTTCAACTTAAATACTTATTGTCTTGTATTTTTATTTCTATTTATTTAAAAAAAAACCATTTATTTAAGATTTTATCTCAAATCCACTATATACATATATATTCACATATATATTCACATATATACAAATTTTCAAGTCCATATGACTTAATAAAATTTCTATTTGAATCGGGGAAACTCGCTGCCATTTATAATCAATTTTACAATTTTAATTCAAACATTCATTTAAATTATCAATTTAAATTAAATTAAAATCTTGGGTCGTTACAAACTTCCCCCCTTAAAAGAATTTCGTCCTCGAAATTCGCAGGCATGAAAACAACACAGAGATAGACAGATTCGATCTCCTATGATTCCTCAAACTTAAGATATGAATTCCAAACTCAAGTCGGAATATCTCAGAACACATACCAATTCGTCCCTCTTCGGACTTTGGTATTCACAAGAAATTTCAATAAAATTTCAAAATTCGGTTTCAACCGACATCGTTTTATTGATTTAATTCAATTTTATCCTCATTTTCTATTAATCAATTTACCTCAAATTAAAATTTCCAATTTCAAATTCATTAAGGTTTAAATCAAAAATCTGATAAGAAACCGATGAAGATACAAAGTAAGGAATTTCTACAACGATTCATTGAGCAATCATCACACCGAAACTTCTTCTTGTAGCTGGTACGAAGAAATCAAAAGAGTTTGGAAATGAATCAAAGAAAATTGATAGAGAAAGATTATTTCCACTGTTACAGGGTATTGACCATTTATAGTCGTACTTTTCTGTCCCCTATCTCGTTCTCTTCTTGCACTCATACTTACTATCAGTGAATAGTAAGAGAATTTACTGAGACACTCGAACGGATATCTTAGGGATTACTCATTCTAGGGTATACTTCACCCTATCTGTAATGAGCTACTTAATGTGTTGCACTCCTGAGCTAAAGTTCAACCTTAGCTCTGATACCAAATGTGATGAGAGCGGATTTTGCCCGCTCGAAAATCGACATCCATACTTTACATCGTACTCGAATGCCGTAGATTCGACCGTTCAAATCCGATCCGCCGGAGCTTATAACAACATTAAGTAAACAACACAGCGGAATAAAAGAAAAATACATTGATATACAGCTTTGATACAATATCTGATACAACAGATGATCCAATAGATATCAATATACATCAGAGATATGATACAATAAAATAGCAGCGGAAAAGAAAAATAGATAACTTCTAGCAGCAGAACAATATAACTCTAAGATAGTCTTCAAGGAAGAACTCCAAAAACTACAACTCCATTTCCAAGAACCAATCCAGCAATAGCTCGAACTCCCAATAACGATGCACCAAGCTAGGCAAGACTGGTGTGGTCCAAAGACTGAACTAACTCCAAATAACCTACTAATCTGACTATCTGAAAAACCCAACTCTAGACTGCTCGTGTAGAAAAAAATGAGCACCCGGAGTTTAGGAAAGAAACAATAAACTCCGAGTCAGTCATGTGACTGGTGTGAGAACTCAAAACAGTTTATTTATCTTTAAAATCAAAATAGAGGAATATTTTTAAAGTCAATTCGCAATGCTTGAGACTACCATAAGACCTCCCACCACACACACAATGCAAACGCAGACTTGGAGGAGATTTCTTCTTATGTTAGTCAAAAATGTTTAATACGCATTAAAACGAAACATTTGACATTATTACTAGTGCATAGTGTAGAACAAATCATTTCGAAAGTAGAATATAAATCTTAGCCAGCATAGGTACCATTATATTATGCCTACTATAGCTACCATATTAGATGGCAGGTTCTACAACTAATGCCGTACAAGGCTCGTATTGTTTCTTTGGATTTCCAACAAATGGTCAGGCCAAGGAACTTCCCATTGCCACATGAGAACGCCTCTGGAAGGACGTCCCCGAGAACCTAACCAGATCTCTGCCAACACAAGGCCGGGTTACCCCTAACTGGATAACTACTGACACGAGTATGCCATCCCCCGGTCCTTTGGGACCTTTAACCGAGCGTTCGTCATCAACATCACACCATAATAATAAGTGTTTCAACATGAGTAAGTATCTGGGCTCCATACCATGATACCACCCTTTTCCATAAGGAAATGCACATACCCTAAAGGGAGCTACCCCTCATAACCTTGCTGCATCTTTCCTATTTTGACCATTTCGGGGTGTGAGGCTCGACGAAGTCACGTCCACAAAGCCACGCTTTATACAAAAGCTGTGCTTTGGGTCAACAAATGATCATAGAAATGATCACAAAGATAAACGATCAAACAAATGATCCTATCACAAATGATCAACACAATGACCGTTTCACAGCAACATTCAGCATGTCACATTACCAAATTGGGAGTATATTGCTAAAACCTTCAACTACATAACCTCTGAGCTCGTACGTCTCAGAGAAGGGTGTTAAGCTAAGAGAATAAATTCTCCGCCACCAACAGAAATATATTTGAAAGAAATAAGCTTTATATCTCAATTGTAATGTCAGACATACAATCCATACAAGTCTGTTCCGGGATCGAACAGAACCGAAGGCACTTACAAAGAAGTCCTTGCAATCCGGATATTCACCAATCACGACCGGACTTCCCATCACATATGGAGTCTCTATACCGGGGACCAGTCGATGCAAAGACATTCGACGAGTTGTCCTTTCGCTTTCAAAAATATCCGGTCTTCAACACCGGTCTTCAAATGCTATCCATAACGACATATCACATATTCGGAATGGGATATATGACACAAAGGTCCTCTCCCGGCTAAACCGAACAGTGAGCGCAGTATTTCAAAAACATATGGATATTGGGATTTCAATTAAGTCACAACTTAAAACCCAAAACTTTTCTTCAAATGGTTTAAACCAATTACCATTTCAAATCTATATATTACAAAAAATATTTATTTCACAAAGATAAATTTATAGACTTTAAAACAATTTCCATTCCAATTGGATTAACTCATTAAATCTTTAAATCAGAGATTTAACTCATAGCTTTCAAAATTCGATTAACTTATTGAATCTTTAAATCAAGATTCAACTTATAGCTTTGAAATCGTTTTCATAACTTGGAAATTATCTTCATTTTCAAACTTGAAATTCTTTTTAACACAAATTGGACGTTCATTTCTTATGTGAAAGCTTTTATTATTTGAAAACAAATAGTTTTCGTTTCAGAAAAATCCAATTATATTTACACGAGTTAAAGCCCTTGAATTCTATTCAAATCCCCAAATCAATACTTTTAAAATAGTTTAACCCATATATAACTGGTATAACATTTTTAATCCCTAGTTTTAAATCATAGAATTCAATTTCAAATCTTGAATTTAAGTTCAAATCCAATTATTCAACTTCATATTTTATCGAGTTATTCAAAATAAATTTCATCTATGAAATTCCATTTCAAAATCTTTTCACTTTAAACCCAATCCATTTCCAAAACATTTGAATTCAAATATTCAAATTTAAAACTATTTCAAAAATCTGTGACTTAATCGATTTCCTCGTGAAATCCATATTGGTGTGTGTATAAGTGTGGTCCAGTGGTTTAACACAATAGTGCAACATCATTCAATCATCATAGATCAGAACACAGAAATATAGTTGATAAGCGATATAAACTATAACGCTTATCGTCCATTCACAGATAATATACAATGTAAATAAATGAATAATCATACACAGCTCAATCTACAGAACAAAATATCACTGATCAGATAGGGCAATTAATTCAAGGCATCTCATATAATACAATCATTCATAATCATGGTCAAGTATTCAATAGTCATTTATAAGCAGGATAAATTAATCGTTTAATCCTAATCAATTCAAGTTATTTCCAAGCAACTTAATTACTGATGAATTTATTACCCATTCCTAATAAATTGATTACAAATCATTTGATATAAATTAATTAATCAAAAATTTTAATTAATTATTCTTAATTAATAAATTGATTAGGTTAACTTTAAGTTAATTACATAATCATTTAATCTTAGTTAATTTCATTAAATAATTATCTTTAAGTAATTAATCACCTTTATGAATAAATCAACATTAATTAATTGTAATTATATCTTAATCACTTGATTAATTAACTCTAATCATTATTTATAAAATTGATTAACCATTAATAATCCATTTATTAATCATAATTATTTAATTAAGCGTTAATTGCAACTTAATTAGTTTTTTTCTTTATTACTACAAATTAATTTCTAATCATAAATTATCTACTCAAATCTATGATTCTTAATTACACATTAACTATCTCTTAATTAATTAACTTAAACCTTGATTTATAAATTTAAACTTCTAATTACTAATTTAATTAACACAAAACAGTAATTATTCCATTCTAATTAACCTCAAAATTAATGAATTACAAATTATTGAATTTACATAAAAGTAAAACTATTTAATTAACACTCACAAAAATATTTGAAAAATTAATTTTTTTAATCTTGCTTTAGATTCACATTCCATTTAAACCCAAATTCTTGATAAATTACACTTAAATGCTTAGCCACTTTTATTTGTTAAACAATTTGAATTTTACAAAATCTTATTTCCAAACTAAGCTTCAACTAAACTTGAATTTATAGTTAAACCTTGATTTATAACTTAATTCAGTCCCTGCTTAATAATTTAAATTAAATTTTAAATTAAAAGCAAAACAGGTTTTGTTTAAACCTGTACAAACTTTTCTACCCGAGCCCTACCATTTCCCTTCGAGTCCAAAACCCCACTTACTCGAGTAAACTCGAGAACAAACCCTGTTCCTTGGCGTGTCCCTCTTTCTTCTCCTCCCACTACTTCTTTCACTCTTTCTTTCTTCTCTTTTTTTTTAAGTTTAAATATAAACTGCTGTGCCCAACTAACCCATGCACCCAAACCACACTCGAAGCAACCATTCCAATTTTCCGAGCACGACTCGATACAGATGCCATCAACGTTGCTGACACCGATGTCATGCCGTACACATGCACGGCAAAGTTACTGGGCTTTGGCGAACCCCAACACCATCGGCATGACACAAATCACTCGCAAACATGAAAACCCAACTCGAATCGCCTCCAAACCTTCAAATCGAAAATTCAGCATACCGTGTGGAACCAGAAACTTAAACCATGCCACAAATTCACCTTGCCGCCGTCACTCACACCTCCGAAGTCGCCCAGATTTCTCCCACACCACGACAACGCACCATTCCCCCGTTGCCCAAAAATTTATGCCACTCGATCAATCAGGGGAAGAGAACGAATCAACATATTCTACCCAATAAAAACCAGGGTTAGAAAATTTGATCCCTCGCCGCCGACGCCACCGTTGCTTCCATTACCTCCGGTCATTTTTCCTAGCAACCCCGTAGGCTCGTCTACCACCCCGAACAACCCCAACCAATACAAACCATTTGATCACCATAAAATGATAAAAATGCATATTTTGTTCAACTATTAACTGCAACTAGGATAGTCAACTAAAAATCTTCATATTAGTTTTAAAAATCATATTTTGTTGCAGAGATTTAAGGTATGTTCCTGAAAATATAAATTAACACATTCGAATTTTTCACAAATTCAAACTTTACTGATACATTTTGATTTCCAGAGGCATATTTATATTATTTTGACTCGAATAAACCTCCAGACTAAATTTTGTAGTTAAACAAAAAAAATTCATTTGATTCTTGAGTTTAAACAGAGAGTGAATAAAATATTTTGAATTTCTTTTGCAAAGAAAAACCTGGAAGCTAAATACAGAGAGTACTCTGTTAATTCACCTGCATTACATATCATACATTCATATGTACTAAATAGAATTGAATTTATATTTACACATTTCATACTTACTGAAGATGAATATTCAACAGATATATATGCTTAATCATTTAAGAGTGAGGTTACTCACATGATTTCCAGGAAAGAAGAACCGAGTTGCATTTTTACTTCATGAGATTTTTTTTTTATTGTAGTTCATACTTAAACACCACTGTTTTGTTTTGAAACCAAAGTCTAATATGGATTATAAAACAAGAAATTGAATTTTTCTTTTCTTTGTTAGGTTGTACTCTGTAAAGCAAGAAGAACAGATACATACACATATAGACATAGCACTTTCAAATATATATATATATATATTCAATTTAATATTTGCTAGTTGATACTCACCTTAACATCCCTAGTTCCCGAAGTTTTCAGGTTAAAAGTTGAAATCTTTTTGTATTTATCAAGTTGAAGATCCTGGGCTTGAGTTTGATAGTTGAAATCTTTTTTCTCTTCCTCTTTGATCTTTGGGTTTGATTTCTTTAGTTGTTGAAATATTTTTGTTTAAGTTTGAATGATATTACTTAAAATAATGGTCGAAACTGAAATGAAGATGGTTGATAAATAGGGAGAGTTGTACAGAGTGATGTCTTTGTTTATTCAATAAGCATGGCTGAGATGTTTTGTATTAAATGCATGAGTCCTTTATCACTTTTCTTTGTTTTGTTTAGTATAATAGGCGTGGATGGAATGTTGTTTTCGGTGGCTAAGGAGATCTGCATTTATTGCTTTGTACAAATCTATACTTAAGTATACATATTGTTGTTTCTTTTTAGTTTACAGCCTACATCTTTTAGCTCGGCTGAGAGGGTATTCTGATGGCTTTGTTTTAAGTGTACAAGCTTATTTATTTATTTTTGTTTCTATACCTTGTTTATTTTATTTTATGTTTATTTACTTACTCTTTAATTTGCCTGCATATTTGAATGCATTTAACTATCTACTTTTGTTCTATTGCCTTGTCTTGTTATTTTACTTTGTTTTTATAAGCTTATGCCTTAATTCTTTTATTTATACTTTCTATACCTCATTTCTTTTCTTTTCTTATGACTTACATATTAATTTTCAACTTAAATACTTATTGTCTTGTATTTTTATTTCTATTTATTTAAAAAAAACCATTTATTTAAGATTTTATCTCAAATCCACTATATACATATATATTCACATATATATACATATTTTCAAGTTCATATGACTTAATAAAATTTCTATTTGAATCGGGGAAACTCGCTGCCATTTATAATCAATTTTACAATTTTAATTCAAAAATTCATTTACATTATCAATTTAAATTAAATTAAAATCTAGGGTCGTTACAAGCGACGAGAGAAGTGTTGTTGAAATTGTGACATGATACATGGTAGAGTGGTGGAATGACAATGTGGTGTTACGGTCTGTTGTTTGCATGTGCATGAGGGTGAAGAGGTTGGCGTCAGCATCAGGGATTGATCTAGGCTAGATTGGTGGCAATGGAGGTTGTGTTGAAATAGAAAACGATATTATGGTGGAGAATCGCTTGTCAAGCGTGCAAGCTTTAAGAGGTGCTTAGGCTGGCGATTCTGGATTTAGTGGCTGCTAGTTAGCGATTGTTTGAAAATTTGATGCCATTTTTTTATGAAGATGATTTAATTCGTTTCTATTTAAATTCAAATCTACGAGAGTCACGGCACGCGCTTCGCACGTGAATTATTTTCCTTATAAATTGTATATGTTCAAATCAGTTAAATAAATGATTTTTTATTTTCAAGTGATATTAATATTTGTATACTTGTAAAGAAGTATTCTGAATTTATAAAGAAGTTTAATTTTAGATCCTATTTTTAGAAGCTTTTTGAATTTGTAAAGCATGTCTAATTGTTAAATCCTACTTTTATAGGTGTTTGAATTTGTAAAAGTAGTTTAATATTAGATCCTAGAAGCATTTTGAATTTGTAAAGCATGTTTGATTGTTAGATCCTACTTTTAGGGGCGTTTACATTTGTAAACGATGTTTAATATTAAATCCTATTTTTAAGTGATTAAGGTTTGATAATATATATAGATGAGTGTTTGTAGTAGTTCACGTCAATACCAAAAAAGTATGACACTAAAGTTATTATAACTATTATTAAAAATTTGTAAACAAGTATTTTGAATTTACAAACAAAGATTAATTTTAGATTGTATTTTTATGCGATTACGATTTGTTAATATATAAAGGGGCATTTTTGTAGTTTAATTGATACCAAAAAAGTGTGACACCAAAGCTATTACAACCATCATTAAAGATTTATAAAGAAGCATTTTGAATTTACAAAGGAAGTTTAATTTTAGATCGTATTTTTAAGTGATTAAGATTTGATATAACATAGAGGGGCATTTTTGATAGTTCATGTTGATACCAAAAAAGTGTGACACCAAAGCTATTACAACTATTATTAAAGATAATTTATTAAATTAGCCGTTTGATAAAATTATATTTAAAGTGAGTATAATCTTTATTTTACAACTATGTGTGTGTGTAACGAAACCATTGTGTGTAATACCCTAAAAATTTGATAAATATTTGAAATAAATATTAATATGATAATGTTTGAATATTTGGAATTTACGAAATAATTAAATAAATTAAAATATAAGGAAGGGGCAAAATCATCATTTTTAAGACTTTGGTGAAGAAACTAGTACCATTGAAACCATCTCGTTATTCTGATTCCCACAGTATCTTGGTTTTTCTCGTTTGGAATTCATATAGAGAAGTTATTATTGAAAATGTCTTTGAGTGAATTGGGTGCTAAATAGTTTGAATTTGAATTTTGATATCAGGTGGACATCAGGTTTCCCTCCAGCTACTTAACAAAGAAATACGTATAGTTATCTTTTGAAACCACTCCCCCATATCATTTTCTTCTTCTTTCTTTAAAACAACTTGCAACCAAATTAAAATGTCTCACTTGAACCTCAGCATAATAAAATGAAACGAAAAGCATCACGAAGCTAGCAAATGAGGCTATTTTCCAATAGTAATTAAGAGGCAAAATGCGAAGATGGGAGGTACAGCAGCAAGGGCTATGGGGATCTGCATAGGAATAAGCAATTTTGTGAGTGATCTATGCTCTCCTCCTAATATTACACAATTTTGATGTAACAAGTTGATTTGCAGGCTACAGTAGTGTACATAGTCGTGAATAAATAATTTTAATTTGGAAATAAAAAGGAATTAGGAAGGATTTGATTAATAATGATGCTTAGAAACAGGACTTATTAATGATTCGGTAATTTGGTAAATTTATAGAAAAATCGGTAAATAAATGACAAAAACCCAACATAGACACCTAGGGATAGTGTAACAACTCGCACCTTAATAGGCCAGAATTTCGATAAATCGAAGCCCAAGTCCATTAGGGTATGTATTGTTGGTTTTGGTAACTTATAATAACATAAGTATGTCAGGGTGTGAATAATATAAACTCACAGTGGAATAGAAAAATATAATAGAACATACGCATTGACTAAGGCTACTACCTTGGAATCAATATTATTCCTTGGATGTCTAATTGTCTTATCAGCACCGAGCATGAGTAAGATGAACTCTCCATCTACTGTTCCCATCTTGCTCCAGATGTCCATCTTTCTAGATCTATCATATGGTTTGTAATGAGAAGGGAAATGTCAGAACAATGTTTTGGTAAATCGAAAATTTGATACTTTACCGTAACATTAATTTATGCCAATTGATTTCCATTTAAGTGCTATGTCTGGCTAATCCGTTAAGTCCTATGTGTGCATATATGATATGCCTAACCTTGTCCGATGTATAACTATATATGTATGTGCCTATTTGCATATATTTCTAACCATTTTACTACCAAAAACCTCCGCCACTTAATACTTATAAAATAGGGATGAGGCAAACCTAATGACCATTTAGTAACTCAGTCCCCGAAGTGGGCTCTCTACAATATAAATGATTATCAATCAGTCCTAGCTATAGAGACCGGTGACCCCTATATATGGCTTTATAATTGTAATTTTAATTGCGTACTACTGGCACATCTCAAAGATTCATCTAAAAGTTAAGTAACCCGCCTCTAATAAATAAATTTTGTCTAGTAATATACTTTAAGGTCTGAGTATTTCCCATACAGATTCTATGCTAGTAAGAAGTGAAATCCATTAGGGCATAACCTAAGTCATTGCTGCTGCTTACTCGAGACCACTAGTGATCATAGCATATGCCAAACCTACTACTAAAAGCCGATCCCACAATACTGACATGTAGGATCAATTTCACCCTAAAGTGGGGAGGGGTGAATAGGGTGATACTATTAATTATAAAAATTATTGTAGAAGTTTATATAGGATAATTTCAATACAGATCGCAGCAGAACAATAGCAGCACAAATAATAGCAGAATATAGAAAACAGAACACACAGATTTAGCCAGCTTCGGAAAAAACGTGCCTACGTGCTGCCCCCAAGGTTTCTACTAGAAATTAAGCAGTCAGACGATTACACATGTAAACTCGCGATACCCGCTATCGACTAACCTTAACTCTACACTCAAAACTCTACCAAACTCAGCCAATGAGTTGCGAATTCTCATACTACACCACCGTAGTTCGTCCCCTAGTCACACGACTAGAATTTACAACGGTTTAAAAATTAAAATACAAAGTAAAAACAATTTAAAAACTCAAAACCCTAATTTACTAAAGTCCTTAATAACAAGGCCGGCCTACAAATAAACAAGTGATAAAATTAAATCCCTTTTCTTTTGTATTATAGCTTCGGCCCAATATCATTGTTTAACAAAGGCTGTTCGTTCTTGTTCCACTTTGCTCTGAAATAAGGGATTTGGAAAATTGAAGTCGCCGACTTTAGTATCTCGATCAAGTGATGATTTACGTCCCTTAGCTTTGTCGATCTATGCTTTATTCTCTTTGCACTCGGCTCCTTCAACTTTGATCGAGTTCGAACTTGCTTCGGTATGTAAATTGTTACTTTTGCTTTACTGTTTTTGCTTACTTGAACTCGATACCTTTGCAACCGATGATGTTAATCGTTTATATAGGGTTCGGTCCCCTATATTTTTGTTCATATTTTATCATATGAATTCATCAGTTATTTTTTCTTGAATTCGTCTCGGCCATTTGATTAATATTGAATGATGGTGATTCTTCCAACTTCTTCAGTTTCGTATATATTTATGTTACTTGGTTGACACGACTTTGGTTTCTGACTTCCTTGGCCACCATGGTATTTGAATTCTTTGACGATGTTCTTGACTTCGGCCAGTGATTTGAATTTGTAAAAATTTTGACTTTGTTAATTCATTATCTTGGTTACCACGGCTTCGTGAATTTTAACTTCGACTTCGGCCATTTGAGACTGATGTAAACATTATTTGATTCTCGTTCGAAATCCCCTACGACCTTATTTTTGGTTCAAACTTTAATCTATGACTTCGGCTTCTCTGTATACTGCCTCTGGTCATTGCATATGGCTTTGAGGTGATTTTGGTTGTCATGGCTCTGACTTGATGCACTCACTTGCATTTTGTTGTTCCACCAGTTGATAAATTCAGATTTAATTGGCCTTGACTTTGGTAATGTTTGATATTAAACTGCATATACGTATTTGTGTGTTCATGCTTATGACCATTCATGTTGTTTGCATTGGGTTGATGTCATGTTGAACTGTTCGGTTGCATCTGCAGTTTGATTTAGAGTTACGTTCTTTTGTCTGGTGGCATTTGATCTTGATGTTGTACTTCACTGTATTCATTTATCTGCACTTTTATTCATGAGTTGGTCCACTGCATTTCATTGTGACTTCACTTGATTTGAACAGTAGTTTGAATTATGATGAGTTGCTTCGAGTTGTATACATATGTGTTACTTGGTTGGTCTGTAGCTCCATGTTGCCACCTATTTTTCATTTTTGTTCTTGTGCATTATCAACTACTTGGAGCTTGTTGTATTCTGACTTGTATTCAGTTGAATTTAAGCTGGTCTGGTCTGGTGCGGTTTCATTGTGCGTTGAGTAATTGAACTTGTATAGTTGTGCATGTCACTACTGCATTGTATTTTCGTCATGTTTGTATATTGTGTACCAGTGTGTATGCTCCTCTTGAAGTCTGAGTTGTTATCACCGGTTCATGTATATGATCTGCACTTCCACATTGCTATGTTGTATTCGAATGCATGGTTGAAGTTGACTATGTGATCTGCACTGTTGTACTCCTGTTGGTTCCACTCCACATAAATGTTCACGCATGTATATATATTCATCGAGTTGCTTTGAGTATGGAGCTTGTGAGTTGCATCCCTTGAGTACTTGTCTGGTTCATGCCTTGATATTGACTGTTGCATTGACTATGTACAAATCGTGCTTGTATTTGCAGTCACCGGTATCACTGTTTTGTACTAGTGCACTTGATATCTTCACTTGTGCATGTTTCCTCGAGCTCTGTCTCTATTTTCTTTATGTCTAGATGTTGTCTGGTTAGCTTGTCACTGCATGTATGTATACATTGTATAACATATGTGTGTGTGTGTTTGTGCATCAATTTTGTTCTGACCAGTTCATTTCCTTGAGTTTGGTTTGGACTATCTATTCTCTGCTTCATGTGTATGTCACTGAACTTTTTGGTCGAGGCTTGTGTTAGTTGTCGTGAACATTTTATTTGAATTTGCACTTGTGTTGAATCCATCTTAAAGCTCGAGTTTGACCTTGTGCTCGTATCGTGACTTAACTTAAGTTAAACCCAGCTTTTGATTTGAGTTTGACCTTATGCTCACATGTCGCTGCAATTTTATCAAATGTATATCGGTGTGCATGGCCTTGTGGCATGTACAGTGATACACTGTGCATGTCACAAGCTGTTGGTGTATGATGAATTCAAAATTAAATGATGACGAACAACCCAAATAACCGAGGCAAATAAAATTTTCAAAATCACATTTTATTTTATACTGCAAAATATTTTCTTTTCAATTTTACTGCGTTAGTGTTTATTTTGCAGATTGCTCAGATGCTGGATTCAATCTGGAATGACGTTGAAGATCAATACGAGTGAATGAGTGATATGTAGTGAGGTGCAAATGTAAATGATAGATTGTGATGTAATCAAATTTATTTTGTAATTGAAAATTGTGTGTATATTTATATATATATGGTGAGAGCTCAAATTTGTACTATTCAAAACTGTAATAAAATATCTGTTTGAATTTAAATTCCGTATTATTTATTTTATTCAGCAGATATTTATTTAATTATGTGAAAAATAAAATAGTACAATAACAAATACATTTAAATGAATATAAATATGTTTATTATCATCAAACAAAAATCATATACTGGCATATTCAACATGACATAGTCACTGCGACCTTCCACAACTAATATTCCATTTAGACTAACCTAAGCAAGTCAAGGAAAATGCCTCTTTCAATTACTTAATACCTCCTATTAGAAGTGAATCTAACCCCATTTCCTTACAAGTAATGTACCATTTAATATTTCAAATCTTAGAAGAACCATTGGTATATTTTCCCTTCCCCACGGGTCCTTAATTTGGAGATGTCTTACACCAATAGTAAGTATGCACAACTATTTGCAGCCTCTAACTGAAGGGCAGATAGACTTATATTTTGTAAGTCTACTAACCTTGCAACCCAACCCACTATAGCAAACCAGTCACCCATGGCTTAAATGTTGGGCTAGGCCCAATGATTCACGCTCGTTCTAAACATATAATTAAAGACATATAATTTCCTACTATAAAAATTATATTTCCTTCTACGTATATTTAATTGTATTAATACTTACTTGTTCACTGGGTACTTGTTCCTATTTTATACCCTTAGGCTTTGGCTTCCTCGTTTCTTCTTATGTCTAATAAATGTCCTTTGTCCATAATAGGTCGTTGATGTAAAAATCGAAAAATCTCTAATGATATTTATTACTCATTTCAAAATCCGCATATAATGCCTATTTAGTTTTACCATAAATGTCGTATTGAATTCTCTAATCAGTCCTCATTTAACCCTTTTGACTCTCTATTATCTATTTTGCCCATTAAATTTGTAGTTATTAGGCATAATTTTTGGAATTATTATTTGTTCCTTTTTCAACCTCCTAGTCCTATAATTATTACACTATTTATAATTAATACGAACACCATCGTAAATTACGCTCCGTATGTGTGTGTGTTTGTGTGTATTTCTTCATTTATTTATTTTAATCAGTTATATATCTATATTTGTATTTTTAACTTTTAATTCCTAAACTAAAACATTCATTTTCACATTTTAATTTATCAGAGTGACCCTTTTCAAAAAGGATTTCTGGTATAGCTGTCCATAAATTAACCAAAAAAGAGGCTTTGCTTCGTTTTGAAATTACAAGTAATTATTTACCTTCTTTTATTAAGATAGACGGTGTAAACTACAGAGAATAATATCCATACTTCACATATCTCTTTCTGTTTTGGTATGTTCCTTATTAATTCAAACAATACACTTACACATATATTTTTGGAATTGGATGATTTATGGAAATTAAATGGAAATAGATATAATTAAATTATACCCACTCTAAATAAATTAAAATATAGAAATTCACAATCCAAGTCAACTAGGCCTAATTTACCACCCGATTATAAATCTAGAATAAAATTTATAACTTTACAATATTCTACAAGAATAAATATATGGGATCGAATTCAAATTTCTAGATTAGGTTGTAATACTATTCCTATTCTAGTTATGTATTTTATTGAATATATAGATGTAATCCTATATGTTCATTTTACGCATACAACTCATCATATCTCCTATAGGCAGAACAATTAAATAAAAATTCAACGAGATCAATTTCAATGTTATAAATAAATTATATAATTTTCTACTCACTTTTTAGCTTTCCAAATCTTTAAAATCTGAATCCATTCCTTAACTTGGCTCCTTTTCCATTCTAATCTATAAGAATATGTATAACAAGATAATACACACTATTAGAATTACCGATCTAAGTAGAGATTTAGGGTTGAGGGGAATACAGATTTATAATAATTGAAATTACTTTCTTTTGCAACTTTGATTAGCTTCTTCTCTTCTTTTCTTTTATTTTCTACCCTTCTCAAAGTTGTATATTTATGTAAAATTTTATTATTATGCAGCCTGCAATCCAAACTGAGGACAGTTTATGGAGTTAGCTCACCCTCGCGGGATCGCGACCCTTTGTCCCGCCCATTACTTTCTCGGTTCTGATCCAGCCCTAGGTGGGACTAAGCCTATGATTCTAGGTCTTACCCTTACGGCTAGTGAATCTCTATTCTTTCTTCGCTATCGAGAGGGGCCAAGGCGCTTGTTACGCCCTCTCAAGAGTGCTTCTCGAGGCTCCACTCTCTCCCCTGAATAAGTAAGGCACCTTTAGCCTGGGCTGAGATGGGGATAAGGAGTCAGGATTAAAGCCCCCAACGTTCTGCCAGACACTGGATAGGGGTGTTGGTTTCAGAAGATGGAATGTCTAATGTTTTTTCGCCTGGAGAATTAATCGGATTGCTACGAGTAGAATGAGCAGGGCATGCTTTAGACGAAGCGATCTATTATCGGGCAATTTTATTAGGAATAACAAGGGCATCTCTGAATACACAATGCTTCATATCTGAAATAACGAAGAAGGGAAAATGGTAGAGTTTTGATGCTTGGATAAGACAATATGAGAAGAGAATTTAGGGGTTAGGCTGTATTTATTGGTGCTCGAATCAATCGTAGCCGTTAGATTAAAATAATTAAATCTGGGCCAATTGGCCAAGGTTCAAAGCCTAACCGCCACATCGGACAGACCGACCAGCTCCTATAGGTCGACTGTTAGTGGTCGACCAACCCATGTAAGAGGGTTGATCGCCGGTTCCCTTATTTAATATTATTTAATTCTGCTTTTTAATTATTTTCATTCTAGAAACTTCAAACGCTAATAACTTTTTCGTTTGAGCTCTGATCACGAAATTTCAAGTATGGAAGCTCCTCAAAATATCACCATGAACACAATGGTGCAAGTTTCATGGCCAAATCCCATCATTTTCTCAAATTTCATTTTTGGATGCTTATTAATTATCGTTAATTTAACTTTATTTATTAGCCCAACTCATCATTACCTCGTCCATTCTTTTGGAATATGGTCGTAATTACTTCTATAGTCGGAATTTATAGAGTTTGACGTATAACATATATATATATATATATATATATGTGTGTGTATGTATGTATGTATGTATGTATGTATGCATGCATGTATGTATAAGTAAAAATACAAATACGTTCTCTTGGCATATCTTAAATCCTATGATTGACTAACTTAAGCTTTGATATCAAATGTAACAACCTGCACTTTAATGGACATGAATTTCAACTAAATCGAAACCCAAGTCCGTTAAGGTACAGATCATCAGTTTTAGTAACCGACAATAACTCAAATATATCAAAGTGCAAACAGTATAAAATCACAGCGGAATAGAAAAATATTACAGAACATACATATTGACTAAGGCTATTAGCTTGAAATCAATATTATTGATGTCTAATTGACTTGTTAGCATGAATAAGAAGACTTCTCCATCCACTGTTCCCATCTTGCTCAAGGTGCCTGTCCTTTTAAATCTATCTTTTGGATTATAATGAGGAGATGGGCCAGAACAACATTCCGGTGATTGGAAAATTACATACTTTACCAGTAACATTAATTTATGCCAATTAATTTCCATTTAACTGCTATGTCTATTACTTGTGGCTAATTCGTTAAGTCATATGTGTGCACATATGATATGCCTAACCTCCTTCGATGTATAACTATATATGTATATATATATATCCGTATATATGTCTAATTATTTCAATACCCAAAAACCTTGGCCACTTAATACTTCTTAAGTAGGGAGAAGGTAGACTAAACGACCATGTAATATCATCCTTGATGTAGACCCTTCGCAAAGTAAATGCTTGTCAATCGGTCCTAGCTACAAAGACCGTTGACCCTTCTATATGGAGTTATAATTTTAAATTTTAATTAGCGTACTATGAATACATCTTGAAGACTCATCTAATGGTTAACTAGCCCACCTCCGATAAATAAATTTCATCTAACCATGTACTTTGAGGTCTGTACATCTTCCATATAGATTCAACACTAGTAGGAACCAAAATCCATTAGGGATAGAATAATCCTTTACTACGGCTCGCTCAGGACCGTTGCTGGTCATAGCCTATATGCCAGACCAACTACTAAAGGATGGTCCAAAAAAAGTGACATAGCCCGCCTACTTTCCACAACTATCATCCTATTTAGACTAACCTAAGTAAGTTAAGGACAATACCCCTTTTGGTTACTTAATACCTCTTATTGGAAGTGAAGCGAACCCCATTTCTTTAAAAGTACCGGGCCATTTAATACTTTAAATCTGAGGCAATTCCTTGGTATATTTTCCCTACCTATTTGCAATGCATATCCATTCCCCACTGGTCCTATGGTTGGAGATGCCTTACATTAGTAGTAAGTATACACAATTGCTGGTAGCCTCTAGGTGAAGGGCAGACTTCTATTGTGTAACTCTATTGACCTCATAACCTAAGTGTTGGGCTAGGCCCCCTAATTCACGCTTGATCTAAACGTATATTGAAGCTATATAATTTCCTACTATGAAAATTATATTGCCCTCTACGTATATTTAATAGTATTAATATTTACTTATGCACTACATAATTATTCCTATTTTATATGTGTTGGCTTTGGTTTCCTCATTTCTTCTTATGTCTATTAATTGTCCTTTGTTCATAATAAATCGTCGTTAATGTTAAAATTGGACAATCACTAATGATATTTATTTATCCATTTCAAAATCCATTTATTATGCCTATCCAATTTCCACATAAATTCCATATTATGTAACGATCGCGATTTTTCGTTGCCGAAAAATCGAACCGTTAGAGTTTTAGAAGAAGAAAGAGGTAGAAGAAGAAAGAAAAGAAAGAGAAGAGAAAACAGAAAAACAAGTAACAGAACGAGAAACAATAACAGAATCTCACAGTCGCAGCGGAACAACATATAATAGATAAATGAATATTCATTAAAACAAAAGAACTATACATTTTATACATTACATCACATTACATTACATCAATCAGAGTGTACGACAACAACAGCGGAAAGAAATACTATATACAATAGATAATAGACTACGCTATCTGGCTCGCCTCCAGATCTGCACAGCAACTCCCGAATCCAGAATAACCTGATAACCTAACTCTAGACTGCCCGTGTGGAAAATAGTGGGCACCCAGAGTTTAGGAAAGGAACAATAAACTCCAGGTCAGTCATGGGACTGGTGTGAGAACTCAAAAACAGTTTATCTTTAAACAAGCAACAAGAAAATTTAAATTTTTAAATCCGCAATGCTTTTTGGAAAATGAAACTACCATAAGGCCTCCCGGCACACACACAATGCAAACGCACACATGGGGGAGATTTCTCCTTATGATAGTCAAACATGCTTACTACGAGAAAAATTCTTTGATATTATTACTAGTGCATAGTGGAAAATATTTCGAAAGTATAATATAAATCCTAGCCAGCATAGGTACCATGATACTATGCCTACTATAGCTGCCATGTTAAATGGCAGGTTCTACAACTAAAACCGTACAGGGCGCGTATTGGATGAATGGATTTCCAACAAATGGTCAGGCTAAGGAACTTCCTACTGCCACATGGGATCGCCTCTGGCGGGACGTCCCGAGAACTAACGTTACGGTTAGATCTCTGCCAACACAAGGCCGGGTTACCTCTGTAACTAGGTAACTACTACACGAATATGTCATCCCCCGGTCCTTTGGGACCTTTATCCGAGCGCTCGATACCAACAACACCACACAGAAATAGATATAGTGTTTCCACATGAGTAAATATCTGGGCTCCATACCATGATACCACCCTTTTCCAGAAGGGAATGACATACCCTAAAGGGCGCGACCCTCATAACCTTGCCGCATATTCCTGTTTCGACCATTTCCGGGGAGTGAGGTCCTGACGAAGTCTCGTCCACAAAGCTACGCTTTGTGCAACAAAGCCATGCTTTGGGTCCACAGATGACCAAAGCAAGATCACACAGATAAATGATCAAACAAATGATCATATCACAAATGACCAACCAATGATCATCACACAGCAGCACTCAGCATGCCACATTACCAGATTGGGAAATATCGCTGATAACCTTCAACTACATAACCTCTGAGCTCGTACGTCTCAGAGAAGGGTGTTAAGCTAAGAGAATAAATTCTCCGCCACCAACAGAAATGTATTTGAAAGAAATCTGCTCTATCTCTCAAAATGTAATGTCAGACACGTAACCATACAAGTCTGTTCCGGGTTCGAACAGAACCGAAGGCACTTCCAAGGAAGCCCTTGCAATCCGGGTATTCACAATCCCGATAAAATTTCCCATCACAAAGGAAATCTCCATATCGTAGCTAACGATGCGGAGACAATCGATAGGTCATCCTATCGTTTTCACAAATACCCGGTCTTCAACACCGGTCTTCAAATGCAATCCAAACGTCGTATCGCATATTCGGAATGGGATATATGACACAAAGGTCCTCTCCCGGCTAAACCGAATAGCGAGCGCTTATTTTAAAAATAAGTGTGCATTCAATTCCAAACAAACACAATCAATACCATCCAAGGGTAAATATTGATAGTCGGTTATTTAACTATCAATAAAGATGCGCCACATCATCAGATTCCAAATAATTTTCCAAAATTATTTAACCCCAAAAATATCTTACGAGATATATATATATATACACCATTTCCAAATAATTGCCCAATTTATTTGCTTTACCAAAACACCTTCACGATATAATTTCCCCACTTAACCATTTGAAAACCCATTTCAAATTAAACACCTCAACCATTTGAAAACAAATTTCAAATTACACAACTCAACCATTTGAAAACCAATTTCAAACTACAATTCATCTTTTATACCTTTTTGAAAACAAATTTCAAATCAACAAATAAATCCTTACCGATTTAATTTAACTTACGTTCCAAATTCGTAAATTTTATTTCCATATTTTAAAAATAAATCAACATTTATTTTTAAACAAATTTCCCTTCCTATTTATAAATTCCAAAGTGAATTTCCAATTTCCCAAATATCTACACATACACGATTTCAAATCAATTTCAAACTATTCACTTCGATTTACCTTTAAAAGGTGAATCCTCAAAAACGTTCCTTTTATATTGGAAAAAAAACATTCCCATACTTATTTAATAATAAGTAATTCACAATTTAACTTATTTTCAACAATTTGGAAATATTCAATATACTTAAGTTACCGTTAAGTATTTTATTCCATTCTCTTTAAGAAAACATTCTTTTATTCACATTTATTTGGGTTAAAAACGAATGTTGCGTAAAACATCGTTACGACAACCCAAAAACACTAGTATATGGATTTGAAATTAAAAATAGATATATAAATCCAATACTATACAAATTATCCCTTTCTGTTTCTCGAAAACGTCTATTTCAACAATCAATGTTGAAATCTATGTTTTCAATACTCAATACATTTTAAAACACCTTTAATTCGTTTTAAATTCCATTTAAAACATTCCTTTCCCAAAAACAAACCCATTTTATTTAATAATCTATTCAATATTCAAAATAGTGAATATAGCCCACTTAACAAATTCCCATATTTTCAATTTATCAAATTCGATGGATTTCAAATTTATAAACATAGTTTATAAATTCCATTTCTATTATAAACCCCAATTTTATAAATTCCTTTATTAATCCGATGCAATTTACATAACCCAATTTCATACCCAAAAGCCATATTGTAAGTTAAATACTTATAATATTATTTATTTACCAAATCGTTCCTTTGAACTTCACCAATTTAAAATCTTATCACTTACAAGATTTCTTTATGGTTTATAATAATTTCAACTAATGAAATCTTCATTTATTAACAATTTCTATAAAATTCCCCTTTTTAATGCCCAAATCCATTTCTATAAGTTAATAACTTATAAACTTAAAATTTTCCAATAACCATTCGTTTTATAAATTTCACATTTATTAATCTATAAATCCTAGTGAAATTCATGTTATACATCAACTTAACACTTTATAAATTTATTCTATAACTTCAATAATTTTTATTTAAAAACATCCATTTATAAAATCCTTTATATAAACCATTAATAATAATAACTTCCCAAAAACCAAATTTAACTATTTTATAAAAACCTATTATTGTTAAAAATTTCTTTTAAGTTATATTTCATAAAAATATAAATTTTTAAAACATAAAAATTTATCCATCTATTTATTTTAAAATTTAATCAATTCAAAATTTTTAATAAACCATATTCTTTGAAAAATCGATTTAAAACCCCTTTTAAATTCAAAACCGTTATTTTAATTTTTAAAAATTTGAATCCGATGATGCAACAACATCAGATGGTCAATCACGGGAATAAGTGTCATATATCAATATGATTATCAACAATCAACATAATATTCATAAACAAATAAATATGTGAGGAATCCAGTTGGATCCCTCCAACCTGTTACCCTGCAACCACAGACGTTAGCACAATACCAATTCCACTTCAAGGTGGAATATCGCGGTATATGGGATTTTATAAATATCCGCTTAATAACGGCGCAATAGGGTCTCATCCGCTATACGAGGCGGGAAATCAAATCCGATATATACATATGCCAATATATATATATCGCTATATATAGTATATGTCCTATTATATCTACTACCACAATCAATCAACAATTATCAATCAATATTAACTATTTAAAATTTTAAACAAAACCTTTCGATTGAGTGAGGAGTTCTCACCTTGATTTTATTTCCGGTTTCGGCGTTCGTTTCGAATAAAATTAAACGAACGTTTAATTTTACCCGAAATTCAAACGAGCTCCAATCGACTCCAAACCAGCTGCATTGCGAAGAGCTCGGCGATACGAAGCCAACGCAAAAAATCTCGTTCAATTTGGACCTCGCAGCAAAAAGATATCACGTTTTAAAGTTACACGATTTGAATCTTTAAATTTAAACTAAAAACAAAACAAAAGAAATCACCTCACCCCTCTAACACGCGGGCCCCCCCACCTTTCTTCCTGATCGCGCACGGCAATATCCTCCCAGGCAAACATCACGCAGCCGAACCCATCTAGCATCCATTAGGGTTTTATTTTGCCATCACTTCGCTCAACTAGAACTCGATCAGGACGCTCCATTCCGTAGCTCTACTCATACTCTACCCACGCCCCCAAGCACCTGGAGCTCGGCCCCCCCTTCGCTGTGCAAAACCCCATGAAACGCGCGCCCTTCAATCGTCAATTCCCGTTGATTCGTTTCGCCAAAGACGATCTCCCCCGTTGATCTGCTAGAACACACTGCCCTCTACGTTTCATTAGTTGAACACCTCGCGTGAATGTCGACGGATTGGTGTGGATTTGAGGTGGAAGTTGGGTGATTTCTGGCCTTCGAATTTATTAGGGCCGGCTCCTTTATCTTGGCTAGGGTTTAGAGATAATTGCATTTATAAACAACTATTCTTATTATTTTAATAATAAAATCTCCAATTTAACACTTTTGCAAACGAACCCCAAACGACGCGTGCCGCCAGGCGATCCTAAGGTTTTTCCGCATTCCGAACACAATGGAACAGGTTTCGTAAGCTAATTCCATCGTATGTGTGAGATACAGCAACAAACGCTCAATTTAAATTAAAACCGATTTAAACGATTTCTAGGCGTTTTGGCTTGTACCGGACAAACGGCAAATCCAAACGACTTGAAATTTGAAATCTTGCAATAATATCACATTACGGATCCGATGAAACTGGTTTCGTCGAAATCCGAGACCGTTTGAAAAATGGCTATTTTTACTCGCTAAATAAATATTAAAACGATATCGATGCGTTTCGAGCTGCCACGGTCAAACGACAACTCCGATTGCTACGAAAATTGAAATCCGATAATAACTAACTATCACGGATCCAATGGAACTCGTTTCGTTCAATTCTGAGACTGTTCAAAAATTGGCTATTTTTCAGTCGATAATTAAATATTAAAATATTCAATTTTTACAAATTAACTCCAAATTCAGTTTTACAAGTTCTAAAATATTTCTATAACTTTAATATGATAAAATAAAATTTTCCAAATCATTTTCAATCATATTTAACCCAATATCTAACTATTTGTGGAATTTCACTATTAAATAAATCGACTTAATTATCCCATTAAATCCAATATTCGAAAAATAAATTATTCGACTTAAAAATTCCACTTATTAATATTAAAAATAAATTAAATATTCAAATTTAAGTTATCAAAAATTCTGGGTCGTTACAATCTTCCCCCCTTAAAAGAATTTCGTCCTCGAAATTGCAAGTTAAGGAGAATAATTCATAATCCGTTTATTATTTTTCCAAAACTAATAGTTTTATCAACCTTCTAACACCAATCTTTTTATTAAAGATTTACTATCATTTCAATTAGCTTTCCAACTTCAATTATAGGTTTCAAACAACATTGTTTACTCAACAATTCAAATTTAAATTTAAATTCAAATTTCAAACTTTCAAAATTTCTCAAAATTTTACTAACTCCCTAAATTTTCGAAAAATTTCGCCAGAGTCTCCTTTGCGCGGCTAGATCGGTACGACTACAAAATGGCACTACGGCCCCTCAGAATCAAAAAGAAAAGAGAAAGCCAAGTGGCTGGAGAAGGAAATCATCAATTCTCATACTAAAAGTGAAATACGTACCTTTTTGTCGAGTCATTCAATTTTTAACTTCAAAATCAAAATTCCAATCCATTATATACCTGTATATCCTGCTAGTAGTAGTATCCAATTCCAACATTCAAACTATTTTGCCAATTCAAGTTCAAAATTTCCAATACATGCTTCTTACACATTTTTTTTTAGTTTATTATTGAAGTTGCATATTCAATTCATTCGTTTCAATTAGTTACATTCACTAATTAAATTCACATTGGTTCATATTCAGCCCAAATCAAATTCAATTCTATTCAAATTCATTTACTTTACATTCAATTTGAGTTCAATTACATAGCTTTCAATTGCGCTAGTTTATTTCCATTAACACCTAATGAATTTACATACAACCAACCATCAAGCAATAACGACCAATGTACATCCAATACAACCAAATTTATTTATTTTACTTACATTCAATTTGGTTCAACTATCTCAATTCCAATTGGTTTAACATTCAATTGATTTTCATCCAATTATTCAACTATTTTCAAATGAATTTACACTTGCATGCATCATTTCATATCAACTTATTCATATTCTATTGATTAACATTCAATTCATACTTTATTCAATTGCTAGTTCTTTTTACAAATAAAATTGAATTTCATTTATATAACTTAAGTTCACATCTTTAACAATTTCATTTACTCACTTTATTCATTTATTTTGATATTAACATCAATTCTTTCAATATTACTTAACTTGCATTCCATTTCAACTTTATTTACATCATTTAATTCACTTGATTATTTAACTTTGATACAAAGATCAATTTTTTTATTCAACTTCACTTAAGTTATTCCATTTAAACATCATTTGTTAATTAAACTTAAGTTTTACTTATCAATTCAATTCGGATTTTAAATTCCAAAGTAAATCCTATTTAACTTTTACTTAAGTCAAATTCATATCAATATTCAAATTCATATTCCATTTTACTTAACTTAATTGTTTAACCACTTCAATAACTGGTTTCACTTACATTTTCCCATTCTATAAGTTATAAAACTTATTATTCAACTTCTAACTTATATTATAAGTTCAAAACTTATTTCGCTTATACTTATCAACTTCAAGTTGAATTTTAATTTCAAATTGATTTATTACAACAAAACTTCAATTTTAAATTCATTATTGTAGCAAATCCATCACATAGAAACTCGAAAATGATACTGATGATGCTGCAGTCATCACCCTTATTATTTCCCAGTGACAATAGTGAAATCAATGCTAAATATTCTTTCAAAAATTTCCTTTCTATTCATAAATCACTTTTATAACCCTTTTACTTATATAATTTTACTTCTTATATACATACATGATTATCTTACAATTGTAAATCATCATTAATTATTATTTCATCTTATGATTCATTGGTTTATACCATTATTCTTTTACAATAGTTGCTTTTATCAGCTTATTCAAACAACTTTTAATTATTTTATATATATATCATTTACAACAACCAAGCAATCAATTATATACACACTTCAATAATTCCTGAAAAATTATTTTCTTTTTATATATAAAATATAATCGAGGTAAAATTATTTCATTTACCCAATTTAAAACAATATTGTGTCGAATTGTTCTATTCAAGTGTTTAGGAACCCCTTCGATTCAGTTTTCGAGGCTGCGCCGACGAAGGTTCATATACCACTCAATAAACCAATCATCACAATATAAAACAATTTTATATTCACTAACAAATACGCACTCATATCTATTATTACACTCACACTCATTCTAGAGTACTGCTGACCCTATCTCTAATGAGTAACACCCAACAGAGCAGGTTGTCGCTTAACCATATGCTCTGATACCAAATGTAACGATCGCGATTTTTCGTTGCCGAAAAATCGAACCGTTAGAGTTTTAGAAGAAGAAAGAGGTAGAAGAAGAAAGAAAAGAAAGAGAAGAGAAAACAGAAAAACAAGTAACAGAACGAGAAACAATAACAGAATCTCACAGTCGCAGCGGAACAACATATAATAGATAAATGAATATTCATTAAAACAAAAGAACTATACATTTTATACATTACATCACATTACATTACATCAATCAGAGTGTACGACAACAACAGCGGAAAGAAATACTATATACAATAGATAATAGACTACGCTATCTGGCTCGCCTCCAGATCTGCACAGCAACTCCCGAATCCAGAATAACCTGATAACCTAACTCTAGACTGCCCGTGTGGAAAATAGTGGGCACCCAGAGTTTAGGAAAGGAACAATAAACTCCAGGTCAGTCATGGGACTGGTGTGAGAACTCAAAAACAGTTTATCTTTAAACAAGCAACAAGAAAATTTAAATTTTTAAATCCGCAATGCTTTTTGGAAAATGAAACTACCATAAGGCCTCCCGGCACACACACAATGCAAACGCACACATGGGGGAGATTTCTCCTTATGATAGTCAAACATGCTTACTACGAGAAAAATTCTTTGATATTATTACTAGTGCATAGTGGAAAATATTTCGAAAGTATAATATAAATCCTAGCCAGCATAGGTACCATGATACTATGCCTACTATAGCTGCCATGTTAAATGGCAGGTTCTACAACTAAAACCGTACAGGGCGCGTATTGGATGAATGGATTTCCAACAAATGGTCAGGCTAAGGAACTTCCTACTGCCACATGGGATCGCCTCTGGCGGGACGTCCCGAGAACTAACGTTACGGTTAGATCTCTGCCAACACAAGGCCGGGTTACCTCTGTAACTAGGTAACTACTACACGAATATGTCATCCCCCGGTCCTTTGGGACCTTTATCCGAGCGCTCGATACCAACAACACCACACAGAAATAGATATAGTGTTTCCACATGAGTAAATATCTGGGCTCCATACCATGATACCACCCTTTTCCAGAAGGGAATGACATACCCTAAAGGGCGCGACCCTCATAACCTTGCCGCATATTCCTGTTTCGACCATTTCCGGGGAGTGAGGTCCTGACGAAGTCTCGTCCACAAAGCTACGCTTTGTGCAACAAAGCCATGCTTTGGGTCCACAGATGACCAAAGCAAGATCACACAGATAAATGATCAAACAAATGATCATATCACAAATGACCAACCAATGATCATCACACAGCAGCACTCAGCATGCCACATTACCAGATTGGGAAATATCGCTGATAACCTTCAACTACATAACCTCTGAGCTCGTACGTCTCAGAGAAGGGTGTTAAGCTAAGAGAATAAATTCTCCGCCACCAACAGAAATGTATTTGAAAGAAATCTGCTCTATCTCTCAAAATGTAATGTCAGACACGTAACCATACAAGTCTGTTCCGGGTTCGAACAGAACCGAAGGCACTTCCAAGGAAGCCCTTGCAATCCGGGTATTCACAATCCCGATAAAATTTCCCATCACAAAGGAAATCTCCATATCGTAGCTAACGATGCGGAGACAATCGATAGGTCATCCTATCGTTTTCACAAATACCCGGTCTTCAACACCGGTCTTCAAATGCAATCCAAACGTCGTATCGCATATTCGGAATGGGATATATGACACAAAGGTCCTCTCCCGGCTAAACCGAATAGCGAGCGCTTATTTTAAAAATAAGTGTGCATTCAATTCCAAACAAACACAATCAATACCATCCAAGGGTAAATATTGATAGTCGGTTATTTAACTATCAATAAAGATGCGCCACATCATCAGATTCCAAATAATTTTCCAAAATTATTTAACCCCAAAAATATCTTACGAGATATATATATATATACACCATTTCCAAATAATTGCCCAATTTATTTGCTTTACCAAAACACCTTCACGATATAATTTCCCCACTTAACCATTTGAAAACCCATTTCAAATTAAACACCTCAACCATTTGAAAACAAATTTCAAATTACACAACTCAACCATTTGAAAACCAATTTCAAACTACAATTCATCTTTTATACCTTTTTGAAAACAAATTTCAAATCAACAAATAAATCCTTACCGATTTAATTTAACTTACGTTCCAAATTCGTAAATTTTATTTCCATATTTTAAAAATAAATCAACATTTATTTTTAAACAAATTTCCCTTCCTATTTATAAATTCCAAAGTGAATTTCCAATTTCCCAAATATCTACACATACACGATTTCAAATCAATTTCAAACTATTCACTTCGATTTACCTTTAAAAGGTGAATCCTCAAAAACGTTCCTTTTATATTGGAAAAAAAACATTCCCATACTTATTTAATAATAAGTAATTCACAATTTAACTTATTTTCAACAATTTGGAAATATTCAATATACTTAAGTTACCGTTAAGTATTTTATTCCATTCTCTTTAAGAAAACATTCTTTTATTCACATTTATTTGGGTTAAAAACGAATGTTGCGTAAAACATCGTTACGACAACCCAAAAACACTAGTATATGGATTTGAAATTAAAAATAGATATATAAATCCAATACTATACAAATTATCCCTTTCTGTTTCTCGAAAACGTCTATTTCAACAATCAATGTTGAAATCTATGTTTTCAATACTCAATACATTTTAAAACACCTTTAATTCGTTTTAAATTCCATTTAAAACATTCCTTTCCCAAAAACAAACCCATTTTATTTAATAATCTATTCAATATTCAAAATAGTGAATATAGCCCACTTAACAAATTCCCATATTTTCAATTTATCAAATTCGATGGATTTCAAATTTATAAACATAGTTTATAAATTCCATTTCTATTATAAACCCCAATTTTATAAATTCCTTTATTAATCCGATGCAATTTACATAACCCAATTTCATACCCAAAAGCCATATTGTAAGTTAAATACTTATAATATTATTTATTTACCAAATCGTTCCTTTGAACTTCACCAATTTAAAATCTTATCACTTACAAGATTTCTTTATGGTTTATAATAATTTCAACTAATGAAATCTTCATTTATTAACAATTTCTATAAAATTCCCCTTTTTAATGCCCAAATCCATTTCTATAAGTTAATAACTTATAAACTTAAAATTTTCCAATAACCATTCGTTTTATAAATTTCACATTTATTAATCTATAAATCCTAGTGAAATTCATGTTATACATCAACTTAACACTTTATAAATTTATTCTATAACTTCAATAATTTTTATTTAAAAACATCCATTTATAAAATCCTTTATATAAACCATTAATAATAATAACTTCCCAAAAACCAAATTTAACTATTTTATAAAAACCTATTATTGTTAAAAATTTCTTTTAAGTTATATTTCATAAAAATATAAATTTTTAAAACATAAAAATTTATCCATCTATTTATTTTAAAATTTAATCAATTCAAAATTTTTAATAAACCATATTCTTTGAAAAATCGATTTAAAACCCCTTTTAAATTCAAAACCGTTATTTTAATTTTTAAAAATTTGAATCCGATGATGCAACAACATCAGATGGTCAATCACGGGAATAAGTGTCATATATCAATATGATTATCAACAATCAACATAATATTCATAAACAAATAAATATGTGAGGAATCCAGTTGGATCCCTCCAACCTGTTACCCTGCAACCACAGACGTTAGCACAATACCAATTCCACTTCAAGGTGGAATATCGCGGTATATGGGATTTTATAAATATCCGCTTAATAACGGCGCAATAGGGTCTCATCCGCTATACGAGGCGGGAAATCAAATCCGATATATACATATGCCAATATATATATATCGCTATATATAGTATATGTCCTATTATATCTACTACCACAATCAATCAACAATTATCAATCAATATTAACTATTTAAAATTTTAAACAAAACCTTTCGATTGAGTGAGGAGTTCTCACCTTGATTTTATTTCCGGTTTCGGCGTTCGTTTCGAATAAAATTAAACGAACGTTTAATTTTACCCGAAATTCAAACGAGCTCCAATCGACTCCAAACCAGCTGCATTGCGAAGAGCTCGGCGATACGAAGCCAACGCAAAAAATCTCGTTCAATTTGGACCTCGCAGCAAAAAGATATCACGTTTTAAAGTTACACGATTTGAATCTTTAAATTTAAACTAAAAACAAAACAAAAGAAATCACCTCACCCCTCTAACACGCGGGCCCCCCCACCTTTCTTCCTGATCGCGCACGGCAATATCCTCCCAGGCAAACATCACGCAGCCGAACCCATCTAGCATCCATTAGGGTTTTATTTTGCCATCACTTCGCTCAACTAGAACTCGATCAGGACGCTCCATTCCGTAGCTCTACTCATACTCTACCCACGCCCCCAAGCACCTGGAGCTCGGCCCCCCCTTCGCTGTGCAAAACCCCATGAAACGCGCGCCCTTCAATCGTCAATTCCCGTTGATTCGTTTCGCCAAAGACGATCTCCCCCGTTGATCTGCTAGAACACACTGCCCTCTACGTTTCATTAGTTGAACACCTCGCGTGAATGTCGACGGATTGGTGTGGATTTGAGGTGGAAGTTGGGTGATTTCTGGCCTTCGAATTTATTAGGGCCGGCTCCTTTATCTTGGCTAGGGTTTAGAGATAATTGCATTTATAAACAACTATTCTTATTATTTTAATAATAAAATCTCCAATTTAACACTTTTGCAAACGAACCCCAAACGACGCGTGCCGCCAGGCGATCCTAAGGTTTTTCCGCATTCCGAACACAATGGAACAGGTTTCGTAAGCTAATTCCATCGTATGTGTGAGATACAGCAACAAACGCTCAATTTAAATTAAAACCGATTTAAACGATTTCTAGGCGTTTTGGCTTGTACCGGACAAACGGCAAATCCAAACGACTTGAAATTTGAAATCTTGCAATAATATCACATTACGGATCCGATGAAACTGGTTTCGTCGAAATCCGAGACCGTTTGAAAAATGGCTATTTTTACTCGCTAAATAAATATTAAAACGATATCGATGCGTTTCGAGCTGCCACGGTCAAACGACAACTCCGATTGCTACGAAAATTGAAATCCGATAATAACTAACTATCACGGATCCAATGGAACTCGTTTCGTTCAATTCTGAGACTGTTCAAAAATTGGCTATTTTTCAGTCGATAATTAAATATTAAAATATTCAATTTTTACAAATTAACTCCAAATTCAGTTTTACAAGTTCTAAAATATTTCTATAACTTTAATATGATAAAATAAAATTTTCCAAATCATTTTCAATCATATTTAACCCAATATCTAACTATTTGTGGAATTTCACTATTAAATAAATCGACTTAATTATCCCATTAAATCCAATATTCGAAAAATAAATTATTCGACTTAAAAATTCCACTTATTAATATTAAAAATAAATTAAATATTCAAATTTAAGTTATCAAAAATTCTGGGTCGTTACATATTAAATTCTCTAATATGTTCTCATTTAATTCCTTTGACTCTCTATTAACTACAAATTTATTGCCCATTAACTTTGTAGTCGTTATCCATAAATCTTGAAACTACCATTCCTTTCTGACGCAGCGGATTAATCTAAAATAAACTTCAATCGGCGAAAGTAGCAATCGGTGGATTGATGAATACCAAAATGCCCAAATTCGTTGATCCGAAGATACCGAATTCTAGCTATCTCAAACACGTTGATAGCGCACTATACCGTGTTCAAAGATCTATGATTCTTCGTACGTTGATCTAGCGCACTAGATACCGTGAATCGGCTTCTACGATCGTTGAATCGAGCGCACTCGATTAACCGAAAGAGGAGATAGGAGATTACACTCAACTACCAATTTTAGAAGAAAGCACACAGCAATCAACAAGAAATTTTATTCCAAAAATCAACCCCTTGAAATGTACAACACACCCCCCTATTTATAGTTTTTCACAACCAACTCAGACCCTTAAGTCGGCTGCGACTTACGACTTAGTATAGGTCTTTAACGACCTAGTACAACACGGTTCAAAACATGCCTCATGCGACCCAACACATTACGCGACTTACATATGTACAAAGCGACATACCATCATACGACTCAACTTAAGTCGGCAGCGACTCAACTCACACGGCTCAGCATATTACATCACCACACTCACATGTTTACAACAGTTAGGTCGTATACGACCTAACGACTCACGACTCAGACAACCTATGTACAACACGTTCAACACAAATGACTCAAACTTTGACCACGACCTACAACTTATCAGTTACAACGACTCAACTCCTTGCCGACTTAACACAACCTCCCTGCGGTATTTCCTCAAACGACTTAGCTGGGTCGACTCATCATGAGTCGTAACTCGTTAACTCGGCACATTTTCCCTCTGGTATCCAGTTGGCTCGGAGGCGACTTATAGATGAATCGTTGAGTCGTGTACGACTCATCAAACTCGAACGACTCAGGTTCCCACTAAGTCGTAACTTCTTTGCATCCTTCTCGTTAAGTCGCAAACGACTTAAAATCACTTCGTTAGGTCGCAAACCATTGGAGTTAAGTCGCAGCTCCTTTTCCTTAAGTCGTGGACGACTTAGCTCTGCTTCCTTAAGTCGTAACTCATCATCCTTCCCTCTGTTAAGTTGCGAACGACTTAAGGCCTTATCATTAGGTCGTGAATACCCTTTGTTAAGTCGTGAGCGACTTATAACCTCCGAACAACTCAAAAACGAAGCCAACTCCAAACGACTTAAAGGCCTTGAACAATTTAAACATATCGATTCTGTAGTTCGTACTACATCATCCTCCCCCGGTTGATAGAAATTCGTCCTCGAATTTTCACTTTCTCTTTCCACCATAATTTCATTTCCATGATATGGAATCATATGTTTAACATTGAACACGTCAGAAGTGTATACGTCTTCCGGTAGCTTCAACTTATAAGCGTTTTCATTGATCCGTTTCACAACTTCTACAGGACCAATTTTTCTGGCTTTCAGCTTGTTATAAGCGCCCACTGGAAATCGATCCTTGGTTAATACAGCGTAAACCAAATCTCCTTCGTTAAATTCAACACTTCGTTGTTTCAAGTCTGCAAATCTCTTGTATTTCTCATTCGATTTCTCCAATCGTTCCCGAACGATTCTATGACATTCAGTCAACCCATCAACAAAGTCTACAGCTCGTTTAACCGTCCCCTTCGGTTGTGGCACTACTGCTAAATCCAATGGTCCCCTGGGTAAATTTGAATATACAATCTGAAATGGGCTGAATCCCGTACTACGATTCACTGCATGATTATGAGCAAACTCTGCTTGGCATAACTTCATGTCCCAACTTTTCAGATTGTCCTTCACAAGACATCGCAACAAATTTCCTAACGATCTGTTAACAACTTCTGTCTGTCCATCTGTTTGCGGATGATAAGCACTACTAAATTTCAGCTTTGTTCCCACCATCTTCCACAAATTTAACCAAAGATGGCTTAAAAATCTGGATCCCTGTCCGAAACAATAGACTCTGGCAACCCATGTAAACGATAGATTTGTTTAAAGAATAATTGTGCCACTCGAACTGCATCCGCCGTCTTCTTACAAGCAATAAAATGTGCCATTTTCGAAAATCTATCCACCACAACAAATATAGAATCATTTCCCCTTTGAGTTCTAGGCAAACCCAAAACGAAATCCATGCTGATATCAACCCACGGTTTAGATGGTACATGTAATGGCATATACAATCCCGCATTTGTCGCTGTTCCCTTCGAAACTTGACATATATGACATCTCTCCACAAACTTTTCAACCTCTTTCCTCATCGGTGGCCAAAAATAAGATTGAGAAATTAACTGCAAAGTACGATCTCTACCCACATGGCCTTCTTCGTGTAATTCTTTGATAATCTTCAATCTCAAACTGCTCTCTGGAATACATAATCGATTTCCTTTAAACAAGAATCCATCAACCAACATAAATTCATCAGTATCTCCATCCTTAACTTTCTCAACGAACTTTGCAAAGTAAGGATCTTCGTCAATCAACTCTGGCAATAATTCAAACCCTATCACCTCAACTTTCATTGTAGTCAACAAATGACTCCTCCAACTCAAAGCATCAGTCACACGATTCGTTGCCCCAGATTTATGTTTCACGACAAAAGTAAACTGCTGCAAATAAGCAATCCATGATGCATGTCTCGCTGAAATTTTATCCTGCCCCTGCAAATGCTTCAAAGCTTCATGATCAGTGTAAGGAACAAACTCTTTCTGAAATAGATAATGCCTCCAATGTTTAACAGCTTGCACAACAGCATAAAACTCAACATCGTATGTACTATATCTCATCAATGCCCCTGATAACTTCTCACTGAAATATGCAATAGGTCTTCCACTCTGACTCAACACTCCTCCAATCCCAACCTTTGATGCATCAGTGTGTAGCTCAAACAACAACTGAAAATCTGGTAATACAAGAATTGGTGCTGTCGTCAAAAGTTCTTTGATTCGTTCGAAAGCAACCCCCGCTTCCTCCGACCAAGAAAACTGCTTCCCTTTCATACAATCAGTAACCGGTGCCATCACGCTACTGAAGTGTGGAATAAACCTTCGGTAGAATGATGCCAATCCATGAAAACTTCTAACTTCAGTGATAGTTCTTGGCTGTGGCCAATTTCTAATAGCTTCAACTTTACTCTGGTCCACCTGGATTCCCTTCTCAGATACAACATATCCCAAAAATAAAACACTTCGAGTCATGAATACACATTTCTTCGTAGCTGCATAAAATTGTTCCTCACGAAGAATAATTAACACCTTTCTCAAATGCTCTGCATGCTCCTCTGTACTCGCACTATAAATCAGAATATCATCAAAGTAAACTACAACAAACTTCCCAATGTACGGTCTGAAAATTTGATTCATCACCCTCATAAATGTACTTGGTGCATTCGATAGACCAAACGGCATAACCAACCATTCATATAATCCTTCTCTCGTCTTGAATGCGGTCTTCCATTCGTCTCCCGGTCTAATTCGAATCTGATGATAACCACTTTTCAAATCAATCTTCGAAAAGATAGTATCCCCACTCAACTGATCTAGCAAGTCATCCAACCTTTGCATAGGAAATCTATAGTGAATGGTAATCTTTTTCAAAGCTCTACTATCGGTACACATTCTTCATGTTCCATCCTTCTTTGGCACCAACAAGGCTGGTACTGCACAAGGACTCAAGCTTTCTTGAATACGTCCCTGTTCTAACAACTCCTCTACTTGCCTTCGCAACTCCTCATGTTCCTTCGGACTCATCCTGTAATGTGGTCTATGCGGTAATACTGCTCCCGGAACAAGATCGATTTGATGTTGAATGTCTCTCAGTGGCGATAACTCCTTAGGCTACTCCTCTGGAAATACATCTTCAAATTCTTTCAAAACTGGCTTTGCTTCTTCTGGAATTTCAACCTCTTCACTACACTCTCACCCAATCAACAAAAACACTTCAGGCTCCTCTTCAATCTCCTTGACAAACTCCTTCAAAGATAGCAAAGTTTTCAGTTCTTCGATCTCTTCCAACTTGCTCTCCTTCTGTTGTTGCTTCTTAGGAACCAAAGTGATTTTTGTACCCTCGAACATGAAACTGTAACTATTAGCACGACCATCATGTTGTACTGCTCTATCAAACTGCCATGGTCTGCCCAACAACAAATGACACACATCCATGTCTGCAACGTCACACCAAATTTCGTCTTTGTACTTCTTTCCAATAGAAAAATTCACACAAGCTCTTCGACACACCTTCACCACCCTTCCTTAACCATGCTAGCTTGTACGGTTTAGGATGCTTCTCAGTTTTAAAGTTCAACTTCCTTACTGCTTCTGTAGAGATAATATTATCACAGCTTCCAGCATCAATAACGAACTTGCAAACTTTCCCTAGAATAGTGCATGTCGACTGAAAAATATTGCTTCTCAACCAACTAGAATCCTCTTCTTGCTTTGGTGTAAGACATGACCTCCTCATCATAAGATTACAACCTCATCCCCGGACAATAAGTCTTCCTCCTCAACATAAGGTGCATTTGAACATTCTGCCTCCTCACCATCATCCTCAATCTCAGCAACCATTGCTCTCTTCTTCGGCTTCGTACATTCATTGCTTTTATGACCCAACTCCTAACAATTATAACATTTGAAACCACTGTTAACCTTCGCCTTCTCAGCCTCCTTCACCACTGGTTTTGTAACAGGTTTAGGAACATTAGAACTTCCACTAACACCCTTCGCTTGATTATTGGAATTAGTAAACACACCACCTCCACGCCTTCCCTGCTTCTCCCAAGCCAACACTTTCTGATGTGCCTCTGCTACTGATCTAGGATCAAACATATTAACCATATCCTGGATCTGCAGTCTCAATCCCCCAATGAATCTAGCAGTTAGCTGTTCTTCCGTTTCCATAATATCATTCCTAGCAATGAGTTGGTAAAATTCATCAGCATAATCACTAACAGACTTCGTCCCTTGCCTCAGATTCTGCAACCTCTGGTACATAAGTGATTGGTAGTTGTAAGGCAAAAATGTAGCTCGCATCAACTTCTTCATCTTCTCCCATGATTCAATCTTTGACTTTCCCATTCTCTCCCTTGTAAGTTTAGTTTGCTGCCACCACGCCAAAGCTCTCCCCCTCAACCTAGTAGCAACTAACTTCACCCTTCGATTCTCCGGAACCTCCTTGAAATCAAAGATTTCCTCCACATTTGACAACTAATCTAAGAACTCTTCAACAACCATCCCACCTTTAAATTCAGGAATTTCCATCTTCATACCTGATTCCCATCGACGATCATCTTCAACATCTCGATATGAATGTCGAACTTGGTCTCGATCTCGATAATGAATGCTAGCTCTATCACCCTCTTCATCAAAATCAAAAGTATGCTTACATCGATCTCGACCATTATCATCCCTTCATTCATGCATGCTTCTTCTGCTATGTCTCTCTTCATCTCTATACGCCTCATTCTCAAATTCTCGTGAAATTCTTCTTTCTTCATGTCCATAGTCATGATGATCTCTCCGTGATGAAATTGATGTTTCTCTTCTATCTCTAAAAGAATGTGGTGATACCCTTCTCTCTTCCGTAACCGATGGCGAAACTCGGTTTCCTCCATGGTTCGAGTTTGGTGATCTCCTCCTTTGAGTTTGATTCAAATCATTCATCAACTTCTCTAACTTTCCAATGCCTTCATCAAATTTCTCATTAATACGTTGTTTCATAAGCTCGGCTTCTTCTCTTCTATACAACGCTTCAACATTTTGATGACGGTTAGCTCTTCTCGGCGGCATGATTACACAATCACAAACACTTCAAAACTTCTCAAATACTTCAACAAATCAAATGCAAAACTTCAACTTTGGCGCGCAAAGATCTCGCGACCAAACTCAAACACTCTTCCAAGTTTGATCCAAAAGGAAATGGATTGAAATCTTCAAACTCGTTGCAACTTTAAGATGAACACGATGAACAACTTCAAACTTCAAATACTTGGCTCCAAGAATCAACTTAGCTATGATTGGCTAAGTATGGCTCTGATACCAAAAAACTAACGCAGCGGATTAATCAAAAATAAACTTCAATCGGTGAAAGTAGCAATCGGTGGATTGATGAATACCAAAATGCCCAAATTCGTTGATCCGAAGATACCGAATTCTAGCTATCTCAAACACGTTGATAGCGCACTATACCATGTTCAAAGATCTACGATTCTTCGTACGTTGATCTAGCGCACTAGATACCGTGAATCGGCTTCTACGATCGTTGAATCGAGCGCACTCGATTAACCGAAAGAGGAGATAGGAGATTACACTCAACTACCAATTTTAGAAGAAAGCACACAACAATCAACAAGAAATTTTATTCCAAAAATCAACCCCTTGAAATGTACAACACACCACCTATTTATAGTTTTTCACAACCAACTCAGACCCTTAAGTCGGCTGCGACTTACGACTTAGTATAGGTCGTTAACGACCTAGTACAACACGGTTCAAAACATGCCTCATGCGACCCAACACATTACGCGACTTACATATGTACAAAGCGACATACCATCATATGACTCAACTTAAGTCAGCAGCGACTCAACTCACACGGCTCAACATATTACATCACCACACTCACATGTTTACAACAGTTAGGTCGTATACGACCTAACGACTCACGACTCAGACAACCTATGTATAACACGTTCAACACAAATGACTCAAACTTTGACCACGACCTACGACTTATCAGTTACAACGACTCAACTCCTTGCCGACTTAACACAACCTCCCTGCGGTATTTCCTCAAACGACTTAGCTGGGTCAACTCATCATGAGTCGTAACTCGTTAACTCGGCACATTTTCCCTCTGGTATCCAGTTGGCTCGGAGGCGACTTATAGATGAATCGTTGAGTCGTGTACGACTCATCAAACTCGAACAACTCAGGTTCCCACTAAGTCGTAACTTCTTTGCATCCTTCTCGTTAAGTCGCAAACGACTTAAAATCACTTCGTTAGGTCGCAAATCATTGGAGTTAAGTCGCAGCTCCTTTCCCTTAAGTCGTGGACGACTTAGCTCTGCTTTCTTAAGCCGTAACTCGTCATCCTTCCCTTTGTTAAGTTGCGAACGACTTAAGGCTTTATCATTAGGTCGTGAATACCCTTTGTTAAGTCGTGAGCGACTTATAACCTCCGAATGACTCAAAAACGAAGCCAACTCCAAACGACTTAAAGGCCTTGAACAATTTAAACATATCGATTCCGTAGTTCGTACTGCATCACTTTCTTTTTCAACCTCCTAATCCTATAATTACTACTTTGTTAATAACTAATATGAAATCATCATAAATTATTCTATATATATATATATTTAATCGGTAAGAATGGTTATATGTTTGTGTGTATATTCCTATTTCTAACTTTTAATTCCTAAACTGGAACATTCTTATCCGTGTTTCAATTTATCAGAGCTACCCTTTTCAAAAAGGATTATCTTTATAACTTTCCATAAATTAGCCAAAAGTGAGGCCTTACTTCTTTAAAATTACAAGGAATTATTTCAATTCTATTATGTAGACATTGTAAATAACAAAGAATAATATTCATACTTTACATATCTCTTTCCATTTTGGTATATTCCTTGTTCATTCAAACGATGCACGTTTATACATATTTTTGGATTTGGATAATTTATGGAAATTGCACGAACATGGATATAACTAAATTATACCCCATTCCAAATAAACTAAAATATAGAAATTGACATTCCAAGTTAACTAGAGCAACCTAATTTACAACCTAATTATAATCTGGAATGGACTTTAAAACTTTTCAACATTATACAAGAATAAATATATGGGACAAAATTAAAATTTCCAGTTTAGGTTGTACATACTATTCCTATACCAATTATCTAATTTATTGAATATGTAGGCGTTAATCCTATACGTTTTTTATGCCTACAACTATCAGATCTCATATAGGCATAATAATTAAATAAAAACCTCAACGAGATAAATTCCAATGATATAAGTAAATTATATGATTTACTACTTATATTTCTAGCTTTTCAAATCTCCCAAATATAAATCCATTCCTTTACTTAACTCCTTATCCATTCTAAGCCAAAGGGATATGTATAACAAGGTATATACATACTACTAGAATTACGGATCTAAGAAGAGATTTAGGGTTAAAGGGAATACAAATTTAAAATAATTGAAATTACCTTTCCTTTCGCAACATTGATTCGCTTATTCTCTTCTTCTATTTTATTTTTCTCCCTTCTCCATATTGTGTGTGTTATATAATAATTTATAATCAATAAAAATAGCGGAGTAGGAAAAATAGCATAGCTTTGCTACTTGGATCTTAAAATATAAGAAGTAAAGTAAGTGGTTACGCATGTATTTATAGATGCTCGAATCAACGATAACCGTTTTATTAATATAATTAAATATAGACGTTTAGCCAAAGTTCAAAACCAAGCCGCCACACCCCAAGCAATTGTAAACGCGTTCGACTATTATTGGTTGACCGACCCATATAAAGGGGTCGATTGTGGGGTCCCGCGTTTATTATTATTTATTTCCTTATTTCATTTTTTGAATATTTTCATTTCGAAAACTTTAGATGCTAATAACTACTTCGTTTGAGCTCCGATTATGAAACTTCAAATATAAAAGCTTCTTCGAAAATCGCCATGGTGTAACTTTTGTAGCCAAATTCCATTTTTGGAGACCGACTAATTATTTATTAGTTATCGTTAATTTTACGTGGTTTTATAGCTAGGGTATATGCACGTTCTACGATGATCGGAGACAAAGTGGTGGTGCCCAATGGCGTAAACGATAGTGAAGTTATGGTAATCCCAAAATTTGAAACCTTTAGGAATAACATAGATCTTTGCATCGGTTTGTGCCAACCAGACCACCATTGCATTAAACACCTATTTTTCTGAACCTAGGCCATAAAAGCTTATATAAGTAATTAACCAATTGGCTCTTGTTTTCTCTTGTATTCTTGAAAATGATTTGAGGCATGATGAGAAAAATGACGGTGCTACGGAGTGAAAGAATGTATGAAATTATTTGGTTGTTGTTTGAAATGATATGTATATTTTTGTGATACGGAAATGTGATATGACGATGGAGATGGATGTAAACGACTCTAGGGCCTAGATAGAAGACCCAAAATATGTATACGAATATGAATGTGGTCCTATGATACATAATATGTGGTTTAGGCAAACAATTTGCTCTCCTTAGTGCTTTGGCAAGCCAGTTGAAGGAGTGGATGTTAAGCGACCCAGTAGAGCATGAAGCTAGTCCAGGATGTGAATCTAATTATGTTGCTCGAGGACAAAAGCAGACACTGTGGGGGTAAGAGGCTAGTCTAGGGCATGAGTCCTACAAGCGACTGACATGAAAACTGGTAATAGATGACCCTGTAGCACTTGAGGCGAATCCAGGTAGGAGTCCACATAAACATGATGATATAGATGTATATAATATTTTAGGCATGTCATGGTGACATAATGTATGATGGCTGGACGATAGACTCATTTCATGCTATAGTATTATTTTTGTAGTATATGTAGAGTAGAGTTGGCTCACTTACCAGATTTATGTCTGAGCCCTCCTATTTTCTATATATGTATGTATGTATGTATATGTATATGTATGTATATATATGTACATATATTAGTTGATGGAGTTTACATATGAGACGATATCAGAGATGGAGATTCATCGACATATTATATATATAGTGTTATCGGTGCTGTACCTGATTTGATTCTATATATGAGGGTTTGGATTGTACGTATGTTTATTCAGACATGTGTATTTAACATTGCAATATGTTACGGTGATATGGCTATGGTATGACAATGTATTATATTTTAATTCATTTTGCACAGAGACTCTGAAAGTAGGTAGATGATGTTAGTTAGATTTGTACTTAATATATGATACCCATTGTAATTAGTTCATAGTTATTTACATATATCTCAACCCCAACATCTTTTCCTTTTTAACCTAGGGTGTTCGTTCGAGCGTTGGGTCTTGGGAGTCGGGAATACAGGTTGTTACAATGAGTACCACCCTATCTTAATATTCAGTGAGTATTTCAAACCATTTTTATTCACAGTCGATATATTAATTAAATCATATGGTTATCATATATTAGTTTAAATTTTAAACTGAAACAAAAGAACCTTATATTTGATGTTTAGATTAATATTGGATTGATAATCATGTTATTTAGTGCTAGATTTAACGTTGAGGGAGTATAAAGCCCATTTTGATAATTACACGATAATATTTTGATTTTTATGTAATTTATTATTGGTTAATGTTTGTTTTAACACAAGTTATGTTTTGCAAATGCCACTACAGATGAATTTGAATGCATATGTGAATGAAGATGGCTCTGTTTGATTACTATTAATAGATGATTGATGTTTGAATTATATGTTTAGTTATTGTTTGAATCAAATTATATATAGTTTAATGATGCTATACACTTTGATATTGATAGTTTTGGAAGGTGGAAATTAAATTAAAATGAGTGGTTTAACTTATTTATCTGAAAAATAAGATATGAATATTTAAAGCAAGTAGGTTGTTTTAATAGAATTTTATTTTAAAATATATTTGAATTTGTTTTTGAAGGAATTTGAAATTGATATATTAAATAAAGAGTGTTTATGTGTATGGATTTTTATTAAAATATAAATAAAAATATATGAATTTATTTTGAATTATAAAGGTAATTTAATGGTTTCATTTTGAATGGAGATTTTAAATATAAAGAATATTTTTGATACAAAACGTAAATTTTATTCAAGTTATTTGATTTGTTTGAATTTAAAGAAACAAGAAGGTTTTCTGTACTTGAATTCTTTGAAAAAGAATTCTATGAAATTTTATAACTATGAAAATGATTTTGAACTATTTTTATATTAATAGAATATGAATTTGAATTATTTTCAAGTGGGTAATAGTACGGCTTGATTTAAGTCTAAATTTAAAATCCTACATGATAAATATTGAAGATAAATCTATGAGGTAAATATTTTTATGGATTTTAAAGTAGAAAATATTTTATGCAATCAAGTTGAATTATTTTAGAAATAGCTTGAATTTGAATTTTAAACATAGTTTTTGAATGCTTTATTTATACATGCTTTTCTATAAAAGAAATTTTTAGAGAATTACTTGAAAAGATATTTCATAGTTGTTGTGTAAAATAAACCAATGGTATTTTGATAAAACATCTACCATTGAAAATTCCTAATTTAAAAGAAATAAAATATTGATTTTGTGATTTCAACTTTTTTGAAAATAGTTTTGATGATTTTTCCCTTTTAAAAGGGATTGCTACTTTTTTTTATTACTCGTTTGGATATTATTTCTTTTGATATCGCTCGTTGGTAATACTCAAGCCTAGATCATAGGGGTTGGATTAAAAGGTTCCTTCCCTGGACGTCGATTGCTGATAAGCAATGTTATGATTTGTTAAGATCTATTATGATTATTTTTAAGTCATTCAACTTCTGAGGATATTAGAAACTATATTGTATTTTTAAATCTAGTTTAGACAAAATTATCGAATATTTCAGAACTGGCTTCAATAAATGAAAAGTAGCAATTTTAAAGAAATAAATTGGAAATAATATTTCATAGAATTTTTTGGAAAGGTATTGTATAATTAATTAGATTTGTAAATCGGTTTTGGAAACAAATTGCAAAAATTAGTTTTATGCAAATTGGGAAATATTTAGATAATTTTTTTTGTATTTAAAACCACTGTTTTGACATCGTTTGCAAAATGGGCCTCTAGTATATGATTTGGAACATATGGAATTTCCGCAAATAAAGTGATTTGAAAATCCATTTTGAAGCAATTTTGAGAAATGATTTGAAAGAATAGGAATGTATAATCCATTTTCATATAGTTTTAATCACAGTGCTTGTTGGAATTATTCATGGGTGTTGATTATAGTGATAACTTTGTATTTATAACCAAGTAGAGACATATTTAAACCCGCCACATCATTATTTTATTATAGAAGCTCGGTTAGACTCACAACTAGCTTTCTAGCCTGACTTGGGGTTTGTTAATTGTTTAACAACCTCAGGTCAGTCTGAGGTTGTTTTACCCGAGGTTGTTTTATAGGTCAATAATATGACCGTCTCTGCTTTGTGGGCTGCGATATGGAGATGGAGTCCCCAACGATGGCAAATACTTGTTTTGCCCATATTAAGATTCCATTGATTAGTCGAGTGATGTATTTTTGTTGAGAGTTGCATATACATGAGATGGTGCATTTAATATTTAGATATGATATAACTTTTATTGTTTTTGTTCACCCTAGTTTCGATAGTTGGAAAATTTTTAATTGTGTCTCTAATATTATATTATTCAGTTCTAGAACTTGTGTGCATTGCTTTGCATCAACACAAGATATGTACTATTTTAGAGGTATTCATGTATTAAAATGAATCTAGGTTGACCCAAAGTAGTGTATACGAGAGATCTCACCTTTAATGCCCATTGATCAAAGCTATCAGATAGAAAACTCGCTTTGATATTTCTCTCACTCAAGCCGTGGTGTTACAATGGCCCCAAATAGTAGATCGCCAGACCTATGATAAATGGGCTAGAAAAATCACCTGGTTCTAGCTAGGATGGATATAGCTGTAATACCTCGGCTCCCATGATCGAACTATCAGAGGGAGTTTATTGTTCGATGGCTTGAATCAATGGGCACAGAAGGAGAGATATCTCATATACACTACTTCGGGTCAACAACGATACGTTTCAATATCTGAATAAATTTGAAATAGTACGTATCTCGTCTCGAAACAATGTAGTGTACACGAGTTCTAGAATTGAATAAAATATTATTAGAGAAACAAATCAATATTTCTCAACTAATGGAATCGTTGTGGATAAAAACAATTAATTTTATGTTATATCCAAATGCTTAATACATCATCTCATATATATACAACTCATAACACAATTACATCATTAGTCTAATACAATCAAGTCCACTGCAGACAAAAAAAAATACATGCCATCATTATCGACTAAACTCTACCTTGCAGCCCACAAAGCATATATGGTCATAATATTGACTTGTAAAACAACATCGGTCAGACCTGGGGTTTTTAAACAAATAAAAAATCCCAAGTCAGGCTAGAAATATAGCTGTGAGTGTAAGACCCCTTTTCCTGTACCTTTTGAATCGACAATAAACCACACATGTCTAACTCAAATTGCATGAAAAGATGGATCTTTTAGGGTGATAAAGAAAAGTAGACAGAACAAAATCTCACACGAATGGAATAACATATATTATTTCAATAATAATCTTTACACCGGAAAATTTTAAAATACAATATCAGAGTCTAACCTAGATTCAGTTTGGACAGTTATAAAACCTGCCCTTACAAATGCTGACAAACATCAAACAAAATATACTAAGCAAAACGGATAATAGAATATGTCCATACGTCGATGAATATCTCCAGCTCTCCTCTGGAAACTCCAACTGTCTTCGACTATCCTGAAACTACTCGGATCTGACCCGAGTAATGAAAATACTCGGATTAGGCTTGATAAACCAATGTGAGAAAAACTCAATAATAAATGACAGTTCATATATCAGCCTTTGGATAAAATCCTTTGAAAAGAAAGAGTATCCCATAAACCACGCCTATACATAAACATGGACAGGTTTTTACCTTATGATAACTAAACACTTTTATATCAAAAACTTTTGATATTATTTCTAATGACATCTCTTTGAAAACATTTGCAAATAAACTTATTAATCTTATCCAAAATGGTTACTCATATAGCATTTCGAGGCTATTCATTACGCCAATACAAACAAAATGGTAGGTTCTTATTGGAGAGTGGGTTTCCATACATATGACCAGGTGAAGGGACTACCTTCCGACAGTAAATCTCTAGAAGAATGTACCGAGGACCATCACAAAGGATCCTCTACCAACACAAGACTAGCCTACCTCTGTAACTAGATAGTACCGAATATGACATCCTCCGGTCATTACCGACCTTAAACCGAGGACCCTCGAAGCATACAAACCACAATAATCAAATACATGATGTCATAGCATGTAAAGATATATCTAGAAAAGGATGACCATATCCTAATTGGGAATGACCCACTTAGCCCTGTTGCATCTAACCCTATTTCGGTCATTTCCGGTTGATGAAGCTTGAGGCAAACGATTACCTTTTCACAAAGCACATATCACATCTTTGAATGTCATATTTCCATTTCCGTTTAACTACTAATTTCCTTCCATAAAAATACACCCCTTGAGCTTGTATGTCTCAAGGAGGGTGTTAAGCTAAGAGAAGTTGCCTTCCTCGCCACCATTGATGTACGTTTGTAAAAACCAACGTACGTAATCGTTAGAAATACAATGTTAGAAAAATGTCCATACAAGTTGTTCAGGAAGAGGACAAACCGAAGGCACTTTCCTCGGCCATTACTAGGCGAGAAGCCCTTGCAATCCGAAAAATCTCCATCACAAGGAGACCACTGCTATAAATAACTCTATAATGGGGGCCAACCAGAGCATGTTCAACAAGCAGTCTTCATGCTATGAAGATCCATGGTCTTCAATCATCATCTTCAACATGTCTTCACGTTCGAACGTATACTTTGGTTCAAAGTGGTTTTCGAATAGGAATTACTCAAATCCGACTCTGGTTCCTTCGAAATCCAATTATCGATGAAAAGTGAGTATGAGTATACAGGATTTATTAAGTCTCTTTTCACTTTTAATTCTTTTGGGATGATTTTGAAATTCTCTTTCTTTTAACTTAGGACAATTCTAAGTAATTCATTCTTTTGTTTTGGAAAATATTTCAATTTCAATACTTATTTCTTGATCCAAATTCCTTAACTTTTAAGCGGGTCAAAAACAATGTTATTTAAGACATCATTTACTATATATCCTAAATCAATCTTAGCAACATTTTGAGTCAACGGGATCATAGAAATTATTCATTTTGGAAGATTGCTTAAATTTTGGATAATACCAATCTTCTTTTATTTGAAAACTCAATACGATCTTTTTATTTAAGAGCATCCGGGCTTTCCCTTCGATCTGTTCCACCCCTCGTCTAAGAAAAGAAAACATAGGCCAGGTAAGTTCAGAGCACTGGTTGCTCCATCCCTAACCTTAGTTAAACACCTTGTTTTATCTTCCTAGATCTCATACGCGGGACAAATGTACTAGTCATTTCCGCATACTCAGATTTTCAACTTATTTTGGAAATGCTTATAAATATTCCAAAATATCCTTCAAAACGCTTAATTATCCTATTTAAAACATTCACAATTTATTTTGAGAAACGTCGTTACATTTAAACTCATATTCCAAAAGTTATAGAATTCGCAGTAGAAAAGTGCTACGGAAAGTGCCATATAATTTATTTGACTCAAACAACTTTTAAATATTTGAAAATTCATATTTTTCGATCCAAATCTCTTTTAAATCATTTAAAAAGATTTATCAAATTTATTCCATATTTTTCCATAATTAAAATCATCCATTTAAATAAATTTTCTTTTATGGTCACTAAACTACACAAGCGCGATTTTTCTAGAAAATTGATTTGGACTTATTTCAAAATCTACTTAACGAAACTTTTATTTTCTTTCTTCATTTAGAACATATGGATATAATAATCTGGAATTTTCTTATGTCGAAGAATTTCGAGCTATATTCAACTCTATATATTCATTTGAACTTTTCGGCGTGAAATCGCGAACTACCGTTGCACGACGCGTCTAGTTTTAACTTATTTTTTTAATACTTGAAATAAGCTATTCAAATTGGATTTCAACACTTATAAAATCATTAGAAACCATTATAAACCAATATTTTCTTTTTTTAAAGTATTTAAAAATATATTTTCACTATTAACATATTATAATATTATTATATTCCAATTATTTTAATATTAAATTTTAAATTCCAATTTCAACTTAATTTCAATTCTAATCTCAAATTAAACACATTTAAAACTTGTATTTCAAATCTAATTTTAATTTAAACTTCAATTCAATTTCAAACTAAACTTCACTTTTTTCAAAATCGATTTCATTTTCAATTTCACTATTCATCTTGATTTCAGTTTCTAATTAACTATCTTTTTCAAATCCGCCTCAGTTCAAATTTCAAATTTTCTTTCATTTTAACTTTCGTTTCACTTATAAATGAAAAGAGACTTATTTTTTCATAATATCTCATATTACTAAAATGTGGTCTAATTATAAAAAGGGATTACTTAATTAATAGGTATTTGATATCCAAATTATCATCACAACCATACAACAAATCAAAAAACATTAATATTTTCAATACAGTAAATGTCATAACATTTCTGCGGGTTATCCAATATATTCAAACAATCAATCAAACATCCATATCCTCAAATAGTAATTATCTAACATAACAATTAAGCATGATAATCAATATAATTTAAACAGCGGTGAGAATTTCTCACCTTCATATCCACTCCGTCGAACTTTAACGTAAGATTTTCGTCTCTCGCTAACGTGCTATTTCCAACGTCACGCCTTTTGCCGTTTCCTTTCCGAACGCTTTTGTTTTCCTTTTCATTTCTCTTTTCGTTTTCTTTTTTTCTTCTCTCTTTTTTTCTTTTTTTTTATATGGAGGACATGAGCTTTTGGGAGGAGGAGAGGGTATGGCCTTGGGGTTTAGGCGTGTAGGAGTTGGTAGGAGTGTGTGGTGCTCGGCCTAGGGCTTAGAGGTGCTCGGGTTCGGTGAGTTTGGGCTCGGCTTGGGTTTAGGGTGGCTCGGCCGTGGGCTATAGGGAGGGGTAGGCGTGGGTTTTGGGTGAGGAGGAGGTGGGTAGGTGGCGGTTGAGCTTGGTTTTGGTGATGTAAGGTGATGGTTTGGAGTATGGAGGTGATAGCTTGAAGGTAGAAGGGAAATGGTGGAAGTAGAGAAGGTTTTTGGAATTTTTTTTTGAAATGAAGTGTAGTGGAAATGAAGAGATGTGTGGTTGTATTTATAAGTGAACATCTTTAGTGGTAAATGACATAAATACCCTCTTCATTTTTGAATTTAAATATACTTTTCTTTTATGTGAAAAGAGTGATTTGATATGTATTAATGGTGATGGTAAGAAATAGAAATGATCACTTACCATTCCTTTCTTAGATTTTGTGTTTAAAGAGAACACTTTGCATTGATTTGATTTGCATTGATTTGCATGGATGTATGTGCCATTAATTCCTTAAATTAGCTTTCTTTTCACTTTTCCATTTGCTCCTTTTCTATGTATAAGCATAACGTCTTATTAATGAGATGTGAAGTAAGGTAATGATGTTGTTTTATAAAATCTTTAATAATTTTTAAATTTGTCGAATCATACTTTTTACTTTTTATATATTTTTGTAAATATTTTCAAAAGTAAACTCTTTTTATTTTTAGCGCTAAATGTAGAATGTTTATATAGTTTGTAAACTTGTATTTATAAGTTAGAAAACGTATCAAGTTGCAACAACTTGCCGATAACTTATTTTGGTTGAAAACGGTGTTTTTGTCGACAAAGTTACAGTCAAAATTTAACGTTTTTATTAAGCTACATATTGAAGTAAATCAAACTTTAAAATGAAATTTTTACTTCTTTAAATAAAGCAAAACATGTCTCTTTATATTTTAAAACCATATTTAATTAATATCAAAATCTCCAATTTTACAGTGTATGTAAAACTGACAAAATACGGCAAATTTTGCTTATTTTTGTAAAACGACTATTAACAAACTTCTAAATCTTTTAATATACTTTTATTATCTTTATTAGATGTTTTAAATAAGATTTACCTTTTTAAATAAATATTTAAATCCATTTATTTAAGCCTTTATTTATTTTTATCTTTTGTCTATTTGTTCAAAAATGCAAATTTATACTTTTTAACTTATTAACCATAAGAATAGGTAATTATTTATTATATATAACATATTATTTAATATTTAAACTCCTTTTTAAATTTATATCGAACGGAATCTCTCATTTTCGAAGTAGCGAAATTACGGGTCGTTACATTCTTCCCTACTTAAAAGCATTTCGTCCTCGAACTGAAATCAATAATATAGAACTATAAAGGTCAACAATATATGTCAAAGGAAATACTATCACTAAATACCGATCATAAAGTACAATCATTCATCCTGGTCCTAACCTGAGTGCGTACTACACACTTGAGGTAAATACAAAGTCATAAGTCAATATTTATATTTTTCAACCCAAAATATCATACAAAAAAGGACTACATCCCATATCTTAAAGCGTACTACGTGCTTAAGATAATCACAACTGCTATAATACAACAACCCCAAAATATCCCAAAGTGAAACACTGATCATTGGATGAACCCTCCGATGGTGCTTCTAAGTCTATCTCTTCCGGTTCCTTATCTTCCTCAACCGGCTCCTCCTCATCTATCTCTGGAGCTATGTCCCACCCTAATGGCTGCCACCGCTGGCCTCTTGGGAACCATGGCTCATGCTGCTCCATCTCAATATCCTCTAAACCAATATCCTCAACTGCCATCGGAATGGGAGATCCTATCTCCTGAATAGGCATAATCATATCCCAAATAATCTGATCATCGTCTTACGAAGTATCTTCCTCGCAAAACCTCGCATCGTAAATCCCTGAGACTTCCGTCTCTATCTCCATGGCCTCTCCGATCAATGGCTCGATTTCCATGGGCTCCTCTATAGGTTCCTCTTCCTCCGGTTCCTCATCGTCACTCAAAGGATTTAACATCCAATCATCCGCCTAATCCTCTACCTCATCATCTGCCTCTGCTCCTGCATCGATCTCTATGTCTACGGGCAACACATCCTCATCATCTGGAATAACTATCAACTCCTCATCGTCGGAGATATCCATCGGGTGGTTAAATGATCCCGGTACTATACCCGAGGGTCCTCCTACTAGTATATCTTCCTCATCACTCGTGATCGGCATATCAACAACTTCCAAGTCTCCGTATTTAGCTAAGGCTTCCCTAAATCTTTGCCTACGTGCTAGTCTTTCGGCCTTGGTTGGTTTCTGCAATTTTATATATGAGAACTCAAAATTATTTATCATTTTCTATCAAAGATTCCATTTTAGTGTATTTTTATCTCATTTTATTAAGTGCTTCTTACTGAATTGTTATCTTCATTTTTTTAAAGAGTTCTAGCAGAATTTGGACATTGACAAAATAGCAAAATGACTGCTTATATATTGATTCCAAAATACATTCAGACTAAGTGACTTCTAATAATTACACTCAAAAAGTTTTACAAAATTTCCTACTGTTAAAATACTTAGAAAGGCTTACTTATACATGCTTAACTAAGTTTAACTTCCACTATCCCTTTCCCTTTTTCTACAACAGTTGGTGGACGAGTAAGGGTAACAAAAGGCCTCGGCTGTTCTGCCCCCTTGAGCATTGGACAGTCTCTAGCGATATGTACTAAAATGTGGCAGTAATAACAACTCTTGGGGACAGTTTTCATAAAGGTCTTGACGTTTGCTCCTAATTTACATTCTTTAGCAAGGTGACCTTTTTGTCTACAATTAAAACAATGAACTTTGTTCTTCCTATTCCCTTTTTTCTTGGCTGGTGCTTCAGTAGTTGGCTATAGAACATCATCTTCGAATTTTAGGGTATTGCTTATCATTTCCCTAAATGATCCATGGATGAAGCTTACCATGCTACACTGGAGCTCATCACATTTTCTTAACCAATTCTTAACTTCTATGATCTTTTCTGATCCTGAGAACTTCCTTTGTCTTAAGAACTCGAACTTCCAACAAAGTGAAGCGAAGTTTGGTGGGTTTGGTCTTTCCTGAAAAGAATATTATTTCTCTACACATTATCATCAAATACCTTATAGTCAAATTGTGAAACTTAATTCACGAGGTATTTGTTCTTATTTACCCATTTTATACTTATCAAATCATTTATCATTTCTTAAGGCTGAATATCTAGGATTATGAAAGTTCTAAATTATAGTTCTCAAACAATTTATTTTATACGAATATCTTATAGTCAAATTGTGCAATTCTAACCACAAGATATTCATATTTTAGTTTTACTAAGCAAAAATCACAATTAATCCTTAATTTCTAACCCAAAAGGTAATAATATCCCTTTTAATACGTACAATATAAACCCATGGTAAAATTATTTCATTTACCAATTTCTTTTAAAACAAAATTATTTTAAAAAAATTAACAAATACGCTCTCATATATATAATACTCTCATCACTCATTCTAGGTGTTACAAACTCTATCTCTAATGAGTTACTCATCCTAGGATATTACAAATCCTATCTCTGATGAGACTTTTACCCATAACAAAGCCAAGGTTCTCGCTTAACCATCAGCCCTGATACCAAATGTAAAGACCCGTTTTCCCGTACCTTTTGAATCGACAACAAACCACACATATCTAACTCAAATTGCATGAAAAGACGGATCTTTAAGGGTGATAAAGAAAAGTAGACAGAACAGAATCTCACATGAATGGAATAACATATATTATTTCAATAATAATCTTTACAGCGGAAATTTTAAATTACAATATCAGAGTCTAACCTAGATTCATCTTGGACAGTTATAAAACCTGCCATTACAAATGCTGACAAACATCAAACAAAATATACTAAGTACAGCGGATAATAGAATATGTCCATACATCGATGAATATCTCCAGCTCTCCTCTGGAAACTCTAACTGTCTTCAACTATCCTGAAACTACTCGGATCTGACCCGAGTAATGAAAATACCCGGATTAGGCTTGATAAACCAACGTGAGAAAAACTCAATAATAAATGACAGTGTCATATATCAGCCTTTGGATAAAATCCTTTGAAAGGAAAGAGTATCTCATAAGACCACGCCCACACATAAACACAGACGGGTTTTTACCTTATGATAACTAAAACACTTTTATATCAAAAACTTTTGATATTATTTCTAACGACATCTCTTTGAAAACATTTGCAAATAAACTTATTAATATTATCCGAAATGGTTACCCATATAGCATTTCGTGGCTATTCATTACGCCAATACAAACAAAATCATAGGTTCTTATTAGAGAGTAGGTTTCCATACAAATGACCAGGTGAAGGGACTACCTTCCGGCAGTACATCTCTAGAAGAATGTACCGATGACCATCACAAAGGATCCTCTGCCTACCCAAGACCGGCCTACCTCTGTAACTAGATAGTACCGAATATGACATCCTTCGGTCGTTATCGACCTTTAACCGAGGGCCCTCAAAGCATACAAACCACAATAATCAGATATACGACGTCATAGCGTGTAAAGATATATCTAGAAAAGGATGACCATATCCTAATCGGGAATGACCCACTTAGCCCGGCTGCATCTAACCCTATTTTGATCATTTCCGCTTGATGAGGCTTGAGGCAAACGATTACCTTTTCACACAGCACATATCACATCTATGAATGCCACATTGCCATTTCTGTTTAACTACTAATTGCCTTTCCAAAATACAACCCTTGAGCTCATATATCTCAAGAAGGGTGTTAAGCTAAGAGAAGTTTCCTTCTCTGCCACCATTGATGTACGTTTGTAAAAACCAATGTACGTAATCGTTAGAAATGCAATGTCAGACAAACGTCCATACAAGTTGTCCAGGAACAGGACAAACCAAAGGCACTTTCGTCGGCCATTACTAGGGGAGATGCCCGTGCAATCCGAAAAATCTCCATCATGAGGAGACCACTGCTATAAATAACTCTATAATGGGGGCCAACTAGAGCATGTTCAACAAGCAGTCTTCACGCTATGAAGATCCATGGTCTTCAATCATCATCTTCAACATGTCTTCACGTTCGAATGTATACTTTGGTTCGAAGTGGTTTTCGAATAGGAATTACTCAATTCCGACTCCGGTTCCTTCGAAATCCAATTATCGATAAAAAGTGAATATGAAGTATACAGGATTTATTAAGTCTCTTTTCACTTTTATTCTTTTCGGATGATTTTGAAATTCTCTTTCTTTCAACTTAGGATAATTCTAAGTGATTCATTCTTTTACTTTGGAAAATATTTCAATTTCAGTAGTTATTTCTTGATCCAAATTCCTTAACTTTTAAGCGGGTCAAAAACAATGTTATTTAAGACATCGTTTACGATAAACCCTAAATCAATCTTAGCAATATTTTTACGTCAACATGATCATAGAAATCATTCATTTTGGAGGTTGCTTAAATTTTGGATAATACCAATCTTCTTTTATTTGAAAACTCAATACGATCTTTTTATTTAAGAGCATCCGGGCTTTCTCTTCGATCTATTCCACCACTCGCCTAAGAAAAGAAGAAAAAAGCCAGGTAAGTTCAAGGCACTTGTTGCTCCATCCCCAACCTTTGTTAAACACCTTGTTTTATCTTCTCAGATCTCACAGGCAGGACAAATGTACTAGTCGTTTCCACATACTCAAATTTTCAACTTATTTTGGAATTGCCTATAAATATTCCAAATTATCTTTCAAAACGCTTAATTATCCTTTTTAAAACATTCACAATTTATTCTGAAAAACGCCGTTGCATTAAAACTCATATTCCAAAAGTTATAGAATTCACAGCAGAAAAGTGCTACGGAAAGTGCCATATAAGCTTATTTGAATCAAACAACTTTTAAATATTTGTAAATTCATATTTTTCGATCCAAATCTCTTTTAAATCATTTAAAAAGATTTATCAAATTTATTCCATATTTTTCCGTAATTAAAAACATCCATTTAAATAAATTTTCTTTTATGGTCACTAAACTACGCAGCGCGATTTTTTTAGAAAATTGATTTAGACTTATTTCAAAATCTACTTAACGAAACTTTTATTTTCTTTCTTCATTTAGAATATATGGATATAATAGTCTGGAATTTTCTTATGTCGAAGAATTTCGAGCTATATTCAACTCTATACATTCAATTGAACTTTTCGGCGCGAAATCGCGAACTACCGTTGCGCGACGCGTCTAGTTTTAACTTATTTTTTTAATACTTTAAATAATCTATTCAAATTTGATTTCAATACTTATAAAATCATTAGAAACCATTTTAAATCAATATGTTCTCTTTTTAAAGTATTTGAAAATATATTTTCAATATTACAATATTATAATATTATTATATTCATACTATTTTAATATTAAATTTTAAATTCCAAATTCAACTTAATTTCAATTCTAATCTCAAATTAAACACATTTAAAACTTAGATTTCAAATCTAATTTCAATTTAAAATTCAATTCAATCTCAAACTAAACTTTACTTTTTTTTTCAAAATCGATTTCAATTTCACTATTCATCTCAATTTCAATTTCTAATTACCTATCTTTTTCAAATCCGTTTCACTTCAAATTTCAAATTCTCTTTCATTTTAACTTTAATTTCACTTCTAAATGAAAAGAGACTTATTTTTCCAAAATATCTCATATTACTAAAATATGGTTTTATTAAACAAAGGGATTACTTAATTAATAGGAATTTGATGTCAACCATACAACAAATCATATAACGTTAACATTTTCAATACGGTAAATGTCATAACATTTCTACGGGTTATCCAATATATTCAAACAATCAATCAAACATCCATATCATCAAATAGTGATTATCTAACATAACAATTAAGCATGATAATCAATATAATTTAAACAGCGGCGAGAATTTCTCACCTTTACGTCCACTTCATCAAACTTTTACGTAAGATTTCCGTCTATTGCTAACGTGCTATTTCCAACGTCTCGCCTTTTTCCGTTTCCTTTCCGAACGTTTTTGTTTTCCTTTCGTTTTCTTTTCTCTTTTCTTTTTCCTTTTTTCTTCTCACTTTTTTTCTTTTTTTTATATGGAGGGCGCGAGCTTTTGGGAGGAGGAGAGGGTATGGCCTTGGGGTTTAGGCGTGTAGGAGGGGGTAGGAGTGTGTGGTGCTCGGCCTAGGGCTTAGGGGTGCTCGGGTTTGGTGAGTTTGGGCTCGACTTGGGCTTAGGGTGGCTCGACCGTGGGCTATTGGGTGGGGTAGGCGTGGGTTTTGGGTGAGGAGGAGGTGGGTAGGTGGAGGTTGAGCTTGGTTTTGGTGATGTAAGGTGATTGTTTGAAGAATGGAGGTGAGAGCTTGAAGGTAGAAGAGAAATGGTGGAAGTAGAGAAGGTTTTTGGAAAATTTTATGAAATGAAAGTGTAGTGCAAATGAAGAGATGTGTGGTTGTATTTATAAGTGAACATCTTTAGTGGTAAATGACATAAATACCCTCTTCATTTTTGAATTTAAATATACTTTTCTTTTATGTGAAAAGAGTGATTTGATACGTATTAATGGTGATGGTAAGAAATAGAAATGATCACTTATCATTTCTTTCTTAGATTTTGTGTTTAAAGAGAAGACTTTGTTTTGATTTGATTTGCATTAAATGCATGGATGTATGTGTCATTAACTCCTTAATTAGCTTTCTTTTCACTTTTCCATTTACTCATTTTCTATGTATAAGCATAACATCTTATTGAGGAGATGTGAAGTAAGGTAATGATGTTGTTTTATAAAAGCTTTAATAATTTTTAAATTTGTCAAATCATACTTTTCACTTTTTATATATTTATGTAAATATTTTCAAAAGTAAACTCTTTTTGTTTTTTGTTCTAAATGTAGAATGTTTATATTGTTTGTAAACTTGTATTTATAATTTAGAAAACATATCAAGTTGCAATAACTTGTCGACAACTTGTTTTGGTTGAAAACGGAGTTTTTGTCGGCAAAGTTTACAGTCAAAATTGACGTTTTTATTATGCTATATATTGAAGTAAATCAAACTTTAAAATGAACTTTTTACTTCTTTAAATAAATTAAAATATATCTCTTTATACTTTAAAGCCATATTTAACTAATATCAAAATCTCTAACTTTACAGTGTATGTAAAACTGACAAAATGCGGCAAATTTTGGTTATTTTTTTAAAACGATTATTAACAAACTTTTAAATCTTTTAACATACTTTTATTATCTTTATTAGATGTTTTAAATAAGATTTACCTTTTTAAATAAATATTTAAATCCATTTATTTAAGCTTTATTTATTTTTAACTTTTGTCGATTTGTTCAAAATTCAAATTTATACTTTTTAATTTATTAACTATAAGAATAGATAATTATTTATTATATATAACATATTATTTAAGATTTAAACTCCTTTTTAAATTTAAATCGAACGAAATCTCTCATTTTCGAAGTAGCGAAATTACGGGTCGTTACAGTGAGTGTAGGCAAGCTCAAATTATGTGGGACCTCCATGTTTAATATGATCAATCATGGTTTTTAATAACAACTCCGAGTGAAGGAAGTGCGTTAACGTACGGTGTCAAAAGTGATTAGTAAATGTTTAGTGAGCGGCGTCGAATTACTAAACAATAGGGGTCTTTCTGTGCAAGTCAGTTGAACTCTAATGCAAGGGATTGATGAGTGTGTTGGTGGGTTAGGTGCACCTCGCCTAGTGGAAAGTCACGAGGCCCCTTGAATGAAGAAGTAGTGGGGCCCCGTTCCCGCCCAGGTATGCGCCTTTATTTAGTTTCGATTCGAAATATTGGACTTTCGAGTTTTGAAAAGTTTAAGTATAACTCTATTTGGTTAGAAACACAAATTTATAACTATAATCAACACCGATAAATAACTTTAGTAAGCTTTGTACTTAAAAACCATTTGAAAATAGATTTCAAATTCCTTCTTTTTCAAATATTTCCGCTAAATCACTTCAAAGTGGATTTCCAAATGAAATCGATAAAATTACATCATTCATGGAAATTTGACATATATAGCCATCATATACCAGATGTCTACTTTGTGAATGATGTCAAAATACTGCTTTTATATACAAATAATTTATTAAAATATTTCCCAATATGTATAAAATTAATCTTTGCAATATGTATTTCCAATATCAATTCGCAAATCTTATTTGTCCCAAAATAATTTTTCCAAAACAGTGTAAAAAAGAGTTTCTCTAATTTCTTTATTTAAAATTGTTATTATTCCCATGATTGAAACCAATTCCAAAATATTCAATAATTTCATCAAAACAAGATTTTAAAATACATTACAGTTTTTACCAGTTTAAATAAATTTCCCCATAAGGTGAACAATCATTATAATAGATCATAACAGATCGTAACAAATTATAACATTAATCATATGCAATCGACATCGAGAAAATGAACCTTTTAATCCAACCCCTACGATCTAGGCTCAGGGATTACCTTTGAGTATTATTAAAAGGAGCAATATTAAAAGGAATAATATCCAAATAGATTATAAAACAAGTAACAATCCCTTTTGAAAAGGTAAAACCATAGATATCATTTCCTAATGGGGAAATACAGAAAATCATAATTTTATTTCTTTCAAATTAGGAATCTCAATAGTAGAAATATTATTAAAATACCTTTAAATTTTTTTTATACAAAATCCATAAAAAAAAGTTCATATAATTCTCCAAAATTCCTTTTATAGAAAATAAATACACCATTCAAAATTAGTGGTTTAAACTCAAATTCAAACTATTTCTAAATTAAATCAACCTTTATTTATAAAAAGCTTTTCTAATTCAATATTCAGATAAAATATTCATATAGGATTTTAAATTCAAATTTAATTGAAATCCATTATTTTCCACTTAAAAATAATTCAAACCCAAACTCTAATTCAATTAGTTTTAAGATCTTTTAAAATCATTTTATATGAAAATCTTTTTAGTGATATAATCCATCAAAAATTCTTTTCAAAGAATGTCAATACAAAATTTTCCATCTTTGTATAAATTCAAATAAATCAATTTCAACTTCTTTCAAAAGTAAATTCAAATATATTTCAAAATAAAATTCTTTTAAAACACAATAGCTTATTCGTATCGTACTTTTCATATAAATAATTCAAACCACTCATTCCAATTAATTTTTCCTACTGTATAAAACAATCAATAACAACATATATAACATACCATTCAACTGTATATAATTCAATTAAAATAATTACAAATCGAACAATTAATATCGACATATATATAGCATACCATTCAACCATATATAATTCAACTCAAATAATCATTGATAAATAATGATCATCTCAAGCATTTAAATCACGATAAGCTTCACAACTAACATCAATCAATATGCATTATATTCAATTCAACAAAGTATACTCTATAATATGTTCATTATCCATGTTTATGTCTAAGATAAAATAATATACTAACAAAAAAACTCAACTTTGCAATCAATGAAGCATATATAGTTATTATATTTTTTTATGAAAGGTTAACCATCAATTGAATTACACTCAACGATGAACAACCGCCACCAACCATCATGTGCCTTTGACCTATCGCACAGCTAAGACCATGATGCACCAGCCTAGTAGCGAGACCCAAATTGACAGCTTAGCTGTGAAGCAGCACCAAACATGCCTTAGAATGACCATCGCCATGTTAGCCTGTCGTGTGCCTGTGTTGCTTCTAGTCATAAGCATAAGACAAGGCGCAAGTGGTATGCTACCATCAATGTTGCTACATTTTGCCTTCTTTTTAATCAAGAGTAAGGATGTCGAAAAAATAAAATGGGAAAAGAAATGAGGTGGTTCGGGAAAAAATTAGTATGAGAGGAGTATACAGAACAGGAAAATAGACGCAGGGAAGAAGCTGTGAAAAAATTTAGTCTCATGGACAACAAGTTTGCTTTTTAATCCGAAGGACATTTGTTGGTTTAAACAGAGATGATAGTTACAACTATCATTCTGTGATTTACACTAAAATGTGTCCTTCAGCCTAAAAAGCAAATTTCTTATCCCTAGAACTAAATTTTTCCGTAAATTTTTCCTTGAGCCTAAAATCCTCTATATAGAATAGGGTTAGTAAAAATAATAAGAACACAAGGTCTAGGCCAAGTTCAATTTTGAGACCCACTTAACCTAATTTAAAATGTTTTATCTTTATTTTTCAAAGCATTTGTGTAACGGCCTAAATTTTCAACTATTTCAATAATGGATTAAACGATAAATTTTAAATAAAAATAAAAATAAAAATTAAATAATGGGAATTTGATATTTGAAATGCTTCTAATGAGATAAAGTGAATGAAAATTTATTCGATTTCGAATTTTAATTAGGAAGTCAGTCAAATTTTAATGGAAGTTAATTGTTTTCGAAATGTGATTCTTTTTACATAAAATTGATCTACAAATTTTTTTGATTAAAACGTCAAAGTTCGTTTCGTTCAATTTGGATTATTCTCTCTCTGTTTATTGAAATTTGTTGTTTGATTCAAATGGGTGTAGTTGGCGACAAAAGTGGAGTTTTGGCACGACTATCGTAACATAAATTTTATTACACTATATGATTCGTCTCGTCGTGCTGCTTTGGTGGTATATTCATTTCTGTATTTTGACGTCTGGTGCACAAAGTTAAGTGGTCGAATTATGATACTGGATATTTGCATCTAACGTCACCGAACATCTTAGCGCGGGCAGCTACTTGCGTGCAAAATCTTCGTGGCATTTAATGAAAAAACTGTTCACTTATTATAAAATAATGTGCACCGCTATCCTCTCTCACTTCATCCATTGCTTGCCTCCTTTCAGTCTTCTGCGAATAAAAAAATTGAAGATATATATGTATAACTCTCCTCCCACCTTATACTTCTGCTCCTTTGTTTGCAATCAACAGAGAAAAAGAACACATCTCCCCCCTCCTTTTTATTTTTCTACTCCACCTCATTTTTGTTTCGCTTCCAAAAATGTTCCTGCCTCGTCCAGCTCACCACCTTCCACCTTTGACCAGCCAAATCATGTTCCAAGTCCATCCGCACCTTCATGCGCTCCAGCTCCACCACCAAAAACAGTCTGCCTACTCCTCCACATCACGCAAACTCCACCTCCTTTCCTGAATAGTCACCACCCTCCTCGGCCACGCCAACCGCTGCCATACACCCAAGACCGCCTGCTCCTCCTCATTGGAAATAGCTAGCTCCTCCTTGTTCCCTTTGCCAAAACAACCACCCACATAAGCTCCACCACCTTTTATTCATTTGCAGCCGCTCCCTGACAACCTCCACTAGTCAACCCATCCAAGTGCAGTAGTCCCTCTTCCAATCAACTCATCGCCATAGTCCGCATTATCAACAGTTCTAGCTCCCATAGTCTCTGATCACCATCACCAAAGCTCCCCGCCGAAGTCTAGATCTGCCTCCATCTTGGTGCGGCAATTTCGTGCTATTCCATTGTGTCATGTGCATGTATCCGTTTAACCAAGTTTGTCCCTATTCATATCTGTGTTGTCGATATATTCGATTGTTCTTGCTTTTCAAAAGCACAGAAGGTGAATGTTTTAAAACCAGCGACTGAAACTTCACATTACAAGTAAACCTGAAATCTTACATATAATTTTTTATGGAAATATGGTTAACATTGTAATTGCTAATCATGGATAGTTGACGTCATGATATGTGATTATTGTGACATATGTTAATTAAATTGATTGGAATCCCAATCGCATTTGAAAAAACCATAAACTGTGAATATTGGGATTATCACTATGTTGGTTTACTGATTGTGTAATAATCTCGTCACCTGTATATTATTATCATTTGGATTATTTTAATACCAAAAACCTAAACGAGGATATGGGTTGAAATGATTTTTCCCTAAGAAATTGATATTTTACATCACTTGGTCTAGGGTAGACAACTAAATAATAAACACTGAATTAGTAAAATCAAATTGATTTTATAATTGAAAATTTGAATTTGATAAAATGAAATGGTTTGAGAAATTTAATTTGAATTTGTAAATTTTAAAGTAAAAGTTGAAGTACAAAATTCAATTTGAAAAATAGGTTTTGAAAAGTTTTAAATTAAAAGATTTAATTAAATTTGTTTAAATTATTTAAATTATTTCAATTGAATTTTTATTTTGAATATTTAATTAAATTGTTTAATTGAAAATTTAATTAATTGTGTTAAATTGATTAATTAAAATTTAATTGAAGATTGAATTAAATTTGTTAAATTGAATATTCAGTTAAATTGTTTAATTGAAATTTGTTAAATTAAATATTTAATAAAATTATTTAATTGAACATAAAATTAAAAGTTTTAAGAACGAATATTTAATTAAATTGATAAATTCAAACTGAGTTGAATTTGTTTAAGTTAAACGTTTAATTAATTGTTTTAATTATGATTTAAATTGAATTGAGAATTTAAGTAAGACTGATGAAATTTGGAATTGTTTAAATTGAAATTTGAACTTGAATGAAATATATCTAAAGGAAAAGAAAGAACTAGTTTAAATTTTGATACTATATTTTAAATTCTAAATTGTTCAATTTAAACAATGAGGTTTATATAAAAATGCATTTTGCTTGATTTAATGTAAATGACCAAATCAGTGTGTAAAATGACATTCAATTGTTAAAGAGGTCGGGGTCAGATATGGACATATACTATGTCGATGCCGGAACTACTGTAATAATGATGCACGTTGTGACGCCCCACCTCTATACTCACGCTAGCCAAGAACACTACGGAGTAATGCTGTCGACTAGCACGGAGAATAAGGCTGTTGAGGAGCGACCATCTGTATAATTGCTTTGTGCGAGTATCGATATTCCAGATAAAAATATAACTTTTCATCTCAAGAGGAAATCCGACATACCGACACAAACTCAAAGCTACTACACAGTGGCTACAAAGGTCTTCGGAAACAAATATAGAAATAGACATAACACAAATCAGTCACAGATAATTCATATCACAAAGGCGGAAGAAGATATGAATATATAACTAGCACATGAAAGTGTATATCAGAGTAGTGGTCAAAAAGATCCACAATAATACAAAAGAATAGCAACATGTGCTATACAAAAGAATACAACTATGAGTCCATATCTCAAGTGTATACAACAAAATAAACTACTAATCTAAGTAGTTAGCCAAAAGTCAAAGAAATCAATCCCAAGTGAGAAGTCAAGCTGAAGCACCTGCAACATCTCGGTCTGACCCGAGTATTATTTAATAAGAAAATAATAAACGGATCAGTCTAACTATAAATATCAGATGAAACGATATAGAATAAGAGCTATGACTAAACACATAATGATCACAATGCCAAGCTGTGATATATATAAGTAATTGAAAATCAACAAGAGATTAAACAATATCACAAAAATCTACACAAGAATCAAAGAAACGTCATACTCCTTATTTCGTTCACCAAACCATAAATATTGACGATTATATCAATGCCAATCACAAAAGTCAATGACACACAAATTCACCAATGCACAGATATTGTTAAAACTTATCAATGGAAATCACGAAAATTGGTGAAACACAAATTCTAGAAATCGTCTCAAGAAATCCAGAAATCACAAAAGTCAATGACACACGAATTCACCAGTGCACAAATATTGATAAAACTTATCAATGGAAATCACGAAAATTGGTGAAACACAAATTCCAGAATTCAACACACGAAATCCAGAAATCACAAGAAAAGGGGGGAGGCCTATCACACGAACGGGAGCATAAAAACTCACCAACATATGTATCACACGAACGAGAAGCTATCTCATGGTAGCTAGCCATTAATTTTTGAAACACGAATGGCCCGAAGACCCTGGGGAGCTACCCCACAAAGAAATGAGACGAAGCTCAATAAAATGAGTTACTGTCCTCCACGTGGACAAAGAGACATCGCACAATTGCTAGTCTAAATCACAAAAATGATCGTCATGATCATCAAGAAGTGTCAATCACAGTAAGCTAGTAAATATATGAGCTTAGCTTCATGTCCCATAATCACTAGCTTAACTTAAATATTTACGAACAAATTGTAGATCTCCACTAGAAAATTATCACAAGAGGTTTAATCGAACAAGTCCAAGAATTAACCGACGAAGTAAACGCAAGCATTTCATATCACTTGTTTTACTAAGCCGTTTAATTAGATTTCTCATACGAGTGAGGTAAAGGTTTGTACATACTAGTAGATTGGAAAACGGTATTATAAAGGAGTTGGATATTGAAAATATAGTTGAAATCGTTTTGATGAAGAGGTTTTGATATTTAATACTAGTATTGAAACCTTTATATTTTTAAAGTGACAAATCACAAAAATGATTGTAGAACAATCAATCACCAAAATTCACATTCGAAGACGTGAGTAAAATCCAAAGAAATCGATACCAAATCCATCAAAATGGATATTTCCAAAAATCCTTAAAAAGAAGTCATCAAAGTCGATAATAAGTGATAACGACTAATAGGATCGCTAAAATCGATAAACAATGGAAATTCACACAAAACAACCTGAATAGGCAAAAATAAACATCTCCAGACGTCTGATTTGGAATCCAGACATCTGGATTTGTTTTTTGAAAAATAGTTCAGAAAGCTACCCAGACGTCTGGAAGAGCCAAAACAGACGTCTGAGCCATGGCCAGACGTTTGGTTTTGAATCCAGACGTCTGGTTTTGTTCTCCGGAAATAACCCAGAGAACACCCAGACGTTTGAAACATCAAGTCAGACGTCTGAAAATAGTCTTTGGCACTTTTTATAATATGCGTGCATACATTTTTTTCTTTCCAGGTCCAAACCAGACGTCTGGACTTGGTCACCAGACGTCTGGTCACCTGGTCTGGGCAACAATTTGCCTAGGCCAAAGTGGCCAAAACATATCGGGAGCGACCGGACGAGCAACGACGACTAAGGATTTATGCCTAGCGACAACCCGACCTTAAAAGCTCTTCGATACACCCCGAATATCAATGTCCAAATGTCCATAAAAGGATTTTCGTAAAATTGGACCAAAACACACAAAAATTTGGAAAATTCACCAAATCAATTCAAATTGAAAGCAAATGAATATGCACAAATGTTAGGAATTCATACCTAACCACAAAGATAGATATAGAAAAAGGTGTGAGATAAAAATCTCACCTTTATGCACAAGAACACGGAGGAAGAAGCTATAGAACAATGACAATGACAATCACTCTTCAATTCCAACTCAACAAGCTTGAATATAAGCTAAAAAGAGAAACATTTCCTAAATTAGGTTTAGGAATTTCTGAATTTGATAAGAGAATGAGTTGGAGAAGAAGAAGAGAAGCTTACCAATGGGTTCTTCTATTAGTTTGGAGCTAGAGTTTGATTTGCAAAAGAAAACTAGGGTTTGGAGTTTTAATTTCCTCTTCCACTCTCCATTAATATAAAGCTTGAGTGTAAGGAAATGAGGAATGAAGTAATGAAGAGGAGAAGGGGTTGGGACTGAATACATAGGTGATTAATGGGTTCAGCCCAAACCAAAGCCCTAAGTGAAAAAGTGGCAAAAATCAACTTACTCCAAACATATCGAAGCTTATACTCAAAAAGGTCGCAAACGTCATTTTGAACTCAATGGGGGTGGTCTCGAGTCCCAATTCGACTGTTTGCAAAAAGTAGCTTTTCGGACTAAAATTCGACGAACGATAAAATATTTAAATAAAATATTTAAATATAAAATCGATAAATATGCGGGTTGTTACACACGTGGAGGACGATCCAGAATGAAATGGATGAAATAGTGAACGTTTACTGGATTTAAAGAAAGAGGACGATGATGGATGACCCCGACACTTATGTCAATTTGAAACTACTAAAACAGGAGCCGTGATGGGCTAATGAGGTAGCTACCTCTAGCGGGCATACTCCTTCGTAATATTGTCTCTACATTATTATTAATTGATGCCTACCCATGGATTTTCGGAGCATTGGAGCGATGGGCCGTTAAGGCTTACCACCAGTTCGAATCAGGCATACTGGTAGTATCCTACCTTGGGCATTACCTCACGTGCCTTGTCATACGATTATCCATATTCGATACCACTAAGATTTTGGTCTAGTATAGTCATATCATGGAGCATCATTGGCTACCAACGTTCTACTAGTTAGTTATATGCAAACTGTACGACAATACATAAAAACACGTTAAAGGGGATTAATGTAAAGGCTTAACGCTTTGAAAACTATTTACTTTACTAATAGACATTACATATATAGTGTATCTACTATATATATATAGCTTGATAGATCCTTAAGAGATGGAAAATCCCATAACATCTCTTGAGTTACTTTGTACATTTACACTTGAGTTAGATTTACTTGCAAAGAACTTTTAGTCCCGACTCAAGTGTATTGTTTTACTTTATGCTCGGGTCAGCCTGAGTATAACAGTGTTTGAGAAGTACTTATTTTGATAGTGAAGACTTAGTCGAAGACTCCATGTTTATCAAGTATTATTTCCCCATTTCAGTTGGCATGTATTAGTAGACTCCTATGTATTTTCAATACTGTATAATTAAATTCTAAAACTTTAATGTCACTTATTTAGTGGCTTCATGAACTACTTATGTATATTATTTTATTTCCGCTATGAGGTTCTGTATTATTTTGTGTGATTCTGTGTTTTGATTCTTATTATAACCTTATTGATAATTTATCAATTTTGAACGATTTGAGTTAGACATATGTGGTTTATTGCCGACTTGAATTGTTCGAAAATGGGTCGTCATAGTTGGTAAAGCGAGATTTAGTAAACATCTTAGCCTATTGGGTTAAACCCATTAGAGATAGGGCTAGTAATACCATAGGATGAGTAGAATCTTTCTTGAGAGAGCGTATTTATAAAAGTTTTAAAATCCAAACTATTTTCAAAATTTCTATACAATTGAATTCATCTTCCTGGTTAGAATTCGCCTTAATTAGGATTTCCTTAAGTTTCAATTGCTATCGCTGTTCTAAAATTCATCCTTGACATTGCAAGATGAATAACCAAAGAAATGTCATAGGTAAAGGGGAAGGAAAGGCCCTGTACCAGAAGCTATGGCACTAGTACCAATTATGTGATTCACTACCCTTAGCAAGGAGTACACATAGCTAGGTGGTATGAAATTCGCTAGATCGTATGGTATTATTAAAGCTCAGTAATGGATGAAGAGTTTGGAGAGGATTTTTAACGAACTTGAGATTACTGATGCACAAAAGCGTCGGTTGGCCGCTTAGCAGTTGCAGGAAGTTGCTAAAGATTGGTGGTAATCAGTTACAGCCCGTACTATTAAAGATGATATTACTTGCAATTTAGGTGAAATCTATAATAGAACTCAAAATTCGATAAGTTTATCTCTTTGGAATCTACCTCAACCTTGTATACCAAAATTTATAGGGAAGCATTCATAACTCAGTGGATGACTGAAGCTAGGAAGTCTTAGCCATATTGCAATTTTATGGATCTTAGGCAGGGCAACATGACATTTTCTGAGTATGAAAGGAAATTTAACGAGCTATCCAAGTTAGGATTTGGTCTGTTTGATACTCCATTGAAGAAGAATAAAAAGACCATAGCTGGCATGCATCCAAAATATTATGACCGTCTGACAGGACATGTTCATGGCATTTTACTGGTCATATTGATATGACTCTCAAATATGAAAACTCGATCTTGAAGGGAACACCAGCTGATCATGCCCCAACTTATCAAGAAACCTCCAGCAATCCAAGAAAGGGAAAGCCAAATTTTCATCAGTAGAAGAAGAATTGGCAGAACATGAGCGGAGTAGGATATTCCTGGAGGAAGCCCGTTGATTTGTCCATTGTCACTTGTTTCAAGTGCAACCAGAATGTCCATAATGCAAATAGTTTCCATGTTTCAGTAGGACTGTCTATCCCACTAGTTCAAATGACTAGGAGAGACCTTTGCCACATTTGCTTGTAGCCTGGCCATTTCAGGAATGATTGTCTCACTCAGAGGAAGGGCACTCCTTTCGGCATCTTTGAAGTTGGAACTTCTACTCCTAAGGTAGAGGAAACTAATACAACACTTCAAGGTACCTTTACATTACATCTTTGTCCAGTTCGTGTTTTATTTTATACTGGAGCATCTCATAATTTTATATCAGTAGACTTGTGTGATAAACTTAGCCATGTTTTGAAACTCGAACTTGCCTCGAACCCCTTTGTGTATCTAATCCCATCAGTGGTCAAACAAAGCTCAGTACAATTTGTGATGGGGTAAAACTCCTAAAAGGCATGCACTGTTTCACATGGGACTTCAATGTTTTGGCATTCAAAGGGTTCGATATCTTATTGGGCATAGATTGGATAACCAAATTTGTTACTCATATCGCTAGCCGATCTCGAATGGTTTCTTTAGTAGATGATGGTGGAAACCACTTGGAATTAGAGTGTATGATGCCTTTTGATTTTTCTGAAAGTTTTATTTTCTCACTTGATTTTTATTTGACTGTTCTTAATACTACTCCTGTTGCACAACACTTTCTAGATGTTTTCGGTGAAGTGATTTGCTTGTAGACTTAGTGATAAATAGAATTCCATATTAATTTGATTCCAGGAGCTAGACCTATAGTACTTGTTCCTAGAAGAATGGCTCCTAGGTTGAAGGTAGAGTTGAGGATTCAAATCAAGGATTTACTTTCTAAAGGTCTGATTAGACATAATGGTTCGGAATGGGGAATTGCAGTGGTATTTGTTACTAAGTCTGACGGTTCACTAAGAATGTGTATAGACTATAAAGAGCTGAATATGATTACACACAAGAAGATATCTGATGCCCTGCATTAACGACATGTTTGATCAGGTACGTGGAACAAAGGTATTTTCCCAACTGGACACTGCCAGAGGTTTTCACCAACTCAGAACCGTAGAGAATAGCATTTCTAAAATTGCTTTTCGAACAGAAGGTGGTTTTTACGAATGGTTAGTTATGCCTTTCGGTTTGACTAATGCCTCGGATTACTTTTAGATCTTATGAATAGAGTATTCCGAGAAGATCTGTACAAATTCGTTCTAGTTTTCATTGATGATATTCTTGTCTTTTCTAAGACTAATAAAGAACACGAAGGGCACCTTAAATTTATTCTTGAAGCTATATGAAATCACAAATTGAAAGCTAAGTTTTCAAAATGCCAATTCTGGCAGAAGTCGGATTCTTCGAACATGTGGTTTTTGAGAATGAGATTTCGTTCGGTCCAACTAAGATCCCCATAATTAATGATTAGGAAACTCCTAAGACTCCTACGGATGTCCGTAGTTTCTTAGGCTTATTTATTTATTACTGGATATTTATCGAGAATTTCTCTCGGATTTCTTTGCCACTTACAACTTTGACTATAAAGGATGTTAATTTTGATTGGAATGACAAATGCAAGGAAGCATTCACTGAACTAAAATGCAAGTTAACCTCTGCTCCTGTTCTTATCGTTATGAATGGAATTGAAGGTTTGACTTTTTTATATAGATGCTTGTGGAGAAGTTTAGGTGCTGTTTTGATGCGACATGGTAGAGTAATTGATTATGGAGGTGACATTGAAGTGTCATGAAGTTGATTATGCAGCACATGATTTAGAGTTACTTGCAGTAGTATTTGCTTTGAAATTATGGAGACATCATCTTTTGGGAACAAAATTTGAACGTTTTACAGATCACCAATCACTGAAGTACATTTTTACTCAAAAGGATCTGAATCAAAGGTAAGTTAGGTGGCTCGAATTATTAGAGCTTATGACCTCGACATCAACTACACTCTTGGAAAAGCTAATGTAGTGGCCGACGCTTTGAGTAGAATCAAATCAATGTTATATCAACTTGTTTCTTCTCCAGCTCTTATGGATCGCATTGTTGCTAAACAGGATGAAGACACAATGCTTAAGTGTATAAAGGAAAATGTTCTTATCAGAGAGGTGTGACGACCCATAAATTTTAGATACTTGAAATTGGAATATTTAATTAATTTTAAATATTTAAAGGTTAATGTTTAACTTGAATTTCAAATGTCGCTATTTTTTGGATAATTTAAATATTGAATTTAATAATTGGAAATTGGAAAAATTATTGAATCAGGATATTCCAGGCTTGTGAATAATATTTTAAAGGCTTATAAAATTCATATTGATAATATTGAAGGTAATAGAACTTTTGAAATTGAATTTGAAAGTTATTTGTTCAGTTTTGAATTTATATTGTTTAAATCGATATATAAAATAGTCTTCCGAGGCACAGTCTCGGAATTTGAAGAAACCAGTTCCATTGGATCATAATAGTGTATTATTATCGAATTTCAATTTTTGTAGTGTTTGGAGCGATTGTCTGGTCGTACGGTGGATAAACGTGCAGAAGTCTATATCGAAAATTTAATATTGTAACTAGGTCCAAAAGCTATCTTCTCCATACGATCGAATTAGGACTTGAAACCTTTTCCATTGTGTTCGAAATAGGTGTTTAACATTGTAAATGCCTGGCGGCACGCCTCGATAGGAAGTCAAAATTTTAAGTGGTGATTAAGGGACGATTCAAATATAAATTTAAATAACATTGTTGACTGGTCAATATTAATCTACGTAAGCATATTTTCTTTCCCATCTAAACTTTTTGCTTTCTTTTCCATCGCTGTAGCAAGAGGATTTCTTCATGCAAAAGTTTTAACGCGTGTCCCTTTGGATAACGCGTGTCTTTTTTAAAAAAAAAGAAAGAAAATGAATGTATATTAAGTCGCAGGAGAAATAATGGGGAATGAATTACTTTCTTGTTCGATCGAATTTCCCTTCCTCCCTCCTTTCCAAATCCATTGCCTTTTTTTTCAGACTCGAATTCTCTCAGTTAAAATGGACAGAACAAATGAATCATTCGTTTAAAAAATAAAAGAGAAGGGATCACATATTTTCTTTCCTTCCGCTCCCTTTTAGTGCTTCCCCAGATCCTTTTTCTCTTTCAAACGAATTAGAGATCCGAGAGAAAAAAAACTATCACGATCGAATCAGTTGGGATTTCATGCATAGACGATCGAAGGGGAGAAGATGGCTCCTTTGTTTGGAAGCGGCAATCCTTTTGGTGTGGGCAAGGTCATTGGTGGCGGCCAGTGAGAACGAGGGAGCAGCGGTGACAGCGTGGTGGCAGAAGCGGTGAAGAGGTGCTTACGTTTCGAAAGCAGTGGTTCTAGATCATGATTTTGGGCATGGGTGTCGGTCGGGTATCGAGCTCGATGGAGTTTGGTGGCTCCGACGAAGTATCGAGAGCAGTGAGGTATGGCTAGGTTTTTATTATTCATAAAAATTTATACAAATAATTTAGCTTACTGTTAATTTTGAAGTATGTATATATATATATTTTATAAACTGTATAGAACAGAGAAGAAAATATTACAGGGAGGTGTAAATCATTTTTTTGATTTAATATATATATGTTAGGAAGAAGATTTTACTGTAATGATAAGTTTCATTTTAAAAAATATATATGTATATATATAAGGTTTAAAACAGAAAATATATACATGTATGAGATTTGGGAAAATATAGGAATTTAAAAAAAGGTTGTAAAGTTTATATAAAAGAAATTAGATTTTTTTTGAACTTGTATAGATTATTTTATGAGAATATATAGATTATTTTTACAAATATATATATATATATATATATATATATATATATAGTTTCAAAGGGAGATAAATATATATATATATATATATATATATATATGCATTTCATTCACTAGTTTAAATAATGCATGATAGAGATGAATTTGTTTAATAAACTTGTTTAATTATTTTAGTTGCCAAAAACATTTATATTAAAAGGAATTAGTTTAAAATTTAAAACTATTTGTTTAAAATAAAATCACTGGTTAATTAAATTTGTCAAATGGAAATTTAATTTTTTGATTGGTTCGAATAATAATAAAAACCATCTAATGTTTATACAAGGTCAAAAATCGAAGAAGACAAGTCGAGTTGGAAATGGGTTGAAAAAATCAAAGGTGAGTTATCTCACTCATCTGGATTATTATTTAAATTTAAATAATTAAATTTAAATATTTGGTTGAATGATTGAATTGATTGGATGTGGTATATTATATATAGTAGTATATATATTGGAGTGATTGATTTCCCGCGTTGTATAGCGGACGAGACCCTATGAGCCGCATAATAGCGGATGAGATGATATAACCCCATATACCGCGATATACCACCTCGAAGTGGAATTGGTATTTTATATTATGCTAACATCTGTGGATGTAGGAAAACAGGTTGGAGGGATCCAACTAGATTCCTCAAAATATTTAGATTGTTTTAATACTCTGCGATATGATTTATTTGATAATTCGAGATAGATTATATTAGTGATTGAAAATATTGAATGCTATGATTGATTGAGTATATTTAGGTATACCGAGTTATCAAAAATGTATAGATTGTATATTTGAAAAGAAAATTAAAGATAAATTTTTTATGTAAAATAATTATAGAGGATTTGGATAAATTAAAGAATGATTTAGGAAAAAGATAAAAGTTGATTTTTTTGCTTAATTTTAATAATAAATTCCAGAGTATAGGAAAGGAGATTTTTTAAATGGGAATAAATGAATTTTTAAACTTAGGGATTTATTTAAAGGAATTAAAGATTTATTTTTCAATTCAGGGTTTAAATGGTTTAGGAAAAATAAAAGAAGAATTTTGAGAATAAATATGAAATTTGCAGTTTCAGTTTAAATAAGTTTTTTCAATCATAATTAAGAAGTAGAATCTGAAGTTAATGAGTTTTAAAAATAAATCAAGTAAGTAAAAGAATTTATTTTAAAATGGAGTAAATTTGGAAATCGATTTGGAAATTGATAAATTGTTTGAAACCGTGATTTAAAAGGAGCGAGACTATGGAATTTTATAAATTAGGTTTATAAGGTGAAATAAGATATCAGTGGATATTTTGGAAGTATAAATTTCACGATGGAAATTTATAGAGGAATGGGTAATTTTTTTCAAATAAATAGTGGTTTATTTTTAAAAGTTGGAAGAAAAGTGTATTTCCCTGAAAAACCAAGTATGTTTTCAAAGCAGATTTAATTATGAGTTAAAAGCTTTAAAGCGTTTAGAGGAATGTTTTAAGAAATTATTATTTAAGTTGTTAAATTTTTAAAGGTAAATATTTATTAAATTAGTTGTAGTGATAATTATTTTAAAAGGTTAATTTGTGTTATTTTTTAAAAAGATAGTTTGGTTAAAGTTTTATTTAAAACCGTGTATAGAATTTCGTAACTCTTATTTTAAAATTTACTTTGGCTTAACTTTTATTTTAAAAATCAGTTTTTATATTTTATAAAGTAGTTTTATTTTAAATATTTTAAAGTATATACTTTTGAATAAGCGTTTAAGTAGTTTTAATTTAAATGTTTTAAAGTATATTTTAGAATAAAGTAATTTAAATTATTTTAAAATCTAAAGTATTTGGACTTGGTGATTTCCAGTGAAAATAAACAATATTTGGGAAATTTATTCCATAAGGGAAAGGTGGTTTGAAACTATTTTCAAAGGGTTAAAGTATGGAAAATAGCTTGTGAAGTTATTTTGAAATAAATAATTTGGGAAATTATTTAAATTCTGATGGCTGTTTGTGAATATTATTTGATAGTCAATAACCGACTATTAATATTGGCCAATGCGCTGATAGTTTCAGAGAGACCGAGATCAGGATTAATTTTCGGAAAACCACTTCGATCCGGTTTGAACATTTTCACGAAGAAGACAAGAGTTTGGAGTCGAAGATGGAGCAGAGAAGTGCAACGGCTGATCGCTACTAATCCTGAGGGTGATTCCGAAATAGATGTAGTAGGAGTAGTGCCTTCGGTTCCATTTGAACCCGGAACGGACTTGTATGGACGAATGCTTTCAGAACATTGTCAGAAGGAAGATGAGCATTCTATGTGAATGTGTGCTTAAAAGATAACGCATAGCCTCGAGCCTCATTAACCGGGAATGGCTAAAACAGGGGAGGTCCACATATGGCTAAGCGGCTAGCAACCAATTATGGTACGATCACCCCTGTTTAGATGTCCCTTTATATATTCAGATGTGTGGGCGGTTTCTGATCCCAACCGCGTGGTGAACTTATTTGGACTATCAAGTAAGAGGTAGCTCCGGTCTTGTGATGCAGGGGATCAGGGTGGATCCTCGGTACGGTGATCTACACCACGTACTGTGATGGGCGGTACCCCAGTAGCCTTGCCATTGATGTAAATCCATTCTACCTATGTTACTTTATGGTTTTTGTTTGTAGGACCCACTTTGTGGCTAGTAGTTGGAATTTACTAATGTAAAGGCTATTTGAATAAGTATTTGTATATTGATACTATTACAATATCAGATGATTTTATAAGAAATGTTTTGGTTATCGTAAGGTAAAAACCCGGCATGTTTATTTGTGGCGTAGTCTTACGAAATACCTTTGATTCCAAAATGATTTTGAAACTTTAATAATTCAATTGAGTGTGTTTTCTCACGCTGGTTTTGCGGACTGACTCGGGTGTTATTTAACTATAATGCTTGGGTCAGACCAAGTATTATAGAGTACAGATTTTGGATGGACTTCTGTGGAGTTCAAGAAAGGAGCTGGATGGAAGGACGTACTTTCATACTTGATTATTATTCCGCTTTGTAAGGACATGTTACTGAAGTGTCCGGATTTGATGAAATGATTGTTGTACTCTGAGAAATGTATGTATATATGATGATACAGATTCTTTGTATTTAAAGTCGATGTTATATATCATATTTTATTCCGCTGTGTTTGTGAGATTCTAATATTGTTTTCTATTTCTTCTTCTACCTCCTTCTTTAGACCTAATGGTTCAATTTTTCCAGCATTCGATTGTGCGGCATTTGATACAGTGGACGTATTGATGTCGATTTTCGGGCGTCGAAAAATCGGGTCCTTACAAGAGGATAATATCGAAAGCGAGTAGGGTACACAAATTGTACTCAGAATTAATAAAATAACATGTGTTCCTAATGTTGATGGGTTGAGACTAGAAGTTCAAGAGAATCACCAATCCAGACTTTCTATTCACCAGAGCTACAAAGATGTATCAGAATATGAAGAATTCATATTGGCGGAGGGGAATGAAGAGCGACATTTCTATTTATGTCAACAGATGTGCCACTTGCCAGTAGGTTAAAGTCGATCATCAGAAGACTCTAAGATTGTTACAATCGCTCTGGAAATGGGATCAAAATTCTAAGGATTTTATTGATGGACTACCAAAGACAAGAAAGGTAAATGAGAGCATCTAGGTGATTGTTGATAGACAGACCAAATCTTCCCACTTTATCCCTATAAAGACAATTCAAACTACTTTGGGCTTAGCTTAGATTTATATGAGAGGAATTGTCCGACTTCATGGTGTTCCAACTAGCATAGTATGTGATAGAGACCCCATCTTCGCTAGAAAATTTTGGAAAGCTTTACGGGAGACATTGGGTACTCAATTTAATATGAGCACAACATATCATCCTTTCACGGATGGTCAGACTGAAAGAGTGAGTCAGATTCTAGAAGATCTTCTTCAAGCTTGTGTTTTAGATTTTGGAGGATCTTGGGAAGATCATCTTCATCTCGTTGAATTCACCTTCAATAATAGCTATCAAATATAATTATATTTAAACAAATTTAATAAAATCTATGAATAATTAATCTTTGAAAATTCAAATGAGTGTTAAGATGACATCGTTTGACGCTTATGGACGACCTTGTAAATCTCCATCTTGTTGAGTTGAATCTGGAAATCGACTAGTTCTTGGATCCGAAATGATTCTAGAAGCTTCTGAGAAAGTCGAAGAGATTAGATGGAAATTGAGGGTTGCTCAGGATAGGCAAAAGAAATATTCTGACAGAAGGAGGGAAGACTTGGAGTTTGCTGTAGGAGATCAAATATTTCTAAAAATTTCGACTTTAAAGAATGTGATTCGATTTTGAAGGAAAGGGAAGCTAGCTCGTAAATTTGTTGGTCCTTTTAGCATCTCCGAAAGGATTGGCACTTTGGCTTATAGAGTTGACTTACCAAATAAACTATTAGGTGTGCATAATGTTTTCCACGTTTCATATCTCCACAAATATTTATAGGATCCACCAACGATAGTCCAACCCGCTGTATTCGAAGAATTGGAGGTTGAGCCAAATCTCAATTGTGACGCCCCACCTCTATACCCACGCTAGCCAAGAACACTCCGGAGTAGTGCTGTCAACTAGCACGGCGAATAAGGCTGTTGAGGAGCGACCATCCATGTAATTGCTTATCACACGGTGGCTATAAATAATCTTCGGAAACAAACATAGAAATAATCATATCACAAATCAGTCACAGATATCCATATCACAAAGGCGGAAGAAGATATGAATATATAACTAACACATGAAAGTGTACATCAGAGTAGTGGTCAGTAAGATCCACGATAATACAAAAGAATAGCAACACGTGCTATACAAAAGAATACAACTATGAGTCTATATCTCAAGTGTATACAACAAAAACTGCTAATCTAAACAGTTAGCCAAAAGTCAGAGTGATGAATCCCTGGGAAGAAGTCAAGCAGAAGCACCTATAACATCTCGGTCTGACCCGAGTATTATTTAAGAAAATAATAAACGGATCAGTCTAGCTATAAATATCAGATGACATGATATAACATAAAAGATATGGCATAAACATAAACATCCATAACGACATACCACTATAAGTATGTAAATAATGATCAACAGAAGATCAATCAATAAGAGATAATCATTATCACAAGAATCTTCTCAAAGATTCGGAAAGGGCATCATACCCCAAACTTGTACTCATAACAAGTCAATGACATAAATTCTAGAAATCAATGCAAGAAGTCCAGAAATCATAGAAAAGAGAAAGAGGCCTATCACATGACGGTCCGAAGACCAAGGGGAGCTACCCCGCATGTGTGAATGGAATCACACAGATTAAGGTCAAGACTAACCAAAAAGCAGAAAGGTATGTGTGAATGGAATCACACAAGTGGTGTCTAGTCTAACCTTGCAATGAAAGAGACATCGCGCAATTGCTAGTCTAATTCATAGAGCGATCATCAAGATCAACGAGAAGTGTCAATTACACTAAGCTAGTAAATATAGAAGTTTAGCTTCATGTCCCATAACCACTTGCTTAACTTAAATATTTACGAACAAACTGTAAATCTTCACTAATAAAATTGTCACAAGAGGTTCAATCAAACAAGTCCAAGAATTAACCGACGAAGTGAACGCAAGCGTTTCATACCACTTGTTTTACTAAGTCGTTTAATTAGATTTCTCATCCGAGTGAGGTAAAGGTTTGTATATACTAATAGATTGGAAAACAGTTTAAGAAAAGAGCTTTGTTATTAAAAATAGAGTTGAAATTGTTTGTTAAAAGAGTTTTGATATTTACTACTAGTATTGAAACCTTTATATTATAAAGTGACAAAACACAGAAGCAATTGTAGAAACAATCAGTCACAAAAATCGCATACGGAGATGTGAATAAAATCCAAGGAAATCAGCTCAATGTTTTTCAGATAAGATCCCCTACGGAGGGGGGGTCCAGGGGGGGTGGCAACCCCCCAAGGTGGGGGTGCGGGGGCAACGCCACCGCTTACGGGGTTCGACCTGCCCGGTCAGGTCGCGGGGGTCCAGGGGGCAGCGCCCCGACCAAAACGGTACGACCTAGTGAAGACAAAATGAGGTCTAACGACCTAAGGGGAATAGGGTCGAGCGACCTAAAGGTTTAACCGGTCAAGCGACCTAAGGAAGGTAAGGTCTAACGACCTAACGCTCCGACCTAACGGTCTAAAGGCCACGCGACCTAGATGATCTGCGAGCTAACGAGGCCGACCTAAGGTGCAAGCGACCTAAGTGACTACGGCCTAAAGTATGGTACGCGACCTAAAAGATGGCGCGACCTAAGACCTAGCGACCTAAGGGGATGCGCGACCTAAAAGATGGCGCGACCTAAAAGATGGCGCGACCTAAGACCTAGCGACCTAAGGGGATGCGCGACCTAAAAGATGGCGCGACCTAAAAGATGGCGCGACCTAAGACCTAGCGGCCTAAGGGGATGCGCGACCTAAGAAAGGATCAGGTCGAACGACTTAAGGGTGATGCGACCTAAGACCTAAGCTCAGGGTGAACGACTTAACAAGGTTCACGACCTAAAGGGGCGCGACTTAATGGGTTATATGACCCAACGACCTAAGCCACTAATTCGCGAGCGACCTAAGTCCTAGGTCGTGAGCGACCTAACTGCGAGTGAGCAAAAATGGCCAGAGCCAAAGCAGAGCGACCTAACGGCCATACGACCTACGACCTAAGGTCCTGAGCGACCTAACTCCGAAAACACGAAAATGGCCAGAACGACCTAGGGGTTAACTCGTACGCGACCTACGACCTAAGGTCCACACGACCTAACTCCGAGCGAGCTAAAAACGGCCAGAACGACCTAAATGAAGAAATTTCACCCAAACACCAAAAATCGGAGTCTTTCGCCAATCCAATCCAAACCAAAAGCAAATATGCATGCTAAAGTGATAGGGAATCATTCCCAACAGTCCAAGATAGATATAGACTAGATTTGTGAGATAAAAATCTCACCTTTGCACTAAAGCTTATAAAGATGAAGCTTGAAAGCAAGGAGAAGCAATCCAAAGCTTGAATCCAATATCTTCTACTTGAATTTGGAGTTGAATGTTGGATTTGCAATTGAATTTGTGCTTGGAGTTTTAATTTCCCATTCCCTCCACCATTAATGCCAAAGCTTGATTAGTTAGGAAATTTATGAAGAGTGAGGAGAAGAGGGTTGGAACTTGGGCTTAATAGGCTAAACTAACCCAAAGTCCAAAGCGGGAAAAGTCAGTGAAATTTCACTAACTCCAAACCTATCGATGTTTATACTTAAAAAGTTGTAAACGACATTTCAAACTCAATGGAAGTGGTCTCGAGTCCTAATTTGACCGTTTGCAAAAAGTAGCTTTTCGGACCAAAATCCGATTAACGAGTTAATATTTAAATAAAATATTTAAATACAAACTCGATAAATATGCGGGTTGTTACAGACTCCCCTCCTTAAAGAAATTGCGTCCTCGCAATATATATAAGATGGAAATAAAAAGTAACAACCATAAAAGCATATTAACACAAGAGGAATTTTGAAATAAGAAGTTCACCTTTTGGAGAATGAGTAAGCAAGTCCGGATGTGTACGCTCGATGAATTCTCTGGATTCCCAAGAACAATCCTTAGGATTTGAGGACCATTGAACTTTCATAAGCGGAACATCTTTATTTCGAAGTCGTTTAACCTCAGAAGCTAAAACTCGAATAGGATGCTGCTCATAAGTTAAATTCGGCAAAACTTCAATTTCTTCCACAACAGCAGGCTCAAGAATAGAATCGGAATCCCGAAGGCATTTCCGTAATTGAGAAACGTGAAATACATCATGCATAGCAGAAAACTGAGCCGGCAATGCAAGGCGATAAGCCATGGAACCAATACGTTCAGTGATAGGAAATGGCCCAATATATCGAGGCGCTAACTTCCCCGATCGACTGAAACGTACAACACCCTTCATAGGTGAAACACGAATAAAAACAGGATCCCCAACAGAAAATTCTAATTTCCTTCTTCGATTATCGGCATAGGATTTTTGTCTACTCTGGGCTTCTTTCATCCTATGTCGAATAAGTTCAATCTTTTCCGTGGAATCACGAATAAAGTCTGGACCTAAAACCAGCTTCTCACCGGCCTCAAGCCAACAAGAAGGAGATCGGCATGGCCTTCCGTAGAGTGCCTCGAAAGGTGCCATACCAATACTAGATTGGAAGCTATTATTATAGGAAAACTCAACAAGTGAAACATGATCTTCCCAACTTCCACCAAAATCAAGCACACAAGCACGAAGAAGATCTTCAAGAGTTTGATTCACACGCTCGGTTTGTCCATCGGACTGGGGGTGATAAGCGGTGCTAAAATTAAGCTTCGTTCCTAAAGCTTTTTGAAGACTCTTCCAAAATCCACTAGTAAACAATGGATCACGATCGCTAACAATAGAAGTAGGAACTCCATGCAATTTTACAATTTCCTTGACAAATAGCCTGGCCAAATGAGGAACGGTTCGGTTAGACCGAACTGGAATAAAATGGGCGGATTTAGTAAGTCTATCAACAATCACCCATAAGCTATCATGACCCGAACGAGAACGGGGAAGGCCATCTATAAAGTCCATGGAAATTTGATCCCACTTCCAAATTGGAATTTCTAAAGGTTGCAATAACCCACCAGGCCTTTGATGTTCGGCCTTGACAAGTTGGCAAGTCATGCAACACTTAACAAAGTTAGCAATATCAGATTTCATTCCCTCCCAATAATAAAGTCGCTTCATATCAGCGTACATTTTACTACTACCGGGATGAATGGTGAATTTAGAACAATGGGAATCTTCTAAAATATCTTTACGAAGATCTCCAATATTTGGTACGATAAGTCTACCAAATTTTCGAATGCCGCCACGAGAATCAATATCATAGTCTTTCAAACCTTCAATATCAATTTTATCCTTAACATTTTTGCCGAGAAGAGCCAATTCAGAATCTAGCCCTTGAGCTTCAAGAATGCGGTCTAAAAGAGAAGGATGAGCCTCAAGGCTGCATAAAACAAGCGATGAGCATAAATCGGATACGCTCTCTCGAATCTCACAAGTGGATAAGATCTCGAGATCGTTCCATTCGGATATCATCATAGAAACAACTGCTTGTTGCTTACGGCTAAGAGCATCGGCGACTCGATTACCCTTACCGGGGGTATAAAGAATATCAAGATCATAAGGTGCAAGGAACTCGAGCCAACGCTGTTGACGTAAATTAAGTTCTTTTCGGGAAAATAAATATTTCAAAGACTTATGATCCGTGTAAAGAATAAATTTCTCTCCCAATAGATAATGACGCCACATGCGAAGGGCGAAAACAATAGCCGCGAGCTCTAGATCATGTGTGGCATATCTAGTCTCGGTCGGCTTCAATTGCCTAGAAGCATAAGCAACAACACGTTCTTTTTGCATAAGAACGACACCCAAACCAACGTGACTAGCATCGGTATAAACAACAAAATCTTGATTCCCCTCGGGAATCACAAGAATAGGAGCATCGGAAAGGAGTTCTTTCAATTTCTGAAAAGAGGCTTCACATTTGTCCGACCAAATGTATTTAACTCCCTTCTTAGTCAAGCCAGTAAGAGGCACGACAATCTTAGAAAAGTCTTTAATAAAACGGCGGTAATAGCCCGCCAATCCGAGAAAACTACGAATCTCTGTCACACTCTCCGGTCTCTTCCAATCTTGAATCGCTTCAATCTTTGAAGGATCCACGGATATCCCGGATTCGGAAATAATATGACCGAGAAACTTCACACGAGATTGCCAAAAGTGGCATTTAGAAAATTTCGCCTTTAATTGATTACTCCTAAGTGTTTCCAATACAATCCGAAGATGTTTCTCATGTTCCTCCTCGGTTTTTGAATACACAAGAATATCATCAATGAATATGAGAACAAACCGATCGAGGAAATCTTTGAAAACTCGATTCATGAGGTCAACGAAATAAGCTGGAGCATTCGTTAACCCAAATGGCATAACAAGCCATTCATAAGATCCATATCGAGTACGGAATGATGTCAACGGAATGCTATCCTCAGCGATACGAAGCTGATGGAAACCGGTAGCCAAGTCCAATTGTGAAAAGACCTTAGCACCACTAAGCTGATCGAATAGATCATCAATCCGAGGTAAAGGATATTTATTTTTAATAGTAAGATCGTTAAGCTTGCGATAATCTACGCAGAGCCTCAGAGTACCATCGGATTTCTTTACGAAAATAGCCGAAGCTCCCCAAGGCGAGGAACTAGAGCGAATAAATTGCCTCGTCTCCAACTCAGATAATTGTTTATGCATCTCCTCATTTTCCTTATTGGACATGCGATAAGGAGGACGAGTAATAGGTTGAGCTCCAGAAACAAGATTAATTCTGAACTCAATTGCTCGTTTAGGTGGTAAACCTAAAACGGGCTCGAATATGTCGGAAAATTCACGAACAACATGAATACGAGAAATAATATCATCTTCATCATCATCATCGTTATCATGAGGATTTAAAGAATATAAAGATGCCACCAAACATGATTCTGAATCTTTAAGATTAACAGAAATCCGTTTAACAGATTGTGGATGTCGGAGATGGATAGTCTGCTCAGGACATAGGATATGGGCTTGATAACGGTTAAGCCAATCCATTCCCAAAATTATTCCAAAGCCTAAGTAACGCATGACATGCAAATCGGCTAGGAAAGAAAAATCACATAAAATAATCTCCACATCTTTACAAAGCAAACTAAGAGTTGCGGATCCACCAACAGGATTCGCAATTTTTAAAGAAGTCATCAATGCAGTAACACTTAAGGAAAAAGTGTCTACCAGTTCCTTTGATATAAAAGAATGGGATGCACCCGTATCAAAGAGAACTCTAATAGGTTGATCATGAAATAAAATAATACCATCAAGAATGGAATGAGAAATACCTTGGCCACGAGATGTGTTGCCAGGGGCTTGAGCCACATTTAACTTTCCCTCATTCCTGCTTTTACGTTTGAGGCATTGATGTATAAAGTGATCTGGGCTCTTACAATAGCGACAAGATTTGGGCTTAGAGCACTTATTCGCATAATGATCCCCAGACCCACAGTTGAAGCAACTCGCACCACTAGGAGAAGGAGACTTTGCCGCAGGGGTTGCCTGCTTACCCTTTTTGTTGGGATAAGGACCCTTGAATTTGTTTGGCCTCTTCTTGTTGTTGAAGTTTGGTTTAGCGCCTTCCACTTCAACATCACTCTCTCTATCAGCCTCTTCAAGACGAAGAGCGATATCGACGAGTTGATCAAATGCAACTTCTAGTTTCAGGAGCAGTGGCTTCTTAAGATTCTTATTTAAGCCATAAACGAATCTCTGGTTCTTCTTCAATGGGGTGTTGATGTATTCAACCCCATATTTGGAAAGCGACTCGAAGGCTGCGACGTAATCAGTCACAGAAGATTGACCTTGAACAAGGTCTATAAAACGTCGAGCCAAGCTTACTTTCCCAGCTTCTGGTACAAACTTTAACTCGAAGCGTCCCTGAAATTGCTCCCAGGTGAGATCCGCTTCATTAATTTCTGAAATAAGGAGTTCGTACCAGTCCAATGCTCTCTCTTGGAGCATGCTGGAAGCCACCTGAACGCGGTGGAGATCGATAAGATTCATGCGAGAAAAGATTCGATCGCATGATTTTAACCAAGCCTGGACCTCGATGATATTTTCCGAACCTTTGAAGGGCTTCCCACCCAAGTTGGTGTAATCGCTGCACAAGCGTGCAAATCCCGACTTTGGGTGAGTAGGTTCCGGGTTAGCTCCAGCTGCTTGAGCATTAGTTACTAAATCAAGAAGCTGTTGAGCAGTCATAAAAACTCCATCCGGAGGAGCAGCACTAGATGATCCAGTTCTGGGACGGCCTGGCCTAGACATTCTCTTCCTTAAAGAAAGAAAGAAGAGAAGGAAGAAGGTTATTTACCAATGAACATCAAGCAATCTTGATAGATAAAACAAGGAATCATAAAGGAAATAGGATGAGTCGGTACGAAGACTCAAATTAATCCTATGGTATGACTCCTAAGATAGACCTAGGACGATGATCCTTGTTAAGTTATTCTACATTGTTCCGAAGTTTGGCTCTTATACCAAGCTGTGACGCCCCACCTCTATACCCACGCTAGCCAAGAACACTCCGGAGTAGTGCTGTCAACTAGCACGGAGAATAAGGCTGTTGAGGAGCGACCATCCATGTAATTGCTTATCACACGGTGGCTATAAATAATCTTCGGAAACAAACATAGAAATAATCATATCACAAATCAGTCACAGATATCCATATCACAAAGGCGGAAGAAGATATGAATATATAACTAACACATGAAAGTGTACATCAGAGTAGTGGTCAGTAAGATCCACGATAATACAAAAGAATAGCAACATGTGCTATACAAAAGAATACAACTATGAGTCTATATCTCAAGTGTATACAACAAAAACTGCTAATCTAAACAGTTAGCCAAAAGTCAGAGTGATGAATCCCTGGGAAGAAGTCAAGCAGAAGCACCTGTAACATCTCGGTCTGACCCGAGTATTATTTAAGAAAATAATAAACGGATCAGTCTAGCTATAAATATCAGATGACATGATATAACATAAAAGATATGGCATAAACATCCATAACGACATACCACTATAAGTATGTAAATAATGATCAACAGAAGATCAATCAATAAGAGATAATCATTATCACAAGAATCTTCTCAAAGATTCGGAAAGGGCATCATACCCCAAACTTGTACTCATAACAAGTCAATGACATAAATTCTAGAAATCAATGCAAGAAGTCCAGAAATCATAGAAAAGAGAAAGAGGCCTATCACATGACGGTCCGAAGACCAAGGGGAGCTACCCCGCATGTGTGAATGGAATCACACAGATTAAGGTCAAGACTAACCAAAAAGCAGAAAGGTATGTGTGAATGGAATCACACAAGTGGTGTCTAGTCTAACCTTGCAATGAAAGAGACATCGCGCAATTGCTAGTCTAATTCATAGAGCGATCATCAAGATCAACGAGAAGTGTCAATTACACTAAGCTAGTAAATATAGAAGTTTAGCTTCATGTCCCATAACCACTTGCTTAACTTAAATATTTACGAACAAACTGTAAATCTTCACTAATAAAATTGTCACAAGAGGTTCAATCAAACAAGTCCAATAATTAACCGACGAAGTGAACGCAAGCGTTTCATACCACTTGTTTTACTAAGTCGTTTAATTAGATTTCTCATCCGAGTGAGGTAAAGGTTTGTATATACTAATAGATTGGAAAACGGTTTAAGAAAAGAGCTTTGTTATTAAAAATAGAGTTGAAATTGTTTGTTAAAAGAGTTTTGATATTTACTACTAGTATTGAAACCTTTATATTATAAAGTGACAAAACACAGAAGCAATTGTAGAAACAATCAGTCACAAAAATCGCATACGGAGATGTGAATAAAATCCAAGGAAATCAGCTCAATGTTTTTCAGATAAGATCCCCTACGGAGGGGGGTCCAGGGGGGGTGGCAACCCCCCAAGGTGGGGGTGCGGGGGCAACGCCACCGCTTACGGGGTTCGACCTGCCCGGTCAGGTCGCGGGGGTCCAGGGGGCAGCGCCCCGACCAAAACGGTACGACCTAGTGAAGACAAAATGAGGTCTAACGACCTAAGGGGAATAGGGTCGAGCGACCTAAAGGTTTAACCGGTCAAGCGACCTAAGGAAGGTAAGGTCTAACGACCTAACGCTCCGACCTAACGGTCTAAAGGCCACGCGACCTAGATGATCTGCGAGCTAACGAGGCCGACCTAAGGTGCAAGCGACCTAAGTGACTACGGCCTAAAGTATGGTACGCGACCTAAAAGATGGCGCGACCTAAGACCTAGCGACCTAAGGGGATGCGCGACCTAAAAGATGGCGCGACCTAAAAGATGGCGCGACCTAAGACCTAGCGACCTAAGGGGATGCGCGACCTAAAAGATGGCGCGACCTAAAAGATGGCGCGACCTAAGACCTAGCGGCCTAAGGGGATGCGCGACCTAAGAAAGGATCAGGTCGAACGACTTAAGGGTGATGCGACCTAAGACCTAAGCTCAGGGTGAACGACTTAACAAGGTTCACGACCTAATGGGGCGCGACTTAATGGGTTATATGACCCAACGACCTAAGCCACTAACTCGCGAGCGACCTAAGTCCTAGGTCGTGAGCGACCTAACTGCGAGTGAGCAAAAATGGCCAGAGCCAAAGCAGAGCGACCTAACGGCCATACGACCTACGACCTAAGGTCCTGAGCGACCTAACTCCGAAAACACGAAAATGGCCAGAACGACCTAGGGGTTAACTCGTACGCGACCTACGACCTAAGGTCCACACGACCTAACTCCGAGCGAGCTAAAAACGGCCAGAACGACCTAAATGCAGAAATTTCACCCAAACACCAAAAATCGGAGTCTTTCGCCAATCCAATCCAAACCAAAAGCAAATATGCATGCTAAAGTGATAGGGAATCATTCCCAACAGTCCAAGATAGATATAGACTAGATTTGTGAGATAAAAATCTCACCTTTGCACTAAAGCTTATAAAGATGAAGCTTGAAAGCAAGGAGAAGCAATCCAAAGCTTGAATCCAATATCTTCTACTTGAATTTGGAGTTGAATGTTGGATTTGAAATTGAATTTGTGCTTGGAGTTTTAATTTCCCATTCCCTCCACCATTAATGCCAAAGCTTGATTAGTTAGGAAATTTATGAAGAGTGAGGAGAAGAGGGTTGGAACTTGGGCTTAATAGGCTAAACTAACCCAAAGTCCAAAGCGGGAAAAGTCAGTGAAATTTCACTAACTCCAAACCTATCGATGTTTATACTTAAAAAGTTGTAAACGACATTTCGAACTCAATGGAAGTGGTCTCGAGTCCTAATTTGACCGTTTGCAAAAAGTAGCTTTTCGGACCAAAATCCGATTAACGAGTTAATATTTAAATAAAATATTTAAATACAAACTCGATAAATATGCTGGTTGTTACATCAATGTTGAGAGAAAGCCACTTCGTATAGTAGATAGAAGTACGAAGAAGCTTAGAAGAAAAGTTGTCAATCTTGTCATAGTTCAATGGAACAGAGATGATGGAGATTGCATTTGGGAAACGAAAGAGAGTATCCGTGCTTCAAATCCTAAATTGCTAAAGTATCAGGTATGCAATTATACTTCATCTCTTTTCTATCTTTCTACTTATTCCCCTATTTCCTTATTCCATTCTTTTCGAGGTTGAAAAGTTTTGGGTGGGGGAGATTGTAATGGCTTAATTTTTTCAATGATTTTAGTAATGATTTAACGATAAATTGCAAATAAAAAATAAATAATAAAATTAAATAATGGGAATTTGATATTTGAAATGCGTCTTATGAGATAAAGTGAAAGAAAATTTCTTGTTGTGTAAAACGTAAATTTATTCGTTTTCGAATTTCAATTAGGAAGTCAGTCAAATTTTAATGAAAATTAATTGTTTTCAAAATGTAAATCTTTTTATATAAAAATGATCTAGAAACTTTTCTAATTAAAATGTTAATGTTCATTTCATTCAATTCAGAAATTTCTAGCTTTGATTATTGAAATTTGTTGTCTGATTCAAATAGTTGGCGACAAAAGTAGAGTTTTGACATGACCGTCGTAACACAAATTTTATTACACCATATGATTCGTCTTGTCGCGTTGACAAAGTAAAGCATATACAAAAATTTTATTATTCCAAAAGTATTATTTAACAAAACTTCATATCTTTTAAGTTTCATAAAATAATCTTATCACTTTTGAGTAGAAATCTTAAATCCTTTCATTAAAACCCTTCAAATTATTTTTATAATTATTGATAAATAAAATATCTATTCATAAGTCGACTTATAAATTGAATATCAACATTTCAATTTCTAAAGATAGTTCCCAAACAAAAATTCTTTAAAATATTCACTGATACACACACACTATTTATAAAATTCCTTTAGATAATCAAAATTTGAAATTATACATTTCAAATATAATTCAACCAAAAAATTTCTTTTATATACGTATGTGTGTGTATCTCCAAAGTTCATTCAAATCAAAAGTTCCCCTTCTAACCAATTTTATACGCAATATCCGACCACTATCAAATCACGGAAAGGGCTGGCAAACATTATACATACAATTCCAAACTAAATTATACCTAATAAACAAGGATACATATCCATTATCGAAAGGGGATATTCATATCTGGCTGAAATCAATGGCATGCAATATTTCAATCAATTCAACCAATTAATTAAAATACATTACACTAGTGGTTAAACCATAGCATGAAAGTTAGTCTCACCCTATTCAATCCATATCATCCTAATTTCACCACCAATAATAAAAAACACGCAAAAGGAAATTAATATTAGGTACGGGTTCGAATTGAGAAATAACTCACCAAAACAAGCATGTTCTAAGTTATTATCTACATCAATGCCTCGTTCCCAACTAGCCAACATTACACTCAATCACCTCATTTTTCCCCTCCATTTCTTGGCAATTTCATGCTCACCACCACAAAAAATTATCATGCCACCTACTTTTGTCACCCATAGTGCCAAAATCCTAAACCATTTCTTATTGTGCACTAGCTCCTAGCTCAGCCACACATCCCACTGTCCTCCACCGGCTCGCCTGAGATGTGGTCGCTCCTACCATACATCCTAGGCGCCTCTCATATCACTGCATTTGTATATGCATACACGACCACCAACCATCCATGCCTTCATCTATTTATCCGCCAGCTGCTCCATTAGCGATCCCCTTCGGTCGTCGCTGGTCGTTCTCCTCAAAGTGCTTGGATGCATTTTTTTTCTTTCTTTAGCTGCATTTTTTCTTTTTGGCTTTTTCATTGACGGCTTGAAATGGAAGAGGGCTAGGGCTTGAGTCAAGGTAAATGAAGATATGGACGCGACTCTAGAGATAAAGATGAATTATTTAGGTAATCGGCTTTGTTTTCAGCCCAATTACCAAAATAAACTTTAATTTTCTTTTGTATGAGTTATATCCCATTTGTATTTAATTATTTTACCACATGCAAACCCTTACAAAAATTATTCAAGTCTCTTCAAAAATTCCTAATTTCAGTCATTACCAAAATAATTTGGTCAAAAATCGCTTTTGATCCTTAAAACAATTTAAAAATAATTTTTAGTTAAATAGTTTCAAAACTCATGAATATATATTATATTCCAAAAATGTAAATTTTTAAGTTGCATTTTGATTCATAAAACACTAGTCAAACATTAAATTTGAGTTTTAAATTGATATTTCACATTTCAAAAGTTAAAATACCATTTATTAAATTTAATTCAATAAAATACAAAAATAACATTATAATTTATTTATCGATATAAAAGACTTATTTAATATTTAAAATCAATTTCAATTCTAAATTTTATATCCAAAAATCATTCAATTCTCCAATTAAATTTTAGAAATCCATTTTAAAATATATATATATTCTATTTTTAACTTTGGACATAGATGTTAAAATTTTGTTTTTTGATTACATGTTTAACTATCAACGTTGCCTCTTGGAAATGGTTCAAATAATGGTGAAGTATTCTGTTTGTGTTTAAATGGAAGCTTTATGGGTTTATTTTATATTAACAAACGCCACATAAATATCTCCTTAACAATTTTCCATTGGCTATATTTACTTGAAATCTACATAGCATTCCTTTCATTATAAACCTATCTTAGTAAGATTGACTACCATAGATTATATATTACTTAATAATTATTATTTTTTCCTTGCATAATAATTAAATAAATATATAACGATTATATGTTTTATTAACTTATTTATTAAACCTTCACAGTGTTAGTAAAATAATAATTAGATCACTATAAAAATTATATTATTTGTACACAATAATTTACAACATCTATAAATTATTTTTTTGACTTAATTTTGGATACGTGTTAAATGTTATGGTTATGAGACTCCTAAGTGTGAACTTAGCCCACAGTAATATTTAAGCAATTTAAATATTAAAGCTTGTATGAATTTTTTTGAAGCACGGTAGTGAACACAAGTTCAATTAGTTACAAATCATATAGATAAAGCCCTATTTTAATTAAGCTACACCATCTAACAACGATATATTATGCTTGTTTTCTCTTTATCATCACTATATCACTTGTATATCTCAAGCATGGCCAATTGTCAAAACACTAGAAATATATGTTAGTGTAGAATTTTGCCTACACCAACACCTCGAGGTCCGAAGTTATAACTCCGCAAGCTAATTGATTACCGACTTCGGTTATGAGTATACCGAAGCATGATGCTGTCAAACTTGGGTTACGAGATATCAAACTGTGGAGTCACGATAAAAAAATTAAGACATTGTCGTATGAAAAAGTAAATAACACCAAGGATTTTAAAGTGATTCAAGCCGAAAGTCCCTACGCCTACCGTCCTTTCCTTATATAGCCATCCATATATAGCCGAGATGCTTATTACATTGAATCTAAGCATTCCCACCATTAATGAGTTTTTGAATAGAGCTCTAATATAGGAAAGTACTATATGATTTTATGTTATTTCTTTTTCATTTCAGAAGATCCCATATGCCTTGGGATTGCCGTCCATTTATAGCCAATATGTCATGGTGCCATTGGTGGGGAGCCTTCTCTTTGGATTGTAGACATGTCTTGTTACAAGCGGCTTTGATTCAAACAATTATCATCATCTAATTGTCATGGATTGCTGACATAATGCTTTTATATATAGCTTCTTTGTTTCCTTTCATCTATCTTGACTTCTGATCTTGGTCTGGGGCTATCTCGGCCATTGATTGTTGATACTTGTTGAAAGAATTTTGGCTTCGGTAACTGTTATCATCGACTAACCTTTTATCTTAGCTAGACGATGGTCTTCACCTTCGCTGACATTTTAACTTTTGCTTTCGATTACATGCTCTCGACTACTAAATTGGGAGTTTAAGAACTCATTGAAAATCGAACAATGGGTCCCGGAATTACAAGCCGAAGGACTTTCTTCGCAAATATTCATGAGTTGTACTTTATGGAAATTATAGTGTATGACATGCCCAAAGTTCACCTCATATGATTGGTATGAGGTGGACTTTATAAAAAATAGTGTCATGTCATGCTTAATTCTAGGCTTATTTGTTCCATCACTATTACGAAGTTGATTTTGAGCTTTCGAGCGAAATAGTATTTTGAGAACTTTCACGTGCATTGCTTTACTTATGGAACTTGTAAAGATCTAACCTTATCTAGAGGGATTTTAAAAACAATTTGAAATCAGTTCCCTGGGGCGAAGGCTTAGGTGGCGTTTAGGTTAAGTGGTAAATATTTAAAGATTTTAGTAGCCGAAAGGTAAAGATTTAATTTAGGACCATGAGATCAATTTTTTTTTAAAAACTGCGCTCTCCACTTGAATTCATCTAGATTAAGTGGTAGGCGCAACTACTTTGTCGTAAAGATGCAGAGAGGCAAAATATAATTTTGGACCGTGAGTTCAAAATATTTGAAAGTGTGATTACTACTTGAAGCCATCTAGGCTAAGTGATAAGTGAAACTACTTTGTTTCCTAGAGGCAAAGTATAATTTGAGAGCGTGAGCTCGAAATGTATGAAATTGTGCTTATTATTTGAAGACATATAAGCTGAGTGGTAAGCAAAATTGTTACCGAGAGGAAAAACATAAATTAGGTCTGTAAGGCCAAAATGTTTGAGATTGTGTGTACTACTTGAAGCCGTCTAGGCTAAATGGGAAGCAAAACTACTTTATTGCCGAGAGTAAAATATGATTTGGGACCGTGAGGTCAAAATGTTTAAAATTGTGCTTACTACTTGAAGACATCTGGGCTAAGTAGTAAGCGGAACTACTTTATTGACAGGAGGAAAAATATAATTTAGTACTGTGGGGTCAAAATGTTTGAAAGTGTGCTTACTACTTGAGGCCACCTAGGCTAAGTGGTAAGAGAAACTATTTTGGTGCCCAAAGGAAAAATCTAACTTGAGACTATGAGGTCAAAACTATATTTGTGGTAAGGCATTTGTAAATGATCATTCGGGATTGGACTTTGAAGAGAGGGATTCTGGATTTACATTAAATGCATGTCCAAGTGTCAATAGTTGATTGGTTATCTTCAAAAAGCGCCTCTCTTTTCTTATGCAAGGATGATCTAACATCTGAGGAAATCTCTTGACATTCCACTTATAGGTAGTTTCTAAATGAGATCTACGGTGAGAAATACTTCTCTCTCTTCAATCTGTGCTGTTCATTTTAATATAAAAATCTTTATTCTATCTCTCTTCTTTCTATCTATTCAAAATTGTGAAAAAGCCATTGGTATTTCCAAGCTTCCTTCGATTCTTCTTTCGATATTCGTTCTTAAGCTAGTATGTTTTGTTTTCTACTTTATTATTCTTACTAAAATATTAATGTAATCAACGGTAACCTACTCCTTTTTTTACTACTTTTCTAAAGATTAGATTTGGGTTCTTGCTAGCTTTAACCTGCTTAATTGCTGTTCTTGGGAATGTACTAATTTTTCTTCTGATAATCAGATATCTTGCCCCCTTCTCTTACCTAGGAAATAGATGCCCCTGTTAAAACTCAAGAAGATCTTGATAAGGTTTTGATTTTTTTATGGGATCATAGGATTTGGGGCGATCACTCCTAGCTCTGAGATGCATTTTAGTAACCCTCCAGTAGGGTGTTTTGTGTGGTCCATATAACATCTAGAACATTGGATTCTCTTACCTTTATCTCCTTACTTTGTTAAGGTCCTTAAGTTCTACCACATTAATCCCTTTCAACTTTTGGCTACCTCTTATTCAACCTTATAGGCATGAAGATATCATAGGCTACCGAGATATATTCATGATCGAGATAAATTATACGTTCAACTTTCTTGAGTCTAACTCTATTAAAGAATTTCCAATGTACTTTCTCAAATTCTTAAAGCCTCCTCCCTTGAAGGATCCATTTAGTAAAATAATGCCATGACAATGGTTCTTTGTTAAGGCCTCCACCGATCGAATAGTTACTACTTTTAATAATGCCAAAAGCAAACTAAAAGCTCAAGGCTTGATACGTTTTCCTGCTACATTTTGCAAATATAAACCCTTTAGGAAATTTGAAAAAGATTCCACCATTTCCATGGATAGCGGAGAAGAAGCTGAATCAAGTCCCATGGGAAGCGAGACCGAGAGTTTCACACTTTAGCCATTAAGCTAACTTATTCCATGCTCTCAGTATTACTTAGTTTTGAATCTTATTTTAGCCTTATTCCTTTTTCATGTTGTAGTGAATTCCTCTTCTAAGAAGACTGGCTCCCTGGATAAGAAAAAGAAGACGTCCGCCCTATTTTCCTCTGACAAAGGTACTCTTGGCTCGGAAAAGTAAATGTTTTCCTCATCTTCTAAAATTAAAAGTTATGAGGGGAGGGTCTATGATCCACTAGCCAAGAAACACAAGCAAGCAATAGAGATTACAAAACATGCTTTTGAAGGTGACCTCTTCAATGCCATTACCGAATCATATGTTAAACTTCCAACCTCTGCCTTGGGAATCCGAAAAACAATCAAGTATAGCCTCTGTGAAAGCATCAAGGTAAAAATTCTGGTGTAAGCATACTACTTCAATATGTGTCCTTACTTTGTTTACTTCTTTCTAGACTGTGGCGGAAATCTCCTCCCTTTAATATAGGTTCTTTAAAATGAAGGAGATGGTGGTTGCTGCCAAAGCAATGGAAAAGGAATTTGTGGAATTTGTAGCTAAAGTTCAAGAGGCGAATACTCAAGTGGAGGAATCAGGAAGAGCTATGGGAGAGAAGGGTTGTAAGATCAAGATCCTTGAGAAAGCCTAAAAGGAAAGGGATTATAGGCTAGAGAAAGTCATGGCCGGGTGATTGATAAAAAAGTTATATTACTAGAGACGAGCATGAGAGGTAGGCCAACAGATGGGCTTTCCATATTTTATTTGATGCTTATGCTCACCATCGAGATCAAAACATGATTTTCTCTTTATCTTAACTTGGAAGCAACGCTGCCACAGTAGAGGCTAACTATGTTAAGAGGTATAAGGAATGTGAGAAGGAAAAAGTAACCGAGCCTTGGTGGTGGTTGAAGCCGAGACCTTGGTAGGAGGAGGAAGTGGCTTCTTCTGATAAGGAGGTAAGAGAGGATCATTCTAATGATATGCTTAGCAAAGAAAACATTTTGTAGCTTGTCCTTATAATAATACAACTTTTGTCATGTGTAAATATTTTTTGCTTAAAAATTTCTTGATGATTTTTAATACTTAAATTTCCACCCAACCTTGTACTATGTGAATTGCGTATGAAATACCAAACTAGAGTAGCTGATGCGTAGTTCTTCTTTGTTTCCAGTCTTTTCCTTTTACTAACCTTAAGTCGATGTTCCTTAGGGAATAACTTGCCTAAAATGCTCAAAAATTCAGCAAGGTTATGCTTCTCTTTACCAATCTTACGAGGAAAAGGTTGACAAACTTTAAAAGCTAAAAGAAATCCTTAAGACCATTAAGATTAAGAGCGATTTCCTTGAGTCAAAGTTGGGTCTAAAAATTAATAGTTGCTTCTCTTCGAAGAGGAATGAGCCCTAAATCAATCTCTGACCTCAGGAACTAATGTCACAATCCTTTTTTGATGAAGGGTAGGAATGGGGCTAGGAATGACACTGTTAATAAATTCCTTCCAAGATCAAGAGTACTAAGATTGTTTCGTAGATCCCTTGTAACATTCCTGAAATTTATCAAGTTTAATTTGGCAATTAAATTTATTTTGGAAAATAAATTGTGAACTAATTAGAAAATTTTCTAGAATAAATAAATAATTTTGATTATAAACAGAAATTTAATAAGAAATTTAAGTACAAGTAGCTTAAAAATAAACATTTGGATTTGAAATATAAAAATAAAAGAAATTGTATTTGGATCTTTATTTAAATAAAAGAATTTTAATTTGGAATTTGATTTAAAAAAAAAATATTGAATTTATTAACTTTATATTTTCAAAGAACTAATACATATATAAAATTGTTTGTAATAAATAATTGGATTTCAAAATCATTGTTATAAAATTTTATAAGTACAAAATAAAATGTGATTTTATAATTAATAAATTAAGAATTATGTATGAATGATTATTTATTGATTTAGTTATTTCAAATTCATTTTATTTATAAATTGTGTAAGTATAAATAATGGGAAAATGTATACATTTATGTATATAAATAAGATTTAATAAAATAGCTAGTTTTATATGTAACTAAATGTATGAATGTAAATTGAGATTTGAATTTAATTTAAAAATAAAATGTTTTAAAAGTAAGTAGCATTTGAAAGGAATTAAGATGTAATGTATATGTATAAATATTGGTTAAATACTTTTAACATTGTACAAGTATGTATATATACAAAAGAATAAAGATATAAATTTATTTTCAAAGCGTATAAGTTATAAATACAAAATTTATAAATTCATTTGCTTTGTAAACATAAAAAAAGCTGAAATGTAAACATTCACATGGGTTGAAGTAAAGAGAATAGAGTAGAGGAATTAACAAGATCTTAAGCTTATGATTGTTTTTAACAAGTGGCATCAAGTATATTTAATAAAATAAAATAATAAGATTAAAAAAATTGAGAAAACTCTTCATTTCCTATATGCAATTATAATAGCAATGCAGCAGATCTAAAACAACAGTAACATTAGATTTTAGATTTCAAATCTGGAAAAAGTCAAACTCAAGAGCTTCAGTTCAAAACGGAAAAAAATGCTCTTCACCTTCAATTCAAGTTTGAAAAATTCTGAAAATCATGTAAACAAATCTGATCTGTTGCAATGCAAAATTAAGCAAGTTCAGAAGCATGAAACAACTCAAAGTTCTCAACATCCAAGTGGAAATGGCAATCTGAAACCAAGCTTCAGGTTCAAGTTCAATCAATTTGAACAAATCAAAACCAATGCAAATAAACTTGGAAACACTTCCAGTTTCATCAAGAACTGGATCCTCTAAAACAATCTAAGGTTGCATAAGGAGATTCAAAGCAACATAAGATCAGAGCAAGCTCAGTTTAAAAAGTAAACAGAAGGAAATCAAACAACAAGCTTGGAAACCAAATCTGGAAAACAAGTATCTTCATGCATGAAGTTATAAATATGAAGCAACTCAGGTAAAAATTTAAGCAAACTCACAGACAGAAAATTTAATTTTCGAAGCAATTAAAAAAAAAAAACTTAATTAACTATATCATTGTCATGCTGAGGGGATGATTACCCAAACCAAAGAAGATCTGAGAAACAAAACAAAAAGAAATCTGGAGCAGGCCACCTGAGAAACAAAGGCAAAGATTGAGAACTGGGAAAACAAATGAAGAAGCTTTAGCAAATTCAAAACTATAAAAGTTCAGATGATTAAAGAAGTAAAGTTTCTCAACAATCAAACAAGCTTCAGTTTTTCAACTCAGCCCAAAGCTTTTCTCAGTAGCATTAAAATCAAAACAAGAAAAAGAAAACAAATGCCCAGGCAAACCATTGCCTCTGTCCCCTGTCTCTGCTTCAATCTGGTGAGCAAACACTTTCACCTCTGTTTTATGTTTTGATGCTTGTGGTGAATGATGTTGTGGGATGTTGCTTAGCTATTGAGTACACTTGCATGCTTTAAATTAGAAGATGAAAACACATTATAAATCTGCTATGTACATATGTATGAATGCATGCTTGTCTGCTGATGCATGTCTGTCCCCTCAAAATTTGAACCTCTGATTGATCTTAAATAACTTTGCATATCTATGTGTGGGTATAATAGAAGTATGCTTGACTGTGTTTATTTGCAATAGCCTCTGTTGTTTCCTTCTGAACTAAGTTTGACCTAAACTTAAATCTCTTTATGAAATCTAAGTAGAGATAAAATTTTAACAGAGAAAAAGATTACAGGAATGTATATCAATTTTAAAAATAGCTTGAGTATGTTTGTTTCAAAACTACCTGGAAAAAAATTAATAAACAGTAAAACAAAATGGTTCTTGTTTGGCTTAAATTCAAAAAAATATCCACTGAGAGCAAACTTACTCTTAATCTGATTCAATGACTTGATGGAAATGATTAATGCTTAAAGTAAGCTGAAGAAATTAGTTTGCATATGAATGAATCCAAGTATGTATATGCAGATATATCTGTGCATGTTAGTAACAGGCATTTTGCCTCTGTCTGGAAAACAGGTTTCAAACCTGTGTGGGAATTAAAAATATTCCTTCCTGATTCTTGTTTAAATCTTAGGAAAAAAGAAAAAAATGTTTGTTTGAACATGTTTAAGCTTCTAAAATAAATCTAAGTACAATTAACTTAAGAATTCTAAAAAAAAAAAAAAAAAAAAAAAAAAAAGGAAAAAAAAAAAAAAACTGGTTTTAAAGGTTGCAGGTCTGCACATCCATCTGTTGCATTAAGTGGATTAGGAATTTGAGAGGTTGAGTAGGGAGTGTAGAGGTAGATATGGCCAAGGTTGTGTCGATGATGGTGGCTGGAAGTGGTATTACTAGGTGATGACAGGTTGGTCTTGGTTGCAGTGGAACTCAGGTGAACTATGGGGTGTGCAGGGTTTTGACCCGAAGTAGAACTCGGGTATTTCTGTATTTGACTCGAAGTAATTTTGTATGTTGCTCGGGTAGTTTGCTATAGGTATAACTGAGAGTATTTGCAGTTTTTTTGAAGATTCAAAACTTTAGTGCTGTTTTGATTTAAGTGAGATTTAAATCTGAATTCAAATGGAGTTTGAGTTCAAGGTTTTAAAAATGGAATTTTTAGATTTTAAATAAGTTTTAATTCTGTTTCAAATCAAATTTTAAAATAGTTTTCAGGTTTAAACCTGAGAGGTTGGCAGTTTTAAATTTTTGAATAAATTCATATTTTAAGTTGAAACTTGAATCAGGTAATACTTGAATCTGAATTCAAATATAGTTTTGAGTTCAAAAGTTTTTTTTTAAAAATGAAATCTTAAAATCAAATTCAGTTTTAAATCAAAATTAAAACAGTTGCAGGTTTTAAACCAAAGGATTATGCAGTTTTAATTTTTAAATGAATTGGGTTTTGATTCAAGCATAGGTTGTAACTGAATTCAAATGTAGTTGTGAATTCAAAGTTTTTAAAATGAAAATCTAAATTTAAACAAGTTTTAAATTCAGATTTGAAGACAAGTCTAAAACAGTTTCAGGTTTGTTTTTTTAAACCAGAATTAGATTTAAAAACAGTTTTGTAAGTTTTAAAAAGTATGAACAGATTTAAATGTTGAAGTAAAACTTAAATTTGTTTTTTTGAATTCAGATTTAAAAACTGGTTTTTTTTAAGTTTCTCTGAAAACCAGTTTTGAATTCAACAGTTTGTAAATTTAAAAATGAATGAACATGTTCATATGTTTAAAAGTGAATTTGAAAGTGAAATTTGATTTCAAATAAGTTTTAAAACTTGAAAGAATTTGTTTCCTTTAGTATTTGAATTAAAATATGAAATGTTTAATTTAATTTTGGAAATTGAAATAATCAATTTAAATCTTTCTTTATATTTAGATAATGAATGTTCTTTAACATTCATTTTGTTGTAAGGTTTATAATTATTTTAATTTGAATTAATGTTTAATGATTAAACATTTTAAATATCAAATTTTTAAATTGAATTTGAATTTAAATTTAGAAATGTATTGTTTTAATACATTTTGAATTTAAACGGGTCAATTAATAAGTAATTAGGTTAGTTTGGATAATTAAGGATTTCACTTAATTATTTGATTTTTAAATAATGATTTAGATTAATATTAATTAGAAATGATTTATTAATCTAATTCAAATTTTCTTAAGTGTAAAATTAATGGAATGTTGTTAATAATGGGTGATAATTATCTAGGGATAATTTAGTAATTAATTAATGCAATTAATTTTGATAATTGACTAGATTAATTAATTGAATATAATTAATTGTAATTGGTTAAGTATAATTAATTGTTGAAATTAGTTAAGGAATAATAAATCTATTTATTAAGGACAAATAATTTTAACTAAGATTTAATTAACCAATAATTAAAAGTTTATTAGTTAAAGTAATTAATTGAGGAATAAGTAATTAAGATTAAATGATTATAATTAAAGAATAATTAATTAAGAAAATTAATAAATGATTAATAAATGAAGATGGTTAAGACTTAATTTATTTTAGTTAATGATAATAGATCATTGGTTTAAAGATTTCAAATAAAAGTGATTATGAGGGTAATAAATTTATAACGACACGGTTTATTCATCTTAATTAAAGATGTTTGATTGTTATTGGATGTTCTGTGATGGATTGATATATTTGATACGTGATGGGATGCTATGTGATGTTTGTTCTGAGCTGTCATATCTGTGATATATACATATTGTTATGCAAACCCCTTGACCCGTAGAATGACATTTGGTTTTCGATGCGACAGGGAGTCGGATTCCAATCGGTTATCCGAAACCCACATCGAATCATATTAGTTAATCTTTGTGAATGATATTTTACTTTATCTATGAATCTGTGAATATAGATAAGCGTTATGGGTTATACCGCTTATCGATATGATTGAACCTGTGATGATGATGTTGTGCACTATTGTGTTGAACCCCTGGACCACACTTATACACACACAAATATGGATTGCACGTGGAAATGGGTTAAGTCACAGATTTTTGAAATTGTTTTAAAAATTTGATTTTTGAATCCAAATTAGTTTTGAAATTGGAATTGAAGCTTTTGAAAATGAGTTTTCAAAAATGATAGTTATTTTAAATAACCTGGTTGAATCTTGAAATTTAAATGAATTGGTATAAATTTGAATTCAATATTTGAAATTGAATTCTAAAATTTGGAAACTATTGTTTAAAAAGTTATTCAACTTACAAATGGGTTTATATGGGTTTTAAACCATTTTTAAAGGTGATGTTTTGAAATTTAAATTCAACTCAAGATTTCAACTTGTATAAATTAGATTTGCTTTCCTATAAGAAATGAACTTTCAATTTGTGTTAAAGGGCTTCAAGTCTAAAAATGAAAATGGTTTTCCAAGTTATAGATAAATCTTTGGAAACATGTTTTGAAAGCTATATATCTTTAATTTAAAGATTTAATTGGGTTAATCCAAATTGAACGGGAATTGTTTTGAAATCTAGGGATAGATCTTTATGAAACCGGGTGAAACTTTGTGAAATAAATCTTTTTGTTTAAAGATTCAAAGATGGTAATTTGTTTAACCATTTGAAAGAAAAGTTTTGGATGTTATAAGTTGTGACTTAGCTAAAATCCCATATCCATATGTTTTAAAAATATGACGCTCATTATTCGGTTTAGTCGGGAGAGGACCTTGTGTCATATAACCCATTCCGAATAGTGATACGACGTTATGGATAGCAATTGAAGACCGGTGGTGAAGGCCGGGTATTTGTGAGAACGATAGGATAACCTATCGATTGTCTCTGCACCGAGTAGCTACGGTATAGAGATTCCCTTAGTGATGGGAAGTCCGATCGGGATTGTGGATACCCGGATTTGCAAGGGCTTCTTCGGAAGTGCCTTCGGTTCTGTTCGAACCCGGAACAGACTTGTATGGTTGTATGTCCGACATTACACTTTGAGATGTTAACTGATTTCTATCAAATACATTTCTGCTTGGTGGCGGAGAATTTATTCTCTTAGCTTAACACCCTTCTCTGAGACGTACGAACTCGGAGGTTTTGTAGTTGATATTTATCAGTGATATTCCCAATTTGGTAATGTGGCATGCTGAGTGCTGCTGTGTGATGATCATTGGTTGATCATTTGTGATATGATCATTTGTTTGATCATTTATCTTTGTGATCATTGCTTTGGTCATCTGTTGACCCAAAGCATGGCTTTGTTGCACAAAGCGTAGCTTTGTGGACGAGACTGCATCAGGACCTCACACCCCGGAAATGGTCGAAACAGGAAAGATGCGGCAAGGTTATGAGGGTCGCGCCCTTTAGGGTATGTCATTCCCTTCTGGTAAAGGGTGGTATCATGGTATGGAGCCCAGATACTTACTCATGTGGATACTGCAGATCTATTACTTTGTGATACTTTGTGGTTGTTGCGAGCGCTCGGATAAAGGTCCCAAAGGACCGGGGGATGGCATATTCGTGTAGTAGTTACCTAGTTACAGAGGTAACCCGGCCTTGTGTTGGCAGAGATCTAACCGTAACGTTAGTTCTCGGGACGTCCCGCCAGAGGCGTACCCATGTGGCAATAGGAAGTTCCTTAGCCTGACCATTTGTTGGAAATCCATTCTTCAATTACGTGCCTTGTACGGTTTTAGTTGTAGAACCTGCCATTTAACATGGCAGCTATAGTAGGCATAGTATCATGGTACCTATGCTGGCTAGGATTTATATTATACTTTCGAAAGATTTCCCACTATGCACTAGTAATAATATCAAAGAATTTTTCTCGTAGTAAGCATGTTTGACTATCATAAGGAGAAATCTCCCCCATGTGTGCGTTTGCATTGTGTGTGTGCCGGGAGGCCTTATGGTAGTTTCATTTTTCAAAAAGCATTGCGGATTTCAAATTGAAACTCTTTTGTCTGTTTTAAAAGACCAACTGTTTTTGTTTGCTCACACCAGTCCCATGACTGACCTGGAGTTTATTGTTCCTTTCCTAAACTCTGGGTGCCTACTATTTCCCACACGGGCAGTCTAGAGTTGGGGTTTTCAGATAATCAATAGTAGGTGTAGATTCGATAGCTTTCAAGCCTTAGGATTTGGCAATCGCAATTGGATCGAGTTGCTTCTCTTCATCTTGATTTGTGAGTTCGAGCTATTCTGGATTGGTGCCTTGGAGATGGAGATTACCGATACTGGAGTTCTTCCCTGAAGACTATTTTGGAGATGTGTTCCGCTGCTAGTGTTATCTTTTATTTCCGCTGCTATTCTTTGTATCTCTGATAATGGTGATATCTATTGTACCATTCTGTTGTATCATTCATGTTGTATCAGTTATTGTATCAAATGTTGTATATTGATATATGTTGTTCATTTTCTTCCGCTGTGTTATTTACTTAATGTGTTATAAGCTCCGGCGACTCGAATTTGAGCGGTCGAATCTGCGGCATTCGAGTACAATGTAAAGTATGGATGTCGATTTTCGAACGCGAAAAATTCGAGCCGTTACATTTGGTATCAGAGCTGATGGTTAAAACCTTAGCTCAGGAGTATAACATATTAAGTAGCTCATTAGAGATAGGGTGAAGTATACCCTAGAATGAGTATATCCCTAAGATATCCGTTCGAATGCCTCAGTAAATTCTCTTACTATTCACCGATAGTAAGTATGAGTGCGAGGAGAGAACGAGGTAGGGGACAGGGGAGTACCACTATAAATGGTCAATACCCTGCAACAGTGGAAATATCTTTTCTCTATCAATCTCCTTTGATTCGATTTCATATTCTTTTGATTGCTTCATAGCTGCTCCAGAAAGAAGTTTCGGTGTGATGGTAGCCCTACGAATCGTTGTAGAAAATTCTTACTTCGTATCTTCATCTGTTTCTTATCATCTTTTCGATCTAAACTCTAATGGATTTGAAATTGAAAATTTAAATTAAATAAATTGGAAATTTAAATTAAGTAAATAGATTAACTAATTTGAAGATTGAATCCATCTATCTATTCTTTTGGGATCCGATATATTCTACGAACGATTAGTTATCCCTTCGAACTAATCAATGGCCTTGTATATTCGTAGACCAATGAACCCAAATATCTTGTGTAATATTGTATGAGTTGTTCTCATATTGTCAATATTCTTATTTGGTAAGCCAAATACAGAATTGGTATCCAGTCTGATTCGGAAAGATATCTCTATGTCTTTTATCCTTTCTTTGTCGTCTTCTCTGCAATTTCGAGGACGAAATTCTTTTAAGGGGGGAAATCTGTAACATTCCTGAAATTTATCAAGTTTAATTTGGAAATTAAATTTATTTTGGAAAATAAATTGTGAACTAATTAGAAAATTTTCTAGAATAAATAAATAATTTTGATTATAAACAGAAATTTAATAAGAAATTTAAGTACAAGTAGCTTAAAAATAAACATTTGGATTTGAAATATAAAAATAAAAGAAATTGTATTTGGATCTTTATTTAAATAAAAGAATTTTAATTTGGAATTTGATTTTAAAAAAAAATATTGAATTTATTAACTTTATATTTTCAAAGAACTAATACATATATAAAATTGTTTGTAATAAATAATTGGATTTCAAAATCATTGTTATAAAATTTTATAAGTACAAAATAAAATGTGATTTTATAATTAATAAATTAAGAATTATGTATGAATGATTATTTATTGATTTAGTTATTTCAAATTCATTTTATTTATAAATTGTGTAAGTATAAATAATGGGAAAATGTATACATTTATGTATATAAATAAGATTTAATAAAATAGCTAGTTTTATATGTAACTAAATGTATGAATGTAAATTGAGATTTGAATTTAATTTAAAAATAAAATGTTTTAAAAGTAAGTAGCATTTGAAAGGAATTAAGATGTAATGTATATGTATAAATATTGGTTAAATACTTTTAACATTGTACAAGTATGTATATATACAAAAGAATAAAGATATAAATTTATTTTCAAAGCGTATAAGTTATAAATACAAAATTTATAAATTCATTTGCTTTGTAAACATAAAAAAAGCTGAAATGTAAACATTCACATGGGTTGAAGTAAAGAGAATAGAGTAGAGGAATTAACAAGATCTTAAGCTTATGATTGTTTTTAACAAGTGGCATCAAGTATATTTAATAAAATAAAATAATAAGATTAAAAAAATTGAGAAAACTCTTCATTTCCTATATGCAATTATAATAGCAATGCAGCAGATCTAAAACAACAGTAACATTAGATTTTAGATTTCAAATCTGGAAAAAGTCAAACTCAAGAGCTTCAGTTCAAAACGGAAAAAAATGCTCTTCACCTTCAATTCAAGTTTGAAAAATTCTGAAAATCATGTAAACAAATCTGATCTGTTGCAATGCAAAATTAAGCAAGTTCAGAAGCATGAAACAACTCAAAGTTCTCAACATCCAAGTGGAAATGGCAATCTGAAACCAAGCTTCAGGTTCAAGTTCAATCAATTTGAACAAATCAAAACCAATGCAAATAAACTTGGAAACACTTCCAGTTTCATCAAGAACTGGATCCTCTAAAACAATCTAAGGTTGCATAAGGAGATTCAAAGCAACATAAGATCAGAGCAAGCTCAGTTTAAAAAGTAAACAGAAGGAAATCAAACAACAAGCTTGGAAACCAAATCTGGAAAACAAGTATCTTCATGCATGAAGTTATAAATATGAAGCAACTCAGGTAAAAATTTAAGCAAACTCACAGACAGAAAATTTAATTTTCGAAGCAATTAAAAAAAAAAAAACTTAATTAACTATATCATTGTCATGCTGAGGGGATGATTACCCAAACCAAAGAAGATCTGAGAAACAAAACAAAAAGAAATCTGGAGCAGGCCACCTGAGAAACAAAGGCAAAGATTGAGAACTGGGAAAACAAATGAAGAAGCTTTAGCAAATTCAAAACTATAAAAGTTCAGATGATTAAAGAAGTAAAGTTTCTCAACAATCAAACAAGCTTCAGTTTTTCAACTCAGCCCAAAGCTTTTCTCAGTAGCATTAAAATCAAAACAAGAAAAAGAAAACAAATGCCCAGGCAAACCATTGCCTCTGTCCCCTGTCTCTGCTTCAATCTGGTGAGCAAACACTTTCACCTCTGTTTTATGTTTTGATGCTTGTGGTGAATGATGTTGTGGGATGTTGCTTAGCTATTGAGTACACTTGCATGCTTTAAATTAGAAGATGAAAACACATTATAAATCTGCTATGTACATATGTATGAATGCATGCTTGTCTGCTGATGCATGTCTGTCCCCTCAAAATTTGAACCTCTGATTGATCTTAAATAACTTTGCATATCTATGTGTGGGTATAATAGAAGTATGCTTGACTGTGTTTATTTGCAATAGCCTCTGTTGTTTCCTTCTGAACTAAGTTTGACCTAAACTTAAATCTCTTTATGAAATCTAAGTAGAGATAAAATTTTAACAGAGAAAAAGATTACAGGAATGTATATCAATTTTAAAAATAGCTTGAGTATGTTTGTTTCAAAACTACCTGGAAAAAAATTAATAAACAGTAAAACAAAATGGTTCTTGTTTGGCTTAAATTCAAAAAAATATCCACTGAGAGCAAACTTACTCTTAATCTGATTCAATGACTTGATGGAAATGATTAATGCTTAAAGTAAGCTGAAGAAATTAGTTTGCATATGAATGAATCCAAGTATGTATATGCAGATATATCTGTGCATGTTAGTAACAGGCATTTTGCCTCTGTCTGGAAAACAGGTTTCAAACCTGTGTGGGAATTAAAAATATTCCTTCCTGATTCTTGTTTAAATCTTAGGAAAAAAGAAAAAAATGTTTGTTTGAACATGTTTAAGCTTCTAAAATAAATCTAAGTACAATTAACTTAAGAATTCTAAAAAAAAAAAAAAAAAAAAAAAAACTGGTTTTAAAGGTTGCAGGTCTGCACATCCATCTGTTGCATTAAGTGGATTAGGAATTTGAGAGGTTGAGTAGGGAGTGTAGAGATAGATATGGCCAAGGTTGTGTCGATGATGGTGGCTGGAAGTGGTATTACTAGGTGATGACAGGTTGGTCTTGGTTGCAGTGGAACTCAGGTGAACTATGGGGTGTGCAGGGTTTTGACCCGAAGTAGAACTCGGGTATTTCTGTATTTGACTCGAAGTAATTTTGTATGTTGCTCGGGTAGTTTGCTATAGGTATAACTGAGAGTATTTGCAGTTTTTTTGAAGATTCAAAACTTTAGTGCTGTTTTGATTTAAGTGAGATTTAAATCTGAATTCAAATGGAGTTTGAGTTCAAGGTTTTAAAAATGGAATTTTTAGATTTTAAATAAGTTTTAATTCTGTTTCAAATCAAATTTTAAAATAGTTTTCAGGTTTAAACCTGAGAGGTTGGCAGTTTTAAATTTTTGAATAAATTCATATTTTAAGTTGAAACTTGAATCAGGTAATACTTGAATCTGAATTCAAATATAGTTTTGAGTTCAAAAGTTTTTTTTAAAAAATGAAATCTTAAAATCAAATTCAGTTTTAAATCAAAATTAAAACAGTTGCAGGTTTTAAACCAAAGGATTATGCAGTTTTAATTTTTAAATGAATTGGGTTTTGATTCAAGCATAGGTTGTAACTGAATTCAAATGTAGTTGTGAATTCAAAGTTTTTAAAATGAAAATCTAAATTTAAACAAGTTTTAAATTCAGATTTGAAGACAAGTCTAAAACAGTTTCAGGTTTGTTTTTTTAAACCAGAATTAGATTTAAAAACAGTTTTGTAAGTTTTAAAAAGTATGAACAGATTTAAATGTTGAAGTAAAACTTAAATTTGTTTTTTTGAATTCAGATTTAAAAACTGGTTTTTTTTAAGTTTCTTTGAAAACCAGTTTTGAATTCAACAGTTTGTAAATTTAAAAATGAATGAACATGTTCATATGTTTAAAAGTGAATTTGAAAGTGAAATTTGATTTCAAATAAGTTTTAAAACTTGAAAGAATTTGTTTCCTTTAGTATTTGAATTAAAATATGAAATGTTTAATTTAATTTTGGAAATTGAAATAATCAATTTAAATCTTTCTTTATATTTAGATAATGAATGTTCTTTAACATTCATTTTGTTGTAAGGTTTATAATTATTTTAATTTGAATTAATGTTTAATGATTAAACATTTTAAATATCAAATTTTTAAATTGAATTTGAATTTAAATTTAGAAATGTATTGTTTTAATACATTTTGAATTTAAACGGGTCAATTAATAAGTAATTAGGTTAGTTTGGATAATTAAGGATTTCACTTAATTATTTGATTTTTAAATAATGATTTAGATTAATATTAATTAGAAATGATTTATTAATCTAATTCAAATTTTCTTAAGTGTAAAATTAATGGAATGTTGTTAATAATGGGTGATAATTATCTAGGGATAATTTAGTAATTAATTAATGCAATTAATTTTGATAATTGACTAGATTAATTAATTGAATATAATTAATTGTAATTGGTTAAGTATAATTAATTGTTGAAATTAGTTAAGGAATAATAAATCTATTTATTAAGGACAAATAATTTTAACTAAGATTTAATTAACCAATAATTAAAAGTTTATTAGTTAAAGTAATTAATTGAGGAATAAGTAATTAAGATTAAATGATTATAATTAAAGAATAATTAATTAAGAAAATTAATAAATGATTAATAAATGAAGATGGTTAAGACTTAATTTATTTTAGTTAATGATAATAGATCATTGGTTTAAAGATTTCAAATAAAAGTGATTATGAGGGTAATAAATTTATAACGACACGGTTTATTCATCTTAATTAAAGATGTTTGATTGTTATTGGATGTTCTGTGATGGATTGATATATTTGATACGTGATGGGATGCTATGTGATGTTTGTTCTGAGCTGTCATATCTGTGATATATACATATTGTTATGCAAACCCCTTGACCCGTAGAATGACATTTGGTTTTCGATGCGACAGGGAGTCGGATTCCAATCGGTTATCCGAAACCCACATCGAATCATATTAGTTAATCTTTGTGAATGATATTTTACTTTATCTATGAATCTGTGAATATAGATAAGCGTTATGGGTTATACCGCTTATCGATATGATTGAACCTGTGATGATGATGTTGTGCACTATTGTGTTGAACCCCTGGACCACACTTATACACACACAAATATGGATTGCACGTGGAAATGGGTTAAGTCACAGATTTTTGAAATTGTTTTAAAAATTTGATTTTTGAATCCAAATTAGTTTTGGAATTGGAATTGAAGCTTTTGAAAATGAGTTTTCAAAAATGATAGTTATTTTAAATAACCTGGTTGAATCTTGAAATTTAAATGAATTGGTATAAATTTGAATTCAATATTTGAAATTGAATTCTAAAATTTGGAAACTATTGTTTAAAAAGTTATTCAACTTACAAATGGGTTTATATGGGTTTTAAACCATTTTTAAAGGTGATGTTTTGAAATTTAAATTCAACTCAAGATTTCAACTTGTATAAATTAGATTTGCTTTCCTATAAGAAATGAACTTTCAATTTGTGTTAAAGGGCTTCAAGTCTAAAAATGAAAATGGTTTTCCAAGTTATAGATAAATCTTTGGAAACATGTTTTGAAAGCTATATATCTTTAATTTAAAGATTTAATTGGGTTAATCCAAATTGAACGGGAATTGTTTTGAAATCTAGGGATAGATCTTTATGAAACCGGGTGAAACTTTGTGAAATAAATCTTTTTGTTTAAAGATTCAAAGATGGTAATTTGTTTAACCATTTGAAAGAAAAGTTTTGGATGTTATAAGTTGTGACTTAGCTAAAATCCCATATCCATATGTTTTAAAAATACGACGCTCATTATTCGGTTTAGCCGGGAGAGGACCTTGTGTCATATAACCCATTCCGAATAGTGATACGACGTTATGGATAGCAATTGAAGACCGGTGGTGAAGGCTGGGTATTTGTGAGAACGATAGGATAACCTATCGATTGTCTCTGCACCGAGTAGCTACGGTATAGAGATTCCCTTAGTGATGGGAAGTCCGATCGGGATTGTGGATACCCGGATTTGCAAGGGCTTCTTCGGAAGTGCCTTCGGTTCTGTTCGAACCCGGAACAGACTTGTATGGTTGTATGTCCGACATTACACTTTGAGATGTTAACTGATTTCTATCAAATACATTTCTGCTTGGTGGCGGAGAATTTATTCTCTTAGCTTAACACCCTTCTCTGAGACGTACGAACTCAGAGGTTTTGTAGTTGATATTTATCAGTGATATTCCCAATTTGGTAATGTGGCATGCTGAGTGCTGCTGTGTGATGATCATTGGTTGATCATTTGTGATATGATCATTTGTTTGATCATTTATCTTTGTGATCATTGCTTTGGTCATCTGTTGACCCAAAGCATGGCTTTGTTGCACAAAGCGTAGCTTTGTGGACGAGACTGCATCAGGACCTCACACCCCGGAAATGGTCGAAACAGGAAAGATGCGGCAAGGTTATGAGGGTCGCGCCCTTTAGGGTATGTCATTCCCTTCTGGTAAAGGGTGGTATCATGGTATGGAGCCCAGATACTTACTCATGTGGATACTGCAGATCTATTACTTTGTGATACTTTGTGGTTGTTGCGAGCGCTCGGATAAAGGTCCCAAAGGACCGGGGGATGGCATATTCGTGTAGTAGTTACCTAGTTACAGAGGTAACCCGGCCTTGTGTTGGCAGAGATCTAACCGTAACGTTAGTTCTCGGGACGTCCCGCCAGAGGCGTACCCATGTGGCAATAGGAAGTTCCTTAGCCTGACCATTTGTTGGAAATCCATTCTTCAATTACGTGCCTTGTACGGTTTTAGTTGTAGAACCTGCCATTTAACATGGCAGCTATAGTAGGCATAGTATCATGGTACCTATGCTGGCTAGGATTTATATTATACTTTCGAAAGATTTCCCACTATGCACTAGTAATAATATCAAAGAATTTTTCTCGTAGTAAGCATGTTTGACTATCATAAGGAGAAATCTCCCCCATGTGTGCGTTTGCATTGTGTGTGTGCCGGGAGGCCTTATGGTAGTTTCATTTTTCAAAAAGCATTGCGGATTTCAAATTGAAACTCTTTTGTCTGTTTTAAAAGACCAACTGTTTTTGTTTGCTCACACCAGTCCCATGACTGACCTGGAGTTTATTGTTCCTTTCCTAAACTCTGGGTGCCTACTATTTCCCACACGGGCAGTCTAGAGTTGGGGTTTTCAGATAATCAATAGTAGGTGTAGATTCGATAGCTTTCAAGCCTTAGGATTTGGCAATCGCAATTGGATCGAGTTGCTTCTCTTCATCTTGATTTGAGAGTTCGAGCTATTCTGGATTGGTGCCTTGGAGATGGAGATTACCGATACTGGAGTTCTTCCCTGAAGACTATTTTGGAGATGTGTTCCGCTGCTAGTGTTATCTTTTATTTCCGCTGCTATTCTTTGTATCTCTGATAATGGTGATATCTATTGTACCATTCTGTTGTATCATTCATGTTGTATCAGTTATTGTATCAAATGTTGTATATTGATATATGTTGTTCATTTTCTTCCGCTGTGTTATTTACTTAATGTGTTATAAGCTCCGGCGACTCGAATTTGAGCGGTCGAATCTGCGGCATTCGAGTACAATGTAAAGTATGGATGTCGATTTTCGAACGCGAAAAATTCGAGCCGTTACATCCCTGACTTACTTTCTTGGCTTACTTATTTTGGAAAGGATATTTTCCTTTCACTTTCATACTTCTATTTTTTAATTCCCTCGATCTTGTAATCCAGTCTTTGTAACACCATTTCTTTACTAAATTAAGTGTCCTTCTCGACTTATCCCTTGTAACATTTCCTTAGAAAAACTATATGTAAAAGAAGTTTATTCCTTTCGATTTTATTTCTTATGTCGTCACTTTGTATGGGTGTTCTTTAGAATTTTCTCTTTGTAGGGTGTCTTTTGCCCTTGATATACTTTTGTCAAAACCATATCTCAAACCCTACCAAGTTCTATTGTCAGATTCTCTTCTGGAGCCAGCCTAGTAACACAATCATGAATTTCTTCTATGTTTATCATGAATCTACTAGATTTTTAACTTTGGAATATTTTTCCTTGGATTCTAATCTTATTGGGAATCCTTCCAATCTCGAACTTATGAATGATACTTCTTAATCGTGGCTCACAATTATTAAGAATCTGTCTAACATTTTACTCTAACTAGGACTCTACCCAATGCATGGCACTTTTTATCCATGGCTCACTATCATTGGGAATTTACCCAATATTCTAATCTAACTAGAAATCGACTCAATGAATGGCACTTCTTGTCTATGGCTCATTATCATTGGAAATCTACCCAATATTCTAATCTAACTAGGAATCTTCCCAACGCAGGGTACTACTTAACCATGGCTCACTATTATTGGAAACCTATCCAATATTCTAATCCAACTAGGAATCTACCCAGTGCATGGTACTACTTGACCATGACTCACTATAATTGGTAATCTACCCAAAACTCCAATCTAATTGGGAATCGACCCATTGCGGTACTGACCATGGCTTTTATTATTAGGAATCTACCCAACATTCTAATCAAAATGAAAACCTACCAATGCATGGTACAACTTGACCATGACTCACTATTATTGGGAATCTACCTAGAATTTTGATCTAACCAGGGTCTACCCAGCATATGATTCCATTTGACCATGACTCACTATCAACATGCATTCTACTTTTCAATATCTTTTAAACCCAGGTGATATGGGCTTACACTTTATAGCATATCAACTAGGGTTGCTCATATGGTGAGATCTACCAACTTATCATTGGGTCCAAAACTATCACTACTTTTGGCCATCATCGGCCATCTGCAACCACTTTTTGCGGGTATCAGCCATCTACAACCTCTTTTAGTGGGTGTCAGCCATCAAAATCTATTTTATGTTAAAGGCCACACGGAAAGCTAGTTGCAATTTAGAAAAAGGGAAATATGAATCCTTTTGAAAAGAGGTGCTTTCGGACCATTATGTAAAACACTTTTGAAATCACATAGTTTTTAAATCATATTCTTCTATAGAAAGTTTGATTCGATTTTAAGAAAGAAGGTTATTAATGGAATCAGTATTATTATTTTTGTTTTTATATATTTTAGGAAAAATGAAACTCTTTATTGATCTCGTAAGATTAATAGAGAGTTTTAGTCCTTAAATCCTAAATGTAAGTATGATATGCAAGAGTTCTCAAGGGAATAGGACACACCAAAAGAGATACCGTAAACATTAAGAACTAAATGCACCTTCAGAGTAAAGACTCAGTAATTAGCATTATGTCGAAGAAGACTGCACCAGAAAAAGAGAATGAGACTTGTTGATTAAACTTTAAGAAATCTGAAACCATGGGGTTCCCTTTAGGGTTAAACTTTAGCAAAAGAGGTTGTAATCGAGAGGAGCATGTTAACAAAATTGGCAACATCCATTTGATCGTGGTACTTCGATAAAAAAGATTCCTCTTGCAACTTCATCTTTGTAGAAAAGTGTCATATGCATTCACTCGGCAAGAGTTATATGGAATCCTCCTAGAGTCATAAAAAGGAACAAAGTAATAATTTCAAAATTAATACTCAAACTAATGTTTAATAAATTTGGTTAATTTCCCTTTTTTCATAAACTTCTCAATCTCGTAAGAAAGCTTTCGAAATTTTCCTATCTCATGCCCATTCGTTTAATGATAGGCACAATACTTCTTACTCTTTGGGTCTTCTTTCTTTGATAAGAGGTAATCCGGGTAGGAGAAGCTTCACGAGTGTCCAAGAATATTTGAGACAAGCTCTAGTTATATGGATTAAAGACCTGATCAAACGTCAATTTCTTCTGAGACCTACCATCTTGAGTATCCGGGAGGGCTCTCTGATCGAAAAGAATCAAACCTCCATATTTTAGCAATTTGGTGGAAAGGTTCCTAACTTCAATATTTAGCGCCTTAACAATCTTTCCGAGTTAAGCTGATTCGTAGAGTGATTCTTGGAGATATTCTGAATGCTGCCTTATCTGAGAAGCTTGAAGTTCATAAATAGGATCATATTCTTTACCATATTCTTTGTTCAAAATGAGAGTAACCAATCTCTTTTTGTTGTCTTCTTCAATGAGCTGAATGCGAAGGTTATGGGGAAACTCCACGATTAACTTTTCATTTTCAAAGTTACTCATTGTTAGAGGGATGATGTCACTATATTTTTCGAGAAGGAATGAATGATGGAGGTTCAAGCCCTCCTTCTAGCAACAAAAATGTTAGCATAAAATTATGTGTATACCAACCCCCTAGGTTCGAAGTTGTAACTTCGGAAACTAATTGATTATTGACTTCGGTTTTGGGAATATCGAAGTGTGATGCAGTCAAAAATGGGTTACGAGATATCAAAGTGCAAAGCCATGATAATAAATGCCGAGATGTTAAGTTATGGAAAGTAAATAACAAAGAGACTTTTATAGTGGTTTGGGCTAGAAGTCCCTACGTCCATTGTAATGACCCGAAATTTTCGAACCCGAAAATTCCAGATAGTTATGGAAAAGAAGAAAGAGATAGAAGAAGAAGAACAGAAACACCAAACATCTCACAATCGCAGCAGATAAAAATATAATAACAAATAATAATAGCTTACAAAAGAATACTATATCCGCTGATTACATTCCAATACATCAGGGTTTCACATATATTCAAATGCTGGTCATGTACAATCAATTTATCATAGAATTACAATAATATAATTACAGCGGAAATATTCTAAGCGATATTGTCATCCTGCTCGTCTCCTGAGCTACAGAACGTACCTACCTTAAAATCTGTGACAATCGGTCTGACCCAAGCATTACACCAAAGTAACACCCGGGTCAGGCTGGAAACCAGCGTGAGTAATCTCAACTAACATGAAATACCAAAGCAAACAACTTATATAAAACCCGGGGTAACTCAAACCAATTTTACAAGTTCACAATATGTTAAAGACTTAACTAATTTCACACATCCATTTCCTAAGTACCCAAGCTTAGTTTTAAATAGTCCAATCCCTTTAAATCATTTCACCCCAGCATATAGATTTCACATATCAATCCATAAAAATATTCGAAGTGGTTTCGGGTGTTTTCCAATACACGATCCCGGCCTCTTCGAGTCTCACATCATCTTATTCCAATTTATCCATACGAAATACACAACATTTCATATTAGAGGTATCAACTCATTCAAGCATCCAATACCATTCAATCATCCATACGCAAAGCTTAATCGCATACAAGCCAGTTCAATTTACTTCAGTAGAATTTCAAACCTCAATCACTTAGATTTCTTCATTAATTAATTTCTAAGCCAATTAATTAATCAATTCTTCCATATTCATTCATTTCAATTTAATCACCCTGGATTAATTAACTTCCAATTTCATTCAAGTAATTGTCTTTAATTCATTTCTCGATATTAATTATTCTTAACCCAAAATCAATAAGAAATCTTAATTATTTCACAATTTAATTAACTTTATTAATTTACATTAATCTTTAATATCTTATATTACTTAATTCTCATAAGTCGCATATTATGGATTAATCAACCTTAATTCACCAATCTTTAATTACATCATTAATTATATAAATTATTGATTCCCAATATATTTCAATTTACCTAAATCTAAATTAAGTATACTAATTAAACCTCAATACTACTCATTCTTGGTTTATCTCAACCTTTAAATTAACTATCCATTTATTTACTCCTTTAAATAAATCAATTTCCTCTTAATTAATCGTCTTAATTAATTTCTTGATTTATTTACACAAAGTATTTATATTTTGTTTTAATTTAATTAAGTAATTATTCATCAAACCATCCATTGATTATTCTGAATTAATTAAACTTGATTAACTAACTTAATCCATAATTAATTCCAAACCCTTGATTACAAAATTAATTATCCCCAAATTATTAATTAATTGAACTAATTAATTATTTATTTATTTTAATTACACTTCAAATTTAATGAAACATAATTCATTAAGCCCTTAACAACATTAGAATGAAAACGTTTTCTTATTTATACATTAAATCTAAACAATTTACAAACCCGAACCCTTCGAGTCAACCACAATTAACTCGAGATCAAATCAAAACCAAGTCACATCATCATCAATAGCACATCCAATCAAGTTATTCATCCAACCAATTATTTAAATTTAATCATTTAAATTTAAATATAAAAAAAAATCCACAGAGTGAGATTTACTCACCTCTACCTCACAATTGGCAATCCACTTTATTCAATTAACTACATCCAGTAATTATTAAAAAAAAAATTTCGAAATTTTTAATTCATTACTCCCTAGCTATTAATTATTAACCCTCATTGTTAATTTCTAAAACGCAATTCCCATTTATAAATGACTAATTACAAATTACTCAATCATAATTGCAAATCAATTACTTAATTAATCTTTAACTTATTTCATAAATTATCAATCAAACTGTCTTGATTTAAGATTTGAAAAGCATTTAATTTAGAGAATTTTTAAATGATTAATCAATCCCATTTTCGTTTATTTACCCCCTTTCTTTTTTTTACCTAGGGTTTAAACAAACAGAGCTGGAATCAATAAGAATAAAGAGAATAAAATTACTCACAGAAAATTTGATTGTGAGCAAACCCTAACCACGGCCTTAACGACGCCGCCTCCAACTTGACGAACCCCATCGCCATCCAAAGCCGCGAGCACGCTTCATCCAGTCGCCCACATCTTCGTCCCCAGATCCCACTACAACTCGAACCACCAAGTCGCCTGACCGCGTTCTCACTTGAAGTCGTCGTCCCTCCGATGCTTCGCGCGAGAGAGCCTGACCGAAACCCTAACGCGGCCTGACCTTCCTCCCCCTAGCAACGATCGCTCGAGTTCACATCGCAAGATCAAACCCTAACGCGGCCATGGATACAACACTCGGTCGCCATTTGTTTTTTTTACTCGATGTCGAAAATACAAGAATTCGAGAGGAGGAGAACGAATTTCAACAGAAGGGAAGATACGTATTTAAGGGGAGAGGGTAGCCTGTTTGGAAAGGAAGAGAAGGCGTCTTGAAGAAGGTTGCTTATTATTTTTATCTTATATATTTTTTTATTATTAATATTCTTATATTTTACAAGCTGTTCGAACGGACTCCGAATAAAACAAGCCGCCTGGCATTTATAAGATTTTATCCACGTCCCAAACACAATGGAACATGTTTCAAAAGCTAGTTAAATCGAATACGCGAGTTACAGAAGAAAACAATCAAATTTAAATTAAATCGAATAAAATAGTTTCTAAGCGTTTTGAGTTGCCAGGGTCAAACGACAACTCTGATGGCTACGAGAATTGAAATCCGATAATAACTAATTATTATGGATCTAATGGAACTGGTTTCGTCGAATTCCGAGACTGTGCCTCGGAAGGATATTTTTAAATTCAATTTAAACGATATATTCTTAAAATTGAACGAATTACCTTTAAATTAAATTTCAACCATTCTATTACCTTTAGTATGATCATTATAGATTTTATAAGTCTTCAAATTATTTTAAACAGGCTTAGCATCTCAGATTCAACAATTCACCCAATTTCATTTATTAAATTCAACATTTAAACTATACAATTCAATGATTTAATAATCAAGTAAAAATTTATATCTTGAAATTAACTTTTAAATATTTTAAAATCAATTAACTATTCCAATTTTTAAATAGTTAAAAATTCCGGCTTGTCACATTCCTTCCCCCTTAAAAGAATTTCGTCCCCGAAATTACTAGTTAGGAAGAATGATCCAATACTCGTTTATTTTTCCTAAACCCACAATTCAACATCCTACTAACTATCCTTTACTAAAGACACACTATTACCTTATGCAACTTCCAAAACTTTCTATAGTTTCAAACTATAACCCTTTGCTTGATCATTTAAATTTCACATTAAAACCAAATTTTGAATTATCAAAATTTTCTCAAAATTTTTCTAACTCTCTAAATTTCCGAAATTTTTTGCCAGCGTCTGCTTTGCGCGGCTAGCTCGGTACAACTACAGAAGGCCTCTACGGGCTCCCAAATTCCAAAAGAAAACAAAAGCCAAGTGGCTACATCAAAAACCCAATCCAATCTCATCTAGAAATTTAAATACGTACCTTTTTGTCGGGCAATTCACATTTATCTTTTGGAATCAAATCTAATTTTCTTTTCCCCCTTTTAATACCTGCATAACTTACTTAAAAGTAATATCTCATCATAGCCCTTTCAAATCTATACATACTTTTCCTTACAGAAGTTTTCTTACCCATTTCTATTCAAACTAGTTTCCCCCACTTCATACGATTTCAATTTATTTTAAATTTTTCATATTGAATTTTATCTTTCAAGTATAACTGATTCACATTAGTTTCATCTACTAATTTATTCTAATTTCCAATTTGAAATTGTTTGTCGTTAACAGCATTTTCCCAAAATTTTCAAAAATTTTCTAACTCCCAAAATTTCTGGAAAATTTTGGCAGAGTCCCCTTTGTACGGAGGAGCTTTTACAATTTGACAAGAGATATAAATATATATACATCGACCCACACGGTCGGAAAAAGCAAAAACAGTTCATATTTCCTATTTTTATTGCGTAGGCGTACCTCATTTAGCATTTTAAGCAAGCAGCTTATTAATTCAAGCAATTAGCGCAATCCAAACCAGCCAAACGGCCTCCAGGTACCTGTACTTACTCAATTTAAATATGTAAGTGCCATATAAGAAAATCTATTTACATTTCACTTACTTTTAATGGCTAAACACAAGCATTTCAAAAGTAGCAAACACCAAACGCTTACCATAAGCGATTTATATAATTTAAAGTTAATCCAATTGCTTCCAACCAAATTTATATGCCATTACATTCAATTTTAATGGTTTACAATGCAATTGCTTACATTCAATTCATTTTTAAGAAAAACAAACTCCTATTCATATCAATTGATTCAAAAATCAATTATATTTGCTTCCACTAATTCATAGAATTTAATTAAATTTTGTTTATGTTAAACGACAATCATTTCTACGCAATTTGATAATATCCATGTGACTAAATAATTACTTAAGTTTTATAACCAACTAAAATTGATTCCAACTCAATTTTATTTATTTCAATTCCCTTTTTTTTAATTTATTCACAATCATTTTATTTAGCTCGACACATTCCATGCTTGTGTACTACTAACCATTTCCAAATTAATTTGACCTGAGCTTTTATTTAATGGCTTTTACCCTTATTCGAAGGAAAGCTTCCTTAAATTTAAACTTAAGTTACTTTACTTTAATTTATTACAACATCAAACTTAAGTTTACTTCGATTTGATTCTCATTTAATCAAATTCCATTAAACTCAGTTAGCCCACCATTTCATTTTAATTCACCTCCACAATTTATCAAAATAATATCCAAGCGTATACTTAACTCATTTATACTTCAATTAAATATGCCACCGAACTTAAGTTCAGTCTGATAATCCAATTTCAATCAAAACCTTGATTTAGTTTTTTATTCAATCAGACTTCGTCCATTTATTATTTAACTCCATTAACTCATTATCAAATCCAAGTCGAATTCTATTGACAAATTCGAATTCATTTCCAAACTCCATTATTAATTTACAATCCATTTGTTTAATCGAGTTAAATTTTATTAACATACTTTATCAAATAATTATTTATTAGCTTACTTCCAACTTTTATGACAAAGAAAATAACTTCATTAAATTTTCCTGAGTTCAAATTTATTTTTATAATTCCAGTTTGGAGTTTCCCTTTTATTTTCCCAAAATTTCAACACTTCTATTTTAAAAATTTAGAAATGCTTTTAAACCCACCTCATATTATTAAAATAGCTTTTATAAAAATATTTCTTATAACTTGATATCTCAACCAGTCCATCCTTGTTCTCACAGAAATTCAGTCATATGTTGATCAGGCGTAGGACTGAAAATCTATAAGTACTTGGTAAACCTGTTTACAACATCCAGTGAAAATACTCGGAAAATAATTTTATTGAAAATATAGGAAACGTTTTTTTTTAATAAAGGAAATATCTTTGGTGACAATGCTCTGAAAATCATCACCCCCATCCATGGTCGCAGTCAACCCGATGGTTACGTTGTCGTCCCGACAAAATCCGCAGATAACTGTAGGCCTCCGCGCCCCACGATTACACCAAGGAACCCACGACAGATCGCAACTACAACTGGGGTTACGTAGCTATCACAGCAAAAACCCATATAACTGTAGGCATCAGCGCCATCGAATTTCGCTGTCAAAAATGAAACTTCTCCACTCCACTTGACCATAGATTGCAGTCTACCGATGTTGCATTGACTTCCCGACAAAATCAAGTGTAGACCGTTGACACTCATCCTCCACACGATTTTCGCTATGGTCCCCACAGTAGATCGCAGCGACATCCAGTTACACTGTCGTCACAGCATAACCCAAATGCCTCTGTAGGCATCAGCGCCATCGACTTTCGCTACCCAATAATCCTCAGGAACTAGTTTTGTCCAGACTCCTCACAGGATCAACTTTAGAATCCCTCCTTGGGGTTCAAGGCAGCACCACCCGGTGGCACTCCTGAGAAGTTCATTTCAAGGGAGCGCCATTTTCCCCAGAGCCATCATCAAAATATTTTATACTATACATATAGTATCTTTCAAAATCATACACCTAGTATGATCTCATACAAGGCTCCTTTACACAAAATTGATTATCCCAAAATCGATAAATCTCAAACTAGACTTTCCAAATTTCAACATTGATTTTACCTAAAATCAAAAGCCTTTCCAAATCCAAAGGTTATCAAAACCTTTTCCAAAATCCTAATAAGATCCTTTATATATAAATTTTTAAAACTTTGGATCTTTTCAAACTTGTATAAAATTCCTTTTATACTTCAAACATTTTCAAAAACCATTCCCTTCTGGCTATAGATTCAACAAGGGGAGTCTTATCTTATTTAAAAAAAGACATACAACATTGTTTATTCAAAATCAAATATTCAAATCTGATTTCTCCTTCCAATATCAATTTCATCCTAATCCGTATGATGCACACATACCATCCGTACGCTATATCAACCTGATCGCTTACTCGATCACACAATTTCACTTCCGAACTAGTATCGTCCACCCGACTTCCTAGTGCGGACACAGATCTGGTTTCTTGATTAGAAACCGTCATTCTCCTTGCATAGTCATAACTATGATAGAGAATATCCAGAACCAATCAACAATCCATATCCAGGTTCGCCGTCGAAAATCTAGTGAAAAATCCTAACTCGGATCAATAAACTATCTCGAAATTCTATGTTCGAATCTGGATCAAATCGCTGTCAAATCGCTATGCGAATTGGAATAATATACGTACATCCTACGTATTTATTTCCATTGATTATCAGCCAAATCAATTTCCTTTCCATTCACATTTCCTTTAATTCCCATTGAATTGTCACTTCAATTCTTACCTCAGTTGGGTATTTAAATCCATAATAGTTTGAACTCCGACCAATTTAGATTTAGAAAATAGCTTGAAAATTTAAAAAACAAATAGATAAGTAGTTGAAAAATAATTAATAGTTTGCAAAATAGCTTTAAAATAATTAACTAATTATAGAATAGTTGAAAATAGTTGAATAGTTTCAGAAATTTTAGATAATCGCAAAATAGTTGTAAAATAGTAATTAGTTTGTGAAATAGTTGAAAAATAGTAATTAGTTTAGAAAACCGTTGAAAAATGGTTAATAGCTCTAAAATAATTGTAAACCAAGTATAAAATAATTTGGCTTTAAGAAAGAAAGGTTATATAGTTTGGAAAAATAAGTTTATATCAAAACAAATTATATTAAAAATAGTCCAGAGTCAAAACCGTTCACTTTCCCCCAACAATTCAATTTAAATTTCCACTACCATTTAAATTGACCCGATTCCAATAACTACAATTTCCATTGGACTTAATTCATTCCTAACTCAATTGAATTAATTTCCAATTTCTTTCCAACTTCAATTCAAATTCCATTTGACCTTAAACCAATTCCACTTTAATTTTAATTCCAAATTATTCACATAAATCTGGACTAATATCAATTGAACTCTCTTCAAGTTCAATACCCTTTTCAAGTTAATCCAATACAAGTTTCCCATTTGAATTTTAAACTTGTACAACCTTAATTATAGTTTAAAATTTTCAACTTCTATTTATAATCGATTACATTCACATTTTGCTTTTAACTTGTAGTTATACATTTTATTTATCCAATATATTTTTATTATTCCATAAACATTTTAGATCAAGATCCCAGAGTTTAAACAATTTAACAAAATTTCGATATTACCCTAGAATCCAACTATATCCACAATTCTTTGGCAAACTCAATTATCCCTTTGAATTTCAAAACAAAACTCAGTTCACAAACAATTCCAATTTAAACTAATTTGTTAGCAATTTCTCTTCTAGAAACTCGAAAATGAACATCGATGATGCTGCAGTCATCGCCGACGTTATTTTCCAGTAACCAAAAGAGTTCAATGCTTTTATCTCTTTACAAACATTTCCAAATATTTTAATTTCAAATCTCCCGGATTCCAAATTCAACACAAAAATTTGTTTGAAATAATACTATTATTCCTCCAAAACCTTTGGAAACCACTTCTAAATCCGAAGGAATTTTAAATTTTTTTCCAAAAATTCCAAATTCCCAATCCATCCAATTCTTATTTAAACGTTACTCTGGCATTTTCATCTTACTTTATTTTCAAGTATTCTCTGGAATTCTATTTCAAATTATAATCTCATTTATTTATGAAGTTTATTTCAATTTATAAATTACATTCACAATCTATATTTCAAATTCCATTTCGTTATATAAGTTTATTCTTCAACTTTGGTTATAAGTTTCAATTTGGTCGTATTTTATATTACTTCTTAACTTAATTCCAATAATTTAACAACCAATCACCTAAATATTCATTAGAAGGAAATGTTGCTATATATATATCAACATATATTTTTATATAAAATCATTAAAAATCTTTATAAGCAAATAACAAGTATGCTCTCATAAATAAATATATATACTCAACTCATTCTAGAGTACTACGGACTCTATTCAATGAGTAATCCCCACCAGAGCCAAGGTTCTTGCTTAACCTTCATCCATGATACCAAATGTAACGGCCCAAAATTTTCGAACCCGAAAATTCCAGATAGTTATGGAAAAGAAGAAAGATATAGAAGAAGAAGAACAGAAACACCAAACATCTCACAATCGCAGCGGATAAAAATATAATAACAAATAATAATAGCTTACAAAAGAATACTATATCTGTTGATTACATTCCAGTACATTAGGGTTTCACATATATTCAAATGCTGGTCATATACAATCAATTTATCACAGAATTACAATAATATAATTACAGCGGAAATATTCTAAGCGATATTGTCATCCTGCTCGTCTCCTGAGCTCTAGAACGTACTTACCTGAAAATCTGTAACACTCGGTCTGACCCAAGCATTACACCAAAGTAACACCCGGGTCAGGCTGGAAACCAGCGTGAGTAATCTCAACTAACATGAAATACCAAAGCAAACAACTTATATAAAACCCGGGGTAACTCAAACCAATTTTACAAGTTCACAATATGTTAAAGACTTAACTAATTTCACACATCCATTTCCTAAGTACCCAAGCTTAGATTTAAATAGTCCAATCCCTTTAAATCATTTCACCCCAGCATATAGATTTCACATATCAATCCATAAAAATATTCGAAGTGGTTTCGGGTGTTTTCCAATACCCGATCCGGCCTCTTCGAGTCTCACATCATCTTATTCCAATTTATCCATACGAAATACACAACATTTCATATTAGAGGTATCAACTCATTCAAGCGTCCAATACCATTCAATCATCCATACGCAAAGCTTAATCGCATACAAGCCAATTCAATTTACTTCAGTTGAATTTCAAACCTCAATTACTTAGATTTCTTCATTAATTAATTTCTAAGCCAATTAATTAATCAATTCTTCCATATTCATTCATTTCAATTTAATCACCCTGGATTAATTAACTTCCAATTTCATTCAAGTAATTGTCTTTAATTCATTTCTCGATATTAATTATTCTTAACCCAAAATCAATAAGAAATCTTAATTAATTCACAATTTAATTAACTATATTAATTTACATTAATCTTTAATATCTTATATTACTTAATTCTCATAAGTCGCATATTATGGATTAATCAACCTTAATTTACCAATCTTTAATTACATTATTAATTATATAAATTATTGATTCCCAATATATTTCAATTTACCTAAATCTAAATTAAGTATACTAATTAAACCGCAATACTACTCATTCTTGGTTTATCTCAACCTTTAAATTAACTATCCATTTATTTACTCCTTTAAATAAATCAATTTCCTCTTAATTAATCATCTTAATTAATTTCTTGATTTATTTACATAAAGTAATTATATTTTGTTTTAATATAATTAAGTAATTATTCATCAAGCCATCCATTGATTATTCTGAATTAATTAAACTTCATTAACTAACTTAATCCACAATTAATTCCAAACCCTTGATTACAAAATTAATTATCCCCAAATTATTAATTAATTGAACTAATTAATTATTTTAATTACACTTCAAATTTAATGAACCAGAATTCATTAAGCCCTTAACAACATTAGAATGAAAACGTTTTCTTATTTATAAATTAAATCTAAACAATTTACAAACCCGAACCCTTCGAGTCAACCACAATTAACTCAAGATCAAATCAAAACCAAGTCACATCATCATCAATAGCACATCCAATCAAGTTATTCATCCAACAATTATTTAAATTTAATCATTTAAATTTAAAAAAAAAATCCACAGAGTGAGATTTACTAACGTCTACCTCACAATTGGCAATCCACTTTATTCAATTAACTACATCCAGTGATTATTAAAAACAAAATTTAGAAATTTTTAATTCATCACTCCCTAGCTATTAATTATTAACCCTCATTGTTAATCTCTAAAACCCAATACCCATTTATAAATCACTAATTACAAATTACTCAATCATAATTGCAAATCAATTACTTAATTAATCTTTAACCTATTTCATAAATTATCAATCAAACTGTCTTGATTTAAGATTTGAAAAGCATTTAATTTAGAGAATTTTTAAATGATTAATCAATCCCATTTTCGTTTATTTACCCCCTTTCTTTCTTTTTACCTAGGGTTTAAACAAACAGAGCTGGAATCAATAAGAATAAAGAGAATAAAATTACTCACAGAAAATTTGATTGTGAGCAAACCCTAACCACAGCCTCAACGATGCCGCCTCCAACTTGACGAACCCCATCGCCATCCAAAGCCGCGAGCACGCTTCATCCAGTCGCCCACATCTTCGTCCCCAGATCCCACTACAACTCGAACCACCAAGTCGCCTGACCGCGTTCTCACTTGAAGTCGTCGCCCCTCCGATGCTTCGCGCGAGAGAGCCTGACCGAAACCCTAACGCGGCCTGACCTTCCTCTCCCTAGCAACGATCGCTCGAGTTCACATCGCGAGATCAAACCCTAACACGGCCGTGGATACAACCCTCGGTCGCCATTTGTTTTTTTTACTCGATGTCGAAAATACAAGAATTCGAGAGGAGGAGAACGAATTTCAACAGAAGGGGAAGATACGTCTTTAAGGGGAGAGGGTAGCCTGTTTGGAAAGGAAGAGAAGGTGTCTTGAAGAAGGTTGCTTATTATTTTTATTTTATATATTATTTTTTATCAATATTCTTATATTTTACAAGCTGTTCGAACGGACACCGAATAAAACAAGCCGCCTGGCATTTATAAGGTTTTACCCACGTCCCAAACACAATGGAACATGTTTCAAAAGCTAGTTAAATCGAATACGCGAGTTACGGAAGAAAACAATCAAATTTAAATTAAATCGAATAAAATAGTTTCTAAGCGTTTTGAGTTGCCAGGGTAAAACAACAACTCCGATTGCTACGAGAATTGAAATCTGATAATAACTAATTATTATGGATCTAATGGAACTGGTTTCATCGAATTCCGAGACTGTGCCTCGGAAGGATATTTTTAAATTCAATTTAAACGATATATTATTAAAATTGAACGAATTACCTTTAAATTAAATTTCAATCATTCTATTACCTTCAGTATCATCATTATAGATTTTATAAGTCTTCAAATTATTTTAAACAAGCTTAGCATCTCAGATTCAACAACTCACCCAATTTCAATTATTAAATTCAATATTTAAACTATACAATTCAATGATTTAATAATCAAGTAAACATTGATATCTTGAAATTAACTTTTAAATATTTTAAAATCAATTAACTATTCCAATTTTTAAATTGTTAAAAATTCCGAGTCGTCACATCCATTGTCATTTCCTTATTTAATCACCCTTATATAGTCGAGAATCTTATTACATTAAATCTAAGCATTTCTTCCATTAATGAGTTTTTGAATAGAGCTCTCATATAGGAAAGTACTATATGATTTTACATTAGTTCTTTTTCGCCCCATAAGAACCCCTGTTCCTTGGGTTTGGCGCCTATTTATAGCCAATATGTTGTGGCGCCATTGGCGAGGAGCCTTCTCCTTGGATTGTAGACATGGCTTGTTATAAGCCACTTTGATTAAAACACTTGTCATAAACTGGTTGAAAGTGATTTAACGTGGATTGCTGACATGACTCTTTTATATATAGCTTCTTTGATTCCTTTCATTTTTTCTGACCATTGATCCCGGACTGGGGCTATCCGAGCCGTTGATTGTTGATACTTGTTGAAAGGCTTTTTGTTTGGGCAACTATTTCCATCGACTAACCTTTTAACTTAGCTAGACAATGGTATTGATCTTGGTTGAAATTATAAAACAAGCTTTTGGATTACATGCTCTCGACTACTAAATCTGAAGCTCAAGCTCTCGTTGAAAACTAAACAATGGGCCTTGAAATTACAAGATAAAGGACTTTCTTTCCAAATATTCGTGAATTGTACTTTTTGTAAATTATAGTGTAACAATATCCGTAGTGAATATTTAAGTGCAATAGTAAAATCAATGGTTATATTTGATAACTGTTATCCCTCCTTTTGGCAAAGTCGTGATATCATCGATTTGGCAAGGAACGGATGGTCAACGGCCTTAGAAACCAATTATGTACAGTACTATAAACGATGATCGAGAAGATTTGAACAAGGACTTAATCGAAGCATAGTTAGAATAAAGTGAATAGCATGGCCCCACGAAGTTATATTTCAAATTTGGAGTTGATTGTTGTTGACATGAACAAGTCATGGATGAGGCAAGTATTTGTATGGATCGACCAAGAACAATCCATGGAACAGTTCAAGTCTTCGGAGAACCTGCAATATCTTGAAATCTACGAAGCTAATTCATGTGAAACTTTAGGGAATTAACGAAATGAGGAGGAGATCCTACAATAACGATCGCATATTGAGAGGTGGAGGAGGGAGGATGACCGATTGTTTAAGACTGATCGTTCATGTCGATCCGTCCTAACGATCGACATAGTTTAGTGTATATTCCAACTACAACCAAGATCGACCCATATCTCACAATACTCAACCCAAAATGATCCCATATTTTAGGAGCAATCTCAAGAGGCATGTGCGAACCATCTCCAATGATCACACCATGATTGGAGCTAAGAAAAAGGACCGACCAACATTAGGCAGATCAATCCTGATCTTTGAGTTAGCTTGGATGATCGATATGATGGCCCCTTTGGACCTAGAGAACCTTCTTGCAAAGTTTTAACCCTAACCATGCACGTCTTCTCCTATTAATACAGCATGCATAGCTTCAGAAAATGGATCCTGCTTTCTCTATGGATGCTCTGCCATTTTAATTCCTCATTTTTGTACTAATGGATACGCTGATCCAAACACTCTTGTAATGATAATCTAGTGGAAGATAAACAAAAATATGAAGTGGACGTAGGCCAAGATTACCAAACCACTAGAAAAATCTATGTGTTCATTGATGATTTCTATTCTATTTTAATTTCATTCTTCATTTAATCTCTACTAGATTCTATAGGGTGTTGATGCCCATTTTTAGCGTCAACATTTTGATGCTTTCATTGAGAGACGAATTCTCAACTCAATTGGATCTCATCTTCTACGTATGGATTTTCATGTTCGCGAGATAGATCCAGCTTTCGATCGGCAAGTTTCCTATTTCACTCAAATTTGAAAGAGATCTACAAGGATACAATTAGCCATAGCCAGGGAAGCCAAGTTTACTTCCCCTGTAAAAGAAAGAAATCACGATACCTATGATCGATTAGCCATATGTTTGAAGAAAGTGCATACATTTTCAAGTGTTGAAGCGTATGTGGACGAGCGGTCATTGGCCATGCCCCAGACATACTCAATGAAAGATCGTTCCTTATAAATCAATATGCTACATCATCATGTATGATCGTCCTTATGATGATTTACATTGGACATTCCACCAACATGAGTATGACCGATCGCTTCTTCTGTGCGATCATTGTCCATAATGATCATTTCTTCCGATCGTTTTTTGTGCGATCAATTCGGTTGACCTCTTCACCAATCTACCTAATTACTATCTTCATCAATCGTTCCTGTTGGCATCTTCGCTAATCATTCAAGATTAGCTTCTTAATCGATTTTCATTCGTTTAAAACATGAATATGGCCATTTGTTTTTTCTTCACCGATCTTTCCAGTTAGCTTCCTAACCAATCATCCCAGTTGCCATCTTCGCCGAACATTCCAGTTAGCTTCTTGACCGATCATTCTTTTTACCTTATTTATCGATCATTCCAAGATTGCCAACACTGATCGTTTTCTGTTACCATATCCACTAACAAATGTTTAGTCATTCTTTTCTGCTTCTTCCCACAATCCAGCATTAATTGATACTTTCTTTACTTGTCCAATTTCACAATCTTAGCATTTTCTTAGATAAAATATTTTGAGTCCCTCAAAGCTAATATTATATGTTATTGTTAAGAAGTATGGATAAATGACATACAATATTCATTGAAGCTTAGTCTTAGTATAACGCTTTATGTTCTTTTGAGCTTGATAGGTTATATATCCATTTATCATTTAGCCTAACTTTGCATGTCAATTTTGATAATTACAAAAACAAGTAAGATATTAGAACCCAAGAAACTCTAGCCCAAAGCCAAACTCGGGTAAGATCAAGATTTTCTCTAAGAAAATGTCAGGACGACTCCCAGCCCTGTTCATCACTGGCCTTCGAATTTAGTGACTCGAAGCAAACCAATGGTCGGTGTAACATCCCTTATCTAGAGGCCCAAAGCTAAGCGCTACAGATGCTGCAATCATCCAGTATAACTTCTAGCGACAAAATACAGCCATGTTAATGGTATCCATAATATCATAAGCACTCGAATATGAAACAAAATCACAGATTTCAAAAGCAACATTTTATTTATTACATTTCAAATCAAATGTTTCACATTTAAATTACATAATCCGATAATCATTTTTCAGGTTCAGATAAAATATAATTATTACATGAATATGCCAAAAGCGACATATAATGATGCCCCCTTGGTTAACTAGAGTACTATATAGACATAACTGTCTTAAATACAACAACTCCTAAATAGCTATCCGTCAGCCTCCTGCTCGTCTTTGGAAGCTTTATTCGTCAACACGCTAAAACCTATAAAACCTTAGCCCTCGGCCTATTCAAATAAATTTTGAGCACTGGAGAGTTTAGGGGAAAAAAAATAAACTTCCAGTCAGACATAAAGCCTGATGTGAATAATATCATACATCTCGGTTATTTGATGTTAAGTAAGACCACGCCGCTTAGAAGAACTGGTTTCCTCTCACAAATATCCTTTTAAAACATATCTTAGCAATTCTTTATCCTACAACCAAAATTGGTTAAAACTGTAAAGCATTATTACGTAAACATGCATATCGGGTAACAAATGAACTATCTATCCAAATACTATAGTTTTGTTTAGTTAACTACTAACCTTTAGCTAACTTGAGCCTACCAAACAATCTAATCAAAATAGTCTAACACCTGTTTGATACTCCTCTTCTGGACGGCTACCCTTAACTTAAGATATCCTAGGGTCACCTGATCCTAATGGTTTTGCAGCCACACCAATAACCTATATGCATAAAAATATATATTCCCTTCTGTGTGTAATCATATTCTTACCTGTGACAAAACCCGACACAGTAGAATTTTAGACTAAATTAGCTGGGTCTAATAGCTAATGTATAGGCGCGACCGTATACCAATCCCATATGTTAGTCTCAAATCCGAGTCATTTTACTTAGGGTAATCATCTCTTAAATTTTCTTGAAAACCATTCCATCTCAAATTAATTAAAAACTCTTGAATCAAACTTAAAAAAGGAAAATATAACTCCATGCATAACTCAAAATCACCTTGCCATGTTATATATATTTTACTCAAATCTTTGTTGATGAAAACATCTTAACCTTTGAAAGTATCCCTTTCGAAGCCATTGAAAGTATCCCTTTCGAAACCAAGTAAAACCCTTATTTTACCGAGGAAGAAAGGCCAAAACATGCCTTTTGAAACCATTCATAATCTTCCCTTCGAAAATGTTGAAAAACCGGTCCTTCAGAGCATTAAAATATTAGACATCCTTCTTCAAAACCTTTAAATATTACCTTTCGAATACATTGGAAAACCTTTCCTTTCAAACCTTTCGAAACCATTAGGGATCTGCCCCTTCAAAACCATTCTTTAAAACCTTTCGAAAGCAATAAAACATTAGACCTTTCAAAAGCTTTTGGGTTCAAATAAAACATGTGGAAACACCTTTCAAAACCATTATAAATTAACTCCTTCAAAACCATTTGGGTTCTAACTTCAACAAAGCAAAAGGATCATAAAATATTTAATACAAAAGCAGTCGTTCGAAAGCATTTCCTAAGCAAAGAAGTGATGGTGTCGAAACCAACCTTCCGATAGCATCGGAGAAGCAGCTAAGTTTTAAAAGCAAGTATACCTTTCAAAACCATTGGCGTCGAAAGGTAGAAAAGATACAACAAAGGGGTTTCGAACCCGACAAAAGATTTTACTTAAAATAACAGGCACAACCCATTCGAAATCATTCCTTAAAAACATTTGAATCAGTCGAAAGCCAACCAAATCAAAAGCATACCCTTCGAAAGCAAAGCAGGCATGTTTTCATTTAAAAGCAAAGACACACTTCGATCCCTTCGGAACCTTTGGTTTTGACCCAGTGCCTTCCACCTTAATCTACTTCACTCTATACCAAATTATTGATACCAGGTGCATTGGTGTTGATGGCATGGATGCGGTAGTACTTGGACCCTCTATGTCGAAAGTGTTGAAACATGCTAAAAGAATGTAAAAACTGATTTTTACTTTAAAAAGAATTTCTTTTCAACTAACCTGCCTTGTTTGTTAAAATATAATTGGTTACTAATTTTTTTTCTAAAAGTGCTGCCAATATATCAGAAATAAACAATTTAGTTTATTTATAAAATACCCCTTCTCCTTTTATAAATATATAAAACATTTAAGTCCCATACCATTATTCATCAAAACACTTAGGAAAATTCTACAAAAATTCCAAAAAATCATTTTTATATGTTTTTTAACAAATATTAATTCCAGACGCAAAATATTAATTATTTAGACGTAAATAATTTAAAACCCAAATAATTATTTTTTACACTAGAAAATTAATATAAAATCCACATTAATTCGAAAAACATGAAAATTGAAATCCACCTCTAAAATATCATTTCTGATTTATATCTAATATCACAAGGCATGTAAATGTCATTAAATAGGGTTTTTACATTAAAACATATGATAAAACCTGTATGATTAAGCATAAATCATCAACAAGCATATATAAACAATTAATCATTCAAAAACATGGCGTAATCATACTAAGTACTTTAGATTCATCATTAAACCAATTTATTTTTTAGAAAAATGAGACGTAGTCATTATTCACCTTAGCTTTTGAGATTATGGAGTTTTAGATTTGAATGGATTTAAGTTGATTAAGCTTCCCCTTGATTTTTTTTTATCTTCCTCTGGTTACTTCTAATGGTGGCCGGCCTCTTTATTTAATTTTCGTAAATTATTTGAATGTGGAGATACACGGCTAAGGGTTCAGGATATTAGAATGCTCATTTTCCTATTTTACAATCACTTATTATACTTAACCATTTTATTTTTTAGTTCGTTTGTTATCATGGCACGACTACCCCTTATTAGTTACAAATCTCAATCCCCTATTCATCACATTATTTTATTCAATTTGGCTAATTAAATATCCCAAATAATGTTACTAAAAATATTGTAACAAATGGAATTTTCGACACTTGAAAATTGACATTAATCTGTCCATTGTATAAAATGCCAAGCAGTCGAGTGCTGGAAATACCAGTTCATTATGGGTGAAGAAGGAAGAGGTAGAAGAAAATAGAACAACAAACATAGAATCTCACAATCGCAGCGGTATAAAATATAACATATAATTATAGATTTTTACACAAAGGAATCTAGAACAGTATATATACTTACAATTATCAGAGTACAACAATCAATACGTCAAATCTGGACAGTTACAATAACTTGTCCTCATAAAGAGGAAATATAAATCAAGTTCGAAGATACGTCTCTATCATCCAGCTCGTCTCATGTGCTCCATAACATTCTATTTTGAATTTATAATACTCGGTCTGACCCGAGCATTATAATAGAATAACACCCGAGTCTGTCTGGAAAACCAGCATGAGAAAATAGACTCAATTTGAATTATTAACTTTTATCAAAATCCTTTGAAAAACAAAGGTATCTCGTAAGACCGCGTCACACAATACGACAGGTTTTTCCCTTACAACAACCAAAATATTTTATAAAAATCCAGTGATTATAGTAGTTTCTAAATACAAATACTTATTCAAATAGCTGAAATTGTTACATTAATTAAATTCCAACATACTAGGCTCTACAAACAAAACCGTAATCTCGTATTGGAGAATGGATTCCAACGAATGACTGGAGCACCGCCCATCATAGTATAACTCTAGAAAAAATTACCAAGGACCTCGCCGGGATCCCCTACTACAGAAGATCGACTTATTCCTAACCTGGATAGACCGAATATGTTATCACCCCGGGTGTTCCCACCTTTACCATCAAGCGCTCCTTCCATGCACAACCATATCCATAATAAATAGGTTTCCGAGGACATCTAGAAAGGTGATAACATAACCTAATTGGGTGTGACCCACTTAGCCTTACTGCATCCCCCCTGTTTTAGTCATTCTCGATTGATGAGGCTCGAGACTAAGCTTTAACTTTCAAGAACAAAATTTTACTTAGAATGCTCATCGTCCTCCAATGACGATGTTCTAACAACATTCGTCCGTACAAGTTGTCCTTAGTCTGGACAAACCGAATCACCGTCTTCATCATCTTCACGGTATTTATTCTTTGCATTCAAACTGTATCGAAGTGGTTTTCAGGTAATTAAACCCGATCCCAATCTCTTTGAAACGATCAACGAATTTGGCCAAACTTGATAGTCGATTATTTAACTATCAATACACATTCAATAGCAGACATTAGGTCTTATTTCAGGCTTTTCAAAATTTATTTCAAAATATCTTTATAAGATATTACACCCATTGCTTAAACATTTGAAACAGTATTCAAATCCTTGTATTTTTCAACGGAATATTCCCAAACCTTCCAAATACTTAGAATATTTTTCCCCTTCATTTTAGATTCAACTTTAGGAAGTATTCCATTTATTCCCTATTTCTTTTCTCAAAATCATTTACGATTTATTTGTAAATTTCTTAATTCATTTAGAACGAATTTTTACAAGTCCCAGAATTCTTTAATTAATTCCCTTCTATATTTCCAAAGTCAAATAAACTTACTTATAATTCCAATTTCCCTTTCTACTTTTATGAATCCTATTTCATTTTTCGAAGTTCACTTTTATTTAACTTCTTCGGAAACTTCCTTACTTTTCCCAAATTTCGTTTTGAGAATTCTCTTATAAGTCCCCATCCACTAAATAACCATTTCCCAACTCTCGAAAAGATTTATAAATGCATTTAAACCATTTTCAAAACTATATATACATATGTAAATCAGTACTTTAAAGAAAAATAATTATTATTTATTTTTTAAGGCATGTTCAATTAATTATCTAAATATTAAAACACTTTTTATAACAACACTTTTCAAAGCAGGTTTAAAAATCTTGGATTTATTAAAATAAATATTAAGTATTTAAAAGATTCACTTCTGAAGTATTCAACACTAACTAACTTTGAATTACATAAATTTAATAAATAAGCTTTCCGTTTTATAATAAAAACTTAACTTATCAATAAAAATATTTAAATCTCAATAACCAAATTCCAATTTGTAATCTCTCTCGATTTCTATCACATCACTTCCATTTCGGTCTCCTTAACCATTTCCACTTCAAAAATAGTATCCTTTATTTTTTTTCTCACCCTATTTCCATATTTAAATATAAATTCTTCATGTAAATTTATATTTTCAATTTATCACCAGATATCAATTTACTTTATTTATAAACGTCATTTATAAACTTTTGTAACTCCTTTGCGTTTCACTAAAAATAACCTCATTTATAAAATTCCATTTTATAAATTCAATTTCTTATAAATTCCACTTATTTTTCCAATCCACTTTTAATATCGATTTCATCTTCTTTCCATATTTCCCGAATATCATTTTAAAATCCCGTCTTTATAAATTCCTTTATATAATTTATTTTAAATTTTCTATTTAAAATAATTTCCCCACATTGTTTAGTAAGATTAAAAAAAATCAATTATTGCTTATTCAAATTAACCTCTTTTAAATAATCAAAATTCAATTATACATATTTTTATATTGGATATCTCCTTTTAATCCATTAAAATGTATTAAAATAGTATTTATGGTATTCAATATACCAAAGTTAATTTCCCTGCTATTATAACATTTAAAAATTTACAACACATAATAATCTAGCAGATTGTCCAATCGCATTATATATATATATATATATATATGAAAATCACTAAATTTATTTTGAGGAATCCAGTTGGATCCCTCCAACCTATTTCTCTGCATCCACAGATGTTAGACAAAAATAAAAAAAAGAATCCCACTTCGAAGGGAATATCGTGGTTTATGGGGCCATCCGCTATTATGTGGGGGCGCATAGGGTCTCATCCTCTAAAATATGCGGGAATGTCAATCTAACTACCAATATATATAGTAGTATATATTATCACATTCCACTAATAATAACTTTATCAACTGAACCAATCAGGTAATAATTATTTTCACTATTTAAAATTAATTACGGTAAATCCAAAATCGAGTGAGATTTATTTACCTTTGTTAATCGTTCCAATTTCAAATTTATTCCATTATGTAGTATTTTCCGCTGCGAATCCTACATGACCGTTCCGTAATTTTGGACCTTGCATGAATAATTCATGAATTTTTTAAGCTAACAAATTTTATATTTAACTAATTATATAGTAATTAAAATTAATTAAAACTAATCACTTTATCGAATATTGGCCTAGTATTTGGAGTGACAACATAATCCTTTAATAATTCATTTACTTAGTTCTTGTCCATTCCACATAAGCATCTTATCCTCTCATAACAAAATGATCCATCAATGGCTCTACTCCTTTGCTTCAACAATAATAGATTAATCCTAAAATCAAGCGAAGATCAATGTAGCATCAGGATCAGTGAGACGAAATTTAAGAAGTGAGCGGAAGACGGGAAGGCTGATTTTTTTACTTCATTAACAAACTAGGTGCGGGGTTGGTGATTGAATGGAGACAGAATGGCGGTGCCATTGTAGATCTGAATTTGCATCGGGTTATGAAAGGGAAGATCGAATGAAGGCAGAATTGGAGCTTCGACAACGCAAGAGGTGTCTCGACCCAAACCTGAACATCATGACAAGTTGGAGCAAAAAGTGGCCTTCGACGTTAGTCAAAGAAAATATGATCGGACCACCAAGGATGAGAGGATGAGAAGACGTGGAGAATGGGTGAAGGACGAAGGGAGGTTATGAGCGAATGCAGCGGAAGAAGAAGCAGATCCAATTATACGCATCTCCATGTTTTTTAAGTATCGAACGAATTCGATTTGTTGAAGAAGCTAAGAGGATGAGGAGATAATGTGATTTTTTTTATCTCATTGCTTTCAACTAGGAGGGAAGGAAAAAGGGACATGTGATTTAATTAGGGAAAGGAAGCAGGTCGGCCTAAATCAGAAGGTAGGGTGGCTTTGACTGAAAGAAATGACCAAAGGCATTAAATTGACATGACCATATTTTATTAAATTTCCAAATACCAGGCTAATTATTTCGAATTCCTATCGAGGCATGCTGATTGGCATTTATAACGTTATACCGCTATTCCGAACCCAGCGAAACAAGTTTTGAAGCCTAATTCGATCGTATGGAGAAGATAGTCTTTTAAAAACTGACTACATAAATTAAATTCAATTAGATTATTTCTAGGCGTTTCCATTCCATAAGAACAAACGATAACTCCAAAAAATATGAAATTTGGAACCAATAATAATACACTATTACATATCCAAAACCGATTTCGTTGAATTTCGAGACTGTGCGCCAGATTGCTATTTAACGCGTCGATTAAATCGACAAATTTTAAAATTTCGAAAGCGCTTAAAATTTCAATTTAAAAAACTTACTAATTCGATTATAATCCCAAATCCAATATTGACACCATTTAAATATTCAAAATTAATGCTAGAAAACTCAAGTCATTACAAATATGGGGTGTTATAGTTGACTCCAAGCAAGTAGCAGATTTTCTCGGGTCCGACTCCAAGTAACTTACCGCTAATCCGTCGTTACCGATTCATCTTGCTTTCCTCATATCTTGAGCATGCAAACATCATTCACAAGCATAACAAGTAGCTGTAACTTAAAGTGAACCGGATTGACGATGATAGAAACATCCGACTCCTATTAATAAAGAACTTCGACAATCAATTGAACCACCCATGGTCGGCTTCCAGTTGAGAAGGACTGGGAAAAATTGGAATAGAAAGCATACGACATTACTTCAGTTATCAATGAGATTTATTCAAACCTTAATTGAATTTTTTTCTGTTTCAATTTCAATTGTGTTATAAACTACGATGAACCTGAACTAAACTACTTCTGATATTAGGCTCCGACCAACCTCTGCAGACTATGATCAAACCTTTGGAGTTTCATCAAGATAAGCATAATTCAACTGCTCATCATCTACCATATGCCTCTGACTTGGGGCTAAGAACTTGAGGTGAAAATGCTCGACAAGGTTAGAATCCAATAAAATTGGACATAGATGACCGTCCACTCATCAGTCATCATATTTGACTTAAAGACCTAAGAAAGACTTGTAGCGAATGTGACCCGATCGTCCACTCCTCGAATCATAAAATGAAGTTCGATAAGATGCATATGCCTCTACCAAAGCTCAGTGATGCTGGGATCCAACTAGAGTGGACGTGATTTAATCGTCTACACATCAACTCCTACCTTGGAAACATAGGGGAGTTTAGAAGCTCGACTTAAATTAGGCGTGACTAATTGCCTGCTCATCAACCATCGCCCTCAACACGTGAACATGACTATAGTTTAAGGTGGATATGACCTAACTGTCGAACCCTAGTGTGGATGTGATTTGACAATCCATCGCCTACTCCCTTCCTTGGCTTGACAAGAGGAGCTACAACCACCAAGCGGATAAGAATCGATCGACTCACTTGCCAAGTTCTATCCTTCATATCAATGGCAAATATTCCATTCCATGAATATACATGATTCGACCGTTCATTTAAGAACTCTTACCATGATTGACAACTGGAGTATAAATCAAAAATGAGTGTGATTGACCACCAATTGACTAACTCTGGCCCCAGAGTGTGGGCCGAAGTATAAACACCAAAAATTTGAGTGTGATACGAATGTCCATTGATAAAATCTAAGTTCCCAGAGTGCGAACTGGAGTATGAACATGATTTGGGCATAAACCGACCACCCACGAAATAACTCTAAGTCCTCAGAATGCGGATTGGAGTTTAAAGACGATTCAGGTGTGAACTAACCACCCATGAGACAAGTTTAAGTCTCCAGGGTATGGACTGGAGTATAAACATGATTAAGGCATGAACCGACCACCCACGAGACAACTCTAAGTCCCTAGAGTGTGGATTGGAGTATTAAAATGATTCGGGCTTGAACCGACCGGCCACGGGATAACTCTAAGTCCCCAGAGTGCGGAGTAGAGTACAAACATGATTTTAGTGTGAACCAACCATGCACTAGACATTTCTATGCCCCCAGAGTGTGGACTGCAGTACAAACATGATTTGAGCATGAATTGACTGCTCATGGGATAACTCTAAGTTCCCAGAGTGTGGATTGGAGTATAAACATGATTTGGGCATGAACCGACCACCCACGATATAACTCTAAGTCCTAAGAGTGCTAACTGGGGTATAAACATAATTTAGGTGTGAACCGACCACCCACGAGAAAACTCTAAATCCCCAGAGCACAGACTGGACATGAACATAAATTGAGCGTGAACCGATCGGTTGCAAAATAAATTTAAGTCCCCAGAGCATAGACGTGAATACAAACTAGAAAAGGTAAATACGACAGCACACCATTGCTCCAACTTGGTGTTCCTTATGACTTAAGGCAACGACCACAAGGAGGCCTCAGTGAAAAACTAATCGGAACGACGTCTAAAGTTATGGGCGACTGATAATATCATGCTACAGGGTCGACGTTCAGTACCGATCCATACAAAAAACAGATGTGACCCAGACATCCTTTGAAAAACTTCGATCGTCGAAGCGCGAATAGGAGAATAAATCATAGATGAGTGTGACTTGACCATTCATTCTCCAACTCCCTCCTTTGATCCATCAAGACGAGTACAAAACCTGATGAGCATGACCTGACTATACTAATCCATCTCTGTCCCCAGATCTGATGGGAGAATATGAATTAAAACGAACTCGATTGACCGTCTAGCTCTGAATGAATGTGACACGAACATTCATTCGTTGACTCTTACCTTGATCCGACTGGAAGAGCAATATGAAACATCCGTGATTCGACCGTCTGCACACAAATCCTTACCCTTGGTCCTATAAGGAGAGCATAAACCAATGATTGAATTTGACTTGACTATCTATTCTTCAGGTCCTTGTGTAGAGTATTAAAAAATTTGCGCTAAAAGTCGATGTGATTGACTGTCCAGTATCCAACTCATGCCCAAAGATCAATGGATACCGAATTATTTCCCTTTGGAAGCAAAAACCGAAATACAATCTAGGATAGGTGAGACTCAACCTTCCATCAACTAACCTGATCTCATGATTCAACGAGAAAAAAGTGTAAAGCTAAAGTGGACATGGCTTGTGTTCCTACTTATCGATGTATGCCCTAGACTTGGGGGGCGCACGAAAGAAACTAGATGAATGTGAACCGACTATCGTTGATCGACTTTAAGTCTTTGGAGTTTAATTGGGGTATAAACATGACTGGGACAAGACTTGACCATCAATGCAGTACATTTATCACACCCAAACTGGGGAAGAAGTGTGACCTTCCAAGGAATGACTATGATAGCTTAACACCGCGAGTCGTATCCAACGTTTACAACGACTCAAGGCCACAACCTTCGGGAGGCCTCGAGATTGGTTAATCAGATCAACATTCAATTCAATGAGTAATGAGTCACAAGTGCATAAATGGAAAATGTTATAGTTTGGACATTTGAAGGAGTAATTGCTGAAATCTTACATAAGAACAAAAGAATTTTATTCACATGAAACTTGTTGTGCATCACATAAGTCGACTCAAAATGCAAGAAAAAAGTGGAGTTCCACGTCCAAACAAATACAACCAACAGAAAAGAGAAATGATCATATGAACTATTTACATGTCCTAAGATTACTTCTTGGATTTTCTGTCCTTCTTTCGTTCTTCGAAGTGGTCCTTCTGAACTACCACTCAACCCCCTCTTTAACCCTTTGCCGCCTCGGCTTCTCTTCGAAGGAGTCCCCTCAGCTGAATGAATCAGTGCGATATCTTCTTTGGAAGTAGGAGGATGGAGGCATCCTTAGCACAAGAAGCAAGGAGAATGTCATCTAGAGGAATCGTTCCACCAAGAGGGATCGTCTGAAGCGGGGAAGGAATCGGTTCATTTGAGATCGAACATACAGGCTCACCCTTTATCTTCTTTTTGATACTCCTCTCGCTCAATCCGCTGTTTCATATAGAGCTCACCAGTCGGATCAGATGAACCTATGATCATGACTTCCTCATCAAAAGGGATTTCATGGCGTGGATCGCTTCCCTCCTTGAATAATACATCTATGAACTAGTCGTCAATAACAAATGTATCTTCTTGAGCTCTTTGAGTGATTGTCGAAGTTGTAACTTTAACAGATTCTATTGCACCTGTTTACAACTCCAATTGAGGCTCTTATGTAGGGAGATGAGCAATGCTTGAAGAATCCGAAACTAAGAAAAAATAGGTGAAAAGATTAGAAATATCAATTGATGACCACCCAACCTTATGAAAGATAGGAAAAGTCGATGGAATACCTTCTCTGGGATGACTTCTAGGTTGAGCCAAAGCGTCTTTAGAACTACGCTCGAGAATTCGAGATAGTTGTGGATTGTTCGGAACATACCCGGAAATAGTTGAGGAGCTTTCTACAGAACTAGACATGACTTGGGACATCGGGGGTAATTCAACAGTGATATCAGGTGGCGCCGACCTGGACCCTTCGCCCACTTCGTGTGAAGGAGCAACCACAGACTCTTTCTAGAGAGAAAGATGTCATGTAATATTTTATGGTCGTCTCCCACTGGCACTTCGATTTCAATTTTAAATACATAACATCCCTTGAGTCATCATGTTTTTTCTCTTCTACGATAAGAAATTCCCAAGCACGATGGAGCTGGTAAGGATAGTCTTCACCGAGCCACGCCAAATTCCTATGCTTGAGAACATTGGCATTGTAAAGAGTGAGAAGCAAGTCGAGCTCATTTATTGTCTCTTCTCTGACCTTTCCTTTGGTAGCTTTCGTTACATGTTGAATGAGCACGTCGACATTTTTGGCCTTTTTAATAGCCATTTCCATCAACCCTGGAACGAACCAATTCTTTACAACAATACTGAGGGATTCAATGAGAATCATCTTTTTCTTTATTCACATACTCAAGCTTGGCCTTGAGATGAAGTATTTCCTTCAAGGCTGCAGACTCAAAATTCCTAGCCACATTTCGCTCGAGCGCTATCTCTTGGTTCCGATAATGCAATACTTAGACCATATCAAGATAGCTGTATTTCATAGCTTCCATTGATTTCATAGCAACGTTAGCTTTTACTTCGGCTTTAGATAAGGCAGTTCTAGAGGCATCCAACTCATTTGTCAAAGTGTCGACAATTCTTTTGTCCTAAGCCGCTTGGTGTTTATCTTTTCTATCTCTACTACACGCTCGAAAGAAACTTTTGACATTTCTTCCGCTACCTCCATCCATTCCCGATATTGCATATGAATGTTAGTGACGCAATCGATGGTTCACTTTAAAAAATGATCTGGAACCTTCTTCAAGTTAAGAGGAAAATAAAATCCTTCAAAGCATAAATTCGGAAATTCTTTACGAAGCTATGCCATACGAGCTGTAGGATCGATTGTAGGATCTTTAGTAGCATCTTCAACTTTGATACTTTCTTTATTAGCTTTTGGGAAGTAGTGTAATCTCCATAGCGGTGTCAATCACTCGGCCATTGAGAATGAGATGGAACCAAGGTTTATGGAGGCATTGGAGCAGTATAAGGACCGCTAGGTGGATCGATGGCGGGTACCTATGGTCAGCTGGTCTCCAGGACCTTTTGGAGGAGGAGATCTCAATCTATGTTTATCCTAAGCTAGCCTATCCCTGTTCTCTCTTTCTTGATAACCCCGATCGTGGTTGGAATGATAGCTAGAATCATAGTAATCTCGACTGTCCTGATAGGAGCCATAACGTGAACCCAATGAATGATGATGAATATCCCAGAGAGAATCAAACATGTTCCTCTTCCTCACCATCATTTCTACAAAGGAATAAAATATCAATCATCTTTAAGCATTAGAGAGCATAATTCAAGTATAGTGCAGTGTGGAATAGTGCAACTATGTGTAAGTGTCCTACTGTAATCCCCCGACAGACCAGGTGCAAGAGCATTGATAATTGGTGAAACCTCTCCTCCCAAAGTAGGGATCTCCGAGCCAATTATTATGGGGGACTCTGATCCTCTAATGCTCACATCAGTAAAATGGATGGCATCGAGATCAGGTGGAATTGGTAGATCTTATAAAGGGTCTAATAGTAAACTCAAACGCTCCGACAGTTAGGAGGAAGATTCATCTTGAACAATCTTATGGGCCATCGACGACTTGGATTGATCAGAGAGGCAACTTCTTGGAAGCTTATGTATGAAAGTTTTCTTTTTTCTCTTGTCTGCAACTGAGGTTTTAAGACTTGCGAGGATCTGACATCGACCCTAAGATTAGATATTTCACCACTATGACCAAGTGCATCGCCACCATGCTATCTGGCATCAATATCAGTAAACTCTTGGGTACGCGTGACTAGGGTTACCACGGGGCCGGATTGACTATCTCATAGACCGATTGCAACCCATTACTTTGTCCTGCCGTCTGGGAAATTTTAGTTAGTCCCATGCGGAGGCCCTCATCTATCAAACCAAAAGCTTGAATTTCACTGAAGGTCGTTAGCTAGCAAAAGTTTGGTTATTGTCTATGTTATAGATGAGTTTTAACATGATAGTTAAAGGCATTGGTTTGTGTCATTTTTTCTAGGGCAATTTGCTACCAATCATGAAGTTCATATCATACGCAAGTCATGCACAAGTCTTAATGTTTGTCCAAGTATGAAAGACTCAAGCTCATTACCTAGTTCAAGTTTCTATATTTTTGTTCCATTTTATAAAAAAGAGGGAGTGGTTCATGTAGGGTTAGACTGATCATTATGGCATAATTATATAGGTCGATCGTTCTAATATTATTCTATAGTCGATCGTTTCCCCAAGAAAGCACTAGACAATTGTTCACCATCAACCTTTCCCATAAATCATTCTTATATGGCCATAGCTCTAAGCTATAACTGATTGTTTGTTAGCAATTGTCAAGCTTTAACGCCCCATAAGTATGCCGATCGTCTAAGAGAGGCGATCGACGATCGATCATATAGCGTCTTAACAGTCCAAAGCACCATTCCAAACAATGAATGATTGAATAAAGACACGACTCGTTAATATCTAACAACTCAATCTCTATTACACACAATCGTAAGGAGAGAGAAAGGAAGGAAGCGATCCCATAGACGAATTAGATCGCCATGGTTTTGAAATTTCAATCTTAAAATTATGAAGTGAATGTGAAATTCATGCTACCTAAATTTGAATCTAAAAAAGGGGAATGTCAAGACGATTTGGAAAATCGGTGAATTTGTTGTGTTTGATGAAGGATTAGTAAGAAGGAGTGGAAGAACTCGCTTAATCTTTGCTTTAGAAGGGAGAGATGAAGGAGAGTGAAGGAGAATGACTAAGTATAGGAGCTCATATAGGAGAGAGATATGCCGATCATTTTCAGTCAAAAACTCTATGCCGATCGTTTTTGGAAAGCTCTATGTCGATCCATAACCAAGCTTTGTGCTGATAGATCCATTTCCAAGCTATTGCAATTCATTCCATTTCCTAGCATATGCCAATCGATTCCACGATCGCAAGTGGATTTAAATTTGTATTTTAAACGAAGGAAAGATACATAAAAAATGAATGATGAAATGAACGGAGGAAGATTTTTATAGGAAGTTATCACTGTTAAATTAAAAGGGACTCGTGAACATGTAATCGCAATCAAGAGTCAGGTGCATACACGTATATATATGAGTATACTGTTTGAAATTTAATTCTCTAAAATCAGTAAATAAAACCGACTGAGAATTTAGTCAGAGCCGACAAGAGGAAAACAAAAGCTATGTTGCTAAAGCATGAAAATCGCTTAGGTAAAACAACATGATAGTTAACAAGTAGTGATCCCATATTTATACTATTGGAGATCGAGCAATCATCATGATGGATAAGGAAATTACGACCCTCAACAAGAAAATAGCTCAATGAAAGGATAATGACTACTCGATGAACCTGATGGGTTTCTTTCTGACGATTCATGTTTAAGACTATTCAAAGCATGTCATTTTCAAAATGAGACGTACTTTGGGTGGAAAATGTTATCCCACCTTCTGGCAAAGCCATGATATCATCGATTTTCCTAGGAACGGATGGTCAACTGCCTTAGAATCCAATTACGTGCAATACTATAGACGATGGTTGGGTAGATTTTGTAACAACCCGCATATTTATCGATCTTTGTATTTAAATATTTTATTTAAATATTTTATCGATACTCGGAATTTAGTCCGAAAAGCTGCTTTTTGCATACGGTCGAATCAGGACTCGGGACCACTCCCATTGAGCTCAAAATGACGTTTGTGATCTTTTTAAGTATAAACTTTGATAGGTTTGGAGATAGTAGAATTTTGCTACTTTTTCACTTAGGGCTTTGGTTTGGGCTAAGCCCATTAACCCCACTTAACTCAGTTCCAACCCTCTCCTCTTCATTTACTTCCTTTCTATTTTTCTTTATACTCAAGCTTTTATAACAATGGAGAGTGGAATGGGAAATTAAAACTCAAGCCCTAGTTTTCTTTTGCAAATCAAACTCTAGCTCCAAACTAATAGAAGAACCCATTGGTAAGCCTTCTCTTCATCTTCTCCAACTCCTTCTCTCTTGAATTTCAGAAATTCCTAAACCTAACTTTGGGAATGTTCTTCTTTTTGAGCATAGATTCAAGCTCGTTTGGGTTGTGTTGAAGAGAGGTTGATTCTCCCTTTGCTTTCGAGCTTCTTCTTCAATAGTTTGGGTTCAAAGATGAGATTTTTATCTCACATCTTTGTCTATAATTATCTTCGATTGTTAGGTATGAATTCCTAACACTTATTCTTGTGCGATTGATTTTGGTTTGGATTGATTTTGTGTAAATTCCAATTTTTGGTGTTTTGGTCTAATTTATGAAAATCCTTTTTATGGATATTTGGACATTGATATTTGAGGCGTATCGAAGAGCAGTTAAGGCTGGGCTGTCGCTTGGCGTAAATCATTAGTCGTTGTCGCTCGATCGATCGCTTTCGGTATTCGTTTGGCCATTTTTGGTCTAGGTTTAGGAAATGCCCTGAACCCCAGTTTCAGACGTCTGAAACGTTAGATTCAGACGTCTGAATATTATACTAGGAATTTTTATTCCCCAGTATTCAGACGTCTGAATCTATATTCCAGACGTCTGAATTGGTTCGAATTGAACCAAAAAGGAAATAGGCTAAAATTTAGCATTTCCAGATGTCTGAATTTATTGATTCAGACGTCTGAATTCTGTCCTGGAAAGTATTTTATTATTTCCAGATTCAGACGTCTGAATCATATCTTTCAGACGTCTGAATATGCCAATTTTTGCCTATTTAGCTTGAATTTCCAACTTTAATCGATTCGTGTTGATTCCCTTTTTGTTGTTATCATTTATTATTGACTTTGATGACATTTCCTTCGTGATTTTTGGGAATATCCATTTCGATGGATTCCGTAATCGATTTCTTTGGATTTTATTCACGTCTTCGAATGTGAATTTCGGTGGTTGATCGTTTCTACAATCACTTCTATGATTTGCCACTTTAAAATATAAAGGTTTTCTATACTAGTAGTAAATATCAAAACTCTTTCTTCAAACCGATTTCAACTCTATTTTCAATAACAAAGCTCTTTTCTTAAACCATTTTCCAATCTACTAGTATATACAAACGTTTACCTCACTCGGATGAGAAATCTAATTAAACGGCTTAATAAAACAAGTGGTATGAAACACTTGCGTTCACTTCGTCGGTTAATTCTTGGACTTGTTCGACTGAACCTCTTGTGACAATTTTCTAGTGAAGATTTACAGTTTGTTCGTAAATATTTAAGTTAAGAAAGTGGTTATGGGACACGAGGCTAAACTTTTATATTTACTAGCTTAGTGTAATTGACACTTCTCGTTGATCATGACGATCATCTTTGTGATTTAGACTAGTAATGTGCGATGTCTCTTTGTCTGCGAGGGAGACTAAACCCCGTTTTGTGGAATTTCGACTCAAATTGGTGGGGTAGCAACCCATGGTCTTTGGGCCGTTTGTGGAGCTTCGGCTCAATTTGTGATGGTTAGCAACCATGGAATTAGCGTTCCGTTTGTGATACACGTGTTGGTGAGCTTTATGCTCCCGTTTGTGATAGGCCTTTCCCTCCTTTTGTGATTTCTGGATTTCTTGAGATGATTTCTAGAATTTGTGCTTCACCAATTTTCGTGATTTTCATTGATAAGTTTTATCAATATTTGTGCATTGGTGAATTTGTGCGTCATTGACTTTTGTGATTGATATTGATATTGATATAATTTTCAATATTTATGGTTTGGTGAATGAAATAAATAGTATGACATTCCTTTTGATCCTTGACAAGGTTTTTGTGATATTGATTAATCTCTTGTTGATTTTTAATTACTTATTTATCACAGCTTGGCATTGTGAATATTATGCGTTTAGTCATATCTCTTATTCTATATCGTTTCATATGATATTTGTAGCTAGACTGATCCATTTATTATTTTCTTATTAAATAATACTCGGGTCAGACCGAGAGGTTACAGGTGCTTCAGCTTGACTTCTCACTTGGGATTGATTTCTCCGACTTTTGGCTAACTACTTATATTAGTAGTTTATTCTGGTGTACACATTTGAGATATAGACTCTATGATGTATACTTACTCTTTTGCGTAGTTCTTGTAACTATTCTTTTGTGATAGCGTGGGTCTTGCTTGACTACTACTCTGATGAACACTTTTATGTGTTATATATATTTGTATCTATTTCCGCCTTTGTGATATGAATTATCTGTGACTGATTTGTGTTATGTTTATTTCTATATTTGTTTCCGAAGACATAATAGCCACTGTGTAGTAGCTTTGAGTTTGTGTCGGTATGTCGGATGTCCTCTTGAAAAGAATGCAAGTTACATTTGATATGGCATATCGGTACTCGCACAAAGAAATTATACAGATGGTCGCTCCTCAACAGCCTTATTCTCCGTGCGAGTTGACGGCATTACACAGTAGTGTCCTTGGCTAGCGTGGGTATAGAGGTGGGGCGTCACAGCTTGGTATCAGAGCCAAACTTCGGAACAATGTAGAATAACTTAACAAGGATCATCGTCCTAAGTCTTTCTTAGGAGTCGTGCTTTAGGATTTAATTCAAGTCTTCGTACCGATTCATCCTATTTTCTTTATGATTCCTGGTTTTATCTATCAAGATTGCTTGATATTCATTTTGTGAATAATCTTTTTCTTCTTCTTTATTTCTTTCTAAAGAAAGAAAAATGGTTAGACCTGGCCGTCCCAGCACCGGTCAATCTAGTGCTACTCCCCAAGATGGAGTTTTTATGACTACCCAGCAACTTCCTGACCTTGTCACGAATGCTTAAGCAGCTGGCTCTAATCCGGAACCTACTCACCCTAAATCTGGGTTTGCACATTTATGCAATGATTACACCAACCTGGGTGGGAAGCCATTTAAAGGTTCTGAAACTATTATTGAAGTCCAGGCTTGGTTAAGAGCATGCGATCGAATCTTTTCTCGCATGAACCTCATTGATCTTCACCGAGTTCGGGTGGCTTCTAGTATGCTCCAAGAAAGAGCATTAGACTGGTACGAGCTTCTGATTTCTAAAATAAATGAAGCGGATCTCACTTGGGAGAAATTCAGAGAGCGCTTCGAGTTAAAATTTGTACCCGAAGCTGAGAAGGTGACTTTGGCTCGCCGTTTTATTGATCTTGTTCAAGGTAAATCTTCCGTGGCAGATTATGTCGCGTCTTTTGAATATTTCTCTAAATACGGGGTTGAATATATTAACACCCCATTGAAGAAAAATCAAAGATTTGTCTATGGCTTGAACAAGAGTCTCAAGAAGCCATTACTTCTAAAATTAGAAGTTTCTTTCGACCAACTCGTCGATATCGCTCTTCGTCTTGAAGAAGCGGATGGGGAAAATGACGTTGAAGTGGTAGGTTTCAAACCAAACTTCAACAACAACAAGAAAAGGCCTAATAAATTCAAAGGTCCTTATCCCAATAAGAAAGGGAAGCAAGCAACCTCTGTGGCAAAGACTTCTTCCTTTGGTTGTGGGGAATACTATAATTGTGGTTCGAAGGACCATTACGCGAACAAGTGTCCAAAGTCTCTCTCTTGTCGCTACTGCAAAGGTCCCGGTCATGTTATATCTTCATGCCCCAAGATTCAAGGCAAGAAGGAGGGAAAGTTAAATGTTGCTCAAACCCCTGGCAACACATCTCATGGCCAAGGTATGTCTCATTCTATCCTTGATGGCACCATTATATTTCGTGATCAACCCGTTCGATTTCTTTTCGATACGGGTGCATCCCATTCTTTTATATCAAAAGAACTTGTTGATACTTTTTCTTTAAGTGTTGTTGCTTTAATGAATTCTTTGAGAATTTCGAATCCAGTTGGCGGATCTGCAACTCTTAGTTTGCTTTGTAAAGATGTCAAGATTATTTTGTGTGATTTTTCTTTCCTAGCCGATTTGCATGTCATGCGTTATTTAGGCTTTGGAATGATTTTGGGAATGGATTGGCTTAACCGTTATGAAGTTCATATCCTATGTCCTGAGCGGACTATTCATCTTCGACATCCTCAATTTGTTAAGCAGATTTCTATTAATCTTAAAGATTCGGATTCCAGTTTGGTTGCATCTTTATATTCTTTAAATCCTCATGATGACGATAATGATGATGAGGAAGATATAATTTCTCTTATTCACGTTGTTCGTGAATTTTCTAACATATTTGAGCCCGTTTTAGGATTGCCACCTAAGCGAGCAATTGAGTTCAAAATTAATCTCATCCCTGGAGCTCGACCTATTACTCGTCCTCCTTATCGTATGTCCAATAAGGAAAATGAGGAGATGCGCATACAATTATCCGATTTGGAAACGAAGAAATTTATTCGCTCAAGTTCCTCGCCTTGGGGAGCTTCGACTATTTTTGTGAAGAAATCCGATGGTACACTTAGACTTTGCGTTGACTACGTCAAGCTTAATGATCTTACTATCAAAAATAAATATCCTTTACCTCGGATAGATGATCTATTTGACCAACTTAGTGGTGCTAGAGTCTTTTCACAATTGGACCTGGCAACCGGTTTTCATCAGCTTCGTATTGCAGAGGATAGCATTCCTTTGACATCGTTCCGTACTCGTTATGGATCTTATGAATGGCTTGTTATGCCATTTGGTCTAACGAATGCTCCGGCTTATTTCGTTGACCTTATGAATCGAGTTTTCAAAGATTTTCTCGATCGATTTGTTCTCATCTTCATTGATGATATGCTTGTGTATTCAAAAACCGAGGAGGAGCATGAAAAGCATCTTCGGATTGTGTTGGAAACTCTTAGGAGTAATCATTTAAAAGCAAAATTTTCTTGTTAACGCTAAAATTTAAACGCTAACACCCCAGTGTGTAGATAGCAGTTATGAAAGCACCACCCGTTGGTACGGGAACAAGATACAAGTAGAGAAATTGTAGAAAAGCAGTAAAAGACAACAGTTTTATAGTGGTTCGGCCTAAAATCGAGCCTACGTCCACTTTGATCTCTTTATTGCTGAAACAAGTACAACTTATACAACTTTCTTCAATTACAATCCACTCTAGTCTGTTAGTACAAACTTTGACGGAGAATTATCTTTCAAACTCATGATGAATGATGTAAATTCTCTCTCTTGGAATTTGATGTAATGTCTTCGATGTTTGGAGTGCTCGAAGTGTTGCTTGAGTCGAGGAAATGGCAGAGTATTGGCGCTTCGAGAATCAACCCAAAAGTCCCCCCAGAGTTGGAGGTGGAAGTCTATTTATAGAGAGTTCTGGGTGAAAAAAAGTTGCTAAGTCCTAACTCGTTGCCGACTTAAGGTAAGTCGTTGCTGACTTAGGATGAGTCGTGACCGACTCATTGAGCTGAGTCTCTGGTTTGTAGAGAGCTTCCTGCCTTTTTCGAACCCACGCTTCAAGTACTAGGTCGTTTACGAGTTATCTGGTTGTAGTTTCTGGCTTGTTTGTATAAGTCGTATACGACTCATCATAAGTCGTAGGTCGTGGTTGACTTAACCAGCTGCCTTCGGCTTAAAGCTGAGTTCAGGCTTTGTGAAGGCGAGTCCTAACTCGTAGACGAGTTAAGAGATAATGTCTTTAGGTCGTACACCTTTTTTAAGTCGTAACACTTGTTAACTCAGTTAAGCTTTAATCTGTTATGCCGTAGCTCCCTTAAGTCGTACGCGACTCATATTGCTCAATAGGTCGTTCGCGAGTCACGAGTCATCGAGTCATGAGATAAGTATCACCCCTTAACTCCTCTTTGCTTACGAGTACCGGCTCACACCTTATGAGAAGCGGCATCACTTTTTCTCCAAGTGTTAGGTCGCACGCGACTCATCGCGATGAGGCATGAGTCGGCAACGACTCATAATAAGTCGTAGATCATGTCTTTGGGTTGTAGTTGAAGCATTTGTCAGTACTTCATACGATGAGTCGCTAAGCCGGTGTGCCATGAGTCGGTGGGCTACTGAGTCGTTGAACCACTTCACTCATGAGTCGCTAGAAGTATTGAGTCTCTATGCTGCTTTACTGGTAAGTCGCTGAGTACTATGTCGCTTCATTCCTAAGTCGCTAGCTCATGATAACTCAATGAGTTGCATATCATGAGTCGTTCGCGTCTTAACACACTAGATCGCAAAGCATTTTAAGTCGCTAAAGCCACTGAGTCGCTCCTTTACATGAGTCGGTAACTATCATGAGTCGTAAGCTCCTTGAGTCGCTCGGCGTTAACAATTGCCCCTCGAAGTATACGCTTAGATCATGAGTCGTGTGCTTCGACTTTCTTCTTGAGTCGTGACCGACTCAATGCGGCTTATGGCTCGTGAGTCCTTTCCTATTCTCCCCTGTCTTGTATGTAAGTTAATGCGTTGCTCTTCTTCCTCAATTAATCATTGCCTCAACACCTTGTGCCGCCATTAACAAATCTTCCAATCTCATTTCCGAAGGCGAATTCAACCCTGTTACTCTCCGATTCATCCCAACCATTATACTTCGTAAGCAAATCCGATCTTAATCCATAATAATCAATGTTGAATCACAAATTCTCATCTTTCGGCTTTAGTTTGCTTTCATGCGTTGCGCTTTACTTCGAATTGTTATAATTGATTCTGGATCACTATCCGATACGCGAGCTCAGCAATGCATTGAATATAAGATCGATGCGAAACATTTCAGATTGTTTTTCAGGTGATTTGTTGGTATGGACAGATGATGGGTTCCATTGGGAATGTGACAGATCTTTGTTGCCTTAGTACTAACGGGTTAGCGGGTTGAGGCAGAGAAAGGGGGGCTGTGAGATGAGGCGTGACGAGGAATTCCACGAGTTAGCAAATCAGGTTTTGAGTCGCTGGTCGAGTCAGCTAGGAGCCATGAGTCGTGGCCGAGACATCCTGAGTCGCTGCCGAGTTAGGACTTGGAGAATTCCGCATGCCCTTGAACCGAGACCCCTTGACTCATACAATGTGACTTATTGATGTAGTGATCTTCCTGTTAGGTTATGAGCGACCTTAGGTTTGGATGCATGGTGTCGTGCCTTGTGTCTCTTTACATGATTCAGATTGCCCTGAGTTTTTAAGCGACTTTGGGAACTTGAAATTTTGACAGAACTAGCTTATGTTTCTATCCTGAAATTTGAATTGCAGTGACAACTCTAATAACTATGTTATGCTTTGCCGCTGGATTATGCTACCTTTAATATTGATGACCTGTTAAATATAACATTCACAGAAAACTGGGACGAATATACTGTCATTGATTGCCCACATCGAACGACAGATTAGTTAATGATAGATGATTAACTTGAATAAACTGTATGTATGAAGTGCTTTTAACATATCAATTTCAAACAAAACACCAAAGCAATACTGAAATAGTCAATTGAAATCGACTTGCTTGCACTAATATTATGTTTGAACTTTTAGATCAACAAGTTCTGAAATGTTTACAATCGATCAAGCATCGATTAGTATAATTCCAGTTATATATACTTGTCACTTTTTATTAGTCTTGCACAACACTTCACACTTTTTAGGAAACGCGCACCTTCGCATTTGAACATCCAGTTTCTTGTGTAGAATGACCTCCCACCGAGAAGAAGAAGTGGTAACTCAAGAGGAAGAAACTTTTCCGATAGCTGTTCCCATAGAGAATCCTCCAGAGAGAACCCCGACTATTCTAACTTCGAGAGCGTTTGTCCAGCTGCGCACTCAATTTGGCCTTGCTGAAAGCGATGTTCTTTTCCCTGGGCCAAGTGATACTGCTGACAATCCTCCCTACGGCTTTGTTGCAGTCAATCGCCAAATGTGCTTAAGTGGGGCGATTCCTCCTTTTAACGACTTTCTCCAACAGTTCCTGCTTCGGTTGTCTATCTCTCCATTCCAATTACACCCCAATGGCTACGCCATTCTGATGGGGTTATGTGTTCTATTCAGGAGAGTTTTGGATCGATTACCAAGCTTCGGGGAGATCTGCTATTTTTGCTCATTCACGAAAACTAAAGACCATCCCTCCATCGTGGTTATAAGAAGCGCTCGAAACCGCAAACTTATTACTGATCTCTCCGAAAGCGCTCACGGATTTTTGAATCAGTTTTTCTTTGTTCGCTGCCCTCCAGGGTTTTATGCCATCTGGAGAGTGGGAAGTAAGATTTCCTGTCTTTACTTTTTCCGTTTTGAAACTTTCTCGAGATCTGAACTCTCAATTGCTAATTTCATTCTTTTCCTGTTTTAGCACTTCCACCCCCTGCCAGGGACCCAAGTCTTAAGCAAATTTTTGAGAGATTAAATGCCGTGCCGGTAGAAGAGAGGAGCATAAAGTTTCTGCTAAACGATGAACTTTTACATCAATACGGACTCCTCCATCCCTCTCGCTTTACTCGGCCTCGTGAAGCTCCAACGGAGGTTCCTGATTCTCCGGTGAAAACTCCTGATCTTCCGATCTCCACTAAAGAGCACATACGAGGAGAAATTTCTGCAGAAACCTCATTAGTAAAGTGCTCTACTCCAAGAGACGATACGGGACCCTCCGAAAAGCCCGCACTTGCTCCCATTATTGAAGAAGAAGAGGAGCCCCTTTCCCAAACCAGGAAGAGTGCTGACAAAGGAGCTGATGGAGGGAATCAGGTTGGGCATGACGGTGATGACGTCTTTGGGGATTTAAGTGACATAATTATTACTTCCCAAGAACTCTTTAAAGAAGACCCTGCTCACGGTAAAGCTATACCTCCGACGATTGAAGCAACATCTGCCCTCCAACAGACTCTAACTCCTTTATCTCAAGAATTGCCACTGACAGTGGGACCTATTACTTCCCCCCAACTGAGGAGTGGTTCGTTAGTCCAACGCGAGTAGTTTGCACTTCACACACAACTAAGGATTTTCCAGCACACTTATGCACTTATCTTCTCATACTCTAAGGATTTCTAAAGCTTATTTTTTCTTATTTCAGATTCTTCAATGACACGCGGCGGATCGTATTATCAGGATTTCCAACGCTACGGGGGGCGTGGTCAATATGATTATCGGCGTTACTTTCCCTCCTATAGAGAGTCTGACGAAGAGAGGGCTGCTCGAAAGGCTCGTGAAAGGAGGGATGAGGAAGAGCATCGTGAAAGAAGGGAGAGAGAAGAGCGCCATGATCCTTGGCAAAGAGGCGATGACTCCCACAAGAGAAAAACTCATGACGATCGAGGAAAAGGTCACATGAGTGAAGACTTAAGCAAACGAGCCCGTCATAGTGAAAAGCAGGCCTCTACCACTCCTGAGAAAGTTACTACTCCTGCTTCGCTCGACATTCCTTCCGGCTCTCCCGCTCTTGGGAAATCAGACATTCAAACGATAATTAGCAGGCCCAAATTTCAAGTTGGACCGGGTCCTGCCACTCTGCAGAGTCGATTTCCTCAATGGTGCCTTAAGGGGGTGAGATTCGACCTAGACTTGGCCCCCATCGACAAGTCTGCTATGTTGCGCAATCTTGATGCAGTCAAGCTCGATATCGAGAGGATGTCAAACTGGCAGAAGCTTGTCGATGAGCTTCAAAGAGTTAACCGTGCCAACATAGAGGCCATGCTTACCATGGAAAACGATAAGGCCGAATGGCAAAAGGTCGTTGAGCAACACGACACCGAGATGAGGAACATTGCTTCTTACAATGAGGAGCTTGAAGCAAAAGTCGAGGAATTGAAACATGAACTTGCTGCTTCCTCCACTTCCTACTCTCAAAAAGAAGAAGTGCTTCTGAAACAAGTGAGAGATGCTCACGCTAGCCAAAGGGACGCCGAAGACAGGCTAGAAGCACAAAAAAGAATCAGTGACGGCTATGTCTCTGATATTGCTGAGCTTCGAAAGAAAAACAACTCCCAGGAGGTGGAGATACAAATGCTTAAGCTTCAGCTTGCCAAAACTGAAAGGGAGCGCGATGAGGCTGTCGCCGGCAAAATCGCAGCCGAAGAATCTCATGAGGCGACCAAAAACAGCTTCGGCTCAACATTATTCGACTTCTACTTGCATAGCGTCTTGGGGCGTGGAAGCCTCGCTTTTCTTGGTCCTAAGTATGAAATCACTTTAGCTGAAGTATGGGAGGCCGCTCTTGAGATGCTTGGTGTTGAAGGTGCCGGTTACGACGAATCAGCCCTGGAAAGGCATTATTTTGATGACGACGCTCGCGCTGCCCTTGCCAAGGGAAAGGAACAACTTGCCAAATTAAGAACTGAAGTGACGGAGGGGGACCGGCTGGGGAAAACCACTTCAACTACTCTAGTCCAGCCACCTTCTTTGTCTGAAGTCGACATTATTGGTTCCAGTTCCCATCTTGCATCTCCCACCAAAGTTACCACTGAGATTACAAGCATACAAGGTGGAGACGAGGGTGATGAGAGCGCTGATGCGCAAGCTTATGAAGTCGATATCAGGAAACCAGCTTCTCCAGGTAATTTCACTGTTAATCTCGCTACTGTCAATTCTGCTCAAGAGGGTTACTCATTTATTTCGCATGAGTTTCATGAGCTCCTTGGCTATTTTCTCAACCTTGCTGAGCCTTCATCTCCTCTCTTTACTGACTTCATTGGTGAACCTTCATCTCCTCTCTTTACTGACTTTAACCTCTTTTCTTCTGTAGAAAAAGTACCAAGCACTGCTCAAACTTCTACTCCTCCGGTTATCCATCCTTCATCTCTTCAGGCGGCGCCTCCTTCTGCCTCGTAACCTGGATCACAGGAGGAACAAATAGAGGCTCTTCACGGCTTGAATGATCCCATCGCTTCGCAAGAGCAGAAAGATGAGAGACCTGAGGGAGGTGACATATCCCCGGAACGGACTCCTTCTGACGACATTGTTCTATCAAAACTTGTCACTCCGGGGAGTGAGTCTTCCTCACAAAGGAGAGAGAAGCGTGGGACATCAAAGAGGAGGGGGAAGAAAATCACCGCCACTGAAGAGGAGCCGGAAGTTGAACCGGTTACACCTGCCTCTCCTACTTCCCTTATACCCACTGGCCGACCTGAAAAGCTGGTTATTCGACCGAGTAAAGGGTCCAAAGGAGGGAAGAAGAAGTGAAGATTTTAGCTTTTTGCCTTTTGTATGAACTGGCCGAGAGTTGTGCGGGTACCGGCCCCCGCTTTTATTTTGAAACCTGTATCTGCATTATAGTTGAATAAAATGATTCTTCGTTTGTACAAACTTCTGTTTGAATTTGAGTATGCATTTATTATTCATTTTTGCACAAGTTTATTTATATGATATTGCAGCGGGCTTATGGTATGTTGTTTGAGTATTACTTTACCGATGCAGCTATACTACTATACCATGTTGCCCCCATACCTTAAGCTTGCTGCAATATTTTATACTTCGAGGGGACTTGCACTCTTATTTGTTAAAGAATAATTATTTTATTCTTTAAAGAAAATTTTTGTAGAGTACAACTCCCTTCGTATAAGTTTTTACGCTTTGTCATTCGAAGAAATCAATTTTTTCTTTTGCTTATGTGCATATTTTACCAAGTGAATTCCTCTATGTGGTAAAGCGGACCTCTGAAGGGTACTTTAACTTCTTTTCTTTTTTTTTTTTACGATCATTTTCCATAGTAAGCAAATTACTCTTCCTTTGAAAGTTAAAGTACGCTTTTGATGAGGATTTTTTTTTTACAAAATTGTACCTCTGAGGAGGGATTTTTCACGTTTCAACACTTGGAAGTTTTATTTCAATCTCGGTGAAACGTGTACCCCCAAAGAGTTGTGCCTTTGAAGAATGCCTTTTCACGTTTCAACACTTGGAAGTTTTATTTCAATCTCGGTGAAACGTGGGCTTTCAGGAAGGTCTTTGTTTTGTTTTTGCATTTCAACTTTGGTGAAGCGAAATTCCGAAGAGCGGTTATTACACTTCAACTCCTGACGAAATGTGCCTCCGAAGAGGGCTTTTATTTTGTTTACATTTCAACTCTGGTGAAGTAATATCCCGAATAGCGGTCATAACACTTCAACTCCTGGTGAAATGGGCCTCCGAAGAGGGCTTTTATTTTGTTTACATTTCAACTCTGGTGAAGTGATATCCCGAAGAGCGGTCATAACACTTCAACTCCTGGTGAAATGGGCCTCCGAAGAGGGCTTTTATTTTGTTTACATTTCAACTCTGGTGAAGTGAAATCCCGAAGAGCGGTCATAACACTTCAACTCCTGGTGAAATGTGCCTCAGAGAGGGTTTTCATCGCCTGGAAGTTACTCTCTCATGGTTGGAGGGTCATGAATCCTCCAATCTTTTTTGTTAAGTAGAGAACTTTCTTTTTTTGTGGCGTATGACCCATTAGAGGTCTGTTATCCTCCGAAGAGTTGTGCCTCCGAAGAGGACTTGTGCCGCTGATGGTAGCTTTGGTTGTTCCTCTGTTCACTTGCTTATGCCTTTTCAGCGATCCTCTTTTTTTCTTCTTTTCAAGTTTTCATTCCCCTTTTCTCACAAGTGGCTTGTTTAATCCAAGGAAGTGTACTTCATTGCCAGGCAAGTTCGTGAGAACGGGCACTAGCTTCTTAATTGGATGTTTGTTTGTTCAAACAATCTCAATTTATCAGCAAGGGCTCGTTTCTATCGAAATCATTAGCCGTTCAATTGAAGTATTTCCTATCTAGGATTTGAATTCGGGGTCTTTGTGACTTGAAATTTGTTTGTTGAATGATGGTGAGAATCGCTCGGTCTTATTATGCGCAAGTTTTATTTCCATTGTCTGCAAAAATTTAAATCGACATTTCAGCAATACATTTTATGTATTTTTATATCGAAAACAAAGCAAACATATAATGATAATAAGGAACACAAGATTTATAGTGGTTCGGCCATGAAATTGGGCCTACAACCACTTTATATTCTTTCATTATTTACTTGCATCAGTTTCACAATTGCTTTCAATTACAAGAATCATACATTCATAATTCTTTTTACAATGTTTCAACAAAATTTTCAAGTAAAGTATGGACGCAAATGGTTGCTGTTCCATGCCCTTGGAATTTGATCTCCATCAACAGTGGTGAGCTTGAATGTGCCGTCAAGAAGCTTCTGACCTATTACATATGGTCCTTCCCAATTTGGCCCAAACACACCTGTCGCGGTCATAATTCTTTTCAGAACTAGATCTCCAATTTCAAAGCTGCGTTGACGAACTTTGGAATTGAAATGTCTGGCTATCCTTTGCTGATGAGCTGCAACTCTGAGGTTAGCTTCATCTCTTTTTTCATCAAGGAGATCCAGCGCTTCAAGTTGCAGCTTTTCATTTTCTGCTTGATTGAAATGGATTCTTCTGTGTGAAGGGACCTCTGTTTCAACCGGGATCATTGCTTCCGATCCGTATGCTAACGAAAAAGGAGTATGCCCAGTTGCAATTTTGTGAGTAGTTCTGTATGCCCATAGTGCAAGTGGTAGTTTATCGACCCAACCACCTTTTGCTCTTTCGAGTTGCTTTTTGATGGTTGATTTGATGATCTTGTTCACTGCTTCCACTTGCCCATTTGCCTGCGGATGAGCTACTGCCGAAAAGCTTTTCTGGATTTTGAATCGTTTGCAAAAATCCTGGAATTCCTTGCTTTCAAACTGAGTACCATTGTCTGTGATTATTTTCTGAGGCACACCGTATCTGCAAATGATATTCTTGGTCACAAAGCTTATCATTTTCTTTGAAGTGATAGTAGCCAATGGTTCTGCTTCAGCCCACTTAGTAAAATAATCAACTGCAACAATAGCATATTTAATCCCTGATTTAGCAGTTGGTAGCGGCCCAATGAGATCCATTCCCCAAATTGCAAATGGCCATGGACTGACCATCTGTGTGAGTTCGGTAGAAGGTGCTCTAGGAATTTTGGCATATCTTTGGCATTTGTCACATTTTCGGGAGTAATCTGCAGCATCCCGATTAATTTCTGGCCAAAAATATCCGTATCGGAGAATTTTCTTTGCCAATGTTTGACCACCTGAATGATCACCACATTCTCCTCCATGCACTTCAGCTAGGATTGTTTTGGACTCTTCCTGGGATACACATCGAAGCAACGGCATTGAGAATCCCCGTCTGTACAATCGGCCATCCTGAATTACATAGCGAGAGGCCTTCCTTAGTAGCTTTCGTCTTTCTATCGAGTTTTCTGGCAGAGAACCTCTGAGTAGGTAATCCAGTATTGGAGTCATCCATGACTCTTGTTCTTGAGATACATTCATAATCCAGTCTATATCCATCTCGTCTATACTTGGCGCTGAAAGGACTTCTACAGGGACCAATCCCAATAGTTGAGCTTCACCAGAACTTGAATACTTTGCGAGGGAATCTGCCTTCATATTCTCTTCTCGAGGAATGTGGCTTATTGAATAGTGATCGAGTTCACATAGGAGTTCCCAAGCCTTTGACAAGTAGGAAGGCCGAACCACTATAAAACTGTTGTCTTTTACTACTTTTCTACAATTTCTCTACTTGTATCTTGTTCCCGTACCAACGGGTGGTGCTTTCATAACTGTTATCTACACACTGGGGTGTTAGCGTTTAAATTTTAGCGTTAACATTTCTAAATTCCATTTTTGGCAATCTAGTGTGAAGTTTCTCGGTCATATTATTTCCGAATCCAGAATTTCCGTGGATCCTTCAAAGATTGAAGCGATTCAAGATTGGAAGAGACCGGAGAGTGTGACAGAGGTTCGTAGTTTTCTCGGATTGGTGGGTTATTACCGCTGTTTTATCAAAGACTTTTCTAAGATTGCTGTGCCTCTCACTAGCGTAACGAAGAAAGGTGTTAAATACATTTGGTCGGACAAACGTGAAACTTCTTTCCAGAAATCAAAAGAACTCCTTTTCGATGCTCCTATTCTTGTGATTCCCGATGGAAACCAAGATTTTATTGTTTATACTGATGCTAGTCGCATTGGTTTGGGTGCCGTTTTTATGCAAAAAATAACGTGTTATTGCTTATGCTTCTAGGCAATTGAAGCCAGCCAAGACTAGATATGCCACACATGATTTAGAACTCGCGGCTATTGTTTTTGCTCTATGGATTCGGCGTCATTATCTTTTAGGAGAGAAATTTGTTCTTTATACCGATCATAAGTCTTTGAGGTATTTATTTTCTCAAAAGGAACTTAATTTGCGTCAACAACGTTGGCTTGAGTTCCTTGCTCCTTATGATCTTGATATTCTTTATACACCCGGTAAGGATAATCGTGTCGCCGATGCTCTTAGCCGTAAACAACAAGCTGTTGTTTCTATGATGATATCCGAATGGAACGATCTCGAGATTTTATCCACTTGCGAAATTCGAGATCGTGTTTCCGATTTATGTCCATCTCTTGTTTTATGTAGCCTTGAGGCTCATCCTTCTCTTTTAGACCGCATTCTTGAAGCTCAAGGGCTAGATCCTGAATTGGCTCTTCTTGGCCAAAATGTTAAGGATAAAATTGATATTGAAGGTTTGAAAAACTTTGATATCGATTCTCGTGGCGGCATTCGGAAATTTGGTAGACTTATCGTACCAAATATTGGTGATCTTCGTAAAAATATTTTAGAAGATTCCCATCGTTCTAAATTCACCATTCATCCCGGTAGTAGTAAAATGTACGCGGATATGAAGCGACTTTATTATTGGGAGGGAATGAAATTTGACATCGCTAACTCCGTTAAGCATTGCATGACTTGCCAACTCGTTAAGGCCGAACATCAAAGGCCCGGTGGGTTATTGCAACCTTTAGAAATTCCAATTTGGAAGTGGGACCAAATTTCCATGGATTTTATTGATGGCCTTCCCCGTTCTCGTTCGGGTCATGATAGCTTATGGGTGATTGTTGATAGACTTACTAAATCTGCCCATTTTATTCCCGTTCGGTCTAATCGAACCGTTCCTCTTTTGGCCAAACTTTTTGTTAAAGATATTGTTAAATTACATGGAGTTCCTACTTCTATAGTTAGTGATCGTGATCCCTTGTTTACTAGTGGATTTTGGAAGAGTCTTCAAAAAGCTTTGGGAACGAAGCTTAATTTTAGCACCGCTTATCACCCCCAGTCCGATGGACAAGCCGAGCGTATGAATCAAACTCTTGAAGATCTTCTTCGTGCATGTGTTCTTGATTTTGGTGGAAGTTGGAAAGATCATATTTCTCTTGTTGAATTTTCCTATAATAATAGCTTCCAATCTAGTATTGGTATGGCACCTTTTGAGGCACTCTATGGAAGGCCATGCCGATCTTCTTCTTGTATGCTTGAGGCCGGTGAGAAGCTGGTTTTAGGTCCAGATTTTATTCGTGATTCCACAGAAAAGATTGAACTTATTCGGCATAGGATGAAAGAAGCCCAGAGTAGACAAAAATCCTATACCGATAATCGAAGAAGAAGATTAGAATTTTCTGTTGGAGATCCTTTTTTTATTCGTGTGTCACCTATGAAGGTTATTGTACGTTTCAGTCGGTCGGAAAAGCTAGCACCTCGATATATTGGGCCATTTCCTATCACTGAACATATTGGTTCCATGGCTTATCGCCTTTCATTACCGGCTCAGTTTTCTGCCGCGCATGACGTGTTTCACGTTTCTCAATTACGGAAATGTCTTCGAGATTCCGATTCTATTCTTGAGCCCGGTGTTGTAGAAGAGATTGAAGTTTCGCCTAATTTAACTTATAAGCAGCATCCTATTCGAATTATTGCTTCGGAGGTCAAACGCCTTCGAAATAAAGATGTCCCGCTTGTGAAAGTTCAATGGTCTTCAAATCCTAAGGATTGTTCTTGGGAGTCTAGAGAGTTCATCGAGCGAACACATCCGAACTTACTTTTTCGTGCTCTTTGAGGTGAACTTCTTATTTCAAACTTCTTTTGTGTTGAATATGCTTTTATGGTTGTTACTATATATCTTGTTCTTAAATATTGCGAGGACGCAATTTCTTTAAGGAGGGGAGTCTGTAACAACCCGCATATTTATCGATCTTTGTATTTAAATATTTTATTTAAATATTTTATCGATACTCGGAATTTAGTCCGAAAAGCTACGTTTTGCATACGGTCGAATTAGGACTCAGGACCACTCTCATTGAGTCCAAAATGACGTTTGCGATCTTTTTAAGTATAAACTTTGATATGTTTGGAGATAGTAGAATTTTGCTACTTTTTCACTTAGGGCTTTGGTTTGGGCTAAGCCCATTAACCCCACTTAACTCAGTTCCAACCCTCTCCTCTTCATTTACTTCCTTTCTATTTTTCTTTATACTCAAGCTTTTATAACAATGGAGAGTGGAATGGGAAATTAAAACTCAAGCCCTAGTTTTCTTTTGCAAATCAAACTCTAGCTCCAAACTAATAGAAGAACTCATTGGTAAGCCTTCTCTTCTTCTTCTCCAACTCCTTCTCTCTTGAATTTCAGAAATTCCTAAACCTAACTTTGGGAATGTTCTTCTTTTCTAGCATAGATTCAAGCTCGTTTAGGTTGTGTTGAAGAGAGGTTGATTCTCCCTTTGCTTTCGAGCTTCTTCTTCAATTGTTTGGGTCCAAAGGTGAGATTTTTATCTCACATCTTTGTCTATAATTATCTTCGATTGTTAAGTATGAATTCCTAACACTTATTCTTGTGCAATTGATTTTGGTTTTGGATTGATTTTGTGTATATTCCAATTTTTGGTGTTTTGGTCTAATTTATGAAAATCCTTTTTATGGATATTTGGACATTGATATTTGAGGCGTATCGAAGAGCCGTTAAGGCTGGGTTGTCGCTTGGCGTAAATCATTAGTCGTTGTCGCTCGATCGATCGCTTCCGGTATTCGTTTCGCCATTTTTGGTCTAGGTTCAGGGAATGCCCTGAACCCCAGTTTCAGACGTCTGAAACGTTAGATTCAGACGTCTGAATATTATACTGGGAATTTTTATTCCCCAGTATTCAGATGTCTGAATCTATATTCCAGACGTCTGAATTGGTTCGAATTGAACCAGAAAGGAAATAGGCTAAAATTTAGCATTTCCAGACGTCTGAATTTATTGATTCAGACGTCTGAATTCTGTCCTGGAAAGTATTTTATTTTCCAAATTCAGACGTCTGAATCATACCTTTCAGCCGTCTGAATATACCAATTTTTGCCTATTTGCCTATTTAGCTTGAATTTCTAACTTTAATCGATTCGTGTTGATTCCCTTTTTGTTGTTATCATTTATTATTGACTTTGATGACATTTCCTTCGTGATTTTTGGGAATATCCATTTCGATGGATTCCGTAATCGATTTCTTTGGATTTTATTCACGTCTTCGAATGTGAATTTTGGTGGTTGATCGTTTCTACAATCACTTCTATGATTTGTCACTTTAAAATATAAAGGTTTTCTATACTAGTAGTAAATATCAAAACTCTTTCTTCAAACCGATTTCAACTCTATTTTCAATAAAAAAGCTCTTTTCTTAAACCGTTTTCCAATCTACTAGTTTATACAAACCTTTACCTCACTCGGATGAGAAATCTAATTAAACGGCTTAGTAAAACAAGTGGTATGAAACGCTTGCGTTCACTTCATCGGTTAATTCTTGAACTTGTACGATTGAACCTCTTGTGATAATTTTCTAGTAAAGATTTACAGTTTGTTCGTAAATATTTAAGTTAAGCAAGTGGTTATGGGACACGAGGCTAAACTTTTATATTTACTATCTTAGTGTAATTGACACTTCTCGTTGATCATGACGATCATCTTTGTGATTTAGACTAGCGATGTGCGATGTCTCTTTGTCTGCGAGGGAGACTAAACCCCGTTTTGTGGAGTTTCGACTCAAATTGGTGGGGTAGCAACCCATGGTCTTCGGGCCGTTTGTGGAGCTTCGGCTCAATTTGTGATGGTTAGCAACCATGGAATTAGCGTTCCGTTTGTGATACACGTGTTGGTAAGCTTTATGCTCCCGTTTGTGATAGGCCTTTCCCCCCTTTTGCGATTTCTGGATTTCTTGAGATGAATTCTAGAATTTGTGCTTCACCAATTTTCATGATTTTAATTGATAAGTTTTATCAATATTAGTGCATTGGTGAATTTGTGCGTCATTGACTTTTGTGATTGATATTGATATTGATATAATTGTCAATATTTATGGTTTGGTGAATGAAATAAAGAGTATGACATTCCTTTTGATCCTTGATAAGGTTTTGGTGATATTGATTAATCTCTTGTTGATTTTCAATTACTTATTTATCACAGCTTGGCATTGTGAATATTATGCGTTTAGTCATATCTCTTATTCTATATCGTTTCATCTGATATTTATAGCTAGACTGATCCATTTATTATTTTCTTATTAAATAATACTCGAGTCAGACCGAGAGGTTACAGGTGCTTTATCTTGACTTCTCACTTGGGACTGATTTCTCCGACTTTTGGCTAACTACTTATATTAGTAGTTTATTCTGGTGTACACATTTGAGACATAGACTCTATGATGTATACTTATTCTTTTGTGTAGTTCTTGTAACTATTCTTTTGTGACAGCATGGGTCTTGCTTGGCTACTACTCTGATGAACACTTTTATGTGTTATATATATTCATATCTATTTCCGCCTTTGTGATATGAATTATCTGTGACTGATTTGTGTTATGTTTATTTCTATATTTGTTTCCGAAGACATAATAGCCACTGTGTAGTAGCTTTGAGTTTGTGTCGGTATGTCGGATGTCCTCTTGAAAAGAATGCAAGTTACATTTTATCTGGCATATCGGTACTCGCACAAAGCAATTATATAGATGGTCGCTCCTCAACAGCCTTATTCTTGGTGCTAGTTGACGGCATTACACCATAGTGTCCTTGGCTAGCGTGGATATAGAGGTGGGGCATCACAGATTTGAACAAGGACCTAATCGAAGCGCGGTTAGTATGAAGTAACTGGCATGGCCTTGTGAAGTTATATTTCAAATTTGGAGTTGACTGGAGTTGATATACACAAGTCATGGATGAGGCAAGTATTTGAATGGATCGACCAAGAACGATCCATGGAACAGTTTGAGTCATAGGAGAACCTTTAATATCTTGAAATCCACGAAGCCAATTCATGCGAAACTTTTAGAGCATCAATGAAATTAGGAGGAGAGCCTACAAAAATGATGGTGTATTAAAAGTGAAGGAGGGACGATGACCAATCATTCTTACTGATCCATCCAAATAATAGGCATAGTTCAGTGTACATTCCAACTTCAACCAATGTAGACCCATACCTCATAATCCACAACTCATAATAATCCCATATTTTAGGAGAAGTCTCAAGTGGCATGTGGGACCCCTCGAGAATGATCGCACCATGATTGGAGCCAAGAAAATGGATTGGCCAGGCCGATCGATCCTAATCTTCGAGTTAGCTTGGCCGATCGATAGGATGGGCCCCACTGGACATGGGAGCCTTCTTGCATAGTTTCAACCCGAACCATGCACGTTTTCTCCTATAAATACAGCATGCATAGCTCCAAAAAATGGATCCTGATTTCTCTGTGGAGGCTTTATCATTTTTATTCTTCACTTTTGTACTAGTGGATCCCAATTGATCCAAACACTCTTGTAATGATAATCAAGTGGAAGATCAATAAAATTATGAAGTGGACGTAGGCCAAGATTACCAAACCAATATAAAATCTGTGTGTTCATTTATGATTTATGTTCTGTTTTAATTTCATTCTTCATTTAATCTCTACTAGATTCTATTGGGTGTTGATGCCCATTTTTCGCATCAACAATAACATTTATCGATTAACAGATTTTCTTTGGCTAGAGACTTTGAGTTTAAGGTGACTATCAATTATAGTGATACTAAAATACTATTTGAAGGAGATGATCCTCACTTGAACAGTGTTTCATTTCAAGCAGTTCAACTTATACATAATTATGGCCTCAAGATAATCAATATTGTCATATGATTGATCATAGCCAAAGTATACCTTAGAAAATTGAGATCCATGACAAAAGATTACTACACATTATCACATATGAATATCCCCTTAGTGCCTTTGAACGGTTATGAGTAATTTACTATCCATCACATGAAGAGCATTACATACACTAGTTTTAACGAACATATCGATGTCCTATTCTCGACACACCTTGACTAGGAATACTTAAGGATAAGTGTAACAACCCATGATTTTGTGAATATTTTAAATAAGATTTTATTTGAAAACTTTAATTTTTAAATTATTTAAGTTTGAATTTCTGGAATTTTCCAATGTAAGTTTGAAATTTGTTTACAATTTATTTTCCAAATTCAATAAAATAAACAATTTCTGAAATTTTCATATTTTGGTCAATTGAAAGTCAAAGTTTTACCACAGTTGAAAATTCGAATTTGAAATTCTAAATTCCAATCTTTTTCTTTGAAAATGTATTTTATTTTAATATTAATTCTACTTTTCATTTCATAAAATTTTGTTTTGTATTTTTAAATTTGATAACTTTCAGTGTTTTACACACAATTGTTTTCAATAAAATTTGTCTATTTTATGTTTTCATTTTTCTTCCTCAATTCTAATTTTCAATTTTGTGCTTTATTTTATTTTTCCTATATCTTTTCTAATGGATTTTATTTTGATTTTTGATTGGTTTTATTTTTAATGATGGCTTATAAATTTCAAGAGACACAGGTTACCTGTTTTTATTTGTTGCCTTTTTCTTTTCCCTTGGCTTTCCATTTCCTTAGCCTTTTTATTTCTATATTCATATGTTTATTTCTCTACTTTTATTTTCTATTTTATATGTATAAACTTTGAATATATTCATTTGATTTTTGATTGGTTTTGTTTTGAATAATAGTTTAGAAATTTCAAGAGACATCAGTTACTTGTTTTTATCTGTTGCCTTTTTCTTTTCCCTTGCCTCTCCATTTGCATAGCCAATTACTTCCCACATTCATAGCCGTGATTTTCTCCTATCAATCACTTACATATTGTTCCTCAAACTCCTCTTTTCGTTGTGTGCATACAAAGGAAAAAATTAATTAAATCCATCAAGTTATTTTTTTTATAGTATTACCCTTTTATTTTCCAAACCATTCAAACTGTTGCCTTTTATTGCCTAGCCTCTTTATTAGTTTACACATCTTTAGCCGTTCATTTTGTTGTAACCCTACCCGCCACTCTCTTTTTCATTCACGTGAAAAAATTTCTCATCGCAAAAGTTCAGTTGCGTGAAGAAAAAAAGGTTTATCCATGGTTTCCTTCTAACTCTTCTCCTTTTCTCTTTTGTTTTGTTTTTCTCTTCATGCTAGGCTCAGCTATGCACCTCCTAACCGACCTCACCACCATCCACCACCACCATGCCGACCACCTGCTCCATCACCCTAAACCCTAGCCATGACCATGGATCCAAGATCCATCACCAAAACAAGTGCAAATCCTAGCCAAGCTTGTGTATTGCATCCATTTCCTCCTTTAGCCTCGGGACCACTCAAAACACCACTTATTTGCCATGCCTTGATCTACATCACTTAGCCACACACACAAACCGTGTAGGCAACATGATGGTCTAGCCCATTGAAACTATGGCCGAGTCCACTTGCTTAGTGATTGATCAACTTGCTATGTTTTATCAAAAGGTTATGTCCTCTTTAATTCATACTTTCATTTGTTTAATCCATCTTTGTATGTATTGAAATCTTATTCTTATGTTTGTTGTATTTGTTTGTGTATAAGATTTGGATCTGACTCTTTATTCATTCAAAAATATAGTCGTGCTTTGTCGTGCCTTTTCTTGCTTTGTGGATTTGGATTTGTTCTTGAATTTCAATTCTAGCTTTAAAGAGGTGAGATTTTGCACTCTAGACATACGTACTTTTATAATTGGGAAATTGTAACATTCTCGCTTTTAACCAAGTTTAATTTGATAATTAATTTAATTTTTGAAATTAAATTATGAATTAAATTGAGTTTTTCCAAAAAAATATTAGTTGTTTATATATATGTGTGCATTGATTTTTAATTGAAATTTGAATTTGAAAACTCAAAAATAAATATATTGGAAATAAATTGGATTTAAAATTTTATTTTTAAGTTGACAAGATTTGTTTCTAATTTTATGAAATATGAATTTTGATTTGAAAATGATATTTTGAAATTAATTTTTCAAAAAACCAATTAAGAATAAAATTCTAATATATTTATTCATGTGCAATTAAATTTTAAAACCATTTTTCTTTAAAAGATTATATAAATGATTAATGAAGAAAATGTATATGTATATTTTAAAACAAGAATGGATAAAGGTTTTAATACACAAATGTTTTGAGGTTAAACAAGATTTGCATGATGATTTAAATTACTTTTCTTTTATATTTGAAGACAAATATAGTTAGAATAAAAGTTTGATATGAATATACCTTTTGAAAATATAAGACGTATTAATAAAAGATAAAAACATGTTTCATAAATTTAAATATGATAAGGGTTTAACATAAATTTAAAAATAAAATTTAACAAAAGGACTTAAACACAACATTTTCACTAGTGACATTTGTAAAACAAGTGTTAATTTAAACTTACAAGTGTTAATTTATGGTAACAAGTGGCATTAATTTCTTTTAAATGAATTAAAATTTTATATATTGAAGAGTAAAACCAAATTAAATTCCTCTTCTCATATCTCCCATATCCAAAATCTAAAATCAGAAAAAGAAAGAATGCAAAAAACCATCTCAATTTCAAAACAAAACACAGATCAAAACCTCAACAAATCAAGAGCCTGAAACAAACTACAACCCAGAAAAAAAATTAAAGAAAAATCTAAAAGTATCAAGGCAACAACCTTATGCATTTTAAATCTGAAACAACAAACAATAGCCAGGAAAAATCAAGCTTTCAGGCCTGAAGATCACCAGATTAAAAAGGAAAAAAAGGAAATCAAAACCTGGACAGAAAATAAGCCAGGATTAAGCAAAGTAAAGAATAGGCAACTTGAAACTTCTATAATCAGGGATCAAATCAATTTACAAGCCTGGGAACAAGAATCAAACAATAGACTAAATAAAAAGATTAACTTCAATAATCATTAGTTTCAGATCATATTTAAAGGTTCTAGATTTTGGTTCAAGCTTTTTGTTCTCTGTTCCTCATTGTTAAACTATAGATGAGCAAAACTCCCATGTAGAAAACCTAAATCTCTTTGCATGTGACAAATAGGTGAGGGTGTATTATGATAATGTTTGAAATATGCCTGAATTTTTGTATTTTTGTGTAAATGTGGATATGCATGTTGAATATACAGGGATATTCATCACTGTTGCAAATTCCAGGTTTCCAGAAACTTGTCCAAAAAGGAAAAAATCCTAAAACGTTACTTTTAATTGTTGTTAGATTAGGATGTCGAAAGAAAATGTGTTCAAATTCATAAAAAATAAATTTTAAAAATATTTTCAAAGATAAACAACAAGTAGCAGTGGTCTGGAACGAGGAAGAACAACAAATTCAATTCATGATAGAAATTTGAGTTCTTTAATTATTAAATTTGATTATGTAACCTAAAACATCTTCAAAAACATTGATTTTTAAAATTAGAATCAAGATTTTTAATTAGATATAAGATGAGCATTTCAGCGATGATCAGAAATTGGGTTCTGAGGCGTTGTTGGCGATCGAGACAATTGGAGTGGTTGGGGTTCTGCCTGGAGGTGGAAGAAGACTAAGGGACCTTGGCAAAAATAATCGATGAATTTATCGATCATCGTGGTTGTTGTTCGTCGACGTTTTTGGGTTTAAGGACATTTTCGAGTCGCCGAGGTTTGCGAAGTGATTGCGAAGGCGTCGGTGCATCGGCCATGGCCAGTCCGAGGGGGATTGGTTCGCGGGTGAGCGACGAGGTTGTGGACGTGGAGACGTGGTGTCGGATGGTCGAGATGATCGGGGCGAGGCAGATTTTGGCATAAGGGTTGGTTCCTGGTTGATGGTGGGCATTTTTGATCCACGACGAATTTGAAAGTTCAGGTAGGTCAGGCTGGTCGGCGGTGACATCAGCGACTTGTCGAGGGGGCAGGTCGGAGTATTGCTGCGCATATGCACGCTGTCATGTATGTATCAGGGTGGTTATAGTGTTGGGGAAGAAGATAATTTCTCGGGTTCATGCTCGAGTTTCTCGCGAGAATAACTCGAAGCAGATGAAGTCTTTGTGAAGCCCAAAGTTTTGCTCGAGGAAACTAAGGATTGGCCTGGGTTTGAGAGTTTCGTGTATAAAACAGTTTTTAAGTTTAAAATTTTAATCATATTTTATAAAATTTAATTATGTTTTAACGAATTTTGTAAACAAATTCTTTTATACAATTCGTGTTTATTTTTGTATTAATTAAAGGTTTTAAATATAAATTATTAAATTTTTTTTACTAAGGTTTAAAAAATGTTTTTTAATATATTTAATAAATAACCTTTGATATTTAAAGCAATTAATTTAAGACGAAGGTATTATCTTTTGATTTGATTAAAGTCTTAAGTGATTAAAAGATTAATTACTTGATTTAAGTTATTAAAGATAATTATTTAATGTAAGGATAATTTCTTCATCATAGATTGATTAGGGTTAATTAATTTCATAATTAAGGACAATTAATTAGTTAGAAGTTTTATTAATGTATGTAATTAAGAGGTAATTAATTACTTAAAGATAATTACTTAATTAAAAGTAATTAGTTAATGGTTAAAGTTAATTAAGTAATTAGGGGTAATTACTTATTATAATTAATTAAGGATAATTAACTTGTGTAAATTATAAATTAATCTGAGGTAATTAATTAATTAAAGATTTAGTAAGTGAAAGTGATTAGGGGTAATCACCTAATGTGATTAATTAAGGATAATTAACTAGATGGTAATTAATTAAGGGTAATTACTTAAGGGTAATTAAATAATTAAGAATAATCCTTTAATGATTAAAGGTTGATTAATTTATTAATTAAGGTTAATCTATAAATAATTAAAGGATAATTAATTAAAATAAGTTGTAATTAACTAATTTTATTTAACCTGGATTAGTGATTAACCTGGATTTAATAAATCAGATGATCAATTAACCTCACTTCTGGATGTTTGAATTGTATAAATTGCTTTGAATTGTTTGATATCTCTGCTGCGTGATGCTTCGTGATATGAATTGTTTTAATACAAGCTGTGATGAATGTAATTTATTTATCTGTGATGAACGAATATTATTTATCTGTGGACCTGTGAATGGAAGATAAGCATTATAGAGATATACCGCTTATCTACAATTGTTGTGCTTGAATCTGCGATGATTGATGATGTTGCACTATTGGGTAAAACCCCTGGACTACACTATACGCACACAAATATGGATTGCACGAGGAAATTGGTTAAGTCACAGATTTTAGAAAATAATTTTTAAACTGAATTTTGAATCCAAAAGGTTTTGGAAATGGTATTGGGTAAATATGAAAAACTTTTGAAAAGGAGTTTTGAAGATAAAAGCTATTTTGAATAACTTGAAAAAGTTTTGAAATTTAAATAAATTGATTTGAATTTAAATTCAAGATTTGGAATTGAATTCTATGTTTGGAAATTATTTTTTTAAAAGGCGATATAAGTTATAAATGGGTATATGGGTTTTAAACTATTTTAAAAGTATTGTTTCGAGAATTTGAATTTAACCCATGGGCTTTAACTTGTATAAACGTAATCGGATTTTTCCGAAATGAAAACTATTTGTTTTCAGATAATAAAAGCTTTCATATAAAGAAAGAATTTCCAATTTATGTTGAAAGGATTTCAAGTTTGAAATGAAAACGTTTTTTTGAGTTATGAATGAATCGTTAGAAATGGGTTTGAAAACTATGAATTAAATATTTGAATTAACAATTGAATGAGTTAATCTAATTTGAAAAGGAAATTGTTTTGAAAGAATATGAATGAATCTTTGTTAAAGATTGGTATGCTTTGTTTTCAAATTGAAAAGGGATCTTAAAAGTGTATTTTTTCTATAAAAAATTTGAACTGGAAATTGTTTTGAAATATGTTAATGAATCTTTGTGAAAGATGGGTGAGCTTTTTGAAGTGAATCTTTTTGTTTGAAGATTTGAAAATGGTAATTTTTTTAGACCATTTAAAGGAAAGTTTTGGGTTTTAAGTTGTGACTTAACTGAATTCCCAATATCCATATGTTTTTAAACATTACGCTCATTATTCGGTTTAGCAGGGAGAGGACTTGCGTCATATGACCCATTCCGAATAATGATACGACATTGTGGATAACATTTGAAGACCGGTGGTGAAGACCGAGTATTTTCGAGAGCGAAAGGATTACCCGTCGAATGACTCTGCACTGAGTAGCTATGGTATAGAGATCTCCCTGTGTGATAGGGAGTCTGATCAGGATTATGAATACCCGGATTGCAAGGGCTTCTTTGGAAGTGCCTTTAGTTCTGTTCGAACCCGGAACAGACTTGTATGGATGTGTGTCTGACGTTACACTTTGAGATGTAAAGCTCATTTCTATCAAATACATTTATGTTTGCTGGCGGAGATTTATTCTTTTAGCTTAACACCCTTCTCTGAAACGTACGAGCTCAGAGGTTATGTAGTTGATAGTTACTAATGATACATTCCCAATTTGGTAATGTGGCATACGAAGTGCTGCTGATCATTTGTTGATCGAAGCATGGCTTTGAGAAAAGCGTAGCTTTGTGGATGATACTGCATCAGGACCTCACACCTCAAAAATGGTCGAAACAGGAATGGTGCGACAAGGTTGCAGGGGTCACGCCCTTAGGGTGTGTCTATTTCTTCTAGAAAAGGGTGGTATCATAGTATGGAGCCCGGATACTTAACTCATGTAGGCACTGTAAATTTATTACCGTGTGGTTGCTTTGTGGTTGAGGATCCTCGGATTAAGGTCGCAAACGACCGGGGATGGCATACTTGTAGGTGTTACTCCTGGGCGGGGGGTAAACCGACCTTGTGTTGACATAGAGCTAGATAAGTTCTCGGGGCATCCCTCTAGAGGCGTACCCATGTGGCAATAGGAAGTTCCTTAGCCTGACCATTTGTTGGAAATCCAATCACCAATACGAGTCCTTTACGATTGCAGCTGTATAACCTGCCACCTTAGGTGGTAGCTATATCTGGCATAATATAATGGTACCTATGCTGGTTAAGATTAATATTATACTTTCGAAATATTTTCCACTATGCACTAATAATAATATAGAAAAAAATGATTTTGCGTAGTAAGCATGTTTGCTATCATAAGATGAAATCTCCCCCAAGTATGCAATTGCATGGTGTGTGTGCCGGGAGGCCTTATGGTAGTTTCATTTTCCTAAAAGCATTGCAGTTTTCAATCCTAAAATCTTTTGTTGTTTGTTTTTATCCAAAACTATTTTTGTTTGCTCATACCAGTCCCATGACTGACCCAGAGTTTATTGTTCCCTTCCTAAACTCTGGGTGCCCATAATTTTCCACACGGCCAGTCTAGAGTTGGGCTTTCAGATAATCAAATAATAGGTGTAGATTCGATTGTCTTCGAAGTCTTTGGTTTGGTAGCATTTGGAAATCTTCTTCAATCTTTGGATCTTTGAAGTTATAGGTTAGGCAATCACGTTTGGGATCGCATTTGCTACAAGTTCAGCTTAATGGTGGTTCGAGCTTGAAGTTTATAGCTTTGATTTTGGAGTTTTGGTTTGGAATTGCATATCATGGATTCACTTTCTATCGTAGATCATATTGGAGTTATCTCTTCCGTTGTTATCTGTTTCCGCTGTTGTTTATGGTCTCTGATATTTACGGATATGTTGTATCAAATGATGTATCTGGAATTGTATCTATGTTGTATATCAATATCATCATCTTTTTTTTTCCGCTGTGTTGTTTATCTTCTAATGTTGTTGCAAGCTCCGGTGATACGGATTCGATGTGGTTTATCGGGCATCGAGTACGGGTCGTCACAAGTGGTATCAGAGCTAAAGGTTGAGTAAGAACTTTAGCTACGGAGTGCAACACATTAGATGGCTCATTAGAGATAGGGTGAAGTATACCCTAGAATGAGTACAACTCGTGAGACCAAAAACCAAATTACTCGGTCTATTTTCTTTAACTGTTGTTATTCCCTAAGATATCTCGTCCGAAGGCCTAAATCGGTTTTATTACTATTTACAGATAGTAAGAATGAGTGGAAGAAGAGGACGAGGTACGGGACGGGAAAATACCACTTCGACTGGTCAAGTCCCTGCAACAACAGCTATTCCCACTCAACCTCAGCCGAGTCTGGCTGATTTATATCGAAGTTTTTCCAAACTTAGCGGAAAGCCATTCACAGGCAAGGAAACCATTATCGAAGTACAAGCCTAGATTCGATCGTGCGAAAGGATTTTCAAAGGACTAAAATTGGAAGATGATCAGATGCGATTGATAGCTTCATGGCAACTCCAGGAAGAGGATTTAGCTTGGTTGGAGACTATTACATTGGATGAGCCGGCAGATGAGTTTACTTGGAGTCGTTTTAAGGAAGTGTTCGAGCAGCGATATACGTCGTCTGCTGTTATATCCAGAATGTACCAGGAGTTCATGGATTTGATGTAGGGAAGTTTATCGTTTGAGGAATACTTGAATAAATTCAACGAATTATCTCGTTTTGGTCTGGAGTTGGTGAATAAACCTTTGGAAAAGAATGAAAAGTTTATTCGAGGAATGAACAAGAAATTCCACGAAAGAATGACTGCTCACATAAAAGAATCTATTTTCTGAATTGATCGATATGGGTTATCGATATGCCACTCTAGATGAACAAGAAGTTTCAGAGGAGAAGGGAAATGCAAGCAATCTGAATTGGAGAAAAAGGAAGTTCGGCGGAAAGAAACCGTGGCAAGGCAAAAGAAAGAAGAATACACAGCATAACAAGGTGAAAGATGTTACTTGTTTCAATTGCTTAGAGAAAGGTCATTACTCGAATAGTTGCAAGAACCCCAGGAAGCAAGGAAAGAGGGAGAAATTTATGAAGCCATAACAGGAATCTAGGGAATGCTATTACTGCCACAAGCTGGGTCATAAGATCAAGGATTGCCCAGCATTGAAGCAAGCTCTAGTAGCGAAGATGTATGTAATCAAAGATGACCCTTCAACCTCAAAGGCTGATAAAGGAAAAGGAATTTTAGAAGGTAACCTTCTCATTTACGATAAATTTTTTCGAGTTTTGTTCGACACGGGAGCTATACATAGTTTTATTTCCCAGCAAATCATAAATAAGTTAAATCTTGAATCTGGGATCGTAATTGAACCTATTTTTGTCTATTTCATTGGGTTTCGATATATTCTGCGAACGATTAGTTATCTCTTAGAACTAATTGATGCCCCGGCATATTTCATAGATCCAATGACTCGAGTATCTTGAGAGGTATAGAATGAGTTTATTCTCATATCTATTGTTGATATTCTAATTTGGTAAGCCAAATGCAGAATAGATATTCAGTTTGATCTGAAAAGATATTTCTCTATCATTCATCTGTTCTTGGTTGTCTCCCTGGCAAATTTTGAGGACGAAATTTTCTTAAGGGGGGAATCTGTAACATTCCCGGATTTTAGCCAAGTTTAATTTGATAATTTATTTAATTTTTGTAATTAGATTGTGAATTAAATTGAGTTTTTCCAAAATAAAATATTAGTTGTTTATATAAATATGCATTGATTTTTAATTGAAATTTGAATTTGTAAACTCAAAAATAAATATATTGGAAATGAATTGGATTTAAAATTTTATTTTTAAGTTCATAAGAATTTGTTTCTAATTTTATAAAATATGCATTTTGATTTGAAAATGATATTTTGAAATTAATTTTTCAAAAAACTAATTAAGAATAAAATTCTAATATATTTATTCATGTGCAAATAAATTTTAAAACCATTTTTCTTTAAAAGATTATAAAAATGATCGATAAAGAAAATGTATATGTATATTTTAAAACAAGAATGGATAAAGGGTTTAATATACAAATCTTTTGGGATTAAACAAGATTTCCATGATGATTTAAATTACTTTTCTTTTCTATTTGAAGATAAATATAGTTAGAATAAAAGTTTGGTATGAATATACCTTTTGAAAATATAAGACATATTAATAAAAGATAAAAACGTGTTTCATAAATTTTAATATCACAAGGGTTTAACATAAATTATAAAATTAATATTTAATAAAAGGACTTAAGCACAAAATTTTCACAAATGACATTTTTAAAACAAGTGTTAATTTATGGTAACAAGTGGCATTAATTTCGTTTAAATGAATTAAAATTTTATATATTGAAGAGTAAATCCAAATTACATTCCTCTTCTCATATCTCCCATAACAAAAATCAGAAATCAAAAAAGAAAAAGAAAAAAAATCATCTTAATATCAAAACAATACACAAATCAAAACCTCAGCAAATCAAGAGCCCGAAACAAACTACAATCCAGAAAAAAATCAAATCAAAATCTAAAAGTATCAAAGCAACAACCTTGTGCATTTTAAAACTGAAACAACAAACAAAAGCCTAGAAAAATCAAGCTTTCAGGCCTGAAGATCACCAAATTAAAAAGAAAAAAAAGAAATCAAAACTTGGATAATAACTAAGCCAGGATTATGCAAAGTGAAGATCAGGCAACTTGAAACTTCTACAATCAGGGATCAAATCAATTTACAAGCCTGGGAACAAGAGTCAAACAATAGACTAAGTACAAAGATTAACTTCAACAATCATCATTTTCAGATCATATTTAAAGGTTCTAGATTTTGGTTCACGCTTTTTGTTCTTTGTTCCTCTCTGTTAAACTACAGGTGAGCAAAACTCCCATTTAAAAAACTTAAATCTCTTTACATGTGACAAATAGGTGAGGGAGTGTTATGATAATGTTTGAAATATGCCTGAATGTTTGTATTTATGTGTAAATGTGGATGTGCGTGTTGAATATACAGGGACATTCATCTCTTTTGCAAATACCAAGTTTCTTGAAACCTATCCAAAAAGAAAAATCCTAAAACGTTGCTTCTAATTGTTGTTAGATTAGGATGTCAAAAGAAAATGTGTTCAAATTCATAAAAAACTAAATTTTAAAAAATATTTTCAAAGACAAACAACAAGTAGCAGTGGTCTAGAACGACGAAGAACAACAAATTCAATTCATGATAGAAATTTGATTTCTTTAATTATTAAATTTGATTATGTAACCTAAAACGTCTTCAAAATGATTTTTAAAATTAAAATCAAGATTTTAAATTCGGTATAAAGTGAGCATTTCAACGATGATCAGAAAATAGGTTCTGAGGAGTTACTGGCGATCGAGACAATTGGAGTGGTCGGGATTCTTCCTGGAGGTGGAGGAAGACTAAGGGACCTTGGCAAAAATAATCGATGAATTTATCGATCATCGTGGTTACTGTTCGTCGACGTATTAGGGTTTAAGGACATTTTCGAGCCGGCGAGGTTTGCAAGGCGTTGCGAAGGTGTGGGTGCATCGGTCATGACCAGACCGAAGGGGATTGGTTCGTGGGTGAGTGACGAGGTTGTGGACGTGGTGACGTGGTGTCAAATGGTCGAGTTGATAGGGGCGAGGCAGATTTTGCTGTAAGGATTAGTTCTAGGTTGATGGTGGGTAGTTTGATTTTTGATCCACAGCAAATTTGAAAGTTCAGGTGGGTCAGGCTGGTCGACGGTGACTTCAGCGACTTGTCGAGGGGGGCGAAGTTGGTCGGAGGGCCAGCGATTAGCCATACACGTGCACGCAGTCAAGGATGTATCTAGATGGTTACAGTGTTAGGGAAGATGACGAATTCTCAGGTTCGTGCTCGAGTTTCTCGCGAGAATAACTCGAAGCACATGAAGTCTGAGTGAAGCCCAAAGTTTTGCTCGGGGAAACTAAGAATTGGCCCGGGTTTGTGAGTTTTTTGTATAAAACAGTTTTAAGTTTAAAATTTTAATCAAGTTTTATAAAGTTTAATTAAGTTTTAATGAATTTTGTAAACAGCTTCTTTTATACAATTCGTGTTTATTTTTGTATTAATTAAAGGTTTTAAATATAAATTATTTAAAAAAATTACTAAGTTTAAAAAGTGTTTTTTAATATATTTAAAAAATAACCTTTGATATTTAAAGCAATTAATTTAAGATGAAGGGATTATCTTTTGATTTGAATAAAGTCTTAAGTGCTTAAAAGATTAATTACTTGATTTAAGTTATTAAAGATAATTATTTAATGTAAGGATAATACTTGATCAAAGATTGATTAAGGTTAATTAATTTCATAATTAAGGATAATTAATTAGTTAGAAGATTTATTAATGTAAGTAATTAAGAGGTAATTAATTACTTAAAGATAATTACTTAGTTAAAAGTAATTAGTTAATGGTTAAAGTTAATTAAGTAATTAGGGGTAATTACTTATTATAATTAATTAAGGATAGTTAATGTGTGTAAATTATAAATTAATCTGAAGGTAATTAATTAATTAAAGATTTAGTTAATGAAAGTAATTATGGGTAATCACCTATTGTGATTAATTAAGGATAATTAACTAAATGGTAACTAATTAAGGGTTAATTAATTAATTAATTAATTAAGGGTAATTAATTAATTAATTAATTAATTAAGGGTAATTAATTAATTAATTAAGGGTAATTAATTAAGGGTAATTAAATAATTAAGAATAATTCTTTAATGATAAAAGGTTGATTAATTTATTAATTAAGGTTAATTAATAAGTAATTAAAGGATAATTAATTAACATAAATTGTAATTAACTAATGTTAATTAACCTGGATTAGTGATTAATCTGGTTTTAATTAATAAGATGATCAATTAACCTTACTTATGGATGTTCGAATTGTATAAACTGCTTTGAATTGTTAGATATCTCTGCTATGCGATGCTTTGTGTTATGAATTGTTTTAATTCAAGCCATGATGAATGTAATTTATTTATCTGTGATGAATGTATATTGTTTATCCGTAGATCTGTGAATGGAAGATAAGCGTTATAGAGATATACCGCTTATCTATAATTGCTATGCTTGAATCTGTGATGATTGATGATGTTGCACTATTGGGTTAAACCCCTGGACTACACTATACAGACACAAATATGGATTGCACGAGGAAAATGGTTAAGTCACAGATTTTAGAAAATAAATTTTAAATTGAATTTTGAATCCAAAAGGTTTTGAAAATGGTATTGGGTTAAATATGAAAAACTTTTGAAAAGGAGTTTTGAAGATTAAAGATATTTTGAACAACTTAAGAAAGTTTTGAAATTTAAATAAATTGATTTGAATTTAAATTCAAGATTTGAAATTTTATTCCATGTTTGGAAATTATGGTTTAAAAAGATTATACAAGTTATAAATGTGCATATGGGTTTTAAACCATTTTAAAGGTATTGTTTTGAGAATTTGAATTTAACCCAAGGGCTTTAACTTATATAAATGTGATTTTTTCGAAACGAAAACTATTTTTTTCAGATAATAAAAGCTTTTATATAAGGAAAGAATTTCGAATTTGTGTTGAAAGGATTTCAAGTTTGAAATGAAAATGTTTTTTCGAGTTATGAATGAATCGTTGGAAATGGTTTTGAAAGCTATGAATTAAATCTTTGATTTAAAGATTGAATGATTTAATCTAATTTGAAAGGGAAATTGTTTTGAAAGAATATGAATGAATCTTTGTTAAAGATTATTATACTTTGTTTTCAAATTGAAAAGGGATCTTAAAAGTGTATTCTTTCTATAAAAAATTTGAAATGGAAATTGTTTTGAAATATGTTAATGAATCTTTGTGAAAGATGGGTGAGCTTTTTGAAGTGAATCTTTTTGTTTAAAGATTTGAAAATGGTAATTTGTTTAGACCATTTAAAGGAAAGTTTTGGGTTTTAAGTTGTGACTTAACTGAAATCCTAATATCCATACGTTTTTAAATATTGCACTCATTATTCGGTTTAGCCGGGAGAGGACCTTGTGTCATATAACCCATTTCGAATAATTATACGACGTTATGGATAGCATTTGAAGACCGGCGGTGAAGATCGGGTATTTTCGAGAGCGAAAGGATTACCCGTCGAATGACTCTGCACTGAGTAGCTACGATATAGAGATCTTCATATGTGATGGGAAGACCGATCGGGATTGTGAATACCCGGATTGCAATGGCTTCTTTGGAAGTGCCTTCAGTTCTGTTCGAACCCAGAACAGACTTGTATGGATGTGAGTCCGACGTTACACTTTGAGATGTAAAGCTGGTTTCTATCAAATACATTTCTGTTTGGTGGCGGAGATTTATCCTCTTAGCTTAACACCCTTCTCTGAGACGTACAAACTCAAAGGTTATGTAGTTGATGGTTACTAGTGATACATTCCCAATTTGGTAATGTGGCATACGAAGTGCTACTGATCATTTGTTGATCGAAGCATGGCTTTGTGAAAAGCGTAGCTTTGTGGACAAGACTGCATCAGCACACCCCGGAAATGGTCGAAATAGGAAAGATGCAGCAAGGTTGCAGGGGTCGTGCCCCTAGGGCATGTCCATTTCTTCTAGAAAAGGGTGGTATCATGGTATGGAGCCCATATACTTAACTCATGTGGGCACTGTAGATTTATTATTGTGTGGTTGCTTTGTGATTGAGGATCCTCGGATAAAGGTCGCAAACAACCGAGGACGTCATACTTGTAGGTGTTACCCCGGGCGGGGGTAAACAGGCCTTGTGTTGGCAGAGAGTTGGGTAAGTTCTCAAGGCACCCTCCAAAGGCGTACCCATGTGGCAATAGGAAGTTCCTTAGCCTGACCATTTGTTGGAAATCCAATCACCAATGTGAGCCCTTTACGATTGCAGTTATATAACCTACTACCTCAGGTGGTAGCTATAGCTGACATAGTATAATGGTACCTATGCTGGTTAAGATTAATATTATACTTTCGAAATGTTTTCCACTATGAACTAATAATAATATCAAAAAAAGGATTTTTCATAATAAGCATGTTTGACTATCATGAGTGCGATCGCATGGTGTGTGTGCCGGGAGGCCTTATGGTAGTTTCATTTTCCAAAAAGCATTGCGGTTTTCAATCTTAAAATCTTTTGTTGTTTGTTTTCATTCAAAACTATTTTTGTTTACTCATACCAGTCCCATGACTGACCCAGAGTTTATTGTTCCCTTCCTAAACTCTGGGTGACCACAATTTTCCACATGAGCAGTCTAGAGTTGGGTTTTTAGATAATCAAATAATAGGTGTAGATTCGATTGTCTTCGAAGTCTTTGGTTTGGTAGAATTTGGAAATCTTCTTCTGTCTTTGGATCTTTGAATTTATTGGTTTGGCAAACGCATTTAGGATTGCATTTGCTACAGGTTTAGCTTAATTGTGGTTCGAGCTTGAAGTTTAGAGCTTTGGTTTTGGATTTTTGGTTTGGAATAGCAGATTATGGATTCACTTTCTATCGAAGATCATATTGGAGTTACCTCTTCTGTTGTTATCTTTTTCCGTTGTTGTTTATGGTCTTTAATATTTATGGATATGTTGTATCAAATGATGTATCTGGCATTGTATTTAATATAATCATCTTTTGTTTTCCGCCGTGTTGTTTATCATCTAATGTTGTTGCAAGCTTCGGCGATACGGATTCGATGTCCTTTGTCGGGCATCGAGTTCGGGTCGTCACATAAATGATTGCAAGTGAATTGTAGAAGTTATTATGCTATATTCATACATGCCTGTGATTGATTATATGATGTTAAATGTTGTTATATATTTGTTACATCGTCTGTTATGATATTACATGCTATATTGTTATACTTATTTTCGATTTATCACACTACAAGTTCCCTATCACCATGGGTTGAATAATACATACCCGAACGGACTTTAGAATAGGGAAAAATGTTACGAGCTGAAATGATAGGCCCGAGTGATTTCATTTTGATTTTTAATGCATTTATTTTACATGGGATTGCAGGTTTGAAATGATAGAACTCGGATTTTCCTTTTTAAATTACGGATTGAAATAATAAATATCCGTATCACTTGATCTAAGTTAGAAAATATTATACAGGCCCGTGGTTATATTTTAAGCAATATTTTCCTAAAAATTCATTAAGTATTATTAAATAATATTCCCCTAAAAGATTTTGAAGTATTTTTGAGTTTTATAAATATATGAAATTTTGTCTTAAAAATTTGATGCAATGCTTTAATTATAAAGGTGTATTGGTTTTTCTATAATTTAAATTTTCATAAGTTAATAATTGGTTTTAAGATGAACTAAAGATCTTTATTGATGATAAATAACTTAATAATTGAGTTTGACCAAATATGGAAGTTGTAAATCTAACCTTGAAATTGTTATGAATTTTACTTTATGAAATGGACATGTTTTGTATGATAAATAATGTATTTTGAACTGGTAAAATCGAATAAAGTTTTAATTGGACAATTTTTAATAAAATTTATTTAACTAGAAAATCATAGTTAATTGATGTCTAAATGAATATATCTATGGCGAAAATTTGATTGTTATATTAACTATGATAAAATATTCTTTTGTGAAATGTTTTTTTTGTAAGATAAATAGCTATGACTTTAAATGGAAAAATGTAAGTTAAAACATACATGTGAGATGTAAGTTTAATTAATATTTTAATTGATTAATATAATAAATGTTCTTTACTGTAATAACAAAAACGAAAGAAATATATAAAGTTTTAATTAATGAAAGAAACGTGTAAAATTCTAATTAATGCAAGAAACATGTAAAGTTTTAATTAATGAAAGAAACATATAAAGTTTTAACTAGTGTAATATTGATTAAAATAATAAATGCCCTTTATTTTAATAAAAATGTAAATTAAAACGTACATTTGATAATGTATGTTTTAATTAGTGTAATATTGATAAAAATGATAAATGCTCTTTATTGTAATAAATGTAAGTTAAAACGTACATTTAACATGTATGTTTTAATTAATGTAATGGTATATTTTAAATTAATTAAAATGATAAATGTTCCTTATTGTAATAATAAAATGTAAGTTGATAATGCACAATTTATATTTAAGTTTAATTAATGTAAATGGCATATTTTAAATGATTAAAATAATACAGTTTCTTTATTGTAATAATAATGTAAGTTAATAAGGTACTTTTAACTTAACATAAGAATTTCAGCTTTCAATTGGATATTACAGTAACAAAGTTTATTTAACTATAAGGCTATGATAAAATGACCATGTTAAAATTTTAAGTACATAAATTCTTTGATTTTGTAAAATGTTAAAATGGAAAGTATTACATTTCAAAAATGCTATGATTCCTTAAGGTTACATTTCCAAAATGTTATGATAATTTAAAGGAATATTTCAAGTTTAATAAATTAAAGGAAATAATCAGTGATTTGGAAATTTGGGTTTTACTTAAATGATATATTATTGAATTAGTTTTGAAATGGAAATGATACTATTGCGACATGGTTTTGAAATGAGTATGATATTTTTGTTTTGAAAGTATATACTATTTTGAAAGAAATGATATGATTTTGAAATGGATATGCTAGTTTGGTTTTGAAAGTATAAATGATTTTGAAATAAATATTCATGGGTTGTAATAATGTTTGGTCGTTAAAGAGACCAGGATTGGAAGTTGTCATACTCTCTGCCAAATTCGAAAACCAGTTTAACAACCATGTACGCAGTGGAGATTCCAGAATGAAGTAGGATGGCGGCGACGTTCTTTTGAGGTATATACATGGACTCGACTCCCGTGAGTTGGCTTAAGGTGGCTAAAACAAGAGTGATAGACGGGCTAATGAGGAAACTAGCTCCTCTTATTGGACATACTCCATCGATACCATTCTATTAATTTGTGATTGATTGGGACCCTTCTGATTTTGGGGATGTGGTTCGATATGGGCGGTAGTAGCTGCTACGTGTTACCACCGGTCCATAAGCGTAATTGGTATATCTACCCTGGCATTGCCTAGTTGTGCCGTGTCATCTACCCTAGCAAGCCTTATACGAGTTTGATTTGTGTCATACCTTTGGAGCATTTTCTCATAGCCTCTCGATCAGGAGGTACGCAGGTGTTGTCTAGACTATTGGCACTATTATGTTAAGGGGGATATTGGGTAACTCCTTAACGCCATTTAAAAGTAAGTTTATTTTACAAATAGACATTTATTATAATAGCGAAATATTACTACGTAGTAAATAGTTTAACGGATCCTTAGAGGATGGGTGGTCCCAAGCATCTTTTAAATTACTTATGTGAGAAATCTTAAGGCTAGAATTAACACTAGGGGGGGTGAATAGTGTCCTAAAGAATTACTAATTCTTTTTGAGTTTATATTAATTTGAACACAAATGTATGCAATATTCAGACACAGATATGATCAAAGAATCAAACACAGATTCAGATATAAAGTAAAAGCAAAAGAGGAAAGAACACATCGAATTTTATACTAGTTCGGAGTTACCCTACATCCAGTCCCGCAATACAAGTACGGATTTCCTTTCAAAATCAATTCTTACAATTACACTCTCGATTTGAAGGCCATGATGTACACCGCTCCAGATTCACAATCCTCTAAGTAGAGATACTTGATTTTACGGGCAAAAAGTTCACCTGATTGATATCCCAGGCTACAATCACACCTTTTCTCACTCGATTGATTACAAAGAAATCTGTAACTTTGAATAGCACTAGGATTTTGTTGAGATAGTGAAAGAACCAGAGATGATCTAGTTAGATTCAATGGTGATTTCGGCAGAGTAATGGTAAAAATGTATATAAAGAAATGTGGAAGAAGAAGAGGAGTAAAATCAGAGAATATATATGAATATAAATCGTTTTAAACAGCCCCTATTTATAGTAGGACAACAACCATGTCCATTCATGAAAGGATATGACGAATAGACACTTCCTTTGAAATTCAAACTTTTGAAATAAAACTGTCACCTTGTCGACATGGGTTCCTTGGGGTTGTCGACATGCCTAAGTTATTTTTGGTAATTTTTTTCTTTGAAAATAACTTCTATCTTGTAATAAAACTATATTAAACTTTACAAATATACTTAACTATAGTTAAATTACATAAATAAGTATAGAGAATAATACTTTGTTATATATAAAATTTTACCATAATTTTATATTTCAATCTAAGTATAAATATTAAAATTTAAATATATTATAATTAAAAGATAGTTTAAAACCAAGGATAATTTGACATTGAAAATAAATTTTATTTTGAGACTAAAAGTATTTTAAAACCAGGATGGATGTTTTTGATTTAAAAAAGAAGATTCTGAAATCATTTTGAAAACAAGATATAATTTTGTAAAACATTTGAATAAAAGTTAGTGGATACAAAACAATGTTCCACTTGATTTTTTGTAGGTTCCATCCTACTTAGGGTTCCATCCCTTTAACCGGCTCGAATTGGATTCCATTCCACAAATAAAATGGATTTTAAGATGTCAGTGTTTTTCTAGTAGTTTTAACAAAATTCCTAACTAAATTACTTATATTGAAATCTTGAACTCTTGATAATCTTGATGTTCATGGGTCTTCAATCTTGATATCTTCGATCTTGAGTTTATCAGTTCTTGAATCTGTATACTATACAGTTTTCATTCTTTGGTACCTGTATATATATCCTACATATACATATATATCTAAACAATAATGTTAGTATTTATATTTTATAATCTTATTCTAAGGTTGTTGCCATCAAAACCAACTTCTCAGGGACTAACAATTTCCCCATTTTTGATGATGACAACTTTTGTTCATAAAGTATTACTTCTATCCTAATGACTCCCCTTAAAACTAGTAACTCCCCCATAATCTATGCCTAACTAACCTATTTTATACTTCTCCCCCTTTGTCATAAAAAACAAAGTTAAATCAATACAAGTCCCCCTTAATCTAATACTATATGACATGTGATTATAATGATAGTGTTATCATAAATAATCAACACTTAATTCTGAAACTAAAATTTTCCCCAAATTACTAACTATCCTAACTTAGAATTCATATATGATAATACTTATAATAGTGATAATGTGATAATATAAGAAAACAAATCTTTTATTAATTATATATTGTTATATTTACATTTGCGTAGAAAACGTAAGTAAGATCATATAACGATAAGAAAGAGAGAAAAGAAACTTATGTGTATCCTTGACAATGGGAGATCTATGAAACGAGCAATTTGGGCAGCGGAAACAGAAATTTCCATGTTGTTCAACTAGATTTCCATCCTTGTCAAAGCACACTTTGCCAACACAAACAACTTTGTCGTCATCTTCAGCATGCTCTTCTTCCATGAGGGCTTCTTCTTCTTCTTCCTCGCTGTCCTCTTGCACTTGAACACCTAAAGATTCTTCATCAATCAAGATGTGGTTGGCATGATTTTCCATTGGAAACTTTTGCAGGTTTCTAAGGATTTTGCCTTGCCGTTCTTGGTATTTGGCCATTCTGATTTGCACTACTTGAATTTTAGTCATAAGTTGTTGTGCATCCTTCAAGGAAACCTTCATTTTTATCAATCGTGCAAGCATAGTTCATTGAAATGTTCCAGTAGAAGGAGAAGGGAACAAAAAGGTTGAATTTATATTTGATTTGGAGGAGGAAGCTATTGTTTTATTGTTTTCAAAAGTTAGATCAGAGAAAGAGTAGAAAGAATGAACAAAATTTCGAAATAAGAAGAATATATAACCACCAATTTGAATTTTGGTGGGAAAATTTCAAAAAAAAAAAATTCGTTATATGTCGATAGGGGTAAAGGAGGGTTGCTGACAAGGTTCTTATATTTTTGCTATTTGATTTAATTTAATTTTTAATTATACTTGTTGTTTATATTCTATATTTCAGTTATTGAACAAATGCCTAATTCTCTTCTTAATTTAGTAAATATAGATTCATTTAATGGTTTTGTTAAGATATCAGCAATTTGGTTCTCAGATTTGATATAATCGAGAGTTATTGCTTCCTTACTTATATTATCGCTGAGAAAATGATGTCTGATATCAATTTGTTTAGTTCGAGCATGATGAGTATGATTTTTGGATAATTTATTGCACTAGTATTATCCCAATAAATTGGTGATTTTGAGATATTTAAATCAAAATCTTTTAAAGTTTGTTGCATATATATTACGTGAGAACAAGCCAAAGCAGCAGAAATATACTTTGCTTCAGTTGTTGATAAAGAAACTATGTTTTGCTTTTTACCAAACCAGGAAATAAAAGAATGCCCCAAAAAGTGACAAGTTCCACTTGCACTTTTTCGGTCTGATTTACAACCAGCATAATCAGCATCACAGTAAGATATTAATTCAAAAGAATCATTTTTAGAATAAAATAAGCCATAATTAAAGGTGTGTTTAACATATCTTATGATATGTTTTACAGCATTTAGGTGGGTCTCTTTAGGTTGGGATTGATATCTTGCACAGAGACAAACACTATGCATGATATCAGGTCTACTAGCAGTGATATAGAGTAGTGATCCAATCATTCCTCCATATAATTTTTGATCTACAACTTTCGAGATATATTCTTTACTTACGTACTCATTGGTTGCCATGGGAGTGGGTTTTCCACTTGCAGTAGTCAAACCAAATTTACTAACTAGGTCTTTAGCATATTTTTCTTGACGGATAAAAATACCATTATCTAATTGTTTTATTTGTAATCCTAGAAAGAACTTTAATTCACCCATATGACTCATCTCAAACTCTTTTGTCATTATTTCAGAAAATTCTTTACTCATTTCAAAATTAGTTGATCCGAAAATGATATCACCTATGTAAACTTGTACTAGTTGAATATCATTTTATTTCTTTTAATTAAAAGAGTATTATCTACTTTACCAATTTCAAAGTTTGATTGTAATAAGTAAGATCTTAGTCTATCAGACCAGACTCTAGGAGCTTGTTTTAGACCATATAGAGCTTTCTTAAGTTTGTAAACATGGTTTGGTAATTTTTCATTTTCAGAAAGTGGTGGTTGTTCAACATATACTTCCTCTTTTACAAATCCATTTAAAAACGCACTTTTAACATCCATTTGAAATAATTTGAAATTATTATATTTGCAAAAGTAAGTAGAATCCTAATTGTAACGCCCCGGGTTTTTCGACTTTCGAAAATTCGACATCGACACTCCCTTTATCGACTGCCGAGAAATCGAAGGCCAAAAACCGGAATGTTAAGGGTTTTAAAAAGAAAAGAAAAGAAAGAAGAGAGAAAAAGAAGAAAGAAAAAGAAAAATAGAGGGAAAAGAAGATAGATAATTTTTAGAAAACAGAGAATTAGAAAAACAGAAGATAGAAAATAGAGGGAGAAAAGAAATTTGAAAATAAGAGAATAGAAAATTTTAAAATAGAACGGGACAGAAAGGGAACAACAGAACAACAACAGAATCTCACAATTCGCAGCGGAACAACATATAATAATAAATGAATAATCTTTAAACAAAGAACTATATCAGTTATTACATTACATTTCATTACATCACATCATATCATCAGAGTGTACAACAACAACATACAACATCAAACAGTGCAGCGGAAAAGAAGTACTATATAAATTAGTAATACGCCATGCCATCCAGCTTGCCTCCAGCAACTCCAGAATATCCAGAATATCCTGATAAACCTAACTCTTAACTGCCCGTGTGGAAATTGGTGGGCACCCAGAGTTTAGGAAGGAAAACAATAAACTCCGAGTCAGTCATGTGACTGGTGTGAGAACTCAAAACAGTTTATTTAACTTTAAAATCAAAAGAGAGGAATATTTTTTTTTAATCAATTCGCAATGCTTTTAAAAATGAGACTACCATAAGGCCTCCCGCACACACACACAATGCAAACGCAGAATCGGAGGAGATTTCTCCTTATGATAGTCAAAGATGCTTGATACGCATTTAAAATAACATTTGATATTATTATTAGTGCATAGTGTAGGAAAAATTTATTTCGAAAGTAGAATATAAATCTTAGCCAACATACGACCATTATCGTATGCCTACTATAGCTACTATCCAAACAGTGGTGACCACCATAAGTGAATAGCAGGTTCTACAACTAATACCGTACAAGTCACGTATTGTTTCTTTGGATTTCCAACGAATGATCAGGCCAAGGAACTTCCCATTGCCACATGAGAATGCCTCTGGATGGACATCCCCGAGAACCAAACCGGATCTCTACCAACACAAGGCCGGGTTACTCCTAACTGAGTAACAACTGACCGAATATGCCATCCCCCGGTCCTTTGGGACCTTTATCAACCGAGCGCTCGTAATCAATTCACACAATCATAAAGTGTTTTCAACATGAGTAAGTATCTGGGCTCCATACCATGATACCACCCTTTTCCAGAAGGAAATGGACACATCCTAAAGGGCGCTACCCCTCATAACCTTGCTGCTTCTTTCCTGTTTTGACCATTCACGGGGTGTGAGGCTCGACGAATTCACGTCCACAAAAACATACTTTATACAAAAGCCATGCTTTGGGTCAACAAATGATCAACACAATGATCACTAAGATAGACGATCAAATAAATGATCCTATCACAAATAATCAACACAATGATCATTTCAGCAACACTCAGCATGTCACATTACCAAATTGGGAATATATCGCTGATAACTTCAACTATATAACCTTTGAGCACATACGTCTCAAAGAAGGGTGTTAAGCAAAGAATAAATTCTCCGCCGCCAACAGAAATATATTTGAAAGAAATCGGCTTTATATCTCAACTTGTAATGTCAGGCATACAATCCATACAAGTCTGTTCCGGGCTCGAACAGAACCGAAGGCACTTACAAGAAGTCCTTGCAACCCGGATATTCACAATCCTGATCGGATTTCCCATCACTTAGGGAGTCTCAATACCGTTGCAACTCAGTGCAGAGACAATCGACAGGTCATCCTATCGCTTTTGCAAATACCGGTCTTCAACACCGATCTTCAATGCAATTCACAACGACGTATCACATATTCGGAATGGGTTATACGACCCCATGGTCCTTTCCCGGTTAACCCGAATAGTGAGCGCTTATTCAAAAATAAGTGTGCATTCAAATTCAATCAATTCACATCAAATACCCATTCAAAAGGGAAATACTGATAGTCGGTTATTGAACTATTAATTGATATGCACAACATCACCAGATTCCAAATAATTTTCCCAAATTATTTATTTTCCAAAATATCTTTACAAGATATATAATTTCAACACTTCAAAAATAAATCAATATTTATTTTCACACAAATTCCACTTTCACATATAAATTCCATAATGAATTTATATTTCAAAATATTCATGCATATATGATTTCAATTATTCATTTCCAATTTATCTTCAAAAAGATAAATTCAAAATATTCACTTCATATTGGAAAATATTTCCATACTTATTTATTCATAAGTAATTCACAAATCTCTTTTATTTTCAACAGTTAGGAAATATTCAATATACTTAAATCGAATTAAGTATATATTTCATTCTTTAAGGAAATCATTCACTTATACTTATTTATTTGGGCCAAAACGAATGTTACGTAAAACATCGTTACGACAACCCAAAATCACTAGTATAGGGATTCGAAATTAAAATAGATATATAAATTCCAATACTATACAAAAACATTTCCTTTCGGAAATCATTTACTATAACAACAGTGTTATAGTCCACTATTTCCTTTTATTTCTCGAAAACGTCTATTTCAACAATAAATGTTGAAGTCTATGGTTTCGAATCTCAACACCTTTAAAACATCGTTAGATCGTTTTAATTCTGTTTAAAATATCACATTCTAAAACATTTTCTTTAACGTGTTATTCACTATTCAAAAATCGTGAACATACTTCGTTAACAAATTTCATCCTTTTATTCAATTTATTTTAAAGGATTATTCACTATTCAAAAATGTGAATATAACTCCATTAATAGGTTATAACAATTAACTTATCAAAATAAGTCATTTGCGGATTTATAAAACAACGTTTATAAATTCCGTTTCTATTTATTTATAAAAACTTCCCTTTTTATAAATTCCTTTATTAACCTATTCCAGTTTATAACTCAATTATAAACTACAAGTTCATATTATAAGTTAATTACTTATAAAACAATTATTTTACAAAATCGTTCATTTAACTTCCCAAATTATTAATCTTAACTTATAAGATTGTTTATTTATCCAAAAATTCATTCTTTCGATAACATTATAAATTTTATAAACCTATTGCTTATAAAATTTCATTTATAACTTCACAGTTTATAATTTCATAAATTTCATTCATTTAGGAAATTCATTTTCACTACGTTCAAACACTTATAAAAAAACTCGTTTTATAATGTCCATAATTCAATTTATAAATATCCATTTATAAATCTCTTAATATAAATTAATTTATATTATTATTCTAAAACGTCTTTAAATTCCTTTATAATTTCATCATTTCGATTTATAAAAAAAATCAAATTTTATAAATCCTATATTTAAACTTTTATCATATATTCAAAAATCCAATCTAAATTAGTTTATAAAATCATTAGTTCATATTTCTCAAAAATCGACTTTCAATCGTATTTCTAAAAATCAGCTTTTTAACTATATTTCACAAAAACCATAATTTTTATAACTTTAAAAATTATAACGTTTATTTATTTATAATGGATCAATTCCAAAAATATAGTATATTTTCAAAATCACTTTTAAAATCATTTTAAAATCCCAAAATCTGGGTCCAATGATGCTACACACCAAATAGTCAATCACGACTAACAACGATATCATATATCGATATGATAATCAATCAAATATCAAAATATCTGAAATAAAATAAATACTGTTGAGGAATCCAGTTGGATCCCTCCAACCTGTTTCCTGCATCCAAAAACATTAGCACAATACCAATTTCGCTCCAGTACGAAATTATCGCGGTATATGTTCTTAATAAATATTATCCGCTTAATAACGGCGTAATAGGGTCTCATCCGCTAAACAAAAATGCGGGAAATCAATAACTGCAATATATACATATGCCAATATATATATTGATATTATATATAATACCAATTTCACTGTTTATGAAATATTCGCGGTATATGTTTTTATTAAATAACATCCGCTTACTAACGGCGAATAATGTCTATTTTAACAATCAATAATTTACAGTCATCATTCAAACATGCATTCAAATATTTTAAATCTAACTATTTAAAATAAAATCGAAATCTATTCGATTGAGTGAGAAGTTCTCACCTTGGTTTTAATTTCCGTTTTAGCTTTAATTTCGAATAAAATTAAACGCGCGTTTAATTTTACCCGAAATTCTCACTAACTCCAAACGACTCCAAACCAACTCCATCGCGTAGTGCTCGTCCATACGATTCCAACGCAACTGAGTTTGCATTTTTTCGACCTCGTATGAAAAAGTTATGTATTTTACAAGTTTGTACACAATTTATATTCATAAATTTATAACTAACTTAATAAATTTCAACCTTAGCCAATCTCAGCCACAAGATTAACATCCAACGCCTCACGTACATCTCCCCCAATCACGTAACCATCTCCAGGCAATGAAACATGAGGCCGAACCCATCCTAGTTAGCTAGGGTTTGATTATTCTCCTTCCATAATCAACGAAATTCGATCACAACACCACCAATGCGAAGCACACGACGCGAGCTACCACCACCAGCCACCATTGGAAGTTCGGCCATCCCCTGCTACTCGCGCACGCAAGTGCACAGCCCCCACACGCGGTCCCCTAGACGCCACCACGCCACTCCAAATCGCATCACAACCGTTGATATTAAAGATCTCATCGAGCTCTTCAAGATTGTAGTTGGGAGTTTCTGGAATCGATGAATGGATTTGGAGATTTGAGGGGAAGAAGTTGATGAACTGCTGGCCGTTCATACCTAGGTGGCGGCTAGGGTTTGTTTTTTTTTTTTTTTTTTTTTCTAAATGAAGGGTTGGGGTTATTTATAAGGAACGAGCAAGCGTAAACACTATTCATCCCGGGAATTCCGAACTCCGATTTAGGCGCCGTAACCAGCGTTTCTAAGGTTTACCCCGCGTTCCGGACACAATGGAACAAGTTTCGGAAGCTAATTCGGAAGTATGTGCGAGTTATGGCTGCAAACGCTCAATTTAAATTAAACCGATTTAAGTCGATTTCTAGGCGTTTTAATTTGTACCGGACAAACGGTAAATCCAAACGACTTGAAATTTGAAATCTTACAATAATATCACATTACGGATCCGATGAAACTGGTTTCGTCGAAATCCGAGACTTTTTGAAAAATGGCTATTTTGACTCGCCAAATTTAAATTAAAAACGATTCGATGCGTTTCGAGCTGCCACGATCAAACGATAACTCCGATTGATACGAAAATTGAAATCCGGTAATAACTAACTATTACGGATCCAATGGAACTGGTTTCGTTCAATTCTGAGACTGTTCAAAAATTGGCTATTTTACAGTCGATTATTAAATATTAAAATATTCAATTTTCACAAATTAACTTTTAATTCGATTTTAAAAGTTCTAAAATATCGTTCTAACTCCCATATGATAAAATAAAATTTTACAAATCATCTTTAATCATATTTAACCCAATTTTCAATTATTTCCATAATTTAACGTATTAAATTATCGATTAAATTATCCAATTAAATCCAATAATTCAAATTAAATTTATTTGACTTATAAATTCACTTATTAATATTTAAAACTAATTAAATATTCATATTTTAATTTCTAAAAATTCTGGGTCGTTACAATCTTCCCCCCTTAAAAGAATTTCGTCCTCGAAATTATAAGTAAGAAAGTTACAGAATCTATTAATTTTCCCAAAATTCCATAGTTAAACTTCTTACAATAACTTTACTAAGTTTTCAAATCATACTTAGTTATCTTTCCAAAAACAATTATATCATTTAACTTTCAACTTTAAAATAAAGTTTAAAGTTTTCAAAATTTTCCAATTTTTCTCAAAAATTTTCTAACGCCTTAAATTTCCGGAAAAATTCGCCATAGTCTCCTTTGCGCGGCTCGATCCGAAAAAAAAAATGACAGTATATATATCACAAATATACATCTCATCAAGTAATGAGGCATCCCGAAGGGAAAAAAGTGTAAAAGTACTGTATTTAATCCGAGATATGTACCTTATATTTTATTAGCAAGCATATACGGCTAATATAGCGCTAAAGCGAACTCCAAATGCGAAGCAAACGCAATCCGCACCTACTAAACACTTAACAAACAACATGAGAATCATGCATATAGACAATAATCTCAATATACAACATATAGCAACATAATAACTATATATGTCACATAGCAAATGCAACAATAGCAATATATATTCAACCATCTACCAACTAACATCCAATTACCATTCAACAAATTCATAACCAATATATTCATTCATATTTTCATTCATATACAATGAATTGGTTTTCACTTTAAATCACATTTGATTTGTTTACATTGGATTTACTAACATTCATTCTCAATTCTAATTAGTTTCAATTTGTTAACATTCACTAATTAAATCCCATTCACATTCAATTCTATTCAAATTTATTTACTTCTAATTTGAATTCAATTTCATAGTTTTCAATTTTATTAACTCTTAATGACTTTTATACAATCATATAACAATCATATAACAACCAATTTATATTAATTACAACCAAATTCTTTTCACTTATATTCATTCAATTTGGTTTAACATTAAATTGATTTCCATTCCAATTTATTCAACTTCTAATAAAATTAGATTTTAATGAATTAACACTTTCATTAATTATTCCTTATCAACTTAAATTACATTCAATTGTTTTAACATTCAATCCATTCATTCAATTCAATTACAAAGTTGAATTCTATTACATAACTCAAGTTCATATTCATTTAATCCACTTGATTATTTACTTCGATACCAAAATCAACTTAATTCAATATCTCTTAAGTTATATTCTATTTAACTTTAAATTCACTTTTATTCACAACTCATATTCATAGATATATTCATTTAGTTTCACTTCTTATTTATATAAGTTTATTTCACAATTGTACATCACTTTAATTATAATTTCAATTCTTATAATTCATTTGCTTATACAATTATTCTTTTATTTAGATTATTCAAACAACCTAACAATCAACTTATATATACACTTTAATAATTCTGAAAAATTATTCCTTTATATATAAAAATATAATCGAGGCAAAATTATTTCATTTACCCAATTTTAAAATCAATATTATGTCGAATTGTTCTATTCAAGTGTTTAGAAACCCCTTCGGCAAAGTTGTACATACCGTGCTGAGGAAGGTTCATATGCCACTCAATAAACCAATCATCACAATATAAAACAATTTCATATTCACTAACAAATACGCACTCATATCTATTATTACACTCAAACTCATTCTAGAGTACTACTGACTCTATCTCTAACGAGTAATACCCTACAGAACCATGGTTGTCGCTTAACCATCAGCTCTGATACCAAATGTAACGCCCTGGGTTTTTCGACTTTCGAAAATTCGACATCGACACTCCCTTTATCGACTGCCGAGAAATTGAAGGCCAAAAACCGGAATGTTAAGGGTTTTAAAAAGAAAAGAAAAGAAAGAAGAGAGAAAAAGAAGAAAGAAAAAGAAAAATAGAGGGAAAAGAAGATAGACAATTTTTAGAAAACAGAGAATTAGAAAAACAGAAGATAGAAAATAGAGGGAGAAAAGAAATTTGAAAATAAGAGAATAGAAAATTTTAAAATAGAACGGGACAGAAAGGGAACAACAGAACAACAACAGAATCTCACAATTCGCAGCGGAACAACATATAATAATAAATGAATAATCTTTAAACAAAGAACTATATCAGTTATTACATTACATTTCATTACATCACATCATATCATCAGAGTGTACAACAACAACATACAACATCAAACAGTGCAGCGGAAAAGAAGTACTATATAAACTAGTAATACGCCATGCCATCCAGCTTGCCTCCAGCAACTCCAGAATATCCAGAATATCCTGATAAACCTAACTCTTAACTGCCCGTGTGGAAATTGGTGGGCACCCAGAGTTTAGGAAGGAAAACAATAAACTCCGAGTCAGTCATGTGACTGGTGTGAGAACTCAAAACAGTTTATTTAACTTTAAAATCAAAAGAGAGGAATATTTTTTTTTAATCAATTCGCAATGCTTTTAAAAATGAGACTACCATAAGGCCTCCCGCACACACACACAATGCAAACGCAGAATCGGAGGAGATTTCTCCTTATGATAGTCAAAGATGCTTGATACGCATTTAAAATAACATTTGATATTATTATTAGTGCATAGTGTAGGAAAAATTTATTTCGAAAGTAGAATATAAATCTTAGCCAACATACGACCATTATCGTATGCCTACTATAGCTACTATCCAAACAGTGGTGACCACCATAAGTGAATAGCAGGTTCTACAACTAATACCGTACAAGTCACGTATTGTTTCTTTGGATTTCCAACGAATGATCAGGCCAAGGAACTTCCCATTGCCACATGAGAATGCCTCTGGATGGACATCCCCGAGAACCAAACCGGATCTCTACCAACACAAGGCCGGGTTACTCCTAACTGAGTAACAACTGACCGAATATGCCATCCCCCGGTCCTTTGGGACCTTTATCAACCGAGCGCTCGTAATCAATTCACACAATCATAAAGTGTTTTCAACATGAGTAAGTATCTGGGCTCCATACCATGATACCACCCTTTTCCAGAAGGAAATGGACACATCCTAAAGGGCGCTACCCCTCATAACCTTGCTGCTTCTTTCCTGTTTTGACCATTCACGGGGTGTGAGGCTCGACGAATTCACGTCCACAAAAACATACTTTATACAAAAGCCATGCTTTGGGTCAACAAATGATCAACACAATGATCACTAAGATAGACGATCAAATAAATGATCCTATCACAAATAATCAACACAATGATCATTTCAGCAACACTCAGCATGTCACATTACCAAATTGGGAATATATCGCTGATAACTTCAACTATATAACCTTTGAGCACATACGTCTCAAAGAAGGGTGTTAAGCAAAGAATAAATTCTCCGCCACCAACAGAAATATATTTGAAAGAAATCGGCTTTATATCTCAACTTGTAATGTCAGGCATACAATCCATACAAGTCTGTTCCGGGCTCGAACAGAACCGAAGGCACTTACAAGAAGTCCTTGCAACCCGGATATTCACAATCCTGATCGGATTTCCCATCACTTAGGGAGTCTCAATACCGTTGCAACTCAGTGCAGAGACAATCGACAGGTCATCCTATCGCTTTTGCAAATACCGGTCTTCAACACCGATCTTCAATGCAATTCACAACGACGTATCACATATTCGGAATGGGTTATACGACCCCATGGTCCTTTCCCGGTTAACCCGAATAGTGAGCGCTTATTCAAAAATAAGTGTGCATTCAAATTCAATCAATTCACATCAAATACCCATTCAAAAGGGAAATACTGATAGTCGGTTATTGAACTATTAATTGATATGCACAACATCACCAGATTCCAAATAATTTTCCCAAATTATTTATTTTCCAAAATATCTTTACAAGATATATAATTTCAACACTTCAAAAATAAATCAATATTTATTTTCACACAAATTCCACTTTCACATATAAATTCCATAATGAATTTATATTTCAAAATATTCATGCATATATGATTTCAATTATTCATTTCCAATTTATCTTCAAAAAGATAAATTCAAAATATTCACTTCACATTGGAAAATATTTCCATACTTATTTATTCATAAGTAATTCACAAATCTCTTTTATTTTCAACAGTTAGGAAATATTCAATATACTTAAATCGAATTAAGTATATATTTCATTCTTTAAGGAAATCATTCACTTATACTTATTTATTTGGGCCAAAACGAATGTTACGTAAAACATCGTTACGACAACCCAAAATCACTAGTATAGGGATTCGAAATTAAAATAGATATATAAATTCCAATACTATACAAAAACATTTCCTTTCGGAAATCATTTACTATAACAACAGTGTTATAGTCCACTATTTCCTTTTATTTCTCGAAAACGTCTATTTCAACAATAAATGTTGAAGTCTATGGTTTCGAATCTCAACACCTTTAAAACATCGTTAGATCGTTTTAATTCTGTTTAAAATATCACATTCTAAAACATTTTCTTTAACGTGTTATTCACTATTCAAAAATCGTGAACATACTTCGTTAACAAATTTCATCCTTTTATTCAATTTATTTTAAAGGATTATTCACTATTCAAAAATGTGAATATAACTCCATTAATAGGTTATAACAATTAACTTATCAAAATAAGTCATTTGCGGATTTATAAAACAACGTTTATAAATTCCGTTTCTATTTATTTATAAAAACTTCCCTTTTTATAAATTCCTTTATTAACCTATTCCAGTTTATAACTCAATTATAAACTACAAGTTCATATTATAAGTTAATTACTTATAAAACAATTATTTTACAAAATCGTTCATTTAACTTCCCAAATTATTAATCTTAACTTATAAGATTGTTTATTTATCCAAAAATTCATTCTTTCGATAACATTATAAATTTTATAAACCTATTGCTTATAAAATTTCATTTATAACTTCACAGTTTATAATTTCATAAATTTCATTCATTTAGGAAATTCATTTTCACTACGTTCAAACACTTATAAAAAAACTCGTTTTATAATGTCCATAATTCAATTTATAAATATCCATTTATAAATCTCTTAATATAAATTAATTTATATTATTATTCTAAAACGTCTTTAAATTCCTTTATAATTTCATCATTTCGATTTATAAAAAAAATCAAATTTTATAAATCCTATATTTAAACTTTTATCATATATTCAAAAATCCAATCTAAATTAGTTTATAAAATCATTAGTTCATATTTCTCAAAAATCGACTTTCAATCGTATTTCTAAAAATCAGCTTTTTAACTATATTTCACAAAAACCATAATTTTTACAACTTTAAAAATTATAACGTTTATTTATTTATAATGGATCAATTCCAAAAATATAGTATATTTTCAAAATCACTTTTAAAATCATTTTAAAATCCCAAAATCTGGGTCCAATGATGCTACACACCAAATAGTCAATCACGACTAACAACGATATCATATATCGATATGATAATCAATCAAATATCAAAATATCTGAAATAAAATAAATACCGTTGAGGAATCCAGTTGGATCCCTCCAACCTGTTTCCTGCATCCAAAAACATTAGCACAATACCAATTTCGCTCCAGTACGAAATTATCGCGGTATATGTTCTTAATAAATATTATCCGCTTAATAACGGCGTAATAGGGTCTCATCCGCTAAACAAAAATGTGGGAAATCAATAACTGCAATATATACATATGCCAATATATATATATATTGATATTATATATAATACCAATTTCACTGTTTATGAAATATTCGCGGTATATGTTTTTATTAAATAACATCCGCTTACTAACGGCGAATAATGTCTATTTTAACAATCAATAATTTACAGTCATCATTCAAACATGCATTCAAATATTTTAAATCTAACTATTTAAAATAAAATCGAAATCTATTCGATTGAGTGAGAAGTTCTCACCTTGGTTTTAATTTCCGTTTTAGCTTTAATTTCGAATAAAATTAAACGCGCGTTTAATTTTACCCAAAATTCTCACTAACTCCAAACGACTCCAAACCAACTCCATCGCGTAGTGCTCGTCCATACGATTCCAACGCAACTGAGTTTGCATTTTTTCGACCTCGTATGAAAAAGTTATGTATTTTACAAGTTTGTACACAATTTATATTCATAAATTTATAACTAACTTAATAAATTTCAACCTTAGCCAATCTCAGCCACAAGATTAACATCCAACGCCTCACGTACATCTCCCCCAATCACGTAACCATCTCCAGGCAATGAAACATGAGGCCGAACCCATCCTAGTTAGCTAGGGTTTGATTATTCTCCTTCCATAATCAACGAAATTCGATCACAACACCACCAATGCGAAGCACACGACGCGAGCTACCACCACCAGCCACCATTGGAAGTTCGGCCATCCCCTGCTACTCGCGCACGCAAGTGCACAGCCCCCACACGCGGTCCCCTAGACGCCACCACGCCACTCCAAATCGCATCACAACCGTTGATATTAAAGATCTCATCGAGCTCTTCAAGATTGTAGTTGGGAGTTTCTGGAATCGATGAATGGATTTGGAGATTTGAGGGGAAGAAGTTGATGAACTGCTGGCCGTTCATACCTAGGTGGCGGCTAGGGTTTGTTTTTATTTTTTATTTTTTTATTTTTTCTAAATGAAGGGTTGGGGTTATTTATAAGGAACGAGCAAGCGTAAACACTATTCATCCCGGGAATTCCGAACTCCGATTTAGGCGCCGTAACCAGCGTTTCTAAGGTTTACCCCGCGTTCCGGACACAATGGAACAAGTTTCGGAAGCTAATTCGGAAGTATGTGCGAGTTATGGCTGCAAACGCTCAATTTAAATTAAACCGATTTAAGTCGATTTCTAGGCGTTTTAATTTGTACCGGACAAACGGTAAATCCAAACGACTTGAAATTTGAAATCTTACAATAATATCACATTACGGATCCGATGAAACTGGTTTCGTCGAAATCCGAGACTTTTTGAAAAATGGCTATTTTGACTCGCCAAATTTAAATTAAAAACGATTCGATGCGTTTCGAGCTGCCACGATCAAACGATAACTCCGATTGATATGAAAATTGAAATCCGGTAATAACTAACTATTACGGATCCAATGGAACTGGTTTCGTTCAATTCTGAGACTGTTCAAAAATTGGCTATTTTACAGTCGATTATTAAATATTAAAATATTCAATTTTCACAAATTAACTTTTAATTCGATTTTAAAAGTTCTAAAATATCGTTCTAACTCCCATATGATAAAATAAAATTTTACAAATCATCTTTAATCATATTTAACCCAATTTTCAATTATTTCCATAATTTAACGTATTAAATTATCGATTAAATTATCCAATTAAATCCAATAATTCAAATTAAATTTATTTGACTTATAAATTCACTTATTAATATTTAAAACTAATTAAATATTCATATTTTAATTTCTAAAAATTCTGGGTCGTTACACTAATGGCTTCTAATCCTGCTACGGGAGCAAAGATTTCATCACAATCTATTCCTTCTTCTTGACAATAACCTTGAGCGACTAACCGGGCTTTATTTCTAACAACCTTACCTTGTTCATTCAATTTATTTTTATAAACCCATTTAGTTCCAATTATAGTTTGATTTTCAGGTCTAGGAACAAGTTCCCAAACATCATTTCTAGTGAATTGATTTAGTTCTTTTTGCATAGCCAAACCCATGAATCATCAGTTGATGCTTCTTTTGGATTTTGGGGTTCAATAGTTGATATAAAGGCTGCATTGTTCATTTTACTTAGTTGATTTCTAATTGTAGAAACAGATTGCATATCTCCTAGTATATTTTCTATAGGACGATCTTTTAAAAGTTTAATCTTTTTATTAGGATGATTAATTTCATTATTACTTTCAGTTGACTCTTGATTTTGAGTGATTAAATCCTCTTCATCATTTGTATCTTCAAAATTTTTGAGACTTTCATCGAATGAAACATGCATTGTTTCTTCAATGGTGTTAGTTCTCAAATTAAGCACTCTGTATGCTTTGCTTTTATTAGAATATCCGATAAAGATACATTTGTCGGATTTAGGATCAAATTTATCTAAGTTATCTTTTGTATTTAAAATAAAACATTTACTTCCAAAAATTGTAAAATAAGATACCTATGTGAAGAAGTTCATAAGATGTCTTATCAGTTAAAGGTCTAATTAAAATTCTATTTAAAATATAACAGGCGGTAGCAACTGCTTCTGCCAAAAAATGTTTTGGTAATTTACCATCTGAAAGCATAGTTCTCGCACACTATTGAATAGCCCTATTTTTACTTTCTACTACTCTGTTTTGTTGTGGAGTTCTTGGAAATGAAAAATTGTGAGTTATTCCCTTTTTATTGCAGAATTCCTCAAACTTTTCATTTTCAAATTCACCACCGTGATCACTACAGACGGTTATAATTTTTATAGAAAGTTGATTTTGAATCCTTTTTGTAAAGTTCTTAAACATTTAAAAGTATCACTTTTATGTTTCAAAAATATTGTCCATGTAAATCTAGAATAATCATCTACAATTACAAAAACATATTTACTATGATTGATTGACTGAATTTGAGATGGACCAAATAAATCAAGATGAAGTAATTCAAGAGGTTTTGAAGTTGAAATCATATCTTTTAATTTAAAGGAACTTTTTCTAAGTTTTCCTAATTGACATGCATAACATAAACTATCTACTGTAAAATTCATTTTAGGGAGATCTCTTACTAGATCATGTTTTGATAGTCTAGAAAAGAGTTTGAAATTCAAATGCCCAAATCTCTTTTGCCAAATCCAAGGGTCACTTGTATTTACCAAAAGACACAGGTTATCATTTTCATTTGAAACTTTCATACTAAGAATATAAATATTCTATTTCCTAATTCCCTCAAATATTATGGTTGAATTATTATCTTCAATGTGACACTTGTATTTTTCAAATTTAATTTTATATCTTTTATCGCAAAGCTAACTAATCTTAGGAGATTATGTCTTAGATTCTTAACTAGCAAACATTAGTAATAATAGGAGTTTCAGAGTTACTGACATAGCCGATGCCAATCTCATATCCTTTTGAGTTGTCTCCAAAGTTAACCAGTCCTCCATCTTTGTATATTATATCATTCAGCATATCCAAATTACCAATCATGTGTCTAGCGCATCCACTATCGAGTATCCATTTATTCCTTTTGATCTACATAATTTGTCCATTGTGGATTGATTCCTCAACGTCCATAAAACATGTTTCCTGCACATCATACAATTTTGGTAGACAATTTGAATTTGAATATCAATTATATGTAGACTCATGAGACAATGATGATCTGAATATTTCTAAACCAGTATTAACAAGTTTTTTAAATATAGAAGTTTTAAAAACTTTTTCAAAATTCATATTATGAAACTTTGAAAACCTTGCTCCGATACCAAATGTGAGAAATGCGGATTACGGATATTAAGGTTAGAATTAACACCAAAGGGGGGTGAATAGTGGTTTACGGAATTACTAATTCTTTTTGAGTTTATATTAATTTGAACACAAATGAATGCAATATTCAGACACAGATATGCTCACAGAATCAAACACAGATGCAGATATAAAGTAAAAGCAATAAAGGAAAGAACACACCGAATTTTATACTGGTTCAGAGTTACCCAACATCTAGTCCCGCAACACAAGTACCGATTTCCTTTCAAAATCAATTCTTACAATTACACCCTCGATTTCAAGGCCATGATGTACACCACTCCAGATTCACAATCCTTTGGGTAGAGATACTTGATTTTACGGGAAAAAAGTTCATCCGATTGATTTTCCAGGCTACAATCACACATTTTCTCACTCGATTGATTACAAAGAAGTCTATATCTCTGAATAGCACTGGGATCTTATTGAGATAGTGATAGAGAATCAAACCAGAGATGATCTAGTTAGATTCAATGGTGATTTCGGCAGAGCAATGGTAAAAATGTATATAAAGAAATGTGGAAGAAGAAGAGGAGTGAAATAAGAGAATATATATATATATATATATATATATATATATATATATATATGAATATAAATTCGTTTAAAATAGCCCCTTTTTGTAGTAGGACAACAACCATGTCCATTCGTGACAGGATATGACGAATAGACACTTCCTTTGAAATTCAAACTTTTGAAATAAACTGTCACCTTGTCGACAAGGGTTCCTCGGGGTTGTCGACAGGCCTAAGTTATTTTTGGTAATTTAATTTTCTTTGAAAATAACTTCTATCTTTTATTAAAACTGTTTTAAACTTTATAAATATACTTAACTATGGTTAAAATACATAAATAAGTATAGATAATAATATTTTGTTATATATAAAATTTTACTATAATTTTATATTTAAATCTAAGTATAAATAGTAAAAGTTAAATATATTGTAATTAAAAGATAGTTTAAAACCAAGGATAATTTGATATTGAAAAGAAAGATTATCTTGAGGCTAAAAGTATTTTAAAACCTTCGTGGATATTTTTGATTTAAAAAAAGAAGATTTTGAAATCATTGTGAATACAATATATAATTTTGTAAAACATTTGAATAAAAGTTAGTGGATATAAAACAATGTTTCACTAAATTTTTCGTAGGTTCCATCCTACTTAGGGTTCCATCCCTTTAATGGGCTCAAAGTGGATTCCATTCCACAAATAAAATAGATTTTAAGATGTCAGTGCTTTTCTAGGAGTTTTAACAAAACTCCTAACTAAATTACATATATTGAAATCTGGAACTCTTGATAATCTTGATACTCATGAGTCTTAAATCTTGATATCTTCGATCTTGAGTTTATCAGTTCTTAAATCTCTAAACTGTACAATCTTCATTCTTTAGTATCTGTATATATATCCTTCGTATACATATATATCTACACAATAATGGTAGTATTTATATTTTATAATCTTATTCAATGGTTATTGTCATCAAAACCAAATTCTTAGGGACTAACAACTTGTATCTTATATTACAGTTCACTTGAGTTGGTTTACATTGTATAAGTATGTATGTCCTGACTCGAGTGTTTTATGGTTTGCTTTACGCTCGGGTCAGACTGAGTGATACAACATTAGAGACTCACCTTCAGAGTTGGATCTTTGCTTGAAGATCTAGCCATCTATTTCACTCTCAGTCATCTAGTTGATTCTAGGGTTGTATTCAGCTTTGTACTTGATTATCATCTTGTTACTTCTGCTGTATCTTGTTTAACTCTGATGTATTTACATAGTAGCTTCATGAACTACTATCTCTTTGCTTCCACTACATTATATTACTCTGTGTGTGTGATCTTTGATTTATTTACTATATATTCTTTTTTTTCCAATTTAAATTAACAATCTTGTATTTTGGATTATTCAAGTACGACATGTGTGGATTTATTGTCGATTTGAATAGTCCAAAATATCGAGTTATTACAGTTGGTATCAAAGCTTTGGCTCTAGGAAAAACTTAGCATGTATGGTAAATTTATTTACAGAATCACTTTCATTCGAGCTTGAATTTCATTCTTTTTGACTCTATTTCCTTTGAATTTTGTAACACTCCCTCGATTCCGAAATTCATTCTTGCCCCTCACTATTTGTATTCTTCTGAATTCTGGAGCATCCCATAGCTCCACTGAATGGCTTGTAAAGGGGTGGAACTTCTTTACAATTGGCATCGATTCACCGGAGATTTCTATAAATCCTCGGTTAGATGCTTGTATCTCTTGTTGTCCCAAACTTTACCTCTTGAGATCGAACGTAGATTTGCCTTGGAATTCTACATCGATCTAATTCTTGAAGTCACGGTTGACCCGGTTAAGATTGCCCGTGATTTATATAAGCCTATCCATTTTTCTTATTTGGTTAGTTAATCATCTTATCTTTTGTTCCAACTTATCCTCAAATTGAAAATTTCTTTGTTTTGAGTTAATCAAATTTGAACCCCTATTCTTGCTTTGTAAAGCTATACTTAAAATGTTTTATATATTATATTGTTTGAGTTGTTGATGTTGATTTGGGTTTTCGATTGATTCGTCTGATCAACGCTATCGATAGGATCTCCAAAACACTTGAACAGAGCAAACCGACACAATATAGTTTTCAAATTTAGTAAATGAAATAAATTTTGTATAATTATATTATATACAAGTATAATTTTATGAATTTTTTGATATTTAATTGAATTGGATATTGAGAAATAATATTTGACTTTGTATATAGCTTGTAACCATTAGGTTTTGTTTAATATATAAATAATTGAACTATTAACCATGGCTAGAAATTAATTTGGAAATTTAAATGAATTTAAATCAAGAAACTAAGAATTCAATTTCAAATGGTTTCAAACTTTATGTTTAAAGTTTTAAAGGGTGTGGTATTTAAACTATTTCAAGTAGAAATTATTTCAAAGAATTTTAAATTTGTAAATCAGTGCTCTTTTCTCTGTCGCTGGAAAATAATTTCGGTGATGACTGTTGCATCATCGACTTTCATTTTTGAGTTTCGAAGTAAAGACACCATTCTGTGGATTTGCTACAACTTTGCTATGAAAATTAAACTGATTTGGATTTTCTACAATATGACTTGATTTATAATATGTGTGATATATGATGTAAAATTTTATTTGATATATATTGTATATATTTATTTATCTCTAAAATTGTTTGAAGTTAACCGGGGATTTAATTCCTAAATTTTATCTTACAAGATGATTTCAATTATAAAATGAAACCAAAATTTGAATAAATAAGTAAACTTGAATAATTGAATTGGGAAAATTTTTATTTGTATAATACTCAATTGCATTCCAATATAACTTACCTTAATTATTAAAAGTTAACAATAGTTGGATAATATACAATACAAAAGGGATTTTATAAATAAAATTTGAGTGGTTATAATAAATGTTATACACCTAAATTTTAATTATAAAAAGATTAGTAGAGGTAAATAGAATGAAAAGTTAATTGAATAAAATACAATATAAATAGGGTTAAAGGAATTTACAAATAAATTGGAGTAGTTATAATAAAATGTAAATGCACTTAATGTATGTGATTAGATATATTAAGTGGAAAATTTAATAATGATTTAGAATAAAGAAGAATTTAATTAATGGAAAAACAAAAAAATGATGAGTATAATAAATGAATTTCAAACTCATGATTTTGGAAAACATTAATTTATGATAATTAGATGATAAGATAATTAAGTTTGAAATAGTTAAAATTTATTTAACTTAGGTGAAATCAAATAGATGAAATTAATAATTAATTTAAGTTGAAATTTTTATAGTTTTAAATTTATTAACTTAATTTGTTTTCCAATCTCTTTTTTTTCGGGGTTATTCTTTTCCGCTTGTCTTAGTACTATCTCCTTCTATCTTGTTTTCTCTGTTTCCTTGCTTCGTTCCTATTCGGGGACGAAAAATTTTGAGTGGGAGAGAGTGTAACAACCCATGATTTTGTGAATATTTTAAATAAGATTTTATATGAAAAATTTAATTTTTAAATTATTTAAGATTGAATTTCTGGAATTTTCCAATGTAAGTTTGAAATTTATTTACAACTTATTTTCCAAATTCAATAAAACAAGCAATTTCTGAAATTTTTATATTTTGGTCAACTGAAAGTCAAATTTTGACCACAGTTGAAAATTTTAAATTGAAATTTTAAATTCCAATCTTTTCTTTGAAAATGTATTTTATTTGAATATTAATTCTTCTTTTCGTTTCATAAAATTTCGTTTTATATTTTTTAAATTTGATAACTTTCAGCGTTTTACATGCTATTGTTTTCAGTAAAATTTGTCTATTTTATATTTTCATTTTTCGTCCTCAATTATATTTTTCAATTTTCGGCTTTATTTTATTTTTTCGCTTTATTTTATTTTTCCATTCTCTTTTCTAATGGATTTTATTTGGATTTTTGATTGGTTTTATTTTTAATAATGGCTTAGAAATTTCAAGAGACATGGGTTACTTATTTTTATCCGTTGCCTTTTTCTTTTCCCTTGCCTTTCCATTTGCCTTAGCCTTTTTATTTTCTATTTTCCTATGTTTATTTCTCTAATTTTATTTTCTATTTTATTTGTATAAACTTTGAGTATATTCATTTGATTTTTGATTGGTTTTATTTTTAATAATGGCTTAGAAATTTCAAGAGACATATGTTACTTGTTTTTTATCTGTTGCCTTCTTCTCTTCCACTGCCTTTCCATTTGCATAGCCAATTACTTCCCACATTTATAGCCGTGATTTTCTCCTATCAATCACGTACATATTGTTCCTCAAACTCCTCTTTTCATTGCGTGCATACAAAGGAAAAAATTAATTAAATCCATCAAGTTATTTGTTTTATAGTATTGCCTTTTTATTTTCCAAACCGTTCAAACTCTTACTTTTATTGCCTGGCCTCTTTATTACTTTCCACATCTTTAGCCGTTCATTTTGTTGTAACCCTAGCCGCCACTCTCTTTCTTATTCACGTGAAAAAATTTCTCATCCCAAAAGTTCATTTGCGTGAAGAAAAAAAGGTCTATCCACGGCTTCCTTCTTCCTCTTCTCCTTTTCTCTTTTGTTTTGTTTTTCTCTTCTTGCTAGGCTCGGCTATGCACCTCCTAACCGACCTCACCACCACTCCACCACAACCGTGCCGACCATCACCACCTTCACCATCACCGTAAACCCTAGAAGTGACCATGGATCCAAGATCCATCACCAAAACAAGTGCAAAGCTTAGCCAAGCTTATGTATCGCATCCTCTTCCTCCTTTAGCCTTGGCCACCCCTCAAAACACCACCACTTCTTTGCCATGCCATGATCAACATCACTTAGCCGTTCACACAAAGCATCTAGGCTGAGCACAACCTAATGGTCTAGCCCATTGAAGCCATGGCCGTGCCCACTTGCTTGGTGATTGATCATCTTGCTTTGTTTCATCAATAGGTTATGTCCACTTTAATTCATATTTTCATTTGTTTAATCCATCTTTGTTTGTATTGAAATCATATTCTTATGTTTGTTGTATTTGTTTGTGTATAAGATTTGGATCTGACTCTTCATTCACTTGAAAATATAGTCATTCTTTTTCGTGCTATTTCGTGCTTTGCGGATTTGGATTTGTGTCTTGAATTTCAATTCTAATTTTAAAAAGGTAAGGTTTTTCACTCTAGACGTACGTACTTTTATAATTGTGAAATGATGACAAGTGAATTATAGAAATTATTATGCCATGTTCATACATTCCTGTGATTGATTATATGATGTTAAATGCAGTTTATGTGTTTGTTACATCGTCCGTTATGATATTATATGCTATATTGTTATATTTATTTCCTGTTTATCACACTGCAAGTTCCCTACCACTATGGCTTGAAATAATACACACCCGAACAGACTTTAGAATAAGTAAAAACATTATGAGCTGAAATGATAGGCTCGAGTAATTTCATTGTGATTTTTATTGAATTTATTTTACTTGGGAATGCGGGTTTGAAATGGTAGAACCCAGATTTTCCTTTTTAAATTACGGATTGAAATGATAAATATCCGTATCACTTGACCTAGGTTGGAAAATATTATACTGGCCCATTGTTATATTTTAAGCAATATTTTCCTAAAAATTTATTAATTATTATTAAATATATTTCCCTAAAAGATTTTTAAGTATTTTTGAGTTTTATAAATATATGAAATTTTGACTTAAAAATTTGATGCAATGCTTTAATTATAAATGTGTATTGGTTTTTCTATAAGATAAATTTTCATAAGTTAATAATTGGTTTTAAGATGAATTAAAGATCTTTATTGAAGATAAATAACTTAATAATTGAGTTTGACCTAATATGGAAGTTGTAAATCTAACCTAGAAATTGTTTTGAATTTTACTTCATGAAATGGACATGTTTTATATAATAAATAATGTATTTTGAACCGGTAAAATGGAATACAGTTTTAATTGGACAATTCGTAATAAAATTTATTTAACTAGAAAATCATAGTTAATTGATGTCTAAATGAATAGATCTATGAAAAAAATATGATTGTTATATTAACTATGATAAAATATTCTTTTATGACATGTTATATTTTGTAAGATAAATAGCTATGACTTTAAAATGGAAAAATGTAAGTTAAAACATACATGTGAGATGTAAGTTTAATTAATATTTTAATTGATTAATATAATAAATGTTCTTTACTGTAATAACAAAAATGAAAGAAATATGTAAAGTTTGGATTAATGAAAGAAACGTGTAAAGTTCTAATTAATGAAAGAAACATGTAAAGTTTTAATTAATGAAAGAAACATGTAAAGTTTTAATTAGTGTAATATTGATTAAAATAATAAATTCTTTTTATTGTAAAAAAAAATGTAAATTAAAACGTATATTTGATAATGTAAGCTTTAACTAGTGTAATATTGATTAAAATGATAAATGCTCTTTATTGTAATAAATGTAAGTTAAAACGTTCATTTGACATGTAAGTTTTAATTAATGTAATGGTGTATTTTAAATTGATTAAACGATAAATGTTCCTTACTGTAATAATAAAATGTAAGTTGATAATGTACATTTGATATGTAAGTTTTAACTATTGTAAATAGCATATTTTAAATGATTAAAATAACACAGTTTCTTTTTTGTAATGATAATGTAAGTTAGTAAGGTAATTTTAACTTAACATAAGAATTTCATCTTTAAATTGGATGTTACAATAAAAAAGTTTATTTAACTGTAAGGCTATGACAAAATGACCATGTTAAAATTTGTAAGTATATAAATACTTTTATTTTATAAAATATAAAAGTGGAAAGTATTACATTCCAAAAATGCTATGATTCCATAAGGTTACATTTCCAAAATGCTATGATAATTTAAATGAATATTTCAAGTTTAATAAATTGAAGGAAATATTCAGTGATTTGAAAATTTGGGGTTTATTTAAATGATATATTATTGAATTAGTTTTGAAATGGAAATGATACTACTGTGATATGGTTTTGAAATGAGTATGATATTTTGGTTTTGAAAGTATATACTATTTTCGAAGAAATGATATGATTTTGAAATGGATATGCTAGTTTGGTTTTGAAAGTATAAATGATTTTGAAATAAATATCCAAGGGTTATAATAATGTTTGGTTGTTAAAGAGACCGAGATCAGAAGTTGTCATACTTTCTGCCAACTCCAAAAACCACTTTAACAACCGTGTACGCGGTGGAGATTCTAGAATGAAGTAGGGCGGCGGCGGCGTTCTTTTGAGGTATATACGTGGAAACGACTCCCGTTAGTTTGCTTAAGGTGGCTAAAACATGAGCGATCGACGAGCTAATGAGGAAGCTAGCTCGTCTTATCGGACACAATCCTTCGATACCATTCTATTACTTTGTGATTTATTGGGGCCCTTTTGATTTTGGGGAGTGGCTCGAGGTGGGTGGCAGTAGCTGCTACGTGTTAACACCGGTCCGGAAGCGTAATTGGTATATCTACCCTGGCATTGCCTAGTTGTGCCGTGTCACCTACCCCAGCAAGCCTTGTATGAGTTTGATTTGTGTCGTACCTATGGAGCATCTTCTTATAGCCTCCCATTCAGGAGGTACGCAGGTGTTGTATAGACTATTGGCACTATTATGTGCTAAGGGGGATATTGGGTAACTCCTTAACGCTATTTAGAAGTAAGTTTGTTTTACAAATAGACATTTATTATAATAGCGAAATATTACTACATATTAAATAGTTTAACAGATCCTTAGAGGGTAGGCGGTCCCAAGCATCCTTTAAGTTACTTGTACCTTATATTACAGTTCACTTGAGTTGATTTACATTGTATAAGTATGTATGTCCTATCTTGAGTGTTTTTTGTTTTGCTTTACGCTTGGGTTAGACTGGGTGATACAACATTAGAGACTCACCTTCAGAGTTGGAGCTTTGCTTGAAGATCCAGCTATCTATTTCACTCTCGGTCATCCAGTTGATTCCAGGGTTGTATTCAGCTTTATACTTGATTATCATCTTTCTGCTGTACCTTGTTTAACTCTGATGTATTTACATAGTAGCTTCATGAACTACCATCTCTTTGCTTCTGCTGCATTATATTACTCTGTGTCTATGATCTATGATTTATTTACTATATATTCTGTGTTTTGCCAATTTAAATTAGTAATCTATATTTTGAATTATTCAAGTACGACATGTATGGATTTATTGTCGATATGAATGGTCCAAAATATCGGGTCCTTACAATAAGAATTTTGTGGCATGGTTTAGTATGGTCACGTACACATTCGTAACTGTAAATGATAAAATACTTCTACAAAGGAATTTCTACTTTTTTAGTTTAATATATTAAAATTTAATTATATCCTAATAATATATACAATAGAAAATAAACAAAAAGCTTACATTATTTTGAATAAGATTTGCTAGAAAAGTTAAGTTATACAATCAAATACATAATTGTTAATTGGCCAGTTCTCAATTCTATCAACTACAATAATAATTGTGCTTATAAAATTTTTATCCTTATAAATGATAATCAACACATTATTAATTATGTCTCATATCATATTCATAGTGGTAAACTTTTTTCCCATATCCTCCTTTGGAACTTGAGGATACTCAACAAATCATAAAGTACCTTAGATATTCATGGCCCATCACTTCATGACTGCGTAAGGATAAATTATATAACTCTTGAAAGTGCTTAACATAGTTGCAAAATCTCGACACTATTCTAGGACAATACATACATTATTATACATGATTTATGTTGGATCTAAACTAGTCGAAAATGGGTGTAATGTGTAACTTTCAAAAAAAAATTCTATTCTTGGTCTATTAGGCCTATGAAGTTTTATAGGTTTATTAGATCCACTATAATTAAATATAATAAAATCATTTTTTTTTGATTATTTGATGCATTTGATTATATATTTTATAAAGTTTACGAGTACATTATTATATACTCATGTGCATTAACGTGAATGAGCAACATGGCAAAGGGTGTACAAGGTTAAATATATACATAAATAGATGTTGAGATTTAATGTAGAGGTTTACAATCTACTATGAATATACTTGGTTTTTACATACATGTTAATAGCCTAAATAAAAACATTTTATAATTAAAATTTACACACACAGATATATATATATTGAAAAATAAATTTAAATTATTTATATATAGATATAAATCAATATTTGACCAAGTCTTTGATTTTAAATTTCAAATTCAATCTTTCTAATTTGACTTGTAAACAAAATTTAATTTAAATCCAGATTTCAAATTTAAAACTTAAAATTTTGAAATACTGTTTTGACTTTATAAGATTTAAATTCCAAATTTTAAAATTAAATGTGTTTTTTAAAATATTTTTATGAATTTTTTATATTGATCAAATTGATATATACATTGTAAATAAATATTTAGATATATATTTATGTGTATATATATGTTTCGATAATAAAATTATACTTTTTTGATATCAAAAAATAAATATTCAATTATTTATAAAAGCATAGTGAATAACTTATGTTTAATAAGATAATATGTAAATATTTGATATAAAGTATTATGACCGAAAACAAAAAAGATTTTTTATAACTAAATCTAAAAAAATGCTTTTAATAAAATATTTCATAATATTTTTTCAATTTTTATTTTTACGTACGAATTTTAAATTACTAAAATTTGTTTTAAATTTAACAAACTATGTTCGAAATTATTTCATTTTAGACCATTTCCTAAACATTTTTTTTGTCATTTCCCATAAGTTTATGATAATATACATTGATTAAATATTAAATATATTAAGCTGATAAAGATAGGCAGGCTACAAAATATAAGAAAACTGTGATATATTACGGATATAATATAAAATGAACACTAGAATAAATAAATAAATTAATTAATTAAATTATACCTCATGGATGATGGCGTAGAAACACACGTTGATCCAAACTGACTCCTCATATCTCTCCTGTTTACACCCTTCTTAGCAATAGACATGCATTTATGCATCTAATTTAATTATATTTTATTCAATGGTTGTGTTTGAGGTAATAAAGCGGAGGAGGGGGGAGATGCTTGCTGCCAAAGGTGTATAGAGGAGGAGGCAAATGAAATGAAAATTGGTGGCTAAAGGTTGAATATATAATATGGTCAAAAGATAAATATCCAACATAACTATATATTACCAATCTGAATACAAGCCCACCTATTTCCTCCCCTTCATGCTACAAGGATCAAAGGTCCATGATGGACCAAAATGCCCACTCAACCCATTTATAATTTATTCATTTTAAATCCAATTTAAATCATTATCGATATTGTATATCAATATACATATATGCAACTTTTATATCCGTACCAAATAAATTACTAATAGCGCCCCAAATATTCCTAGAATCAACTCAGTTTCGTTAAATACACCCTATATAATAAATAAAATTATAATTAATATTTCATAAATATTAATTAATTTTATTAATTATTACTAATATGAATCAATTAAATCAAACTGTGTTTTCAAGAATGAGCACACTATTTCATGTGACTCCCATATGTGAATTTAGCTAGCGAATATTATTTACACAATTTGAATTAATGTTTACACACTACCTTAGCAAGTGGTTCGATAGTTTAACTCAATCATCACTATAAATCTGATTGATAATATCTAGTTTTAGAAAAATTCCATTTACTAATGAATATTTACACTAATTCTCTTCGTTAACACTATATCACTTTAGAACTTATGGAGTTTGGCTTTGTTCAAAATTCCAAATTGCCCATATTCAATTTGATTGACCTAAAAACAAAGTCGTTGATAACATTTACTATTAACAGCTCCATCATGGCCAGAGATTTTGTCTTTGAGTTGCTACAGTTGACGTAATATAGTAAACTCATACAATTAAGGTTAAGAATTCTTTATTGAATAGTGTTTCCCTTTAATTTTTCAATTCAGACCTAACTATTGTCGTTCAATGAATGCCCTCCCATAATTTACCTATAATTAATGTAGATTTTAAACATTGGAATTCAATAGCACTATCAAGTTGAGAGAAAAACGTAATACCGTCATTTTGAAATTTCCTGTTTGAACTAGTTATTATCAACCAACAAGAAACTCTCGGATAATACATTCCATAGTTATTCAATAACTATCAGTACAATACCTCTTGCCTCCCTCAATGGCCATAAGTGGTACACTACTCAACATTTGGAGAACGTTACACACTCTAGTCTCAAGAGTATATCATTATCCTTTCTTGAAACATCTTGACCAATACTATTTAAAACAATATTTCATTATTCAATGTGATAAATTTCTCATGATTGCAACATTTTGTATCTACTATCACATAACATATAATTTACGATTTTCTATTATTTATATTTATATAAATTATTTAATTAATTTAACACAATATAAATAATGTATAATAGAAAAAAAAACCTTTTATTTCAAATGAGATTTTGGTACAAAGTGTATAATTTACAATAAATTATAAAACTTCCCCTAGGGCGTACCTCTAACTCAATTAATTTATGCCTTAAGGGTGCTCAACAATCATAAATATGCATAGTATCCTATTTACATTCCAAATGATAGAGAGCAACGTAATTTGAAATTCCTAATCATAAAATAACAGTTTTGAGTATTATCAAATTTTTAAGGGAAATGAGTATACTATCTCACGACATCGTATAGCTCTAAATCATATGTACACTTCCTGGAGGATAAATTGGTTTTATTTCATTTAAACAATTTATATAATTGTATGATATATATATATATATCTGTGTCTGTGTGTGTAATTTTGTTACTTGTAATTTATTCACGCGTCTATACACACACATGTATATTTGTTCAATTAATTAAGCTTTTTAATTAATAGTATTATAACTTTTATGTCATATGAATAAAAACGTTTAGAATTTATATGTAACAATCCTGAATTTTGAGATTTATTTTAATTGTTTATTTTAATTATTTAAATTAAAACTCCTGATTTAAAAACTTTATTTTATTTAGTAAAATGAATAAATTTTGTTATTTTAAAAGTGTATTTTGATTTTTTTGTGATTTATAATTTCAAACCTGAATAAATAGGATATTTCCAGAAAAGTGTATTTTTGGTCAAATTGGTCAAACTTTGACTTTTAAATTTAAAACTTAAATATTTGTATATTTGAATTTTATCTTTTATTATTAAAATAAATTAAATTTCAAGAATACTTCTTTTAATTTTGTTGCAATCTGATTTATATTGAGAAAGTTATGCTTTTTACAATATTGTGTATAAATTGATTTATTTAATAAAATTGTTTATTTTAATTTATATAAATACTATTTTTATTTGTCAAATCTTGTTCTAAATTGTATATATATGTGTAATATGTTATGTTATGTATATGTTTTATCTTTTAAATATTTTAAAACGCTGACAAAATTTTTCCAAAGTTTATTGCATTTATTTTCAAATTTTTAAGCCTAGTTTACAATTTTTGCTACTTTCTTAATTTAATTATATTTGATTTATATTTATTTATTTATTTTTGTTTATTTACTATATTTTCGTGTTTTTATCTGTATGTATACGTATTTTTCATGTATTTAAAATTGCAAAAAGAAATATGGAAATTTGAAGTGTTTTAAACCCTTTATATGCCTTAGACTTTTCACCTTCTCGCCTTTTCAATTCTAATCAACATTTGCATTAACTATTGGCTGACCATACCTCATTCCTTCAGCTGCATCTTACATCACTTTTCAAGAAAATTTTTGTTTCTCAACTCAAAAAAATTCGGCCTCCATCTCCTGAGCAAAAACTTTGGTAAATAATTCTTTGTTTTTCACTGTTCTTCTTTGTTTTCTAATTGTACTTGCACTTGCTTCAACCTTATGTTGTTCGGTCTTGCTCCACCATCACCACCACTTTCATCACCATCTTATATAGCTACAAAACATCTCCATCTCCTTTGACCTACCAGGCCATGGCCATCCTTGATGCAATATCCACACAAAAATGCAAGCAACACTTCCTATATATGCATAGCCGAGCTCCTATGGCCTTCACCACTTCACCACACCCCTTGGCCACCTCTTGCATCACTTCCACTAGCACCTACCTGACCCAAGGCCACTGCCACACCATCCCCTAGCCTCCAGTAGGTCTGGCCGGGCCACATAAGGCCATAGCCGTGACTTGTTGCTACATAAAAATGCATATTTGCCTTGTATTTGTACATTTATGCCATTAATCACTCAAACAACTTCCATACCTTCACTACCCTTGCTAGGCCGACCATACTTGACCCATACGTGACCAAATACACCTTATGGCAGTGCCTTATCATCCTATAGGCCGAGCATGAGATTTGTGGAAGAAAGTGCAAGTTTTTGATCAATTGTTGTTCCTTAATTCTAGCTTGTTTAATGTCATATTTTGGGTTGAAATTCATGTTATATGTATTTTTTTGTTTCATATGTACAAGACAACTACTTTGGCTCTCCCACACTTGAATTGTAGTCGTGCTTTCATGCCTTTATGGATATTAGTTCGTGTGTTTGGTTGTTATCTCCAGCTTGTAGAAGTGAGTATTTCTCACCAGACCTTCCGTACTTATATAAGTAGTAAATTGACGCCATGTGAATCTGTAGATATTATTATTACGTTATAACTACTTATGCTATGATCATATGATGTTCACCCTATTTATACACCTGTCATATCATCTGTTACTATTATATAATGTTATTCTGTTTATTTATATCAGTTTATCACACTACAAGTTCGCTTTAGATTAGAATCACTATGGGATGAAATGATACATACCCGAACGGACATTAAAATAAGGAAAAATCGTTATGGGCTGAAATGATAAGCCTGAACGATTTTTATTTATTTCATTTTTACTTGGGATTGCGGGTTTGAAATGATCTAACCCGGTTTTTCTTTGTAAATTATGGATTGAAATGATATAAGATCCGTATAACTTTACCTAGGCTAGAAATTGATATACAGACCCGTGGTTAAAATATATTTTTCTAATTTTTTTAAAATATCCTAGAAATGTAAATATTTTAATATTTTGATTTAAACTTAATTAAAAATGATTTTTGTAATGATTATTGATTTTCTAAAAATTTATAAGTGAAATAAATTAATGGTAAAGTTAGAAATTTGAAATATAAGTTATTTTGGAAATTATGATTTGGTTATAAATGGAATTTAAATTAAGTAGGAAAATATGATAAACAGATATAAATTTTGAATTAAATGATTTTAAAATGATTTCATAAAGTGTTAATGATTATTGAATAAGTTAAAAGGTTAAATAAATGAATATTTAAGTTGAATTTTGAAATATAACTTAGATAGGAAATTTGTGAATTCTGAAAAAAAATGAATGTTAAGTGAAGTAAATAAAAGGAAAAATAAGTTATATTTGGAAATTTAAAGTTAAATGTTAAGCTAAAAATTTAATTATAAAGAATTGAAATTGAATGTTGAGTTATATAAGTATATTATTATTAAATTGATTTTTGAATGAAAATTTAACTTTATAAAATCATGAATATAAGGGTATTTTAAATGATTGTTTTAAAGGTGAAAATATATCATTTTATAAGTTTAAAATAATTTAAATAAAATTTAATTGTTTGTGAAATTATATTGAATATTTGGAATTTAATTAATAGCATTTTGAAATGTTATTATTTCTAATGTAAAGGATATTACAGCATTTGTAAATGTTGTAGTTGATAGAAAAGTACTAAATGACTAGATTGAATTAAGGGCTATTGTAGCACTTTTTAAGTGCTGTAGTTGCTGAAATTAACTAAGGTTTTATTTGAACTAAAGTAACCCTATTACAGCATTTTTAAATGCCATCTTTTGTTAAATTGAATTGTTTTAAAAGTAACTTTCCATAGCATTTTCTAAAATGCTGCGAAAGTTGAATATTCATAGTTTTAATAAATTTAAGTGAATAAATGAACTTTGAAAGATTTAAATTTTAGAAATTTAATAGGTTAGTTATTAAATATAATAACTTCATTTTAATGATTTAAAATGAAGTAATTTGTTTTGAAATATAAACTATTTTGAAATGTGTGTTGAAATGCTATTTTAAATAAAAATGAATATGGTTTTGAAAAGATCTGATATTTTGATATTTTGAAATGGATTTTTGAATGATATTGAATTTTGAAATGATATTTGATTTCAAAGTATAGATTACTATTTTAAAATTTTAGCCATGGAATGTATTTAAATTTATGGTTTAACTGATCCTTAGAGGATGAGCGATCCCAAGCATCCTTTAAGTTATAGTGCATTAATACTACAGTTCGCTTGAGTTGGTTTACATTATATAAGTATATATGTCTTGAATCGAGTGTTTTGTGTTTTACTTTACGCTCGGGTCAGCCTGAGTATTTACAGCTTAGCTGTGGATTTCTTTTCTGCAGCTAGGAATCGCTGGAGATTCTGCTTGTCTAGTTATCTGTTCCCTTTCAGTTTCAGTTGTTCTATTTCAGCTCTGGTATTTATAAAATGCTATATATTTGGGATTTCCATTGTATATGTTTTTCTTACTGATATTATGTATTATGTTTTGAGATTTTGTTATATTAGCTTCATGAACTACTATGGTATTTTAATTTCCGCTGCGAGTTATTCTGATATTTCTATGTCTGCGATTCTGTGATTGTATTTCATTTGCTACAAATTTATTTACAATGCAGTATTTTGAGCAATTCAAGTCCTGCATGTGTGTCTGCAATTGCACTTGGAGGGTGCAGCATGATAGGGGGATCTCGCTTCCTGGTTTGGTAGCGAATGGTTGACTCTTACTCCTACATGTCCTCGCGGGGGTTGGTGGTGCAAACGAGAGGCTGGCTGTAAAGGCAGAACACAAGTACCAATGTATGCTACGGTGGGTGTTACCCCACTAGCGCGACCCGTTACAGTTGGTATCATAGCTTTGGTTTTAGGCAAACCTTAGCCCGCGGAGCAAAAACTCATTAGTGATAGTGTAGAAATACCATAGAATGAGTGAAATCAATCTCAGAATCATTTCTTTGTGAGAGAAAGTATTTTTGAAGTATAAAATGATTTCCAAATGATTTTTAAAGTATTTTAAAAGATTATATTAGTATAAAGTTTTTCTTATTTTGAAATCAAGATTTTTATAAACTTCATCCCTTCGGTATCCACCTTGTTAGAAATCTCTTGGTTAGGATTCTTATCGATTAGGATTCTTTGAACTTTAGAGAGCTTCCACTTGTTCTGAAATCCAGACTTGTCTTCCCTATTTTGTCCTTTTGATTTTGCGGCATTCCATAACTCCACCTTGAATGACCTCTATAACATCGACGATTCGGCAAATGTTGAATGATTTGTAAAGGGGTGAAACTCCTTTACGATTGGCATTGATTCACCAGAGATTTCTATATCCTCGATTTACGATGCTATCTCCTGCTCTACCCGGATTCTATCTCTGGCGATTGAATGTCGATTTGCCTTAGATTTTCGAATTGATTATATTCCTGAAGTCACGGTTGACCAGTTAAGGTCGCCCGCGATTTATATAGGCTTATCCGTCTTCTATTTGGTAATAAAATTATCTCATCTTTGTTCGAGCTTATCTTCGAACCATAATTCTATTTGATTAGAGTCCTCTAAATTTGAATCTCTGTTTGTTTGAAATCTATCCTTTAATCATTCTTTGGAAATATGTGTTTGGTTGTATTTTGGAATTTGTGCATACATCCAAATTATTATTTTAATAACGATGACCACATTTTATATATAAAAGTGAAATGTTTTCAATAATGATTTTATATCTTTTAAAATGATAATTGAAGTTTCGAAAGGATTTGAAATATTGAAAATGTATAAGAATTTGACTTATATAAAATGATTTATAACTAAAGGGTTATGAATTTGAATTTTGAGGAATCGAACTCCAGTGTTTTGAAATCGGTTTAAGGATTTTGGAAAATATATAATAATAATATGATTTAAAGATATTTCTTCGAATAAAAATGTTCCAAAAGTATTCGAACTAATCCCAATGATTTCTAAGCGATTTCAAAGAAGTTTCAAGAAAATAAAGTCCAGAACCCACTTATGTCACTGCAAAATAATTTCGGTGATGAAAGCATGCATTATCGACATTGATTTTCGATTTTCTGAGTGGGGGAGAGGCCACTCTAGTAGCTTTGCTATGCGAGTTGTTATCCCGCCTTTTGGCAAGGCCGCGATACCATGAGATTGATCGAAAAAACCAAAGATAGTTTGTCTCAAAGATTGGTTATGCATTGATTCGCTATGGATATCGACGAATTTTTTCCGAGCCCGGAAGAGGCTACAATTGATAGTACAAGAAATGAAAAGCCATGAAAGCCAATGTTTCAAATTTCAGGATAATCGGAGTTCATATGAATGAGATACGATCGATACACGTTAGAAAAGATGCACTGTTCGTACCCATCGGAGAGCTGTCATATTGGTTTGTTCGAATCCATCAAGTTCGAATCCATCGAGAATGAGCAACTTCGAATCCATCAGGTTTGAACCGATCAGGTTCGAATCCATCATCTTCGAATCGATCAGGTTCGAATCCAACATATACTGCATACTTCGAATCGATCGAATTCGAATCGATCAGATAGGCCCGCTTCAGCTCTTTTCGAATCCATGAGATTCATATCCACCAGGTTCGAATCGATGACGTTCGTATCGATCAACCCACACCGCTTCGCATCCATCAATGCACCATCTATAAACCTTAGTTTGTATCGATTCCATAAAAGAGGCACTTGGTCGAATCCATCAGAGAACCTTGGTTCGTATCCATCAGTTTTTCTCACTTCGTATCCATCCCAAATACGCTTGTTCGTATCGATCGAATGGAGACAGCTTCTATCGATACGAATAACACCACCTCCATCCATATGAAGTGGGCACGCTACGAACCGAGGCAAAATACACATCATTGGTGGATTCGAACAATACAACGGTCATCGATACAAACGAGGCGAAACTCATGGAGACGAAGCGATCAACTCGGAGGAAAAGACGGATCGATGCGAGATGTGTGTGCCACGTCGTCTCGAAGGCACGTGCATCCATCGATTCGAATACATGGATTCGAAGTGATCGAGTCGAAATGAACAGCCAACTGAAACGTACCAACTCGTATCGATCGTATCTCCCAAAGCGCTGATCCAAATGCAACGAAATTTTCACGGTAGCTTCCATGCAAGGTAAAGATTGTTCCTGCCAAGTTTCAGCTCGATTGGATCATTTTTTGATGGATACGAAATCACCTCGTATCGATCTCAGATCGAGTCGAAACTTGGTGGGGTCGGTCGCGTGGGCCCACTCACGTGCCAGAAAAAGTCTCCCGAAGTTTGAGCGAGATCTGGGCCTCCTACGCCTATAAATAGCACCCTGAAGCCTACAGAAAGGGGATCTTTCGGCATTAAACGTCCAGACTCTGCCGGATTCAATTCTACTCTTCATTATCGCTGTTGTAATCAGATTTCAGAGTTATTATTCCGCTGTAACTGATTGAAATCATCAAGTGAATGAATAAAGACATAAACTTGAGAGTGGACGTAGGCAAGATCGTCGAACCACTATAAACCCTGTGTTTCTGATTGTTGTTGTTGAATTATTGTGATTGCTATTGCTTAGATCTGAGTTTTGTATTGATTAATGCTAATTGGTGTAAATAAACGGGTGCTTTCAACAACTATCGGGTGTTTTGGGCCAATTTTGTTGCAAACATTTTGGTGATTTCACTTAGAATTGAACTCAGGAATTCTATCAATTGAGAGTTGAATCAGAGAGTTTGGGAATTCAGATTTAAGAGCTATGACAAGACAAACAAGTAAAAAACAAAGGCTAGAGAGAAGTCAACATGAGGGAAGTAAAGAGGCTTCTTCAGGAGCGAATCAAGCATCGATCTTCATCACTAGGGACGAGATGGAGACAATGATGAAGAAACAGGTGGAATTGATCCAGAATTTATTTCAACAGATAGGGCAACTTGGAGCACATAACAGAAGAGCTGATGGAGTCTAGAACTGAGCAGAACCATCCGGTGTAGCACCTGGATTAGGAGGCATACACATGGAGAATGCCGATCCAATGTCGGAGAGAGGGAGAGGAGCATCTGCGCAACCTGGGAGTAGCAGAGGAGTAAACGCTCAGTCAAGGGGGCAGATTCCAGAATTCCCTCGTGAACTCGTGGGGCAGGTCGAAAGCGATGAATGAGGATTGCATCTTGGAGACAATGACAAGTTGGTAGAGATGGTTAGGAGAGCCATGAGAGGCGGATTATTAAACAAAGATTTAGAGGATGTTAATAGGAGCCCTTTTTCCATGGCAATCAGGCGAGCAAGGAACCCACCAGATTTTAAGCTACCATCGTTGGATATGTATAATGGAAAGACAGACCCTACAGTCCATCTGACAAAATATATGAGGCATATGGAGGTGCTGCGGGCATCAGAGGAAGTTATGGCCCGGTGCTTTCCATTGTACTTGGTAGATATTGCGGCGTTATGGTTTAGACAGCTGGAGAGTGGCTCCATAGGAACATGGGCAGATTTAACTGAGAGATTCATGAGGCAATTCAGGGTTCACATTGCAAGACCCAAGAATGTGATGACTTTGGAAACTCTAAAACAGAAAGCTGGGGAGACTTTGAGGAGTTTTCTGACACGATTCAACGCAGCAACAACATCGGTGGATCGACCAGATCCATCCATGGTTATGATGGCAGCTGTGTCTAGAATAGCTGATGGCACAAAATTTAAAAATTCTTTGACTAAAGATCCACATTTGGATCTAGGAGAATTCTATCACGAGGCAGAAAAGTTCCTGCGACTGGAAGACGCAACAGCAGAAAGAGAAGAATGAGATGAACTTAATGTTTATGTGGTCAAAGATGGAAATCCCCCCGAGAAAGGTACATAAACTAGCAAGGGGAAACGAAAGGCTGAGAGTAGCCATAACAGACCCACGCGACCACGAAAGGAACCAAGGTTCACCACTTACTCTGAGCTGAATGAGAGTTTGGAGCGAATCTATCAGGATACCATTGAGCAGGTTCCGTATCGTAGACCGATGCGAAGGGATCCAACTTCTGACAAAAGAAAATCAGATAAGTTTTGTGCATTTCATTAATTGAATGGTCATAACTCTAATGATTGTAGGCATCTGAAGGACGAGGTGGAAGGGCATATCAGGAACGGTATGCTTCTTCAGTATGTGAGGAGGCGGACTCCAGCAGTGGAGCCAGAGCGACCACCGTCTACATCAGCTAGTGGTGACCCTGAGACGGGACAACATTTGTATATTCATTGATTGACTGAAATAATGATGAACAAGTCGTAAACCTCTCACTGACACGGTTAGATCATTTCCACATGTGAGCGATCGCGCACGATCCATAGGCATGCTCTGAATGACTACCGACCGCACCATAGTGAGAGTTTTCACTTTGACATCCTTACTTTGCTTTTGTTTCATTTTGATTTGGACATTTAGACTTTGTTTTGGACATTTTTATTGTGGGATTTGTGTGATTATTGCATTGATATTTGCAATTCTGTGAAAAAATTTACTTGTATGCCCGTTGGATCGCGAACGGTCCACGAGCATCTCTTGCATGGTGATGAACCGCCAAAGTCTTTGATTCGGAAACTCCCCCGAACATGAACTCCGGCATCGATAATACTAAGTCCCCCCGGGCACACATAATTTGCCTCGAACGGCGCACGATCGCGAACGATCATAATTCGCCTCGAACGACACACGACCGCGAACGATCACAATTCGCCTCAAATGGCACACGATCGCGAACGATCACAATTCTCCTCGAACGGCATACAACCGCGAACGGTCACAATCAGCCTTGAACGGCACTCGATCGCGAACGATCGATATTCGCCACGAACGGCATCCGACCGCGAACGGTCCCATGTTACCATACGCCGTGAACGGCATACGACCACGAACGGTTCCATTCCATCATCCGCCACGAACGACATACGACCGCGAATGGTCTCGTTTCACCTCGAATGGCATACGATCCCGAACGGTCGCCATTCGAGGTCATATGAAATTATCAAGTTCTTTGCAGGTTGTTGACAGGATATGAACATCCAGTTTATGGCATTACAAAACACACCTTCCTATCGCAAGGCATGTTTTGGGGGGCAAATGTTATCCCGCCTTTTGGCAAGGCCGCGATACCAAGAGATTGATCGAAAAAACCAAAGATAGTTCGTCTCAAGGATTGGTTATGCATTGATTCGCTATGGATATCGATGAATTTTGTCCAAGCCTGGAACATGCTACAATTGATAAGACATGACAAGCAAAGCCATGAAAGCCAGTGTTTCAAATTTCAGGATAATCGGAGTTCATATGAATGAGGTATGATCGATACACATTAGAAAAGATGCACTGTTCGTACCCATCAGAGAGCTGTCATATTGGTTTGCTCGAATACATCAAGTTCGAATCCATCGAGAATGAGCAACTTCGAATCCATCAGGTTTGAACCGATCAGGTTCGAATCCATCATCTTCGAATCAATCAGGTTCGAATCCAACATGTTCTGCATACTTCGAATCGATCGAGTTCGAATCGATCAGATAGGCCCCGCTTCAGCTCTTTTCGAATCCACCAGATTCGTATCCACCAGGTTCGAATCGATGATGTTCATATCGATTAACCCACACCGCTTCGCATCCATCGATGCACCATCCATAAACCTTAGTTCGTATCGATTCCACAAAAGAGGCACTTGGTCGAATCCATCAGAGAACCTTGGTTCGTATCCATCAGTTGTTCTCACTTCGTATCCATCCCTAATACGCTTGTTCGTATCGATCGAATGGAGACAGCTTCCATCGATACGAATAACACCACCTCCATCCATACGAAGTGGGCACGCTACGAACCGATGCAAAATACACGTCATTGGTGGATTCGAAAAATACAACGGTCATCGATACAAATGAGGCGAAACTCATGGAGACGAAGCGGTCAACTCGGAGGAAAAGACGGATCGATGCGAGATGTGCGTGCCACGTTGTCTCGAAGGCACGTGCATCCATCGATTCGAATACATGGATTCGAAGTGATCGAGTCGAAATGAACAGCCAACCGAAACTTACCAACTCGTATCGATCATATCTCCCAAACCTCTGATCCAAATGCAACGAAATTTTTACGGTAGCTTCCATGAAAGGTAAAGATTGTTCCTGCCAAGTTTCAGCTCGATTGGATCATTTTTTGATGGATATGAAATCACTTCGTATCGATCTCAGATCGAGTCGAAACTTGGTGGGGTCGGTCACCTGGGCCCACTCACATGCCAGAAAAAGTCTCCCGAAGTTTGAGCGATATCTGGGCCTCCTACGCCTGTAAATACCACCCTGAAGCCTAAAGAAAGGGGATCTTTCGGCATTCAACGTCCAGACTCTGCCGGATTCAGTTCTACTCTTCATATCGCTGTTGTAATTAGATTTCAAAGTTATTAATCCGCTGTAACTGATTGAAATCATCAAGTGAATCAATAAAGACATAAACTTGAGAGTGGACGTAGGCAAGATCGCCGAACCACTATAAACCCTGTGTTTCTGATTGTTGTTGTTGAATTATTGTGAGTGCTATTGCTTAGATCTGAGTTTTTTATTTATTATTGCTGATTTGTGTAAATAAAAAGGTGCTTTCAACGACTATCGGGTGTTTATGGCCAATTTTGGTGCAAACATTTTGGTGCTTTCATTGAGAATTGAACTCAGGAATTCTATCAATTGAGGGTTGAATCAGAGAGTTTGGGAATTCAGATTTAAGAGCTATGATGAGACAAATAAGTAAAAAACAATGGCCAGAGAGAAGTCAACACGAGGGAAGTCAAGAGGCTTCTTCAGGAGTGAATCAAGCATCGATCTTCATCACTAGGGACGAGAAGGAGACAATAATGAAGAAACAGGAGGTATTGATCTAGAATTTATTTTAACAGATAGGGCAACTTGGAGCACAGAACAGAGGAGCTGATGGAGTCCAGAACGAAGCAGGACCATCCGGCGTAGCACCTGGATTAGGAGGCATACACATGGACAATGACGATCCAATGTCGGAGAGAGGGAGAGGAGCATCTGCGCAACCTTGGAGTAGCAAAGGAGTAAACGCTCAGTCAAGGGGGCAGATTCCAGAATTCCCTCGTGAACTCGGGGGGCAGGTCCAAAGCGATGAATGAGGATTTCATCTTGGAGACAATGACAAGTTGGCGGAGATGGTTAGGAGAGCCATGAGAGGCGGATTAGTAAACAAAGTTTTAGAAGATGTTAATAGGAGCCTTTTTTCCACGGCAATCAGGCGAGCAAGGAACCCACCAGATTTTAAGCTACCATCGTTGGATATGTATAATGGAAAGACAGACCCTACAGTCCATATGACAAAATATATGAGGCATATGGAGGTGTTGAGGGCATCAGAGGAAGTTATGGCCCGGTGCTTTCCATTGTACTTGGTAGATATTGCGGCGTTATGGTTTAGACAGCTGGAGAGTGGCTCCATATGAACATGGGCAGATTTAACTGAGAGATTCATGAGGCAATTCAGGGCTCACATTGCAAGACCCAAGAATGTGATGACTTTGGCAACTCTAAAACAGAAAGCTGGGGAGACTTTGAGGAGTTTTCTGACACGATTCAACGCAGCAACAACATCGGTGGATCGACTAGATCCATCCATGGTTATGATGGCAGCTGTGTCCGGAATAGCTGATGGCACAGAATTTAAAAATTCTTTGACTAAAGATCCACCTTTGGATCTAGGAGAATTCTATCACGAGGCAGAAAAGTTCCTGCGACTGGAAGACGCAACTGCAGAAAGAGAAGAATGAGATGAACTTAATGTTTATACGGTCAAAGATGGAAATCCCCCCGAGAAAGGTATAGAAACTAGCAAGGGGAAACGAAAGGCTGAGAGTAGCCATAACAGACCAATGCGACCTTGAAAGGAACCAAGGTTCACCACTTACTCTGAGCTGAATGAGAGTTTGGAGCGAATCTATCAGGATACCATTGAGCAGGTTCCGTATGGTAGACCGATGCGAAGAGATCCAACTTCTGACGAAAGAAAATCAGATAAGTTTTGTGTATTTCATGAATTGAATGGTCATAACACTAATGATTATAGGCATATGAAGGACGAGGTGGAAGGGCATATCAGGAACGGTATGCTCCTTCAGTATGTAAGGAGGCGGACTCCACCAGTGGAGCCAGAGCGACCACCGTCTACATCAGCTAGGGGTGACCCTGAGCCGGGACAACGTTTGATTATTCATTGATTGACTGAAATAATGATGAACAAGTCGTAAACTTCTCACTGAAACGGTTAAATCATTTACACATGTGAGCGATCGCGCACGATCCATGGGCATGCTCTGAATGACTACCGACCGCACCATAGTGAGAGTTTGCACTTTGACATCCTTACTTTTCTTTTGTTTCATTTTGATTTGGACATTTAGACTTTGTTTGTATGGACATTTCTATTGTGGGATTCGTGTGATTATTGCATTGGTATTTGCAATTCTGTGAAATTTTTTACTTGTATGCCCGTTGGATCGCGAGCGGTCCATGAGCATCTCTTGCATGGCGATGAACCGCCAAAGTCTTTGATTCGGAAACTCCCCCGAACATGAACTCCGGCATCGATAATACTAAGTCCCTCCTTGGCACACATAATTTGCCTCGAACGGCGCACGATCGCGAACGATCATAATTCGCCTCGAACGGCACACGATCGCGAACGATCACAATTTGCCTCGAACGGCACATGATCGCAAACGATCACAATTCGCCTCGAACGGCATACAACCGCGAACGGTCACAATCAGCCTTGAACGGCACTCGATCGCGAACGATCGATATTCGCCACGAACGGCATGCGACCGCGAACCATCCCATGTTACCATCAGCCGCGAACGGCATACGACCACGAAAGGTCCCATTCCATCATCCGCCACGAATGGCATACGACCGCGAATGGTCTCGTTTCACCTCGAATGGCATACGATCCCGAACGATCGCCATTCGAGGTCATATGAAATTATCAAGTTCTTTGCAGGTTGTTGACAGGATATGAACATCCAGTTTATGGCATTACAAAACACACCTTCCTATCACAAGGCATGTTTTGGGGGGAAAATGTTATCCTGCCTTTTGGCCAGGCCACGATACCAAGAGATTGATCGAAGAAACCAAAGATAGTTCGTCTCAAAGATTGGTTATGCATTGATTCGCTATGGATATCGATGAATTTTGTCTGAGCTCGGAACAGGCTACAATTGATAGGACATGACAAGCAAAGCCATGAAAGCCATTGTTTCAAATTTCAGGATAATCGGCGTTCATATGAATGAGATATGATCGATACACATTAGAAAAGATGCACTGTTCGTACCCATCAGAGAGCTCGTCATATTGGTTTGTTCGAATACATCAAGTTCGAATCCATCGAGAATGAGCAACTACGAATCCATCAGGTTTGAATCAATCAGGTTCGAATCCATCATCTTCGAATCGATCAGGTTCGAATCCAACATGTTCTGCATACTTCGAATCGATCGAGTTCGAATCGATCAGATAGGCCCCGCTTCAGCTCTTTTCGAATCCATCAGATTCGTATCCACCAGGTTCGAATCGATGACGTTCGTATCGATCAACCCACACCGCTTCGCATCCATCGATGCACCATCCATAAACCTTAGTTCGTATCGATTCCATAAAAGAGGCACTTGGTCGAATCCATCAGAGGACCTTGGTTCATATCCATCAGTTGTTCTCACTTCGTATCCATCCCAAATACGCTTATTCGTATCGATCGAATGGAGACAGCTTCCATCGATACGAATAACACCACCTCCATCGATACGAAGTGGGCACGCTACGAACCGATGCGAAGTACACGTCATTGGTAGATTCGAGCAATACAATGGTCATCGATACAAACGAGGCGAAACTCATGGAGACGTAGCGGTCAACTCGGAGCAAAAGACGGATCGATGCGAGTTGTGCGCGCCACGTCGTCTCGAAGGCACGTGCATCCATCGATTCGAATACAAGGATTCGCAGTGATCGAGTCAAAATGAACAGCCAACCGAAACTTACCAACTCGTATCGATCATATCTCCCAAAGCACAAAAGCCAGAGAGAAGTCAACATGAGGGAAGTCAAGAGGCTTCTTCAGGAGCGAATCAAGCATCGATCTTCATCACTAGGGACGAGATGGAGACAATGATGAAGAAACAGGAGGAATTGATCCATAATTTATTTCAACGGATAGGGCAACTTGGAGCACAGAACAGAGGAGCTGATGGAGACCAGAACGGAGCAGTACCATCCGGCGTAGCACCTGGATTAGGAGGCATACACATGGAGAATGTCGATCCAATGTCAGAGAGAGGGATAGGAGCATCTACGCAACCTGGGAGTAGCAAAGGAGTAAACGCTCAGTCAAGGGGGAAGATTCCAGAATTCCCTCGTGAACTCGGGGGCAGGTCGAAAGCGAAGAATGAGGATTGCATCCTAGAGACAATGACAAGTTGGCGGAGATGGTTAGGCGATCCTTGAGAGGTGGATTAGTAAACAAAGATTTTGGAGGATGTTAATAGGAGCCCTTTTTCCACGGCAATTAGGCGAGCAAGAACCCACCAGATTTTAAGCTACCATCGTTGGATATGTATAATGGAAAGACAGACCCTACAGTCCATCTGACAAAATATATGAGGCATATGGAGGTGCTGGGGGCATTAGAGGAAGTTATGGCCCGGTTCTTTCCATTGTACTTGGTAGATATTGCGGCGTTATGGTTTAGACAGCTGGAGAGTGGCTCCATAGGAACATGGGCAGATTTAACCGAGAGATTCATGAGGCAATTCAGGGTTCACATTGCAAGACCCAAAAATGTGATGACTTTGGGAACTCTAAAACAGAAAGCTGGGGAGACTTTGAGGAGTTTTCTGACACGATTCAATGCAGCAGCAGCATCGGTGGATCGACCAGATCCATCCATGGTTATGATGGCAGCTGTGTCCGGAATAGCTGATGTCGCAGAATTTAAAAATTATTTGACTAAAGATCCACCTTTGGATCTTGGAGAATTCTATGACGAGGCAAAAAAGTTCCTGCGACTGGAAGACGCAACTGCAGAAAGAGAAGAATGAGATGGACTTAATGTTTACACGGTCAAAGATGGAAATCCCCCCGAGAAAGGTACAAAAACTAGCAAGGGGAAACGAAAGGCTAAGAGTAGCCATAACAGACCAATGCGACCACGAAAGGAACCAAGGTTCACCACTTACTCTGAGCTGAATGAGAGTTTGGAGCGAATCTATCAGGATACCATTGAGCAGGTTCCGTATCGTAGACCGATGCGAAGGGATCCAACTTCTGACGAAAGAAAATTAGATAATTTTTGTGTATTACATAATTTGAATGGTCATAACACTAGTGATTGTAGGCATCTGAAGGACGAGGTGGAAGGGCATATCAGGAAAGGTATGCTCCTTCAGTATGTGAGGAGGTGGACTCCAACAGTGGAGCCAGAGCGACCACCGTCTACATCAGCTAGGGGTGACATTGAACCGGGACAACGTTTGATTATTCATTGCTTGACTGAAATAATGATAAACAAGTCGTAAACCACTCACTGACACGGTTAAATCATTTACACATGTGAGCGATCGCGCACGATCCATAGGCATGCTCTGAATGACTACCGACCGCACCATAGTGAGAGTTTGCACTTTGACATCCTTACTTTGCTTTTGTTTCATTTTGATTTGGACATTTAGACTTTGTTTGTATGGACATTTCTGTTGTGGGATTCGTGTGATTATTGCATTGATATTGGCAATTCTACGAAAAAATTTACTTGTATGCCCGTTGGATCGCGAACGGTCCACGAGCATCTCTTGCATGGCGATGAACCGCCAAAGTCTTTGATTCGAAAACTCCCCCGAACATGAACTCCGGCATTGATAATACTAAGTCCCCCCCGGGCACACATAATTTGCCTCGAACGGCGCACGATCGCGAACGATCACAATTCGCCTCGAACGGCACACGATCGTGAACGATCACAATTCGCCTCGAACGGCAGATGATCGCGAACGATCACAATTCGCCTCGAACGGCATACGACCGCGAACGGTCACAATCAGCCTTGAACGACACTCGATCGTGAACGATCGATATTCGCCACGAACGGCATCTGACCGCGAACGTTCCCATGTTACCATCAGCCGCGAACGGCATACGACCACGAAAGGTCCCATTCCATCATCCGCCACGAACGACATACGACCGCGAATGGTCTCGTTTCACCTCGAATGGCATACGATCCCGAACGATCGCCATTCGAGGTCATATGAAATTATCAAATTCTTTGTAGGTTTTTGACAGGATATGAACATCCAGTTTATGGTATTACAAAACACACCTTTCTATCACAAGGCATGTTTTGGGGGGCAAATTTTATCCCGCCTTTTGGCCAGGCCGCGATACCAAGAGATTGATCGAAGAAACCAAAGATAGTTCGTCTCAAAGATTGGTTATGCATTGATTCGCTATGGATATCGATGAATTTTGTCCGAGCTCGGAACAGGCTACAATTGATAGGACATGACAAGCAAAGCCATGAAAGCCAGTGTTTCAAATTTCAGGATAATCGGAGTTCATATGAATGAGATATGATCGATACACATTAGAAAAGATGCACTGTTCGTACCCATCAGAGAGCTGTCATATTGGTTTGCTCGAATACATCAAGTTCGAATCCATCGAGAATGAGCAACTTCGAATCCATCAGGTTTGAATCAATCAGGTTCGAATCCATCATCTTCGAATCGATCAGGTTCGAATCCAACATGTTCTGCATACTTCGAATCGATCGAGTTCGAATCAATCAGATAGGCCCCGCTTCAGCTCTTTTCGAATCCATCAGATTCGGATCGATGACGTTCGTATCGATCAGCCCACACCGCTTCGCATCCATCGATGCACCATCCATAAACCTTAGTTCGTATCGATTCCATAAAAGAGGCACTTGGTCGAATACATCAGAGAACCTTGGTTCGTATCCATCAGTTGTTCTCACTTCGTATCCATCCCAAATACGCTTATTCGTATCGATCGAATGGAGACAGCTTCCATCGATACGAATAACACCACCTCCATCGATACGAAGTGGGCACGCTACGAACCGATGCGAAGTACACGTCATTGGTGGATTCGAGCAATACAACGGTCATCGATACAAACGAGGCGAAACTCATAGAGACGAAGCGGTCAACTCGGAGAAAAAGGCGGATTGATGCGAGATGTGCGCGCCACGTCGTCTCGAAGGCACGTGCATCCATCGATTCGAATACATGGATTCGAAGTTATCGAGTCGAAATGAACATCCAACCGAAACTTACCAACTCGTATCGATCATAATTCCCAAAGCGTTGATCCAAATGCAACGAAATTTTCACGGTAGCTTCCATGCAAGGTAAAGATTGTTCTTGCGAAGTTTCAGCTCGATTGGATCATTTTTTGATGGATATGAAATCACTTCGTATCGATCTCAGATCGAGACGAAACTTGGTGGGGTCGGTCGCGTGGGCCACTCACATGCCAGAAAAAGTCTCCCGAAGTTTGAGCGAGATCTGGGCCACCTACGCCTATAAATAGCACCCTGATGCCTACAGAAAGGGGATCTTTCGGCCATTCGACGTCCAGACTCTGCCGGATTCAATTCTACTCTTCATTATCGCTGTTGTAATCAGATTTCAGAGTTATTAATCCGTTGTAACTGATTGAAATCATCAAGTGAATCAATAAAGACATAAACTCGAGAGTGGACGTAGGCAAGATCACCGAACCACTATAAACCCTGTGTTTCTGATTGTTGTTGTTGAATTATTGTGATTGCTATTGCTTAGACCTGAGTTTTGTATTGATTATTGCTGATTTGTGTAAATAAACGGGTGCTTTCAACGACTATCGTGTGTTTGTGGCCAATTTTTGTGCTTTCACTGAGAATTGAACTCATGAATTCTATCAATTGAGAGTTGAATCAGAGAGTTTGGGAATACAGATTTAAGAGCTATGACAAGACAAACAAGTAAAAAACAAAGGTCAGAGAGAATTCAACATGAGGGAAGTCAAGAGGCTTCTTCAGGAGCGAATCAAGCATCAATCTTCATCACTAGGGACGAGATGGAGACAATGATGAAGAAACAGGAGGAATTGATCCAGAATTTATTTCAACGGATAGGGCAACTTGGAGCACAGAACAGAGGAGCTGATGGAGACCAGAACGGAGCAGGACCATCCGGCGTAGCACCTGGATTAGGGGGCATACACATGGAGAATGTCGATCCAATGTCGGAGAGAGGGATAGGAGCATCTACGCAACCTGGGAGTAGTAGAGGAGTAAACGCTCGGTCAAGGGGGAAGATTCCAGAATTTCCTCGTGAACTCGGGGTGCAGGTCGAAAGCGATGAATGAGGATTACACCTTGGAGACAATGACAAGTTGGCGGAGATGGTTTGGCGAGCCATGAAAGGCGGATTAGTAAACAAAGATTTAGAGGATGTTAATAGGAGCCCTTTTTCCACGGCAATTAGGCAAGCAAGGAACCCACCAGATTTTAAGCTACCATCGTTGGATATGTATAATGGCAAGACGGACCCTACAGTCCATCTGACAAAATATATGAGGCATATGGAGGTGCTGGGGACATCAGAGGAAGTTATGGCCCGGTTCTTTCCATTATACTTGGTAGATATTGCGGCGTTATGGTTTAGACAGCTGGAGAGTGGCTCCATATGAACATGGGCAGATTTAACCGAGAGATTCATGAGGCAATTCAGGGTTCACATTGCAAGACCCAAGAATGTGATGACTTTGGCAACTCTAAAACAGAAAGCTGGGGAGACTTTGAGGAGTTTTCTGACACGATTCAACGCATCAGCAGCATCGGTGGATTGACCAGATCCATCCATGGCTATGATGGCAGCTGTGTCCGGAATAGCTGATGTCACAGAATTTAAAAATTCTTTGACTAAAGATCAACCTTTGGATCTAGGAGAATTCTATCACGAGGCATAAAAGTTCCTGCGACTGGAAGACGCAACTGCAGAAAGAGAAGAATGAGATGAACTTAATGTTTATACGGTAAAAGATGGAAATCCCCCCGAGAAAGGTACATAAACTAGCAAGGGGAAACGAAAGGTTGAGAGTTGCCATAACAGACCAATGCGACCACGAAAGGAACCAAGGTACACCACTTACTCTGAGCTGAATGAGAGTTTGGAACGAATCTATCAGGATACCATTGAGCAGGTTCTGTATCGTAGACCGATGCGAAGGGATCCAACTTCTGACGAAAGAAAATTAGATAAGTTTTGTGTATTTCATGAATTGAACGGTCATAACACTAATGATTGTAGGCATCTGAAGGACGAGGTGGAAGGGCATATCAGGAACGGTATGCTCCTTCAGTATTTGAGGAGACGGACTCTAACAGTGGAGCCAGAGCGACCACCGTCTAAATCAGCTAGGGGTGACCCTGAGCCGGGGCAACGTTTGATTATTCATTGATTGACTGAAATAATGATGAACAAGTCGTAAACCACTCACTGACACGGTTAAATCATTTACACAAGTGAGCGATCGCGCACGATCCATAGGCATGCTCTGAATGACTACCGACCGCACCATAGTGAGAGTTTGCACTTTGACATCCTTACTTTGCTTTTGTTTCATTTTGATTTGGACATTTAGACTTTGTTTGTATGGACATTTCTATTGTGGGATTTGTGTGATTATTGCATTGATATTTGCAATTCTGTGAAAAAATTTACTTGTATGCCCGTTGGATCGCGAGCGGTCCACGAGCATCTCTTGCATGGCGATGAACCGCCAAAGTCTTTGATTCGGAAACTCCCCCGGACATGAACTCCGGCATCGATAATACTAAGTCCCCCTGGGCACACATAATTTGCCTCGAACGGCGCACGATCGCGAACGATCACAATTCGCCTCGAACGGCACACGATCGTGAACGATCACAATTCGCCTCGAACGGCACACGATCGCGAACGATCACAATTCGCCTCGAACGGCACACGATCGCGAACGATCACAATTCGCCTCGAACGGCACACGATCGCGAACGATCACAATTCGCCTCGAACGGCATACGACCGTGAACGGTCGCAATCATCCTTGAACGGCACTTGATCGTGAACGATCGATATTCGCCACGAACGGCATCCGACCGCGAACGGTCCCATGTTACCATCCGCCGCGAACGGCATACGACCATGAACGGTCCCATTCCATCATCCGCCACGGGTGGCATACGGCCGTGAATGGTCTCGTTTCACCTCGAATGGCATACGATCCTGAACGATCGCCATTCGAGGTCATATGAAATTAACAAGTTCTTTGCAGGTTGTTGACAGGATATGAACACCCAGTTTATGGCATTACAAAACACACCTTCCTATCGCAAGGCATGTTTTGGGGGGCAAATGTTATCCCGCCTTTTGGCAAGGCTGCGATACCAAGAGATTGATCGAAAAAACCAAAGATAGTTCGTCTCAAAGATTGGTTATGCATTGATTCGCTATGGATATCGATGAATTTTGTCCGAGTCCGGAAAAGGCTACAATTGATATGACATGACAACCAAAGCCCTAAAAGCCAGTGTTTCAAATTTTAGGATAATCGGAGTTCATATGAATGAGATATGATCGATACACGTTAGAAAAGATGCACTGTTCGTACCCATCAGAGAGCTGTCATATTGGTTTGTTCGAATCCATCAAGTTCGAATCCATCGAAAATGAGCAACTTCGAATCCATCAGGTTTGAACCAATCAGGTTCGAATCCATCATCTTCGAATCGATCAAGTTCGAATCCAACATGTTCTCCATACTTCGAATCGATCGAGTTCGAATCGATCAGATAGTCCCCGCCTCAGCTCTTTTCGAATCCATCAGATTCGTATCCACCAGGTTCGAATCGATGACGTCCGTATCGATCAATCCAGACCGCTTCGCATCCATCGATGCACCATCCATAAACCTTAGTTCGTATCGATTCCATAAAAGAGGCACTTGGTCGAATCCATCAGAGAACCTGGGTTCGTATCCATCAGTTGTTCTCACTTCGTATCCATCCCAAATACGCTTATTCGTATCGATCGAATGGAGACAGCTTCTATCGATACGAATAACACCACCTCCATCGATATGAAGTGGCACGCTACGAACCGATGCGAAGTACACGTCATTGGTGGATTCGAGCAATACAACGGTCATCGAAACTCATGGAGATGGAGCGGTCAACTCGGAGAAAAAGACGGATCGATGCGAGATGTGCGCGCCACGTCGTCTCGAAGGCACGTGCATCCATCGATTCGAATACATGGATTCGAAGTGATCGAGTCGAAATGAACAGCCAACTGAAACATACCAACTCGTATCGATCATATATCCTAAGCCGCTGATCCAAATTCAACGAAATTTTCATGGTAGCCTGCCAAGTTTCAGCTCGATTGGATCATTTTTTGATGGATACGAAATCACTTCGTATCGATCTTAGATCGAGTCGAAACTTGGTGCGGTCGGTCGCGTGGGCCCACTCACGTACCAGAAAAAGTCTCCCAAAGTTTGAGCGAGATCTGGGCCTCCTACGCCTATAAATAGAACCCTGAAGCCTACAGAAAGGGAATCTTTCGGCCATTCGACGTCTAGACTCTGCCGGATTCAATTCTACTCTTCATTATCGCTGTTGTAATCAGATTTAAGAGTTATTAATCCGCTGTAACTGATTGAAATCATCAAGTGAATCAATAAAGACATAAACTTGAGAGTGGACGTAGGCAAGATCGCCGAACCACTATAAACCCTGTGTTTCTGATTGTTGTTGTTGAATTATTGTGATTGCTATTGCTTAGATCTGAGTTTTGTATTTATTATTGCTGATTTGTGTAAATAAAAAGTTGCTTTCAACGACTATCGGGTGTTTGTGGCCAATTTTGGTGCAAACATTTTGGTGCTTTCACTGAGAATTGAACTCAGGAATTCTATCAATTGAGGGTTAAATCAGAGAGTTTGGGAATTCAGATTTAAGAGCTATGATAAGACAAACAAGTAAAAAACAAAGGCCAGAGAGAAGTCAACATGAGGGAAGTCAAGAGGCTTCTTCAGGAGTGAATCAAGCATCGATCTTCATCACTAGGGACGAGATGGAGACAATGATGATAGGCCCCGCTTCATCTCTTTTTGAATCCATCAGATTCGTATCCACCGGGTTCGAATCGATGATGTTCATATCGATCAACCCACACCGCTTCGCATCCATCGATGCACCATCCATAAACCTTAGTTCATATCGATTCCACAAAAGAGGCACTTGGTCTAATCCATCAGAGAACCTTGGTTCGTATCCATCAGTTGTTCTCACTTCGTATCCATCCCTAATACACTTGTTCGTATCGATCGAATGGAGACAGCTTCCATCGATACGAATAACACCACCTCCATCGATACGAAGTGGGCACGCTACGAACCGATGCGAAATACACGTCATTGGTGGATTCGAGCAATATAACGGTCATCGATACAAACGAGGCGAAACTCATGGAGACGAAGCGGTCAACTCGGAGGAAAAGACGGATCGATGCGAGATGTGCGTGCCATGTCGTCTCGAAGGCACGTGCATCCATCGATTCGAATACATGGATTCGAAGTGATCGAGTCGAAATGAACAGCCAACCGAAACTTACCAACTCGTATCGATCATATCTCCCAAACCTCTGATCCAAATGCAATGAAATTTTCACGGTAGCTTCCATGAAAGGTAAAGATTGTTCCTGCCAAGTTTCAGCTCGATTGGATCATTTTTTGATGGATATGAAATCACTTCATATCGATCTCAGATCGAGTCGAAACTTGGTGGGGTCGGTCGCCTGGGTCCACTCACGTGCCGGAAAAAGTCTCCCGAAGTTTGAGCGATATCTGGGCCTCCTACGCCTATAAATAGCACCCTGAAGCCTACAGAAAGGGGATCTTTCGGCATTCAACGTCCAGACTCTGCCGGATTCAATTCTACTCTTCATTATCGCTGTTGTAATCAGATTTCAGAGTTATTAATCCGCTGTAACTGATTGAAATCATCCAGTGAATCAATAAAGACGTAAACTTGAGAGTGGACGTATGCAAGATCGCCGAACCACTATAAACCCTGTGTTTCTGATTGTTGTTGTTGAATTATTGTGATTGCTATTGCTTAGATCTGAGTTTTGTATTGATTATTGCTTATTTGTGTTCATAAACGGGTGCTTTCAATGACTATCGGGTGTTTGTGGCCAATTTTGGTGCAAACACGAGTGATTTTGTGAAACAAATTTTTGGTTTCAGATTTTGAAGTATGGTTTGATATTCGAAAGATATATGTATATATATTTGAAATGATATAAAGTAAGGCAGTGTTTAGTCCCCAAGATTCAGATTGGTTTTGGTATAACCTTATCTATTGGAATTGATTTACTGATTTGTTGGTGATTTCCAACTCTTGGATTGAAAATATGATTTCTTAGACTATTTTGAAGGTTTGAGATCTTCCACATCAAGGTTAACTTGTCAAAGCTAAGAAATTTTGAAAGGTATAAGTTATTTGATAAAGAATATAAGTTTAGTTTGGTATGATTAAAGTATAAAGTAATATGATTTATACAAGTTGAAACTGTTTGTTGAGTGAAATAAATAAGACTATTTTGAATTATACTGGTATGAATAATAGATTTGAAATGTTTTGAATAAAGTATATATATATAGAACAATAATCTTTCCAATGGTAAATTGAATTTTTCATATAGAAATAAATAGTTTGAAGGTTTTAAAAAGGGGATGGTTTTAAACTTAGTAACCATTTTAGATATTTTGATGATTGAAATGGCTTGGAAATGATTTAATCTTTTTTTTGATAAAGAATGTGAATTTGAAATGATAATTGAGTTTGTTAAATGAATATTTGAAGTTTATATTTGTATGAAAGAATATTTGGTTTAGATGTAATTTGAGTTTATTTAAAAATGATGGATTTATGAAATGAATATTTCAAAACTAAATAATAATGAAGTAAAATTTGAGATATATGACATTATAAAATTTAGTTTTGGAATATGGTATATTTAAGCTTTGAAATATATTAAAGATTGAATAGTTTATTTTATGGATCAAATCTTTATTTGAAATTCGATAACATTTGAAATGGTTTTGTTTGAAAACTAAATTGAATTGAAACTGATGGTTTGAATTGAATTAAAATTAGAAATTTTAGATTCGTGTTTAATTGAATAAATTTGTGAAATATAAAGAATTAAAGGAATGTTTTACGATTTCAAATGTATGATTTCAAAAGGTTATGATTTTCAAAGTGTAATGATTTCAAGTATTTTGGTTTCGAAAGATTTATAACTCTGAAAGTATTATGATTTTTGAAATTGAACATATGTTTGAAATGGAGATGAATTTGTTTGACATAAATTTTGTTGATTTGAAAATTTGGAATCCATTGTTAAAAAAAATTTGAAACAGAATATTTGAAATTAGGAAGAAATGACCTGGCGAAATCATATATGATTTTGAATCTGAATTGATATTGAAATGGTTTGAAATTGAGAACCCAGTTTATTTAAATACTTTTATTTGGGAGTTATCAAACTTATATAAAATTGATTTGTATAAGTATGAAATTGATTTGAAAACTGTGGTTCGGAAAACGGTACTCAATTTGGAAAGTGAAATCTTATATAATCGAAGTCTATATAAGTATGATTTGATATACTATTGATTTGGAAAGTATTTGATTTGAAAATGAAATATTATATATATTGGACTTTATATAAGTATGACATTTGAAAGGTACTATATGATACATATTTTCGAAGTAAAGATAAGGAAAGTGCCTTCTGCTTGATATCCGCTTTGTGGCCACACTGTGGATTCATTCAAGCGATATTATTCTCTCTGATTTGGGTTTTTCGGATATGATACTCGAGTGTCCATCAAAATCCATGGCAGTCTCCATGGTCTTATGATCGCGACTACATAGCGTAATTCACAGGGGCTGCGAGAGCCTAGGGGTGCGGATGTTTCCTGAGGGATCCAGGCGTAACCATTGTGTATCTGTGATCCATTGGGTCGCTTGGTAGCGTAATCTGTAGGGGCTGCGAGAGACTAAGGGTACAGATGTTCCAGGGGGATCTAGGCGTAACCATTGTGTATTTTCGGTACTACCATTCTTCGCGTAATCGCAGGGCTGCGGTAGTCAGCCTACGGGTAGGGATGTTTCCTGGGGGATCCAAGTGTAACTATTGTGTATCCGCGATCCATGATCGACATGTTTGGTTTGGTTGATTTGTTTGGATTTTACTTTCCATATCTGTTGTTTTAAAAGGTTTTCCAGTATTTTCACTGGGTGTTGAAACAAGTCTACCAAATACTTGGAGAATTCTAGCTTTGCGCCTGATCAACGCATAGCCAAAGTCTACAGTAACGAAAGTAAACTTGTTAAGACATCGAGTTATAAAAGAATTTTGATAAAGTATTTTATAAAGGATATTTTGATCATTTATTTTATTTTTATAAAAAATTTAAAATGTTTTAAACATTATTTACTTCGAACTACCAAATTTGAATCAAATGACTATTTATCATATTATAAAATGTTGTAAATATAAAAATATAAATTGAAATGTCTATGGTTTTAAAATAATGGTCCATCCTTGTCTTTCAACCTATTTTCCTTCTAGCTATTCCTACCTTTTTCCTCTTCGAGGGTTCTTTCTGCATTATGGAAGAGTTAGTTCTTTGGCTTATCGTTTGGATTTGCCCAAGAAGCATTCTAGAGTGCATGATGTATTCCACGTCTCACATCTTCTCTGGCATCTTCTTGACCTATCTCTTTTGTCCAGCCTTCTGCTTTTGATAGTTTGGATATTTAGCCTAATCAGACTGTCGAGAGTAAGCCACTTAGTATTGCCGCCAGAGGTACGAAGCAGCTAAGAAGGAAATCTATTAGTCTGATCAAAGTACGAGAGAGTACTGATGATCGGGATTATACTTGGGAGACGGAGGAGTGCATTTGTGCTTCGAATCCGGGATTTGTTTTTCCAGCTACTATCTGTTTTTTATCTTGCTTTTTCTTATTTTCCTTATTCATTCTTTTCAGGACCAAAAAGATTTGAGTGGGGGAGAGTGTAACAATCCTGAATTTTGAGATTTATTTTAATTGTTTTTTAATTATTTAAATTAAAAATCCTGATTTAAAAACTTTATTATATTTATTAAAATGAATAATTTTTTTTATTTTAAAAGTATATTTTTATTTTTTGTGAATTATAATTTCAAACCTGAGTAAATAGGATATTTCCAGAAAAGTGTATTTTCAGTCAAATTGGTCAAACTTTGACTTTTAAATTTAAAATTTAAATATTTGTATTTTTAAATTTTATCTTTTATTATTAAAATAAATTAAATTTTAAGAATACTGCTTTTCGTTTTGTTGCAATCTGATTTATATTGAGAAAGTTATGCTTTTTACGATATTGTGTATAAATTAATTTATTTAATAAAATTGTCTATTTTAATTTATATAAATATTATTTTTATTAGTCAAATCTTGTTCTAAATTGTATATATATGTATAATATGTTATGTTATGTATATACTTTATCTTTAAAATATTTTAAAGTGATGGTAAAAATTTTCCAAAGTTTATTGCATTTATTTTCAAATTTTTAAGCCTAGTTTACAATTTTTTCTACTTTCTTAATTTAATTATATTTAATTAATATTTATTTGTTTTTGTTTATTTACTATATTTTCGTGTTTTTATCTGTATTTATACATATTTTTCATGTATTAAAAATTGCAAAAAAATATATGGAAATTTGAAGAGTTTTAAACCCTTTATATGCCTTAGACTTTTCACCTTCTTGCCTTTTCAATTCTAATCAACATTTGCATTAACTATTGGCTGACCATACCTCATTCCTTCAGCTGCATCTTACATCATTTTTCACGAAAATTTTTGTTTCTCAGCTCAAAAAAATTCGGCCTCCATCATGTGAGCAAAAACTTTGGTAAATAATTCTTTGATTTCACTTTTCTTCTTTGTTTTCTTATTCTACTTGCACTTGCTTCAACCTTATGTTGTTCAGCCTTGCTCCACCATCACCACCACCTTCATCACCACCTCCATCTCCTCTGACCTACCAGGCCATGGCCATCCTTGATGCAAGATCCATACAAAAATGCAAGCAACACTTCCTATATGTGCATAGCCGAGCTCCTATGCCTTCACCACTTCACCACACCCCTTGGCCACCTCTTGCATCACTTCCACCAGCACCTACCTGACCCAAGGCCACTGCCACACCATCCCCTAGCCTCCAGCAGGTCTGGCCGTGCCATGTAAGGCCATAGTCGTGACTTATTGTTACATAAAAATGCACTTTTGCCTTGTGTTTGTACATTTATGCCATTAATCACTCAAACTACTTCCATACCTTCACTACCCTTGCTAGGCCGGCCATACTTGCTAAACCTGACCAAATACACCCATGGAAGTGCCTTATCATCCTATAGGCCGAGCATGACATTTGTGGAAGCAAGTGCAAGTGTTTGATTAATTGTTGTTCCTCAATTCTAGCTTGTTCAATGTCATATTTTGGGTTGAAATTCATGTTATATGTATTGTTTTGTTTCATATGCACAAGACAACTACTTTGGCTCTCCCACATTTAAATCTTAGTCGTGCTTTCGTGCCTTTATGGATCATATTTTGTGTGTTTGGTTGTTCCAGCTTATAGAGGTGAGTATTTCTCACCAGACCTTCCGTACTTATATAAGTAGTAAATTGACACCCTGTGAATCTGTAGATATTATTATTATGTTATAACTGCTTATGGTATGATCATATGATGTTCGCCCTATTTATACACCTGTCATATCATCTGTTACTGTTATATAATGTTATTCTGTTCATTTATATCAGTTTATCACACTGCAAGTTCCCTTTAGATTAGAGTCATTATGGGTTGAAATGATACATACTCGAACGGACTTTAGAATAAGGAAAAATCGTTATGGGCTGAAATGATAGGTCTGAACGATTTTTATTTATTTCATATTTACTTGGGATTGCGGATTTGAAATGATCAAACCCGGGTTTTCTTTGTGAATTACAGATTGAAATGATATAAGATCCATATAACTTTACCAAGGCTAGAAAATGATATACAGACCCGTGGCTAAAATATATTTTTGTAAAATTTTTATAATATCTTAGAAATATAAATATTTTAATATTTTGATTTAAACTTAATTAAAAATTATTTTTGTAATGTATTATTGATTTTCTAAAAATTTATAAGTGAAATAAGTTAATGGTAAAGTTAGAAATTTGAAATATAACTTATTTTGGAAATTATGATTTGGTTATAAATGGAATTTGAATTAAGTAGGAAAATATGATAAATAGATTTAAATTTTGAATTAAATGAATTTAAAATGTGTTAACCGGCATCTTGGCCCGGTTACAAGACGACAGTCGAAGACATTATTATTAGCGCTAGACAAGATTCTGACCTCGAAGAGCCTGGAGGTGTTAGCAAGTTGTCAGGCCCATTAGAAGGACGTTCGGCATAAAGGGACGTTCGGTGTTGAGTATCGAACGACACCCAAGGAACGTTCGGCATCCATGAACGTTCGGCATACAAGATACGTTCGGCACGTATGGGTCAAATGGTATTTAAGAGCGTTTGACTTCTAGAGCGCTCGGCATTCATGCTTCACTCGGCATTCCTGGACTGTTCGGTATTCCAGCTTCGTTCGACCTAGGAACATCCTTCGGCTAAAGGGTATCGTTCGGCTAAAGGGTACGTTCGACGAACCTCGATTGTTCGGCATCCAGCTTGGTTCGGCAACCTTTGATCGCTCGGCACTCCAGCTTCGTTCGGCATGAGAGCATCGTTCAGCGCCATTGCCTTGGCTCGGCATCTTACCGTTCGGCCTCCCTGGTTCGGTACACAGAGCTTACTCCCTTTGGGCTTTTACTCTATTTGGACCGAGCTATTCAGCTACCAGGCCCACCAGGAAAGTCCAACCTACCTTCGTCTATAAATAGAGGGACTGGGGCACAATGAAATTGACCTTTTTTCCAGGGAACACTGGGGAGACTCTGCCATTTTCTTTACTCTGCTCCTTTTTTTTTCCAAACTTGTATGATTTACGGATTGTGTCTGTATCCAAGTAATTGAGAAAGCAATAAAGATTAAACTTGAAGTGGATGTAGGCAATTACGCCGAATCACTATAAGTCTGGTGTTCTCGTTTCTGTTATTCTTCTTGCATTGAATTACACTATTTTTCAGTTCTAACTCACTCTCTTCATTAATCTCTCTACATAACTCTACTCAAGGGTGTTAGTGACCAATTTTAGTGCTAACATTTTGGTGCTTTCACTGAGAATTGAATTCTCAGCTTGATTGGATCTCATCATCTACTATTGGATTTCCATATTCGCAAGATAGATCCAGTTGTCTAATAGAAAACTTCCTATTCTACTCAGATTTGAAAGAAATCTAAAGGAAGCTGATAGCCGTAGATTGGATTCACTGATGTACATAAGATTTGGCGATTGGATGTTAAAGTTTGCACTCAAGTTGAATGAAGGACGACCCTCCTCTAAAGGCAATTGAACCGATCGCCCCAGAAAAAGTCTATGCCGACCGTTGCAGAAAAGGTGTACGCCGAGTTACACTTGGCCGAACACTCCTGGACGATCCATCTTGGCCGAACACTCGTGGCCGATCCATCTTGGCCGAACACTCATGGCCGATCCATCTTGGCCGAACACTCCTAGCCGAACCATCTTGGCCGAACACACGTGACCGATCCATCTTGGCCGAACACTCATGGCCGATCCATCTTGGCCGAACACTCCTAGCCGATCCATCTTGGCCGAAAGCTCCTCCAGGCCAAGCATGCCTCTAGGCCGAACGCTCGTCCAGGCCGAACATACCTCTTGGCCGAACGCTCGTCCAAGCCGAACATACCTCTAGGCCGAACGCTCCTCCAGGCCGACCATACCTCTAGGCCGAACACTCCTCCAGGCCGACCCACACCTCTAGGCCGAACGCTCGTCCAGGCCGACCATACCTCTAGGCCGAACACTCCTCCAGGCCGATCCATACTTCTAGGCCGAAAGCTCCTCCAGGCCAAGCATGCCTCTAGGCCGAACGCTCATCCAGGCCGACCATACCTCTAGGCCGAACTCTCCTCCAGGCCGATCCATACTTCTAGGCCGAAAGCTCCTCCAGGCCAAGCATGCCTCTAGGCCGAATGCTCGTCCAGGCCGACCATACCTCTAGGCCGAATTCTCCTCCAGGTCGATCCAAACCTCTAGGCCGAACGCTCTTCCAGGCCGAACATACCTCTATGCCGACCACCTCTATAATGCCGAACGGTATTGTATATGCCGAGTGGCGTCCAGACCGTTCCAAACTTAAGTTACACCGGTCTCTTATACGACCCCTATAGTGAATTCAAAACTCAACTTAATAAAGGAACATTCTATCTACTTCCCTTACATCCCCTGATCGACCGGGGCATAGAGGATCTAGCGACAGCTTCTGAACGACAACAAGGGAGCGGACAAACAACTGCTACTCGAACGATACTCTCAAAGGGATATTATATTTATCACTTGAGGATAATCTACCTCCATATATATTTTAGTAGCCGGTTAGCTGGAGAGCCTCGAACGACCATGGATCGTCTCTATGACAATAATGAATCTAAATCAAAGTGTGGAGGAGCAGAACAGACTAAGGAAAATAGCAATGGAGGCCCGTTGACTAAGGATGTAGATCCTAGTAGTCGAAACAAGATCTCAAAATTTGGCTCATATGCTCTTTGAAAGATTCAATTGACAACCTCTACTTGAAGACTCACGACTCGGAGTGATATTGGAAACCAACCTCGAGAGAGTACACCAAAGTCTAAAGAAAATCAGGGGAATGTTGTATATTCCCAAATGCTCACTGATCCTAACACGGGCGATTACAAACACCTCCGAGATGTGATCAAAAAGATGATCTAGAAAGTAAAGCTTCAATAGCATGTACATGTCTTGCAGAATGGCGGGCAGCGAATATCCGATGCCTATTAATAAAGGGCTATGATTATCAATTGGACTGCTGACGGCCGACATCCCTTTGAAAGGAGCCAAGGGAAAAAGTCGAATAGCAAGCACACGATGCTACTTCATCTATCAATGAGATTTATCATAATCTTCTTTGAATCATTTCCATTTCTATTTCAATTGTTCTATGAACTACGACTAACTTTAACTAAACTACTTTCAAAACGATGCAGGGGATTGGATACTCAGATTTGGTCACCAACCAATCCACGCAGACCATGATCGGACGTGTGGAGTACATCTAGATGAGAATAATTCAGTCGCTCATCATCAATCATGTGCCTTTAATTTAGGGCCAAGAACTAGAAATTGAAAAGCTCATTACGATTAGAGTCCAAATATAAAGTCGACATGAATGACCATCTATTCATTGACCTCCACGTTTGACTCGGAGACCTGAACAAGGCTTGGAATTAGTATGGCCTGATCGCCCACTCAAATCAAGTCATAGAACAAAGTTTGACAAAATACAGAGGCCTCTTCTGAAGCTCAGTGACGCCAAGATCTGTCTAGAATGGACGTGATTTGATCATCTACACACCAAATCCTGCCTTCAACACAAAAGAAGGAGATACGGAGCAAATTGTAACAGATTCTGCTATCTAACCCAACACGGATGTGATCCAACCATCTGTCATATACCTCCTTCCTTGACTCGATTGGAAGAGCTATAATTACCAAGCGGACGAGAATCGATCGTCCATTTTTCAAATTTCGTCCCTTGAGCTAGGGGCAAGATCCCATTCCATGAGCAAACATGGTTCGACTGTTCATTCGACAACACTAGCCTCGATACGGTAGATGAATACAAATTAAAGAGTGGAAATACGGCTACTATCAACTTAAACCTCCAAGTCCCCAGAGCGCGGACTGGAACACTCTAAGTCCCCAGAGCGCGGATAAGAGTGTACATGACTTAAACCTCCAAGTCCCCAGAGTGTGGACTGGAGTACTCTAAGTCCCCAGAGCGCGGACTAGAGTATAAACGACTTAAACCTCCAAGTCCCCAGAGCGTGGACTGGAGTACTCTAAGTCCCCAGAGCGCGGACTATAGTATAAACGACTTAAACCCCCAAGTCCCCAGAGCGCGGACTGGAGTACTCTAAGTCCCCAGAGCGCGGATAAGAGTATACATGACTTAAACCTCCAAGTCCCTAGAGGGTGGACTGGAGTACTCTAAGTCCCCAGAGCGCGGACTAGAGTATAAACGACTTAAACCTCCAAGTCCCCAGAGCGTGGACTGGAGTACTCTAAGTCCCCAGAGCGCGGACTAGAGTATAAACGACTTAAACCTCCAAGTCCCCAAAGCGTGGACTGGAGTACTCTAAGTCCCCAGAGCGCGGACTAGAGTATAAATGACTTAAACCTCCAAGTCCCGAGAGTGCGGACTGGAGTACTCTAAGTCCCCAGAGCGCGGACTAGAATATAAACGACTCAAATCTCCAAGTCCCCAAAGTGCGGACTAGAGTATAAATAACTTAAACCTCCAAGTCCCCAGAGTGTGGACTGGAGTACTCTAAGTCCCCAGAGCACGGACTAGAGTATAAATGACTTAAACCTCCAAGTCCCCAGAGCGCGGACTGGAGTACTCTAAGTCCCCAGAGCGCGGACTAGAGTATGAATGACTTGAACCTCCAAGTCCCCAGAGTGCGGACTGGAGTACTCAAAGTCCCCAGAGTGTAGACTCGAATATAAGCAATTTGGATATCCTAGTTCCCTGAATATGAACTATGACACAGATGACTTGAATTTGTCAAATCCCTAACATACGGGCTAGAATGTATTCTAAGTGCTCGAAGCACAGAATGGAAGTTCAAAAACTCCCGAAGTGTTTCCGAGTTATATGAAGATGGACCGAGAAGTCTATGTTACTCACAACTGCTTGGATCAACATCACAATCACAACGAAAACTGAACAATAAGAGCCTTTTGTAAGACGGAAAAAGGAACTAAACTTTAATGAGAAATGAGTTCCTATTACAACCCCTCCAAAGTTCGGAGTCGACATTCTATTTACAAGGACTAAGAAAATAGATGAAAATAATTACATGACTTAAACTAACTCTCGTTGAACGAGGATAGTAATCACTTCTTGTACTTCTTCAACTCCTTTCCGGACGGCTCCTCTCCATAGCATTTACCCTTGGTACTCTTCTTTGATAGAGGGGTAGCAACTGAAGAAGTACGGAGAACTTCCATAGGCTTGGACCCGTCAGGAAGGATGACCTTCAACGGCTTGTTCAAAGGATCGTCCAAGTCCACAACTTGGGGCTCGACCTTGACCCTGACCTTCTCTTTCTCGAGCCGCTCCTTCATGCTCAATTCGGATGTGTGATTAGAGGCGCATGTAATTTCTACTTCATAACCCCCTTCGGTATAGGAGGAGGTTCCGGACTTGTCTTCATCAAGCGCTCCAATCACCTGAGCGCGAACGGGAGTACTCTAAGTCCCCTGAGTGCGGACTAGAGTATAAACAACCTAAGAACCTCTACATCCCCGGAGCACGGATGGGAGTACTCTAAGTCCCCAGAGTGCGGACTAGAATATGAACGACTTAAACCTCCAAGTACCCAGAGTGCGGACTGGAGTACTCTAAGTCCCCAGAGTGCAGACTCGAGTATAAACGACTCAGAAACCTCTATGTCCCCAGAGTGCGGACTAAAGTGCTCCAAGTCCCCTGAGTGCAGACTAGAGTATAAACGGCTTAAACCTCCAAGTCCTCAGAGTGCGGACTGTAGTACGCTAAGTCCCCAGAGTGCGGACTAGAATATGAACGACTTAAACCTCCAAGTCCCCAGAGTGCGGACTGGAGTACTCTAAGTCCCCAGAGCGGACTCGAGTATAAACGACTCAAAAACCTATATGTCCCCAGAGTGCGGACTAAAGTGCTCCTAGTCCCCTGAGTACGGACTAGAGTATAAACGACCTAAGAACCTCTACATCCCCGGAGTGCGGACTAGAGTGCTCTAAGTCCCCTGAGTGTGGACTAGAGTATAAACGGCTTAATGAACCTCTACATCCCCAGAGTGCGGACTACGGTACTCTCAGTCCCCAGAGCATGGATTAGATTATAGAAGACTTGAGAAGAATCTCCAAATCCCAGAAGCGGACAAGATTACTCTAAAATCCCAGAATGCGGACTGGAGTATAAACGAGTTGACAAAAATCCCTGCGTTTCAAACTGTGGACTAAATCATAAACCGTTAGACAAATCTCTAAGTCCCCGGAGCATGGACCGAAGCATGAGTACAAATTGGGCACGAATCAACCGGGGGGAGAATAACACTAAGTCACCAGAATGCAGAGTGGTGTATAAACATCGATAAATAGACAAGTGGATTCCGACCATTCTCTATTACGCAAACTTCGGCATGGAATCGACCGAAGGATTATTAACCCGCTAAGGATGGAGTTCGACCGTCCAACTAGTGGCCTGGCCAAATCAATGCTGGGAGCATGGGTACAAATCACTAAAAAGATGAATACGACAGCTTACTATAGCTCCAGCGTGGCATTCTTTATAACTTGAAGCAACGACTGCAGGGAAGCCTCAATACAAAACCAATCGAAACGGCATCCAAAGCTACGAGCAATCGGCTATATCATACCTCAGATCGAGGGTCAATACCGATCCGCACCAAGCACATACGAATGTGACTCGGATGTTTCTTGAAAAACTATGACCTCTAGAGTGTGGAAAGGAGGATAAACCATGAATACTTGGTCAAAAATTCTCCAGCACCCTCATTCGATTCATCAGGAGGAGTATGAAACTGGATGAGCATAACCCGACTGCATTTGTAGCCAACTTTAACCCGAGAACTGATTACAGAGCATGAACCAAAGTGGACGTAGATGACCATCCACTGTCCAAATTACGCCCTAAAACTGACGTGGCATCGAAGTATTCCTCTTGGAATGAAAAACCACGATAAAATCCGAGTAGGTGAGACCTAGTCTCCCATCGATTGACATGATCCCACGATTCAACGGGAAAGAGAGTAAAGCTAAAGTGGGCATGGCTCGCCTTCCTACTTATCGGTATATGCCCCAGACCTGGGGGCACGAGTGAGGAGCAAGATGAATGTGAACCGACTATTCACCGATCACCTCTATGTCTTTGGAACTTAGGTGAAAACATAAACATAGCTAGGACGAGACTTAACCGTCCATGCAGTACATTTATCAACCCGAGACTGGGAGAAGACGCACGGTCATCCTAAAACTGGCTACGATAGCTCATTATTAAAACTTATATATAGTGCTTACAGTTGCTCAAGGAGACGACCGAAAGGATGCCTAGAGATTGAATCATTGAATTGACACCTTAGCTCATGAGCAATTGACTTTCACTCCAACCCGAAGGACGGGTAAAGGATCATGAATGCATTGAATAGAAAGTACGTTACTCGAATATACAAGCAAATTCAAACTCATAGCAAGATCCAGCAATACAGTTGCACGCCACTCGAGGCTGACCCCCACTCGACATTTCGTTCAATGCGCTTTTAAGCCTGATCTTTGGCCATTCGCTGATAATCTATTAGAGCATTCAGAGTCCTTCACTATTAGACTTAATAACTCATGACAAGACTCTAGGATTCGACTAGAGTAACCGTCAACATTGGTCGTCCCAACCATATTTCACATTGAATGTTATGCAAAATAGTTACATCTGTACTCAAAGAATCTGGGATGGCACCGGCTAAGCTGACGGCCGACATTACAGCCAGCCATGGCAACCCCTTCCTGGGTGCTAAATATCGGATCACAGCTCAGTGTAGTGATAATAAATGAATTAGTTGGATTTTTCTGAATAAATGATGATATGTTCCCTTGGACCCATTCTGACATGCATATGTGATTTCATTAACTATCGCGAGCCATGCATTGGATATCAACCCGAAGCTACAAAAGCTAGCATAATATCTATTGATTTCATCATGAAAGCTCCACTCTTACTTTTAGGCTCAATCCATCAACGTCTATGCCTACCAGCCGTTGCGACAGGGCATACAATGACCTGAGACGTCTGAAAGACTACTTAAATAAAATATCAAACTAAGCTAATTCGATATCACTTATTTCCCTCGAAGGGCTATCTAAGGACGGAAATCAGCAGACCTCACACCCAAATTCACTACCTCAGAACACTACTCGAAGAGTAGCAGAGAACCAACCATAAGATGGAAAATGTACGCGGATGGAGCGTCCAATGATCAGTGTTATGGCATAGGAGTCATGATAATAACTCCTGAGGAACGATAAATCTGCTACGTCCTGAAACTCGATTTACCTATAACAAACAACGATGCTTAGTATGAAGCCTTGGCTGCCAGCCTCAAACTTGCTAGAGGATTTGAAGTGAAAACTTTACATATCTTTTGTGATTCTTGATTGGTAGTATACAAATTTAAGGAAGTTGATCTTGCTAAGGGGCATTGTCTTGCTCCTTATCTCGACCAAGTCCAAGGGCCACTAACCGACTTCACGTATTACATCATTACACACCTCAGCGAACAAAATGAAAAGGTGTCATGGTTGACTCCCATCAAAGACTATCTACAATGAGGAATGTTTACTGAACGGAGGAATGGAAAACGACAGATCCTCCTCAAATCTTTATACCAAATCATCTAAGAATAAGTCATTTGTCAAAAGGAGTTTATCCATCCCCATGCTTCGGCGCATCGCCCATGATGATATCTTGAGCAAATTCTATGAAGAAGAATGTGGTAATAGCATCAGGGGGAAAACCATGATAAAGAAGATACTTTGCTACAAGTATTACTGGCCAACTATCAATCTAGATACAGTCGATCATGCTAGACAATGCGAAAAGTGCAAGATGTTTGCAAAAATCCAGGAACCCCACCGATGGAAATTACTCAAATGGCTAGTCCACGGCCGTTTCCCACTTGGGGGCATTGACGTCCCCTTCTTACCAATCCTAAAGGTTGAAGCTGTGAACAAAATCATAGAGTTTTTACTGAAGAGGGGTTTGGAAAACTCCTCAAGTGGCTGATTGCAACCCTTATTTCACAGAAAATACAAACAAGGAATCGCAATTGAATTGCAATTGAACTGGATGGAGTTGGCGATGACTTATGAGCATATAAAACGCATTCCAGAGCCAATGGAAAGAACATGTACCCAAACGTGCATGTGTATATCCGAACAAGTCCGACTTCTTGAAATCAACAAAAATTAAATTCTCACTAAGGGTTATTGAGAAAATACTAGATCAGATAGCCGAGGCTTGCTAGCTCTGTAGAATCAGACACGAGTGGTCACTGATGAACTACAACCCTGAATTTATAATATTGGGAATCAACCAAGCGTCAAGACGGCCAAAGAAGGATATGACAGCTTGGGAGGACAAAGTCGAAGGATAATGACTATTAAAGAAACATGATGGATTTCTTTCTGAAGACAAGGAATACTCGTTGATTCAAAGCGTGCTGTGTTGCTTCACACGACACGCTTTGGGGGGAAAATGTTAACCGGCATCTTGGCCCGGTTACAAGACGACAGTCGAAGACATTATTATTAGCGCTAGACATGATTCTGAACTTGAAGAGCCTGGAGGTGTTAGCAAGTTGTCAGGCCCATTAGAAGGACGTTCGGCATAATAGGACGTTCGGTGTTGAATATCGAACGGCACCCAAGGAACGTTCGGCATCCATGAACGTTCAGCATACAAGATACATTCGGCATGTATGGGTCAAATGGTATTTAAGAGCGTTTGACTTCTAGAGCGCTCGGCATTCATGCTTCACTCGACATTCCTGGACTGTTCGGCATTCCAGCTTCGTTCGACCTACGAACATCCTTCGGCTAAAGGGTATCGTTCGGCTAAAGGGTACGTTCGGCGAACCTTAATTGTTGGGCATCCAGCTTGCTTCGGCAACCTTGGATCGCTCGGCACTCCAGCTTCGTTCGGCATGAGAGCATCGTTTGGCGCCGTTGCCTTGGCTCGGCATCTTACTGTTCGGCCTCCCTGGTTCGGTACACAGAGCTTACTCCCTTTGGGCCGTTTACTCTATTTGGACCGAGCTATTCAACTACCAGGCCCACCAAGAAAGTCCAACCCACCTTCGTCTATAAATAGAGGGACAAGGGCATAGTGAAATTGACCTTTTTTCTGGGGAACACTGGGGAGACTCTGCCATTTTCTTTACTCTCCTCCTTTTTTTTCCAAACTTGTATGATTTACGGATTGTATCTGTATCCAAGTAATTGAGAAAGAAATAAAGATTAAACTCGAAGTGGATGTAGGCAATTACGCCGAACCACTATAAATCTGGTGTTCTCGTTTCTGTTATTCTTCTTGCATTGAATTACACTATTTTTCAGTTCTAACTCACTCTCTTCATTAATCTCTCTACATAACTCTACTCAAGGGTGTTAGCGACCAATTTTGGTGCTAACAAAATGATTTCATAAAGTGTTAATGATTTTTGAATAAGTTAAAAGGTTAAATAAATGAATATTTAAGTTGAATTTTGAAATATAACTTAGATTGGAAATTTGTGAATTTGGAAAAAAAATGAATGTTAAGTGAAGTAAATAAAATGAAAAATAAGTTACATTTGGAAATTTAAACTTAAGTGTCAAGCTAAAAATTTAATTATAAAGAACTGAAATTGAATGTTGATTTATATAGGTACATTATTATTAAATTGATTTTTGAATGAAAATTTAACTTTGTAAAATCATGAATATAAAGGTATTTTAAATGATTGTTTTAAAGGTGAAAACATATGATTTTATAAGTTTAAAATGATTTAAATAAAATTTAATTGTTTGTGAAGTTATATTGAATATTTGGAATTTAATTAACATCATTTTGAAATGTTATTATATCTAATATAAATGATACTACAGCATTTGTAAATGTTGTAGTTGATAGAAAAGAACCAAATGACTAGATTGAATTAAGGGCTATTATAGCACTTTGTAAGTGCTGTATTGCTGAAATTAACTAAGGTTTTATTTGAAATAAAGTAACTCTATTACAACATTTTTAATTGCTGTCTTTTGTTAAATTGAATTGTTTTAAAAGTAACTTTCCGTAGCATTTTCTAAATGTTGCGAAAGTTGAATTTTCATAGTTTTAATAAATTTAAGTGAATAAATGAACTTTGAAAGATTTAAATTTTAGAAATTTAATTGTTTAATTATTAAATATAGTACCTTTATTTTAATAATTTAAAATAAAGTAATTTGTTTTGAAATATAAACTATTTTGAAATATGTGTCGAAACGGTATTTTAAATAAAAATGAATGTATTTTGAAAAGATATGATATTTTGATATTTTGAAATGGATTTTCGAATGATATTTAATTTTGAAATGATATTTGATTTCAAAGTATAAATTAGTATTTTGAAATTTTAACCATGGAATGTATTTAAATTTATGGTTTAACTGATCCTTAGAGGATGGGCGATCCCAAGCATCCTTTAAGTTATAGTGCATTAATACTACAATTCACTTAAGTTGGTTTACATTATATAAGTATATATGTCCTGACTCGAGTGTTTTGTGTTTTACTTTACGCTTGGGTCAGCCTGAGTATTTACAACATAGCTTTGGATTTCTTTTCTGGAGCTAGGAATCGTTGGAGATTCAGCTTGTCTAGTTATCTGTTCCCGTTCAGTTTCAGTTGTTCTATTTCAGCTCTGGTATTTATAAAAGTTATGTATTTGAGATTTCCATTGTATATGTTTTTCTTACTGATATTATGTATTATGTTTTGAGAGTTTGTTATAGTAGCTTCATGAACTACTATGGTATTTAATTTCCGCTGCGAGTTATTCTGATATTTCTGTGTCTGTGATTCTGTGATTGTATTTCATTTGCTCCAAATTTATTTACAATGCGGTGTTTTGAGCAATTCAAGTCCGGCATATGTGGATGCGAATGACTGAAAATATCGGGTTGTTACATTATATATTCAAATCTAAATTTAATTTTAGTAAAAAACTATTTTGAATTTAAATTATAATCTAGATAATATATATATTAAATTAAAAAAATTAAATTTTTTATTTGTATCCTCTATAAAATTTTAGTTTTAATTTTTAGTCAGCTTAAAATGCAGAATTTTGGGCCTTCCACTAAGGGCTTGCCTTAGAAACAAACCAATTCGATCATCATGGTTGCTATAGGTGACAGACAGTTTTCATTCATAAGAATGTATCATAATTCAAGTAACCTTCTCCTTAGACTACACCCATCTAATTGTACTTTTCAAAGATAATATACTATATTTTAGTTTATTAATCATGTTAACACAATGCAGACTCCAATACCATTGTTGGATCAAGTGAGTTAGGCAATGAGGTAAAATTTAAATAAATTTCTTTGTAAATCATTTCACTAGATCTTAACATGTGTTGTCATAAATAATTTAGTTACATTAAATAAAATTTAATATTAATTTGGTATGACTAATATTCTATGAATTTATTTATTTTATTTATATTATACTTAATGTTCAAAATCAAATATCCATATGTAATGTATAAAATGAAGGTGTCAAATAAGATATAAGTATTTAGTAAAAAAGTTATTATAAATACCATTATATGCGTGTGTTTGTGTGTGATTATTCATAATTATAAAAATATAATATATATATATATGTACGTATATGTATGTATGTATATATATAGCGACCCGTAAATATGAACATTTAACTTCGAATATCGTAATATTTTCAAATATAGTTAAGTGTTATAAATATGATTTTATAACCTTGTTAGAAATCTTTTAATCAATAAGAAATGATAAGAAACATGTTTTTGAAATTTTTTACAATATATTCTTCAAAGACATGTCAATAATATGATTGAGAATCGGTTTATCGATAAAGAGCTTTTTAAGCAATATAAATTGTTCAATCTCTTTTGTACTTAGCTATTGAACATATGAATATGTTAGCAACTAACTTTGCCTCATGCAGTAGTTAGAATATTCTAGAAGCTTGTAATGGATAAGAGATATTTGTCTGTACGGGTAGTTTAGTCATTTGCTAAAGGTAAGAGGTGTGAAGGAAGTGATGGGCATGCGAAGGGATGAGCTATCCATGGCATGATGGGAGTGGAGGGCAAGAGCAAGGTTAGGGAACACCATCTTGTGCCTACGTAATAAGGAGCATACTCCTTGAATCCACTTCATAATTTCTACAACAAAAGTTATAAATCTTTCATATTTTTCTCTGCACAAATTTCCTAAGCAAAATAATTTCAAAATAACTCCAAATCAAAACAAACTTGGACTAGAGATTTAGGATAAAATCACAACACCTTCCATCAAGTTATGTCTTGAAGAAGCAAAGAAAATATCCCCCCACCAGAAGAGGCCATGAGCTATTTGAGGGGTAATTGGGCATAGGGCTAATACAAAGGCAAGGAAGAGGTAGAAAGTGAAGTGTTAGCACGGTTGAGGTTGGAAGTGGCTGCTTAGACATGTTTGTTTACTTGCTCAAGGGTGAGCTAACCGACCTAATGGAATGAAAATATATTGTATATATGTGCTTGTAATTGTTTGTGTCATTGTGATTAAATGGATACCAATATATGTTGTAATATAGATTTGATTCTTACTTTAAAAGAAAATGGCATATCTAATCCATATGTATGTACATGAAGACTTGTATTACTTGTAGCATAGCCTTGAAACAAAGCACCTAGGTTGTATTTGAACATAGGTTTGAATTGAACTTGGATTAGGAAGTGCTTTTATAACAATGGTTGTTATAGATGCACTTGGTGTCCGACAATTTCTATGGAACATTATAGAGACATCCTTAGTGGTTTCTTGCAATGTTTGGTATGTTTATTATGTATGCTTGCTATCCAAAAAAGTTCGAATTTTAAGAAGTTAAGTAATATGTCGAAAAGTGGTCAAACTTACATCTGTGCGAAATCGACCGGTCTTAGCCTTAGTTTAGAATTTTAAAGGTTATAACCGTCGAGGCAAATGACAATACTTAGGTTTTGTAGCTCTGAAATTCTGTATTCAGAGTAACCCGTTGTACTGTTCTTTTGATATTTTATATTAACATTCCAATGTGAGATTCTGATATTGTGTTGTCTCTTTCTTGTTCAATTCCATTTCTTTTATTTTACCCTAACTATCCATCTTTTGGCACTTGGGTGCGCGTCCCATGAATACTGTGGATGTATTTATTGTCGACGTACGAGGATCAAAAAGTCAGGTCGTTACAATATATATACATATTATTGAGCATGCAATACATGTAATGTTTCATAGAAAACATATTTATATTTACCCTAAGCATATTAAGTTAAACTAAATTAATTTTGGATATGTTATAAAACTAAATGCATATATGTATGTACATATGCATAATTATATATGTTGCACAAAAAATTAACACAACACTCCAAAGTTGATTAGATCGATTTCTAGCAAGTACGTAAATGATTGAAATAAGAACAACCATGCAATTTTTGTAGCGGTTCTGGAAATACTCTGGCCTACGTCCACACGATCCTTGTTATTAATAGTTTTCTTTTTGGAGTACAATGACTACAATTAAAATATAAGCTACCCTCTTTTAGATATCTGTTTTATATAAGTTTTATGAGTTAAGGGAGGAAGAAGATAGAGTTTTAGATTCAAAGTGTTAATCCCCTTTTTAGTTGAAGTCCCCTTCCTACTTATAGATGATCTCAAGCAAAATCTGGCTATCCGAACTTGAATATGTCTCAACTTCCAGATACGAAAATCTATATAAACAATAGGTCATTGTGCATGTTCCCCAACGTCGATACCGACATGATATTTTATGTCGAAACTTCTTTATTTCTTTATAGCTTATATCCCAAACCACTGTAGTGACAAATTCAAAATCAATAATCATGTCGGCACCGACATGATCTATGCCAGTATCGACATGATTTTTTGTGTTGAAACTTTACATAGCTTAAGTCCCAAACCTCCAAAGCGACCAACTTAAACTCTATAACCATGTTTGCAACGATATGATTCATGTCGGTACCGATGTGATTTTTTTATCCAGAACTTATTCAAATTTTGCATTCTCCTTCCTTTTACCATTCTTGATGGTTCCCAAATCATGTTGTTGTAAATTATACCGGTGCAAATCATTTTGGTACCTGCATGAATCTTGTCGATACCAACCTACTTTGCATTTCTAATACTTAACCAAATCTTTGATGTTTTCAATCTTGGCATCTTCTAAGCCCTATGACTTATTCTTTCATTAGTCTGTACTATAGTTTATCTGTTTGAGTTTATTCCAAAACTATAGATATTTTGCTAGTAATAATATAATTATATTATTTGAATTTTTAATTTTTTATTAGTTAGGTCTAGCCGACATTATTATTTTGTAAAAAAATTATGATATAGGCTTGGCCCAAAAAAAGATTTTTATTTATAATTAAGTAATATGAACATGTTATAAAATTTTAATTCAATTTTTTATAATTCAATTTAGTTATTTTAACAATGTTTTGAATAATATAAAAAATGCTTTTTGAGGGAGTTCTAAAGATATAGATTTGAATTTAAAATTAGTCTTAATTTACTAATCATTAAATAATCAATCATGTATATTATTTATATATGCTTTTTCTAAAGAAAAAAATTGTTATTCTTATTTCTAATTTCCAAACGGATTTTGTATTATACATATATATTATTTAAATATATGTGTGTGCACGCGTAAAGATATATTAGATTTTTAAATATTAATAATAAGATAACATAATGCTTCAAAACTATAGTTTAAATAGAATTGAACCTACGACCGAAAAAAGAGAAATACGCACATCATTTTATAAAAACCTTATATATAATTCTTTAAACATATATATTATTCAATTTATAGAACTGTTATATATATATATATATCAAATAAGAAATAGTTTATTTTTTAAATTTTACTATGACCAAAATAATATAAACAATATTATAAATAAACCTTAAATGGATTTAAATTATTTACCTTGATCTAGTCAGTTAATTACATGTCGTATTGCAAGGAATTTCCTCCTCATAATCCTACTACTGCTTAACTTGCAATGTTGAGCTATAAGCTCGAACCTTCTTTAATTGAGACTAGAGATTTTGCACAGAATTGTTTGTTAGGAATGAGGGAATATGGTAGCCTCTTTTAGAATAGAAAATATCTAAAATATTTTCACTTTTTCCCTTCGTCTTTCTACTCGGTAAATTATTTAAAGAATATTATTTCGAAATCAAACCAAACTCCATACAGATCAAATATGCCCTTATTTATATATCCAATTTAATGTGTTGGGCCATATAATTATTATTTATTTAAATATAACTCGTTTATTTAATTTGATCAACATATAATGTTTAATAATGTTTTTATTTATTTTAAGGCTTCGAAAAATAAATAAAAATAATAATAAATCATTATATTTATATTAATTTTCTTCATTTTAGTTACAATAATTATAAATTAATTCGATTAAGTCAAGTTCTTAAAAGATGCTTACAAATGCTTTGTGTGACTAAATAGTGTAAACTTAGCTCTTGGTAATATTTCAATAATTTCAAGTGGTTGTAGTGGCACCGGTTCCAGTGGTTCAATAATTTCAATAATTTCAAGTTCTAGTGGTCCAGCGGTTAAGACATAGTGGAGTTGCTACATGTGGTTGTAGTGGCACCGGTTCGAATCCCAGCGGCCACAATAATGAGACATAGTGCACGGCCACTTATAAAACTGGCTAAGCGAAGGCCAGGGCAAACATAGTTTCCTTAGCCCCAAAGTTTAGTCAAGTTCTAGTGGTCCAGTGGTTAAGACATAGTGGAGTTGCTACATGTGGTTGTAGTGGCACCGGTTCGAATCCCAGTGGCCACAATAATGAGACATAGTGCACGGCCACTTATAAAACCGGCTTAACCAAAGGCCAGGGCAAACATAGTTTCCTTGGCCCCAAAGTTTTAACAATTTCTTTTTTATTCTTTTTTTAAAATGGGGACCGCTCCAAATTTTCTTTCCCATCCCGCTAACCCATCACATCCCCTATCTACTCTACAGCCCTGTCCTTCCTCCCCAATTCTCGTACCTCCTTCTGCACCACCCGTACTTCCACTACCAAACATTGTTCCTTCCCCTATCTGTGTTGAGGTTGTCCCTTCTCTTCCTGTACTTCCAGCTAACCCATCACATCCCCCAACTCCCATTCAGCCTTGTCTTTCCTATTCTATTCCAGTTCCTCCTTCTGCACCACCCATTCTTCCTCTCCCAAACTTTTCTGTTGTTCCATCCTCTATCAGTATTCAGCTTGTCCCTCCTCTTCCTGTTCATGCCTCTACAAATCTTTCACCACCTCCACCACTTTCTAATCCAACTTTGTCATCTCCTCCACTAATTAAACAACCGCACGCTTGGAACTCTCTTTTCAAAGCAAGACCTAATAATGCTGGCTCCTATGTGCCACGTGATATTCAACTTGAATATCATGGAGAAGCTATAGTGCCACCTGCTGAAGTTTTCAAGACGGGTAGTTTACTATGGTGTGATTATCTTGTCGGTTTTTTCCTTGATAATCCACTGCCGTATGCAACTGTTCTGTATTATCTTAAGCGTGCTTGGAAGCTTGCAGGGTCTATTACTGTAAAATCAGATGGTTTCCTGTTTTTGTTCAAATTTAGTAATGAAGATGATAGGAAAAAAATTTCTGAAGCAGATCCAGTTGTAATGAGAAATAAGTTATTCATAGTGAAGCCGTGGGATGAAAACATAGGGAACAGCTGTGGTAGTATTAAAGCTGTGCCTGTGTGGATAAAACTATCAAATATACCATTGTATGCATGGTCACCCTTGGCTATTAATTGGTTAACTGCCAGAGTAGGTAAGCTTCTTTGTATGGATACATCAGCTGAAAAATTTGAGCGTTTATCCTTTGCTAAATGTTTAGTTGAAGTAACTCCTAACAAAGAACTACCAGAAAGTTTTTCAGTGATGTTACTAGATGGAACTGAACAAGTTGTGAAAGTAGAATACTTGTGGAAACCGAAAATCTGCACTGTATGTAAAGAGTTTGGGCACTTGTTTAAAAAGTGCAAGAAATATGAAAGTGATGGTTTTGTTGAGCAATGTGCAACTGATGAACAACACAAACTTACTGAGGAAAAAAAGAATACGATGAAAAAAGGGAGAACAACTGAGAAATAAGAAAGAGTTAAGCAAGTTTGGCAAAAAGTAAACAAAAACAAGGATAAAGGGAAAAATGTGAGTGAAGATGTGGGAGTAAATGACTTGAAGATGCAAGGAGAAAAGATGGTATCCGAGAATGATGGAAGTGGGAAAATAAAATTAGTGCAATATGATGTAAAAAAAACTCAATGTGGTGAACAGGCTTGTCTTGTTTCTACACAAAATAAATTCCACTTGCTGCAATCTATAGTGGAAGAGGATGACATACTGGAAATTATTGATGTTGAGGAAGGTGAAATAACAAATGAAGTCATAAGAGAAGAACAATGTAATGGTGGTCACAAAGGCAAAACTCTTGCAAATGATGGTAAAGAAAATGAAGTTAATGATCTGAAAACAACTGATGTGGACAAAATTTTGTTTTCAAAAGGTATAAACAGCTCTGAATTTGGCCATACAACTGGAAGTGGTGAACATGTACTGCATGACCCCTCAGATACACATGTATCAGATATGGATAAAGAGTGGTGCAATATTTTTTAGCAACAAGTAACACAGCTAATAACTACAATGTATGAAAACCCAGTGGATGTTCAAGCTACTGCTCCAACACCATACAACTTTTCTATTGAATTGCCAGGGTGGCCAGCATGTACTACCAATATCCAAACTACAACAGTTCCACCTGCTGATCCTATCTCCTCCCAAAATTGTTCCCAACCTACTTCTCCTCTATCTCAATCTCATAGGATCATAGAAACAAGATCTCTTTCTGCAAAGAGAAGAAATTTCAATCCCTTTCCCCAATAATTTTTATGTTTAAAAAAATTGCATCATGGAACCTCAAAGGAGCTCACAGTAATCTAAAACTTGATCAGGTGAAAAGTATAATCACTGAGTACAACATCTGTCTTTTTGGTCTAGTTGAAACAAAACTAAACTTATCTTTATCTACTAAAGCTGTTTCTTATGTAAATCCATCCTGGTCTTTTCATCATAATCTAGATAGTGCCTCTTATAGTAGGATTCTAGTTATCTATGATCCTGCTGCATTAACTCTTTCTCCCCTTCTATCAACTAGGCAGTACATCCACTTTCATGTGCAAGAAACAAATACCCCTTCATCTTACTATATAACCTTTGTATATGCTGACAATTCTGCCAACTCCAGGAGAGTATTTTTTGATGCTTTGCCTCCTTTAAGACAATCCACCCACCCCTGGATTGTTTTGGGTGATTTTAATTCCTGCTATGATTACAATGACAAATCAGATGGAACTCCACTTACATCAAATGATCTTGATCCTCTAAACCTGGCTGTTTATGAATCTGATCTGATTATGGTTAACAAAACTGGAGCCAAGTTTTCATGGAATAATAGAAGTCGTAGCGGTGTACGAACCTTTACTACAATTGATCACACCTTTTGCAACTTTCAAGCTATCTCTCACTGGCCTACCCTATCTGTATACCTTCCTCAACCAATAATGTCTGACCACTCCCCTTTAATCTTAACTCTTGGTCTCCATTTTAAAAAGGAAAAGAGAAGTTTTAAATTTTATAATGCATGGGTTAAACATGAACATTTCCTTCCATTAGTTACTAAAGTCAGCTCTGATTTTACTTGTTTTGGTAACCCAATGTTTAAGTTTTGCAGGAAGCTAAAATGTATTAAGAAGGAGATTAAATAGTGGGTTATCACAACTTTTGGCTCTGGTAGCCTGCTGTCAACTAACCTAAAGGAAAAACTAAAGAAACAACAGGAGTACATGATGGAGCACCCTCTGGATGTTCAAGCTGCTGAAGAATAAAGTAAACTTTTTAAAGATGTAAATAATGCTTTGTACTTGGAAGCTAGCATGAAGAGACAGCAACTGCATACAAAATGGATTGCTGAAGGAGATAAAAACACCAAGTTTTTTCATGACTCTATAAAGGTAAAGCATGCAAGAGAGAACATTTATAGCATTTATGATGAACATTGTTCTTTTTTTACAACTGCTGAAACTGTTGATAAGGCTTTCATTGACTACTTCTCAAATTTGCTTGGAAACTCTGATGGTTTTATTCCTGATCTTGACCTCATTTCTTCTCTACCACTACCATGCATTACTTCCTTGGAAGCTGCAACTCTAATTACTCCTATAACTGATGAGGAAATTAAAACAACTCTCTTCACTATGAATCAACAATCATCAGGGGGGCCTGATGGGTTAAATGTGGTTTTCTTTATCTCTACTTGGAGTGTTTTGGGTAGTGAGTTCTGTAGAGCCATACACAACTTTTTCAACAAGTGTAAGTTTTTAGGCGAAGTTAATAGTACTAACACTGCCCTTATTCCCAAAGTCAGCAACCCAACTAGTGTCACGTCTTTCAGACCTATCTGTTGCTGTATTGTAGTATACAAATACATATCTACATTACTGGCTTCACGTTTAGTTAAAGTTCTTCCCTCGGTTGTTTCAAGAAATCAGGCTGCTTTTATTCCTTCTAGGAGTATACTTGATAACCTTCTACTATCTCAAGAATTACAGAAAGGCTATGGTAAAAATAAGGTACCTACTGCTGCAGCGATTAAAATTGATATTTCCAAGGCATATGATACCATTCACTGGTCTTCAATAGTTAGGGTTATGGCACAGATGGGATTTCCTAAAATTTTTGTTTCCTGGGTATATGTGTGCATCTCCACTCCTTCTTTCTCTATTGTTATTAATGGTAGATCAGTTGGCAACTTCAGAAGTAGTAAAGGAATACGGCAAGGTGACCCTATATCTTCATACTTGTTCTTGCTTGTTATGGAAGTATTAACTGCCATACTCCAAATTAGGTATTCACTGAAGACAATAAAGTACCACCCTAAGTGTGCACAACAGCATATAACTTCAATCATGTTTGTTGATGATGTGATGTTGTTCACAAAGCCTGAGTTACCTTCCTTAAATACAATTTCTGAGGCATTGCAAGAATTCTACACTATGACTGGTCTTAAAATAAATCAAGACAAATCTTCTTTGTTGGTTTCTGGAGTCAGTGATGCTCAAGCTACTGCCTTACAAAGACAAAGTGGTTTCTCTTCTATGGACACTGATATGAAGTATCTTGGTCTACCATTAATCTAAAAAAGAATTACAAAAGTTGACTGTTTTCCTCTCTACAACAAAATCACTTCTGTTATGAATGCTTGGGGAAATAGGCAGCTGACACAAAAGGGAAGATTAGTGCTTATTAAATCTACTGTATTTTCCTCCCTTGTTTACTGGGCTCGTGCTATGATTCTCCCAGTAAGGCTTTTGCAACAAGTCAGGTTTGCTATGAACAAATTTTTTTGGACAGGAAGCATTCATAACAAGAAACTTTTGCCTTGTTCCTTTTCAAAGTTTGAAGCCTCTAAAAATATGGGAGGTCTTGGGGTTATAAATGTCAGGAAGTGGAATTTAGCAGCAATAAGTACATATGTTGATGACTTAATCAACAATAGAGCTAGTTTATGGGTTGACTGGGTCTGGCATCACAATATTAAGAATAAGTATTTTTGGTGTATGGTTAATCCTCTGTCCAGTAGTTGGATTTGGAGAAATTTATTGTATTTGAGAAATGTTATCCTACCTATGATTTTATATCCTATCAAAGCTAATTCTACTGTCAGTTTCTAGCATGACCCCTGGGTCAGTAAAGGTCTTATCTTATCTACATTATGTGACTATAATCAGATTTTGCAGTCTGGTATACACATTGATGCAAAGGCCATTGATTATATTCATGATGGTAAAATTGTGCTTCCTTCCAATAGTAATCAATATTTAAGGCAGCCGTGGAATAAAATGTAACAGCTATACCTACCTGATACTCAATATGACATTGTTGTTTGGGATATGAAGCCTCATTCAATTAAAGGAGTTTACAACTATTTCAATGTCACTACACCTTTGCCTGCAACTAAATGGAGCACTGTTATCTGGTCATCTGATTCACAACCAAAAGACAACTTGATGCTATGGAAAGTAATAAACCAAGCCTTTCTAACAAGAAATGTTCTGAGCAAATATGGCATGAGCTGCACTATGGAGTGCTTGTTTTGTGACCTATATGAAGAGTCTCCACATCATATTTACTTTGAATGCCCTGCTCTTCTACTTCTGGTACAAAGAATTGGGTTTAAAACTGGTCTGAGTTTTCTTTCTGCTAACACTAGTGATGTATGGGAAGTTTTCCATAATGCTACCAAGAAGAAAGATGAAATGGGTAGGTTGCTTGCTGTGTGCTTGAAAATTTATACGACAGTCATTTGGAGGGAAAGAAATGCTATATTTTTTTAAAATCAGAGAAAAAATGGGGATGAGCTTTGGTACGAAGTGAAGAATGCTATTTATTGCCAATTGAAGATCTGTCAAATTGCTTTCAACCCTGCACTGTTGCAAATTTGGGTTTGATCATTGTTTCATTTCTTTTTTTTATGTTTTTGTTGTTTTCCCTTCCTTGTAATCTCTTTGTTTCTGTTGTAACATTTATTGTTTTGCAATAAACTGGTAGGGGACCAGATAACCCCGCTGGCTTTGCCAAAAAAAAATATTTCAATAATTTAATTATTAAATCATGTGTGAACTTTTCCAAATTACAATAGTGGAGATGAGTTCATTTGCTTACCAATTATTTTTGCAGAATCTTATCTCTAATCTTCCTAATGTACACCCTACATAGCGATATATTGTGTATGTTTTCTTCTCGTCATCACTATATCACTAGGGTATCTTGAGTTTGATTAGTGGTAAAAAAATCCAATAATATTCATAGTTAATTGCAAAGTACGACTTTAATGCTTTTATTTAAATTTGATAACATTTTCGGTTAACCGTTACTTTACCAAAGATTTTGCTTTTAGGCCGACTATCAGTCGGTGACACTAAACTTCTAGAACGATTGGTTAAATCCTCAATTAAGTAGTGTTTCAATTCTAGTAGTATAAGAAATATCCAATTATAAATGTAACATAAGCATCATATCATGAGATTGACCACAGTTAAAGTACATTTTAAACAATCAAAATCCACAATACTCTCAAGCCTAAAGACTACTATTCATCTTTACATGAGATCCTTTATTTTGAGTTAGTTGTATTTATTGTATAGAAGACTCACATTGGGTCGATTTTCATGTTTCCAAACAACCACAAATACTTAATATCTTAGTGTCCCCATTGGTCATGAGTAATTCAATGTCCATCGTATCAAGAGCATTTCTTACACCATCCTAATGGATATATATATATATATATATATATATATATATATATGTGTGTGTGTGTGTATGTATGTATATATATATATACATATATATTACTTTTAAAACATCTAAACTAGGAACATTTGAAGATAATTGTTTTATACGAATGATTCAACAACCATGGTTGTAAAAACATTCACAACTACAATCGATTAAATATTTTTTCCTCAAATATTTCTACATGTTTATGTCTACTGATTTAAGAGCTTTACATATGTCATATTATGTGCACACGCACACACACATACATATATAATAGAAAAAAGGGTTCTTTGTTTCAAAACATAATTGATTTACAAGTATTAATTTATATAACAAATTATATATTTTCCATTAATGCGTACTTTCAATTCTATCACCAAGAAGGGTGGTTACTACGTTGACATTTTTGGATCAAAGAAAAAGCCATAAGTCTAATGAATTTGAGGTGATATTAAGGTTAAGTCCAAAATTTTAAGTTAGTGGTAAACATTATATATGTAATCTTATCGACCTAGAATTTTATTAGAAGTCATTTTATAAAGAAGATAAGTGCTTTAGATTTTCTAATAGATGTTTAAGGAGGATAAAGCATATGAGGTAAAGAATGACATATTATGGGTATTTACACTTCTACTCTTGTATTCTAACAAAATAGAAACCTAAATGTATTTTTGTGTACTATCTAAAAGAAATCATCAAAAAATTATATAATCTAACACAAGTAATAGATTTATCATTTATATGCACAAGTAAAATAACCTTTAATATTCTTTCCTTACTCATAATATTTCCTAACTCCGTCTTTGTATTCGATGACAATTGATCAATCTTTCAATTATGATGAGCCAAGTAATTATATCAGCATGATTTTGAGGAAGTCAAATTTTAAAGAAAACTAAAATTATAAATTTTTGTTTGCATTTGGTTGGGTAATCTAAAGAAAAAAGTTACAAAATGTTATTAATACAAGAAACATGTGATGCATACCTTGCAATTGTATTTACTCGATTAAACTGGAAGTTTGCATATTAATTGCCAAATTGAAACATTTAAAACTTCCTCGTAATAAAAAAGGATTATAGAGGACAGGACCTCGTAACTAATGTTTAGAAGAAAATTTCCTTCATATAACAATTTATAAACAAGTCTCCACTTATAGATCTTTATTAGCAATTCACATTAGTCCTACTTTGAAATTATAAAATGCAATGAATTTCCCTAGAAACACTGGACTAAAAAATTCACCATTATATAAAAACAAAAAATAAATGCTTTTTAATGTTATGCACGATGCCTATGTAAAAATCAAAATTTTGAAATTCATTTATGTGAAAAATTGGTATTTTTCTTATATATATCTTCTCGATGATCTTCTTCGTCTTACAAACGTATAAGTTACATAAAATTAGCACATAATCTACATCAATATTATCTTAGAGTATTTTAAAATTGGCTTGAAAATATATGAAATTTTCATTAAAAACATTTAAATACTTTAACATCTTGCAGATGTGGTATATCTTTTTTAAAACTACACTACAATACGGTGTAAAAAAATCCTTAATGTTTTGATAATGACATTCTCAGACTTACTTTCCTCCCTACTTACATATTTTCACTCCTTTTGTTGCTGAAAAAAGGATAAAAATGTGGGTATGTTAATAGGTAGTTCATAAAGTTATAAGGAAAATATGTGATTATGTATACTTATATATTTAAAATTGTATCGTTGTCATGTAAAAAAAGTTAAGAATGTTAAATGCATATTTTTAGTTTTCTGATAATGCAAAATATAAAATCATACTATTAATGATTTATCAAGATGTTTCAGGTATTACAATGGAGTTGCAAAGTTGATAGTACAAAAAATACGGTAATGACATGCACAAGCTTAGTAAAGAGTATGTCAGAGTCATGCATCCCACAATTTTTTTAAAACTCCTGATATCGTATGCTCGTATACGTACTTTTTTTTTATATATATAAAAAATCTTTTTTGCATATTTTTGTAAAATAATTAAGTTAGTTTTTGACCAAAATAAGCTGCTGTGCTTAAGCCGACTTAGGGCCCGTTTAACCCGACTAATAAATGGGTAAGTCAACATAAATTACGTTAAGCTAGCGTATAAGAGTAAAATAATTTCACCTACTCCCTGTCTCTCTTATATGTTAATTTAACAAAATCTTAAGCGGACATAAACTCTCATAAGCTAGCATAAAATTTTCTTAAGTCAACATATAAAGGCATTTAATTTTACCTGCACTCAATCATCCTTATAGGTCGACATAAAAAGTTTTAAAGCCATTATAAGTCTCCTTAAACAATCATTTAATTTTGTTAAACAAGCATATATTGATAGTTGCAAAATTGCACATTCTTTTTCAAAACGAAAACAAGTATCTTTTTGGTGAAAACGTATAGCTTTACATGATGAATCACATTTGTTTAATTACATAAATTTTCTATTTTTTATGTACTTGATAAAAGAACATTTTAACGACGAATCCTAATGAATAATATGCTTTCAAACTCTCTTCAGCTCTCTAAGGATCGTACTTTCTTACGATACATTACATACTTACTCTCAAGGAATTCAAAATCATTTTTAAAATGTCCTAACTATTGCACTTTTAATCACTATATATTGTGAGATGATTATAGAAGCCTTATACAAACATTGTCACATCATTATACATGATACAAGAGTGATAACTATACTTTGATCTTGAATTGTAGATATTAGGAGAAGTGCTATTGTCAAAATGTTGAAGTCCTATTGGCGGTTTTCAAGCGAGATGTGCAAACTTATTACCCTAGGAGAAGTGAAGGTTGTTTGATAGTGAAAATTTAAAAGAAACTTCAGGACTAGATGTACGATAGATTGTCTGAACTAGTATAAATTGTTGCTTGGTTTTACTTTCTTTATGTAACATACCGCTTTTTTATACGCTTTAAATCGACGATAAACCACACACGTCAGACTTAAACCATACAGAAGGGTGGATTGTTATGGTGTAAATAAGAAAAACAGAGAAAGAAAAAACAAAACAGAATCTTGCATCGGAACGATAAAATATAATAATTAAATATACAGTTCGTGAAGCTGTTTTACAAAATATTCGATTATACTTGTATAACACAAATCAGAGTCACACACACCATAGAACAATAAATAATGTAGTGGAACAGTATGAATGTAGTGGAATACTATAATAAATAATAATAAATCTTCGTCTTCGTCCTCCAGAATACGGTATTCCAAATCTTGAAATGCTCAGGCCGAGCCGAGCGAATTGAAAAGACAAAACACTCGAGTCTAAAGTAAAATATCTTGTGTAAGTTAAATTAGCAGTAAATAATATGAGTGGAATGTCATCAGAGATGTTTTCGGAATTTGACATCTCCTATCCAGTGTCTAACGTCAGTGCAGTAACTTAAGAGATGCTCGGGATTCACATCTCCTAAGGATCCGTTACACTATTAACCATTTAGTAATATTTCGCTATTATAATAATGTCTATTAGTAAAATAAACTTACTTTTAAATAGCATTAAGGCTTTACATTTTCCACCTTAACACGTAATAGTCCCAATAGTCCATCCAGTATCATGGTCCCTCCTAATCGGGAAGCCACCAGAGGATACCACACGGGCTACGGGAGAAAACCAAACTCGTATAAGGCACGCTATGTTAGGTGACACGACACAACTAGGCAATACCAGGGTAGATATACCAATTACGCTTCCGAGCCGGTGGTAACGCATAGCCGCAGCTACCGCCCACCTCGAGCTACACCCCTAAATAAAAAATAAAAAGTGACCATCAGATCAATCCAAAAGTCAAAGTATAATATCGAAGGGATGTGTCCGATCAAAGATGCTACCTCATCAGCCCGTCAATCGCTCCTGTTTTAGCCATCTTCTGCCAACTCATGAGAGTTGGGTCCATGTATTTACCTCAAAGGAAACGCCGCCACCATTCTACTTCATTCTGGAATCTCCACCGCATACACGGTTATTAAAGTAGTTTTCGAAGTTGGCAGAGAGTATGACAACTTATGATCCCGGTCTCTTCAACAACCAAACGTTATTACAACACTGCGGTCATTCAAAATAATTATACTTCAAAACCAAAATATACTATCTATTTCAAAACCATATAAATACAATATCATTTCCCTTCAAAAACCAAATAAATATGATATCATTTTTATAAAACCCAAATCATCATAATATCATTTTTATTTCGTATATATCGTTTCCAAAATCATAACACTTTCAAAATTTTAATATTTCAAAATCCAACGCTTGAAATATAACCTTTCCAAACATAAAACTTCGAATTTCATAGCTTCTAAACCATAACTTCCAAAACTTAAATGGTTTGGATATTCAAACAGTATATAAAATAAAATAGTTTGAATTTTAAATTTACTTTATAAAGTAAAATAATTTCCTCGACTTCACAATTTTATTCACTTTAAATTAAGTCTCAATTCATAACTTTTAACTCACTTTCGGTTTCAGTAAACCATCCCAATTTCAATATATTTCAAACTTTATGTATTAAACAATTTCAAAACTAAGGTTGATTATTACGATTTAATAATTCAATGTTCTATTATTTAGTTTTGAAATATTTGCATAATAAATCCATTATCATTTAAACAAAACTCAAATTACAAATAACTAAATATTTCCTTCAATTAATTTATAATTGAAATATTCGTTTAATTCATCTTAAACAAAAATCCAGTTATAAAAATCATACCTATAAAATCTCAAATTTATAAGATTTCAAAAAAAATTCATGTTTATCTTCCCACCTTATTCTCATTTAAGTCATTATAACTCCAGAAATATAATTTAATCAAATACTTAACCATATTATATCTTAATAAAATCAAACTTTACTATTAAACTTATTTTACACTTTAAACCAACTTTATACATAGCTTAAAACCAAGAATTTAACTGTATATAAAATACCATTTATAAAATATCCAAATCAATATCTCATAAAACCATATATTTCTTTACAAAACCATATAAAATCATCTAAAATATTTTTATATATAGACCACGGTGTCTGTATATAATTTTCTACCCTATGGTCAAGCGATACAGATATTTAACATTCCAATCCGTAATTTAAAAATAAAAATACAGTTATGTATGATTTCAAACCACAACATCCATTTATCCAATATCAATCATCAACCATTTGACACAATCATCATCCAATTAAATCAATAACATCAATATAGACCAGATAATAAACAACACGTATTTAGTGGTAGTTACATTCAATAATAAATTAAATAACAATTTAACTGGCAGTTTATATGCAGTAATAAATTGAATAATAATTTAATCCAATAAATTCAATTTAATTGAGATGATGATTAAAATATATGCCAAATAGTCATAAGTAAATTACAAATCATGTCAAAATTTAATTTAACACACATAAGAAATTTTAGAAGTTGTGAGTGGGTTAAAACACTCACCTTTCGAATTTAAATTGAATTTAAATCTAATTTAAGCCCAAAATTTGAATAGTCTCAGAATTCATCCAAACCTTGCCCGGAATTCCAATACGAAGCTAGTGGAGAAAACCGTGCGTGAAACGGTCTTCGTATGCAAAAGTTATCGAGGTTAGAACATTTGAAATCAAAATTAAAAATAAAATAATAATAATAGAAAGAAATGAACCACAACCTCTGCGACACGTCACATTGCTTCTCGCTCTAGAACAAATCACGTGCCCTTGTTTCTCCTATAGCCGTGAACCAAGCCACCACTAACCATCAACGAACGCACGTTCCTACGAGCCACCAGCACCCCATCGACCATCGCCGTTGGCATGCCCTCATCGAGCCGACCCCTCACTACAGCTGCAACCGCCTCCTGAACACCCTCCAGCCACTGCCGCTGCCTTCGTTTGCTGGCCAACCACGACAAAATCGTGGCATTAGGGGACAAATGAAAGGCATAGGTGACTTCTACTCGACATGCTCTACGCGATGGCGCACCCCGTTCGACGCTTAGACAAGATCCACCGTTAAACAATTGAAACCCTAATATGGGCGGTTGACATTCAATCTCAATTTCTGGACAAACGATGGTTCTAACGGAAAAATGAATCACAGAATTGAGATGCACTCTTCGAGAGCTTTCCAACGATATAAAATATGATATAGTTTGTGGTGTTTGAAAATTTGATTTAGTTTTAAATTGCAATTGGATCTAGAATTTAATTGTCTGCAATTGAGGAGGAGAGATAGCTGAATTGTACGTACAGAACAATGAACATAAGGAATGGGCTAGGGTTTATAACAGGTTATATATAGGCAAGCTGAAATTAGAATGGACCGGATCGATTGGATATACGCGTTGAACGATAAAATGGTCTGAAAAGGCCCGTTCTAACTCCGGGACAAAATTGGGTCAACCCACATATCAACATAGATGTTTTTAAATATTTTAAACGCGATGGAAAGGTTCCAAGTCCAAATTCCAACGTATGAAGAAGTTATGCTAAGATCAAGTTATTTCAAATTGATTTCAATTGATTTCAATTTCATTGATTTCAAGGCGTTTCAAGCCACAACGATCAAACGACAAGCCCAATCGTCATGAAACTTAAAATCCCATAATAATTCACCGATACGGATCCGATGAAACTGGTTTCGTCGAAATCTAAGTCGGTGGTCAAAATGGCTATTTTACATTAATTAAATAAATTATTAATTAATTAATTAAATCAAATTTTCAATTTCAATTCCATAATTGACAATTCCTATCATTTTTAAATTTCTTAATCATTTACAATAGTTTAAAAAGCTTAGATATCAATTCAACGTTAATTGATTTACCCATTACCGTAATTTATTTCAAGTTTAATAAATTCATTATTTATCAATTGAAATTCCAATAAATCCCTTGATTTGATTTAAAATCTTGCCATTCAATAAATTAACATCTTATGGGTATAATTAACATTGATTTATATTACATTTCATTAATGTATTTTCATTTCATATAAATTCCCATTGACTGTTATTTTATTTCATTTAATTTCAATAATCCATTTATTACAGCTCAAAATCCAATAAATTCATCAAACATGAATTTCAATTGTTTCAATCAATCAATTGCCATATTATGGATATAATTTATATTGGTTACTTCTTGTTGAATTAACAATCTTCAATGACAAATCAAACCTTCCTTAACTGCACAAATTAAGTCAATTAACTACAATTGAATTTCACATTAAATTTTAAATTACATTTATTTGTAATTAGTTCAATTATTAAATTTAAATTACAATAAATTAATAAATCTTGAATTTCCATTCCTTTTATTCAACCAATTGTCATATTATGAATGAAGTAAATGTTATTACCCATCGTTACATAAATTCACATTAACAAAATATCTAATTTAGATTTATTGCAATTTTTACCATATTCAAATTAAGAGGCTAAATAAATAGGTAACATAAAATATTTGTTACCATTTACTTTTAATCACACTTATGAGTTATTATTCCAAAACAATTGTTACGATTGTTTACATCACACAAATTTCATTCAATCATCATTAACATACTATTTAATTATATTTATTGAAATTTATTTCCAATTTACTAAATACAATCAATTATAACCTTACCATTGTTTCAATTAAATTGGGATTGCGCTAAATTAGTTATTTATCAACTGGCATTAACATTACTTCCTTAATTTACATTCAATTACTATTAATCAATATATTATTACATTGGTTAATAAAATGCTTACTTTAATTTACTTATTTTAAATTCTACAACCAAGTGCAACAATTTACACTACTTCATTATTGGAATTTCACTCCAATTGTCAATAAATAAATTTTCGTTTCTATTTAATTTACATTCACACTTTCAATTATTATACTAATTATCATTAAAGTAATGTTTAATTACCCTTATTTGTAATTGGTACATTAACTGGTAACAACAACCATTTGTCACCATTATCCCTTTATTGTATGTTTATTCTTCACAAACAATTACCCTCTATTATATTATTTCACACATGAATTCAATAATTAATTTTTAATTACCAATGCTACATTTCATTTCTAAATTTGGTTACAAAAATCTTATTAAATTTCCCAATTTAATTATCGAATTTACAGGTCGTTACACTTTACCTACTAACAATTATTTCTCAACACTCACTTTTAATGTTTATCTTATTTTGTCAGAGAATTACTAATGCAAAAATTATTACTTTGTTATTTTATTCAACAAAGTAGTTAAGTTAGTTTTGGTTATACTATTCCGGCCCGTCTGCAGAATTTCCCTCCCAATGCATATTTAAGGCTATAAAAATGACTAAATTTTCTTAAAATTAATAAACTACTGAAATTTTCATATTTCACGTACACTAAGATAGTATTTTTTAAAATTAGATTAGAATAACAAAAAAGACTGCATAACCGTAATGACGTTAATTATTACATGAAAAATACAATTTTAAAGCTTTAAAATTGCTAAAAAATGCTTCAAAGAAATATTAAACTGTTAAAAATACAAATTCCAAATGCAATAAAATAAATCTGGTCTCAAAGTACACTCACTATAAAAAAATGGTAATTTGCCAACGCCAAGTAGGCATCGGCTGGTCGCTTGTAATTGTCTTATTAACGCATCGTCGACGGCTTAAAAGACGTCGGTAGAAAGTATGCCAGAAAATTTATTCCGATGCCATAAAGATGCTTCATGTGGGATAGTTACCAGCGCCAAAAAGCTGCCATTTTCTGACGACTTTCTGATAACTCTTTTCTTATGCCATTGTCACGCCTTATTGACTACAATTTAAATTGTTTAACTTAGATTTTCCGATGCCATTTCAATGGCATTTCGATGCCTGGACAACACCCTATTAAATTATTAAAATCATATTTTCTGACTCCATTTCGACATCTTTTTGATGCCTAGCTAAATTGTTCAAATTAGATTTCCAGACCCATTTCAGATGCCTTGCTCACACCATGGCCGTAACATAGTTGCAGCATTTATGCTACATTTGTAACCTCAATCACACAATTAAATATATATAATATATATTCACCTCAATATAACATATTAATGTCACAATTCATATACATACTATCACATAGTACCAAATTCATACCAAAAAATATTACTCAACATAAAAATATCATAAATATTTTCCGACATCATAATATCAAAACAATACTATCATAATTCAAATGAAATATCCAAGTAGTATAATCAAAATACAAACAAAGTACCCAAATAGTATCACCATAGTATATACAAACCAAACATCCAAATAATAACAACACAACTACATCAACACATTTTTTTATTACTTTCAGTAACATTACTAATTATTATTATAAAACGATGGAATTCACAAATAATTTCAAAGCTATATAACCTAGGGATTTCTTCACTTTTTTAAATGGATTGCCATCCTGTTTCCCATTACAGATGCAATAATATTTATATCCCATAAATCATTTCAAATCCAGCGATTAATAAAATTTCGGAAACACTTACCCTTCTTCCCAATATCATATGCAAAAGAGCATACATGAGAAACAAGAAGGAAGCGTCATTTAAATTTCATTAACCATTCTTTTGAAATATTGTTTACGAAACATTAATACATTACATTTACAAATTATCAAATACTGGGACAAATCTAAAAAAATAACATATCAAATGAATATCGATTTTTGTTTTATTTAAAAAATGAATATCTATGTAACGATCATATATGGTACTTGTTAAACGGGACCAAATTAAACATCTATCGTGGGGTATTATTAGTATCATCATATAATTGACAAAGAATTATCGAATAATTTAAAATAGTACCAACGATATCTCAAATCGTATACAAATTATCATATTAACAAACTTATGTCAACGATCATATACTAATGAATATAAATGAATGAATCTATATCATATACAAAGTTAATCAAATAATTGTGTTGCATAGAAAATGAATCGAGGAAATAAATCATACCGACGTGGCCTTGAGTGGCAACTGAAGGGATTGACGGCTTGGGATTGCGATGATCGATGAGGTGGCCGATTGGGGATTTATCGCTAGGGCTTAGATTTACGGAGGTGTCGATGGAGGAGATGGTAGTTCATTGTCGACAAAGGAGGAGAGGATGGGCTTGTGGCGATCAATGAGGTGGGGATATGCGGCTAGGGCTTCATATTCGCGGCAATGTCATCGCGGGAGGAGGGGACGGAAGCAATCGAAGTAGAGGAAAGAGGAGGTGGCTGTTTAGTCATTTTTTTTGTTATTGGAGAAGTAGAGAAGTAGAGGACATCGACCATGGTATTATGGATTGGCCTGATGCCAAATAGATGCCTCGTCGATGCCTAAACATAGAAGTCGGAAGGGCATCGGTATTTTTGTGTATGTTGGTATTCATTACCACCATTCCAATGCCCGATCGACACCACTTTAATATTGTCGAATGGTGTTTGTAATACCAGGAAGGTAAGTTTTTCATTTTCTAGTAGTGACTAAAATGTAAAAAAATATCCTTAAAATAGTTTTATTAATTACTACCTCTCTCAAATGGGGCTCTGCAATAGGAAAGTGTAGTTAAAGTTACATAAGCATGATGCAATTAAAACTGCCTAACTCATACGTAGTATTAGTTATATCGAGAAGGTGCAGTTGAAACTGCATTGGAAAAATACAGTGTTATTTTAGAATAAGAGTGATACTTTATTAAACATAGACTTATGCTATCTCAAGGGCTCAAACTAGTGGCTTTAGAAATTCGGTGTAAAGCGTCATATTACTATAGCTTGAACCAGTACTTCTTAATGAAAATATATGGTTTTAACAACATTAAAATAATGTTTAAACTGCACTAAGATGCAGTTCATATTGCACTAACATGATAAGATTTTAATTGAATCAGCATGGTATATTTAACAATGCACCACCATAATGCATCAGATCGATACATTAATTAGTTGCGTCGTTTCTGTAGTTTGATGCATAAAGTTCTACTTGATATAATGGTTGGATGTAGATATGACTATTTATCATATTATAAAATTCACAATTGATTTAGTTATGAAAATTATATTTAAATCCAACTTTTTATATGATAAATTTCCACATTTCAAAGATTATATATAACGGGTTCAAATAATCCATGGATGAGGATAAAGAAGGATAGCCTAATTTACATTAGCAATTATAGTGGAGATCCACTATACATTTGTAATACTAACTAATGATTCCAAATGATTTCACAAATTAAAATATTCGGTTAAAAATCACAATTTAGTTCCGATATCTAAAATATTATTTATAGGTGCAGTGATAATATTCATATAATTTTTAAGGGATATTGCCATTAAAAAAAAATCAAAACAATAGAATATTTCAATTAATGTTTCAAATCAAATTAGGTACATATGGGATGCCCAAATCTTAAAAAGAAGGCAGACCACATTTTTAATGATATGGAAAATTTCTACCAGTAAATATAAGATAATCATTTGTGGTAAGTAATTTTGAAAGATCTTTATTAGCATAAATATGTAACTCTTTTTCCTAGTAAAAATACTTTTTATTATAATTATCTATATTTACTATTAGGATTCTTGTCCTTCGGTTCCAAATATATTTTTCATTGACTGACTTTATTACATCATTGCCAAGTACGGTAAAATCTTTATTAGTGTGGAGTTCATCTATTAAACTCTTGCTTACACACACACACACCGGTTGGACTATTTATTACATCTTTAACTCATAGTACTTGCATAAAATTTTAATAATGGCTTTATATACTCTCTATAGTTTTGCTTTGTTGAGTGTTGTCTTATCTCTCTTTTGTGCTCCATGCTTATGTTCCAATAAGAAGAAATTAAATTTATCTGCCCCGTTCACTAATGGCTTTGCTCCAACTCATGCTACATGGTATAGCCTCCCTGATGGTGCAGGAACTTATGGTATATACATAAAGTTAAAGTTTCTAATTCGTTTTATTTTCTTGTTTCAGTTTTTTTATTTCTTTTAATCATATATAGATTATACATATGGACATACTAGTATGATGAAAATGAGCAAACAATGATTTCTGGTGGTGCATGTGGATATGGTAGTGCAGTTGAAAACCCTCCATACAATAAAATGATAGCAGCAGGACATCATAGGCTTTTTCAATCCGGTCATGGATGTGGTTTATGTTATCAGGTACGTTTGCAATTTGCATTGAGAGATCATTTTACTTATTACTTAGTAAAAATAAAATTAATCGTGTTGATTAATGATATATATATACATATATATATAGGTTAGATGCACTGAAAATAGAGCATGTTGAGAAATCCTGTAACCATAACAATTATTGATAGTTGCATCGATGATTAGTGTTCGTCTGTGCAAGTTCATTTAAGTGGGACTGCTTTTGGAGCATTGGCCAAGCCTGGTCAGGCCAGTCAACAGCAAACTGATGGATTGATCAATGTTAGTTATAGAAGGTGTTAGTAATTTAATTTACTAGGACAGAGCAACACACAATATAATCAAGGAACATAGAGTCATTGAACGTAGCGAAAATATAATATTACTACATGTGCTTAATACTCAAGGTATTGATGTTGATGATAACCATATAAATATTGTTACTAATATTTTCTCGAGTTATAGGTTATTGCGTAAGATATCAAAAATATTCAACATGTCTAACCAAATGATGATTGAATAAAAACTTGATGAACTAATCTGTATAATTCAAGAGTTGATAAAGATATATTTGAAGACTCATGAGTTTTGAAGAATTCATGAATAAAAGTATGAAGAGCTCGGCAATTTATGGTAGTATTTTATTGAGTCTTAGATTAAATGGTAAAGACCCAAGTAGTATCATATCTTTGATTATCTTCACTTTGAAAGTTATTTTCCACTCAAAATGTTTTTATAAATAAATAATATTTAATTTATTTATGAAATAAATTCGAATAGATTTTTTATAAACAAATATAGTTTGAAACATTTTCAAAGTGGTTCTAAACATGGATAAATAAATTTTTATATGTTGACATAAAGATTATTGAGGTGTTTTTTAAATTTTTAAATGAAGCAACTTTTGGTTCCATTCTTTTGGGAACGGGCACAACTCTTTAACCTCTATTTATAGGCCTTAGATTTTGAATTTTTAACAACAATTCTAACTACTCTCTTTATCTTTCTCTCCTCCCTTGTTCTCTTTAATATTTCAACAAAGTGCTGCTACTTTCTACATCAATTCTCATTATCTACATTCATAAAAATGATTAGTGAAGATACTTTTTGTTCCACACCATTAATTCTTTGATCTTCACTAATTCTACTTAAAAGCATAGATATTCCACTACTGAAGGTTTATAGATAATTGTGTCAATAGACTATATGGAATTATGATCGAAATATTCGATTTCTTAGAGTCCACTTCTTTGTGATCGAAAGATTCGATTTCTTGTCATCCACTACTTCATGATTGAATGATTCGATTTCTTGTAGTCCACTACTATTACTACTTGTAAAAGGGTGACCTTAACTGTTCGATTTAAAGTTAGGGAAAGATTGTAAAGGGAGTTATCTTGCCTTTTGAGTCAAAGACTAGATAGGTGTTCTGGTTACCTGAGTTAAATTCCAGAGGGTGTACTAGTTATGCAAGTCAAATTTCAATAAGTGTCATTGCTACCAGAGTCAAAGTCAATAGGTATAAGGGGTGTTCCTGTCACCTGATTTAAAGTCAAGGTGTGATTAGTGAAATTTTGTATGAGGTACAAGATTGGAAGTAGGATTAGGAATCCGTACCGGTGTAATTTTTTAGCTTATTCTTTAACTTTACTTTTACTACATTTACTTGCTATTATCTAAATGTTCTGTGATTATATTAATGCCTATGCTTGAATTTTCTATGACAAAGTTTGAAATCCGCAAGTATATCTATAAATGTTTAAATATACTATTCACCGTCTCTCTAGTGCAAATAGCCATAAGATCCACTCTGTTGTAATATAGATTAGGTTTTCACTGCTGTCATCACCTCATCAACATTTAGTAATAGAGTACACAGTTTTCAAGAACTCGTAATCCAATTTTTGAAAATTTTAACAACAAACACTAATAACACACTTTTTAGAAAGTTAATCAAATGCTAAAACCCCACTTTTTAATGGTAGCAATTATGCATATTGGTCATGTAGAATAAAAATTTATTTACAATCCAACGGCTTTGAAATTTGAAATATTACCCAAAGCGAGTATAGCGAATCCGAGTCTTCCCATGTTTAAAGCATAAATGAGCAAAAGAAACCAGCACTTAATAGCTCGAAAGCTATGAATATACTTTTCTACTCACTAGATAAAAGTGAATTTAATAAAGTTTTTGTATGTACCTCCGCATATGAAATATAGAGCATTGCAAGTTATGCACGAAGGCACTGGTAAGGTTAAACGGACCAAGATTTCTATGTTAAATAACCAAATGAACTTATTCTGACATGTATTTTAGATGTAATACATAATACTTGCTATAATTTCATTAGGAAAAAATATATATAAAGCGGATTAAGTCCAGAAGATTCTTAATTCACTTACAAGTGAATGGGATCAAAAGACTTTGGCTATAGCAGAAGCAAAACATATCAATCCAATGAAAGTAATTATCATATGAAGTTCAATTGTAGGCAAGAAAGAAAGCCAATTAAGTAAGAAGAAAAAACTAGCATTTAACATTACTCATGGAGATATGGATTAGATGGAGAAAAGAAAATGGCATTTATAACTAGGAATTTCAGAAAATTCCTAAAGTATCAAAAAAGTAACTTGTTTAGAAGGACTAATAGGAACACAAACAAATTAAGGAGCGAAGATACTGTCATATGCTTCAGATGCAAAAAAATTGGACACTTTTGGAAAGACTATCAAAGTTAAAAGAAATCAAAATTTTCTCCCAACTCCTTCAATAAAAATAGGAAACGAGCTTACAATGCAACATAGGACGATTTAAACTCCACATCAAGTAGTAGCGACTCACAAATAGAAAATACAGATCTATGCCTCCTAATAAAAGATGAATAGAAACTAGTTGTTCATAAAGGAAAAGCCTTGAACATTGAAGGAAACTAAGAGTAACTCAAAAGATTAGTAATTTAATTTACTTTATTCATTCATTAGTTTAATTGATTAAACTTTTGTAAATAGATAGCATGTGTTTCGAATTTTATTATTTCTTTTAGAAAATTTGTTTGGAGTTTCGAAACTTTTGTAAATAGATAGCCTTGAAAATATTATATAATATACAAATTTAAAAATAATAAAATTATGAAATATACAGATGTATATAAATAATTATATATTTTAAGAAAATAGACTTAAAAATATTATAACAAAGATATCAATTAACAGTAAGATAAAACTATACTGAAAAAATTAGTGTTCCAACTTTTGAAAATTAAATAGATTAGGAGTTTTCATTTAGAAGCATGTAACGACTTAGAATTTCGAACACTTCATATTTATATATCTGAATTATTTAAAAAGTTAAATCTTGGATCTAATGGGATCAAATAGATTTTATAACCTTGTCAATCCAGTTTTGATGAATAACTAATGAAGGTAAAATTGTTTTTGGAAAATGTCTACAAAAATGAATAGTTCTAAGAAATATCGATAATTTGACCAGAAATCGTTTTATTGATAAAGGACATTTTACTCAATAAAGGTCGTTTGAACTCATTATGTGCTTATCTGACTAACTAATGTTTCATTAATTAACAACTAAAAATAATTTGCCTAAATAAAGCTCTCATAAGAAACTTAGATATTTTTTGAAAAGGGGTAGTTTGGTAATTGACTAAAGAAGTTAAGCAATTGGTTTTTGCATTTTGTGAGGGGTAAAGGAAATCACATGGGCCTTTAAACTCAGATGTACTTTAAACTCAGCCAATCTTTGGCAAAGGCCTTCGTACATTGTAGAAACATTAAATAGTAAATTAGATGATGAAAAAGTGGAGGACAAACCCCTATGAGCTCTTGGGTCGTGAGCATCTTGAAGGTGTAGAGGGAATATGCTTAGCTTGTGAAGGCTAAAGGTGGAAGCTTTGGCTTATGGGTGATGTTAGAAAGTGGTTCTTTGATTCTTGTATGCTTAAGCTTGTTGAAGGCTTAGACTTAAGTGATTTTACTCATAATTGAAGGGATATATATTGTGTATACATGCTGTGTGTACAAATATAAAGTTTAAAGTAAAGTTAACTAATTAAAGTTATAACTTTGGACCCCTCCTGCTTTTGAAAGAAAATGACAAATTATATTGTATATATTCTCTTCTATTACCATTTAAAACATGTATCATGGCCTAGACTTTGTGTTAACACATTTAGTTTGGTTGTTTTTGAAGTTGAAGTGTGTTTGAACTAGTTTGTAGCGAAAATAGTCGCTATAAGCGCACTCTGAAATCCCCATGCTTTGACATGTTTATATTGGTGATGTGTTATTATATTGTGACATAATTTATTTTGGTTGTTGTCTACTCATATTTTGTTGTATAGACAATATGGATTAGAAGTTATAGAACTTGTGAAACAAATTTGTGAAAATTAGAGGAAAATTAGTCGCTATGGATGCACTTAAAATTGCTTTGTGTTCTACAGTCTATTAGTTAACTTTAGAGAACTTCTTAGGTGTTTCTTTACTATTTTAAAAAGTAAAATATGTGTAAATATTATTGTAAAAATATCATGGTTTAAATATTATAGGACTGGTTGAGAAATGTAGAAAAGGTTGAGAACAAAAAAGGTCGCTATAAATGCACATTGAGAAATAACTTGTTTGCGAGAATTTTTATAATTAATTTGACAGATATCCTTAAGGTTTTTTTTCATGATTTCAAAGTACTTAAATGTAATACTTACTGTAAAAAAATGGATTAAAATTAATTTGTTTAAGTGTTAAAAACGGCCACAAAGATAATGCATTTTCATGTTGTCTTCGATCTACTGCAGCACTTCTGGGAATGTTGCAATAATTTGTTTTAATGCGACATTTTGACTAGTTTTTCATGTCTTAAATGGTTTGTAAATTATTTTCTTTATGGAATCTTTTAGGGAAATCTAATAACATGGATTAGGATGAAAAAATATTATAATTTTAAATATATTTTTAATAATAAAATATCAATTTTTAAAGAAAAAGGTTTTCTTTATAGCATTTGAAATAAAAGGTTGTTAGTACACTATAAATTAGTTGTTATTCAGTAATATTTTACATAGATATTTAATACATATTTATAAGTGTTTTTAAAGTGTTTATGTATATAATTTTGGAAAAGTTAAGTGTTTTATAAAGGAATAAAAGAAGTTGTGAATTGTGACACTTATATTCTAATAAATGGTTTAGTAAAGCTAATTAAAAGTATATTACGTTGTTTAATAAGTATGTAAATAATTAGATCATTGAAAAGAATGTTTCTAAATATAATGACATGTATAAAATGGTTTTGGTTTATAGTTACAACGTTTTTAATAACATTTGTTTTTAACCCAGATAAATAAACTTTTAAAATGTGAAATCATGTTTAAGATTTATGAATATTCTTATACCATATGGGATAAGAGCATGGATTTCTAAATATTTAAAAGAGTAGAAACGAATAGTGAAAGAGTATAAATAAATAGTGAAATAGTTGTATACATTTATATATCTTTGTAAAAATATTTTAAATATATATATATATATATATATATATATATATATATAAGTACACATGTTTATGGAAAGTATTTATTCCAATATTTGGCACTAAATGCCAACAAAGTAGACTTGTTCTACCCATGAGGGTTAAGAATGATGTTCGGGTATAAGTGAAGAATGTTAGAAGCATGATAAATATACGAGACTTGTTTTCTATATGATCGTTTTATTTTGTATTTGATAGTCGATTACTCGACTATTGAGAGTAACCAAATTAACATCAAAACTATATACGGGCATCATGTACTGATATGGTTTGAGATCCCTACGGGAGGACTAGTTCGTATGAATCGTCTCTTTCTTTAAGAACGTATATATATGAGATCCCCTAAAGAGAACTCTTTTATATCATTTGTTTACTTCGTAAAGAACTGAAATTGGTTAATTAGAAATTCATCGATTTAGTTTTGAAGAGACTGAGACCAGATATGTGTATTACTCATTGTAAACAACTTCAAAACTATATACAATGTTTTGGAAGCTATTATAAAGTGGAATGCTGTACAGTTGAGCTATCTATCCCAAGGTTAAGTTCAAGGGAGATGTTGGCATTAGCATTCATCAGACAACTTATGTTGGAATCCATAGGGGTATTTGTGAACTATTTGAGATGCTAGAATCCAAAAGAGAGATTCGAGATCAGTTCGAGTGGTGAAGACTGTGTGTTGAGATGCTAAATGTGACTTCGCCATCGGTAATGATAGAAAATGGAGTAGGGGAATAGCTAGTGGTTTTAGCGAAACCAAAGGTATATCAGCTCCAAATATCTAGAGATGCTTTCGATTGAGGGATTCAGGAGTTGATCGTATTCGATATCACGTGTTTATGCCTGGACCAACTATGTTTTCCTTTGTGACATATTTAATCCACAGATATTTATGGTTTTAAGAGGTAGTTTCTGACCCTTGTCAAGAGATCTTCCTCGATGTACTAAGGGCATTTCCAAAGGAATTCTTATGCGACTTAGCAGTTTTAATTATACTTATAATGTTCTTGTGTTTTGAGATGCAGGCAACAAATATATTTTTTGATTTATATTCTACATCCTATATATATATGTATTATATCCCTTATGTATTTTGTAATGAACCGTAATTTTGAACACTTCGTATTCAACATTTGAATTATTAAATATTTGAATTTTGGATAAAATATTATTAAAGTGATTCAATAGGCTTTTTGACCCCCTTTTAAATAATAAGTGATGATCGTAAACTTGTTTTGAAAACATGTTTACAAAAATAAATACTTAAAATAAATATCGATAACGTGATAGAAAATCGTTCTATCGATAAACATCTTTTTACCTATCAGAAGTTGTTCAATTTCTTTTATATATGCTAATTTTTTAGGAATTAAAGAAAATGAAATAAAATATTTTTCCTTTTGTGGAAATAAACTTTATGGATTATGTCATACATGAGGTAAGGGAAGATGCTTAGGAAATGAGCTTAAATGGAAAGCCTTAAAAATTAAGTAAATGACAATGGAGAAGTGATGTTAATTAATGTTAGCATATTTTTAAGGGTTATTTGGTCATTCGACATCCCATCCTACGCCTATAAATAGAGGAAAAGGGTTTATTTAATAAATTAGAAAACTTAACGTGAAGAGGACGGTTGAAATGATGGAAATGCTTAAGCACTAATAAATTATAACTCTCTAACTTTTTTAAAAGTTAAACAAATCTTCTCAAATCTCTTCTAAATTTTTTCTTTAAGCCTAAGACATCATGAGATGCATGATTAGAAAGTACGAAGTAGGAGAGATGAGAGAAACGGGGATCCGTGGAGGCTGTAAGCATGGAAGGAGGAGGAGGTGTGGCTTTAGTTTGGAAGTGCTAAAAGTTGGACCTTAAAGCTTGCGCTGATTGAAGGGAACGGTTCTTTGGTTCCTGTGGCCTTGGGCTTAGGTTTGGCATGGATCTAAGTGAGTTATATCACTATTTTATAAGTATATATTGTGTATAATATGTCGAGTTTGAATTATAAAGTTAAAGTGACATTTACTGAGTAAAATTATAAACTTTGGACCCCTCTTGCTTTTGAAAGAAAATGATAACTTTACATTGTATAACATCAATTCTGTCAAGAAGAACTTCTCCTTCATTTTCAATCCTCATCTTCATCTTCTCCGCTTAATATCCCCACTCTTGATCTGAGCATGCCCCAATCAGCTCTATGGAGAAGAAATCGAAAATGATCATAGTGACCACACCACCGATGTCAAAGAAATTTGAAGAGCAGGCGGTGATTCATTGTGGGAAAGTAAATTAAAGGTGATGATGGTGCATGTTGGTCCAGATAAATAAAACAATTGCGATGAATTCACTATAAAAAATTAAATAGTTGTGGTGAAGAAACCGCAGGGAGTGGAAAGATAATATTATGCGGCGACCTCACCAAAGGAATGGAAAGCAGAAGCACTGATGAAATCTGATGATAAAGGAGAAGGTGCAGTGATTTTATAGGAGGAAATCAAAGTATTAAAGGAGGTTATTAGACCATAGGAAAATAAGATGGTGACTGATTCCCAGCTAAATTGTGATTGCTATTATCACGGTTTATCGTCTAAGAATACTGTTACGGTAAATTTTGATTTTATTATCAATAGTATTATTATTTCTTTTTGCTATGGGTTTAAATAATAAATTAAAACGGTAGGGGGAGGAATGGAATAGAGGAGATTCAAATAGGGTTGAATGCAAATGTGAAATTGTTCGGGAGATAACTTTTACTTGATTGTTCAATGCAATGCAGGATGAGGGTGCTTCTGCTTGTAAATGGTTTTCTTCTTTCTTTCTTTTTAACTTTGTGCAGAATCATATTCTTTTTTTATTGAATGAAATTAACTATATGTGGTTTCATAAGTTCAGTGAATGACTACATTTGGTAATTTCTTAACCTATTAAACAACTACAAGTGGATTGTAAACGATTTATTACTAATGTTTTAAAAGGATTGTAAATAAAATCAAAAGATGTATTTCTTGTGTTACTAAATAACTATGAGAGAATCCCTGATTATTTCTTATGCATGTACTTCAATTTATGATATTTTCCCTTTCATAAAACGTGATAACCCACCGTTCGTTCTATTTAAAATAAAATCATTGACTTGTCCGAAGGCATGGACTACTAAAAAAGTCTCAAAAAAAGGAAGGTATGCTTATGTCTGTATGCTATAGTTATATGCATTATGCTTGCTTTTTCATATCTTTATTTACCTTTTATAGTTTCAATAAGTACTGATCAATTGACGCAAATGATTTCAAGAGCATAGGTTGTATCATTTTTTACGACTACTTGTAAGCAAAGAGAAGAATGATGGTGAAGAAAAGAGACATGAATTATGAGAAAATCTGCTGCTTTTCCATTAATTTCATTCCTATGCCTATGTTATAAGTTTTGATCTTCTTATACAAGCATCGATTTATATGTATCCTTGAATTAAGCCCATTTAAATCAGTGACATCACAACATAACAATCATATTGCGAGATTAAGGTCTAGAAAGCTGGAAATTGACCAAAACTTGTCTTGTAGTGTAGGCGTACACAAAAGCGCACGTGCACTGCCTCAAGCATCTAGCTTTCTTGCTATCTCTTGCCATTCTGATGTCATCTTTATTTATGAAGCTTCTCCTTCATGTTGTACATGCTTCCCTTTATTGATTCTCCTTTAATGGCTGTTGTAGTCGAGAATGTTTGGCTGTTTCCAAATGTTTGACAAAATTTCTATGAGCATCACGCCTATTATTACTACAAAGACGAAAATTTCCATACAAAATTAGGAACGTACTTTGAGAATGCAAACTGGTTGAGTGCAGGTATTGTTTGTGAGGACTGGAGCATTAAAGAAGCATGTCTAAGAAATATGAATGCTAAAAATCAATGCATATAATGAATGAATCGTGATTGGATAGGAGCTAGTTTGTCCCCATTATTATGGAGGAACAATGAGGTTGCATGAATTTGGTTGATCGGATGCAGCTATTGAGATTGAAAATGCTATGTTCTAAACTCTATGTGTAACTCGAATTCCACAGAGAAAATGACACAACTATGGAGTTGATCGAATATCGGTACTCTGTCAAGAATCCAATGAAGAGTGCTGAAGTGAGCCTGAAAGTTTAAGAATCAACTAAACGATGGTTGAAATGCTGAGGCAAACTGGGAGGTTTGTGCATGGTTAATTTATTAAAGAGAGAATACTTGATGCGCTGTTGATGCTGAAATGGATGTAGCATGAGCTCCATGTGAGTGATTGCTAAAAATGCTACCAGTAGAGATTAGTATGTGGTGCTAATGAGTGCTTGGACAAGCATGCGCATGGTGGTTGCAAAGACTTGGTGCTTGAATGCTGTCAACCAAGAGATAAGTTTTTGGAAAGGTACTACCACCGATCATATTAGTTTGATATGGCAACGACTGATACGATGTTCGATTTAGCTCAAATTAATTTGTTTACTAATAATTTATAAATCCAATGACCTGAATACGGAATAATGTGAACGTGGATGTTTTTGGACTATCTATGGCTGATATAATGTGTAGCATACTATTTCTCAACAAATATTGAATGTTATCAAGTTTTGAATCATTTAAGTCTTTGTACATGTAAATCTCATATGTTCTTTGTCCCATGTTTGTTTATTTATTAGAACCATTTTATCCCCTATATGTCTCTTCCTCTGTTATAATGCCCGATTTTAATACCTACATAAATTTTCTTCCTTTGATCAAGGCTGGAATATTAACAAATTGGCAAGGAAGGATGGATATTAGGATTGAAGATCAATTGGAAACAAGGCTGCAATCAATGTTATTAAAATTTGGCTGAGCTCCGATTGAGACGGAATCGATTAGGAACGATGATCAAGGCTAGGAGAGGCTGCATTTCAAATTTCAGGTCAATCAGAGTTCGTATGCATAAGATATGAATGGATCAAAATCGATGCATTTCGCATCGATCAGGGGATGGCGATTCGAATCGATGACGTTCGTATCGATCAGGATGGGGATAGGTGGTGCACTTCGAATCCATGATTTTGTATCGACCACAGGAGCTCAGTTCGAATCCATTGACTCTACAGGCTTCCGTCGTATCCACCAAGTAAAGTTTCGTTCGTATCCATCTATCGACCTTGTTCGTATCCGTGCCCCGTTTCGTATCCATCGGCTTACACCTTCCTCGCATCGATCCTGCATACATCATCTAAGGTTGCTTTGAATCGATCATCATGTATATGATCGATGTGAAACACACTACAGCCATGGATATGAAAGTACACACTTCGATGGACGTGGATCGAAAATACGAATAGGGGTCGAGGTAGACGAATGCGAATAAAAAGATGCTGATGGATCTGAGTGGAGTTCAAATAGGAACGACTCGGCAAAAAAGGTGGAGCGATCCAAGAATCTCGCACTACGTCACCTCACACGCACGTGCCTCGATCGAGTCGTACAGGAGGGATACAAAAGCATGGATTCAAAGACAATAGGCTACAGATAACGTGATCTTGCATCGATCATATCTCCTAAACCATAGGTCCAAATGCTACGAAATTTTCATAGGAACTTACATGCAAGCTAAGGAACATGCCTGCTAAGTTTCAGCTCGATTGGATCATTTTTTGATCGATACGAAATCGGTTCATATCCATCACGAATCGAGTTGAAACTTTCTGGGACCAATCGCGTAAGCCCACTCACGTGTCAGAAGGAATCTCCCAAAGTTTGAGCGCGATATCAGCTTCCTACACCTATAAATAGCCACCTAGAACCTACAGAAAATGGATCATCTGGCTATTCGATGTCCAGAATCTGCCAGATTCAATTCTACGCCTTACCATCACTGTTGTACTCAAAATTCTTCATTATAATCCGATGTAATCGACTGTAATCAGCGAAGAACATCAATAAAAGATAATTACTTGAAATGGACATAAGCCGGAGATAGTCGAACCACTATAAATTTTGTGTTTCTGTTCGTTATTTCTAGATCATTGTTTGTTGTTTACTTAGATTTGTGATTTGTGCTTGAATATTGTTCATTTACATTCATACATTGGTGCTTGCACGATACTTTGGTTTTGTGAACAATTTTGGCGCAAACACTTTGGTGCTTTCACTGAGAGGAACTAGCACAGGCTACACCTGATTTGGAGTCCAGATTTGAAGGCTTGAAGGAATTAGATTTGAAAGACAATGACTCGACAAACAAGAAGAAGACAAAGAGCTGAGAGAAGCCAACAAGAAGGAAGTCAAGAGGCAACTCCCTGAGCTGGAGAAGGACAAGCTTCTATCTACATCACCAACGATGAGATGGAAGCTATGGTGAATTCATTGCATGAGAGATTGTTGAAGAGTCAACATGATATGATGCAGACTTTCTTTGAACAGATAAGAGCTGCAAGAACACAGAACTTAGGACCGACTATAGCGACTGCGAATGTGGAACAAGGAGCTAGGGTTGCGGAACCCAATGGAGGACAGAATACATAGCCAGAACGCGAGCAACGAAGTTTTGGGGGCAGACCCGCAGGATCTGACGATGGAAGACCTATGAATTGAACTCAACAGGATAGGGATGAGCCACACGAAGAGTATGTACCAGAATTCCCTCGGGGACTCGAGGGGCAAACTTTGACAGAAAATGCTAAATTAGCTGAGATTATTAGGAGAACTATGCATGGAGGTTTGACAAATGGAGATCTGGAAGGAGTGAACAGGAGTCCGTTTACACGGGAAATCAGGACAGCTCGAAATCCACCGGATTTCAAGCTACCTAGCATGGAAGTCTACAATGGAAAAGCCGACCCAACCGATTACCTGATGAGATACACCAGACACATGGAAGTGCTACGGGCATCGGAGGAAATAATAGCCCGATGTTTCCCTTTGTACTTGATAGATGTAGCTGCGATGTGGTTCTGGCAGCTAGAAGAAGGATCTTACAGGACATGGACAGAATTGGTGGACAGGTTTTTGAGGGAATTTTGGGTTCATATCAAGAGGCCAAAGAACTGATGACACCAAGTCAATCAAGCATAGGACGGATAAGACACTTAGAACTTTCCTGCCTCGGTTTAATGCGACGGTTGCTTCGGTGGATCGACCAGATCCAACGAAGGTTCTAATGGCAGTAGTTTCAGGTGTCAAAGAGGATTCTGATTTCAAGGTATCTTTAATACGGGACCCACCACTGGATCTTGGAGAATTCTTTCACGAAGCTGAAAGATTCCTTCGGCAAGAGGACGCGTGCATAGATTTGAAGTTAAAGGAGGTGAATGCAACTGAAGCTGGAGGACCATCCAATGGAGGCTTGGACAGGGATAAAGTAAGGGGAAAAAGGAAGCTTAATGATGATTCGAAAAAGGCCAAGAAACGATGGAGGGAGCCGAAGTTCTCCACCTACACTGGATTGAACGAAACATTGGAGCGGATATACATGGAAACCCGGAATCGCCTTCCTTACCGAAGGCCAGCTAGGAGAGAACCATCTGAACGTGATAGGGCATCGGGAAGGCACTGTCTCTTCCATGATTTGGATGGACACGATACCAACAGCTGCAGGCACTTAAAGGACATAATTGAGGAGCATGTGAGGAATGGACAATTGAGGCAGTATGTTGGGGCTCGGAATGCATCAGTGGAGCAGGAGCAACCACCATCTACCTCAAACTATGAGGGGTGAGGCCCAGGGATGATGGTAAATTAGTTATCAATTGACTGGGATGTTATAAAATAAGTAGCAAGCCACTGGCAAACGGAAAAATCATTTACACATGTACATGGCCGGAGATGGCCCCTAGGCATGCTCTGAATGGTGGTAGACCGCGATGCTATGGTTTGTGAAATCCGTTTTCCATTTGTAGGTTGGATACTCGTTTTTTCTGGTTTGGTTTTGTAGTTCGGTTTGAACTCCTGGTTTTGTTTGCTTTCTGGCGTGATTCTATTTTCGATGATTGTTTTCTATTTTGGACGATGGTTCGGATATCTGATTTTCTGATTTGATTTGGATTTTGGATGGGATTTTGATTGGATTTTTGTCCGGTTTTTGGTAAACGGTCGTTAAGTATGGATTATACCTAGCAAGGGGTGAGTCGCTTTGCCCGAACGTGGTATGATGGCTTACTCAGGTCGTTGAGTATGGACTATGCTCGGCAAGGGTCCGGAGAGACCAGGATTTGGCCTAGAACTTAGGCCATGTATTATTAATTTTTATTTTCAGGTCCTTGAGTATGGACTATACTCAACAAGGGTCCGGAATGACCAGGATTCGGCCTAGGACTTAGGCCCCGTATTATCGATTGTTTTTTCAGGTCTTTAGGTATGCACTATACTCGATAAGGGTCCAGAATGATTAGAATTCGGCTTAGGACTTAAGCCCTGCCATTATTCAACGTCCAGGGATACTCGACCACGGTCGTCAAGTGTGGATTGCGCTTGGCAAGAAACCAGAGAGGTTAGTTCAATGTCCAGGGACACTGGACCGAGGCCACGAGGTGTAGATTGCACTTGGCACGAACTCGAAGAGGTTACCGATTCGATGTTGACCCGGAGAGGTCATGGATTCGGTTATTGGCTATTGGATAAAAACTCGGTTATTGAGTTCGGATGGATATGGAATTGGCAACGGGCTCAGGATATCAAATTCAGAATTATTCAAAACACACCTTCTTACCACAAGGCATGTTTTGGGGGGCAAATGTTATCCTACCTTTTGGTCAAGGCTGGAATATTAACATTTTGGCAAGAAAGGTGGATATCAGGATTGAAGATCAATTGGAAACAATACTGCAATCGGTGTTGTTAGAATTTGGATGAGCTCCGATTGAGACGGAATCGATTGGGAACAATGATCAAGGCTAGGAGAGGCAGCATTTCAAATTTTAGGTCAATCGGAGTTCGTATGCACAAGATATGAATGAATTAAAATGTGTAAGAAACGGTTCTTATCAATGCATTTCGCATCGATCAGCAGATGAAGATTCGAATCGATGATGTTCGTATCGATTAGGATGGGGACAGGTGGTGCACTTCGAATCCATGATTTCGTATCGACCACAGGAGCTTAATTCGAATCCATCGACTCTACTGGCTTCCGTCGTATCCACCAGGTAAAGTTTCGTTCGTATCCATCTATCGACCTTGTTCGTATCCGTGCCCCGTTTCATATCCATCAGCTTAAAACTTCCTCGTATCGATCGTGTATACATCATCTAAGGTCGCTTCGAATCGATCAGCATGTATACAATCGATGCGAAACACACTACAGGCATGGATATGAAAGTACGCACTTCGATGGACATGGATCGAAAGTACGAATACGGGTCGAGGTAGACGACTGCGAATGAAAAGATGTGGAGGGATCTGAGTGGAGTTCAAATAAGAACGACTCAGCAAAAAAGGTGGAGCAATCCAAGAATCTCATACCACGTCACCTCAGACGCACGTGCCTCGATCGAGTCGAACATGAGGGATACGAAAGCATGGATTCGAAGACAACAGGCTACAGATAACATGATCTTGCATCGATCATATCTCCTAAACCATAGGTCCAAATGCTTTGAAATTTTCACAGGAATTTACGTGCAAGCTAATGAACATGCCTGCCAAGTTTCAGCTCGATTGGATCATCATTTTGATCGATACGAAATTGGTTCGTATCGATCACGAATCGAGTCGAAACTTTACAAGATCGATCGCATGAGCCCACTCACGTGTCAAAAGTAGTCTCTCGAAGTTTGAGCACGATATCAGCCTCCTACACCTATAAATAGCCCCCTGGAACCTACAGAAAAGGGATCTTCTGGCTATTCGACGTCCAGACTCTGTCGGGTTCAATTCTACGCCTTACCATCAATGTTGTACTCGAAATTCATCATTATAATCCGCAGTAATCGACTATAACCAGCGAAGAATATCAATAAAAAATAAGTACTTGAAGTGGACGTGGGTCGGAGATAGCCGAACCACTATAAATCTTGTGTTTCTGTTCGTTATTTCTAGATCGTTGTTTGTTGTTTGCTTAGATCTGTGATTTGTGCTCTAATATTGTTGATTTATATTCATATATTGATGCCTTAATGATACTTGGGGTTTGTGACCAATTTTGGCGCAAAAAGAAAAAATTCACAGTGTCATATTATTCTTTAGAGGTGGGACTAAAGGTGGTGGGATCAAGATGACTTTTGAGTGTTACTTCTCTAGATTTGGATTATACAGAAATATTAGGTATATTCTTAACTAAAAGAAGACTAATTGTATTGTTTTTTCACTTTATTAGCATCTTAAACATGACATAAGCATATTGTTTATATGTATACATATACACATTTATTACCTTGGTTGGCTCACAAACGTCATTCCTCTAAGCATCAAGACTCGGTTCAGATCGCACCTTCTCTCATCGCATGGGTTGGGTCTTGCTGCAATTTCTACACATGCTAGTTTGATTGCAAGTCCTTGTTGGGAATCCGCTTATTATGCTAGGATAAGATGGTGTGGCAGTAATTTGAATGATCAGGAAAAGAATCTGGAAGGTTTTATATTGCTTGGCGTTGCCAAGAGTTCATTGATATAAGATATGATAGGGGAATGATTACGTTATAATTTTGGGCTGGCTGAGGGGTTGAATATGAGTGGGATGTGCACATATCAGCCATTTGATGGAATCAAGGACTTGAAAATCATAAGTATGTTTAGTTTTCATGGACAAATATTTGGATAATTTTATTTTTGATATTCTAGTATCTGGATATTGAAATACGAATCCATTAATTTTGGCCTGTTGGCATTTTATTAACTTTGGGGGTTATGCTTAAGTGTGTTGTAGGCCACTTACTTTTTTAATCTTTAGTCAGTAAAGAGCCTTTAAACTGCATGTCCTATATGTTCCTATGTTTTCATTTTGCTTATAAACTAATGTTTTTTCAAAGAGAGTGATTTTACTGAATTGGCCACTGATAAGCTATTCTATGATATAATCTCTGTATGATAACTTTATGTTGGTGACATGGTCATATTATTAAAGTACCATTGCACAATTTTTTTTTTGAGTCTCCCTTGCCTCGGATTTATGTATTGAAATAATAAGCTGTTACATATTTAATCTTGGATTTTAGATCTTTAATGTTTAGCTTTTACATAGTCAAGCTTGCAAGCATTGTTGCTGCCAACTAAAAAATAAATTACCATGTCAAAATGGGGATATAAGTTAAACTCAATAGTCTGATTCGCAACAAACTTCTATTTTTGATTCCAAATCAAGAGGGTTTTTATGATTAAATTCCTAAAATTCTCAATGTGCTATTTTTTTACACTCGATTTTAAGCCTAATTCAGCTAATAAATGGTGAAAGAAGCTTGAGGGATGAGTTAGAATTAGATCGCAGATGTGACAAAATTACATTTTGAATTAAAATAGCCAGCATATGTGTGTTGTGCTTCTTGAGCCATAACATAGAGGCTGCAATCCACTTGCAACCTCATTTGCCCTTGTAACAAGCTTGTTTTTTAGGTCGAGAATGTCATTTCAAATTGCGATGGCCTTAGATAATTGCATGCACATTTATTGGACCATTTTTTTGTTTTATTGTAACAAATGATTCTACAGTAAAAATTCTGGTTTCTATGAATCTTGTATATCATACCACCTTTAGGTCTTTGAGATTAATTTAATCTATGTTGGTTGACAGACAAGCACAAGAGTTGGTAGTTCTCTTCGCACCTATTTCTTTCCATAAATATTATTAATCTTCTTAGACATGCTCATGGCGTACAGGTGCGCAGCGTTTCCGCACACATCATAGGCTTTGAGCGTGTGATTATATAGATTATTTTTTATATAAATTTTTATCTTTATTTTTTTATTTTTTTATTTTTACAGAATGTATAGCGAGCTGGTATTTAGTAGTATAGCTAAAGGTGGGCCATATACTTCTAAAACTATAGTTTGAATATTTAACTAAGTTTTATAAAAATTAGATACATTTATAAAAGTTAACTAAGTATTATAAAAATTAACAAGTTTATAATAACAATAAACTAAGTTTGATAAAAAATTAACTAAGTTTATAATAATAATAATAGTAATAGTAATAATAAATTATAATTTGATAAAATTTAACTAAGTTTATAATAATGACAATAAATTAACTAAGTCAACTATGTTTTATAATTAATAATAATAATATTAACAATAATAACAAAAACTAAGTTTTATAAAAATTAACTAAGTTAAGTAAGTTTTATAAAAATCAAATAAGTTTATAAAAATTAACTAAGCTTATATCAATAATAATAAATTAAGTAAGTTTACAATAATAAAAAATTAGTTTAGTTTATGAAAAATTTGTAAGTTTGAGATAATTTATTAAAATTAACTAAGTTAATAAAGTTTTTGTTTAAGATAATTTATAAGTTGAAGTAAATTATTACATTTTAAGTTTTAGAAATTGAGATAATTTATAAGTTTAATAATAATAATAATAATAAATAATAGTTTGAATGTTTGACTAATCTAATTAGTGGATCTTGCTCGGTGTTCTTTCTAATGTTGGACAGGCTCGGCTTCTCTTTTTTACAATTTGTTCATTGAAGTTTGCTATAATGGCCTGCATGTGTAAAATCACTTAGCAAGTAGGTTACAATACCATATTTAAAATGCATTCAGTGGGTTTGCCTTTTGTATTACATATGCACATTTGGTAAGATTGCATTTTCCAAACAACAATTTGCATGATAGTTAAAAATGAAAAAACTGAGACAATTTGGTCTGACTAAGTTTCGGACAATGGTTACTGTAAGCTTTGAGAATGACCTACATGTATATGCTTTTAAAAGATTAAAATATCAGTATTATTTAAAAGAACTTATTTTTTTAGCCTTAGTATCTTACTTCTGCTTTTATACTTGGTGTTTTCAGTTCAATGTATTTGGGTGTTCATTGACATTAATATGTGAAAATTTGTAAACATATAGATTTTATTCTGCATCGTACGAACCGAGTGCCTTTATGCATCAAAATTTGGATGGTGCATAGAGAATCGATCCATTAATTCTTAACATACAATCCTTCCATTTGATAGCTCATACATCAGTGAATTTCAATAATTGAATATGTAGACATAAGTTGAAACCATGTCCCTTTGTGCGTCCACAGTTCTTCTTTTGCATTACTAAAAGCTAACATGAAAGAGGTGGGGAAATTTTTTTTTAGTGCAAAGCTGGAACCATTTCTCCTGTTGCACAAGGTAGATAATTCTTAATAGAAGTTATCCTAATGTTACATATTTTTTGTACAAGAGCTGCATTAAACGATGTTGAAAAATTAAATTAATCTTCTTTGTGCATTTAGATAATTTGCAAGATATAAAGTTAGTATATATCGAAAAGTGAATTTTTGATTGAGTTTGAATGACCATTAAAAATTTTGTTATGTATTTCAAGCATCATTGGTGGTGTAAAACTTTTGGTCTCTAATTTAAGGATAGTTATACTGCATATAAATCCAACATGCTTCACAAAATTATGCCACTTATGGTAAACTAAATTGAGATCTAAAATTTATAAATACAGATATCATGTTTCAAGTTGTATGGTTTATAGGAAAGATATGCAGAATTATGTCCTCATAGCGATCTAGTTTAGACTGTTAGGAAATGTGACATGCTCAGTTTATATAAACTAAGCTTATGCTCAGTTTACGTAAACTGACATACGTACACATCAATGAGAATAAGAATAATAAAAAAACCATGATTTTCATTTACATAAACTTGTTCCCAAATACTTAATATGAAATGGTTGTCAAATTTTCAAAATACGAAGCGAGCATTGAAGATACCACAAATTTAATAAATTATTAACTAACTTTTAAACTACCATTGATGCATCTTTCCTTATGCAATTCAAGGTATCTGATCTAATATCTGTGTATCTCCATTGAATCAAATAGTTATATAACATACTGAACTTATACTCCACATCTCCAGCAGTTAAAATTGGAGATGATGCCCTTGTTGGCTTGGTTGATGTACCTATTTTCTTTTTAAACAAATCCAGTCCAATAGTTAGAATATTTCCTACTTCTTTCTTTTTGCTGTTATTCAGTTTCTGATTATAAGAACCATCTGGTCTAAGGTTGAAAAAAGATCTTAGTGGAGTGGTTGTAGCAGATCCATCATTAATTGTTGAATCGATGGTTGTGGTAGGTTGGTAGCACACTGGCTAGTAGGTCCAGTGTCAATCTTCTTTTATATGTAAGGTCCCTCTTATATTTTGATTATTCTGTTTCTACTGATTAAGTGTGTGAGAGGGGATTGTCCTTTTGTTTTATTAATTTTTCTATAGGTAGTGGATTGGTTTGGTTTTGAATTGCGATCCAAGTTTTGCTCATTATGTGGAACTTCTGGTTCGGACGACTATTTGTTGTTGGTAATTTTTATTTAGTTCTCCCTTTTGTCTATAATCAGAATTATGGACCTTTATATTATGATTGTGATTCAAGAGTTGTTCACTGTTAATCCCCGTTTATTGGCCTACATGGTGACTTTCATCTTCTGCACATCATTTGCCACCTTATTATTTGGATACACCTGTAATTTTGGATTTGAGTTTTTTATCAATAAATATGACAATATGGCTCCTTTTATTTGTCTAGTGTGCAAGGGCAAATGCAAATATATTAAACATTGGTGCCTACGCGTCGTATAGCTTATATTCTATTAGACTGGCAAGATTGCAATTTTTGGTTTGCTTGCTTGTTTTTATTTTGTACACTTAATCATTGCACGTATTATAGGTTTTTATCATAAGTATGTGTACACTTTGTAAATCACTTATGAAATATTATGTACTAATAATAATTTGCATAATCATTGTATGTACAAAAAATAATTTGCGCACTTAATCATCGTATGTATTATGAAATATTTTGCACATAAATCATTGTACGTATTACAAGTTTGTAGAAATCAACTATGTTTATGATAATAATAAACAACAGTAGTTTGGATAAATTAACCATGTTTTCTAAAAATTAACAAGTTTATAATAATAATAACGTAAGTTTGATAAAAAGTAGCTATGATGAAAATAATAATAATAAACTATAGTTTGAAGGAATTTACTAAGTTTTATGAAATATAAATATATTTATAAAAATTTACTATGTATTATAAAAATTAACAAGTTTATAATAATAAGAATAAACTAAGTTTGATAAAAAATAACTAAGTTTAAATTAATAATAATAATAATAAATAATAATAGTTTGAATAAATTAACCAAGGTTAATAAAAAATAAATACGTTTATAAAAATTAACTAAGTTTAAAAAAATAAGTTTATAATAAAAATAACAAGTATTACTTGTGTCTTGATTATTATTTTATGTAGCGTGATTGCTTACCTTTTGGTTTCTGGTATGCCTTTTTGATTGGAAGGTTCAGAAAGGCATGCTACGCCCATTTATGCCTCCAACATTTCCATACATACTAGGTATGTTTCTCTATCTTTCTATATTTAAGGACATATTTATCTATCATTTAAGCTAGTTTTCATATTTTATATCAGAAAGAACTGTTTATCTTCTATGTTTACAATCAACATGATCTTCTTCAAAACTAAGATGTTGATATATATTCACCATGACCATTTTTGTAACGACCAGGAAATTTTTATAGTTTTATAACGTAGTTAACTGAAATCTTTCTTGAAAATAAATTATAAAATTTAATAATGAAAATTTGATATTTGGAATACGTCTACTTTAACATAGCAGCTGGTAAAATTTTATTGGAAAATATGCAAGTTAACTTTGTTGTGTAATTTTTCATTTAAATTTAGTTACTTTGATGAAAATATTTTTCTTCTGAAATATGAATATTATTATATAATAAAAATGTGAACTATTTTTTGAGTGAGATGTCATATTTCGTTTCGTCAAATTTGGACAGCTATTGCTCCGTCTATCTTATTTTAGACGTTTTAACAGCATTTTCTACAACGAAAATTCGACTTTTGATAGGATTATCGTATCACTAATATTTGTGTATCATTCTGTGTTTCACATCATGCTGATCTTCATGGTATATTGGTTTGTGCATTTCAGAATCCGATACATGGCGAAATCCGTGGAAAACGGTTAACCGTACCGGTACCCGTTTCGTGCCTTTTTGAGTTTTGGATCCATTCAATTTCCACCATGTATAACTCAACAACCATTAGCATTTTTTTTTCTAGAATTAAAATCTGACTACTGCTATTCCCTATTCCAATTTATTATACTCTGGTCCGTTATTGCTTTCGGCCCCTACCACTTCCTTTATTCATGCTGAGAAAATAATATATATATATATATATATATTTAATAATAGTTGTAATAGCTTTAGTGTCACACTTTTTGGTATCAACGTGAACTACCAAAAAAGCCCCTATATATATATTATCAAATCTTAATAACTTAAAAATAGGGTCGAATATTAAACTTCTTTCACAAATTTAATGACCCTAAAAGTTGGATCTAAGATTAAAAATGCTTTACGAATTCAAAACACTTCTAAACATAGGATCTAAAATTAAACTTCTTTATAAATTTAGAATACTCCTTTATAAATACACAAATCTTAATATCACTTGAAAATAAAAAATCAATTTTTTTACCGATTTAAATATTTACAATTTATAAGGAAAAAAATTCATGCGTGAAGCGAGTGTCGTTACGCTCGTAAAGTTATAAATCATTTGCAGTGGCCTTATCCTTCTTTTCTTTTCGTATGTCTGCTCACTATATTTTTCTTCGCAACCGAGCTTCTCTGATTTTTCGATCCAAACCACTGCCGCCTTCCTATCATCGCTCATCCACCTGCTCGACCCTGCCTCGCCTACTGCCTCCGCCTCGTGCTTCTCCACCATGTCACTCCACAAACCAAATCCACCATCGACATGTAGCCCTCCTCCATTTATCTCCAATCTCCTGCCAAACGCCACCACTACTTCGACAGCTTCGTAGTCCATCGCCTTAGAAGCTTCCTTCGCTATCTCATCCCTGCAGCCTAAATCCTGGCCCTAACCGAGAACAGCCTTTCCCTTCACTTCTCCACACGTATAGCCCGTCCACTCCCAATGCTGAACACTCCTCCTCTCCCCTCTAGCCACGTCACAGGCCTTCCCACCACACCCTTCACTAACCTGAAGCTCGTCGTCCCTCACCTTGAACTGCATGTAGTCGAGTAGTAGCAGCATACATACGATTGCATATTGAAAGGGATATGAACACATTTATACATTGTGTGTGTGTGTGTATACACACACACACTGTATTTACTTGGTCCCAGCATATTTTTCCTCCGTAGCCTTCGTTTAGATGAGGTAAGTTCTCATATTAATGTTTATCTATATATGTAAAATAATATAGTGAGTATATATTCAAGAGCTTTGAAAGTTGCATGTTCATATATTGTCTTCTCCTTTTCCTTCTTTACATTGTTGCTTTTAGAAAGTTTATTATATAGTTTAAGTTTTCATATCTAAGAAAAATATAAGTTAGAATATTCTGTTTGCATGTGTGTGTGTGTGTGTGTGTGTGTGTGTATAATTAAATACACTATATATGGTCTGCATTTGTTTATTTAAAGAAGCCTGCACTTTTGTTTATACATGGCTATTGTTTAAATAAAGTATATTGTTTTAAGTAATGTTATAAATTAATATATATACACACATATAATGTGATATAATATGTTCTAAAGTATGATATGTTATGTCAGTATATATATGTTTATTTTATATTAGATCCTATTTTTCTCTTCCACTATTTTTCTTCTCCACTGCTTTTGGGAATTCGACTCCTATTTTGTATAATATATGCATGTAATAAATATATTAATATATATATTGCATACGTATGTTTTGGTGCCTTTAATCAAAAGTTGTGTATCAGTTTATATATTTTGTTATATATATATGTAGCTTATCTATATATAAGTTTATTTAGATATTGATTTAGAGAAAATGACATATATATATATATATATATATATTGATTTTTGCACATGTATGTTGTAATAGGCAGTTACTTTTATCATTTTAAAGCTTATATATATGTGTAACAGGTACTTATACATATATATATATATATATATATATATATTTTAGTTCAGTGAATCAAAGTGATTATTTATGTTGTCTTGTTTTATATATATATGTTTTATTTTAAATTATATGTGTTTTTAGTTAAGTAATGAATGTGTAATATAATATATATATACACATTTTGTTAATATATTAAGTTTAAATATATATATAATATGGAGATTTAATTTTAAAATGTGTATTTTTGAATTTGATCTTGGTTTTATATAATATACATCTGGTTCCAATTTATATCAAGATGATTTTGATTTGTTTCCATTAATTCCCAATTATCAGCTCTATTTCATTGATCTCGATTCCATCATGCTTTGCATTGGGATTTTTATTTGAAGTGGCAGATTGTCGAGTTCATGATTCATCATTCATAACTTGTCATGTTGTAAAATTTCTCTAGCCTCGAAAGGTGAGCAATCACTCACGATTAACTTTCTTATATTTAAATTTAATATCACTTGAAATGACAATTAAAATATGATGATAGATTTTAATTGTTATTTAATTGTTAAATATAATATGCCATTATCTGCAACAGTTCACCCATGATATGACACCATATCCTATTGTTTATATTAAATTTAATTTGATATTGATGATGTATGCTTGTTGTTGATATGTTATAATTTATCGTATTTGTTCTCACTATACAAGTTCCTAGTTAATTTTAGAATTCCCTATGGGTTGAAATGACATATACCCAAACGATATTATAGATTAAGGGAAATTGTTATGGGTTGAAATGATAACCATAGCGATTTTCAGTAATTTTAGGATTGTGGGTTGAAATGATATATACCTGTAAAATTTTAAATTGCGGATTGAAATGATAAATATCTGTATCACTCGAGCATAGGATAGAAAACTATATACGGACACCGTTGGTCTATTTTGGAAAATAATTTTTATGGTTTTGGAAGGAAATGTATGGATTTTATTAAATATTGATTTTTTAATATAATAAAAAGATATTTTATTTCGAGAAATTACACTTTTTTTAAATGATATGTTTGGAAATTTTAAATTTACAAGTTAGTTTTGAAAATATAAATTTCAAAAATTTTTACTTATAAATTTTATTTTTTTATATAAGATTTAAAATAGATTCATTAATAAGATTAAATTTAATATAAATTAATTAAATAAATTTTAATTTAATTAGTTTATATATAATATGTTTGAATATTTATTTAAAATTTTACATTAAGATTTTAAATAGATTTTTTGAATAACTTTAAATAAATAGAGGTTGGAAAATAAAGTAAAATTGACTTGAAATTTAAGTTGGTTAATAATTAAATTTAAATAAGAATTTGTTTGAACTCATAAAATTTTGAGATTTGAAAGGTATGACTTATAACTTGAGTTGATGAAAAGTGATTTAAGTGACAACTTTAAATAAAAATTAAGACTGAATATTTAATATTGATTTAAATTTATTAATTGAGATTTTTTTTAATTGTTATTAAAATTATTAAGTGAATATTCTCCAATTTTAATAAAATTAAATTGAATGTTGAAATATAAATGAAACTTATATTGTAAATGCCTGAATATTTAAACTATGAATCTTATTGGAATTGAAATGATAGTTCAAACCTGGATTTAAAATCGATAAAATCTAAATGGTTTATTGAGAATTTGAATTAAATCTTTAACCTTTTAAATTTAAGTGTTGAACAGTGAGTGATTTAAATTGAATTTTGGAATTTAAGCTGATTTGAATCGACTTGTGAAATTGGAGGAAATTATTTCTATTATACAAAGTATTTTTAATACATATAAACTATTTTAGTATATAAATTATTTTAATATATAAATATTTTAATTTACAACTATTTTAATACATATACTATTTGCAATATCTAAAACGTTTAAGTCGAAAGTGTTATTTCCAAAGTGTTATGATTTCAAAAGTATTATGATTTCAAAGTATTATGATAACTGTGACGACTCGTACCTCTCAACCCTCGAAAATCGACACAAAATATGCTACAATATAATATGCCGACGATCGGGTGCCGGAAAGGATAGATTGTTGAGGAAAAAGAAATAAGATAGAAGAAAGAAGGAACTAAACAATAACAGAATCTCACAATCGCAGCGGAACAAAATATAATAGTCAATAATAGATCTTTACACAAAATGAAAACTATATCTGTTTTATATATTACATCATCAGAGTATCACAAACAAACAACAATTACCAGCCTGACAATTTCAAACAATCACAGCGGCGGATATAAACAAATACAGTAATATGTCTCAGACTCAAGCTCCTCTCCTGAGCCCCACAGCATCCTTTCCTGTAATCTATAATACTCAGTCTGACACGAGAATTATAGTTAAATAACACCCGAGTAAATATGGAATACTAGCGTGAGAAAACCACACTCAAATTGATTATTAAAGTTTTCAAGAATCCTTTGAAACCAAAAGCATCATGTAAGACCACGCCACAAATAAACATGTCAGTTTTTACCTTATGATAGTCAATACACTTTTTATCAAATCCGTCTGATATTATAATAGTGTCTATAGAAAGTAAATAGAATCTAGCTGAAATGCTTGCATCTCACGTTTCAGCAATAGTTGGGCACAATTAAAACCGTACAGGCGCGTAGGGAGAATGGATTTCCAACTAATGACTAGGCACTGGGGTACCATCTATCATAGTACCTGGTCTAGATCAGCGTATCGAGGATCCACCCTAAATCCCTTGCAACACAAGACCGGGACTAACCCTTACTGGATAATCCCGAGTAAGATCACCCTGCGGTTCAGATCAACAACCGCCCACACAGCCGAAATAAAAAGGGACATCTAGACAGGGATGACCTCACCCTAATGGGTGCTACCCACTTAGCCTTGCTGCATAATCCTTGATTTTTAGTTATTCCCGGTTGATGAGGCTTGAGGCTAAGCGTTACCTTTTAGAACACATCTCTTAGAATGCTCACCGTCCACCTGATGATGTTCTAAAAGCATTCATCCATACAAGTCCGTCCCGGGTTCGAACGGAACCGAAGGCACTACTCCTACTACATCCATTTTGAAATCACCCGTAGGATTAGTAGCGACCAGCCCTTGCACTTCACTGCTCCACCTTCGAATCCAAACTCTTGTTTTCCACACGAAAACGTCAAAACCGAATCGAAGTGGTTTTCAGGAAATAAATCCCGATCCCGGTCTCTACGAAACGATTAGCGCATTTGCCAATATTGATAGTCGGTTATTTAACTATCAAATAACATCCACATCAAACATAAATAATTTCACCAAATTATGTATTAATCTCACAATATCTTCACAAGATATATTTCCACTTTTCAACCATTTGAAAACAGTTTTCAAACCATACTCTTCTCATGGAATGAATTCCCAAATATTTATTTCCACTGAAAACACCAAGTACGATACTTTAGATTTTTTAAAATAATTTAAAACACTTTATTATAAAATACACTTTAAACCATTTAAATTAAAAACTACTTTAATACTTTATTCAAAAATATATACTTTAAGAATATTTAAAATAATGCTAATTTATAAAATATATAACTAAATTTTCTCTCTTTTAGAAACTAGTACCAAGCCGCCTTTAAGTACTTACTACTAAGATAAATCTGAAAAATATTTGCTTTAAAATTTAAACATTTAAAAATAATAAATCTTCTGAAACGTGCTTTTAAAGAAACTTTAAAACTTTTAACTTACACATAAAAATTTGCTTTGAAAGCGTACTGGGCTATCTAGGGAAATACACTTCTCTTTCACATCCTTTAAAAATAAATCGCCATTTATTTTTAAACAAATTTACCCATTCCTTTAATAAATTACCACCGTGAATTTATCCTTTCAAATATCCACTGATATATTACTTCACTTTATAAACCCAGTTTATAAGTTTCATTGTCTCAACTTCCTTTTAAAATCCCGGTTTCAAACACTTAATCAATTTTCAAATTGATTTCCAAATTATTCCATTTTGAAATAAATTCCTTTACTTACTCAATTTGTTCAAAACCAGTAACTTCAAATTTTATTTCTTAATTATGATTTAAAATCTTTTAACTGAAAATACCAATTTCAGATTTCCCAAATTCCTTCTTTATCCTTTTAAATAAATTTAAACCTTGAATTTTAAAAAAATTCTTTATTCCTTTAAATAATATCACTTAAGTTCTAAAATTCATTATTTTCCCTTTTTATCAAAATCTCCTTTCCCATACTTGAAATTTAGTTTTGAGAATTTAAAAATTCAACTTTCATCCTTTCTAATTCATAATTTATCAACCTTTCAAAAATTATTTTTACTTAAGAATTCTCTCTTTTTATTTTTTCATCAAAAATCCAATCTATATATTTTTGATAACACAGTATACCAAATATAATCAATCAAACACAAAATCCAATATTCCAATTATCAATATAATCCATCACAGAATATCAGATAATCATAACAAAGAATTATTAGAACAATCTAAATAATTTTGAGGAATCCATTTGGATCCCTCCAACCTGTTTTCCTGCATCCACAGACGTTAGCACAATACCAATTCCACTTTAAGGTGGAATATCGCGGTACATGGGTTTATATAATATCATCCGCTATTATACGGTGCATAGGGTCTCATCCGCTATATAATGCGGGAAATCAATCACTCCAATATAAATATACTACTATATATAATATACCACATCAAATCAATTCAATCATTAAACCAATTATTTAAATTTAACTATTTAAAATTTAAATATTACCCAGATGAGTGAGATTAACCCACCTTTGTTATTGATTTGCAATCCATTCGATCTCGATTTGTTTTCTATGATTTTCAGACCTTGTATAAACATTAGGTGTTTTATTAATATTCGAGTCAATTGAACAACTAAATTTCCATTTGATAATTTAATTAACCACACATTTTACTACCATTAACAAAATTTAATTTACTAAATATTTAATATAATTTAAACTAATAATTTCCCTTATATAATTTTCTTCCATAATCTTATATAATTTTCTTGTACGTATATATATCAATTTAAACTCTGGAATTTTAAAACTAAACACTAAACATTCTTTACTGAAAAACAATATACTGAGTTATATACATATACATTCTGATAATTAATAATGAAAAAATCGAATTCAAAGATTTTTGAACTTATTTAACTAAAATAAAATTTAGTTACCTTATTGCGATCGGACCCGAGCACACACCAACCGTATAACTTGACTTCGATCGCTTCAGGTTGTCGCCGCTAGCCTCTTCCAGGTCGAGTCCCCTTCCCACCATCGGTCCCGAGTGCACGAGAATGGACTCGTGACGGTTTCGCAACTTTTCCCTTCCTCTTGCGATTCGCGATCCATTCGCGGTTTCCCCTGGATCGAAGTCGAAATCGACTTCGATTCACTATTTTTTTATTTTAACGAACAAGCTTGTGAGGGATATACGATTTCGAAAATCAATTATTACGTTCTGCCATTTTTTTTGGTTTCTGTTTTATTTTATTTTTTCTCTGGGTATTTCGAAATTGGGAAAAAAGGAAGAGGGTAGGGAAGATGTTTTCACTTGCAGAAATGGGAACAGATCTATACTTATATTTTTTTTATTTTGTCTTTCTACCTGGTTTCAAAGAGGAGATAGGATTAGATGGTAACGTAATTGAATTAACCGGCTACAGTATGCTGAAAAGAAGGAAAAGTTTTTGATGTGAAGGGATTTTGACTGGTCAAACAGTACATGTGTATTATATTTAAATTTCAATTTAAATCGACTGGATAAATGCAACTCAAAATGTCAACATCCTACCGAGGCATGCCGCTAGGCATTTATAATGTTAAACCCCTATTCTGAACACAATGAAAAAGGTTTCAAGTCCTAATTCGATCGTACGGAGAAGATAGCTCTTTGGATCCGTTATTATATTAAATTTCCGACATGAACTTCTGCGCGTTTATATATCTATGCTCACACAACAACTCCAATCACTACGAAAATTGGAATCCGATAATAATACAATATTATGGATCCAATGGAACTGGTTTTGTCAAAATCCGAGAATGTGCCTCGGAAGGCTATTTTTGAACATCAATTTAAACGATGTATTTTTTAAAATTGAACAAACTACTGTAAAATTCAATTTTACCCCATCTATTACTTTCAGTATTATCAATATAAATTTTATAAGCCTTTGAATTATTTTTGACAAGCTTATAACTCCAGATTTTATATTTTACCCAATTACCAATTATATAATTCTAAAGTCGAATTTTCCAATAAATCATTATATCTTAGATCCTAAATTTACTTTATAAATGAAAACCATACCTTCCATATTCAAAATCAATTCATAATCCAAATCAAATATTTAAATCCATTTAAATATCTCAAATTAACTGTTCAAAAAAAATCTGGGTCGTTACATTCCTCCCCCCTTAAAAGAATTTCGTCCCCAAAATTACCAAGGCAGAAGAATGTCCCAAACCCCCAACTTACTAAAACATACCAAGTGAAAATCCCATATTCACTTTTCTAATCCTTTAGTTCCAACTAAATAATTAGTTCCAATTTATGTTTCCAAACTTCCATATTCAATTCCAATTTGAAATCGTTTTGTCGCTGACAAAAATTTTAAAAATTTTCTAACTCCCAAAATTTTCGAATTTTTTTGGTAGAGTCTCCTTTTGTATGGAGGAGCTTTTGCAATTTGACAAGAGATATAAATATATATATACATCGACCCACACGGTCGAAAAAATAAAAAACAAACAATACTTCATATTTCCTAACTTTTATTGCGTAGGCGTACCTCTATTTAGCATTTTTAAGCAAGCGGCTTATTTATTTATCATTTTGCGCATCCAAATCCATCCATATAGCTTCTCTGTACCTATACTTACTTAATTCAAACATGTAAGTATAAAATATATGCAACTCACTTACATTTATTTACTTTCAAATGCTAGATACATGCACTTCACAAGATATGTACACTAAACAATACCCATATGCAATTTATAAGATTCCTACACCAATTCAAATTGGTTACAACCAATTCTTAAATTATTATTTTCAATTTTAAGCGATTTACACCCACCTTCATCCATTCAATTCATTCTAAGCAAAACATCTCATATTTATTTCAATTGATTCAAAAATCAATTTTATTTACTTCCAATGATTCATAGAATTTTATTTTCTTCCGTTTCGTCGAACAACCAATTTTCTTATGCACTTCGACGATATTCATGTGAATAAGTACTTAAGCTTTAACCTTTTTAAATTGATCTCAACTCAATTTATATAAATTTCATTCCATTTTAAATTTATTCACAATCCATGCATTCTAATTTTCACTTCATTTTAAATTTTATCTATTTACTTACATTCCATTTCATCATTCAAATAGGTTCTATTCAAAACTATTTCATAAAGCTCACTAACAACCATTTAACAATTTGCTTAAGTTAACAACTTAAGTTCATCTCCATTTCCAATTAAATTTCATTCTATTCAATTCAATTAGTATATTCATTCAATTCATTTTAAAATTTATTTCACATTTTCATTTCGCTTCTGAACTTATTTTATTAATAACAAGATCATTTCAATTTTATTTCCACTCCTTTGAATTTTATTTGCAATTCAAACCATTTCTGTTTTAATCCAACTTCATTTCATTTCACCATATTTCAATCATATTCAATTCACTTAGCACTTCTATAACGACCCGCCTTCCTATCTCTAGGAAGACGCATCATTAAGAAGAAAAGAAAGGGATAGAAAGGAGAAAAGAAGAACAAAACAACATCAGAATCTCACAGCGGAACGAATAAATTATATTAATCAAATAAAATGTTACATAGTATCATATACATCAGAGTTATACATCTCAAACTACACAAAACTAGACAGTTATAACACCTGTCTAGATATTACAACTCAAGTACATCACAGATACAGAAATGACTCAAACACAGCGGAACTCTACATATATCTACACGCTGAAGCCTCCTGCTCCATTATCTCCTCCATAACTCGTCAAAGCAATCCTGAAACACTTGACTACTCATACGTAATATGAGTACCCAAGAGTTCAATAAAACAGAAAATAAACACTCGGGTCAGACAGGGGTCTGGTGTGAGTAAACGGTTTAAGATTTCTTAACTTTTAGAAAAACCTTTTTGAAAAGAAAAGGTATCACGTAAGACTTCCCACACATAAACATGGAAAAGTTTTTACCTTACGCTAACCAAAACATTGGATAGGAAATCCAGTGAAATTATAATAGTGTCTAGGGTTTTCAAATAAATATGAAATAGCCGAAATTGTTACATTTATTAAATTCCAGCTACTAGCCACAAAAGTGGGTAATACAAACAAAACCGTAGGGTCTCGTAGGGAAAATGGGTTTCCATCAATGGCAGGGCTACTGGGGTACCGCTCGTCACAGTACGTGGCCTAGATCACTGTACCGAGGAGCCACCCTAACTCCCCTACAACACAAAGCCGGGACCATTCCTTACTGAACAGTCCCGAACAAGATCACCCCGGCAGTTGTCATGATCAACCGCCCCACACAGCCGAAATAAAAAGGGACTTCTAGACAGGGGTCAATCTTGCTCTCTAGTGGGAGCTACCCACGAAGCCTTGCTGCACCTCCCCCGTTTTAGCCATTCCCGGTTGATGAGGCTTGAGGCTGCGATTACCTTTATAGGACATATCACTTAGAATGCTCATCGTCCGCCTAACGATGTGCTGAAAGCATTCAATCCATACAAGTTCGTTCCGGGTTTGAACGAAACCGAAGGCACTATCTCGCTACACTCATTTTGGAATCACCCTCAGAGTCAACGACCATAGCCCTTGCACTCTGAATCACCATCTCGAACCTATAAGCACTATTCCATCAAACTCATTAAGGAATCACCCACAGAGTTATACTGACGTATAGCCCTTACACCTCGAGTCTTCACTTGCTCCACATGGATTCACGACCTAACGTTTAATTGAAATCGATGTGCTTTTCGGATATCCAAATATGGAAACCCGATCCCGGTCTCATCGAAACCAAACGCCATTTTAATGTCCAAGTTGTACTTAAGGGTTTAAACAATTAACTTATATTCAGGATGACAAAAACAGATAAATGAATCACATTATCACAACAGATAATTCATATCAAACATTTATCTCACAAAGTAGCATATCACATATCTCATAGACATTCAAATCATCCAGTATCAATCATTCAATAGATATCAACCAATTCAGATAACCACAACAATCATACACAAATAGGCATTATTAATTCGTTTATAATTAATTTAATCATTTTACATCAAATTAATTACTTGAGAATTAAACAACTAACCCTGCTTAAACAATCATTAATTAATTACAGTTAATTAATTAATCACTCTTTAATCACCTTCATAATCCAAACCAATTAATCTTCAATTTCAGATTAATTTTCTTCAATCATATTCTTAAATAATCACCTAGATTAATTATTCTTTAATTACACTATGTAATTAATCCTTAAATTAATTACGCAGATTAATTTATCTTTAATCATTAATCGTAATTAATTCTAGTTAATTAATTAACAATAATTAATTACCTAAATCTTTAATTAATTACATTAATTAATAATTACTTCTCACTTCATTGATTAATTATCTCATAATTAATCACATTAATTAATTAAACAATTAATTATTCATTAATTACACTAATTAATGACCCTCTAATTTCAATAATTACATTTAAGTATTAATTATAAACTTAATTACAATTATTAATCAAACCTGATTAATCACAATCTGTAATTAACTTCCTTAATTACCACATCAATTAAACAATACCTTGATTAATTTCATTAATCAATTCTTTAATTACACTAAGTAATTATCCTTAATTACTTCCCTTAAGTAATTAAACTTCTTTAATTATTATCCATCAAGTAATCTCTTAATTAATTACCATCAGTAATTATTTATTAATTACTTCACTAAGTAATTACACATCTTTAATTACTGTAAGTAATTATACTAAATTCCATCATTAAGTAATTCTTTTTAATTAATTAAACTTAATTAATTAACTAAAAAAAATTAACTATAATAACTTAATTAATTACACTAAGTAATTAGCTTTAATTACTTCATTAAAAAAGTATGCTTAAATAATTCTTCTTAATTATTAAGTAATTAACTTCTTAATTACTTATTAACTAATTATTTCTAAATTAATTAACCTTGATTAATTAATTTTTAATTAAGTAATTAATTATATTTAATTAATTACACAAACTAATTTACCTTAATTTAATAACTCACATTAATCAATTTAAGTTGATTAAGTAATTTTACTTTAATTACCTTTATAGTCTAAAACTAGATTAAGATAAACCAAGTATGCCATTTACCTTTATCAATTATTTAAAATTAAATATTTGAATTCAAAAGCTTTTAATTGTTTTACACTAAAACATCATCATTTAATTTAACATTATTAACTACCCTACCTTAATCACTTTTAAATTACTTCAAATACAATTTAAAAATCCAAACGTTAAAGCTAAAATTCCTTTTTAAAGTCAAACATTCATTTCTAATAAAACTAATTTAAACACTTTGTTTAAACATCAATTTTCTTTCAAATTGAAACTTCATTTTATAAAATACAAACCCGGTTAATATTAAACTTTTAAACAAACAAACTATTTTTAAAACAAATTTAACTAGACTTGTTACAACACAAAGTTTAAATTAAAACATTTCTAACATATTTAAAACTGTTTTAAATTTTGTTCAAAACCTAGTTTGTTTGTTTGTTTTTTTTTAAATTTTCTAAAAAAATCTGCAGTTAAAACGAACAGGAACAAATCCTGGAACCCTTTTACTCGAGACAGAAAAAAACGCGACCAACCCTTATTGTCTTCGAGTTGCACGCGATCCAACCCGAGTCCATACTCGAACAAAACAAAGAAACCCACTCGGCTAATCTTCTTCCACAAATCAAAACAGCAGCACCAATTAGCTCGTGCACGTGCACACCGGAGCCGGTCGACGACGATCAACGCCGGCATGCCCACAAGTCACCCTTAACCCCCTCTGACCATCTCGTCCCCGGAATTGATGAAAGCACCATGGATTCAAAAAAAAGGCTACAACATCGCTAACTGGAAGAAAACTCGAACCTAAAAATTCGTTGCCAACGGCGAACTCCAACGCCGGAGTACCAACCACTTCGCCCACATACTCGTCTCAATCACGTGAACCCATTCCACCTCACGCGATTCGCCAAAGACCATCAACGACGATGAATTGCTCACGAAACCGACCCAAACAGAAACAGCGACCAAACCCTACTCTCCCCCTTCACGGCCACCACCGTCGCCATAAAAATCACCTATTATTTTTCCTGTATAACCCATCACCGTACCCTCCTCCATGCCAAAGCTCGTCCTTCATCTCAACCCTAATCAACAGAAATCGGCCAAAATTCCTAAATTCATAAAACCCTAAATTCCTCTTCCAATACCAATTTAAAATTTACAAACTTTCTTTTAAAATTCAAGATTTTGTACATCCATCCAAGTCATATGATTCGAATTTTAAATTGTTGAGATTGATTTTTATTAAGTTTTGACTTTCCACTGTAAATCAAACTTTTGCAGTATATTTGTTCCATATAAATTTTTATATTTATTCTAAACACAAGATTACTCTATTATAATCAAGTTCTTCTCAATGATCAATGCTTAATAATGATTAACTTATGAGATAGGAATTTTTCTTTAAACTGGATTATGGAAGAACAGAATTTTAAAGCTTCATAACTACAGGTTTCAAACAGCTAAGTAAATATATATTAGATCTTCAAACCAAGCATGAAACATGGATACTATGTGTTCCATATCAATCATATCACATATCAACCAATAAAGGATTCAAAACTGTTTTTAAAAAGAAATTTACTCACCAAGTTTTTGAAGCAGAGAATAGTTTTTTTTTTTTACTGCATTTTGCATTCCTGAAACTATGAATTTGCTGTTTATTCCCAGTTAAGCTTGAACCATGCTTGTTAAAGTTGTTGTTGATTCCCAAATTGAGTTGCATGTTCTCAGATTTGATTACTTCGAATCTGAAGTTGTAGGTGGCTTCAAATTTGATTACAGTTTGAATTTGCATTTGGTTTCTCATTGAATGATCTTTGGTTTTTTTTTATTTCAGTTTGAAGTTTTCACTTGGTTTCTGATTTTTTTTTTAATTTACAGAATGATCTTAGCTGAAGAAAATAAACAACAGATCTTTTCTCCTGAATTTTTATTTTCTTTTGAGCTTTTAATTAGAACAAACTTTTCCTTTAAAAGATAGATTGCCACTTGTTACATGAGTAAATTCATGTATTAACAAATGTCCAACCCTTTAATATTATGAATACAAGTGTATTTTCATAAATTCTTATGATGCCAAGTGTGTTTATATTTGATTATTAAAGTAATTACTTATTATTACTAATGAACTAAACCTTAATTAAATACTATCCTAACACTTATGTTTAATATAAACTATGAAATGTATTTATATCCTACGTTTTATTTATTTATATTTACAAATCCATTTTCTAAAGACAAGTTTGAAAGAAAGAAAGTAAACATTTGGTCAAATTTTATTGTAAAAGTTTTATCATAAATTTCTATAGCTAACATTGATATTATATTAAGAATCTAAATTTGTTTTCAAAAATCAATTTAAAGGAAAACAAATTAAATCTTTATAATAATGTACTATATTTCAAACCATTATTCATTTAATAAAAATAGATTTTTCCTTTAAGCGTTTTATAAATAAAATTAAATTTTAAATAGCTTTTTGAAAAGCATTTTATTAAATCAAACCAAAGCTTTCCAAATTACTATAAAAACTTATGTACATTATAAATTTAAAAACATATTTTCTATTTAAGTTTAATCCATTATTCCCTATTTACAATAAATATTCAAATATAAGTATTCATTATAAATAGAACATCTTAAATATTAACTTCATTAATTATTGGAATTTTAAAATAGAACTCCAAATCACAATATATAAACATATATGTATTATAATTTGAAAATATTTTTATTAAAATTAAATTGAACCAATTTCCCTATTTACAATGTATACATATACACATTACAAATGGAATATTTTTATTAACTTAATAAGATCAATTATTATTAATTACACACATATATTATTATTATAATTTAAAAAGAATAAACATTCAAATTAAATTATCATTGAATTTTGAAAAGATAACATTTGTTAAATAAGATTAATTATTAGTTTTGAATATATAATATTTGGTTAATTTAGATTTTAGATCAATATAGCATATTTTAAAATAAATTATAAATGGAAATTATTAAATAAGTATTGCCCAAAATTCTGGGACATCACAACTTCTAAGTTGAATTTAATTTATAACTCAAGTTTAACTTCACAAAAATCCATTTTAATTCATAATCCAATTTTTATTCAACCAATCAGAATTCCATTAACATACTTACCTAACTAATTTATTCAAATTAGTTTATTTCCCACTTTTAATTCAATATTTGAATTTTACCATACAAAAATCACTTAACTTGATTTTCTTGAGTTCAATCTATTTTATAATTCAAGTTTTGAATTTTTATTCATTTCCCAAAATTCAAAACATTTTTTTTTGGCCTATTTATTGTACTTCTTAGTTTTATAAGTCACAACTTATTTATATCAATACCTTCCTCCATTTACAATCAATCCCATTCACATTTTACCCTTTAACTCGGGATTATATAATTAATTTTGCCATATATATATATATATATATATATATATATATATATATATATATATTCAATGGGTTTTCAATTCTTTTATAAGTCATCGAAATCTATTTATTGCCATTCAATCTTATTTAACTAAATTCCAGTTAAATCTAACCTCCTACTATTCTTTTGACTTCACACCATTCATTCAAATTTTATTAAGTAAGAACTTAATTTCATTTAATGTATCCACTACGAGATACAATTCCATCTCAACTATATTTCAACTTTCATTCAAATCTAATCACATTATTATTAGACTTAGCTTGAGTTCATTTAATTCGACTTACTCTTCTAACTTATTAACTTTTTACAAGTTAATTCCATTCCAGGAAATTTTCAAACTTTATGAATTTCCAAACCTTTTTATAATCCATAAACATTTTTAGTCAAACCTCTAGGGTTTAAGCCATTACTTAGACACTCAAAACATTTAAACCAAATCCAGAGTCTTCAATAATCACTTTAGTATTTCAAAAATCATTTGAAATCAATTATACCCAAAATCCTTCGCATTTCTAAAATCAACCTAGCTTTTGCAAACAATTTCAATTTAAAACAATTTGGCAGCAATTCCTCTCTTGGAAACTCGAAAATGAACATCGATGATGCTTCAGTCATCACCGAAGTTATTTTCTAGCGACCGAAAGAGTTCAATGCTTTTATCTCTTTAAAAACATTTCAAATATTCTTAATTTCAAGTCTCACCAGATTTCAAATCCAATTTAAAACATTTGTGAATAATATTCCCATTATTCCTCCCCAAAATCTTTGAAAATCATTTTCAACCCAAAGGAATTAAACTTCCCAAAATTTCAAGTTCTAAATTCTTTCAATTCATATTCAATTTTACACAACAATGATAATAATTTAATATTATCATTCCTAACAACCAAGCAACCATATATTAGCTAAAATAGTTTACAAAATCTTCCCTTTTATATACGAAAATAATTTGGGTAAAATTATTTCATTTACCCTATTTTTAAAACCATACTGTGTCGGTTTATCTTGTTTAAGAGTTTAGAAACTCCTATCGATAACATGACGTCCCATATATCGACTAGAATCCATAAACACTCAACCGATATATCAACACGTTATAAAACAATTTTTATATTCACTAACAAATACGCACTCATATCTACTAATACTCTCAAACTCATTTTAGAGAACTACCGACTCTATGTCAAATGAGTAATTTTTCCCACCAAAGCCAAGGTTATCGCTAACCTAAGTTCAGATACCATGTGTGACGACCCGTCCCTCTCGACCCTCGAAAATCGACACAAAATATGCTACAATATAATATGCCGACGATCGGGTGCCGGAAAAGACAGATTGTTGATGAAAAAGAAAGAAGATAAATGAAAGAAGGAACTAAACAATAACAGAATCTCACAGTCGCAGCGGAACAAAATATAATAGTCAATAACAGATCTTTACACAAAATGAAAACTATATTTATTTTATATATTACACCATCAGAGTATCACAAACAAACAACAATTACCAGCCTAATAATTTCAAACAATCACAACAGCGTATATAAACAAATACGGTAATACGTCTCGGACTCAAGCTCCTCTCCTAAGCTCCACAGCATCCTTTCCTGTAATCTATTATACTCGGTCTGACCCGAGCATTATAGCTAAATAACACCTGAGTCATTCTGGAATACCAGCGTGAGAAAATCACACTCAAATTGATTATTAAAGTTTTCAAAAATCATTTGAAATCAAAAGCATCTCGTAAGACCACGCCACAAATAAACATGTCGGGTTTTTACCTTACGATAGCCAAAATACTTTTTATCAAATCCGTCTGATATTATAATAGTGTCTATAGAAATAGAATCTAGCTGAAATGCTTGCATCTCAGGTTTCAGCAATAGTTGGGCACAATCAAAACCGTACAGGTGGGTAGGGAGAATGGATTTCCAACTAATGACTACGCACTGTGGTACCACATGTCACAGTACCTGGTCTAGATCAGCGTACAGAGGATCCACCCTAAATCCCCTGCAACACAAGACCGGGACAACCCCTTACTGGATAATCCCGAATAAGATCACCCCGCGGTTGGGATCAGCAACCTCCCACACAGTCGAAATAAAAAGGGACATCTAGACAGGGATGACCTCACCCTAATGGGTGCTACCCACTTATTCTTGCCGCATAACCCCTGATTTTCATTCATTCTCGATTGATGAGGCTCGAGGCTAAGCGTTACCTATTAGAACACATCTCTTAGAATGCTCACCGTCCACCTGACTATGTTTTGAAAGCATTCACCCATACAAGTCCGTCCTGGGTTCGAACAGAACCGAAGGCACTACTCCTACTACATCCATTTTGGAATTACCCTCAGGATTAGTAGTGACTAGCCTTTACACTTCACTGCTCCATCTTCGAATCCAAACTCTTGTTTTCCACACGAAAACGTTCAAACCGGATCAAAGTGGTTTTCAGGAAGTAAATCCCGATCCCGGTCTCTTCGAAACGATCAGCGCATTGGCAAATATTGATAATCTATTATTTAACTATCAAATAACATCCACATCAAACATAAATAATTTCACCAAATTATTTATTAATCTCAAAATATCTTCACAAGATATATTTCCACTTTTCAACCCTTTGAAAACAATTTTCAAACCACACTCTTCTCAGGGAATGAATTCCTAAATATTCATTTCCACTGAAAACACCAAGTACGATACTTTAGATTTTTTAAAATAATTTAAAACACTTTATTGTAAGATACACTTTAAACCATTTAAATTAAAAACTACTTTAATACTTTATTTAAAAATATATACTTTAAGAATATTTAAAATAATACTACGTTATAAAATATAAAACTAAATTTTCTCTCTTTTAGAAACATAGTACCAAGCCACCTTTAAGTAATTACTACTAAGATAAATCCAAAAAATACTTACTTTAAAATTTAAACATTTAAAAATAATAAATTTTATAAAATATGCTTTTAAAACAACTTTAAAACTGTGACGACCGCCCATGACTCCTGCACCCAACAAGGAAATTATGCGCTGAAAAGTGTGCCAGGCCGCCATGGACGATCATCAGGGTAAGGTAAACACAGAATAGTCTATCGTATTACTCACAGCGCATGGATAAAATACAATAGAAATTATACATAGTGAAGCTCTATAGAACAGAGTCCATCATATAAACTCATAATAGTTTGGTACAACAATCTAAAAAGTCAATACATCAAGCCTCACTGCATAACACTCAGAGAATCATACAAACAGCGGAACATCCAGTACATATAGTAAGAAAACAATATGCAAAAGCCTCCAGCTCGTCTTCGTCATCGACTGTGTTAGTCACTAAGAACAGCACATGTCACCTGCTGCCTAGTCTGCCCATCCCAACATGGATGAACTGCCCAAGGTAATAAGAGTTAAACATAAAACCTTGAGTCAGACAAAAGTCTTAGCGAGCAATAAAACAACTATCAAACATACCAAAAGAGCATAAAGGGTAAAAAGGAACAGGAACTCAACCATCCCACTCCACCTCTTTCTACAGTGATAGCCCCCAGACATACTAAGCAGAAACAAACATAGCAAAGCAGACATTTAAAGTAGAGCAAATTATCACTCGAGTCAAGGTCGGTGTTTTCCAAGTACAGACCCCCAAGGCCTAAACCAAGATCAGGTAGCACCCCGAAAACATCGCTCTTGGCCCAAGCGACGATACAACCAAAACATCCAAACATCCATGACTCTGGCTATCACTGTTATCATTGCCTCGATTTCACCGTTAATTGAATGACCGGCCCATTATCTCATCCGTCCGCCAAGGGCTCATGGTAACCCCGGTTCTAGACATAACTCCGCACGTCGTCGTGACCCGTGCCTAGGACTATCGAATCTTCCCAGAGTACTAACACGTCATCGTGACCCGTGCCTGGGACGTCATCGTGACCCGTCCCAACGTACCCTTGCTTTGAGCATGCTAGAACCTTCAACAACGATGAAATCTCAGCCATCTAGTCATCCTCCTCGACGACTATTCACATACTAGCTCAAGCGCCTCTCGAGCCAACCATTATCAACAAACTCGAACCACATCACCGAGTTATCAACATGCTTGGAATGATCCCGTCTGGATTAAACCAAGGCTATCTCATATCATACTTTGCTTCATCGCATCATAGCAAAGTCCCATCTCAACATCATGCTTTGCCTCATCACATCATAGCAAAGTCCCATCTCAACATCATGATCAAATCTATCCATATGAGCTTTATCATCCGCTTCATATGCCACGAGCAGCTTTCCTTATTCAAGAGCCTTTCCACTTAGCTTTTGAATCATCTTCGACCAACTTGTCCAAATTCAATCACCAATCAACTAATCAACCAAATCAATCATTCATTCAAGTAATCAATCATTCAAATAAGATCTAAATAAACAGTTATAACTATGATGGCAAATTCGTAATTAAAGGGACCGAATCTAACAAGCATGAATTCTAAGTAATATCTTGATGAATGAACTAGCATAGGTTAACATGTAGTAAAGTAGATATCAAAACTTCATGAACAATAGATCTACATGTAGACTTGAGGAAAATGCATGAAATCACTATCTTTAACGCACAAACAAGCCACCGATCCAATATACTCCTTTGGGTCCGTGTGAGAGATAACCACCACTCACCGAATCACCTAAACACCTCAAAAACAATAAACTCTAGATCTGGACGGCAAAGGATCTAGCTTGATCCGACAAGGTTTCCTTTCAAATAATGAAATCTCTCTTTGATGGATGGAGATCTTCAACTTTGGCTCTTGGATCTTCGATTTGATCTTCAATCTTGGATGGAAGGAAGCACTAGATTAGAGTGGAGAAAAGATTTGAAGAAGTGTTGTAGTCGAGCTCTCAAAATGGCAGCACTTCGTCGCTTCAAAATCTGAATCCCAAAAATGAAGATAGGCACTTCTATTTATAGGCTGGAAATCCCTTAAGTCGGCCGTCCCCTTGAGTCGTCGCCGACCTAACGACCTACGACTCAAGAATCCCATGACCTACCGACCTAACACAACACATGGTCTAACACAAACATGGCTCAACACTGCTGCCGACCTAACGCTAGAGACGACCTAGCGACTTAACTACATTGTCGACCTAACACAAGGGACAACTCAACACACACGGCTTAGCGACCCAACGACCTAACACCCTTAACTCGTTCACGACCTAAGCCTTAGGTCGCTTAACCCCTTATGCGACTAACCCTTGAGTCAGCATTCCCTAAGCCATTAGTTCCCTTAGGTCGGCCAATCACCTTAAGTCGGTCAATTCTATGGGTCGGTTACTTCTATAGGTCGGTCTCCCCTTAAGTCGGCAACCACTATGGGTCGCTCACTCCACTAAGTCGGTGACCTTCCTAGGTCGGTCCACTATAATTAGGTCGGTCGAATCCCTAGGTCGGTTACTATCCTAAGTCGGCTAACTACTAGGTCGCTCCAAATTCTTAACTCGACCCACTCCTTAGATCGCCCTACCTCCTTAACTCGGTCCACCCCTTAGGTCGCTTGCTCTTGGGTCGGCCCATCTCCTTAACCCGCTAACCACCTTAAGTCGGCAGCTACCACTAACTCGTTCCGCCGACCCAAACCACAACACGACCTAAGCTCCCAACACGAGCTAACTCAGGTTGACTCAAACAATGCAAACGACCTAATGACAAATATTTTACGATTTATCAACACGTAAAAATACGGGTCGTTACATTCTCTCCCCCTTAGGAATTTCGCCCCCGAAATTCCAAACAAACAAGAACAACCAAAACAATTCTGCATGCCTACCATCCATAGCAATCAACAAACTATGCATCCAATTACTAGCCTAGCATGCAGAATTCTAAGACTAGAACAAGTTACAAATTCATGAGATGCCACGACACCTTAGGGTCATACCTCGAAGAGTTCAGGATGAACTGCCTTCATCCTCTCTTCCACTTCCCATGTACAGTCGTTAACATCATCACTCCATTGTATCTTGAGCAACGTAATCGTCTTCCTCCTAAGCTGTTTTGTGTTGGTTTCAACAACACGAAGCGGCTTACGAGGTCTCGTAACAACTGGATCAACCTCTAAATATTTACAGCTATCAACAGAAACCACCGTACTTAGGTCGTGCACATACTTCCGTAGATACGATACATGAAAAACATTGTGCACACCCGACATCTTTTCTGGTAACTCCAATTTATAGGCGAGCTTTCCAATTCGCTCGATGATCGAGAATGGTCCAACAAATCTTGGAGTCAACTTTCCTTTCTTCCCGAATCGAATAACATTCTTCAGTGGAGAAACCTTCACGAAAACCATATCGCCTACGTCGAATTCCAAATCCTTACGACGCTTATCGGCATAACTTTTTTGACGATCTTGGGCTGCCTTCATTCGTCGCCGAATGATTTCTATGCAATCCGAAGTCTGTCGAATCATTTCTAGCACAAGTATCAACTTTTCTCCAGTTTCCAACCAACATGTCGGAGAGTTACACAGTCTTCCATACAGTGCCTCATATGGTGCCATACCAATACTTGACTGGTAACTGTTATTATATGCAAATTTCACCAAATAAAGATGATCTTCCCATGATCCTCCAAAATCTAAAACACAAGCTCTAAGGAGATCTTCCAAAACTCGGTTGACTCTCTCGGTCTAACCATCTGTTTGGGGATGATAAGCTGTACTCAAACACAACTCGGTCCCCAAAACTTCTTGGAAGCTCTTCCAAAATCTACTAGTGAACAATGGGTCTCGATCGCTCACTATATTCTTCGGAATACCATGGAATCGAACTATCCACTTAACATACAACTCAGCCAATTTCGATGCAGTCCTAGTTGATCGAATAGGAATGAATCTTGCACTCTTAGTCAAACGATCTACGATGACCCAAATCCCTTCATTTCCTGCCCTGGTTCTAGGTAACCCATCAATAGAATCCATGGATATTTGCTCCCACTTCCATGTAGGAACTTCTAATGGCTGAAGCAATCCACTTGGCTTCTTCTGCTCGGCTTTTACCAACTGGCAGTTCATGCATTTGGAAATAAAATTTCCAACATCCTTTTTCATACCTTCCCAATAATAGGTTTCCTTCATATCCCGATACATCTTATTTCCACCTGGATGAATTGTCAACTTCGAATGATGACTTTCCTTAAGAACTTCATCTCTCAATTCATCTATATCGGGAACAACTAGTCCTCCTTGCTTCCGAAGCCAACCCTCTCGATCGACTTCAAATCCTTTATTCTTTTCTGGGTCCACTCTAGATTCCACATCACGGATAATCTTGACAAGCTTATCGTCTCGGCTTTGGCCCTCGCCAATTCTTTCCACTAGAGTAGGTCTTATCGACAAGTTTGCCAACATCTCAGGTTCCAATTCACATCTAGGCCTGAAGTCAAATCCATCCAAATACTCAAGGCTCTTCCATTCTGAAAACATGGCTCCCAATCCTGCATGTTTTCGACTTAACGCATCTGCCACTACGTTACCTTTTTCCGGAGTATAGGCTATACCAAAATCATATGATGCTAAAAACTCTAACCATCGTTGCTGTCGAAGATTCAAATCCTTTTGGGAGAACAGATACTTCAACGACTTATGATCTGTAAACAACTCGAATCGAACTCCCAATAGGTAATGTCTCCACATCTTCAGAGCAAATACAATCGCCGCTAACTCCAAATCATGAGTCGGATAATTCCTTTCATGCGGCTTCAGTTGTCGACTTGCATATGCAACAAAATTATCCTTTTGCATCAGCACTGCTCCAAGTCCAGTACCACATGCATCGGTGTAAACCACCATCTCATCATTCCCACTTGGAATAGTCAAAACATGAGCACTTGTCAGTCGCTCTTTCAGGATTTCGAAAGCTTGCTCACACCTAGCTTCCCATCTAAATACTTGATTCTTTTTCGTCAATCCTGTTAACGGTGCATCTATCTTGGAAAAGTCTTTGATAAACCGACGATAGTATCCTGCTAATCCAAGAAAATTTCTCACATCAGATGCATTCTTAGGTCTAACCCAATCCTGGATTGCTGCCACCTTGGCGGGATCAACCGCTATTCCATTTCCAGAGATAATATGCCCTAAGAACCTCACTTCACTCTTCCAGAAGTGACACTTCGAAAACTTAGCCTTCAGCTGATGTTTCCGCAAGATTTCCAAAACAACACGTAAGTGCGTCTTGTGCTCTTCTTCAGTTCTGGAATAAATCAGAATATCATCCACGAACACAAGTACGAACTTGTTCAACTTATCTCTGAACACTCTATTCATAAGATCCACAAAATATGCTGGTGCATTGGTCAATCCAAATGGCATTACCAGCCACTCATAGAAACCAGATGGTGTCCTGAAAGCAGTCTTTGGCACACTATCCTTTGCCACTCTCAACTGGTGAAATCCCATTGCCAAATCCATCTGAGAAAACACCTTAGCTTCGTGAAGCTGATCAAGCAAGTCATCTATTCTCGGCAATGGATACTTGTTCGTCTTAGTCACTTTATTCAGCTCACGATAATCCACACACAACCTCAACGATCCATCTGCTTTGGTTGCAAACACAACTGGTGCACCCCATTCGGACAAACTACGCCGAATGAATCCTTTCTGTAAAAGGTCATCAACTTGCACCTTCAACTCTTGCTGTTCCCTACGCGCCATTCGCCTAAGAGGCATCACAACAGGTCTGGCTCCTTCAACTAGATCGATACGAAACTCGATCTCCCTATGCGGCGGTAACCCTTTGACCTCGTCAAAGACATCCTCAAATCCATTCACAATAGGCACCGATGACAGTCCATCCCGTGAAACAACCAGCGAATACATGAAGCTCAGGAGGATGCCTTCCTCATGCTTACATCGTATCACAACCTTTCGCCTCTTCACATTCTCGATTGTCACCTCAAGCCTCTCACAATCAACCTTTGCCGCATACTTCCTAAGCCAGTCCATACCCAAAATAATTCTGAACCCTGCAAAGTTCAGAAAAAAACAATCACAAACAAAAGAGCAATCATGACTCGATACAACTAGACCACGACATACCATACACAAAAAAGACGAACCCCCAACCGGATTAGTCACAACCAATGGTCTATCAACAATATCCGGTTCCAAACCCAACAGGCCTACAAGATCATTACAAACAAAAGAATGCGACGCTCCAGTATTAAACAACATCCTAACTGGAACACCACAAATGGAAAGAGTACCTTGAACCACCACACTCTTTCCCTCCTCTTCAGCAGTAGGAGCTTTCAAAGATGATGGCACAGCCCCCAAAGCATAAGCTTGCACAATCTGCTTGTCCTTCCTCTGTTCTGGACAATTCCTCTTGATATGCCTCGGTTTGTCACAGTTGTGGCACTTCACCAGCACTCTCGGATTCTTGCAATCTATGGAGAGATAACCCTTCTGCCGACAGTTGTAGCAGGTAACTTCTCCCTTCGGCTTCTTCTGGCCATCCTTACCCTTCTACTGCTGCTGCTTTCTCTTCTTGTTTCCACTTTGCTCCTTTGTCACAGCAACAACAGATCCTTCTTTAAGAAACAAATTCTCATGCCTGAGAGCTTTCTCCACAAGCTTCTCAAATGGGTCATCCAAATGATCCACTAACTGCCTCCCAAGATAACTGTCCAAGCCTGTCACAAACTTCTCATTCTTCTGATAGGGAGATTCAATATATGGCCGAGCATACTTAGACAAAGCTTCAAACTCAGAAACATACTCAAGAACTGGTCTTCCACCTTGCTTGAGCTCCACAAACTTCTTGAACAAAATAGACTTCGGAGCTGTAGAAATGAACTTAGCTTCAAATCTGACTTGGAATTGCTCCCAAGTAATCTCTTCCTCTGGAGTATCAATGGTGACAGAGTTCCACCAATCAGAAGCTCTTCCTTAATGCTGTCTTGATGCAAGCTTTCTCTTAGTTGCATCCTCAATTCCCAAATCACCAAAAATCCTTCTACAAGCATCAATCCATATCTGAACTTCAATGGTTGATTCAGTACCCCAAGAAAACCTTTCCTCCAAGAGCAGTATAGTCCTTACACAATTTAGCAAAATCCACTGGTCTTGGGGCTTGAACTTGAACTCCAACATCTGCTGATGGCCCCGGAGCTGGCATCCTTCTCATGATCGAAGTCATCATGGCCTCGAACATAGAAGCATAATCAGCAGCCCACTCAACATCATGGCCTCCTCTAGCAGTTGGTCTCCCTCTTCGACTCATTCCTAATATCTAAAAGAAATGATTAACATACCCTGAGAAACAACTGCATAATAAGTTCAAATCCTTCTAAGCTACTACATTATATATAGTAATCATCCATCAAAATTACAATTACGTCTCTCATACGTAGTTACGTCAGTGAGCGTTAGCTAAAATCGATTAACCTGGCTCTGATACCAAATGTGACGACCGTCCATGACACCTGCACCCAACAAGGAAATTATACGCTGAAAAGTGTGCCAGGCCGCCATGGACGATCATCAGGGTAAGGTAAACACAGAATAGTCTATCGTATTACTCACAGCGCATGGATAAAATACAATAGAAAGTATACATAGTGAAGCTCTATAGAACAGAATCCATCATATAAACTCATAATAGTTTGGTACAACAATCTAAAAAGTCAATACATCAAGCCTCACTACATAACACTCATAGAATCATACAAACAGCGGCACATCCAGTACATATAGTAAGAAAACAATATGCAAAAGCCTCCAGCTCGTCTTCGTCATCGACAGCGTTAGTCACTAAGAACAGCACCTGTCACCTGCTACCTAGTCTGCCCATCCCAACATGGATGAACAGCCCAAGGTAATAAGAGTTAAACATAAAACCTTGAGTTAGACAAAAGTCTTAGTGAGCAGTAAATCAACTATCAAACATACCAAAAAGCATAAAGGGTAAAAAGGAACAGGAACTCAACCATCCCACTCCACCTCTTTCTACAGTGATAGCCCCCAGACACACTAAGCAGAAACAAACATAGCAAAGCAGACATTTAAAGTAGAGCAAATTATCACTCGAGTCAAGGTCGGTGTTTTCCAAGTACAGACCCCCAAGGCCTAAACCAAGATCAGGTAGCACCCCGAAAACATCGCTCTTGACCCAAGCGACGATACAACCAAAACATCCAAACATCCATGACTCTGGCTATCACTGTTATCATTGCCTTGATTTCACCGTTAATTGAATGACCGGCCCATTATCTCATCCGTCCGCCAAGGGCTAATGGTCACCCCGGTTCTAGACATAACTCCACACGTCGTCGTGACCCGTGCCTAGGACTATCGAATCTGCCCAGAGTACTAACACGTCATCGTGACCCATGCCTGGGACGTCATCGTGACCCATCCCAACGTACCCTTGCTTTAAGCATGCTAGAACCTTCAACAACGATGAAATCTCAGCCTTCTAGTCATCCTCCTCGACGACTATTCACATACTAGCTCAAGCGCCTCTCGAGCCAACCATTATCAACAAACTCGAACCACATCACCGAGTTACCAACATGCTTCGAATGATCCCGTCTGGATTAAACCAAGGCTATCTCATATCATACTTTGCTTCATCGCATCATAGCAAAGTCCCATCTCAACATCATGCTTTGCCTCATCACATCATAGCAAAGTCCCATCTCAACATCATGATCAAATCTATCCATATGAGCTTTATCATCCGCTTCATATGCCACGAGCAGCTTTCCTTATTCAAGAGCCTTTCCACTTAGCTTTTGAATCATCTTCGTCCAACTTGTCCAAATTCAATCACCAATCAACTAATCAACCAAATCAATCATTCATCCAAGTAATCAATCATTCAAATAAGATCTAAATAAACAGTTATAACTATGATGGCAAATTCGTAATTAGAGGGTCCAAATCTAACAAGCATGAATTCTAAGTAATATCTTGATGAATGAACTAGCATAGGTTAATATGTAGTAAAGTAGATATCAAAACTTCATGAACAATAGATCTACATGCAGACTTGAGGAAAATGCATGAAATCACTATCTTTAACGCACAAACAAGCCACCGATCCAATATACTCCTTTGGGTCCGTGTGAGAGATAACCACCACTCACCGAATCACCTAAACACCTCAAAAACAACAAACTCCAGATCTGGACAGCAAAGGATCTAGCTTGATCCAACAAGGCTTCCCTTCAAATAATGAAATCTCTCTTTGATGGATGAAGATCTTCAACTTTGGCTCTTGGATCTTCGATTTGATCTTCAATCTTGGATGGAAGGAAGCACTAGATTAGAGTGGAGAAAAGAAGTGAAGAAGTGTTGTAGTCGAGCTCTCAAAATGGCAGCACTTCGTCGCTTCAAAATCCGGATCCCAAAAATGAAGATAGGCACTTCTATTTATAGGCTGGAAATCCCTTAAGTCGGCCGTCCCCTTGAGTCGTCGCCGACCTAACGACCTACGACTCAAGAATCCCATGACCTACCGACCTAACACAACACATGGTCTAACACAAACACGGCTCAACACTGCTGCCGACCTAACGCTAGAGACGACCTAGCGACTTAACTACACTGTCGACCTAAGACAAGGGACAACTCAACACACACAGCTTAGCGACCCAACGACCTAACACCCTTAACTCGTTCACGACCTAAGCCTTAGGTCGCTTAACCCCTTAAGCCACTAACCCTTGAGTCAGCATTCCCTAAGCCATTAGTTCCCTTAGGTCGGCCAATCACCTTAAGTCGGTCAATTCTATGGGTCGGTTACTACTATAGGTCGGTCTCCCCTTAAGTCGGCAACCACTATGGGTCGCTCACTCCATTAAGTCGGTGACCTTCCTAGGTCGGTCCACTATAATTAGGTCGGTCGAATCCCTAGGTCGGTTACTATCCTAAGTCGGCTAACACTAGGTTGCTCCAAATTCTTAACTCGACCCACTCCTTAGATCGCCCTACCTCCTTAACTCGGTCCACCCCTTAGGTCGCTAGCTCTTGGGTCGGCCCATCTCCTTAACCCGCTAACCACCTTAAGTCGGCAGCTACCACTAACTCGTTCCACCGACCCAAACCACAACACGACCTAAGCTTCCACACGAGCTAACTCAGGTTGATTCAAACAATGCAAACGACCTAATGATAACTATTTTACGATTTATCAACACGTAAAAATACGGGTCGTTACAAATTTTTTTAACTTGTACTTAAAAGTCTGCTTCGAAAGCGTGCTTGGCTATCCAGGGAAATACACTTCTCTTTCACATCCTTTAAAAATAATCACCATTTATTTTTAAACAAATTTACCCATTGCTTGAATAAATTCCCATCGTGAATTTATCCTTCCAAATATCCACTGACATATTACTTTGCTTTTAAACCCAGTTTATAAGTTTTATAGTCTCAACTTCCTTTTAAAATCTCAGTTTCATAAACTTAATCAATTTTCAAATTGATTTCCAAATTATTCCATTTTGAAGTAAATTCTTCACTTACTCAATTTATTCAAAACCCATTAACTTCGGATTTTATTTCTTAATTGAGATTTAAAATCTTTTAACTGAAAATAACAATTTCAGATTTCCCAAATTCCTTCTTTATCCTTTTAAATGAATTTAAACCATGAATTTTTAAATAAATTCCTTATTCCTGTAAATAATATTACTTAAGTTCTAAAATTCATTATTTTCGCTTTTCATTCAAAATCTCCTTTCCCATACTTGGAATTTATTTTTATAATTTAAAATTTCAACTTTTATCCTTTCAAATTCACTTTTTAATTTATCCAACTTTCAAAAATTATTTTTACTTAAGAATTCTCTCCTTTTATTTTCTCATCAAAAATCCAATCTATATATTTTTGATAACTCAGTATACCAAATATAATCAATCAAACACAGCATCCAATATTCCAATTATCAATATAATCCATCACAGAATATCAAATAATCATAACACAAAATTATTAGAACAATCTAAATAATTTTGAGGAATCCAGTTATTTTGAGGAATCCAATTATTAGAACAATCTAAACAATTTCAGACTTCGATTCACTATTTTTTTATTTTAACGAACAAGATTGTGAAGGATATACAATTTCGAAAATCGATTATTACTTTCTGCCATTTGTTCTGGTTTCTATTTTATTTTATTTTTTTCTCTCGGCATTTCGAAATTGGGAAAAAAGGAAGAGGGTAAGGAAGATGTTTTCACTTCCAGAAATAGGAATAGAACTATACTTATATTATTTTTTATCTTCTCTTTCTGCCTGATATCAAAGAGGAGACATGATTAGGTGGTAACGCAATTGAATTAACCAGCTACAGTATCCTGAAAAGAAGGAAAAAAATTTGATGTGAAGGGATTTTGACTGGTCAAACAGTACATGTGTATTATATTTAAATTTAAATTTAAATCGACTGGATAAATGCAACTCAAAATCTCAACATCCTACCGAGGCATGCCGCTAGGTGTTCATGATGTTAAACCCCTATTCCGAACACAATGGAAAAGGTTTTGAGTCCTAATTCGATCGTACGGAGAAGATAACTGTTTGGATCCGTTATTATATTAAATTTCCGACATGAACTTCAGTGCGTTTATATATCTATGCTCACACAACAACTCCAATCACTATGAAAATTGGAATCCGATAATAATACAATATTACAGATCCAATGGAACTGGTTTTGTCAAAATCCGAGACTGAGCCTCGAAAGGCTATTTTTGAACATCAATTTAAACGAAGTATCTTTTAAAATTGAACAAGTTACTGTTAAATTCAATTTTACCCCATCTAATACTTTCAGTATTATCAATATAAATTTTATAAGCCTTTGAAATATTTTTGACAAGCTTATAACTCCAGATTTTATATTTTACCCAATTACCAATTATATAATTCAAAAGTCGAATTTTCCAATAAATCATTATATCTTAGATCCTGAATTTACTTTATAAATGAAAACCATACCTTCCATATTCAAAATCAATTCTTAATCCAAATCAAATATTTAAATCCATTTATATATCTCAAATTAACCGTTAAAAAAAATCTGGTTCGTTACATACCAAAAGTGTTATGATTTCGAAAGTGTTATAATTTTGAAAGTGTTGCGATTCTGGAAATGAATATTATTTTAAGTGAACAACGATATCGAATTGATATTGTTTTTGAAACAAATATGATATTTTGATATGAAGTATGGACTATTTGAAAAGCAATAACCATGGTGTGAAATAAGCGTTTGTTTGTTAAAGAGACCGAGATCGGATATTGTCATACTCTCTACCAATACCGAAAACCGCTTTAACAACTATATACGTGGTGGAGATTCTAGAATGAAGTAGGATTGTTTGGTGGCGATTCGATATGAGGTATTAGCATAGCCCCGACTCTCATGAGTCAGCTTGGTGTGGCTAAAACAGGAGCCACGTTGGGCCAAGTGAGGTCATTCCTCCGATCGGACACACTTCTTCGATACCATTCTATTACTTTGTGATTTGACTGGGTGCACTTTTAATTTAGGAGTATGTCTCAAGGTGGGCTGCAGTAGCTGCTATGCATTACCACCAGATCGTATACGAAAATGGTATATCTACCTTGGCATTGCCTCGAGTGCCTTGTCGCATGCCCTATCACGCCTTCTACATTTTTGTTTTGTAACATGCCTATGTGGTGTCCTCTGTGTAAACCACTGGTTTGGTGGAGCGTACAGCATTGTATACACTATGGGAATATATAAAATGTGTTAAGGAGGATATGGGTAACGCCTTAACGCTACTTTAGTAGTTTACTTTACTATAGACATATTATAATAGCGTATATTATTACTACATAGTAGATAGTTCTATGGATTCTTAAAGGATGGGTATCCCAAACATCCTTTAAGTTATTTGTATTTCAGTTGACATTTCACTTAAGTTAAATTTACTGATATAAGAATGTTAATTCTGACTCGAGTATTTTGTGTTTTTCTTTATGCTCGGGTCAAATTGAGTGTCACAACATTTCAAACTCACCTTTAGAGGTTGGAGCTTTGTTTGAAGATCTATCTATCCATCTATCAGTTACTTTAGTTTGTTCCAGTCATTTATGTTCAGACTCGACAATTGCTTATGCATTAGAGATTCATTTGTATTTGAGATTTTGTTGTATTTTTTTCACTCTGTTGTTTATATAGTAGCTTCATGAACTACTATTTATCTATTTCGCTACATACTGTTATATTACTCTGTGTTTGTGATGACCCACATTACAGAAGATTTAAATCGACAATAGTCCACACATATCTGACTTAAATAATCCAGAATGTAGATAATAAATGGGCTAAATAAGAAAAATAATAAGAGAAGAAGAAAAAAACATAGAATCCCATAGCGGGAATGATAAAATATAATAATCAAATAAACAATCCTTGAAGCTGTTTACTATATATTTGATTTTAATCTCTACACATCTATCAGAGTTATACATATATATATATATATATATATATATATATATATATACATTGGGGACAAATAATCAATACAGCAGAATAACATGATGCATGGGATAATAATATAAGTAATATACCAAAAATCCATCTTCGTCCTCGAGAGAATAATCTTAAATACGCTGAAGCAAAAAACTCAGGACTGACCCGAGCATAATGAAAAGATAAAACACTTGAGTTAGAACTAAAATACTCCTATGTAAGTCAAATCAATATCACAAATATGAGTGCAATAACTAAAGAGATGTTACAGGATTTTCCATCTTCTAAGGATCCATTAATCTATTTATAATATTATCGCAATAATAGATAAAGTCTTTCAGTAAAGTAAATATCAAAATAGCGTTAAGGCTTTATATTGATCCACCTTCACACATTTTATAGTTTTAGACCAAAGTTAATGGGCTCGTATAAAGATAAATATGACAGGGCACATGAGGCAACGCCCAAGGCAGGAGTCTACCAGTTTACCCTTTCTGGCTGGTCGTAACCCATCCGTGGCCGATCGTGACAGTCAATCCAACCGAAAAAATGTGCACCCATCGAATACGAAATCACAATAGTAATACTAGGGATCAACATCGCTAAAGGCAGCTAACCTCAATTGTAACGATCCAGAAATTTTAGTAATTAAAATTTGAATATTTAATTAATTTTAAGTATTAATATGTGAATTTATAAGTCAAATGAATTTTATTTGAATTATTGGATTTAATTGGATTATTAAATCGATAATTTAATATGTTGAATTTTGGAAATAATTGAAAATTGAGTTAAATATGATTGAAAATGATTTGTAAAATTTTATTTTATCATGTTGAAGTTAGAACGATATTTTAGAACTTTTAAAATCGAATTAAAAGTTAATTTGTGAAAATTGAATATTTTGATATTTAAATCGACTAGTGAAAATAGCCAATTTTTGAACAGTCTCAGAATTGAACGAAACCAGTTCCATTGGATCCGTAATAGTTAGTTATTACCGGATTTCAATTTTCGTGTCAATCGGAGCTATCGTTTGATCGTGGCAGTTCGAAACGCATCGAATTGTTTTTAATATTAATTTGGCGAGTTAAAATAGCCATTTTTCAAAAAGTCTCGGATTTCGACGAAACCAGTTTCATCGGATCCGTAATGTGATATTATTGTATGGTTTTAAATTTCGTGTCAATTGGATTTACCGTTTGTCCGATACAAATTAAAACGCCTAGAAAATCGTTTAAATCGGTTTAATTTAAATTGAACGTTTATTGCCATAACTCGCACAGATGATCGAATTAGCTTTCGAAACCTGTTCCATTGTGTCCGGAACGCGGAGTAAACCCTAGGAACGTCAGTTTCGGCGCGTAAATCGGAGTTTGGAAATCCCGGATGAATAGTGTCGTTCGATTCTCTATAAATAGACACCCTCCCCTTCATAAATTAAAAAAAAAAAAAATTTCTAAACCTAACCCTAGCCAGCCGCCACTAACATTATCAACGACCAGAATTTTTCCTCCTTCCTCCCTCGACTACTCCAAATCCATCAACAATTAGACGAAGACATCAACTACAATATTGTTGAGCAGGATGAGAGCTTCGATGTGAACGGTGATGATGAGGTTTGGCGTCACGTGGAGGTGGGAAAGTGGCTGCGTGCGTGCCACGTTCACTTGTGTGCGCGAGTATCAGGGAGTGGCCGAGCTTGCTCTTGTCGAGGCCGAACGTAGAGGAGGCTAGGGGCTATGCGATGGAGTATCTTGATCGAGTTCAAGTCGCTCGAATTGGTTGCAATAATTAACCTTAATATGGATGAATGGGTTTCTTTACACGGCTTTGTTACTGGGAAGAAACGTGAAGAGGAGAGAAGGGGAAACACGGCCGAGATCTAGGGGATGTGAAAACAACGGCTCTGATTGCATAGGTTGAAAATAAGAAAAGAAATATGTAAATTTATTTATATTATAATTGTACAAACTTTAAACTGCGGTATCTCTTTCATAAGAGGTCCGTTTCGGACAAGATTTTTTGCGTTGGAATCGTATGGACGAGCACTACGCGATGAAGTTGGATTGGAGTCATTTGGAGTTAGTGAGAATTTTGGGTAAAATTAAATGCGCGTTTAATTTTATTCGAAATAAATCGCTAAAATGAAATTAAAATCAAGGTGAGAACTTCTCACTCAATCGAATCGGTTTCGATTTTATTTTAAATAGTTAGATTTAAAATATTTGAATGCATGTTTGAATGATGATTGTTATCTATTGATTGTTAAAATAGACATTATGCACCGTTAGTAAGCGGATGTTATTTATTAAAAACATATACCGCTAATATTTCATAAACAGTGAAATTGGTATTATATATAATATCAATATATATATATTGGCATATGTATATATTGGAGTTATTGATTTTCCGCATTTGTTTAGCGGATGAGACCCTATTGCGTCGTCTATTAAGCGGATAATATTTTAAATCCCATATACCGCGATAATTCCGTACTGGAGCGGAATTGGTATTGTGCTAATGTTTGTGGATGCAGAGAAACGGGTTGGAGGGATCCAACTGGATTCCTCAACAGTATTTATTTGATTATGGATATTTTGATATTCATTGATTTTCATATCGATATATGATATCGTTGTAGTCGTGATTGACTATTTGGTGTGTAGCATCATTGGTCCAAGTTTTGGAATTTTAAAATGTTTTTAAAGTGATTTTTGAAAGTATAAGTTATAAAATATTTTTGGAATTGATTTATTTTAAATAAATAAATGTTATAATTTTAATGTTATAAAAATTATGATATTTTTGAGAAATATAGTTAAAAAACTAATTTTTGAAAATATGGGTTAATAACTTTGTAAAAAGAGTTTAAATTGGGATTTATTGAATTTATTATAAAGAGATAAAAATATAGGATTTATAAAATTTAATTATTTTATAAATCAAAATGATGAAGTTTTTAAAGGAGTTTAAAGACATTTTAAAATAGTAATATAAATTGATTTATATTAAAGGATTTATAAATGGATATTTATAAATTGAAATATTGACATTATAAAACGAGTTTTTTATAAGTGTTTGAATGAAGTGAAAATGAATTTTGTAAATGAATGGAATTTATAAAATTAAAAATGGTGAAGTTATAAATGAAATTTATAAATAGTAAGATTTATAAATTTTATAAAGTTATTAAAAGAATAGTTTTGAATAAATCATTGAATCTTATAAGTTATAGGATTTATAATTATGAAGTTCAAAGGAACGGTTTTTGTAAACGAATAAATTATAAGTATTTAACTTATAATATGAACTTTTAGTTTATAATTGAGTCATAAACTGGAATAGGTTAATAAAGGAATTTATAAAAGGAAGTTGTTATAAAATAAATAGAAAAAGGAATTTATAAACGTTGTTTTATAAATTCGTAAACGACTTATTTTGAGAAGTAAATTGTTGAAACCTATAAATGGAGTTATATTCACGTTCTAGACAGTGAATAATCCTTTGAAATAAAATGAATGAAAGGATGGAATTTGTTAACGTGGTATATTCACGTTTTTGAATAGTGAATAATATGTTAAAGAAAATGTTTAGATTTGATGTTTTAAATAGAATTAAAACGATCTAACGATGTTTTAAAATGTGTTGAGATTCGAAACCATAGATTTCAACATTCATTGTTGAAATAGTCGTTTTCGAGAAATAGAAGGAAATGGTAGACTATAACACTGTTGTTATAGTAAATGATTTCCGAAAGGAAATGTTTTGTATAGTATTGGGATTTATATATCTATTTTAATTTCAAATCCCTATACTAGTGATTTTGGGTTGTCGTAACGAGGTTTTACGTAACATTCGTTTTGGCCTAAATAAATATGTTTAAGAGAATGATTTTCTTAAAGAATGAAATATATACTTAATTTCGATTTAAGTATATTGAATATATTCCAAGTGTTGAAAATAAATAAAATTTGTGAATTACTTATGAATAAATAAGTATGGAAATGTTTTCAAATATTTCATTGAATATTATGAGAATTTATCTTTTTGAAGATAAATTGAAATGAATAATTGAAATCGTATATTCATAGATATTTTGGAATCTGGTGATGTGTGCATATCCATTGATAGTTCAATAACCGACTATCAATATTTCCCTTTGAATGGGTAATTGATGTGATTTGTTTGAATTTGAATGCCACACTTATTTTTCAATAAGCGCTCACTATTCGGGTTAACCGGGAAAGGACCATGGGGTCGTATAACCCATTCCGAATATGTGATACGTCGTTATGAATTGCATTTGAAGATCGGTGTTGAAGACCCGGTATTTGCGAGAGCGATAGGATGACCTGTCGATTGACTCTGCACCGAGTAGCTACGGTATTGAGTTCTCCAAATGTGATGGGAAATCCGATCAGGATTGTGGATATCCGGATTGCAAGGACTTCTTTGTAAGTGCCTTCGGTTTTGTTCGAGCCCGGAACAGACTTGTATGGATTGTATGTCTGACATTACAAATTGAGATATAAAGCCGATTTCATTCAAATATATTTCTATTGGTGGCGGAGAATTTATTCTTTTAGCTTAACACCCTTCTCTGAGACGTACGAGCTCAGAGGTTATGTAGTTGAATGTTATCAGCGATATATTCCCAATTTGGTAATGTGACATGCTGAGTGTTGCTGTAAATGATCATTGTGTTGATTATTTGTGATAGGATCGTTTATTTGATCGTCTATCCTGGTGATCATTTCTATGATCATTTGTTGACCCAAAGCATGGCTTTTGTATAAAGTATGTTTTTGTGGACGTGACTTCGTCGAGCCTCACACCCCATGAATGGTCAAAACAGGAAAGATGCGGCAAGGTTATGAGGGGTAGCGCCCTTTAGGATATGTGCATTTCCTTCTGGAAAAGGGTGGTATCATGGTATGGAGCCCAGATACTTACTCATGTTGAAAACACTTTATGATTGTGTGAATTGACTGCGAGCGCTCAGTGAAAGGTCCCAAAGGACCGGGGGATGGCATATTCGGTCAGTTGTTACTCAGTTAGGGGTAACCCGGCCTTGTGTTGGTAGAGATCCGGTTTGGTTCTCGGGGATGTCCATCCAGAGGCATTCTCATGTGGCAATGGGAAGTTCCTTGGCCTGATCATTCGTTGGAAATCCAAAGAAACAATACGAGACTTGTACGGTTTTAGTTGTATAACCTGCTATGGAATGTGGCGGTAACCTGCTATTGAACATAGTTAGCTATAGTAGGCATACGATAATGGTCGTATGTTGGCTAAGATTTATATTCTACTTTCGAAATGAATTTTTCCTACACTATGCACTAATAATAATATCAAATGTTCTTTTAAATGCGTATCAAGCATCTTTGACTATCATAAGGAGAAATCTCCTCCGATTCTGCGTTTGCATTGTGTGTGTGTGCGGGAGGCCTTATGGTAGTCTCATTTTTAAAAGCATTGCGAATTAACTTTAAAAATATTCCTTTATTTTGATTTTTAAAGATAAATAAACTGTTTTGAGTTCTCACACCAGTCACATGACTGACTCGGAGTTTATTGTTTTCCTTCCTAAACTCTGGGTGCCCACCAATTTTCACACGGGCAGTCAAGAGTTAAGGTTTATCAGGATATTCTGGATATTCTGGAATTGCTGGAGGCAAGATGGATGGCATGGCGTATTACTAGTATATAGTATTTCTTTTTCCGCTGTTTGTTGTTGTATGATGTTGTACACTCTGATGTAATGAAATGTAATGTATAAAATGTAATAACTGATATAGTTCTTTGTTTAAAGATTATTCATTTATTTATTATATGTTGTTCCGCTGCGAATTGTGAGATTCTGATTTTGTTCTGTTGTGTTCTGTTCCGTGTTATTTTCTGTTTTCTTTTCTCTCTATTTTCTACCTTCTTATCTCTTCTTCTATCCTCTTTCTATTTCTTAAACATTGATAATTCGTATTTCTGTTCATCTTGAATTAATCTATGGAGATTAGTTATATTCAAGGGGTACGGATTTGCGGGTCTTCACAGGTGGTATCAGAGCTTATGGTTAAGCGACAACCATGGTTCTGTTGGGTATTACTCATTAGAGATAGAGTCAGTAGTACTCTAGATTGAGTTTGAGTGTAATAATAGATATGAGAGCGTATTTGTTAGTAAATATAAAATTGTTTTATATTGTGATGATTGGTTTGTTGAGTGGCATATGAACTTTCGTCAGTGTGGTCCGCAAGACTATGCCGAAGGGGTTTCTAAACACTTGAATAGAACAATTCGACACAATATTGTTTTAAATTGGGTAAATGAAATAATTTTACCTTGATTATATTTTTATATGTAAAGAAATAATTTTTCAAAATTATTAAAGTGTATATAAGTGGATTGTTTGGTTGTTTGAATAACCTAAATAAAAGAATAATTGTATAAGATAATGAACTATAAGAATTGAATTATAATTAAAGTGATTTACAATTGAGAAATAAACTTATGTATATAAGAAGTGAAACTATATGAATATAACTTAAGAGTTGTTGAATGAAGTTGATATTAGTATCAAAATAAATTAATAAAGTTAAGTGATAAATGTGAACTTGAGTTATGTAAATGAAATTCAACTTTTGTAATTGAATTGAATTAATGGATTGAATGTTAATCAATTAAATGTGAATTTAGTTGGTATGAAATAATGGATATAAGTGTTAATTCATTAAAATCTAATGTTATTGGAAAGTTGAATAATTGAATAAAAAAATCAATTTAATTAAACCAAATGAATATATGCAAAGGGATTTGGTTGTAAAGAATATACTTTGATTGTTATATGGTTGTTAGTTGATTGTATATAATTCATTAAGTATTAATGAAATTGAGTTAATGAAATTGGAAGCTAAATTAATTGAAATTCAATTGGAAGTTAAGTGAATCTTAAATAGAATTGAATTTGATTTGGAAGTGAACCAACTTGAATATGAATTAGCGAATATAAACTAATTGAAAATGAATGTTGGTAAGAACATCCACTATTAAAGAATCAAAAGTGATTAAATTGAAAACCCAATTCATCGAATATTAATGAGAATATGAATGAATATTTATTGGTTATGAATGCTAGTTGGTTGATGTTTGCATTTGTTATTTTGTTTCATTTGCTATGTTGGCATATATAGTTATTATGTTGCTATATGATGTATATTGATACTATTGTCTATATGCATGATTCTCATGTTGTTTGTTGAGTGTTTAGTAGGTGCGGATCGCGTTTGCTTCGCATTTGGAGCTCGCTTTCGCGCTATATTAGCCGTATATGCTTGCTAATAAAATATAAGGTACATATCTCGGATTACATACCGTACTTTTATACTTTTTTCCCTTCGGGATGCCTCATTACTTGATGAGATGTATATTTGTGATATATATACTGTCATTTTTTTTCGGATCGAGCCGCGCAAAGAAGACTATGACGAAGTTTTCCGAAAATTTAAGGCGTTAGAATTTTTTTGAGAAAATGGGAAAATTTTGAAAACTTTAACTTTGATTTTGGAATTGAAAGTTAAATGATATAGTTTGTTTTTGAAAAGATAACTAAGTATGATTTGAAAACTTAGTAAAGTTATTGTAAGAAGTTTGACTATGGATTTTGGGATAATTAATAAATTCTATAACTTTTCTTACTTAATAATTTCGAGGACGAAATTCTTTTAAGGGGGGAAGATTGTAACGATCCAGAAATTTTAGTAATTAAAATTTGAATATTTAATTAATTTTAAGTATTAATTTGTGAATTTATAAGTCAAATGAATTTTATTTGAATTATTGGATTTAATTGGATTATTAAATCGATAATTTAATATGTTGAATTATGGAAATAATTGAAAATTGAGTTAAATATGATTGAAAATGATTGTAAAATTTTATTTTATCATGTTGAAGTTAGAACGATATTTTAGAACTTTTAAAATCGAATTAAAAGTTAATTTGTGAAAATTGAATATTTTGATATTTAAATCGACTAGTGAAAATAGCCAATTTTTGAACAGTCTCACAATTGAACGAAACCAGTTCAATTGGATCCGTAATAGTTAGTTATTACCGGATTTCAATTTTCGTGTCAATCGGAGCTATCGTTTGATCGTGGCAGCTCGAAACGCATCGAATTGTTTTTAATATTAATTTGGCGAGTTAAAATAGCCATTTTTCAAAAAGTCTCGGATTTCGACGAAACCAGTTTCATCGGATCCGTAATGTGATATTATTGTATGGTTTTAAATTTCGTGTCAATTGGATTTACCGTTTGTCCGATACAAATTAAAACGCCTAGAAAATCGTTTAAATCGGTTTAATTTAAATTGAACGTTTATTGCCATAACTCGCACAGATGATCGAATTAGCTTTCGAAACCTGTTCCATTGTGTCCGGAACGCGGAGTAAACCCTAGGAATGTCAGTTTCGGCGCGTAAATCGGAGTTTGGAAATCCCGGATGAATAGTGTCGTTCGATTCTCTATAAATAGACACCCTCCCCTTCATAAATTAAAAAAAAAAAATTTCTAAACCTAACCCTAGCCAGCCGCCACTAACATTATCAACGACCAGAATTTTCCCTCCTTCCTCCCTCGATTACTCCAAATCCATCAACAATTAGACGAAGACATCAACTACAATATTGTTGAGCACGATGAGAGCTTCGATGTGAACGGTGATGATGAGGTTTGGCGTCACGTGGAGGTGGGAAAGTGGCTGCGTGCGTGCCACGTTCACTTGCGTGCGCGAGTATTAGGGAGTGGCCGAGCTTGCTCTTGTCGAGGCCGAACGTAGAGGAGGCTATGGGCTATGCGATGGAGTATCTTGATCGAGTTCAAGTCGCTCGAATTGGTTGCAATAATTAACCTTAATATGGATGAATGGGTTTCTTTACACGGCTTTGTTACTGGGAAGAAACGTGAAGAGGAGAGAAGGGGAAACACGGCCGAGATCTAGGGGATGTGAAAACAACGGCTCTGATTGCATAGGTTGAAAATAAGAAAAGAAATATGTAAATTTATTTATATTATAATTGTACAAACTTTAAACTGCGGTATCTCTTTCATACGAGGTCCGTTTCGGACGAGATTTTTTGCGTTGGAATCGTATGGACGAGCACTACGCGATGAAGTTGGATTGGAGTCGTTTGGAGTTAGTGAGAATTTTGGGTAAAATTAAACGCGCGTTTAATTTTATTCGAAATAAATCGCTAAAACGAAATTAAAATCAAGGTGAGAACTTCTCACTCAATCGAATCGGTTTCGATTTTATTTTAAATAGTTAGATTTAAAATATTTGAATGCATGTTTGAATGATGATTGTTATCTATTGATTGTTAAAATAGACATTATGCGCCGTTAGTAAGCGGATGTTATTTATTAAAAACATATACCGCGAATATTTCATAAACAGTGAAATTGGTATTATATATAATATCAATATATATATATTGGCATATGTATATATTGGAGTAATTGATTTTCCGCATTTGTTTAGCGGATGAGACCCTATTGCGCCGTCTATTAAGCGGATAATATTTTAAATCCCATATACCGCGATAATTCTGTACTGGAGCGGAATTGGTATTGTGCTAATGTTTGTGGATGCAGGGAAACAGGTTGGAGGGATCCAACTGGATTCCTCAACAGTATTTATTTGATTATGGATATTTTGATATTCATTGATTTTCATATCGATATATGATATCGTTGTAGTCGTGATTGACTATTTGGTGTGTAGCATCATTGGACCAAGTTTTGGAATTTTAAAATGTTTTTAAAGTGATTTTTGAAAGTATAAGTTATAAAATATTTTTGGAATTGATTTATTTTAAATAAATAAATGTTATAATTTTAATGTTATAAAAATTATGATATTTTTGAGAAATATAGTTAAAAAACTGATTTTTGAAAATATGGGTTAATAACTTTGTAAAAAGAGTTTAAATTGGGACTTATTGAATTTATTATAAAGAGATAAAAATATAGGATTTATAAAATTTAATTATTTTATAAATCAAAATGATGAAGTTTTTAAAGGAGTTTAAAGACATTTTAAAATAGTAATATAAATTGATTTATATTAAAGGATTTATAAATGGATATTTATAAATTGAAATATTGACATTATAAAACGAGTTTTTTATAAGTGTTTGAATGAAGTGAAAATGAATTTTGTAAATGAATGGAATTTATAAAATTAAAAATGGTGAAGTTATAAATGAAATTTATAAATAGTAAGATTTATAAATTTTATAAAGTTATTAAAAGAATAGTTTTGAATAAATCATTGAATCTTATAAGTTATAGGATTTATAATTATGAAGTTCAAAGGAACGGTTTTTGTAAACGAATAAATTATAAGTATTTAACTTATAATATGAACTTTTAGTTTATAATTGAGTCATAAACTGGAATAGGTTAATAAAGGAATTTATAAAAGGAAGTTGTTATAAAATAAATAGAAAAAGGAATTTATAAACGTTGTTTTATAAATTCGTAAACGACTTATTTTGAGAAGTAAATTGTTGAAACCTATAAATGGAGTTATATTCACGTTCTAGACAGTGAATAATCCTTTGAAATAAAATGAATGAAAGGATGGAATTTGTTAACGTGGTATATTCACGTTTTTGAATAGTGAATAATATGTTAAAGAAAATGTTTAGATTTGATGTTTTAAATAGAATTAAAACGATCTAACGATGTTTTAAAATGTGTTGAGATTCGAAACCATAGATTTCAACATTCATTGTTGAAATAGACGTTTTCGAGAAATAGAAGGAAATGGTAGACTATAACACTGTTGTTATAGTAAATGATTTCCGAAAGGAAATGTTTTGTATAGTATTGGGATTTATATATCTATTTTAATTTCAAATCCCTATACTAGTGATTTTGGGTTGTCGTAACGAGGTTTTACGTAACATTCGTTTTGGCCTAAATAAATATGTTTAAGAGAATGATTTTCTTAAAGAATGAAATATATACTTAATTTCGATTTAAGTATATTGAATATATTCCAAGTGTTGAAAATAAATAAAATTTGTGAATTACTTATGAATAAATAAGTATGGAAATGTTTTCAAATATTTCATTGAATATTATGAGAATTTATCTTTTTGAAGATAAATTGAAATGAATAATTGAAATCGTATATTCATAGATATTTTGGAATCTGGTGATGTGTGCATATCCATTGATAGTTCAATAACCGACTATCAATATTTCCCTTCGAATGGGTAATTGATGTGATTTGTTTGAATTTGAATGCCACACTTATTTTTCAATAAGCGCTCACTATTCGGGTTAACCGGGAAAGGACCATGGGGTCGTATAACCCATTCCGAATATGTGATACGTCGTTATGAATTGCATTTGAAGATCGGTGTTGAAGACCCGGTATTTGCGAGAGCGATAGGATGACCTGTCGATTGACTCTGCACCGAGTAGCTACGGTATTGAGTTCTCCATATGTGATGGGAAATCCGATCAGGATTGTGGATATCCGGATTGCAAGGACTTCTTTGTAAGTGCCTTCGGTTTTGTTCGAGCCCGGAACAGACTTGTATGGATTGTATGTCTGACATTACAAATTGAGATATAAAGCCGATTTCATTCAAATATATTTCTATTGGTGGCGAAGAATTTATTCTTTTAGCTTAACACCCTTCTCTGAGACGTACGAGCTCATAGGTTATGTAGTTGAATGTTATCAGCGATATATTCCCAATTTGGTAATGTGACATGCTGAGTGTTGCTGTAAATGATCATTGTGTTGATTATTTGTGATAGGATCGTTTATTTGATCGTCTATCCTGGTGATCATTTCTATGATCATTTGTTGACCCAAAGCATGGCTTTTGTATAAAGTATGTTTTTGTGGACGTGACTTCGTCGAGCCTCACACCCCGTGAATGGTCAAAACAGGAAAGATGCGGCAAGGTTATGAGGGGTAGCGCCCTTTAGGATATGTGCATTTCCTTCTGGAAAAGGGTGGTATCATGGTATGGAGCCCAGATACTTACTCATGTTGAAAACACTTTATGATTGTGTGAATTGACTGAGAGCGCTCGGTGAAAGGTCCCAAAGGACCGGGGGATGGCATATTCGGTCAGTTGTTACTCAGTTAGGGGTAACCCGGCCTTGTGTTGGTAGAGATCCGGTTTGGTTCTCGGGGATGTCCATCCAGAGGCATTCTCATGTGGCAATGGGAAGTTCCTTGGCCTGATCATTCGTTGGAAATCCAAAGAAACAATACGAGACTTGTACGGTTTTAGTTGTATAACCTGCTATGGAATGTGGCGGTAACCTGCTATTGAACATAGTTAGCTATAGTAGGCACACGATAATGGTCGTATGTTGGCTAAGATTTATATTCTACTTTCGAAATGAATTTTTCCTACACTATGCACTAATAATAATATCAAATGTTCTTTTAAATGCGTATCAAGCATCTTTGACTATCATAAGGAGAAATCTCCTCCGATTCTGCGTTTGCATTGTGTGTGTGTGTGCGGGAGGCCTTATGGTAGTCTCATTTTTAAAAGCATTGCGAATTGACTTTAAAAATATTCCTTTATTTTGATTTTTAAAGATAAATAAACTGTTTTTAGTTCTCACACCAGTCACATGACTGACTCAGAGTTTATTGTTTTCCTTCCTAAACTCTGGGTGCCCACCAATTTTCACACGGGCAGTCAAGAGTTAAGGTTTATCAGGATATTCTGGATATTCTGGAATTGCTGGAGGCAAGATGGATGGCATGGCGTATTACTAGTATATAGTATTTCTTTTTCCGCTGTTTGTTGTTGTATGATGTTGTACACTCTGATGTAATGAAATGTAATGTATAAAATGTAATAACTGATATAGTTCTTTGTTTAAAGATTATTCATTTATTTATTATATGTTGTTCCGCTGCGAATTGTGAGATTCTGATTTTGTTCTGTTGTGTTCTGTTCCGTGTTATTTTCTGTTTTCTTTTCTCTCTATTTTCTACCTTCTTATCTCTTCTTCTATCCTCTTTCTATTTCTTAAACATTGATAATTCGTATTTCTGTTCATCTTGAATTAATCTATGGAGATTAGTTATATTCAAGGGGTACGGATTTGCGGGTCTTCACAGGTGGTATCAGAGCTTATGGTTAAGCGACAACCATGGTTCTGTTGGGTATTACTCATTAGAGATAGAGTCAGTAGTACTCTAGATTGAGTTTGAGTGTAATAATAGATATGAGAGCGTATTTGTTAGTAAATATAAAATTGTTTTATATTGTGATGATTGGTTTGTTGAGTGGCATATGAACTTTCGTCAGTGTGGTCCGCAAGACTATGCCGAAGGGGTTTCTAAACACTTGAATAGAACAATTCGACACAATATTGTTTTAAATTGGGTAAATGAAATAATTTTACCTTGATTATATTTTTATATGTAAAGAAATAATTTTTCAAAATTATTAAAGTGTATATAAGTGGATTGTTTGGTTGTTTGAATAACCTAAATAAAAGAATAATTGTATAAGATAATGAATTATAAGAATTGAATTATAATTAAAGTGATTTACAATTGAGAAATAAACTTATGTATATAAGAAGTGAAACTATATGAATATAACTTAAGAGTTGTTGAATGAAGTTGATATTAGTATCAAAATAAATTAATAAAGTTAAGTGATAAATGTGAACTTGAGTTATGTAAATGAAATTCAACTTTTGTAATTGAATTGAATTAATGGATTGAATGTTAATCAATTAAATGTGAATTTAGTTGGTATGAAATAATGGATATAAGTGTTAATTCATTAAAATCTAATGTTATTGGAAAGTTGAATAATTGAATAAAAAAATCAATTTAATTAAACCAAATGAATATATGCAAAGGGATTTGGTTGTAAAGAATATACTTTGATTGTTATATGGTTGTTAGTTGATTGTATATAATTCATTAAGTATTAATGAAATTGAGTTAATGAAATTGGAAGCTAAATTAATTGAAATTCAATTGGAAGTTAAGTGAATCTTAAATAGAATTGAATTTGATTTGGAAGTGAACCAACTTGAATATGAATTAGCGAATATAAACTAATTGAAAATGAATGTTGGTAAGAACATCCACTATTAAAGAATCAAAAGTGATTAAATTGAAAACCCAATTCATTGAATATTAATGAGAATATGAATGAATATTTATTGGTTATGAATGCTAGTTGGTTGATGTTTGCATTTGTTATTTTGTTTCATTTGCTATGTTGGCATATATAGTTATTATGTTGCTATATGATGTATATTGATACTATTGTCTATATGCATGATTCTCATGTTGTTTGTTGAGTGTTTAGTAGGTGCGGATCGCGTTTGCTTCGCATTTGGAGCTCGCTTTCGCGCTATATTAGCCGTATATGCTTGCTAATAAAATATAAGGTACATATCTCGTATTACATACCGTACTTTTATACTTTTTTCCCTTCGGGATGCCTCATTACTTGATGAGATGTATATTTGTGATATATATACTGTCATTTTTTTTTTCGGATCGAGCCGCGCAAAGGAGACTATGACGAATTTTTCCGAAAATTTAAGGCGTTAGAATTTTTTTGAGAAAATGGGAAAATTTTGAAAACTTTAACTTTGATTTTGGAATTGAAAGTTAAATGATATAGTTTGTTTTTGAAAAGATAACTAAGTATGATTTGAAAACTTAGTAAAGTTATTGTAAGAAGTTTGACTATGGATTTTGGGAAAATTAATAAATTCTATAACTTTTCTTACTTAATAATTTCGAGGACGAAATTCTTTTAAGGGGGGAAGATTGTAACGATCTAGAAATTTTAGTAATTAAAATTTGAATATTTAATTAATTTTAAGTATTAATTTGTGAATTTATAAGTCAAGTGAATTTTATTTGAATTATTGGATTTAATTGGATTATTAAATCGATAATTTAATATGTTGAATTATGGAAATAATTGAAAATTGAGTTAAATATGATTGAAAATGATTTGTAAAATTTTATTTTATCATGTTGAAGTTAGAACGATATTTTAGAACTTTTAAAATCGAATTAAAAGTTAATTTGTGAAAATTGAATATTTTGATATTTAAATCGACTAGTGAAAATAGCCAATTTTTGAACAGTCTCAGAATTGAATGAAACCAGTTCCATTGGATCCGTAATAGTTAGTTATTACCGGATTTCAATTTTCGTGTCAATCGGAGCTATCGTTTGATCGTGGCAGCTCGAAACGCATCGAATTGTTTTTAATATTAATTTGGCGAGTTAAAATAGCCATTTTTCAAAAAGTCTCGGATTTCGACGAAACCAGTTTCATCGGATCCGTAATGTGATATTATTGTATGGTTTTAAATTTCGTGTCAATTGGATTTACCGTTTGTCCGATACAAATTAAAACGCCTAGAAAATCGTTTAAATCGGTTTAATTTAAATTGAACGTTTATTGCCATAACTCGCACAGATGATCGAATTAGCTTTCGAAACCTGTTCCATTGTGTCCGGAACGTGGAGTAAACCCTAGGAACGTCAGTTTCGGCGCGTAAATCGGAGTTTGGAAATCCCGGATGAATAGTGTCGTTCGATTCTCTATAAATAGACACCCTCCCCTTCATAAATTAAAAAAAAAAATTTCTAAACCTAACCCTAGCCAGCCGCCACTAACATTATCAACGACCAGAATTTTCCCTCCTTCCTCCCTCGATTACTCCAAATCCATCAACAATTAGACGAAGACATCAACTACAATATTGTTGAGCACGATGAGAGCTTCGATGTGAACGGTGATGATGAGGTTTGGCGTCACGTGGAGGTGGGAAAGTGGCTGCGTGCGTGCCACGTTCACTTGCGTGCGCGAGTATCAGGGAGTGGCCGAGCTTGCTCTTGTCGAGGCCGAACGTAGAGGAGGCTAGGGGCTATGCGATGGAGTATCTTGATCGAGTTCAAGTCGCTCGAATTGGTTGCAATAATTAACCTTAATATGGATGAATGGGTTTCTTTACACGGCTTTGTTACTGGGAAGAAACGTGAAGAGGAGAGAAGGGGAAACACGGCCGAGATCTAGGGGATGTGAAAACAACGGCTCTGATTGCATAGGTTGAAAATAAGAAAAGAAATATGTAAATTTATTTATATTATAATTGTACAAACTTTAAACTGCGGTATCTCTTTCATACGAGGTCTGTTTCGGACGAGATTTTTTGCGTTGGAATCGTATGGACGAGCACTATGCGATGAAGTTGGATTGGAGTCATTTGGAGTTAGTGAGAATTTTGGGTAAAATTAAACGCGCGTTTAATTTTATTCGAAATAAATCGCTAAAACGAAATTAAAATCAAGGTGAGAACTTCTCACTCAATCGAATCGGTTTCGATTTTATTTTAAATAGTTAGATTTAAAATATTTGAATGCATGTTTGAATGATGATTGTTATCTATTGATTGTTAAAATAGACATTATGCGCCGTTAGTAAGTGGATGTTATTTATTAAAAACATATACCGCGAATATTTCATAAACAGTGAAATTGGTATTATATATAATATCAATATATATATATTGGCATATGTATATATTGGAGTTATTGATTTTCCGCATTTGTTTAGCGGATGAGACCCTATTGCGCCGTCTATTAAGCGGATAATATTTTAAATCCCATATACCGCGATAATTCCGTACTGGAGCGGAATTGGTATTGTGCTAATGTTTGTGGATGCAGGGAAACAGGTTGGAGGGATCCAACTGGATTCCTCAACAGTATTTATTTGATTATGGATATTTTGATATTCATTGATTTTCATATCGATATATGATATCGTTGTAGTCGTGATTGACTATTTGGTGTGTAGCATCATTGGACCAAGTTTTGGAATTTTAAAATGTTTTTAAAGTGATTTTTGAAAGTATAAGTTATAAAATATTTTTGGAATTGATTTATTTTAAATAAATAAATGTTATAATTTTAATGTTATAAAAATTATGATATTTTTGAGAAATATAGTTAAAAAACTGATTTTTGAAAATATGGGTTAATAACTTTGTAAAAAGAGTTTAAATTGGGATTTATTGAATTTATTATAAAGAGATAAAAATATAGGATTTATAAAATTTAATTATTTTATAAATCAAAATGATGAAGTTTTTAAAGGAGTTTAAAGACATTTTAAAATAGTAATATAAATTGATTTATATTAAATGATTTATAAATGGATATTTATAAATTGAAATATTGACATTATAAAACGAGTTTTTTATAAGTGTTTGAATGAAGTGAAAATGAATTTTGTAAATGAATGGAATTTATAAAATTAAAAATGGTGAAGTTATAAATGAAATTTATAAATAGTAAGATTTATAAATTTATAAAGTTATTAAAAGAATAGTTTTGAATAAATCATTGAATCTTATAAGTTATAGGATTTATAATTATGAAGTTCAAAGGAACGGTTTTTGTAAACGAATAAATTATAAGTATTTAACTTATAATATGAACTTTTAGTTTATAATTGAGTCATAAACTGGAATAGGTTAATAAAGGAATTTATAAAAGGAAGTTGTTATAAAATAAATAGAAAAAGGAATTTATAAACGTTGTTTTATAAATTCGTAAACGACTTATTTTGAGAAGTAAATTGTTGAAACCTATAAATGGAGTTATATTCACGTTCTAGACAGTGAATAATCCTTTGAAATAAAATGAATGAAAGGATGGAATTTGTTAACGTAGTATATTCACGTTTTTGAATAGTGAATAATATGTTAAAGAAAATGTTTAGATTTGATGTTTTAAATAGAATTAAAACGATCTAACGATGTTTTAAAATGTGTTGAGATTCGAAACCATAGATTTCAACATTCATTGTTGAAATAGACGTTTTCGAGAAATAGAAGGAAATGGTAGACTATAACACTGTTGTTATAGTAAATTATTTCCGAAAGGAAATGTTTTGTATAGTATTGGGATTTATATATCTATTTTAATTTCAAATCCCTATACTAGTGATTTTGGGTTGTCGTAACGAGGTTTTACGTAACATTCGTTTTGGCCTAAATAAATATGTTTAAGAGAATGATTTTCTTAAAGAATGAAATATATACTTAATTTCGATTTAAGTATATTGAATATATTCCAAGTGTTGAAAATAAATAAAATTTGTGAATTACTTATGAATAAATAAGTATGGAAATGTTTTCAAATATTTCATTGAATATTATGAGAATTTATCTTTTTGAAGATAAATTGAAATGAATAATTGAAATCGTATATTCATAGATATTTTGGAATCTGGTGATGTGTGCATATCCATTGATAGTTCAATAACCGACTATCAATATTTCCCTTCGAATGGGTAATTGATGTGATTTGTTTGAATTTGAATGCCACACTTATTTTTCAATAAGCGCTCACTATTCGGGTTAACCGGGAAAGGACCATGGGGTCGTATAACCCATTCCGAATATGTGATACGTCGTTATGAATTGCATTTGAAGATCGGTGTTGAAGACCCGGTATTTGCGAGAGCGATAGGATGACCTGTCGATTGACTCTGCACCGAGTAGCTACGGTATTGAGTTCTCCATATGTGATGGGAAATCCGATCAGGATTGTGGATATCCGGATTGCAAGGACTTCTTTGTAAGTGCCTTCGGTTTTGTTCGAGCCCGGAACAGACTTGTATGGATTGTATGTCTGACATTACAAATTGAGATATAAAGCCGATTTCATTCAAATATATTTCTATTGGTGGCGGAGAATTTATTCTTTTAGCTTAACACCCTTCTCTGAGACGTACGAGCTCAGAGGTTATGTAGTTGAATGTTATCAGCGATATATTCCCAATTTGGTAATGTGACATGCTGAGTGTTGCTGTAAATGATCATTGTGTTGATTATTTGTGATAGGATCGTTTATTTGATCGTCTATCCTGGTGATCATTTCTATGATCATTTGTTGACCCAAAGCATGGCTTTTGTATAAAGTATGTTTTTGTGGACGTGACTTCGTCGAGCCTCACACCCCGTGAATGGTCAAAACAGGAAAGATGCGGCAAGGTTATGAGGGGTAGCGCCCTTTAGGATATGTGCATTTCCTTCTGGAAAAGGGTGGTATCATGGTATGGAGCCCAGATACTTACTCATGTTGAAAACACTTTATGATTGTGTGAATTGACTGCGAGCGCTCGGTGAAAGGTCCCAAAGGACCGGGGGATGGCATATTCGGTCAGTTGTTACTCAGTTAGGGGTAACCCGGCCTTGTGTTGGTAGAGATCCGGTTTGGTTCTCGGGGATGTCCATCCAGAGGCATTCTCATGTGGCAATGGGAAGTTCCTTGGCCTGATCATTCGTTGGAAATCCAAAGAAACAATACGAGACTTGTACGGTTTTAGTTGTATAACCTGCTATGGAATGTGGCGGTAACCTGCTATTGAACATAGTTAGCTATAGTAGGCATGCGATAATGGTCGTATGTTGGCTAAGATTTATATTCTACTTTCGAAATGAATTTTTCCTACACTATGCACTAATAATAATATCAAATGTTCTTTTAAATGCGTATCAATCATCTTTGACTATCATAAGGAGAAATCTCCTCCGATTCTGCGTTTGCATTGTGTGTGTGTGCGGGAGGCCTTATGGTAGTCTCATTTTTAAAAGCATTGCGAATTGACTTTAAAAATATTCCTTTATTTTGATTTTTAAAGATAAATAAACTGTTTTGAGTTCTCACACCAGTCACATGACTGACTCGGAGTTTATTGTTTTCCTTCCTAAACTCTGGGTGCCCACCAATTTTCACATGGGCAGTCAAGAGTTAAGGTTTATCAGGATATTCTGGATATTCTGGAATTGCTGGAGGCAAGATGGATGGCATGGCGTATTACTAGTATATAGTATTTCTTTTTCCGCTGTTTGTTGTTGTATGATGTTGTACACTCTGATGTAATGAAATGTAATGTATAAAATGTAATAACTGATATAGTTCTTTGTTTAAAGATTATTCATTTATTTATTATATGTTGTTCCGCTGCGAATTGTGAGATTCTGATTTTGTTCTGTTGTGTTCTGTTCCGTGTTATTTTCTGTTTTCTTTTCTCTCTATTTTCTACCTTCTTATCTCTTCTTCTATCCTCTTTCTATTTCTTAAACATTGATAATTCGTATTTCTGTTCATCTTGAATTAATCTATGGAGATTAGTTATATTCAAGGGGTACGGATTTGCGGGTCTTCACATCAATGGCTAGACATAGGCTCATGTTTTTGTCATTTTAATTATTACATGAGTGTCAAGGCTATCTATCATCGTTCTCTTACTTCATTCCAGTAAACGCCGCCAATTCAACTGCTACATTCTGGATATCATCCATCGCGTACATGGTTGTTAAAGTGGTTCCAACATTGACGGAGAGTATGTCAATAAGAGGCCCCGATATAACGACCCAATTTTTCGACTTTCGAAAGTCAACGTTAATACGGCCACTGTATCAAATGCCAAAGAATCGAATGCCGGAAAACCGCACCGTTAGGGTTAAAGAAGAAGAAGATAGCAGAAGAAACAGAAATAACAATAGAATTTCACATTTCGGAGGAGAACAAATATAATAGATAATTGAATAATCTTTAAAACAAAAGCACTATATCAGTTTATACATCACATTATTAGAGTGTTACAACAACAAAAAACCGAAAAGAAATATTATATGCTGGCAATACGCCTCGCCATCCAGCTTGAACTCTAGATCTTCACTGCATATTTTCACCGACTTTGCTCCAGAATAATGGTAACCTGACACTAGGTTGCCCGTGTGGAAAATTATGAGCACCCAAAGTTTAAGAAGGGAACAATAAACTCCAGGTCAGTCATGGGACTGATGTGAGATTTTAAAAACAATTATTTTCACAAAGAAAATAAAAGGAAATCCTCTATGCTTTTAAAAAAAGAAAGTACATAAGGACTACCGCTACACACATAATGCAAATGCAGAATTGGAGGAGATTTCTCCTTATGATAGTCAAACATGCTTGATACACAAAATCTTTTTCAATATTATCATTAATGCATAGTGTGGAAAACATTTCGAAAGTATAACATAAATCTTAGCCAGCATACCACCATTATGGTATACCTACTATAGCTACCAATTAAAAAGCGGGTCACCGCCGTAAGTAAAAGGCAGGTTATACAACTAAAACCGTATAAGGCGTGTATTGGAGATTGGATTTCTAACAAATGGTCAAGCTAAAGAACTTCCTATGCCACATGGGTACGCCTCTGGAGGGATGCTCCAAGAACTTAACCAACTCTCTGCCAACATAAGGCTGAGTTACCTCACACTGTAATTACTGCTGGAACAAGGTAACTACCACGATCATGCCATCCTCGTTCGTTACCGACCATTTTTAGAGGATCCTCAACCGCAAAGAAACAACCACAAAGCACAAATTTGCAGTAACCACATAGGTTAAATATCTGGACTCCATACCATAGTACCACCCTTTTCCAGAAGGAAATGGAAATACCCTAAGGGCGCTACCCCTAAATTGTCTTGCTGCATCCTTCCTATTTTGATCGTTTCCCGGTTGTGAGGTCCGACGAGGTCTCGTCCACAATGCTATGCTTTACACAAAAGCCATGCTTCGATCAACACATGATCAGCAGCACTTCCTTTGCCATGTTACCAAATTAGGAATACATCACTAGTAACCATCAACTACGTAACCTCTGAGCTCGTACGTGACAGAGAAGGGTGTTAAGCTAAGAGAATAAATTCTCCGCCACCAATAGAAATGTATTTGATAGAAACTAGCTATACATCTCAAAGTGTAACGTCAGACATACATCTATACAAGTCTGTCTCGGGTTTGAACGGATCCAAAGGCACTTCCAAAGAAGCCCTTGCAATTCCAGATATTCACTAATCACGTCCGGACTCCATATCACAAATGGTGATCAAATCTCTATACCGGGGCCATTCGGTGCACAGACATTCGACAGGTAATCCTTTCATTTTAAAAAATAACCGGTCTTCAACAACATCTTCAAATGCAATCCCATTTTGTCATATCATTATTTGGAATGGGTTTTATGACACAAAGTCCTCTTCCAACTAATCCAAATAACGAGCGCTTATTTTTAAAAATAAGCGTTACATTCAGATTTCAAATAAATCACAATAAATTTCCATTTTTGATCTTTTAAACAAAAGATCCATCACAAAGATTCGATGTGGTTTTCGGATAACCATTTGGAATCCGACCCCCGGTCGCATCGAAATTCAAATGCGATTTAAAGGCCAATATTGATAGTCGGTTATTTAACTATCAATCAATATTCACAACAATCACCAAATTTCAAATAATTTTCCCCCAATTATTTATTTTCAAAATATCTTCGCAAGATATATTTTCACATTTCAACACCTGGAAAACAAATTTCAAATCATTTTCCTTACGTGGAATATATTTCCAAATATTTATTCATTTCCACTGAAAATTTTTCCAAGTTCAAATATTTTAAAATGATTTAAATTTCTCGTCCAAACATATAAACTAGGAAATATTTAATATAAAACTATTTTAAACACTTTCTTGAAAATTAGTTATGCAAACATTATACTAATATCACATATAACCTTTAAGCCCAAACTAATTCTAAAATAAAATTAGTAGAGAGAGCATAACTATTTAAATAACCATTTTCTGAACCAAATATCAATTAAATCTTTTAAATTTTTAAATAATCACTTCTAGAATTAAATAAATAAATCTTTGCTGTTAAGATTTTCAAAACAACTTAAGAAAATAATTTCTTCAAAATATTATTTCTAAAACCATCCTTAATTTTTTTTTCAATTTATATTTATAAGCAACTTTGAAATCACACTCAGCTTTCCAGGGAAAAAATACTCTTCCCGTTTCAAAATGGTCCATTTAAATTAATTAATAAATTTTTCTTGATTTATCACAATTCACATTCCAAATCCGCAAATTTCTTTCCACGGTTTTAAAATAAACCAATATTTATTTTTTAAAACAAATTTCCCTTTCCTTTATAAATTCCCGTTGTGAATTTAAATTCCAAATATCCACTAATATATGATTTTCAAATAGATTTCCAAATATTCACTTTCAACACTAAATCAAATCACCAATTAATTTCCAAGTTTTATTTTCCAACACCAAATCAAAATTTTCGAATCGATTTCCCAAAGATTTATTTTTAAACATAAAATCAATTTTCCAAAATGATTTGAAGGATTTATTCCCAACACCAAATCAATTTTCATATTGACTTCTAAATTTATTTCAGACACCAAATCAAATTCCAAATTTGATCTCTAAATTTATTTCATTTTAAAATAAATTCCTTTATCTCTTCCAAACCATTTAAAATCCGTTTTTAAATAAATTCTTCAAATTTTGAATAATATTACTCGAAATCCATCTATTAAACCTTTTTCCCATATTTTGGAATTTATTAGATACGATTTCAAAAATCGACTTTTATACTTTTAAATTCCTTCTTTTAAATTTATCTAATTTCTAAAATTTATTTACTTAAAATTTTCAACTTAAATTTCCAAAAAACAAATCTTATATTTCTGGTATCCTACGATACCAAAAATATATTCAGCTAAACCATAGCCTTCAACGATTTCAATCACAAATATAATCACACACAAATTATAAATAAATCAACACACAGTATTGAAACAAATTAAAATATTTGAGGAATCCAGTCGATCCCTCCAACCTATTTCCCTGCATCCACAGATGTTAGCACAACAATTAAATACCAATTCCACTTTGAAGTGGAATATTGCGATATATGGGATTTATATAATATCATCTGCTATTATGCTGCGCGTAAGGTCTCATCCACTATATAATGCGGGAAAACAATCACTCCAAATATATATATATATATATATATATATATATATATATATATATATATATATGTATGTATGTATGTATGTATGTATGTAAACTATCACACTCCAATAATCAATCAATCAATAACTGAAATTTCTAATTATTATAATTCGAGTGAGAAGAACCTAACTTTTCTTACACATGCAACCATTTTCAATCCAGACCGTTTTTTCCATAATTTTGACCTTGTATAAACTATTTTATACGGTTGATAAATATTCAAAATAAATTGGATAATAAATTTCCATTAATAGATTTATTTGATTTGAACTAATAATTAAATTTGTAAACCCATTTTCCTTTAATTAATTTAATTAACTAATTTTTTTTTATTTTATATAAACTACTTAAACATTTACAATTCCTATTTATTTTCTTTCTTTTCCCTAAAATCATATCTATTAATGTTAAACAAACTGTTTAAATTGTATAACTTTCAAACATTTCTAAAATTTTCCTTTCAAAATTCTATTCCTATATATACACATTTACTGTTTAAAATATATATATTTTCTACATGCATATAAAAATTGAAAACTATATATATTATATATATTTTTTCTGCTTAGAACTTATGTATATACCTATTTTTATTTTTAAATAAACCTTGACCTAACAGTTACAAAATCTACAAACCAATATTGCAGAAAACAAGACAACTACTCTTACCCAAAATAAATCCAGTGATCCAAACCCAAGGCCATTAGAACCCATAAACGCATGCAAGCGCTGCCTTCGCAAATTCACCATGACATGCCCTCGATGGCGTGCCCATAATGCCACGCCCAAAATCAAAGGCCAAACCCTATTATCACCGCCTTCGAATCGCAAGTCACAACAAAATCAGACATGCCGCCTCTCCAAGCATGCGCGAGTCGTCACGTCGCCATCGCTACAGGAAGTCACGACCTTGCCCATCGGTATCATTCTCTACCTTAGCCTCGACGCCCTGCTAGCGCGGGAACAACTCGTGATTCACCCCTCTCTCGATTCGAACGAAAGGGATTTGGGAAGAAGCAAAGCTCGGCCATAAATTTCAATTTTTTCTCTGCTTGATCTAATTTTGGTTTCGTTTTTTATAAGGAGTTGTTTTCCGGCTGTTGGATTTTGAATGAAAAAAATAGTTTCTTCGTTTGTTTATCGTTTGCGTAAAAAAACGAACGCGTGTTTTTATCGAAGACTAGTGTTATGTTAAGGAAAACACGTGTAAAATTTGTTCTGAGAAAATATTATTAAAATAAACATATATATTATATTTTAAATTTAAATTTAAATTCAAATCGCAACAACTTCGCAACTCAAAATCTCGATCTCCAGTCGAGGCGTGCTGCCTGGCGTTTGTAATGTTATACCACTATTCCGAACACAATGAAAAAGGTCCTGAGGCCAAATTCGATCGCATGGAGAAGATAGATTTTTGAACCCGGTTATTAAATTAAATTTCGACAAAATTTTCAGCGTGTTTGCTTATCGTATGGCCAAACGATCATCCTAAACAACTTAAAAATTGAAATCCGATAATAATGAAATATTATGGACCCAATAAATTGGTTTCGTCGAATTCCGAGATTGTGTCACGGAAGGCTATTTTTTAAATATCGATTTAAACGATATAAAGTCAAAACTGAACAAAACATTTCCAAATTCAATTCTGAAGTTTCCATTGTCTTCAGTATCATCAATATAAATTTTCCAAGCCTTTGAAATATTTTTAATCATCTTAAAACTAAAGATTCGAATTTTTACCCAACCTCAATAAATTAAAATTCAATAATTTAATTGCCAAATTCATAGTTATAATTGAAATAAAAGTTTAAAATAATTTCCAATTTTTTTAAATCAATTAAATATTTAGATTTAAAATGTTAAAATTTCTGGGTCGTCACATTCTTCCCCTTAAAAGAATTTCGTCCCGAAATTACTAGTAAAGAAGAATGATTCTTAACCCGTTTATCTTTTTCGCAAAACCAAATAGTTTTATCAACTTGTCAAAACAAAAGACCCATTATCACATAAACTAACTTTCCAAAATCTTCCATAAATTCCAAATAACATTTTTTTCTCAACAATCTAAACTTAAAGTTAAATTTAAATTTTCAAAAATTTTCCCAAAATATTTCTAACTCCTTAAATTTTCGAAATATTTCTCCAGCATCTCCTTTGCGTGGCTAGCTCGGTACGGCTACAAAATCCCACAACGGGCCCCCATATTTCAAAAAGAAATCAAAAGCCAAGTGGACAGACCAAAAAATCATCAAGTTTCATATAGAAATTTAAATACATACCTTTTTCGAGCAATTTAAATTTATCTTCGAAATTCAAATCTCAATTCCTTTTTCCTTTATAATACATGTATATCCTACTTAACAATAATATCCAACTACAACATTCAAAATCATTCTATACATTTCTTCACAAAAGTTTTCATATTCATTCAAATCCGTACGATGCACTTACATCAGTCCTACACAATAACAATTTCGATCCTCGCTCGATCACATAATTTCACTTCCGAACTAGTATGGTCCCCCTGACTTCCTAATGCGGATTCAGATCTGGTTTCTTGATCAGAAACCGTCATTCTCCTTACATAGCCGTAAACTAAGATAGAGAATTTCTAGAATCAACCAAAAATCCATATCCAGGTTCATCGTTGAAAATCGAGCGAAAAATTCCTACTCAGATCGATATAACTATCTTGAAATTATGTGTTCGAATTCTGGATTAAATCGCTATGCGAATAAAATAATATACGTACATCCTACATATTTTTTTCCAATTGATTATTGGCTTTATCAATTACTTTTCTTTTATTCACATTAATTTTCATTCTTTTATTCACAGTTATCATTTCACGACTTCAAATTTAACTTCACTCAATTATTAACTTTGTATATTTCCAGTATCAACTTTACTTCAGAATTACACCACTCGTTTCTTAAGATCAATACAAGTATTTTACATACTTCCTATATTTATTTCCAATTCACCACTTTGTTTTATATCTACTTCTATATAAACTTGATTTCAAATTCTATATGAATTTAATTCATTTTAAACCATATTTACTTTGTCATTCCTTAAATTAGTTTCACTTACTAATTTTATTTCAATAATTTGCTTTGTTTGTCACAAATCAATTTCAATTCCAATTTCAGTTCTATTTGTTTACAAATTCCAAATGAATTTCAACATTCAATTTCACTTTCATTTTCTTACAATTGTAAATTTATTTATTCATTCATAATTTTATTTTCCACCTTAATAAATTTTATTCTATATCTATTTTTATCGGATTCCAGTGTCTTTCCAATATTTCAAAACCATTTTTGTAATCAATTCAAATTATTTTTTTGAATTCCCAAAACCAAACCCAATTTGCGAACAACTTCCATTTAAAATAATTCGGCAGCAATTCCTCTCTTGGAAACTCAAAAATGAACACCGATGATGTCGCGATCACCATCGGAATTATTTTTCAACGACCGATAATAGTTTAGTGCTTTTACCCCTTCAAAACATTTTCTAAAATTTTGAAATCCAAATTCCCACCAGGTTCCAAATCTTTTGAAAATCATTTCCAAACTCAAATGGAATTTATTTCCAAAATTTTCAAATTTCAAATTCTTCAAAAACATTCCCAAATATTTCTCTGGAATTTCTATTTAAATTTATAAATCATATTTACAATTTATATTTACAAATCCCATTTGCATATGGATTTTTATTTCCTAACCCTTTATTATGTATTCAATTTCTTATTCAATAACCAATGATAATAATTTAATATTATTACTTCCTAACATCCAAACAACCATATACAATTATAATAATTTACAAAGATGTTCCTTATATATACGAAAATAATTTGGGTAAAATTATTTCATTTACCCTATTTTAAAACAATAGTATGTTAGTTTATCTTGTTTAAGAGTTTAGAAACCCCTATCGATACAGTTGGCCAAACTGCACCGACCATTATCTATAAACAATCAACTGATAAGACAATACAATACAAACACAATACAAACTCCCCCCAAGAGTCAAGGTTGTCGCTTAATCAACTGCTCTGATACCAAAATGTAACCACCCAATTTTTTGACTTCCGAAAGTCAACAATAATAGTCCGCTATATCAAATGTTGAACAATCGAATGCCCAAAAACCAAACCGTTGGGGTTAAATAAGAAGAAGGTAGAAGAAGAAACAGAAACAACAACATAATCTCACATTTTGCAGCGGAACAAATATAATAGATAAACGAATAATCTTTAAAACAACAGCACTATATCAGTTTATACATGACATTATCAGAGTGCTACAATAACAAAAAGCGGAAAAGAAATATTATATGCTAGTGATACGCCTTGCCATCCATCTTGAACTCCAGATCCCCATAGCATATTTCCCCCGACTTTGCTCCAAAATAATGATAACCTGACTCTAGACTGCCCGTGTGGAAAATTATGGGCACCTAGAGTTTAGAAAGGGAATAATAAACTCCAGGTCGGTCATGGGACTGGTGTGAGATCTTAAAAATAGAAAGTTTCGCAAAGAAAATAAAAAGAAATCCGTTATGCTTTCAGAAAATTAAACTACCATAAGGCCTTCCGCCACACACACAATGCAAACGCAGAATTGGAGGAGATTTCTCCTTATGATAGTCAAACATGCTTGATACGCAAAATCTTTTTCAATATTATCATTAGTGCATAGTGTGGAAAACATTTCGATAGTATAATATAAATCTTAGCTAGCATACCACCATTATGGTATACCTATTATAGCTACCAATTAAACAGCTGTTCACCACCATAATTAAAAGGCAGGCTATACAACTAAAACCGTACAAGGCACGTATTGGAGAATTGGATTTCCAACAAATGGTCAGGCTAAGGAACTTCCTATACCACATGGGAATGCCTCTGGAGGGTTGCCCCGAGAACTTAACCAGCTCTTTGCCAACACAAGGCCGAGTTATCTCATGCTGTAATTACAGCTGGAACAAGGTAACTACCATGAGTACGCCATCCCCGGTCGTTACTGACCTTTATCCGAGGACCCCAACCATAAAGCAACAACCACAAAGCACAAATTTGCAGTAACCACATAGGTTAAATATCTAGGCTCCATACCATGGTACCATCCTTTTCCAGAAGGAAATGGGCATACCTTGCAGGCGCTACCCCAAAATTGTCTTGCCTTATCCTTCATGTTTCGACCATTTTCGGGTTGTGAGGTCCGATGAGGTCTCGTCCACAAAACTACGCTTTACACAAAAGCCATGCTTCGATCAACACATGATCAACAGCACTTCGTATGCCACATTACCAAATTTGGAATATATCACTAGTAACCATCAACTACATAGCCTCAGAGCTCGTACGTCTCAGAGAAGGGTGTTAAGCTAAGAGAATAAATTCTCCGCCACTAACAGAAATGTACTTGATAGAAACTAGCTTTACATCTCAAAGTGTAACGTCAGACATACATCCATACAAGTCCATCCCTGGTTCGAACGGAACCGATGGCACTTCCAAGGAAGCCCTTGCAAATCCGGATATTCACTAATGACGTCCGGACTCCCCATCACAAAGGTTGGTCAAATCTCTATACCGGGGCCATGCGGTGTAGAGACATTCGATAGGTAATCCTTTTGTTTTCGAAAATACCCAGTCTTCAACACCATCTTCAAATGCAATCCAATTTCGTCATATCATTATTCGAAATGGGTTTTATGACACAAAGTCCTCTCCCAACTAATCCGAATAACGAGCGCCTATTTTTAAAAATAAGTGTTACATTCAGATTTCAAATAATCACAACAGATTTCACTTTTGTCTTTTTAAAAAAAGATCCATCATAAAGATTCGATGTGGTTTTCGGATAACTATTTAAAATCCGACCCCCGGTCGCGTTGAAATTCAAATGCCATTTAAAGGCCAATATTGATAGTCAGTTATTTAACTATCAATCAATATTCACAACAATCACCAGATTTCAAATAATTTTCCCCTAATTATTTATTTTCAAAATATCTTCGCAAGATATATTTTCGCACTTCAACACTTTGAAAACGAATTTCAAATCTTTTTCCTTACGCGGTATATATTTCCATATATTTATTCATTTCCATTGAGAATTTTGCCGAGTTCAAATACTTTAAAATAATTTAAATTACTTAATCAAACATATATACTTGGAAATATTTAATATAAAATTATTTTAAACGCTTATTTGAAAATTAGTTATGCAAACATTATACTAATATCACATATAAACTTTAAGCCAAAACTAATTTTAAAATAAAATTAGCAGAGAGTGTATAACTATTTAAATAACCATATTCTAAACTAAATATCAATTAAATCTTTTAAATCTTTAAAAAATCACTTCTAGAATTAAATAAATAAATCTTTACTGCAAAGATTTTCAAAACAACTTAAGAAAATAATTTCTTCAAAATATTCTTTCTAAAACCATCCTTAAAATTTTTTCTTTTTATAGTTATAAGCTACTTTGAAATCATACTCAGCTTTCCAGGGAAAAATACTCTTTCCATTTCAAAATGTTCCATTTAAATTAATTAATAAATCTTTCTTGATTTATCTCAATTCACATTCCAAATCCGCAAATTTATTTCCACACTTTAAAAATAAACCAATATTTATTTATTTTTAAAAAATTTCCTCTCCTTTATAAATTCTTATTGTGAATCTAAATTTCAAATATCCACTAATATACGATTTTCAAATCAATTTCCAAATATTCACTTTCAACACTAAATCAAATCCCCAATTGATTTTCAAATTTTATTTTCCAACACCAAATCAAAATTTTCAAATTGATTTCCGAAGGATTTATTTTTAAACATCAAATCAATTTTCCAAATTGATTTTAAGGATTTATTTCCAACACCAAATCAATTTTCATCTTAATTTCTAAATTTATTTCAGACACCAAATCAAATTCCAAATTTGATTTCTAAATTTATTTCTTTTAAAATAAATTCCTTTATCTCTTCTAAACTATTTAAAATCCATATTTTAAATAAATTCTTCAACTTTTGAATAGTATTAATTGAAATCCATCTATAAAACCTTTTTCCCATATTTTGGAATTTATTCGATTGGATTTCAAAAATCGACTTTTATACTTTTAAATTCCTTCTTTTAAATTTATCCAATTTCTAAAATTCATTTACTCAAAATTTTCTACTTTAATTTCCAAAAATCTAATTTTTTATTTCCGGTATCCTACGATACCAAAAATATATTTGGCTAAACCATAGCCTTCAACGATTTCAATCACAAATATAATCATACATAGATTATAAATAAATCAACAAAGAATATTGAAACAATTTTAAATATTTGAGGAATCTAGTTGGATCCCTCCACCATGTTTCTCTATATCCACAGATGTTTGCACAATAATTAAATACCAATTCCACATCGAGGTGGAATATCACGGTTTATGGGATTTATATAATATCATCCACTATTATGCGGTGCATAGGGTCTCATCCGCTATATAATGCGGAAAATCAATCACTCCAAATATATATGTATATATACACAAAATATATATACTATCACAATCCAACAATAAATCAATCAATAACTGAAATTTCTAATTATTATGATTTGAGAGAGAAGATCTCACCTTTGCTTACGCATGCAACCATTTTCAATCCAGACTGTTTTCTCCACAATTTTGACCTTGTGTAAACAATTTTATATAGTTGACTAATATTCGAAATAAATCAGATAATAAATTTCCATTAAATAGATTTATTTGATTTAAACTAATAATTAAATTTGTAAACCCATTTTCCTTTAATAAATTTAATCGACTAATTTTTTTTGATTTCATATAGACTACTTAAACATTTACAATTCCTATTTATTTTCTTTCTTTTCCCCAAAATCATATCTATTAATATTAAACAAACTGTTTAAATCTAATTTGTATAACTTTCAAACATTTTAAAAAACTTCCTTCTAAAATTTATTCCTATGTATATACATTTGCCGTTTAAAATATGTATTTTTTCTACACGCATATAAAAAATTGAAAACCGTATATATATATATATATATATATATATATATATATATATATATATATATCATGTATATTTTTTCTACTTAAAACTTATACATATACCCATTTTTATTTTTAAATAAAACTTGACCTAACAGTTATAAAATCTACAAACCAATATTGCAGAAAACAAGACAACTTCTCTTACCTAAAATAAATCTAGCGATCCAAATCCAAGGCCATCGAAACCCTTAAACGTGTGCGAGCGCCTGCCTTCACGAATTCGCCACGACCTGCCCTCGATGATGCGCCCTTAATGACGCGCCCAAAATCGAAGACCAAACCTTATCATCACCGCCTTCGAATCGCAAGTCATAAAAAAAATTAGACATGCCGCCTCTTCAAGTATGCGCGGGTCGCCACATTGCTACCGCTATAGGAAGTCACGACCTTGCCCATCGGTATCATACTCCGCCTCAGCCTCAACATCCCGCTAGCACGAGAACAACTCATGATTCACGCCTCTCTTGATTCGAACGAAAGGGATTGGGGAAGAAGCAAAGCTCGGCCATAAATTTCAATTTTATTTCTCTGGTTGACCTAATTTTGGTTTCTTTTTTTTATAAGGAGAAAGAAAAGAGTTTTTTTTCAACTGTTGGATTTTGAATGAAAAAAAATAGTTTCTTCATTTGTTTATTGTTTGCATAAAAGAAATGAACGCGTGTTTAAATTGAAGACAAGTGTTATATTAAGGAAAACATGTGTAAAATTTGTTCTGAGAAAATATTATTAAAATAAACATATATATATATATGTATTATTTTAAATTTAAATTTAAATTCAAATAGTATCAATTTCGCAAATCAAAATCTCGATCTCCAATTGAGGTGTGCTGTCAGGCGTTTATAATGTTATACCCATATTCCTAACGCAATGAAAAAGGTTCGGAGGCTGAATTCGGTCGTATGGAGAAGATAGATTTTTTAACCCAGCTATTAAATTAAATTTCAATAAAATTTTCAGTGCGTTTGCTTATCTTATGGCTAAACGATCACCCCAAACATCACAAAAATTGCAATCCGATAATAATACAATATCACGGACCTAATAAAACTAGTTAAGTCGAATTCCGAGACTGTGCCTCGGAAGGCTTTTTTTAAATATCGATTTAAACGATATAAATTCAAAACAGAACAAAACATTTCCAAATCCAATTTTGATGCTTCCATTATCTTCAGTATCATCAATATAAATTTTCCAAGCCTTTGAAATATTTTTAATCAGCTTAAAATTAAAGATTCAAATTTTTACCCAACCTCAATAAATTAAATTCGATAGCCAAATTCATAGTTATAATTGAGATTCAATTTTAAAATAACTTTCAAATATTTAAAATCAATTAAACATTTCGATTTCAAATGTTAAAATTTCTAGGTCGCCATAACCTGTCTCTTTAACAACCAAACGTCGTTTTACACATCGATTGGTTCTTTTACATTTCAAAAACAGTTCGTACTTGATATCAAAATATCATGTTCACTTCATAATCTAATCCATTTCAAAATCATCATATTTACTCAAAAATATACCATATCCATTTTTTTATCTCAATTCTGTTTCCAAAACCGTTTCGAATTACAATTTACGTTATAACTTCATTTTAACCCCAATTGCATTTTAATACAAGATTTAAATATAAACATTCCACCCTTTTGACCAGTTTGAATTTTTAGACAAGTAGTTTATATAGTTTTAAAATAGTTAAATAGTTTATTAGAAAATAGTTTGAGCATTGAAAATAGTTTTTATATAATAAAATAGTTTGGAAGGTAATATAATTCGAATGTTTAAGAAGATAGATTTTAAACCGTTTATATTAAAATAATTTATTTAAAAATAGATTCAAAGTCAAACTGTTTCAAATTCCAAAACTTTCAATTCATATCAATTTCCATTTCGATTGAATTCCAACTTCAAGTCAAATTTTACTTCAATTCTAATTTTAATTCAAATAAATTTGATTTCGAATCCAAATCATTTTGATTTCGCTTTCATTTCCAATTGATTTAAATTTCAACTCCAACTTGAATAAATTTCAAACCAATCCCAATTAAATTCCGACTTCAAATCCAGAATAATCTCAAATTCAATACCAAATGGATTTCATTTCATTTATCTGATTCAATGACTTAATTTCAACTCAATTTCAAATTCAAACCATTTCAGTTTATACCAATTTCGCATTTGATTGTTAAAATATTGATTCAAAACACCTAAATCAGATTAGCCTTCAATATTCAAATTAAAATTGAAATATTTAAATATAATTTAATTCCGAGCTAAATTTTGACATTTCGTTTATACTACTTTTACTTAGCAATATTCAAAGTTCGAATAAAAGTCCAATCGTTTAAAACAAATCAATTTTTGAAATTCACGTCATATTCCGATTATAACTTAAAAACCTCAATTTCGATTAATTAAGCAATTTTTGTTCCAAATTTAAATTTCAACATTTCGAGTTCAAATTCAAAAATAATTTAATTTTCATAAATCTGATTTTGATTCGTTTAAATCAAATTATTTAAATAATTACAAAAAAAAATTAAATTAATTAATTTAACCAATCCGGTGTCCGTATATAATTTTCTATCATATGGCTAAGTGAATCAATTATTTAAATTTAAATTCAGTGATGGATATATATCATTTGAATCCAAAAATAAATGACATAGGTATATATCATTTCAACCTATTTCTTAATTTATTCAAATAATTCAATTTACAGTTTTATATACTGTAAATAGTATTCAGGGTGACAACATGATATATTAAAAATAAATAAACATCCAAATATCTATAACATCAATAAAGTTTTACCCATCACAATAAATCACCCAAACAATCAACGATCACAACAATCAACCAATTTATCGTAAACCTGGGATTTTACTAACAATTAAATTCTAATACAATTTAACGATCAATTTACATCCTATTAATTTAATTAATCCAAATGTAAATTAAGTGTCAACTAAATTTATCAACAACCATTTATAAATTTAAATCACTACAGTATAGAAATTTTTTTACAACATAAAGTATAATATTCAAACACGAGCATAAAACACTCATCTTTCTGTTTGAAACTAAAAAAAATCAGCTTTAAATAAATGCCCTTCGATGCCAAGCAGTCGACGTCGATACAGATCCACTACAATTCGTTTTATCCAAAACGGTCCTCGAAAGCAAAAGATATTGATTTTCATTAAATACGATTTAAAATCAAAACATAGTTAATAAGCTAATTATCACTTAAGGAAATAATTAATACATTACCCTATCTCACTACAACGCTCAACAGCAGAGACACGCGACTAAAGAACCCACCCATACGTGTTCGAAAACTCCACCGTCGCCTCCTCCGCAAGCAACCAGACCTCACCGCAACCTCTCCTCCGCCTCGCTTGGAAACACCGTTCCTTCCAAAAGCCGCACGTGCGGCGAGCCAAATTCCGACAACCTAAACCCAATCTTGAATCAGACGACATAAGCTCCCCATTATCGCCGACGCTTTGCCACACTTTAGCGCATACGAGCACGCCAATGATTTTGCCCCGGTCGCCATTTTTCCCTTTTTTCGATCAGTTGTTGATTTTGTTTTTTATGAAACGATCTATTCGATTTGAAATAATGTGATTCAAAAGAAAAAGGAAATGGAACGAGAGAGGGGTGTGTGGCAGATAGAGGGCATGAGCATTGACTTGAGTATGTATATTATTATCAAAATTTAGAAAATATCTCGCTTATAAATGCCCGAAATTTCGAACTCCAAATGAAGCGTGCCACCAAGTGTTTAATGTTTTACCACCATTCGAAACACAATGCAACTAGTTTCGAGAATTAATTCGTTAGCATGCAGAAGATAGCTTTTCGAATTGAATTATTTATTTAAATTTCGAATATAAATCATATGCGTTTCAAGCTCGCATGGTCAAATGACAAGTCCGATCGCTACGAAATTTGAAACCCTATAATAATTCACTATTATGGATCCGATGAAACTGGTTTCGTCGAAATTAGAGACAGTGGCCGAAATTGCTATTTTACTCGTTAAATAAAATATGAAATTTCAAATTCTAAATTATTCACATTTAAATCAATTTTAAATGGTAACCATCTTCATTCATATTTCGAATAAATTTTAAATCAATTTTCGATATCATTTTCAACCATCTTAAATCGAGAATTAAATTATTCAAATAATTTCCAATATAAAATTTTAAATAATTTAATTATCCAATAAACCAATATTAATAAATATAAGGACCCTGACTCGACCTTCGAAAATCGGCACCGATTACGACACTCGTATTCAAATAGCGCAGATCCAAACGTCGAATCTGGTTCGTCAGAGCTTATAACACATTAAGTACAACATAGCGGAAGAAAAATGAAATAATACATAGATATACAACATTTGATACAATATCTGATACAACTGAATACAATGGAATGGTACAATAGATATCAGAGATATAACAAATAGCAGCGGGAAGATAATCTCTTCAATGCCAAACTCCAAGTCTCCATCTTCAATCCAAAGCTAGCTCGAACCCTCATCAAGTTGCACAAAGCTAAGCAAGTGCAGTCGCACATGCTGAAGTGTAGCAAATGTGATCCACCAATCCAAAGAGCTTCGAAGGCTAACGAATCAATTCCTACTATTCGACTATTTGAAAAACCAAACTGTAGACTGCCCGTGTGGAAATTTAGTGGGAACCCAGAGTTTAGGAAAGGAACAATAAACTCCAGATTAGTTGTGGGACTGGTATGACAAAACAAAACAGTTTTTATCTTTTTAAACACACAACAATAGCCTTTAAAGTTCAAATCCGCAATGCTTTTGGAAAATGAAACTACCATAAGGCCTCCCTCCACACACACAATGCAAATGCAGAATTGGAGGAGATTTCTCTTTATGATAGTCAAATATGCTTGATACGAGAAAGTTTCTTTGATATTATTACTATAAGTGCAAAGTGTGGAAAAACCATTTCGAAAGTATAATATAAATCCTAGCCAGCATACAACATTTCGTCGTATGCCTACTATAGCTACCATGTTCATTAGCAGGTTACCGCCACATTCCATGGCAGGTTATACAATTAAAACCGTACAGGGCGCGTATTGTTTTAATTAGATTTACAACAAATGGTCAGGCTAAGGAACTTCCTATTGCCACATGGGAATGCCTCTGGAGGGACGCCCCGAGAACCTATCCGGCTCTCTGTTGACACAAGGACGGCACCCCCTTCTCGGGGAATAAAACCTAAGATATGCGACCCCGGTCCTTTGGGACCATTATCCGAGAGCTCTCAACACCAACAACATCACACAGTAATAAATATACAACAGTGTCCACATGAGTAAGTATTTGGGCTCCATACCATGATACCACCACTTTTCCAGAAGGAATGGTCAAACCCTAGGGGAGCTACCCCTGAAACCTTGCCGCATCTTTCCTGTTTCGACCATTACCGGGTTGTGAGGCTCGATGAGGTCTCGTCCACAAAGCTACGCTTTTCACAACGCCATGCTTTGATCAACAAATGATCATCAATATACAGCAGCACTTAGCATGCCACACTACCAAATTGGGAGTATATCACTGATAACCTTCAACTACATAACCTCTGAGCTCGTACGTCTTAGAGAAGGGTCTTAAGCTAAGAGAATAAATCCTCCGCCACCAACAGATATGTATTTGAAAGAAATCGGCTTTATATCTCAAAGTGTATTGTCAGACACACGACCTTACAAGTCTGTTCCGGGTTCGAACATCACCGAAGGCACTACCGAAGAAGGCCTTGCAAATCTGGGTATTCACAATCCCGATCGGATTTCCCATCACTTAGGGAATCTCTATACCGGCGCGACTCAGTGCAGAGACAATCGACGGGTTATCCTTCGTTCTCGAAAATACTCGGTCTTCACCACCGGTCTTCAAATGCTATCCTCAACAACGTATCATTATTCGGAATGGGTTATGACGTAACTTAGACTTAGGCTTGATTAGTTCAGATGTCAAACTGTCACAACCTATCCAGGATTTTCCTCACGAAATGATGATTTCGTGTCAAATAAACTGATAGAACGATAAATGCTCAATTTTGTTGATCGTGATGATGCCGAAATCTAGCTATCTCCAACCCGTTGATCTCGCAAGATACCGTGTTGAAAGATCTACAATTCGATCGTTGATCACTAGCAAGTGATACTGAGAATTGGCTTCAACTTCGTTGATTCGTGCACGGATAACCCGAAGATGGAAAGTAGAAGGAGATCACACTCAACTTCCAACAATGGTGGCAAAAGCTCACACACAATATTATTTCAAAAATAAACTCCCGTTTACAAATGACAAGACACCTCTATTTGTAGGAAATTACAACACACACGCGACTTAACATATGTGACTCACGACATATGACTTAACAATAATTACAAGTTACAACATCACATGACTTAACAATACAACACAAGTGACTCAACATCATACGCGACTTAACAGCAACACACGACCTAACAATACAACACACATGCGACTTAATAATACATCATACACATGCGACTTAACAATATAACATACATGACATAACGACCTACGACCTACGACCTACGACCTAATAAATCAGCGACATAAGATGAAAGCACGGCTTCAGGAACGGCTTAAGCGAGTTAAGCTTCATGTGACATAACTGAGCGACTTAAGCGACATAAGCTTCATGCGACATAACTGAGTGACTTAAGTGACATAAGCTTCAGAACGACTCAAGCGACATAAGCTTCATGCGACCTAAGGGAAATGCGGCATCAGTGAACAGCTTAAGGAAATGCGGCATAAGTGAACGGTTTAAGGTAATGCGGCCTACGACTTACGACTTAAGGAATACGGCATAGGTGAGCGACTTATAGAAATGCGGCCTTATTTTCTTGAGCCGTTATCTTATAAGGTAGGTCATTGAGCGACTTAAGCATGCGACTTAAGATTGAGCGACTTAAGTTGGTGCGACTTAAGGCATATGTTGGTTGCGAAATATCATGATGCGCTGCATCATCCTCCCCTGGTTGAAAATAACTCGACCCCGAATTAACACTTTCCTCTTCTTCGACATACTTATTATCATGATATGGAATCAAGTGTTTGACGTTGAAAACATAGGCAGTATGGATATGATCCGGCAATCTTAAATGATAAGCATTCTCATTAATCTTTTTCACGATTTCCAAAGGACCAATCTTTCTAGCAGCTAGTTTGTTGTAAGTACCAACAGGAAATCGATCCTTAGTCAATAATGCATATAAAAACTCTCCCTATTTGAACTCAACATTTCGTAGTTTAATATCTGCGGATTGCTTATATTTCTCATTCGCCTTAAGCAATCATTCATGCACAACCTTGTGACACTCTTGCAATTCATTCAAAAAATCACTTGCTCGTTTGATCACTCCTTTCTGCTGTGGTACTATAGATAAGTCCAATGGTCCCTTAGGAATTGTTGAGTAAATGATCTGGAATGGACTGAACCCAGTGCTACGATTAACTGCATGGTTGTGTGCAAACTCAGCTTGACATAGCTTGGAATCCCAACTCTTCAAATTTTCATTCACGAAGCATCTCAATAGATTACCTAGGGATCTATTCACAACTTCTGTCTGTCCATCCAACTGTGGATGATAAGCACTACTAAATTTCAGCTTTGTCCCGACCATTCTCCATAGACTCATCCAAAAATGACTCAGAAAATGAGTGTCTCTATCCGATACAATAGATTCAGGCAACCCGTGAAGACGATAGATCTCTCAAAAGTATAACCGTGCGAGATTAACTGCATCCGCAGTCTTCTTGCATGCGATAAAATGTACCATTTTTGAAAACCGATCAACCACTACGTAGATAGAATCATTGCCACGTTGCGTCCTCGGCTAACCCAATACAAAGTCCATACTAACATCCACCTATGGTTTAGTAGGTATAGGCAACAGCATATATAAGCCTGCATTTGTCACGGTCCCCTTTGAAACTTGACAAATATGGCACCTCTGAACGAACTTTTCAACCTCCTTCCTCATGGACGGCCAAAAATAAGACTTTGAGATCAACTGCATAGTACGGTCGCGGCCCATGTGTCCTTCTTCATGTAATACTTTGATGATTTACATTCGTAAACTGCAATCTGGAATACACAACTGATTTCCTTTGAATATAAAACCTTCAACCAGCATATATCCATCCATGCTTCCCTGTTTGACTTTGTCTAGGATTTTGGAAAAATATGAATCTGAAATAAGAAGATCTGGAAGTAAGTCAAAACCCATCACCTCTACTCGCACGGTTGTTAGTAAATTCTCCCTCCAACTCAATGCATCGGCGACGCGATTAGTTACTCCAGACTTGTGCTTTACGACGAATGTAAATTGTTGCAAATGAGCTATCCACGGTGCATGCCTAGCTGCAATTTTATTTTGCCCTTGTAAATGTTTCAACGCTTCATGGTCCGTATACAAAACAAATTCTTTATGGAACAAGTAATGTCTCCAATGCTTCACAGCCTGCACAATAGCATAAAACTCCTCATCATAAGTATTGTATCTCATCATTGCTCCAGAAAGTTTTTCACTGAAATAGGCAATTGGACGACCCTTCTGACTCAACACTCCTCCAATTCCAACTTTGGACGCATCTGTATGCAACTCAAATAGTAACTGAAAATCTGGCAACACTAGAATCAGTGCTGAGGTTAAAAGTTCCTTGATTTGCTCAAAAGCATATCCTGCTTCTTTCGTCCATGAAAACTGCTTTCCTTTCATACAGTCAGTAACAGGAGCCATCACACTACTAAAGTGCGGTATAAATCTTCGATAAAATGAAGCTAACCCATGGAAACTTCTGGCATCTGTTATAGTTTTGGGTTGTGGCCAATTTCTGATTGCGGCTACTTTACTCTGGTCCACTTGTATCCCTTCCTTAGATAAGACATAACCCAGAAATAAAACACTTGGCATCATGAACACGCATTTCTTCATTGCTGCATAAAACTGTTCTTGACGAAGAATAGTTAACACCTTTCACAAGTGTTGAATGTGCTCCTCTGTGCTAGCACTATATATCAAGATATCATCAAAGTAGACTACAACAAACTTCCCGATGTAAGGTCTGAAAAATTGATTCATCACTCTCATAAATGTACTTGGTGCATTAGATAGACCAAATGGCATGACCAGCCATTCATATAATCCTTCCCGAGTCTTGAATGCTGTCTTCCATTCATCACCTGGTCTTATGCGAATCTGATGATAACCACTCTTAAGATCGACCTTAGAAAAGATTACAGACCCAATGAGTTGATCCAATAGATCATCAAGTCTTGGCATAGGAAAACTGTATCTGACAGTTATTTTGTTGAGTGCCCTGCTGTCTTTACACATTCTCCATGAACCATCTTTCTTCGGTACCAACAGAGCTGGTACAGCACAAGGACTGAGACTCTCTCGAACATGCCCTTGCTCAAGCAACTCCTCAACCGGTCTCCTCAACTCTTCATGCTCTTTTGGACTCATACGATAATGTGGCCTATGCGGTAAAACAGCACCTGGAACTAGATCAATTTGATGTTGTATATCCCTCAGCGGCGGTAATTCCTTGGGTAATTCCGTAGGAAAGACATCTTCAAATTCATTCAACACCGGTCTAACATCCGTAGGAATTTCAAGATCTTCACTTATTTCATACCCAATCAACATAAACAATTCAGCACTATCTTTCACTTCTTTAACAAATTCTCTCGTAGATAATAGACTAGTTGATTCCACTTTCTTCTCTGACTTGCTTTCACTTTGTTCACGCTTCTTAGGAACTAAGGTAATTTGGGTTCCTTCGAACATGAAACTGTAGCTGTTGGTGCGACCATGTTGTATAACTCTATCATATTGCCATGGTCTTCCCAATAGTAGATGACACACATCCATATCGACAACATCACACCATATATTATCTTTGTACTTCTTCCCAATAGAAAATGTAACAAATGCTCGTCTTCCCACTGTCACTTCTCCACCTTTCTTTGGCCATGCCAATTTAAATGGTCTAGAGTGTTTTTTAGTCTTTAACCCTAACTTTGTGACGGCTTCTTCAGAAATAATGTTATCGTAGCTTACCACATCAATAACAAATCGACAAACCTTTCCCAAGATAGTACATGTAGACTGAAAGATATTGCTTCTCAGCCAACTAGAATCATTCTCATGCTTTGGCACTAAACAAGACCTCCTTATCATCAAATTACACCCTTCGTCTCCTGACACAACTTCTTCATCTTCATTAAACTTCGATGGTTGAAAATAACCAATCTCTTCTTTGGCTTTGTACATTCATTACTTTTATGGCCAAACTCCTGACAATTATAGCACTTGATACTGTTATTGACCTTTGCTTAAGCGGTTTCATTAACAATTGGTTTATTGACTACCTTGGAAATATTAGCACTGCTACTAGCACCCTTATTCTTGTTGTTAGAACCCATAAACACACCACTTCCTCGTCTCCCTTGTTTCTCCCAAGTTAGAGCTTTCTGATGTGCTTTAGCAACAGACATTGGATTAAACATATTAACTATGTCCTGAATTTGCATCCGTAACCCTCCAATATATCTAGCCGTTAGCTATTCCTCGGTTTCCATAATATCATTCCTTGCAATCAATTGATAGAATTCATCTGCATAGTCATTCACTGTCTTCGTCCCTTGTCTCAAATTCTGCAAACGTTGATACATAAGAGATTGATAATTGTACAGCAAGAAAGTCGCTTTCATCATCTTTCTCATCTTCTCCCAAGTGACAACTTTTGATTTTCCCATTCTCTCCCGAGTTAGTTTAGTTTGTTGCCACCAAGCCATAGCTCTTCCCCTTAGTCTCGTAGCAACTAATTGGACTCTTTGATTCTCAGGCACCTCCTTGAATTTCAAAATTTCTTCAACATTCGACAACCAATCAAGAAATTCTTCTGCTTGCATACCACCTTTGAATTCTGGAATTTCCATCCTCATACCTGACACCCATTTACGATCATTTTTTGAATCCAGATATTGCTTTCGCACTTGGCCTCGATTTCGGTAATGAATACTACCTCCATCGCCATCTTCCTCAAAATAAAATGTATTTCGATATCGACCCTGACCATCTACGTCCCTACGACTACGCATGTCCCTTCTACCCTGTCTTTCAGCATCACGATATGGTTCATTTTCAAACCCACGTTGAGTTCTTCCCTCTTCATTTCGATGCCCATGGTGGTCTCGCATCATTGAAACTGATGATTCTCTCCTATCTCAATAAGACTGGGGTGACATCCTCCTTTCTCCCGAAACCGATGGTGAAACCCTGTTTCCACTCTGGTTCGAAACTGGTGACGTTCTCCTTTGATTTCGATTCATGTCGTTCATCAATTTCTCCAATTTTTCAATACCCTTATTGAACTTTTCATTAATACGCTACTCCATCTGCTCAACTTCTTGTCTTCTATACAAATCTTCAACATTATGATAGCGATTAGCTCGTCTCGGAGGCATGATTATTAAACAATCTCATTTCTGTCACTAATATAGCTCTGATACCAATTGACGCAGCTTAGAATTAGGCTTGATTAGTTCAGATGTCAAACTATCACAACCTATCCAGGATCTTCCTCACGAAATGATGATTTCGTGTCAAATAAACTTATAGAACGATAAACGCTCAATTCCGTTGATGGTGATGATGTCGGAATCTAGCTATCTCCAACCCTTAATCTCGCAACATGCCGTGTTGAAAGTTCTACAATTCGATAGTTGATCACTCGCAAGTGATACCGAGAATTGGCTTCAACTTCGTTGATTCGCGCATGAATAACCCAAAGATGGAAAGTAGAAGGAGATCACATTCAACTTCCAACAATGGTGGCAAAAGATCACACACAATTTTATTTTAAAAATCAACTCCCTTTTACAAATGACAACACACCCCTATTTATAAGAAATTACAACACACCCGCGACTAACATATGTGACTCACGACATACGACTTAACAATAATTACAAGTTACAACATCACACGACTTAACAATACAACACGAGCGACTCAACATCATACGTGACTTAACAACAGCACACGACCTAAAAATACAACACACATGCGACTTAACAATACATCATACACATGTGACTTAACAATATAACATACATGACATAACAACATACGACCTACGACCTAAGAAATCAGCGACATAAGATGAAAGCACGGCTTCAGGAACGGCTTAAACGACTTAAGCTTCATGCGACATAACTGAGCGACTTAAGCGACATAAGCTTCATGCGACATAACTGAGTGACTTAAGCGATATAAGCTTCAGAATGACTCAAGCGACATAAGCTTCATGCGACTTAAGAGAAAATGCGGCATCAGTGAACGGCTTAAGGAAATGCGGCATAAGTGAACGGTTTAAGGTAATGCGGCCTACGACTTACGACATAAGGAATGCGACATAGGTGAGCGACTTATAGAAATGCGGCCTTGTATTCTTGAGCCGTTATCTACAAGGTAGGTCGTTGAGCGACTTAAGCATGCGACTTAAGATTGAGCGACTTAAGTTGGTGCGATTTAAGGCCTATGTTGGTTGCGACATATCATGATGCGCTGCATCAGGTTATATGACACAAGGTCCTCTCCCGGCTAAACCGAATAATGAGCGCAGTATTTAAAAACATATGGATATGGGATTTTTGTTAAGTCACAACTTATAAAATCCAAAACTTTTCTTTTAAATGGTTAAACAAATTACAATTTCAAATCTTTAAACAAAAATATTTATTTCACAAAGTTCACCTAGGTTCACAAGGATCCATTCATAGATTTCAAAACAATTTCCATTTAAATTTGGATTAACTCATTTAAATCTTTAAATTAAAGATTTAATTTATAGCTTTCAAACACATTTCCAAGTTTTATCCATAACTTGGAAAACCATTTTTTTTATTTCAAACTCGAATTCCCTTTAACATAGATTGGAAGTTCATTTCTTATGTGAAAGCTTTTATTATTTGAAAACAAATAGTTTTTGTTTCAGAAAAATCCAATTATATCTATACAAGTTAAAATCTTAGGTAAAATTCAAATTCCCAAAATGACACTTTTAAGATGGTTTAAAAACCCATATAAACTTGTATAACCTTATTTAAATCATAAATAGGATTTAATTTCAAATTTGGGATTCAAATTTAAATCAAATTTTAAAAATATATCAAGTTATTCAAAAATAACTTTTACCTTTGAAATTCCTTTTCAAAAGCTTTTTATTTTAAACCCAATCCATTTCCCAAACTATTTGAATTCAAAAATTCAATTTTAAAACAATTTCAGAAATCTGTGACTTAACCCATTTCCATATGCAATCCATATTTGTGTGTGTATAAGTGTGGTCCAGGGGTTCAACACAATAGTGCACTACATCATCATCATAGATTTATCATATCGATAAGCGGTATAACCTATAACACTTATCTTATTCACAGATTCATAGATAAAATAAATTTATCGATCACAAAGATTTACCATTACAATTCGATGTGGGTTTCGGATAACCAAATGGAATCCGACTCCATGTCGCATCAAAATTTAAATGTCGTTTTACGAGACAAGGGTTTTGCAACTCATATAACAATATATACATTGCAGATATAACAGCTTAGCACAAAGCATTACATAGCATCACATCACATATCAACTATATCAATCCATCACACATCATTCAGTAGCAATCAAATATCTTTAATTAAGATGAATAAATCGTGTGGTTTATATTTATTACCCACATAATTACCCTCATTAGTAATCTTTAATCAATGATTGATTATCATTAACTACAATTTATTAAGTCTTAATCGCCTTCTTAAATTCATCATTTCTTTAATCAATTATCTTAATTAATTAACCTTAATTGTAATTAATTAAACCTTAATTACTTTTATTAATTAACCTTTAATTAATTACACTAAATTAATAAATCCTTAATTATTAATTAAATCTTAATTATAATTAATTACCCTTAATTGATTTTTCTTAATTTAATTACTCTAATTAATTAACCACATTAACTTATTATGCTTTAAAGTAATTAACCCTTAATATTTGATTAATCAATCTTTAATCTTTAATTATCTACTCTTATTTACTTTCACAAAGTAATTATTATTTGTATTTAATCATTCATTAATTACTTGATTAATTAACTTGAATTATTAATTAATTTCTTTAATTACTTTGCTAAAGAAAATTACTTACATTAATCATCATTAATTTAAAATTGATTAACCATTAATAACTCATTAATTAATCCTAATTAGTTAATTAATTAAGTGTTAACTATAACATAATTAGTTCTTAATTAATCGATTAATTAATTACTAATCATTAATTAAAATTCAAATCTTATTTAATTAATGATCCTTAATTACCAATTTATTTATCCTAAATTAATTATCTCAAATCTTAATTGATTGATTTAAACTTTTAATTATTAAATTAATTAATCCAAATCAATAATTATCCATTTTAATTAATTTAATAATTAAAAATCATTAAATCTTCATTTATTTAAAGATAAAAACATTTTTTTCTTATTGATGATCAAATTATCATTAGCAAGGTATTAAAAAAATTTACTTTCAAATTTTTACTTTTACAATTTCATTTTAAATTTAAGATTTAAGATAGAAACAACTTAGCTTTAACAATGTTTATAACAATTTCAAAACCCTTTTATTCCACGAGTTAAAGAACTATTTATCTTATAATAGAAGTTTAAAAGAGTTTAAAACCCAATTTCACTTTAAGTTCAAATCAATTTAAAAATCCACTTTATCATTCAACTGTTTAAATCAAATTTAATTTAAGAACTTCTTTTATTTCAAAACTAAGATTCAAATTCAGATTTGAATCCAGATTTAAACCTTTGATTTTAAACTTCACTTACAATTTAAACATCACTTTAAAATTTAAACTACTTAAACTTTTTTTAAAAGTAGTTAAAACAATCTAAATTAAAAAAAAACATTATTTATTTTAAACTAAGATTTAAAGCTAACTCGAACCAGATTTAAACTTGGATTTAAACTTATCTTAAAACTTTGCTTTTCATTTTAAATTTCAGTTTAAGTTTAAATCTTGAAACAGGTTTGAAAACCTGTTACCAGAAGTCGACCCGAGCCCATTTTATTTTGCTTCGAGTCCAAACCTAACTTAACACGAGCCAGACTCCTAGAAACTCGCGTTCTACTTCTCCTCTCCCTTTTCTTTCAACTTTGTTTTGATTTAAGTTATAAAACTTGTTATCCAACCCATGCGAACTGCTCGAAGGAAATCCTAAGCACACATCATTTTTTCTCGAGTTAATCCCGGGGCCATTACTTTTTCTTCTTCGATACAAAACTTGTAACGCCCCACCCCAAGACCCACCTTAGCAAAGAGAATTAACAAGTAGTTCTATCTACTAAAGCAGAGAATAGGGCTGGTTAAGGGCGACCATCTATAATTTTGTCTTAAACATCTATTGAATACGTCGATAATTGCATTATAATTTTTCAACTCAAGTGGATCGACATACCCAGTAAATGCTTAATCCAAAACTATAGGTGGGTAATGGAACTATCAGAACAAAATACAGTAACTGAATGTAAATCACATCACAGAGCAGTAACCAATATCATATATATACATATACATTGATACACGTTCAGTACTATACAATATGAGTACAATAATGGTGGTACACGACCACACCATATACATCGAATCAAATGTAAAAACATCAGAGTATACTGAAGAAATAAACTACTCAAGAGAAAGAAGAGCTGTTAGCCAACATCAACTTCAAGTTAAGCCCAATGGATGATACCTGAAACAACTCGGTCTGACCCGAGTGAAAACACACGGGTCAGGCTAGCTAGAACTTATCATTAGTAAAGGTGATGATAAGAGATAAGGGGAAAACCATTCCATCATTACTAATGAAATGATATAGGTCATCAAGTTATCTCCAGAGTGATACATCAATGGTTCATCATGATTGCATAGAGGAATACAATATGTATATTAGATGGACATGGTTCATCTAATTATATAAATAACCGAATGAAATGGGTGAGAATAATAACCATAAAGTAAATCTTCATAAGATAATTAAAACTTCAAGAATGCATCATAAATAGAAATCATCTAATAGAAACTTCTTAATTATTATACCTCATCTCATCGGTATAAATATAAATACATCTCAAATCCATCATTAAACTCATTATAAAGATTCTTCATAATCATTTATACCTCATATTATTGGTATAAATACAAATATATCTTAAATCTATTAACAACACTCATCATAAAAGCATTACCATAATTTATACCTCATCTCATTGGTATAAATATATATAATGTCTCAAATCCATCTTGATAGAGCCCGGAAAGAATCCAAAACATCATATTCGAAATCACAAATAAAACCATGTATGTCAATAAGCCTTTTTATTACATAAGGCTATACTAAAGCATCATCATCAAAATAGTGAAATCGAAAAACCTAAAACCTCATGGAAAACAGCACGTGCATCTACATCTTGACTAGTAATACCATTATTTGGTACCATTCATCGTGACGACTTGGGGTCACATACCATCATAACATCGTGATCATCTTGATTGACTATAGTCCGAAACATCTTGATGACACCCAGTCACAAAAACTCGAGTAATAACGTCGTGATGATTGGTATCGAGTAATAACTTCATGAACATCGTGATGACTCCAATCGAGTACTCGGTCTGTAGCACTAGCAACATCGTGAATGTGTCTCAACTTCTCGAATAGGAACCCAATAGGCGTCAACGTACATCCCATACCATACGTTCGTACCTATTGGTTTACTAATCGTTAGTCGATGCCACATTAGAAAACCATCATAAAGCATCATCAAATAAACACTGCCTCATCTCATCGGCGAGTGTAAGATACCTAACTCGTTTTATCTCTTACTTGGACGAGTTTTAAGTGACATTGAGACTTGTCTCATTTCATCGACGAGTAAAAATTCATCGCAAATATCGAAATCATCATCAATCCATCATAACAACTTACCTCATTTTCTAGGCAAGTAGAAGAACATCGTGATGGTTATTTCTAACCATAGTTGCAAATTAAAACTTAACATCAATATTGCCTCATTTCAGCGGCCATCACAAAATGCATCTAGATTGGTTCGTCGTCGAATGTACTCAAAGAGTAATTCTCAAACCAATTAACTTCACCAAAATTTGGTAACTTATAAATCAACTCAAAATAACACTTCAAATTGGTTTCGATCGTACAAGTCCGATATTAAGCGATAAAGCAAAAATACATGTCCCATACCACACATTTTTTTTACTAAATTGTTTAATTCTCACTCTTATACGTCGAAACTCATAAACATAGGCTAAATTATATTAAAAATATTTTTTTAGAGAAAATAGAATTCTTAAACAATGCAGAAACCATTTTAAAAGCTTTGTACAGAAAAAATCCATTATTTTAAAGAGAACGTCTATTATACAAACACTTTAAAATAATGAATAATTAATATAAAAAAAATCTCTTAAAAATGCTACAAAATACTTATTTCATAAACAATGATTTATTTTTATTTAATAAATTTTCAAGAATTTATTTGAAATTAAAATCATTTAAAACCCTCAAAATACTCACATATCGGTATTAACCGTTATTTAAATTTAAATGGAATTTAAATAAAACTTTAGTCTCAAACTTCTTCAAATATAATATAATATATTCATGGACATCATTTCCATCTAATAACATCAAGTTCTTTAAAAAAAAGAATGCGACTGAAATCATAGAAATCGTCAGAATATCATCAAGCACAGAAATTAAACACTGCATATATTTCGGTTCTACTATAAAGGATATATATTTTCACATAGAAATATACAAAATCTGAGAATAATTATAATATAAAAGTTGTAGACTAAATCCTCAGATTCCAGAACTTCAAAAATTTCTAAATTCTGATAGGTAACAAGGAAGTTATGATCAAATTACTTTCTAGGTGAATATGTAAACACTCCCTGTCAATGACAGGACAGTCATAAAGATATGGATTTTTCACCATATATACGTCAAAAATACTCAAAACTCAAAACATCAAAGTTATAGCCTAAATCACAAGATTTCCAGAACTTCAAAAATTTCTAAATTCCGACTGGTAACAAGAAAGTTATGATCAAATTACTTTCCATGCGAATATATAAACACTCTTTGTCAATGACAGGACAGTCACAAAGATATGGATTTTTCACCTTATAAACATCAAAAATAATCAAAACTCAAAACATAAAACTTGTATATCTATGTCTATTCTTTCCGGATCATCTAAGATTATTGAATTCCGACTTAAAACGAAAGAGATATGTCCAATTTACTGACGGAAATTTCACAATTAAACATGCAACAAACAAAATTGAGATTTCTTACCTTGAAATCCCAATCAAAGCTAGAAAATGTGATTTTTAAAACTCACCTTTGATTTTAGATAAAAAATGCCCAAATTTGTGAAGAAAGACAGGAGCTTGAAGGTGAAGTCCTTTCTCTATTCTTATTTTGGTGATGTTCTTCTTGAATTAACGGCAAAATTGAGTGGAATTGAGATTCAATTAGAGAAAGCCATTGTTTTTCTTTCTTTCTATTTACTGTATCTTTTGTTTTGGGGAGGAAGATGAGGAAAAAAAAATAATTTACACATATTTCATCTTTTCTAGATGGTTCTAGAGAATGTTAATGGATTCAAACCTTACCCAAATAAGCCCAAGACAAATATACTTAGAGATATTCCTATGTTGTATACATATTTAACCTATTTAATCAATTTATACACTAGTTTTCTCATTTTTATCCAAACAAAATATCTACAACAAATTGTTTGCAACAAATTTTTTATTATATATAAAAATATTTTTTCGACAATAAAAAGTTATTTTTATAAATAAAACTCTATCTTTCACAATATTTTACAAATTACACCATTTTAGTGTAAAAACACTATTTTTAATGCAATAACTTAAACAGAAATTTCTTTCGGGCCAAATAAATTGCAATAAATCATTCTAACACTTTTTAATCATCAAAATATTTTTTTTCCAATCGAAAATATTATTTTCCCTATATAACACAATATTACCAATATTCCCATTTTTAGTGAAAAATCACTATTTTCACCCATTTCAACCAAATAGAATTTATTTTTAAGTCTAATGAAGTGTATTATAATGTTTTAACATTTTTATAACATTAGTACATCATTCCAAGGCTAATCACACTTCTAAATTTTATTTTCTTCATCTTATTCGTTTTATTTTACAATAGAAGGCTAACATTGGAATAAATTTCCAAAATTACTAATTAACTAAAACTAAACCATCACAATTATTTATTTTGAATCCAAATCCAAAAATAAAGTTTTTCAAACTTTGTTACATTCATTTACACTTTTTTTTCAACCATCAAATGTTGAAATAGGCTTCAAATAAAATAATATGACTTATTTAAATTTCAAATCCCAAATTATATTCATTAAGATATTGCTTATATAAAATAAACAATATAACCACTCATTTTATTATCCAATTCATTTTTAAACAAAATATTTAATTATAATTTTCATTATAATTTAATATTAACAGTAACCTCAAAAATCCTGGGTTGTTACAAAACATCATCACGATCCTATGACACATGCATGTGCACACGAGCTCAGGCGCCTTCCGACCACCATCGGTACCTCTAGTTAGTCACCGTCGACGAAATCATACCAGGCCAACCTCTAGAATTCTCGAACCACCATGATATCAAAATTGAGCGACTCGATCACTGTCAGGAAATCAACCCTGACCCCAAAAGCTCCCTTGTCCGACCGACCCCGTTCACCAGAGGCTCTACTGCCTCGACTCGAGCTACGTCAGGAACCCGAGTTTCCATCCCCTTACACCGGTCTACCCCGGTTCCACGATGACGGCGCAAACGCCAAGAAAACCCCTGTCAAACTACTTAACTCTTAAACCCTACTTACCCTCATATCGACAACCACGACACACTAGAATGCAAATGGGTATTTTTTCGATGATCTTCGGTCCACCAACCTCTTCCTGTCTCACGCTCGACACCCATCACCCCGTTAACCGCTGAGCATCGATGAAAATAGCCATTCCGATCATCCCACAAATTCACAATGAATTCTAAATTAAAAATTATGATTTTATCACTAAAATTCACCATTTTTAATTTCGATTCTAATCATATAATCTGATTTTGAAAAACTGATGATCAAATTTTCACGAGTTTGTTTATTTTTACTGTATTTTATTGTTTTTAATGTATTGCCTAAATATAAACATCTGAACCAAATTTTAAACATCAACTAACATCTATACGATCCTTTTTTCCTTTAAAAATCTCAGCTTCAAATGGATTGGATAAGAAGAAGTGAGTTTATTTGGGTGGACTGAAATCTGAAATGTAACAGAGCAGGCCAAACAGACATGCACAACCATAGGGTTCAACCATTTCCCAGTTTAAAGACATTCATGCAATCATCCACATTAAACAAATTAAGGGTTTAAATTTAAAATTTGCTCACCTGTTGGTTTTACATGAAGGAACAGAGAGGAAGCAAAGGCATGGAACTAGATTTTTTTCTCTTTTTGATTTGTAATTTTAATTTCTTCATTTTCAAGCTTGAAGATTTTTGGAAGCATGCTCACTGCCTTCAGATCCCTTGAGTTTGAGCAGATTTGTTTGAGATTGAAGTTGTTTGAATTTGCCTGAATTGAATTTCCTTTTGCTTCATGTTTTTTTTTGAATTTTTGTTTGCAACTGAATTGATCTTCAGGTTGATGTTTTGAACTTTGTTTTGCTTAGCTTGCCTGACCTTAAACTCAATTGAAATCTCTGAATACTTGAAGCTATTCAAACTTTTCTTTTATTTTGATTTCTCGTTTGACTGCTTTTGAACCATTTTGTATTTCTCTGGTTTTTGTTTTTAGAAGATGATAGAGGGGGGAGTTTGAATAGAGAGTTATGAGCAGTCTGGTATCTTTTTTTTTCAGATCTGAGGAATTTGAATGGTCTGCATCTTCCTTTCATTTGTCTTTTTTATTTACATTAAAATTTTAAAAGAAACATTTTCCCACTTGTATTTTGCATGGTGGCATTGTTTAACACTTGTAAATAATTTCATTGCATGCTCTACACTTGTCTTCATTTTGCAATTTTATGTTTATGTCCCTCTTTTAAATTATTTTATAAATTTTGTTTTTAAACCCCTTTCATTTTAAGTACTTATGTCTACATATACATTTATGTTCATTCCCTTATATGTTCAATGTATATACAAATTATATTTTTATAAAAAGATAAGTGTTTTAAACCTTTTATCAATTTTAAGCAAAATTGTACTTAGTTCATATATAATTTCAAAAGAAAGAACATTATTCCTTTATTAATATTTTATTCAAATTTTATTAATTTTCAAGAGATATGTGTATTTTAAGCTTTTTCTTCTTATTTTAAATTTGCATTCATACATTATATTTTACACTCTTATAAATTTTAAATACAAATGATTTAAAATCAAATTATTCATTACTAGTAAATAATTATATGTATATCCATATATATCTTGAACAATTTAAATTCAATTCCAATATGTACTCAATTCTACTCATAGATGCAATGTACATATATGTACATGACTTTAAATTCAAATGACTTCTTTTTTTAAACATTCATTATTTCAAAATTTTAAACTCAAAAGGAATTGGAGTTTTATCCATATGTAGTTATTACTTATTTTATTCGTTTTGAGATTTTTCTCAATTTATTTTTAAACTAAATTATCAAAAGTTTAAAATATATCATAAATTTAAAATGACAAATTTTAGGATGTTACTTTTTTATTTATAGGATTTTAAATATACAAATTCAAATCCATAGTTAAATTTTAAAAATCAATGTCCAAATAAATAAATATCCCATTTAAATTGAAAAATTCAAATAAACCTACAATTTTATTCAAAAATTTATTTTAATTATGAATTTAAATTTAATTAAAAATGGGGATCGTTACAAATAAATCATTAAATTTTATTTCTACAAATATTTATCCAATAGTTACATTAAATTTAAAAATTTAAAATAGCCAATAAAAAGGGTCGTTACATACTCCCCAACTCAAAAATTTTCATCCTCGAAAAGGCGATAAGTAAAGAATTTAACATACAATATATTTTATTCAAAATAATCAACTTGTAAAGCATAAGCATCTTATTTGAAAAATTATACTTTTCTAATATACCACTCCGATATCGGTTTAAGGAAAATATAATTTATATATATATAACAAGTTATAAAAAAATTTAAACCTCAAAATTTTTCTAGCTCCTGGATTTACGGAAAATTTCATCAGTTTCCTCTGCACGGATCGATTGGAAAATTTTTACTATTCAATATATAACACAAATATAACCAACATATATCAAATATACATCTCATATCAATGGTGAGGCTTCCCGAAGGGCAAAAATATAAAATCGCGATATGTAATCCTAGATACATAACTTATTATTTATAATACGAGTGAGATCGCTCATATTAAGCAAGCAAAAGCATATAAATACGCATGTACGTCCAAACTTCAACTCAAATTGGGAACGTTGGTCACTTATAATTCGATGTAGAACATGCATTCTGAATCCAAATCTTAGGCACAAGCACAAATATGCAACCATTATGCCTTCAAAATAATTAAACAAGGATTTACAACAAAACAAAGCATCCGACAAATCAATATTCATTTAATTCAATTAATAACTATCACAAGTTACATTTCAATGTCAATATTTAATTTATACACGCATCCTTAGTAACATTCAATTTTTATTAATATTTAATTGGCTCGATTCAATTTATTTGAATTGAACCAACTTTTATTTAATTAAATTCATGTTCAATTGATCTCTCATTCGATTTATTTACTTCCAATTGACTTGCATGCTCTCGGCAACATTAATGAATTCACATTCTATTAATTTACACTCGTTCATAGTTACATTCAATTTTTTCATTTTTTTCCACTTCCATTATTTCATTTCAATAAGTCATATAATTAATTATACTGAAGTAAATTAATTCCATACCATATCCCATATATTTTAAATTGATTCACCTTCACTTATTAATACTTATTTCGTTAATCATACAACGGATTTATATTTAACTCATTCACTTTTAATTGATTTACATTCGGGTAATTTGGTTTCAATCCATTCTCATTTTAATCAATATTTATTGCATTCACATTTTGATTTATTACAATTTAATATATTTACATTCCATTTATTTCTTTCAATTTATTAACAATCATTACGAATTCATTATATTCAAGTTTTATTCAACTCAATTTGTGATATTCCAATTGCTTCACTTTATTTATACCTGTTCATATAAATTTATTAGTGAATTGTTTAAAAAAATTTCTACTTAACCTTGCTTAACTTGAATTTGTTTTATTTCTACTTAGCATATCCTCTTTTTAGTTATACCATCATTCATAAATTATCTAAGTTTATTATAAATATTTTATACAAAACAACCCACTTTTATTATTATTACTTCATATCTTAAGTTATTATTATTCATCGATTCACTTCATTTATTCAAATTCATCTTATTAATTTACTAAAGTAAATTTTTACTTTATAACACAATTCAATATTAATAAAAAATATTCACAGTTTATTTCGTTCAAATTTCTTATTTTACTTCCATCCTTAATTTGTTTCATTAACTTATTCCATATTCACTTAGTTACAATCCAATTTTATTAAAACTCATTCTATTTGAATTTAATTTTTATTCATATTTTTTCAAAATTTAAATCAAATCCAATTGCTCGTACTAATTTTACTTACACACATTTATTTTATTTCACCTCTTTATACTTAAATTAAATTTCATTTTCAAATTCAAATTAGTATTCATTTTATTAATTCATTTTATAGCTTAAATGAAATTAATTCACTTTACTAGTTTATCTAGTTTCCCTTAAAATCTAATTCAATTAATTTAAAATTAAGTTAAACTTCATTTCATTTTAATCCATTACTCATTTTATTTAATCTTGTTTAAGTTAAATTTTTTTATCATTCCCATTCAACAAATTTTAAATTTTGGTTTTAGCTTAAAATTCTCAAATCTATAAATTATACACTTTATTCACTTTGTTATTTGATACAATTCATTTCGGTTACATTTCATATATTTATTTAAGCTTTTTGGGTTAAATGTATTTTATTTACTTCATTTCACTAACTCCATTTAATTTTACAACGCTAAGACAATTATTTTATTTGTATCTCAAATTCAAAATTTCTTTCTTCTATTTTTTTAACCAAAATTTTAACCATTATAAATTTGGTTATTTAAAAGTTATAAATTACTCTTTATATACTATTTTCATATATTTATTAAATCATACTTAGAATGTTTTCGACAATCGAAACTTGCTTTAATTGAAAATAAATTTATTCTGGTATCAATTCTTACCTAGAAACCCAAAATAAATACTCGCCATGTGTAACGACCCATAATTTTTTTTAATTTTTAATTGGTTTATAACGTATTTAATTTCGATTTTGAGAAATTTTAATAATAATATTTTGAAATAAAGTTTTAATATTTGGTTTGCGTATAATTAAATATAGCAAATGGTCAATTTTCAATTAATTATATGAAGGTTTATTTATTATATAATTCTATTAAATTCAAATCAGTTAATAATTGGTGAAAATAAATTTATTTTCAAGACCTGAATATTTTTACACAGAAAAATTCTAAATCATCTTCTGACTGAGACGTCATTTTTCGTTTTCCAAAATTTGGACTTCTATAGCTCCGTCGATCTTATTTTCTGCGTTTTTACTGCATTTTTTCTGCAAGTGAAAATTCGAATTTTTATAATTCAATCGTACCACCAGTATCTATATACCATTTTGATCGTCTCGTTTACTGATCACTATGGTATATTTATTTCTGTATTTTGAGATCCGATACACGACGGAAACAATAAAAACATGCATCATCGGTGCTGAAATTTGTGACTTGGATTTATCTACTTTTCAAATTTGAAACCGTACAACTCATACCATATTAAATTTCTTTTAAAGGTTTTAGCTAAATCTACGGGTGAGCGTTGCCACAGCTTTCCACCTTATAATTAATTCTCTGCCGTTTCAATTTGCATTCTATCCGTTCACATTTCATTTATTCCTTTTCTATCATATATTCCATTATCTCTTTTTGCTATTTGCTAATTGCTATTTGCTCATTCACGCAATCATTTAATTGAAATCAAAATTTCAACCCTTACTTCTCTTTTCTTTTCAAATTTGAAACGTACTATTAAATCAAGCCATTAATTGCTTTTATTTTTTTCCTTAAATCAACGTACAGCTCACACAATTATAAATTGCATTAAATTTTCTGATGAACCACACCATGATCGTTTATATTACATTAATTTGGAATATATTCATTTGTTTGAAATCTTTCCCTTTCTCTCTCATCTCAGTTGGGAATAAAATAAATTTCAGCGGAAACAACGTTTCAATGCTTTTAACTCTTTATAACTTTTGATAATATTTTCTGTCCTTTTTGAAACTAAAACGTATAGGGATATACGTTTCTCATTTATTAATTTCTAAATCGTCATGTTGTCCTTTTCATGTATGTTATATTTATTTATATTTTAACATTTTCTATTTATTTCACTCATCTCCCTACACGTTTTTATTTATTTGCTGATTTGTTGCATACGTTTCGTTTTGGAAAAATGCGGTTCATTCCTATTTATTCCATTTCTCACATTTATTTCATCTTCTACTGAAATTCGACCGTTGCCACGTCATACCATTTTGGAAGTATGAATATACAAAACATGCATACGTTTTATATTCATTTAATTGCAATGGTCACTTTAATTTTTGCCTTTAAAATTCCATTTTCTTCACTACAGCTGGAAAATTATAAAACATTCAAAAAAAATTGAAAGCTCACCTTAAATTGTGCAAAGCGTTTTCCTCTGCCTTTATAACTTTGGGATATGCCAGCTGTTACTTTTTTTTCCATGAATTCAAAATTATTATTTGTCATTCCATTTTTGGGTCTCTTCATTCTCCTTTATCAACCTCCATATATTTATTTCCCTAGTCACTTTAAAACGTTTTATAATAATAATTAATATATAGCCGTTTCATTTTAAAGCTTTTCATACGTTTTATATATGTCAATAAAAGATGTGAATCGATATTTACTTGAGGCCCACACCGTTTTGAATTATACGATTTTTTTGTATTCATTAATTCTTTTACGGCTCATTTTATTTCACCTTTATAAGCTTTTTTTTGGTAAAGCAAGGATCTACTGTCACTTTCTTCTCCTCAATTTTTCTTTCTCCACCATCTCTCTTCTTTCACACTCTTACACGCAGCCGTATCTCACCTTGTCACACATTTTGCCTTGCAAAAACCTTTTACCATATATATATGAAATCTTGAAAGGTAATACAACTTGTGCGTTTGTCTCATTAAATATTGTGTTTTTTTGTGTGCGTAAGTTATTGTTTTATTTTATTTTATATATATAAGCCTAAGTATTTTTTTAAAAACTTTAGATATTTGCATGGGTACATATTTTCATATTGGGTTGGATCTATAGATATACTAGTATACATTTCAGAGCTTTATAGGTTTGTATTAGTTATAATATATATATATATATATATATATATATATATATATTATTTTTATTTTACCTTCATCTATTGTCAGGTGTTGTTTAAAATATAATATGTATACAAGTTAGGTATAACGACTGCTGTGAATATGTGTAACAATATATATATATATAACATTTTTTCAACATGTATATAGCAGCCCATATAAAGGTTTGTTTGTACACACTTTATTGTACATATAAAATGTAGGTTTGCATGTCAATATTGGTAAGCACAAGCATCCTTTCTCCATTTTTCTACAAGCATTGTGTTAGCATATTTTTATTTTTGGTAAAATAATAATAATAATAATAATTACAGTATATTATTTGTGAAGGAAGTCTGCATTTGGTTAAACTATTAGATTTATTTAAACTTACATTATTTACTGTTATTTATATCTTTGGATGTTAATTTGGTTAAGTACATTTAGTTTTAGATATTGATGTTTCAAATATAACTTATATACTACAAGATAGAGTGAATTTGGTTTTGATTTTTTTTATATGTTTGATTTCAATAAATATATTTAATTTAAGACTTATATAAATGTATATATACTTTAATTTGAATTTTGGGTTTAAGGAGGATAATAATATAAAAATACATCTCGCCTGAATTTTTATCGAGCTAATTTCACCCGTTCCCATCGATTTCTTTTACCAGCTTTGATCGTCGATTCGTGCCGATCTTACTTTGCTTTGAGATTCGTGCTTGGGTTTCGTAACTCAACTTCATTGTCTATCTCTCTAACCTCGAAAGGTGAGCAATCACTCACGATTAACATTCTTTTATTTATTAAAATACGATTTCAATTGAAACGACAATTGAAATATGAGGCTGTAGTTATTTAAATTGTTATATATGATATTATCTATAACTGTTCACTTATGGGATATGACACCATATCCTATTGTTTATATTTATTTTGATGATATATGTCTGTTGTTATTATTATTTTCATATCTGTTATCACTCTGCAAGTTCCCTGTTAGTATAGAAATCATTATGGGTTGAAACGATACATACCCGAACGGACTTCAGAATAGGAGAAAATCGTTATGGGTTGAAATGACAAACCCAAGCGATTTTCATTTAATTAAATTTAGGATTACGGGTTGAAATGATATCCACCCATATATATTTAGTGTACGGGTTGAAATGATAAATATCCGTAGCACTTGACTATATGATAGGAAATATATACTAACACCGTTGGTCCATATAAATATTTTGAAAATAAATTTCTACAGTTGAAAAGAAATTTATAGGATTTAATAAATATTGATTCTTAAAATATTATATATATAAATGGAAATTTTATATATAGATTTAATAATAATATTATTGAGATTGATTTAATCCATATAATATGTTTGAGTATTATTTAAGATTTATATTTCTAAATTTACCGTTGTAAAAAGTTGAATAATTAAGAGTGGGAGATAAATTTGGGTTTATTAAAAATGGTATTTAAATAAGGATTTATTTAATTAAATCGATTTGAAATTATTGAATGAAAAATTGAAAGGTATGATTTTGTAACTGGATTTTTGATTTAAGTGATTTAAGGAATATTTCACGTTTAATAAAATTAAAGAAAATATTGAGTAAAATGTAATTTAAGGTTACTTAAATGATATTAAATCTAATAAGGGAGTGTTTCAAGACTAAATAATAATGAGGTTAAATCGAGATCTATATGAAACTGTTATATAGAACATTTAAATATTAAAGCCTTGAACTATATTGGAATTCAAATGGTTTATGTTGAGATTCAGATCTGTATTTGAAATCAACGTAGTTGAATTTTTTATTTAGCAACTAAATTGAATCAAAGTGAAATTTAGGTTGAACAAAATTTGAATTTATTATTTAGAAAACTAAATTGAATAAAAATTTAGTTGAAACATTGAATACTTAAAGTTTTGAAATATATTGAAATATAAAGGGGTATTTTTGTGATTACAAATCCGAATTTGAGATCGATAAATTGAAGTGTTTATTTTAGGAATTGAGTTGAATTTAAATTGGTAAATTGAGATTGAATTTAATTTAAATAGGAAGGTCGGGTTGATGTTGAAACAATTTGTTAAGTTGAGGGAATTGAAAATACTTTATTGTATAAATTATTTAATATATATAAATACTATTTTGGGAAATATAGTGATATTTGAAGTGAAATGATATTTGGTTTTGAAGTATAAATTAAGCTGAAAAGACCACGGTGTTATAGTGTATATTTCTACCTTGTAGATAGTTCCATAGACCCTTAGAGGATGGTTATCCCAAACATCCTTTATGTTATTTGTATTTCAGTTGATATTTCACTTGAGTTGGATTTGTTGATATAAGAATGTTAATCCTGACTCGAGTGTTTTGTGTTTTGCTTTACGCTCGGGTCAGACTGAGTGATACAGCATTAGAGACTCACCTTTGGAGTTCAGAGTTTCATTTGGAGATCCAACTATCGATTCAGATTCCAGCCTTTCCAGTTGATTGGTTCATAGAAGTCATCTGTTGCATTGGAGACTCCACTGCATTTGAACTATTCGGTTGTATTTTATTTCTAACTCTGATGTATATAGTAGCTTCGTGAACTACTATTCTTTATCTATTCTGCTGTATTATATTACTCTATGATCTATGATTATTTTATTTATTGTATATTTTAAGTTTTGCCAAATTTTAATTAACAATTCGGTATTTTGAATTATTCAAGTCGGATATGTATGGTTTTATTGTCGATTAGAATGGTCCAAAATAGCAGGTCGTTACAGTTGGTATCAGAGCTTTTGCTCTAGGTAAAACTTAGCATATATGGTAAATTTATTTACAGAATCACTTTTGTTCGAGTTGAATCTCTTCCTTTCTGACTCGATTTCCTTTGAATTTTGGAATGTCCCTCAGTTTTGAAATTCATTCTTGTCTCTTTCTATTTATATTCATTTGATTCTGGAGTATCTCATAACTCCATTGAATCTTTTGTAAAGGGGGTGAAAACTCCTTTACAATCGGCATTGATTCACCCAAGATTTCTGTATCCTCAGTTTATGATGCTGCTATATTTTGATATGCTGAATTCTATCTCTGGCGATCGAATGTCGATTTGTTTTGGAATTCCGCATCGATTATATTCCTAAGGTCACGGTTGACCCGATTAAGGTCACCGTGATTTGTAGAAGTATATCCATCTTCTATTTTGTAATTTAATTATCTCATCTTCGATCGAGTTTATCTTCGAATCAGGATTCTATTGATTGGAGTTCCTCTGATTTAAATCTCTATCTTTGTTTTGAAATCCATTCTTGAATCACCCTTTGAAAAATCGGGTATGTTGTATTTTTGAAATTGTTTATACCGAAATTATTATTTTGATAACTATGATTTTATTCTATATATAAAAGTAAAAATGTTTTCGATAAGGATTATATACCTATATATAAAACAAATAAGAAATGTTATTCTACATATAAAAGTTTTGAAAGGATTTAAAATTTTGGAAATTTATAAGAAATTTATTTATATAAAAATGATTTATAACTGAAGGGTTAAATTTGAAATTCGAGAATTGAATTCCGGTATTTTGAAATTGGTTTTAAGATTTTGGAAAATATATAAAAATAATACGATTTAAAAGTATTTTTTGAATAAGAAATGTTTCAAATGATTTCAAATGAATTCCAATAATTTTGAAGAAATTTCAAAGAAGTTTTCAAGAAAATAGAAGTCCAGAACTCACTTATGTCGTTGGAAAATAATTTCGCTGATGAGTGCACGCATCACCGACATTGATTTTCGAGTTTCAGAGTGAGGGAGAGGCCTCTTTAATAGCTTTGCTATGCGAGTGATTTTGTAAAATCGTTTTGATTTCAAATTCCGAAGTATAATTTGATATTTTCGAAAGATATATGTATATATTTGAAACAATTTAAAGTGAGACCGGTGTTCAATCCTCGAGTTTCGGATTTGATTTAGTATAATCCTATCTATTGAAATTGATTTATTGATTTATGTTGATTTTCAACTCTTGAATTTGGAAATTTGATTTCCCTAACTATTTTGAATGTTCGAACACTTCCAAATCGAGATTAAATTTTCAAAGCTAAGAAATTTCGAAGAGTATAAAATGTTTGATAAAGAATATAAATTTAGTTTTGAAATGTTTTGGAAAAAAATAGTTTTGAATATTGGTTTTCAGAAAGGTAAATTGGATATTTCAAATAGAAATAGAAAGTTTTAAAGTTTTAAAGGGATAATTATAAATTTGGAAACCATTTTGAGTATAATTGATTTTGAGAAAATATTTGGTTTTGAAATTAAATTGAAATTAAAAACCAGTACTTATATGGTGATTTTGAAAATGAATTTGTTTGACTTGAATTATTTTAATTTGGAAAGTGGGATAATTTTCTAAACCTATTATTTTGGGAACTTTGAAATTTAGATATTTAATTTGGAAGAAAATTTGGTGAAATCATATATGATTTTGAAACTAAATTGATATTGAAATGATTTGAAATTGAGAACCTTATATTATTAAGCACTTGATTTAGGAGTGGTTTAACTTATATAAAATGGATTTGTATAAGTATGAAGTTGATTTGAAAGTTACTCAATTTGGAAAGATAATTTTATATAATCGAAGTCTATATAAGTATGGTTTGATATACTATTGATTTGGAAAGTATTCGATTTGAAAAAAAGAATCCTATATATAATGGACTTTATATAAGTATGATATTTGAAGGTATTTGAAAAGGTACTATATGATGTATATTTTCGAAGCAATGATATGAAAAGTGCCATCTGCTTGATATCCGCTTTGTGGCCACATTGTGGATTCATTCTATCGATATTATTCTCTCTGATTTTTGGTTTTCCGGATGTGATGCTCGAGTGTTCCTACCGTGGCGTAACCCATGGTTTTTTTTTCTCTCGCGACTGCATAGCGAAATTGCCTGGCCGAGTCTGGCCTAGGGGTACGGCTTGTTTCCTGTGGGATCCAGGCGTAACCATTGTGTATCCTGCAATCTGTATAGGTCGCGATTAGTAGCGAAACTGCCTGGCTGAGACGGCCTAGGGGTACGGTTTGTTTCCTGGGGGATCCAAGCGTAACCATTGTGTATCTACGAACCATGGTTGGACAAAGGTTTTGGTTTGGTTGTTTTGTTTGGATTGTACTTTTCATATCTGCTTTAAAGGTTTTTCAAGTATTTTCAATGAGTGTTGAAACAAGTCTACTAAGTACTTGAAGGATTCTAGCTTTGCGCCTGATCAACGCATGGCCAGAGTCTGCAAGAACGAGGATAAACTTGTTGAAACATCGAGTTATAAAAATATTTCTGAAAGAAATATTTATTTCGATATAAAGGTATTTTATTATAAAGGTATTTTTCAACAAAGAAATTTTGTGTTAATATTTGAAATTGAAACTCTTATGGTTTGAAATTTACGATTCGTGCCCGATTCTATTCTATAAATCTACCTTATCTTCTCAGCTTTAGTTGTTCACCTTGATTCTGTTTTTCCGAATCTACCTTCTTTCCTTTTTGAATATAATCTTTTAAATATTGCTTATTTGTATACTACATTGTTTAATAGAAAATTTTAGTGTTATAAATATTTTTGAAGATATTAATTGAATAAAACATATTTAAAGTGAATGATTTATTAATAATGTTTGAAACGTATCTAAAGACAAATTTATAAATTTATGAATTATGGATTTAATGTTTTCAATAGCTTTTTTTGTAAATATAACTAATGATTCAAATAATTGTTTTCAAATAGCTTTCATATATGTATAAAGGTGTTAGTTAAACATATTAAATTCCAATGAGTTTTGAAAATTTTAAAGTATTAAAGATAACTGAATCGCAAATGAAGTTTTCAAATGAATATTTCAAGTAAAGTTTATATAGTTTTAAATTAATTATTTACCCTTGACTTTCAATCTACCTTTATTTCTGGTTTTTCTGTACTCCTACCTCCTTCCTTTTCGGGGACGAAAATTTTGAGTGGGGGAGAGTGTAACGACGCATAAAATTTTATTAGTTTTTAATTGGTTTTATAACGTATTTAATTTGGATTTTGACAAATTTTATTAGTATTTTGAAATAAAGTTTTAATATTTGGTTTACGTATAATTAAATATAGCAAATGGTAAATTTACAATTAATTATATGAAGGTTTATTTATTATATAATTCTATTAAATTCAAATCAGTTAATAATTGGTGAAAATAAATTTATTTTCAAGACTTGAATATTTTTACATAGAAAAATTCTAAATCATCTTCTGACTGAGTCGTCATTTTTCGTTTTCCCAAATTTGGACTTCTATAGCTCCGTCGATCTTATTTTCTGCGTTTTTACTGCATTTTTTCAGCTAGTGAAAATTCAAATTTTTATAATTCAATCGTACCACCAATATCTATATACCATTTTGATCGTCTCGTTGTACTGATCACTACGGTATATTTATTTCTGTATTTTGAGATCCGATACGCGACAGAACAATAAAAACGTGTGTCATCGGTGCTGAAATTTATGACTTGGATTTATCTACTTTTCAAATTTGAAACCGTACAACTCATACCATATTAAATTTATTTTAAAGGTTTTAGCTAAATCTATGGGTGAGCATTGCCACACCTTTCCACCTTATATTTAATTCTCTACCGTTTCAATTTGTATTCTATCCGTTCACATTTCATTTATTCCTTTTCTACCATATATTCCATTATCTCTTTTTGCTACTTGCTAATTGCTATTTTCTCATTCACGCGATCATTTAATTGAAATCAAAATTTCAACCCTTACTTCTCTTTTCTTTTCAAATTTGAAACGTACTATTAAATCAAGCCATCAATTGCTTTTATTTTTTTTCATTAAATCAACGTACAGCTCACACAATTATAAATTGCATTAAATTTTCTGATGAACCACACCATGACCGTTTATATTACATTCAATTGGAATATATTCATTTGTTTGAAATCTTTCCCTTTCTCTCTCATCTCAGTTGGGAATAAAATAAATTTCAGCGGAAACCACATTTCAATGCTTTTAACTCTTTATAACTTTTGATAAAATTTTATGTCCTTTTTCAAACTAAAACGTATAGGGATATACGTTTCTCATTTATTTATTTCTAAATCGTCATGTTGTCCTTTTCATGTATGTTATATTTATTTATATTTTAACATTTTCTATTTATTTCACTCATCTCCCTACACATTTTTATTTATTTGCTGATTTATTGCATACGTTTCGTTTTGGAAAAATGCGGTTCATTCCTATTTATTTCATTTCTCACATTTATTTCAACTTTTACTAAAATTCGACCGTTGCCACATCATACCATTTTGGAAGCATGAATGTACAAAACATGCATACGTTTTATATTCATTTAACTGGGACGGTCACTTTAATTTTTGCCGTTAAAATTCCATTTTCTTCACTACAGCAGGAAAGTTATAAAACATTCAAAAAAATTTGAAAGCTCACCTTAAATTATGCAAAGCGTTTTCCTATGCCTTTATAACTTTGGGTTATGCCAACTGTTACTTTTTTCCATCAATTCAAATTTATTATTTGTCATTCCATTTTTGGGTCTCTTCATTCTCCTTTATCAACTTCCATATATTTATTTCCCTAGTCGCTTTAAATATTTTATAGTAATAATTAATATATAGCCGTTTCATTTTAAAGCTTTTCATACGTTTTATATATGTCAAAAAAAGATGTGAATGGATATTTACCTAAGGCCCACACCGTTTTGAATTACACGTTTTTTTGTATTCATTAATTCTTTTACGGCTCATTTTATTTCACCTTTATAAGGAATTTTTTGGTAAAGCAAGGATCGACTGTCACTTTCTTCTCCTCAAATTTTCTTTCTCCACACTTTCTCTTCTTTCACACTCTTACACGCAGTCGTATCTCACCTTGTCACCCATTTTGCCTTGCAGAATACTTTTACCATATATATATGATATCTTGAAAGGTACTACAACTTGTGTGTTTGTCTCATTAACTATTATATTTTTTTGTGTGTGCGAAAGTTATTGTTTTATTTTATTATATATATATATAAGCTTAAGTATTGTTTCTAAAAACTTTAGATATTTGCATGGGTACATATTTTCATATTGGGTTGGTTGTATATATATACTAGTATACATTTCAGAGCTTTATAGGTTTGTATTAGTTATAATATATATATATATATATATATTATTTTTATTTTACCTTCATCTATTGTCAGGTGTTGTTTAAAATATAATATGTATACAAGTTAGGTATAACGGATGCTGTGAATATGTGCAACAATATATGTATAACATTTTTTAAACATTATATAGCAGCCCATGTAAAGGTTTGTTTGTACACACTTTATTGTACATATAAAATGTAGGTTTGTATGTCAATATTGGTAAGCATAAGCATCCTTTCTCCATTTTTCTACTAGCATTGTGTTAGCATATTTTTATTTTTGGTAAAATAATAATAATAATAATAATAATAATAATAATAATATATTATTTGTAAAGGAAGTCTGAATTTGGTTAAACTATTAGATTTCTTTAAACTTACATTATTCACTATTATTTATATCTTTGGATGTTAATTTGGTTATGTACATTTAGTTTCAGATATTGATGTTTCAAATATAACGTATATACTATAAGATAGAGTGAATTTTGTTTTGATTTTTTTTATATGTTTGATTTCAATAAATATATTTAATTTAAGACTTATATAAAATGTATATATACTTTAATTTGAATTTTGGGTTTAAGGAGGATAATAATATAAAAATACATCTCGCCTAAATTTTTATCGAGCTAATTTGACCCGTTCCCATCGATTTCTTTTACCAGCTTTGATCGTCGATTCGTGCCGATCTTACTTTGCTTTGAGATTCGTGCTTGGGTTTCGTAACTCAACTTCATTGTCTATCTCTCTAACCTCGAAAGGAGAGCAATCACTCACGATTAACGTTCTTTTATTTATTAAAATATGATTTCAATTGAAACGACAACTGAAATATGAGGCTGTAGTTATTTAAATTGTTATATATGCTATTATCTATAACTGTTCACTTATGGGATATGAAACTATATCCTATTGTTTATATTTATTTTGATGATACATGCCTGTTGTTATTATTATTTTCATATCTGTTATCACTCTGCAAGTTCCTTGTTAGTATAGAAATCATTATGGGTTGAAATGATACATATCCGAACGGACTTTAGAATAGGAGAAAATCGTTATGGGTTGAAATGATAAACCCAAACGATTTTCATTTAATTGAATTTGGGATTACGGGTTGAAATGATATCCACCCGTATATATTTAGTGTATGGGTTGAAATGATAAATATCCGTAGCACTTGACTATATGATACGAAATATATATAGACACTGTTGGTCCATATAAATATTTTGAAAATAAATTTCTACAGTTGAAAAGAAATATATAGGATTTAATAAATATTGGTTCTTAAAATATTATATATATAAATGGAAATTTTATATATAGATTTAATAATAATATTATTGAGATTGATTTAATCCATATAATATGTTTGAGTATTATTTAAGATTTATACCGTTGTAAAAAGTTGAATAATTATGATTGGGAGATAAATTTGGGTTTATTAAAAATGGTATTTAAATAAGGATTTATTTAATTAAATCAATTTGAAATTATTGAATGGAAAATTTAAAGGTATGATTTTGTAACTGGATTTTTTATTTAAGTGATTTAATGAATATTTCACACTTAATAAAATTAAAGAAAATATTGAGTAAAATGTAATTTAAGGTTACTTAAATGATATTGAATCTAATAAGGTAGTATTTCAAGACTAAATAATAATGAGGTCAAATCAAGATCTATATGAAACTGTCATATAGAATATTTAAATATTCAAGCCTTGAACTATATTGGAATTTAAATGGTTTACGTTGAGATTCGGATCTGTATTTGAAATCAACGTAGTTGAATTTGTTATTTAGCAACTAAATTGAATTAAAGTGAAATTTAGGTTGAACCAAATTTGAATTAATTATTTAGAAAACTAAATTGAATAAAAATTTATTTGAAACGTTGAATACTTAAAGTTTTGAAATATATTGAAATATAAAGGGGTATTCTTGTGATTACAAAACCGAATTTGGGATCGATAAATTGAAGTGTTTATTTTAGGAATTGAGTTGAATTTAAATTGATATATTGAGATTGAATTTAGTTTAAATGGGATGATCGGGTTGATGTTGAAACGATTTGTTAAGTTGAGGGAATTGAAAATACTTTATTGTATAAATTATTTAATATATATAAATACTATTTTTGGAAATATGGAGATATTCGAAGTGAAATGATATTTGGTTTTGAAGTATAAATTAAGCTGAAATGACCACGGTGTTATAGTGTATATTTCTACCTTGTAGATAGTTCCATGTACCCTTAGAGGATGGTTATCCCAAACATCCTTTAAGTTATTTGTATTTCAGTTGATATTTCACTTGAGTTGGATTTGTTGATATAAGAATGTTAATCCTGACTCGAGTGTTTTGTGTTTTGCTTTACGCTCGGGTCAGACTGAGTGATACAGGATTAGAGACACACCTTTGGAGTTTGGAGTTTCATTTGGAGATCCAACTATCGATTCAGATTCCAGCCTTTCCAGTTGATTGGTTCAGAGAAGTCATCTGTTGCATTGGAGACTTCACTGCATTTGAACTATTCGGTTTTATTTTATTTCTAACTCTGATGTATATAGTAGCTTCATGAACTACTATTCTTTATCTACTCCGCTGCATTATATTACTCTGTGATCTGTGATTGATTTATTGATTGTATATTTTAAGTTTTGCCAAATTTTAATTAACAATTCGGTATTTGAATTATTCAAGTCGGATATGTACAGTTTTATTGTCGATTTGAATGGTCCAAAATAGTGGGTCGTCACACCATGCTAAAGTCATCCCCAGAATTATTTCTCTGCGACTAAGCGAGTTTAATGCTTTTATTTTCTAAAAAAATCCATTGAAAATATATTCAAGTCAAAACACTTTCAAATAACATTATTATTAAATTTTAAGGCTTTGGAAAACAATTTTGAAAACAAAAGGTTTTAAATTCTAAAATTCTCAATTTTTAAAATCATTTCTAAATGTAAGCTATATTATAAATATCCTTACACAAATTTCCTAAATTTATTTACCAAAATATTCCATTAATTTACAACTTGATCTTTTTAACCAATTCTTATTGCAATAATATTTCAATTTAGTTTAATTATCAATGCTTCATAATGTTTAATTCAACCTATAATCGATGATAATTATATATTATCATTGCCTAACAATAATTTCATTAATAATTAACCTTGTATATATAATATAATATAATTTAGATATTGTTTCATTTACTCGATTTAAACGATATTATGCCGACTTGCCAGGTTTAAGTGTTTAGAAATCCCTATCGATGATACGGCGTCCCGCACAACGACCAGAATTCATAAACAACCCAACGGGTAATTATACACAATATAAAATGTAACATTCCGAGATTTTAGCTACAAGTAATTTGATAATTAATCTAATTTTTTGGATTAAATTTTCAAATAAATTGGAAATTGATATAGAATTTTGGATTTAATTGAGGAATTAATTGGGATTTAATTTGGATTGGAAGATAATAAATTAAATTAAATTTTAAGCTGGAAGTTCTATGACTGAAATATATTGTGAATAGAATTTTTGGGTATATTTGAATTTTCGAAAAAAATAAGGTGTATGTTTATTTATATAAATAGATTATCACTTGAAATTTGATTTTGAGATTGAAATTCAATAACTGATATTTCATAAATTAATTGGATTCAAAAGTTGTATTTTGGAAAACAATACATACGTATCTAATTAGAATTGTAGGTATACAATCTAATTTGATTTCAAAATCATTTGTTATAAATTTGTATAAGTACAAATTAAAATGTATGAATATAAAGTCTTAATACGTATTTACCTTTCGAAATTAATAAAGCCTAATACCATTTGAAAATATAAAAACATAGATTGTATGTAACGTTAAAAAATATGGTATTGTAAAAAGGAAAGTATTCATTTACAATTGAAATTATAAATAAAGTAGGTTAAAAAAAACAAAGTTATAAATTTATTTATAAACAAGTTCTAAAACATATGTAAATATAAAGATTAAGTAATTTATAATAGAAAACAGGTATAAAATATAAATTAAAAATGAAGAAATTTTTCAAACATAATTTTTAATAAAACTAAACATAGGGTTTAAAACATAAATTGGTTGTATCCATAAACTTGTAAGCCATGCACATAAGAAATTTACAAGTGTAAAAGCATGAAGTGTGAAATCAAACAAGTGGAAAAAAACAAGTTCTTCTTTTAAAAATTAATTTATCAAAATATATACAAATGATAAATGGGTAAACAAGGCTGTTTACATTTGCATATTCATTCATCTCCACCTCCTGAAATTAGAAAACAAACTTTCTGAAATCTGAAACCAGGAAAGGAAAAGAAAGTTTCTCAAACCTGGAAGTTTCAAAAGCCTGAAGCCAAATAAAAGGAAATCAAAAAAAGGGCAAAGTTTCAGATTTAAATTCAAAGGATTAAAGCAATGTAAAGCTTTAGATTTTAAAGCCTGAGCAGTATTCAAGAAAAAGAAAGTAGTTCAAATCTTTGAATCAGATGTAAGTTCAACCTGAAGCTTTATATCTGAGATGATCAACTCAGAACAAGGATAAAACAAGCAAATTCAAACATAAGTAAATCAGATTCAAGTTGCAAATCAACAAAACAAAGTAAAGATCAAATTTCCAGACTTTTAAAGCTAAAATGTTCCTCTCTGTTTAAACTTCAATCCAGGTGAGCAAACATCTTCTTATCAAACTTTATGCGCTTTGTCGTGATGCATGTGATGAATCTGTGAATTTATGTTTGTTTGTTTGTGTAATGGTAAAGGTGCTTGTATGAATTTCAGTTCATCTATGACGTGTATGTATGTTTGTAAGCCTCCCATATTCCTGTTCTCAAATGCAAACTAAATCAAAACCCAAAAATCACTTCCTCTATTACCTCTTAGTCTAAGATGTTTAAGGAAAATATGGTCAAAAAATCAAGATTTTAGTTTTGAAAATATTGGTGAATAAAATTGGAAGTTGGTTTTTATTGTAAAAAGAACTTACAGTAAATACTTAAGAATGTTAAGATGTAGGTTTCCATAATTCACTGTTTCATCTTTATAATCTTATACATCTTTGTAAATTATGAATTTTGAAAGAAAAATCCTGATTTTCATGGTTTTAAATCATGAGAACTTGAGTGATGAACGGAAATTGAAAACGTGACAAAATCTGGTGATCGCGAGATCATAGGGTCTCGAGCTTGAGGTCGGAGATAGCTTGAGGACTGATGATCATTAAAAAATTGGTGGATAAATTTTTAGATCGCTGGTGAAGTTGGTCAATATTAATTTAGGGTTTAAGGTACTATTTTGGTCGATGTCAGAATTGAGGGAACTGCATCATCGTGGGTAGACCGGAATGGCTCGGAGGTGGTGCAATCGAAGCATCATGTCGTGGTGCATCTCTGGTGAGGTCGGTGAGGCCTCAGTCGATCGTGGACGGTGGTGCATGATGAATTTTTGGCGATCATGTTCGGGTTCGAGTGTTTGAATGGCTCGACCTCGATTTTCAGGTCAATTCGTGGAATTGAATGGCCGTGGTGTTCGTTGAAGTTATTGTCGACATGTTGGAGGCGACGAAGTTGGTCAGAACGTGGAGAAGCGATGTGCACCGTGCACGTATATTGTTTTGTGTTAGTAGAATCTGGGTCTGGGAAGATGAAGTTTAGCTCGGGTAGAAGCTCGTGTAGGTGATGAGTTAACCCGAGCCTTGAATCGGGTAATTCGCCTGTGAAGAATCTCAGTTTTAAAAGTTTAAATTAAAACAAAGTTTAAAGAAAAGAGAGAAGAAGTTTTGCCTCAGGGAAGACACAGGTTTAACTCAATGATAGCTCAGGTTTTCGTCATTTTGGCTCGGGTAATAATTTTCCCAGTTTTAAACATTAACAATCTAAATCATATTGATTTCCAAAAATATTTTTATAAAATGATAATTGTTTGTTAAGGGGAATGTGAAGTTAAAGGTTTTGAAATAAATTGTTTTCAAATAAATTAAGTTAAATATGTTTTAAACTTATATTTTAAATAGAGTTATTTTGAATAAAACTTAACAAAATAAGTTAGAGGTTAACCAAATGTTTAAATTATTAATTTAAAAGTAAATTGATTTATATTGTTAATGATGATTAAATAATCAATGATTTATAATTTATTAATAATTAAAGAATAATTACTTTACTTAATTAATCAAAAGATGAATTTTTTATGTAAGTAATTAAAAGTAATTAGTTACTTACAAATAATTAATTAATTGAAAGTAATTAAGGATGTGTAATCATTAATTTAAAACTTGATTAATCAAGTGTTTAAAAAGGGTTAATTAATTTGAAAGGATAATTAATTAATGTGATTAATCAATAAAGGTAATTAATTTCTGGATAATTAATTAATTAAAGGACAATTAATTAATGAAGGTGATTAAGGAATGATTGTTAGTTAAGGATTAATTAATTATAGTAATTAATTAAGGATAGTTAATCAAAGAATTATTTCTTAATTAAAGTTTAATTACTTTAAATTAAAGGCTGACTAATTTATTGTAATTAATCAAAGGTAATTTATTACTGAAAATAATAATACTAATTACTTAATTAAAATTAATTTATTTAATGATTAAAGGTGGATTGATCAAGTGATTAACATTGATTTAAGATTAGGGATAGTCACTTATCGTAACTAATTAGGGATAATTAATTTAATGGTAATTAATTAATTAAGGGTTAATTAATTAATTAAAGATAATTAATTAAATGGTGAATTAAATTATTAAAGGTTGATTATTTAATAATTGAAAGTTGATGAATTATAATTAAAGTTTAATTAATTTATTATTAATGGTTAATTAATAAATGATTAAAGAATAATTAATCAAAATGATTTGTAATTTATTAAAGTTAATTAACCAGGATTAGTAATTCATAAGTAATTAATCTGATTTGAATTAATCAGACAATTAACTGATCTTACTTATGAATGTTTGGATTCTATTAGATGATTGAATTGTTTGATATCCCTAATATGTGATGCTCTGTTTTGATTTGAGTTGTGTTTAATGTAACTTATTATCTGTGATATATGTGATCTGTGAATGAAAGATAAGCGTTATAGTTTATACCGCTTATAAAATATATTGTTGTATTTGAATATGTACTAATTGATGATGTTGCACTTTTATTGTGTAAAATCCTTGGACCACACTTATACACACACAAATATGGATTGCACATGGAAATTGGCTAAGTCACAGATTTTTGAAATTGTTTTAAAATTGAATTTCAAATTCAAATAGTTTTGGAAATAGATTGGGATTAAGTAACAAGTTTTTGAAAAGGAATTTCAAAGATAAAATTTATTTTTGAATAACTTGATTAAGTTTTGAAGTTTAAAAAATTTGATTTAAATCTAAATTCAAAATTTGAAATTGAATTCTATTTTTGGAAACTAGCGATTGAAGATGTTATAAAAGTTATGCATCGGTCAAACAATTTTAAAGGTATTGATTTGGGAATTTGAATTTAATTCAAGGGCTTTAACTCGTGCAAATATAATTGGGTTTTTCTGAAATGAAAACTATTAGTTTTCAAATAACAAAAGCTTTCATATAAGAAAAGAAATTTCCAATCTGTGTTAAAGGGATTTCAAGTTGAAATAAAAAAAAAGGTTTTCCAAGTTACGAATAAATCTTTGGAAACGTGTTTTGAAAGCTATAAGTTAAATCTTTGATTTAAAGATTTAATGAGTTAATCCAATTGAAATGGAAATTGTTTTAAAATCTGTGAACGGATCTTTGTGAAACTGGGTGAACTTTGTGAAATAAATCTTTTTGTTTAAAGATTTGAAATGGTAATTTGTTTAAACCATTTTAAGAAAGGTTTGGGTTTTTCTAAAAGTTGTGACTTAACTGAAATCCCATACCCATATGTTTTTAAATATTGCTCTCACTATTCGGTATAGCCGGGAAAGGATAAATTTGAAAGTTAATGAGTTATAATTAAAGGTTAATTAGTTTATATTAATGGTTAATTAATAAATGATTAAAGAATAATTAATCAAAATGATTTGTAATTTATTAATGTTAATTAACCAGGATTAGTAATTCATAAGTAATTAATCTAATTTGTATTAATCAGACAATTAACTAATCTTAGTTATGAATGTTTGGATTCAATTGGATGATTGAATTGTTTGATATCCTATTATGTGATGCTCTATTTTGATTCGAGCCATGTTTAACGTAATTTATTATCTGTGATATATATATATATATATATATATATATATATATATATATATATGTGTGTGTGATCTGTGAATGAAAGATAAGCGTTATGTTTTATACCGCTTATCAAATATATTGCAGTATTTGAATATGTACTGATTGATGATGTTGCACTTTTATTGTGTAAAACCCTTGGACCACACTTATACACGCACAAATATGGATTGCACGTGAAAATTGGTTAAGTCACAGATTTTTGAAATTGTTTTAAAATTGAATTTCGAATTCAAATGGTTTTGGAAATGGATTGGGATTAAAGTAAAAAGGTTTTGAAAAGGAATTTCAAAGATAAAATTTACTTTTGAATTACTTGATTAAGTTTTGAAGTTTAAATAATTTTATTTAAATTTATATTCAAAATTTGAAATTGAATTCTATGTTTGGAAACTAGGGATTGAAGATGTTATACAAGTTATATTTGGGTTAAACCATTTTAAAGGTATTGATTTGGGAATTTGAATTTAATTCAAGGGCTTTAACTCGCGCAAATGTAATTGGATTTTTCTGAAACAAAAACAATTAGTTTTCAAATAATAAAAGCTTTCATATAAGAAAAGAAATTTTCAATCTGTGTTAAAGGGATTTCAAGTTGAAATAAAAAAATGGTTTTCCAAGTTACGAATAAATCTTTGGAAACGTGTTTTGAAAGGTATAAGTTAATTCTTTGATTTAAAGATTTAATGAGTTAATCCAATTGAAATGGAAATTGTTTTGAAATTTGTGAATGGTTCTTTGTGAATCTGGGTGAACTTTGTGAAATAAATCTTTTTGTTTAAAGATTTGAAATGGTAATTTGTTTAAACCATTTGAAGAAAGGTTTGGGTTTTTTTAAAAGTTGTGACTTAACTGAAATCCCATATCCATATGTTTTTAAATATTGCGCTCACTATTCGGTTTAGCCGGGAGAGGATTTGTGTCATATAACCCATTCCGAATAGTGATACGACGATAGCATTTGAAGACCGATGGTGAAGACCGGGTATTTGCGAGAACGATAGGATAACCTATGAATTGTCTCTTCACCGAGTAGCTACAGTATAGAGATTCCCTAAGGTATGGGAAGGCCGATTGGGATTGTGGATACCCGGATTGCAAGGGCTTCTTCCTTTATTGGACGAAGTGCCTTCGGTTCTATTCGAACCCGGAACAACTTGTATGGTTGTATGTTTGACACTACACTTTGAGATATAAAATTGATCTTTATCAAATACATTTCTGCTTGGTGGCGGAGAATTTATTCTCTTAGCTTAACACCCTTCTCTGAGACGTACGAGCTCAGAGGTTATGCAATTGATAGTTATCAGTGATATACTCCCAATTTGGTAGTGTGGCATGTTGAGTGCTGCTGTGTATCATTTGTTGATCAAAGCATGGCTTTTGTATAAAGCGTAGCTTTGTAGACGAGCCTACATCAGGACCTCACACCCCGGAAATGGTCGAAACAGGAAAGATGCGGCAAGGTTATGAGGGTCGCTTCCTTTAGGGTGTGTCATTCCCTTCAGGAAAAGGGTGGTATTATGGTATGGAGCCCAAATACTTAAGTCATGTGGTCAATGCAAATCTATTACTTTGTGATTGCTTTGTGGTTGAGAGGCACCTCGGATAAAGGTCACAAACGACCGGGGGATGACATGCTCGTGTAGTAGTTACCTAGTTACAGAGGTAACCCAGCCTTGTGTTGGCAGAGAGCTGGTTAAGCTCTCGGGACGTCCCTCCAGAGACGTACCCATGTGGCAGTTGGAAGTTCCTTAGCTTGACCATTTGTTGGAAATCCAACCAAAACAATACGAGCCCTATACGGTTTTAGTTATATAACCTGCCATGGAATGTGGCGGTAACCTGCGATTGAACATGGTAGCTATAGTAGGCATACAATAATGGTTGTATGCCGGCTAGGATTAATATTATACTTTCGAAAGGTTTTCTGCACTATGCACTAATAATAATATCAAATGACTTTTGCATATCAAGCATGTTTGACTATCAGAAGGAGAAATCTCCTCTAATTCTGCATTTGCATTTTGTGTGCAGTGGGAGGCCTCATGGTAGTTTCATTTTCCAAAAAGCACTATGGATTTAAATTTTAAAATCCTTGGTTGTTCATTTTAAAGATAAACTGTTTTTGGTTGCTCATACCAGTCCCATGACTGACCTGGAGTTTATTGTTCCCTTCCTAGACTCTAGGGGCCCACAATTGTCCACACGGGCAGTCTAGAGTTGGGTTTTTCACATAATCGAATAGTAGGTGTAGGTTCGATAACTTTCAGCCTTAGGATTTGGCAATCGCATTTGGATCGAGTTGCTTCACTTCATCCTGATTGGGAGTTCGAGCTACTTCTGGATTGGTGCATTGGAGATGGAGTCGCAGTTCTGGATTCTATCTCTCTTTCTCTCTTCAAGACCATATTTGAGATATTATTGCTCTGCTGGTGTTAACTCTTCTTTCCACTGCTATTGTCTTGTATCATATCTCTGATGTATATTGATATCTGTTGTATCATCATTGTATCTGAATATTGTATCAAATGTTGAATATCAAATGTATTATTTCATTGTTTTCTTCTGCTGTGTTGTACTTAATGCGTTATAAGCTCTGCGAACCAGATTCGACGTTTGGATCTATGGCATTTGAATATAGGTGATATATTCTTTGTCGATTTTCGAAGGTCGAGTCAGGGCCGTTTCATAAAATATTTTATAACCATAACAAGTACGCTCTCTCATATACACACTCAAACAGACTCGTTCAAGGGCATTCTCTAATGAGTTAAACCCCACAAAGCCAAGGTTATCGCTAAACCTGGCTTTGATACCAACTGTGACGACCCACAATACTGAAGGTTTAAATCAACAATAATCCACACATGCCCGAGTTAAACAATCTGGAACGTAGATAATCAAAGGGGTTAAATAAGAAAAATAAGAAGAGAAGAAGAAAACAAAACAAAGATTCTCATAGTAGAAATGATAAAATATAATAATCAAATAAACAATTCATGAAGCTGTTTACTATACATTTGATTTTAATCTCTATACATTTATCAGAGTTATACACACACACATCAGGGATAAATAATCAATACAGCAGAATGGCATGATGTAAGGGATAATAATAATTTTAATATACCATAACTCCTTCTTCGTCCTCTATAGAATATTCTTCAATACGCTGGAAAAAAACTCAGGGCTGACCCGAGTGACAAAACACTCGAGTTAGGACTAAAATACTGATAAGTGAGTCAAATCAATATCAAAAATACGAGTGCAATAACTTAAGAGATGTTATGGGATTTTTCATCTCCTAAGGATTTGATCAACTATTTATAAATAATATTATACGCTATAATAGATAATGTCTACCAGTAAAATAAATATCAAAATAGCGTTAAGGATTAACATTGATCCACCTTAACACATTTTATAGTTTTAAACCAAAGTCGTAATGGGCTCGTATAGTGATAAATATGACAAGGCACGTAAGGCAATGCCCGAGGTAGGATTCTACCAGTTTACCCTTTTCGGCTTGTCGTAACCCATCTGTGGCCGACCGCGACAATCAATCCAACTGACAAAAGGTGCACCCATCGAATACGAAATTACAATAGTAATACGAGGGATCAATGTCGCTAGACGTAACTAACCTCAATGGCCATACATAGGCTCCTGTTTTAGTCATTTTAATTTTGACACGAGTGTCAAGGCTATCCATCGTCGTTCTCTTGCTTCGTTCCAGTAAACGTCGCCAATTCAACCACTACATTTTGGATATCATCCACCGCATACATGGTTATCAAAGTGATTCCAGTATTGACAGAGAGTATGTCAATAAGAGCCCCTGGTCTCTTTAACAACCAAACGCTGTTTTACACATAGATTGATTCTTTTACATTTCAAAAACAGTTCGTACTTGATATCAAAATATCATATCCGCTTTAAAATCCAATCCATTTCGAAATCACCATATTTACTCAAAAATATACCATATCTATTTTTTTACCTCAATTTCGTTTCCCAAACCGTTTGAATTACAATGTAGGTTATAACTTTATTTTAAACCCATATGCATTTAAATCCAAGATTTAAATATAAATATTCCACCGTTTTGACTATTTTGAATTTTTAGACAAGTAGTTTAAATAGTTTTAAAATAGTTAAATAGTTAAATAGTTAAACTAGTTTATCAGAAAATAGTTAAAGCATTGAAAATAGTTATAATAAAATAGTTTGGAAAGTAAAATAATTTGAATATTTAAGAAGATAGATTTTAAACCGTTTATATTAAAATAATTTATTTAAAAATAGTTTCAAGTCAAACTGATACAAATTCCAAATTTTCCAATACACATCAATTTCATTTTCCATTTTGATTCAATTCCGATTTCAAGTCAAATTTTACTTCAATTCCAATTTTAATTCAAATAAATTTGATTTCGATTCCAAATTAATTCAATTTCGCTTTCAATTCCTATTGATTTAAATTTCAACTCCAACTTGGATAAGTTTCAATCCAATCCCGATTAAATTACAAATATTCTCAAATTCAATTCCAAATCGATTTCATTTCATTTATCTGATTCATTGACTTAATTTCAACTCAATTTCAAATTCAAACCATTTCATTTAAATCAATTTCGCGTTTGATTTTTAAAATATCGATTCAAAACACAAAAATCAGATTATCCTTTAATATTAAAATTAAAATCCAAAACTTTAAATATAATTTAATTACCAGCTAAATTTTGAAATATCGTTTATATTACTTTTACTTAGCAATATTCAAAGTTCGATTAAAAGTCCAATCTTTTAAAACAAATCAATTTCTGAAATCACATCATATTCCGATTATAACTTAAAAATCTAAATTTCAGTAATTAAGCAATTTTTGGTCCAAATTTAAATTTCAAATTACGATTTCAAATTCAAAAATAATTTAATTTCCAAAAGTTTGATTTTTATTCCTTTAATTCAAATCATTTAAATAATTTCAAAACAAAAAAAAATCATTTAATTTAACCAATCCAGTGTCCGTATATAATTTTCTATCCAATGGCCAAGTGAATCAATTATTCCAATTTAAATTCCAGGGATGGATATATATCATTTCAATCCAAAAATAAATGCCATAGGTATATATCATTTCGACCAATTTCTTAATTTATTCGAAATAATTCAATTTACAGTTTTATATATTGTAAATACTATTCAAGGTGACAATAGGATATATTAAAAATAAATAAACATCCAAACATCCAAAACATCAATAAAGTTTTATCCATCGCAATCAATCACCCAAAAATCAACAATCACAACAATCAACCAATTTAGCATACATCATGGATTTTACTAACAATTAAATTCTAATTCAATTTAATGATCAATTTACATCCTTCTAATTTAATTAATCTAGATGTGAATTAAACGTCAACTAAATTTATCAACAACCATTTATAAATTTAAATCACTACACTATAGAAATTTTTTTACAACATAAAATGTAGTATTCAAACGTGAGCACAAAATACTCACCTTTCTATTTGAAACTGAAAATTTTCAGCATCAAAATAAATGCCACTTCAATGCCAAGAAGTAGACGACGTCGATGCAGACCCACTGCAATTCGTTTTGTCCAAAACGGGCCTCGAATGCAAAAGATATCAATTTTTATTAATATACAATTTAAAATTAAATATAGTTAATAAGATAATTATCACTTAAGGAATTAATTAACACATTACCCTATCTCACTGCATCATTCAACAGTAGAGACACATGACTTTGGAACCCACCCACATGTGTTCGAAAACTCCACCGTCGCCTCCTCTACAAGCAACTAGACCTCACCGTGACCTCTCCTTCGCCTCGCTCTGAAATGCCGTTCCTTCCAACTGTCGCACGCGCGAGCGAGCCAAACTCCGACAACTTAAAACCCAATTTGGAATCAAACGACATGAGCTCCCCATTATTGCCGACGCCTTCCCACACTTGAACGCATGCGAACGCACCAATGATTTTGCCCCGGTCACCATTTTCCCTTTTTCTTCAGTCGGCTGTTGATTTTTTTTCTTTTGTTTTTGTGAAACGATCTGTTCTGTTTGAAACAATGTGATTCGCAAAAAAGGAAATGGAACGAGAGAGAGGTATAAGGCAGATAGAGGGTATGACGGTTGACTTGAATAAATATATATTATTACTAAAATTTAGAAAATATCTTGCTTACAAATGCTGAAATTCCGAACTCCAAATGAAGCGTGCCGCCAGACATTTATAATGTTTTAGCCCCATTCCAAACACAATGGAACTAGAATCGAGACTTAAATCGACCTCATGCAGAAGATAGCTTTTCGAATTGAATTATTTATTTAAATCCGAATTTAAATCCTATGCATTTCAAGCTCGCATGGACAAACGACAAGTCCAATCGCTATGAAATTTGAAATCCTACAATAATTCACTATTATGGATCCGATGAAAATGGTTTCGTTGAAATCCACGATAGTGGCCAAAATAGTTGTTTTTACTCGTTAATTAAAATATAAAATTTCAAATTTCAAATTGTTAACCATCTTTGTTCATATTTTGAATAAAATTTAAATCAATTTTCGATATCATTTTTGTTATCCCACCTTTTGGTTAAGGCTGGGATATCAATAGATTGGCTGGAAAGTATGGATTTCGAGATTGGAGATCGATTGGTGACAAGGCTATGATCGATATCGACCAAATTTGATCAAGCTACAATTAGTGTGAAATTGATAAATTATGAAGAACGAGGCTAGAAATAGCTATATTTCAAATTTCAAGTCGAATGGAGTTCATTTGTTCAAAATATTGATGGGTGCATACTCAAGGAAGCCTTGTTCATATCGATGCCTATGGATACGAACAAGACGTTCGTATCAATCAATGACAAAAGCTATGTGGATTTCGACTCGATGGCCATGAACTTAGATTGAATAGATAGGCACCTGATGTTTTGTTCAACTTGAGGTAGTTGGATTCAATGTGACTTCTTATTGATCGAGCCTTGTGATCGATGCGAATTAAGGACATGAAGAAGATGGCCAAAAACGATACGACATGTCGTTTATATCGATCGAGGAGAAGGGTATAATGTATTTCGACTCGATACATGTTTGTATCGATCAAGTAGTTAACGATGCGATTGAGATCAACATGAAGGAAGAGAACCCAGGTTAGATATAAGGGGAAGGACCGATATGAACGAGTAAATGCAAAATATTGGATGCGAAGCACATCTTGGAAACGAATGAGAAGCAATCATAATTCCAAGGGAGAAGCATTAAACTCGGCATGAAAAAAGGACTGAGCCTTGAAATAGAGCCACGTCACCAACAAGCATGTGCATGGTATCGATACGAGCCAGTATCGATATGAAATTGATCAATACGAACTTAACATCTGAAGAACACTCTAATTCGTATCGATCATAACTCGATATTTACAAGTCCAAATGACACCAAATTTTCATACGAGCTTACATACAACCTAAAGAAGGTTCCTGCTCAATTTCGACTCGATTGGGCCAAATCTTGATCAATACAAAATTGGTTTGTATCAATCGCGGACCTAGTGCAAATCACATCGGATCGATCGTATGGGCCCACACACATGTCAGAAGTGGTCTCCCGAGATCTGAGCGAGATATTTGCAGCCTACGCCTATAAATGGCGTCCCAAAGCCTATAGAAAAGGGACTTTTGATTCGGCGACATCCAAACTCTGCCAAAATCACCATTGTACTCAAACTTCACTGTTGTGCTCGAAAACTACTGCTGTAATCCGTTGTAACCAACGAACACTTTGATGCTTTCACTGAGAACGACTAGCACCCGCTGTATCGGATTCAGAGTTTAGACTTGAAAGGCTAAATGATAAGATCTAAAGGAACCATGAAAAAGAAATCAACAAGGAGGCAGAGAGAGGAGAGAAGTCAGCATGAAGGAAGCCATGAAGCATCTTCATGAGCTAATCAGACGTCGGCCTTCATCAATAGAGATGAGATGGAGATGATGATGGTAACTATGCATGAAGAGTTTCTAAATAGACATAAGGAAATGATGCAGAACCTTCTAAGATAGTTTGGACATGCAGGAACAGCTGAAGTTACTGGAGTTCAGATCCACGGAGCTGGAACAAAAGTACTTAATAGGCAATCAAATGGAGCATCTCAATAGGTGTAGCCCTTAATCAGCACTAAACTACTAATCTGGATGGATCCAGGCTCGGGGTCACAACACCCAGCAATGACAGACCGATCCATGGAGGAACTCCATGTGGTACCATACGATAAGATGCTGGCAGGAATACAAGAGCATGTGATGAAGAGTACTTACCAGAATTCCCTTGGGGATGGTGGACAACGTTGGATTAACTAAGATTATCAGGCGAACTATGCATGAAGGTTTAACAAACAGAGATCTGGAAGGAGTAAACAGGAGTCCGTTTACCCATGAAATTAGAATGGCCTAGAACCCACCATAGTTCAAGCTACCTTTTCTGGAGGTATACAATGGCAAGGCTGATCCTATTGATCACTTGATGAGGTGCACTAGACATATGGAAGTTCTGAGGGAACTGGAGGAAGTTATGGCCTGATTTTTCCCTCTGTACTTAACGGATATAGCTGCTTTATGGTTCAGACAGTTGGAAGAGGGATCTATCAAGATATGGATAGAATTGGTGGACAGGTTTTTGAAGCAATTTCGGGTTCATATCAAAAGGCCGAAGAACATAATGACACTAACATTGGTAAAGCAAAAGACAGAAGAGTCGCTCATAGCTTTCTTAACTCGGTTCAATGAAGCGGTTGCTTCGATGGATCGGCCGAATCCATCAATAGTTTTAATGGCAGCACTGTCAGGAGTCAGAGATAATTTGGATTTCAATGTGTCCTTGATACGGGATCCACTAATGGATCTCGAGGAATTCTTTCACGAATCCAAGAGATTCCTTCGATAGGAGGATGCATGTTCAAATATGAAGTTAAAGGAAGTGAACATGTCTAAGGATGGAGAACCACCCAACGGGGGCTTGGGTAAAGATAAAAGAAAGAGGAAGTTGTATGACGAATTGGGAAAAGCAAGGAACCGGTGGAGAGCGTCAAAATTTTCCACTTACATAGGATTGAACGAGGCGTTAGAATGGATATTCATGGAGACTCGGGATCGCCTTCCCGACCGAAGGCCAGCAAGGAGAGAACCCTCGAAATGTGAAAGGGCATCAGGAAGGCATTATCTCTTTCACGATTTGGACGGACATGACACCAACAGTTGCATACATCTAAAGGATGTAATCGAGAAGTGTAATATCCCGGAATTTTTAACAATATCAATTTAATAATCTGTATTAAAATTAAATTGATATTGATATTTTTGTTATTAATAATTCAGATTGATTAATAATCTTCTTCAATAAATATTCAATTGGTTATTTTATCTTTTAAAAATAATAAATGAATTTCTATTTATAACATAAATATATAGTTTATATTGTAAATAGATTAGTATGGTTTGAAATTTAATAAATAAAGCATATTTTTCTAATTCTAATATTTTTAGTAATTTGAGAATTTGTTTTTATTTAATAATAGCTTTTCAAAGTTATAAAATAAACGATCTTGGTTTAAATTAATAAATGAATCATGATTTAAAATTCTAATATATACATTAATTGTGGCGCCCCACCTCTATACCCACGCTAGCCAAGAACATTACTGTGAATGCTGTAAACTACCACGGAGAATAAGGCTGTTGAGCAGCGACCATCTGTATAATTGCTTTATGCGAGTACCGATATACCGGATAAAAATACAACTTTTCATCTCAAGAGGAAATCCGACATACTGACACAAACTCAAAGCTACTACACAGTGGCTATAATTTCTTCGGAAACAAATATAGAAATAAACATAACATAAATCAGTCACAGACAATTCATATCACAAAGGCGGAATAAGATATGAATATTACACTAGAAAGTGTACATCAGAGTAGTGGTCTAAAAAGATCCACAATATCACAAAAGAATAGCAACACGTGCTATACAAAAGAATACATCTATGAGTCTAAATCTCAAGTGTATGCAGCAAAATAAACTACTAATCTAAGTAGTTTGCCAAAAGTCGGAATGATGGTCCGATAAGCAGTCAAGCAGAAGCACCTGTAAATTCTCAGTCTGACCCGAGTATTATTTAAGAAGAAAATAATAAACGGATCAGTCTAACTATAAATATCAGATAAAGTGATATATAATAAGAGATATGACATAAACATATAATAATCACAATGCTAAGCTGTGATAAATAAGTAAGTGAAAATCAACAAGAGATAAATCAATATCACAATAATCTACTCAAGATAAAAAGGAATGTCATACTCATAATTTCATTCACCAAGCTACAATAAATGACATATATCAATGCCCATCATAAAAGTTGGTGAAACATAAATTCCAGAAATCAGCACACGAAATCCAGAAATCACAAGGAAAGGATCAACGACGTCGTACAGCGGGACATCCGATGAACCAAATCACAAAGACATAGCACAATGCTAGTCTAAAACACAGAGATGATCGTCATGATCAAAGAGAAGTGTCAATTACAATAAGCTAGTAAATATATGAGCTTAGCTTCATGTCCCATAACCACTAGCTTAACTTAAATATTTACGAACAAATTGTAGATCTCCACTAGAAAATTGTCACAAGAGGTTCAATCGAACAAGTCCAAGAATTAACCGACGAAGTAAACGCAAGCGTTTCATACCACTTGTTTTACTAAGTCGTTTAATTAGATTTCTCATACGAGTGAGGTAAAGGTTTGTATATACTAATAGATTGGAAAACGGTTTTATAAACGAATTTGGTATTAAAATAGTATTGAAATCGTTTGAGGAAAGAGTTTTGATATTTACTACTAGTATAGAAAACCTTTCTATTTTTAAAGTGACAAATCACGAAGAAGATTGTAAGAACAATCAAATCACAAAAATTCACATACGAAGACGTGAATAAAATCCAACGAAATCGATAAAGGATCCATCGAAATGGATATTCAGAAATCCCTAAAAAGAGTCATTAAAGTCATAATAGATGATAACAACAAATAGGATTATCACGAATCGATTTAAATTGGAATTTCAATCCAAAAAGGCAAATTAGACTCAAATAGCAGGTTCAGTCGACTGAACAGAGTTTTTCAGTCGACTGACCCTGTACATGGAAATTTTCCAGGTTCAAGAAACTTTCTGTTTCTAGTTTCAGTCGACTGTGCAGAATTTTTCAGTCGACTGAATCATGCTTGGAAACTCTCGGGTTTCAGGTTCAGTCGACTGAACAGAGTTTTCAGTCGATTGAATCATGCCTGGGCTGTTTTTCAGCCTTATACAAATGAAGAGCAAACTCTTCCAAAATGCAATCGGACGAACATTGGCACTAAGGGTTTATGCCAATCGGCAACCCGGCCCTATATGCTCCTCGATGCATCACCAAAAGCATGATCAAACATCCATAAAAGGATTTTACACAAATTTGACTTAAAAACCCAAAAATTGGAATATTTACAAAACCAATCCAAATCAAGAGCAAATTCTCATGAAGAAGTGTTAGGAATTCATACCTAACAACCAAAGATAATTATAGTCATAGATGTGAGATAAAAATCTCACCTTTGCACTAAAATTTATGAAGATGCAGCATGAAAGCAATGGCAAGGACAAGCACTCTTCAATCTCAACACTAGAAGCTTGAATCTAAGCTTAAAAGAGAAACATTCCCTAAATTAGGTTTAGCAAAATTTCTGAAATTCAAAGAGAGAATGAGTTGGAGAAGAAGAAGAGGAAGCTTACCAATGGGTTCTCATGAACTTTGGAGCAAAGAGATGGATTTGCAAAGCAAGCTAGGGAAAGACATCGATGTAGTACAACGGTACATCCGATGAATCAAAAGCAAAGACATCGATGTAGTACAACGGTACATCCGATGAATCAAAAGCAAAGACATCGATGTACCGTTGTACTACATCGATGTCTTTGCTTTTGATTCATCGGATGTACCGTTGAACTACATCGATGTCTTTGCTATTTGATTCATCGGATGTACCGTTTGCACTACATTGATGTCTTTGCTTTTGATTCATCGGATGTACCGTTGTACTACATCGATGTCTTTGCTTTGGATTCATCGGATGTACCGTTGTACTACATCGATGTCTTTGCTATTTGATTCATCGGATGTACCGTTTGTACTACATCGATGTCTTTGCTTTCGATTCATCGGATGTACCGTTTGTACTACATCGATGTCTTTGCTTTTGATTCATCGGATGTACCGTTGTACTACATCGATGTCTTTGCTTTTTGATTCATCGGATGTACCGTTTGTACTACATCGATGTCTTTGCTTTTCGATTCATCGGATGTACCGTTTGTACTACATCGATGTCTTTGATTTTTGATTCATTGGATGTACCGTTTGTACTACATCAATGTCTTTGCTTTTCGATTCATCGGATGTACCGTTTGTACTACATCGATGTCTTTGATTTTTGATTCATCGGATGTACCGTTGTACTACATCGATGTCTTTGCTTTCGATTCATCGGATGTACCGTTTGTACTACATCGATGTCTTTGCTTTTGATTCATCGGATGTACCGTTGTACTACATCGATGTCTTTGCTTTTGATTCATCGGATGTACCGTTGTGCTACATCGATGTCTTTTCTTTTGATTCATCGGATGTACCGTTGTACTACATCGATGTCTTTGCTTTTTGATTCATCGGATGTACCGTTTGTACTACATCGATGTCTTTGCTTTTCGATTCATCGGATGTACCGTTTGTACTACATCGATGTCTTTGATTTTTGATTCATTGGATGTACCGTTTGTACTACATCGATGTCTTTTCTTTTCGATTCATCGGATGTACCGTTTGTACTACATCGATGTCTTTGATTTTTGATTCATTGGATGTACCGTTTGTACTACATCGATGTCTTTTCTTGGGTTCATTCGGCGTACCGTTTTTGTACTACGCTGATGTCCCAAATTGTTTGAGTTTCTAGTTTTTCGGGCGTACCATTTTTGTACTACGCCGTTGCACCGGCTCAATTTTCTGCTATTCTTGACGTTCCCCCCGTCTTTTATCTACGGGAATGCCTTAGGGATTCCGGTTTTCATTCTTGAGCCCGGTGTTATTGTGGAAATTGAAGTTTGATCAGATTTCTTGCTAACTCTTTTGTGCACTTTATGGTGAACTTCCTATTTCAAATTTTCTTTTGTGTTAATATGCTTCTATGGTTGTTACTTCTTATATTTCCTTCTTACTTATTGCGAGGACGCAATTTCTTCAAGGAGGGGAGTCTTTAACAACTCGCATATTTATCGATTTTATATCTAAATATTTTATTTAAATATTTCACCGTTCGTCGGATTTTGGTCCGAAAACCTACTTTTTGCATACGGTCGAATTAGGACTCGAGACCACCTCCATTGAGTTCAAAATGCCGTTTGCGGCCTTTTTGAGTATAAGCTTCGATATGTTTGGAGAAAGTTGATTTTTGCTACTTTTTCCCGCTTAGGGCTTTGGTTGGGCTGAGCCAATTAGCCACTTAACTCAGTTCCAACACTCTCCTCTTCATTCACTTCTCTTCTATTTTCCTAATACTCAAGCTTTTATGTTAATGGAGGGTGGAAGAGGAAATTAAAACTCCAAATCCCTAGCTTGCTTTGCAAATCCATCTCTTTGCTCCAAAGTTCATGAGAACCCATTGGTAAGCTTCCTCTTCTTCTTCTCCAACTCATTCTCTCTTTGAATTTCAGAAATTTCCTAAACCTAATTTAGGGAATGTTTCTCTTTTAAGCTTAGATTCAAGCTTCTAGTGTTGAGATTGAAGAGTGCTTGTTCTTGCCATTGCTTTCAAGCTGCATCTTCATAAATTTTAGTGCAAATGTGAGATTTTTAAATAAAATATTTAGATATAAAATCGATAAATATGCGGATTGTTACATTAATAATTTGGAAATTTTGATTTTAATTAAATATAAATTTTTCAAAGCTATTTAATAAATAAATATATGATTTTTAAATTGTTAAGAAAAATGTTTAAATGTTTAAAATAGTTTTAGCTTGAGTTTTAAATTTTAATAAAATTGAAAAAAGAGTTTTATAGCTTAATTAAATAAGTAACTTATAAATAAAAGAATAACTTCTTTTATAATTATTTTATTTTAATAATAAGTCATTTTTAAAAATAATAGTAAAAATGTATTCTGTTACAAAAAGATTTTTGGTTAAAAATAGCTATTGTTATTTCAAATTTTGATTTGTATTCATAATTTGATTTTTAATATAAGATTATGAATTTAATTTGAATTTAAATTCCAAAGTATAAATTTTAAATTGTTTAATTTCTGTTTGTATAAGCTTCATTTATAAGTATAAATTGTTTTTAGTTCTTTTAAAAGTTTATATACATATTTAAATATTAACTAACAAAGTAAAATTTAGTTTAGTACATATGTGAACATGTAAATTAAATACAAACCACTTTAAAAAGACAAGTGTATTAATATTAAGCCTCTTATAACCATATGTTAAAAGATTAACATATTAAGTTGACAAATGTTAAAATAAAGGACAAGTGGCATTTGAAATGTATATTTTCGTTTATTTTTGTTTACAAATAATTTCAGTTTATATAAAATCTCTTTCCCTCATTTTTTATTTCCTATTCAAAAGCTTAGTTAACAAAATCTAAAACAAATAGAGTAAGCTAACTCTTCAAAGCCAAAATCTGTAAACAATTCCCTGCAAATTATTTTCAAAACAAAATCTGAAAATCTGTAATCATCTTCAAATCCTCAGACAAAAATGTAAACCATTTACCCTGCAACCACCTTCCAACCTTGTGAATCAAATCCCTACAACCTTTTCAAATCTATCGAGCATTCTTCAAAATTCTGTAAGCATCTTCAAAAGCAAATTTGAAAATTTGTAGTCTGCATCTTCAACCAAGCCTGGAAATAGTTTTAAAAGCAAGCAAAAAGCATTTTTTCTTTCCAATCTGGAAATTAGATTTTGCATGCCACCTGAAAACAAAAGCAAGTTCAAAAGAAAGTCTGCAAACCCAAGTTTTTAAATTCAAATGCAAGTTGAATTTGGGAATCAAGTCACTTGCAGATGTTTTCTGCAACTCCATTCAAAGCTTTTCAAAAATCAGGCTCTGTTTCTTCTAAACTGTGAGTAACTTTTAAGTTTTAAAATTTTAAAAAAAGTTGCATGCTAGAATGTTTAATATAAATAAGCATTATCTGTGTGATGATAAAAGTTTGTTGTGATATGTATTTGTTTGCATGCAGTAACTCTCTATTTGTTTCTATTGTTCAAGCAAACTGTGATACAATCTTTATCCTTTAATTTAGTTCCTGATGTAAGGAAATTTATAAAGAAATGTTGTTTAATTTTCTTAAGTCAATACTTAAATTTAAGTAAGTAAAAAAATTAAATATAAGTGTTTGTCACTGGAAAACACAAAGAACATTAGTATATGATAATTTTAACTAAAATTAAAATAGGTTAAACTTGTAATGCAGTTTCATAAATATAAAGCATTAACTATAAATTGATTTTTAGATCAAGAATTAGGATTTTAAAGTGATAAATGAAGTTGCAGTTGGGGATTTAACTGTTATTGAACTTTTAGCAAAATCTGATGATTTTTGAATTTGGAAATCTTGAGTTACTTCTGGGTGATTGTGTAGGAATAGGAAAAGTTAGGAAAAAATCATGAATGATGATAAAATTTGTTAGAGTGATTACAGATTTGGGATTTTACCTTTAAACCCTAGTTTTAGAATGGTTTAATGAATCGAACATTTCGATTTGTACAAGTGACCGAGTGCTTCAATCTCTTGGGAATAGGTAGTACGATTATAGTCGAAGCCATGGTCGAAGTCGCTGGCCTGCTGATGGTCGGAGGGGCGTGCTTTCGCCATTGACGGGTTTGGGTCGTGGAAGGTCTCGAATGTTTCCAGGTTTGAATAGTGCTCGTTTTTTATTTGAGAAAGTGTAGTGGTTTTGGAGGGTTGCGATCTCGTCAGTGGATGATTGCTGATGGGTAGGGGTGTTGGTGAATGGCCGATGATGGCCGAAGCCATGGTGCACACGCACCATGCAGTGGAAGTCCAGGTGGGTATTGAAGTTGTTTTGTTATGGTGTAACTCGAGTGAAATTTTGGTTGGACTCGAAGTAGATGGGAAGATTTCTCGGGGAAGAAGGGTGTTTAACTCGAAGCATGCAGGGATGTGTCTCGGGTGGAATGTTTTGTTTCAGGTTTATAGAAACCTGTAGTTCCTGTTTAACACTTTTAAAACCTGTAGTTTTTAAAATGTTTAGGAGATTTTAAACCTAGTTCAAATTAAAGTTGAATTTTTGAAATCCAAGTTAAATTTAAAATCTCAGATTTAAAATAAAAATAAAGTTTTAACGTTTAACTTGTTTAACCACTTTATTTAGGTAAAATTAGTTTGAACTTTTTAAAAATGAAGTTTTGTTAAAATATGAGCAAGATTTAGAATTAAATTTAAAATGTGGAAATTTACAAATGAATTCCAGTTTTTAAAATTTAAAGAATATTTAAATTTGAAAAATTAAACAAAATACAAGTTGAAGTTATTGAAATTTAAAATGAATTAAATTTCAAAATTTTTATGAAATTCATTTCTAAGGCAAAACACTAGTTTGACTTGGGATTTTTAAAAAGTTATAAATTGTTTAAATTTTGATAAGTTTAAATTATTTTCATTTTAAAATTTGTATTTAAAATGAAATTTGAAAGTAATGTCAAAGGTACTTTGTTTCAAATAAAATTTGTGTTTTAAACATAATTTAGAAATGTTTTAATTTAAAATTAAGTTAAGAATTAATGTTTGAAATTAATTCATTAAAAAGGTAATTAAGGAATAAATTAATTTATTTATTTATTTGATTTATTAAGATTTAATGAATAGTGATTAGGGGTTAGTCAATTTAAAATTTGGATCATTAATTAGATTTTTAATTAATGATTAATGAGTTATTAATTATGTAATTAAGTTTTAATCAAGGTTAATTAATTAAATAATTAGACTTAATTAATGGATAATTAAAGATGATAAAATTTGTAATTAATCTCAGTTAATTACTTAATGAAGATAATTAGAGAAGGGTTAATGAAGGTCATTAACCAGGATTATTTAAATAATTAATTAGTGTGACTAATTTTTATAATTAATTAGATTAATTAATTCAATAATAATCAATTCTGAATTGTTGAGAATAATTACTTGATGAAGTAATTAAGAAATTAGTTACTTAATGTAATTAATTTAGTTTAATGTGATTGTTTAATTTAATTAATTAAGTTTAATTAATTTTAAACACTTGGGTTTTAAAGATAATTACTGTATGTAATAAATGATTTGGGAAATTACTTGTTGAAGTAATTGATTGATAATTACAAATTGTAATTAATTGAAGATGTTTAAGAATGGAGTAATTTGGATTTAAATTACTTAGTAGTTAATCAAGGGATTAATTAAGGAATTAATTAAGGAATAACTAATTTGGTTTAATTAAGTAATTAAGTTAGTTAATTACTGAATGTAACTAATCTGAGATGATTAATAATTATGAGTTAATTACTCAAGGTAGTTAATTTAGGAAGATAATTTATTTAAATATAATTAAGGATCATTAATTATTATAATTAATGATGTAATTAAAAGTTGATTAATTAAGATTAATTAATCAAAGATAAGTGATTAAGGTAATTAATTAATGTAATTAATTAGGAGTTAATGTAATCAAATATGATTAATTAATTAATTGAAGTAATTAAAGTTTAATTACTGTTTGGTTGAGTATAATTAATTGTGAAATTAATTAAGGATAATTACACGAATGTAATTAAGAGTAATTAATCAAGAGTGATTAATTGAGGTGATTATTTTGGATGATTAATTAATTGATTTTAATCAATTAGATGATTGAGTAAGTAAGATTTATATTGGTAAAGTAATTAATTTTATTTATTTTAAATTAATTAAAGGTGAAATAATTAATCTAATTCACCTTAAATTAATTAGAGATGGAGATAGTTAATTTAATTCATTTTAAATTAATTATATTGTGAAGAGATAAATCATTGCCTATATATGAAAGGATGACATTTATTGACTTAGGTGCTTTGTGATCTCAGTAATGAGATAAGTAATATTGTGTGGTATGAATGCTTGGTTGCATTGTGCTGATAATATAGATTATCTATTGTTATGGTGATATATGGATTATCTATTTTGATATTGATAATGTGGATTACCTGTTTATTTGATAGTGTTGATTATCAATTGTGATTTGTGAGTTATCTATCTATTTGTATATAAATAGTTGAATTTGTTTTAAACCTTAAAACAACTTGGACCTAAAAGACACGCTTTGGATTTCGATGAGACCGGGATCGGGTTTCCATATTTGGATATCCGAAAACCACATCGATCCAAATTAACGCTAGGTCGTGAATCAAGGTAGAGCTTTGTGAAGGATTGAGATGGAGATTCAGAGTGCAAGGGTTATCGTCGTTAACTTTGAGGGTGATTCCAAAATGAGTGTAACGAGATAATGCCTTCGGTTTCGTTCGAACCCGTAACGAACTTGTATGGATTAAATGCTTTCAGAACATCGTCAGGTGGACGATGAGCATTCTAAGTGATGTGTTCACTAAAGGTAATCGTAGCCTCAAGCCTCATCAACCGGGAATGGCTAAAACAGGGGAGGTGCAGCAAGGCTTCGTGGGTAGCCCCCACTTGAGAGTGAGATTTACCCTTGTCTAGAGGTCCCTTTTATTTCGGCTGTGTGGACGGTTGTGAGCTCACCGTCGATGTTGTCTTGTTCGGAACTGTTCAGTAAGGAATGGATCCGACCTTGTGTTGCAGGGAAGTTAGGGTGGCTCCTCAGTACGGTGATCTAGGCCACGTACTGTGACGGGCGGTACCCAAGTAGCCCTGCCATTGTATGGAATCCAAAATCCAATAAGTGCCAACGGTTTTGATTGCATTACCCACTTTTGTGGCTTGTAGCTGGAATTTAATAATGTAACAATTTCGGCTATTTCTTATTTATTTGAAAACCCTAGACCTATTATAATATCATCGGATTTCTTATAAAATGTTTTGGTTAGCGTAAGGTAAAAAAATTTCCATGTGTATGTGTGGGAAGTCTTACGTGATACCTTTCTTTCAAAAGGTTTTTAAAAGTTAAGCAACCTTAACCTGTTACTCACACCAGACCCATGTCTGACACGGAGTTTATTCTGTTTTTCTTAAACTCTTGGGTATTCAAATTTTTACGAGTAGCCAAGGGATTCCGTTTAGCTTGGACGAATTGTGGAGGAGCAATGGAGCAGGAGGCTTCTGCGTTAGATATATAGTATTCCGCTGTGTGTTCTGTGTTGTCTCTGAGCTGTATTGAGTTGTATAACTAGACAGGTGTTTATAACTGTCTAGCATGTGTTGTGTTACCTATGTAACTCTGATAGTAGTTGTAAACTTTGTAATGTTTATGTTATTAATACAATTTATTTGTTCCGCTGTTTAGATTCTGATGTTGTTTCTTTCTTCTCTTCTTTCTTTTCCCTTTCTATCCCTTTCTTTCTTATTAATGATGCGTCATTCTGTGGAGACGGATGGCGGGTCATTACAGTGGTATCAGAGCATTAGGTTGAGTGAATACCTAGGCTCTGTAGTGGTGTCTATCTTGACAGAGCGTATTTGTAATTTTTATATATTACTATATAAATATATTTGTACTACCTATCTATTGGGTTAGCTGTTCGGGTTTTCCAATATAAGCTATAAGGGTCGATGGGATAGTGGTATGTGTAACACGACTATCATTAGTAGGAGTTTGTATGTTTGAGGTTGGAAGTGTATCTGTCGAGACTGTAGACCTAATACTGTCTCGAGTGAGCTTTGTAGTGATGAAGGATTTCATCGATCTCTGAAGGAAACCTATAAAGGTTTGGAGTTCATTTCTGAAGTTGATGAGTAGAATTTGGATCTGTTGGTTGATCAGAAGCAAGTGATGGTATTTTGGATACCTCAGGGAATAGTAGCTGCGTGATGAGATGCAGTGACTATGGATGTTTCCGAAGATGATTCTTTGGAACAAGTTTAAGGAAGTGAGTATGCTTAGGTGTTGTGGCTGTGTTCAGCTGGAGTTTCTGTTTGGTTTGAAGCCCGAGTTTCTCGAAGAGCTTTGGATTTGGAAATCTTTAGCATCTGTGGCAGTAGTGAAGCCCGGAGTGTTCTGTGTATTGGCAGGAAGTCTTCTGGCTTAGCAGTTTTCTGAAGTGGAGTTCAGAAGCAGCTGAGTGGACCCGTTTCTTCGATGGATTGACAGGTTAAGTGTAAGCTATTCTGTTTGACAAAGGGAGAATAGTTTTTCTTGGATTTGGTTTAGGCTGATCGCAAAAGTGACTTGCGATTGTTTGAGTGTTCTCTTGGATTATTTGAGTTTTTCTGGATGTCTTCAGAGAAGTCAGAGTTTTGTCCGCATCTGGAAGTTGAGTTTCCTTATCAACTGGAATTCCAGGAGTGGTACCGGTGGTTCAGCTTTATAGAAGAATGGTTCCTAGAAATTGAGTTGGTGTAGCAGCTCAGAGTTTTGGAGGAACTTCTGAATTTTTCTTATGGATCTGTGAACCATATCTCTGGGGCGTGTGTTGAGTTGTGCTCGTGTTCTTCTTCAACATTCTCTTCTACTTCGGATCAGAGTTGTGTAGCGGAAGCAGTTTGGAAGTGCATCTGCTTTACTTTTCTGGACAGAAGAAGTTATTGTCTTCTGATGTTTGAGGAGTAGGGTTTGATATTGATTGATCTTGAGGAGATCATTTTGTTGTGTTGATTGGTCTAGTTGTTTCTAGAAGCACAGCGAAGGTTGGGCTGATCATTAAGGTTGTAGACAACTCAGGATCGTTTGGAGAGTTTTGTGGATTTGAGACGGAGGAATTTGAATTCCGAAGTCGGAGATTTAATTTTGGATAAGTTTTCTCCGATCGAAAAGGAGCTATAAGTTTGAGTAAGACTGGAAAGCTAGCTCTGAAGTGTTTTGGATCTTTTTTGTGATCTTGAAGGTTAAGTGATTGATTTACAGGATGGAATTGCCAGTTTGGATAACTGGGATTCGATGAGTTTCACGTATCGCTGAGTGAGTACGTGTATGATCTATCTTTGGTTGGGGAACCAGCAGTTTGGGAGTTTTTGTTGTTGAGTCAGACTCGTCTGTAGTCTGATATCTTGTCTAGTGTTGTAGATACAGATGGATAGGAGCTTTGTAGCTTCATAGTATTGATTGTTTGATTTCTGTAGAGCGAGTATCCCGATATATATACACACACACCTGGGGAAACTCGAAGGAATTTTATGCAGAATTTTGTCTGGATAATTAGATTTGTTTGATTGGTTGAATTGGTTGCTATGGTTGTTAGCATATGTTTGATATATGCTTGTATTTTGAATTTAAATCTTTAATAAGATTATTAAATTACCTTTGTTTCAAATTTCGAGGACGAAATTCTTTTAAGGGGGTAGGATTGTAATATCCCGGAATTTTTAACAATATCAATTTAATAATCTTATTAGAATTAAATTGATGTTGATATTTTTGTTATTAATAATTCAGATTGATTAATAATCTTCTTCAATAAATATTCAATTGGTTATTCTATCTTTTAAAAATAATAAATGAATTTCTATTTATAACATAAATATATAGTTTATATTGTAAATAGATTAGTACGGTTTTAAATTTAATAAATAAAGCATATTTTTCTAATTCTAATATTTTTAGTAATTTGAGAATTTGTTTTATTTAATAATAGCTTTTCAAAGTTATAAAATAAATGATCTTAGTTTAAATTAATAAATGAATCATGATTTAAAATTCTAATATATACATTAATAATTTGGAACGCTTGATTTTAATTAAATATAAAGTTTTCAAAGCTATTTAATAAATAAATATATGATTTTTAAATTGTTAAGAAAAATGTTTAAAATAGTTTTAGCTTGAGTTTTAAATTTTAATAAAATTGACAAAAGAGTTTTATAGCTTAATTAAATAAGTAACTTATAAATAAAATAATAATTTCTTTTATAATTATTTTATTCTAATAATAAGTCATTTTTAAATATTATTGTAACAATGTATTGTGTTACAAATTGTTTTTTGGTTAAAAATAGCTGTTGTTATTTCAAATTTTGATTTGTATTCATAACTTGATTTTTAATATTAGATTATGAATTTAATATGAATTTAAATTCCAAAGTATAAATTTTAAATTGTTTTAATTTCCGTTTGTGTAAGCTTCATTTATAAGTACAAATTTTTTTTAGTTCTTTTAAAAGTTTATATACATATTTAAATATTAACTAACAAAGTAATATTTAGTTTACTACATATATGAACATGTAAATTAAATACAAACCACTTTAAAAAGACAAGTGTATTAATATTAAGCCTCTTATAACCATATGTTAAAAGATTAATATATTAAGTTGACAAATGTTAAAATAAAGGACAAGTGGCATTTGAAATGTAGATTTTCTTTTATTTTTATTTATAAATAATTTCAGTTTATATAAAACCTCTTTCCCTCATTTTTTCTTTCCTTTACAAAAGCTTAGTTAACAAAATCTGAAACAAATAGAGTAAGCTAACTCTTCAAAGCTAAAATCTGTAAACAATTCCCTACAAATTATTTTCAAAACAAAATCTGAAAATCAGCAATCATCTTCAAATCCTCAGACAAAAATGTAAACCATTTACCCTGTAACCACCTTCAAACCTTGTGAATCAAATCCCTACAACCTTTTGAAATCTGTCAAGCATTCTTCAAAATTATGTAACCATCTTCAAAAGCAAATTTGAAAATCTGTAGTCTGCATCTTCAACCAAGCCTGCAAACAGTTTTAAAATCAAGCAAAAAGCATTTTTTCTTTCCAATCTGGAAATTGGATTTTGCATGCTACCTGAAAACAAAAGCAAGTTCAAAAGAAAGTCTACATACCCAAGTTTTTAAATTCAAATGCAAGTTGAATTTGGGAATCAAGTAACTTGCAGATGTTTTCTGCAACTCCATTCAAAGCTTTTCAAAAATCAGGCTCTGTTTCTTCTAAATTGTGAGTAACTTTTAAGTTTTAAAATTTTAAAAAAAGTTGCACACTGGAATGTTTAATATAAATAAGCATTATCTGTGTGATGATAAAAGTTTGATGTGATATGTATTTGTTTGCATGCAGTAACTCTCTGTTTGTTTCTGTGGTTCAAGAAAACTGTGATACAGTCTTTATCCTTTAATTTAGTTCCTGATTTAAGGAAATTTATAAAGAAATGTTTTTTGATTTTCTTAAGTCAATACTTAAATTTAAGTAAGTAAAAAAAAATAAGTGTTTGTCACTGGAAAACACCAAGAACATCAGTATATGATAATTTTAACTAAAATTCAAATAGGTTAAACTTGTAATGCAGTTTCATAAATATAAAGCATTAACTATAAATTGATTTTTAGAACCAGAATTAGGAGTTTAAAGTGATAGATGAAGTTGCAGTTGGGGTTTTAACTGTTATTGAATTTTTAGCAAAATCTGATGATTTTTGAATTTGGAAATCTTGAGTTACTTCTGGGTGATTGTATAGGAATTGGAGAAGTTAGGAAAAAATCTTGAATGATGATAAAATTTGTCAGAGTGATTAAAGATTTGGGATTTTACCTTTAAACAATAGTTTTAGAATGGTTTGATGAATCGAACATTTCGATTTGCACAAGTGACCGAGTGCTTCAATCTCTTGGGAATAGGTAGTATGATTGTAGTCAAAGCCATGGTCGAAGTCGCTGACCTGCTGATGATCGGAGGGGCATGCTTTCGCCGTTGACAGGTTTGGGTTGTGGAAGGTCTCTGATGTTTCCAGGTTTGAATAGTGCTCGTTTTTGATTTGAGAAAGTGTAGTGGTTTTGGAGGGTTGCGATCTCGTCAGTGGATGATTGCTGATGGGTAGGGGCGTTGGTAAATGGCCGGTGATGGCTGGAGCCACGGTGCACGTGCACCGTGCAGTGGAAGTCCAGGTGGGTGTTGAAGTTGTTTTGTTTTGGAGTAACTCGAGTGAAATTTTGGTTGGAATCGAAGTAGATGGGAAGATTTCTCGGGGAAGAAGGGTGTTTAATTCGAAGCATGCGGGGATGTGTCTCGGGTTGAATGTTTTGTTTCAGGTTTATAGAAACCTGTAGTTCCTGTTTAACACTTTTAAAACCTGTAGCTTTTTAAAGTGTTTAGAAGATTTTAAACCTAGTTTAAATTCAAGTTGAATTTTTGAAATCTAAGTTAAATTTAAAATCTCATATTTAAAATAAAAATAAAGTTTTAATGTTTAACTTGTTTAACCACTTTATTTTGGTAAAATTAGTTTGAACTTTTTAAAAATGAAGTTTTGTTAAAATATGAGCAAGATTTAGAATTAAATTTAAAATCTGGAAATTTAAAAATGAATTCCAGTTTTTAAAATTTGAAGAAGATTTAAATTTGAAAATTTAAACTAAATACAAATTAAAGTTATTGAAATTTTATAATGAATTAAATTTCAAAATTTTTATGAAATTCATTTCTAAGGCAAAACACTGGTTTGACTTGGGATTTTTAAAAAGTTATAAATTGTTTAAATTTTGATAAGTTTAAATTATTTTCATTTTAAAATTTGTATTTAAAATGAAATTTGAAAGTAATGTCAAAGGTACTTTGTTTCAAATAAAATTTGTATTTTAAACATAATTTAGAAATGTTTTAACTTAAAATTAAGTTAAGAATTAATGTTTGAAATTAATTCATTAAAAAGGTAATTAAGGAATAAATTTATTTATTTATTTAATTGATTTACTAACATTTAATGAATAGTGATTAGGGGTTAATCAATTTAAAATTTAGATCATTAATTAGATTTTTAATTAATGACTAATGAGTTATTAATTATGTAATTAAGTTTTAGCCAAGGTTAATTAATTCAATAATTAGACTTAATTAATGGATAATTAAAGATAATAAAATTTGTAATTAATCTCAGCTAATTACTTAATGAAGATAATTAGAGAAGGGTAAATGAAGGTCATTAACCAGGATTATTTAAATAATTAATTAATGTAATTAATTTTTATAAGTAATTAGATTAATTAATTTAATAACAATCAATTGTGAATTGTTCAGAATAATTACTTGATGAACTAATTAAGAAATTAATTACTTAATGTAATTAATTTAGTTTAATGTGATTGTTTAATTTAATTAATTAAGTTTAATTAATTTTAAACACTTGGGTTTTAAAGGTAATTACTGTGTGTAATAAATGATTTGGGAAATTACTTGTTGAAGTAATTGATTGATAATTACAAATTGTAATTAACTGAAGATGTTTAAAAATGAAGTAATTTGGATTTAAATTACTTAGTAATTAATCAAGGGATTAATTAAGGAATTAATTAAGGAATAACTAATTTGGTTTAATTAAGTAATTAAGTTAGTTAATTACTGAATGTAACTAATCTGGGATGATTAATAATTATGAGTTAATTACTCAAGGTAATTAATTTAGGAAGATAATTTATTTAAATATAATTAAGGATCATTAATTATTATAATTAATGATGTAATTAAAAGTTGATTAATTAAGATTGATTAATCAAAGATAAGTGATTAAGGTAATTAATTAATGTAATTAATTAGGAATTAATGTAATTAATTATGATTAATTAATTACTTGAAGTAATTAAAGGTTAATTACTTTTTGGTTGAGAATAATTAATTGTGAAACTAATTAAGGATAATTACACGAATGTAATTAAGAGTAATTAATCAAGAGTGATTAATTGATGTGATTATTTTGGATGATTAATTAATTGATTTTAATCAATTAGATGATTGAGTAAGGAAGATTTATATTGGTAAAGTAATTAATTTAATTTATTTTAAATTAATTAAAGATGAAATAATTAATTTAATTCACGTTAAATTAATTAGAGACGGAGAGAGTTAATTTAATTAATTTTAAATTAATTATATTGTGATGAGATAAATCATTGCTTATATATGAATAGATGACTTTGATTGACTTGGATGCTTTGTGATCTCAGTAATGAGATAAGTAATATTGTGTGGTATGAATGCTTGGTTGCATTGTGCTGATAATATAGATTAACTATTGTGATGGTGATATATGGATTATCTATTTTGATATTGATAATGTGGATTACCTGTTTATTTGATAGTGTTGATTATCAATTGTGATTTGTGAGTTATCTATCTGTGTTTATATAGATAATTGAATTTGTTTTAAACCTTAAAACAACTTGGACCTAAAAGATATGCTTTGGATTTCGATGAGATCGGGATCAGGTTTCCATTTTGGATATCCGAAAACCACATCGATCCAAATTAACATTAGGTCGTGAATCAAGGTAGAGCTTTGTGAAGGCTCAAGATGGAGATTCAGAGTGCAAGGGTTATCGTCGTTAACTCTGAGGGTGATTCCAAAATGAGTGTAATGAGATAATGCCTTCGGTTTCGTTCAAAACCGGAACGAACTTGTATGGATTAAATGCTTTCAGAACATCGTCAGGTGGACGATGAGCATTCTAAGTGATGTGTTCACTAAAGGTAATCGTAGCCTCAAGCCTCATCAACCGGGAATGGCTAAAACTGGGGAGGTGCAGCAAGGCTTCATGGGTAGCCCCCACTTGAGAGTGAGATTTACCCCTGTCTAGAGGTCCCTTTTATTTCGGCTGTATGGACGGTTGTGAGCTCCAACCGTCGGGGTTGTCTTGTTCGGAACTGTTCAGTAAGGAATGTGTCCGGCCTTGTGTTCCTGGGGAATATATAACTGTCTAGTATGTGTTTTATTATCTGTGTAACTCTGATAGTAGTTGTAAACTTTGAAATGTTTATGTTATTAATACAATTTATTCGTTCCGCTGTTTAGATTATGATGTTGTTTCTTTCTTCTCTTCTTTCTTTTCTCTTTCTATCCCTTTCTTTCTTATTAATGATGTGTCATTCTGTGGAGACGGATGGCGGGTCATTACAAGAAGCATGTAAGGAGTGGTCAGTTGCGACAATATGTCGAAACTCAGAGTGGCGCTGTGGAATAGGAGAAGCCACCGTCTACCTCAAACGACAATGGCACAAGGTCCAGGAATGATGGTCGATGGTTGTCAACTGACAGGAATGTTATGGAATAAGTAGCAAACTCTGAGCGAATGGCCGAGTCACTCACTCATGTACAGGGAGATAGCCCCTAGGCTTGGTCTGAGTTGATGATGAGCCGTGGCACTATAGTTTGTGAAATATATTTTTTTCTTTTTTTGTTTAGGCATTTGCTTTTTTCTAGTTTAGTTTCAGAGTTTGGTTTGAACTCTTGGTTTTGTTTTCTTTCTGGTTTGGACTTTAGTTTGGATTCTTGTTTTCTGGTTTGGATTTCCAGTATGGATTTTAGGTTTGATCTGGATTTTAGATAGGATTTTGATTGGATTTTTATGTGGTTCTTGGCAAATGGTCGTCGGGTATAGATTATGCCTGGTAAGGGGTAAGTCTGGTTTGCACCAAAATTGGTCACAACACTCTTCGGAAGCTTTTGAAGAGATAATAATGAAGAATATAAACTGAAAATGTGTATTATCTAACAAAAACTCTAAACAATAGGAAAGTAAATGCGTAGACAAGCGTTTTAGAGTGGTTCGACGTGTTGCCTACGTCAACTATGAAGTTTTTTTTGCAACTTTATCGATTCTCTTTCAATGATTACAAGTGGGTACAACCAACCACAACAAGTTACAACTGGAAATTCGAAACCAACAGCAAAAGTATGATGAAGGTCCTGATCCGGCAGAGTTTCGGCGCTTGAGAATCAAAAAGATCTCTCTTCTATAGGCTCTGGGGCTCTATTTATAGGCGTAGGAGGCTGAGACTTCGCTCAAACTTTGGGAGATTCGCTCTGGCACGTGAGGGGGCCCACACGAGCAATTCCAGAAAGTTTCGAGTCGATCTGTGATCGATACGAAATCATTTCGTATCGATCAAGATGATGTCCAATCGAGCTGAAATTTGGTGTGAACGTTCCTTGGCATGTGTGAAATCTCCAGTGAAAATTTCATGGCATTTGGATCGATAGGTTTTGAGATATAGTCGATACGAAATGGAATTCCATAGAGGCTGTTTGGTTCAAATCGATTCGTTCGAATCGATTGCTTTGAATCGATGATGGCACGCGCCTTCGTGATGACATGGAGCGCATACTTCACCTCGTTCCGGTCTTTACTCTGAGTTGACCGCATCGACTCCATATATCTTGCCTTGTTCGTATCAAGGCATGACACATCACCAAGGTATGTTGACTTGATGGTTTCGAATAAGGCCTCATTCATGGATTCGAATGGCAGTCATCGATGGACACAACCTACTGATGGTTGATGGATACGAACAATCCTTTCTTTGAAGGAAACGAACCACATAGCATCTCAATGGATAAGAAGCCAATTGATACGAACTGGAGCCCTTTGATGGATATGAAGTAAGGTGACCTGATGGATACGAACAACAGCTGCCTGATGGATACGAAGAGAGGCTTCTATGATGGATGCGAAGCAATAACCGTTGCCTTAGTTGATGGATGCGATGTCGGCTATCTGCCGACGGATACGAAGTTGGGAGATGCCAATGTATTCGAATAAGGAGGAGCCGATGGACTCGAATGAGATCGAGTCGAACCGAGGCTTCCTGATGGATTTGAATGAGATTGAGTCAAACCGAGGCACTTCGATGGATTCGAAATTGATCGATACGAACTGCGGCACTTCGATGGATACGAAGTTGCTGAAACCTGATCGATTCGAACCAGAGTTCGATGATGGATACGAAATCAACAATGGCGATGGATACGAAATCTGGGCCGTTTCCTCTAGATTGAATCGATCATAACGTGAGCATATGAATTCAGATTGACTTGAAATTTGGAATGCAGGCTTTCATGGCTTTGGTTGTCATGTCTTATCAATTGTAGCTCAATATGGACTCGGACAAAATCGCTCGATATCCATAGCGAAGCAATTTATAACCAATCTTTGAGGTGAGCCGTCCTTTGTTTTCGATCGATCTTTTGGTATCACGGCTTTGCCAAAAAGAGGGATAACATTTGCCCCCCAAAGTACGTCTTGTGGAAACATGACGTGCTTTGAAAAGCTATAGTCTTCACTCTGAACAGTCATTGCTCTTTTGTCGAAGGTTGTAACCTTACGTTGATATAATTGATTGTTGTATGATAGTGCTTAGCTGTTTGTCGTCGTAATCATAATGAGATGAGTATTCGATCCCTGTGAATGTTGAAAATCGAATATTAGTCTGACATAGATGCAAATATGTTAACTTGACTCTCGTTAACATTGCGTGTTCACGAGTCATTGTCTGTTTAGTTTGTTATCGAATTTCGTATCGATTCTCTCCTGAACCGATTTGAAATTCGAGTTGAAACAACGCTTGATGTTTGTTTTTTGTTATCCTCTTGTATCGATCCTCTCCTGAATCGATGTAAAAGGTTGAAAAGTAGTTTTTCATACCGATGCGACTTGAAATGATGGATTCGAAATAATCATTCGTACGATGAGTTTTGATGAATACGAAATATCAGTTCGTACGATGAGTTTTGATGGATACGAAATATCAGTTCGTATCGATGATTTTTGATGGATACGGAATTGCTATTCGTATCGATATGCAGTGGATGGAGTTGCGAACTTTTTGATGCGAACAAGGGCTTCGAGCCGATGGACTTCACAATCTTCAGTCGTCCTTGCTGCGAGCTTCGTATCGATGGATTTACTGTCCATTTCGAATAGATAAAAATTCTTGGTCCGATGGATTCGAACAGGGCGTTCAATTCGATTCATGGTTTGACCGGTTGCAACCGGTTAAGTGGACTGGGAGGCGAATCGACCCGGTTCCTTCTAGGCTTCATATAAATACCTGGGACTTAGCCATTTTTCACTTTTTTACTTTTACTATCTTGCGCTTTCGTATCGATAGAGAGAACGGAAGAACGAACTGCTCTGGCCTACGAATCGATTCAATCTTTCTATCCTTTGCATTCCAATTTCAACTTAGGTAAAAAATTACGAATCCAAGTGACGAAGTTATTCCAGATCCATTTTTTCTTCTTCCATCATTCCTTTTGGCAATAGGTGAAACCAGATCTGGGATGGAGCCTCGTCGTGAATGGCCATGGCTTTGCTCGAATCGATAGGAGAAGAAGGAATTATGGATTTTAAGCAATCGATTGAGGGTTGCTCAGGCCTCCACTTCGTATCGATGAAAAGAAAGAACATGGCATGGCTTCGTATCGATGACTGGGTGTAGGGTTCGTACCGATGCAGAGTGGAGGCAATTCGTATCGTTTATTTGCTATCAACACCAAACCATAGGGAAAATAATCGATACGAAGTTCTGGGTAAGCGACCGGTGTGGACTTCATCATCTTCGATCGATACGAAGCATTGCACCCCCTGACCGATACGAGGTTGCCAACCCGTGATCGATACGAAGTTGAATCAATCGATGCGAAACGCATCGATTCGAACCTGAACGATACGAAATGTATCGATTCGAATTTGATCGATACGAAATATATCGATTCAAACGAGATTGATACGAAAATGAGGCCTTTCTGACTTGATACGAATGTGAACTGTGGTGATTGATTCCAAGCCGAAATTTTATGAATTTGGGACTTTTGCATATGTGAACACTTGACTCCGATGAGCTTTATTCCTGCATATCTGGACTTAACTGCAGAACTGCATATTTGACTGCCTTTCGAAGCTCGTCGATGGAACCATAGTTTAACAACATAATGAGTAATTTCAGCTGGGATCGATCGCTAACATCTGGAAGGTTTGGTAATGACGATCAACGATGTCGGTCATTTCCAGTCTGATTTTAAGAGTTTTGTCGTTCACACATTTCAGTTTATTCCGTAGAATTTGTTCAAGTAATGCACAGCACTGCACGACACACTCATACACTTTACACGTGGGGAACACAAGGGCTCTTCAGCGTCTAACGATGATTTCTCGTGAGTTAGCTAGTTATGGAAACTTCAAGTTCGCAGCCGCAAGAAACTCAGAGTTCAGTCCCTCCCGTGCTTGAAGTACCGGAGATTGAGGTTGAAGTTATCGGTCCAGCTCCGGATGAGCTACCCGACGCATCCTTCATTAGTAACCCATCAGACTCTATTCCGTCCAACATTTCAGAAGACGTGCTAGGAAGAATATGCTTAAGGCATGGCCTGTCCATGGACGACGTATTATTGCCAGGACCAAGTGACAGACCGCACAATCCTTCGGAGGGATATACCGCATTCAATCGCCACGCGTGCGCAGCAGGGACTCCCTCCGTTCAACCAGTATATAAGAGAAGTATTTTCGTTTTTGGGGATCGCCCCATCTCAGCTACATCCGAACGGATATGCGTCACTCGATAGCTTGTTCATTGCATTTATGGAGTATCTCTATCGACCGCCACTCCCGATTGAGATCAGATACTTGTTTAACTTTAAGAGTCGGGCTGATAGTCCATCTTTCACATTCCTAGAGGTGGTAAGGAATTGCCAAGTGGTCACACGGGCTTGGACTAGATTGAGCTACTTCAAGATGGAGTGGTTTTATATTAGATGCCCCCCCAGGATTTGTTAGGAGATGGCTATTTAGACGTGAGTATTGCTATCTTCCCGGGTAGTTGATAAAACTGATGTAGATGAAGTCGAACTCACATCTCCTTTTCTTTCTTTATGGCAATAATTCAGCGACCCGAAGGTGGTTATTTCAAGGAGATAGTTCGGGTCTTCCACGAAATCCTAAGTGAGGAGAGAAATATCGAATTGCTTTTGACGGATAAGAACCTCAGAACTCTTGGGTTGATTGAGCGGAGACAAAGTATAATGCTTGACGGTGCATTAAGAACCGCCTCGAGAGAGCGAGTCAAACGAAAAAAGCCTAAAGTTGTCGTAATCGAGGAGGCTGACTCCGAGAAAACCCACACTGATGAGGAGCCCTTGGGCGAGCCTGTTGATGTAGCCCAGGATATCGAAGAGTAGAGAAAAGGCAAGGCAGCCGTTTTTAAGTCACCTAAAAGGAAAGATGGAAATCGGTTATCACGTACCGGCCCGCCTCTGGAATTAGAATTTCGGAGGTGTCTCCTCTAAGAACAGAAAGTCTTTATGAAGGGCTTGTCGATCTTCCACTTTCGGATGATGTGTCCTTGCAGCATGATGTCGGATTGGACGAACTTTCACAAGCTTGAGATTTAAGCGAGTCTCTGCCAACTAGTGCGGTTGACACATCCAGTTGGTCGGGGGGTTGCACATACATTCACACTTCACGGCACTACACGATTTCTTATTGTAGTATGCTCACTGCGATAGATTACTAACTTTTGTCTCCGCTTTGGTTTGCAGATACTATGACTGGGCGGGGTTTAATGTTGGGAAGTTTTCGACATGCCCGTAGATCTTCTGCATATTATGAGTCGCATAGAAGGGAAAGGGACAGAGATCACGACCGTGGATACTTTGGATACTCCAGCCAAGAGAGATATGATAGAGATAGGGATTACAGACGTCGAACTCGATCTCGCACTCCTCCTCCCAGAACTCCTGTACAACCTCCCGTTTATGTTTCTCGTCCCCCTGAATCCTCGCGGCACAAGTCAGCTTCCCAGTCTTCCAGGTCTAAGCCCCATCATCCTAGAACGGAGGCAATAACCTCTGTAGTTGTAGAACAGGCCCCTACGGAAATTCCACGGGAAGGGGCGATCAAGCTTGCTCAGTTAAAGAAGGATTTTCCGAACATCTATTTCGATAACTACATTTCCTCTTCATTTAAAAAGAATCCCGGTGGAAGCTAAGCAGATGGCGCATGACTATGTACACGACCTCTATGTCCAGTATAAAATGTGGGCTAAAGCAGCTGAGAAAGCATCATCATTAGCCTTTGAGCGGGCAGCTATCATTGAGAAACTACAAGCCGAGCTAGCTTAAAAGGACCGTGTTATACAAGTGCTGAACACTGAAGCCGAGTCATCTCGGAAATCAGAGAAGGAGGCCCTTAAGAAACCTGATGAAGCCCAGGCGGCAATGGACAGGATGAAGAAAGAGCATTATGTTACGATGGAGGACATGGGCCACCGAAACACTATTGTAACCGCCAAGCGGGATGCGGCCTTGAAGGAGTTAAATGAGCTTAAGGCCAAAGTTTCGAAAATCATGAAGGAGAGGGACACCGCAAACATTTCTGCACAGGAGGCATGTGATTAGGCGGTAGAATTTCGAAGGGAAAGGGGCGCGGCCGTGGAAAAGGTCCGTGAAGTGGAGGCCGAAGTTGATAAGAAAGTTCGGCAGGCGGAGACTAAGCTCGAGTCAGAAATAGAAGAACTACTCATCGCTTATAATGCCAATGTGCTGAGGCACATAAATTTTTCGTGGCTCGATGACTACCCGACACACTTATTCAATGCCTGGAATTTGTTAATTGAAGAAGAGAAGGCAGCACAGCCGGGTGAAGCTTTCGATGAGTTCGAGTTGGAGAACCGTGTGTTGAATGATGATGAGAAGAAGGTTCTCCACGATTTTATGATCTGTCATGCTAGAGAGAGACTGGGTACCCAACACTTAGAAGTTGGTGAGGGTTCTGGCGTCGAACACCCAGCTACAAGTTCTAGGATGATTACTTCATCTAGATCCAAGCCGACGTCAGCGACTGAGCCATAGCCGATTTCGGGCTATGACCCTGAACAGCCATGCTTATCTCCCATAAGGGAGCATTCTTCAGAGGCTGTTCAGCCAGCTACAAGTCAAGTAGAGGAAGGTAATCTGCACAAAATTTAAATGTGTCTGAACTGAAGTATTTGTATTGAAGCGTGTTCTGACAACTTCTCTTCTTTCTTGTCCAGTGACTGAATTTATATCAGATGCGCCTCCTGCGACCCAAGAGTTGCATCAAGGGCAGAAGGCCATCACTACTGAGGCGATCATCGCGACTACGGTCGCGTCGACGGAAACGACACAGGGGAGCTCACTGTCTTTGGACGAGCAGATGATGAACGAGCTCTTGGGTCAAAGTAGTGATCCTTTTGCGGACATGCCATTCCTTCTCGACGCGCTCCCACCTGCTTCCATTGCTACGTCATAGTCCACCACTGCCTATCGTGAAGCTCGTGCCGCTCGTGAAGCTGAGATATTTGCTCAAATCAACGCGGAGATGGATGCGGCAGCTCACGGTGGTGATTCTGAGAGTGTTACGATGGCGATTGGCCCCACTCCTCTCATGGTGGTGTCTTCTGGGGACACGCTTGTCGGTATTCCTTTAAGTTCAAGTTCGGAGGAAGATGTCGATATCATGCCTTCATCAGAGGATGTTCCGCCAAAGGGTAAGGGCTTGAAGCGAAAGACTTTTAGCGGTTCTAGTAGTACCGCGTCGAAGAAAAAGCCGAAGAAGAAAAAGTAGATAATCCCACTCTGGCGCATTTTTGGCAGTTAGGAAGTTGCTTTTATTTTTCTTTCATAGGCCATGTATAGATGCAGGCTCGGCCCCCCGCTAGTAGGAATTTTTTGGAATAACTTGTACATGAATCTTCACATACAGTTAGTTGAAATAAAATTTAGTTCCTTTGCTTCAACTCTCATTTCTTTTGTGCTTAAATATTTGCAGCAGTTGGCTTTCAGTCCAGTGTACTTGTGGTGTTTCTACCATCAAGTAGAGTTCGTTTTATTCGTCAAGTCCGAAAATCTTGATTACACGTCGTAATCGATGAATGAGTTGAATTTTGGACATTGTATCACTTCGGCTAGTGATTAACACTTAAGCTTTTGCCCCCAGCTCCGGGGGATAGCATTTGTATTTCGATGGTCGATCGCATCTTTTGCAAATCTTGAGCACATGTCCACACTCTGGGGACTTAGGATAATCTGTGATCGATAATCTTGTTCGCACTCTGGGAATTTAAGAGTTGTCAACGTTTGTAACATAGTTCGCACTCTAGGAACTCTGACTTGGCATTTGTACTCTAATTCACACTCTGGGAATTTGGAGTCAGCATGTATATTTCAGTTCGCACTCCGGGAACCTGGAATTGATGTTTTCACTCCAATTCACGCTCTAGGAACTTGGAGTTAGTATTGATGTTTCGGTTCACGCTCCGGGAACCTGGAATTGATGTTTATACTCCAATTCACGCTCTGGGAATTTGGAGTTAGCATTGATGTTTCGGTTCACGCTCGGGGAACCTGGAATTGATGTTTGTAATCCAATTCATGCTTTGGGAATTCGGAGTTAGCATTTTCATTTCGGTTCGCGCTTCGGGAACCTGGAATTGATGTTTATACTCCAATTCACGCTTTGGGAACTTGGAGTCAGGATTTGTATTTCGGTTCGCGCTCCGGGAATCTGGAATTGATGTTTATACTCCAATTCATGCTTTGGGAACTTGGAGTTAGGATTTTTATTTCGGTTCGTGCTCCGGGAATCTGGAATTGATGTTTATACTCCAATTCGCACTCTGGGAAAATGGAGTTAGTGTTTATACTCCGGTTCGCACTCTGGGAACCTAGAGTTGATGATTATGCTCCAATTCGCACTCTGGGAATTTGGAGTTGGTGTTTATACTCCGGTTCACACATTGGGAACCTAGAGTTGATGAGAATACTCCAATACGCACTCTGGGAATTTGGAGTTAGTTGTAGTACTGTCGTGTGTCAGCCCAGTTCAGCCTTTGATGTGATGGCTTGACTCCGAGCTGAGGTTTCACTTAGTGAGTGGCCGGTCGTATCACAGTCACTCGCTATTTGAATAAATTCCATTGTTCAATGGAACTTCGCTCTTCATGCACCGTTAGTTTTGAATGTTGCATTCCCGCGAATCACAACTCTAACTTGAAGAGATAGTAATTTATTGCTGGAATGGAAAAACATAGCAAAGTTTGTGCCTTATTACAAATTCAAATTTCAAAATGCAAAGAAAGTTGCAAAGTATTCATAGATTGAGTAAAGCCTGTCATGTGTAACAGTGACGAAGATCCTCGTCGTTCCAGGCTCCTGACAAAGTGGGTCCTCCACTGACGGCGTTTATCACCAATCTCCCGCCGGGACAGATAGAGTCCTCCCATCTTGGTCGATCGGGTTCATTATTTTGATTTGATGGGCCCGCTCCTCTAGGCTTCGGCGCCCGTACAAACTGTTCCAGCTTTCTTTCTCTAATCAATTTTTCAACGAGATCTTACAAGTGATGACAATCATTCGTATTGTGCCCGTAGCTTTCATGGAACCTGCAAAAATTTTCCCGTTTGGATTTGTCTTTCTGGCGACGGTTTGGTGCCCGTTTTTTGTATTGAATTGTATTACAGGTTTGTAAATACAAGTTCTCCAGTGATGTATTCAGAGGAGTGTAACTGTCAAACATAGGATTCTTGCGCTGTGGGCCACGATTTTGATCTCCTTTTTTATTTTGATTCACGCTCTCTCTCCGCTAAGCTTGTTTTATTTTAACGTTCAACTGAACTTTCCCGGAGCTCTCACCGGACTGTTTGATTGCGATATTGCCTTCGATCCCTTCCGTGCTTGGCCCTGCATCAGTCCGCTTCCTAGACCGTTTCGCATCTTCCATTCTCAGGAATTGAGCTACCTTAGCGTGGAAACGGTCCAATAATACAGGTGGTTTTCCAGCCAACCAGTTTCCAAACTAAGAATCGGGGTCAATACCCTTAGTCAACGCCATAAGGATGGAGTTATCATTCGGATTGCTGATTTCCGCACATGCAGCATGGGATCTCTCTAAGTAGTGTCTGAGCGTCTCTCCAGGAGCTTGGATGATGCTAGATAGAGTATTGACATCTTTTGGCCTTGCAACATGCATGCGGAATTGCTCAAAAAATTTTGTGGCCAACTGGTCAAAGGAGGAAACAAATCGAGGTGGCAGTCGAGTGAACCACATGGTAGCGATGCCCCCCCAAGGAGATGGGGAAACTATGACAATTCACTGCATCGTCAGCTCTGGCAGCGCTCATCGACCATTCATATTTCAGCGTATGTTGGTTGGGGTCAGAGTTTCCCTCGTACATGGGTAGAGTCGGCATCCTGAATCGTCGTGGGGGTTCAGCAGTAAGTATATCGTCGGTAAATGGAGTGTGACTACGGGAAATTCCTCAATCGTCATGTGTGAGACCCTGGCTCTCACGGATCATCTGACGTATCATGGTCGGAATATCTGGCATTTGTATGTTCGGTGCGGCTTGTGCCGGAGTATGGTGATGTTCCATATTACAGGGTCGGATCGGATGCTGTCGACGGTCCAGGTTTTGCCTCCTTGGCTCATAGTCTTCCGGGACGTACGATTCAGGAGAACGTCTATGATGACGACGGTCCAGGTTCGAATGATTTTGTGCATCGACTCTTGGTTCAACCGCGACATTAGTGGCGCGATATCCTGTGGTGTAGTGAGGAGCGGCACCTCCTCGGGAGGAGGGCCCGATTTGGAAACTGGCTGATGGACTGACTCTAAGCTGTCTGTCGGTCATTGCCGGTTGATATCCAGCAGTTTTTATGTGACTCCCATCTAGCCGGGGTCGCGGAGATCAATGATGATAATCAGAAGAGGAAGAACTTTCGCTGGAGGAGCGAGAAGCATGATCTCTCCTAGATCTCCTTCGCTTCTGGCGATTCAGCTGGTTGGTCAGCTCGGCGTTAGCGCGTAGCTGTTCTGTTAGTTGTTGCCGACTCTGAGTCAGCTCTTGGAGTAGCAACTAGAGTTCCTACCTAGTAACCGGGCCTTGTGAATCTGAGGGTCCGACTACGTTTTGATTGGTTGACGGCAGCTGTGCGGGATGCTGCCTATCTCGGCCTTCTTGATCGCCGACGTTAGAGTTGGTCCTTGTGCTAACCATCTTGAGGGTTGACTTCCTTTCCTAGACTTTATCCAAATCTGAATAGAAGGGAAGGAACTTGGATTTGATGATCTGGATCTCTCTCTTAGATTTATTCAATCCGGTATCGACGACAGATCCAACAAACGGGAGAAAAACTGGGTTTTTCTCAGTAAAGCACCAAAGTGTTTACACCATAATTGATCACAACACTCTTCGAAAGTTTTTGAAGAGATAATAATGAAGAATATAAACTGAAAATGTGTATTATCTAACAAAAACTCCAAACAACAGGAAAGTAAATGCGTAGACAAGCGTTTTAGAGTGGTTCGGCGTGTTGCCTATGTCCACTATGAAGTTTTTTTGCAACTTTATTGATTCTCTTTCAATGATTACATGTGAATACATCTAACCACAGCAAGTTACAACTGGAAATTCGAAATCAACAGCAAAAGTATGATGTAGGTCTTGATCCGGCAGAGTTTCGGCGCTTGAGAATCAAAAAGATCCCTCTTCTGTAGGCTCTGGCGATCTATTTATAGGCGTAGGAGGCTGAGACTTCGCTCAAACTTTGGGAGATTCGCTCTGGCATGTGAGGGGGCCTATACGACCAATTCCAGAAAGTTTTGAGTCGACCTGTGATCGATACGAAATCATTTCGTATCGATCAAGATGATGTCCAATCGAGCTGAAATTTGGTGTGAACGTTCCTTGGCATGTGTGCAATCTCCAGTGAAAATTTCATGGCATTTGGATTGGTAGATTTTGAGATATAGTCGATACGAAATGGAATTCCGTGGAGGTTGTTTGGTTTGAATCGATTCGTTCGAATCGACTGCTTTGAATTGATGATGGCACGCGCCTTCGTGATGACGTGGAGCGCATACTTCGCCTCGATCTGGTCTTTTACTTCGAGTTGACCGCATCGACTCCATATATCTCGCCTTGTTTGTATCGAAGGATGACACGTCACCCAGGTGTGTTGACTTGATGGATTCGAATAAGGCCTCATTCATGGATTCGAATGGCTGTCATTGATGGACACGAACTACTGATGGTTAATGGATATGAACAAGCCTTTCTTTGATGGAAACGAACCACGTAGCGTCTCAATGGATACGAAGCCAATCGTTGCGAACTGGAGCCCTTTGATGGATATGAAGTAAGGTGACCTAATGGATACGAACAATAGCTGCCTGATGGATACGAAGAGAGGCTTCTATGATGGATGCGAAGCAATAACCGTTGCCTTAGTTGATGGATGCGAAGTGGGCTATCTACCGATGGATATGAAGTTGGGAGATGCCAATTGATTCGAATAAGGAGGAGCCGATGGAATCGAATGAGATCGAGTCGAACCGTGGCTTCCCGATGGATTCGAATGAGATCGAGTCGAACCGAGGCACTGCGATGGTTCGAAATTGATCGATACAAACTGCGACACTTCGATGGATACGAAGTTGCTGAAACCTGATCGATACGAACGTGATCGATTTGAACTGGAGTTCAATGATGGATACGAAATCAACAATGGCGATGGATACCAAATCTGGGCTGTTTCCTCTATATTAAATCGATCATAACATGAGCATGTGAACACGGATTGACTTGAAATTTGGAATGCAGGCTTTCATGGCTTTGGTTGTCATGTCATATCAATTGTAGCACAATCTAGACTCGGACAAAATTCCTCGATATCCATAGCGAAGCAATGTATAACCAATCTTTGAGGTGAGCCGTCCCTTGTTTTAGATCGATCTTTTGGTATCACGGCTTTGCCAAAAAGCGGGATAACAACTCTCTTCGTTCGAACTTGGCGAATTGGCTCATTCAGGTCGTCGAGTATGGACTATTCTAGGCAAGAGTCCAGAGAGACTAGGATTCGGCTTAGGACTTCGGCCCCATAATATCTATCAGTTACTATTTCAGGTCGTCGTGTATGGACTATGCTCGATAAGGGTCTAGAGCGATCGGGATTCAGCTTAGGACTTAAGCCAGGCATTACTCAACGTTCATGGACACTGGACCACAAATACCAAGGCATCGTTTACTTCAGGTCGTCGACTGTTTACTACGCTTGACAAGAACCCGAAGAGGTTATGAATTTATATATCGGCTAGGAATAGCTAAGAACTTGGATAACGACCAGGAGAGGTCCTATACTCGGTTATTGGATAAGGATGGGTTAGGACTCGGTTTTCAGGTTGAGGTAGGTATGGAGAAGGCTAAGGATTTGGTTACTAGATTTGGAAGCGGACATGACTCGCAGCAAGCAAGAATATGGCACTTGGATAGGATGGTTTGGTAATGGATTGGACTATGAGCCGGATGGTATGACTATGGATGGAATATGGACTTCGGATGTCGGAATGGGAGCTTTTCAAAACACACCTTCTTACCATAAGGCATGTTTTGGGCGGCAAATGTTATCCCATCTTTTGGTCGCGGACGGGATATCAATAGATTGGCTGGAAAGGATGGATATCAGAACCAGAGATCGATTACAATTAAGGCTAGGATCGATATCAACCAAATTTGACCAAGCTCCGATTAGGGTGAAATTGATAGATTATGAAGAGCAAGGCTAGAAATGGCTATGCTTCAAATTTCAAGTCGAACGGAGTTCGTTTGTTCGAAATATTGATGGGTGCATGCTCAAGGAAGCCTTGTTCGTATCGATGCCTATGGATACAAAAAAGACGTTCGTATCGATCAGGGTGAAAGGTTAAGTGGATTTCGATTTGATGGCTATGGACTTGGATTGAATAGATAGGCGCCTGATGTTTTGTTCGACTTGAGGTAGTTTGATTCAATGTGATTTAGTATCGATCAAGCCTTGATCGATGCGAACTAAGGACACGAAGAAGATGGCCAGAACTGATACAAGCACGTCCTTCGTATTGATCAAAGAGAAGGGTACAATGTATTTCTGATCGATACATGTTGGTATCAATCAAGTAGTGATCGATGCGATTAAGATCAACGTAAAGGCAGAGAACCATGGTTGGATACGAGGGGAAGGACCGATATGAACAAGTAAATGCGAAATAACGAATGCGAAGCACATCTTGGACACAAACGAGATGCATGCATAATTCCAAGGGAGAAGCATTCAACTCGGCATAGAAAAATGGATCGAACCTTGAAAATAGAGCCACGTTACTAACGAGCATGTGCATGGCATCGATACGAGCAAGTATCGATACGAAATAGATCGATACGAACTAAACATCATAAGAACACTCTAATTCGTATAGATCATAACTCAAAATTTACAAGACCAAACGACACCAAATTTTCACAGGAGCTTACGTACAACCTAAAGAAGGTTACTGCTTAATTTCTACTCGATTAGGCCAAATCTTGATCGATACAAAATTGGTTCGTATCAATCACGGATCGAGTGCAAATCACATGGGAACGATTGCATGGGCCCGCACACATGCCAGAAGAGGTCTCTCGAGATCTGAGCGAGATATTTGCAGTCTACGCCTATAAATAGCATCCCAAATTCTACATAAAAGGGACTTTTGAATCAGCAATGCCTAGACTCTGCCAAAATCTCCATTGTACTCAAACTTCACTGTTGTACTCGTAAATTACTATTGTAATCTGCTGTACCAGCGAGCAAAGTCAATAAAAGATTATCTTTTGAAGTGGATGTAGGCCGGAGATAGTTGAATCACTATAAACCTTGTGTCTCTATCTATTTCTTTCCATTTTAAGTTTTTTATTCTTCATTTTTATTCTCTACATTACCTAGATCTGTGATTATATATTATTGATCTATGTTCACACTATAGTGCTATCACGATATTTAGGGTTTGTGACCAATTCTGCCGCAAACAATTTTCAATTATCTTAAATCTAGAATTAAAATTTTCAAATAATTTCCAGTATTAAATTTTAAACAACATTATCCAGTAAACCAATATAATTTAATCGCTAAATTTTATTACATATATTTATCAAATAATTACATTAAATTTAAAATTTTAAAATAGTTAAAAATACGGGTCGTTAGATCGATTTATTTACCGTATATGCTGAGTTTTGCTGAATATAAAATTATTAATCAGTTGTTTTAAGAACTTCAAGTTTGACATGTGCGGATACGAAAGGTTCGAAATTTCGGGCCGTTGCAATTTTTTGCTTTATAGTAATAGATGTGGCCGGAGAAGTAATTGGTATTGATCCTGGACTAAGTAGTTTTTAGAAAGGTAACAAAGTGATTTCCATTATTAATGTCATCGCAAGAGTTGATCATTGCATACTATCTCCCTTCTTATGTTTATGTTTAAGTTAATTAAAATATAATTTATGATATTTTAAGTTTTAGCAATTGAGATAATTTATAAGTTTAATAATAACAACAATAATAACAATAACAATAAATAGTAGTTTGAATAAATTAATCGAGTTATTTAAAAATTACATTTATAAAAGTAAACTAAATATTATAAAAATTAACAAGTTCATCGTAGTAATAATAATAATATACTAATTTTATAATAACAATAATAATAGTAATAAACTATAATTAGATAAAAATAGCTAAGTTTATAACAATAATAATAAATTAAATAAGTCAACTATGTTTTATAATTAATACAATAACAATAATAATAATAATAATAGCTAAAACTAAGTTTATGAAAATTAACTAAGTTAACTAAGTTTTATGAAAATTAAATAAGTTTATAAAAATTAACTAAGTTTATATTAGTAATAATAAATTAACTAAGTTTACAATAATAATAATAATAAATTAACTAAGTTTATGAAAAATTTATAAGTTTGATATAATTTATAAAAATTAACTAAGTTAATAAAGTTCAAGTTGGAGATAATTTATAAGTTTGAGTTAATTAAAATATAAGTTATGACATTTTAAGTTTTAGCAATTGAGATAATTTATAAGATTAATAATAATAATAATAAACAATAGTTTAATAAATTAACTATTTTTTATGAAAAATAAATATTTTTAATAATTAACTAAGTATTATAAAAATTAACAGATTTATAATAATAGTAATAGTAATAATAAAATTAAGTTTGGTAATATGTTAACCTATTTTTATAATAATTAAACCATTTTTTATAAACATTAACCGAGTTTAATATAATTTAACTAAATTTTCGAAAAACTAAATGAATTTATACAAATTAATTAATTTTTATTAAAATTTAACTTGGTTAATATTTCTTAAAAATTAAATAAGTTTATAATAAAAACTAACCAAGTTTTATAAAAATATAACTAAATTGTCTAAGCTTTATAAAAATTATTTAAATTTAATAAAAGTTTAACTAAGGATGTTTGATATATTTTAAATATGCGAAACAGTTTCATAATCATTTTTTGATTGTTAACCCTGTCACATGTAATTTTCTTTTTAGGAGTAAAGATCAGCTGCAGCAAAGAATTATGGGTAATCAAGTAATGAATATGGCTTTAATTGTTATATATATTATAATATTTTGTTAGTACTTGTTATGTAAACTTGTTTATGAATGGTTATGGTGTTTATGTGAATTTTCTCATTTTGGCGAAAAACTATTATTGAAATAGTTATGGATATCATATTTGATTAAGTGATTAACGTGTTATTTCAATTGTTTGAATATGATGATTATGTGATTGATTGACTGATTGTTGATTTGAGTATGACGATTATGTGATTGATTGCTGATTTTAATAAGAGTATTATGTGATTGATGGTTGGATATGATACAAGTAATTAACATGAAACGAGTGCATGGACAGTATGTGGCAAAATAGTCAATAAATTTTAATAGTGTTTTAAAATGCTACGAAAATAAATGTAAAAGGTGAGCATTGATAAAATGCTACCGGAGCTTTTTGTAGCGTTTCGACAAACGCTGCGATATGACATGCTACTAAAAGTCCGAAATTTTTTGTAGCGTTTTTAAAGTCCTAAAATATGTCAAGTTTTGGTAGCATTTTTTACAAGGCTATAAAAAGTTTCAGACTTTTAGCCGCATGTAGTGTCATAGCATTTATCGAAATGCTAGTACAAGTTTTGGTAGCTTTTTTTCAATGCTACGAAACGCCCTTTCTGGTGTAGTGATTAATGTTAAATGGATATTTAACTTGTGTATCAAATCGAAGTAAGTTTGAAAGAGTCTGAAGCGAGTTACAGGCGAACTTCCAAATCCTTTATTTTTCAGGAAATTTGATAAATAAATAGAAAGATATTTCTAGGGCTTTTTTCCATGGTTTTTAAGTACCCTAATGTTAGTACTTACTATAAAAGTTTCAATTCTTAAATAATGTGTTGAAGTGGTTAAAACTAGTCGCATAGATGGTGCTTTTCAACGTTAGTTTAATAAGGACTTTTAGCAACTTTTACAAATGCTATGGTAAGGTGCTTATTAAGTGTTTAAAATGCGACATTTTGACTAGTTTTTCATAATTTAAATGGTTTCTAATTTCTTTACTTGAAAAAACTATCTATGGAAATTCTTATAAAATGTATTTGAGTAGGAAAAACAGAATAGAAGTTTAAATATAGTTTTAACGATTCTTTACAAATGTTGAAAGTAAAGTGCTGCAAAATATAAAACATGCTTTTAATCGAACCTCTAAATTAGTTATTTCAAGTAATATTTACATAGATATTAAAAACCTATCTAAAGTATTATATATATATATATATATATATATATATATATTGACAATGGTGATTGATAGGGCTTGACAATTAAAGTCGACGAGTAAACTTATCTATTTCAAGAATGAAGTGTCTATGCAAGGCTTTGATGAAACCGGTTCCCTAATTTACCTGGATTCACTCTTGAATGAGGAACAAAATAATTTGAAATGTCAGAAACATGTTAATCTTGTTGTTTACTTTTTTAAAAAGGTAATTAACTTTGCTCAGCACTAAAAGCAAACGAAGTAGACTTATCCATTTCTGAGAGTTAAAGATTAATGTTGAGTAGGGATGGTGCAATAGAGCTCTAACCTACCAATTTCTCTCCTAAATGAGGAATAGTTAAGTCGAGAATGTCTGAAACATGTTAATAAGGTTGTTTGTTACTTGTTTATAGAAAATCGTTAATATTACACCTAACATTAAAAGCCGATGAAGTAGCTTTATCTATTTCCAAGAGTCAAAGATTAATGTCAAGTAGGGATGGATCAATAAAGCTTGAACCTATAGGTTTCCCTTTTGAATAAGGAACAATTAAGTTGAAATATCTGAAACAAGTTAAGAGTAAGAATATTGATTTGTATATGCAACTATTTTGACTAAATAATCGATTAGTCGACTGTAAAGCTTAATCAATTATTATACTTAGATCTCTAAAAAGGATTTTTAGAAATAATACAAGTATGGAATGGTTTTGGGTTTGTTGTGACAATGCGTTAATTACATTTGTCTTTAACCATTTTTTTATACTTATGAATGTACGAAGATTTTTAAATGAATGTTTTAAAGGTAAGTACAAGTGAAATGACTTTGTGTTTATAGTGATAATTTTTAAGTAACATTAGACCGAAACCTTTTGAATGGACTTGTGAAAATACTTAGATCCTTAAAATGTATATTTTGAAGGAAAGTTTAACAATGGAATCTTCTAAAAAGATAGAAAAAGAGCAAAGATTTAAAATAAGAAATCATGTTAATGATTGTGAATACACTTATATCAGTTGAGATAAATATCTGAAAACTTTTTGAAGTATTGAAAGAGTATAAATGAATTATAAAATTTCATAAATAAGTTTTACTTGATAAAAGAAGTTTTACTAATAAAAGAGGATTTGATTAATAAAGATTAATGAAAAAAAGAGGTTTAGAAGTAGCATATGTGACTTTATCGTGCGTTGTATGACTTGATCATGCTTTATATGTTTACTCGTTTATGGAAAGCATTTAGTAATATACGTAGCATAAAACCCCGATAAATTTGGCTTGTTTATCTATGGGGATTAAGGCTGATGTTCAAGTAGAGATGAAGCAATATAGCTCTAAAGTATCGGCCTCACTCTTTATTGAGGGATAGTATGAGATTAAAATATCAGAAACCTGATAAGTTTATGAGACTTGGTTTCCATGTGCGATTGCCCTCATTATCATCAAATGGACAAATTCGTCGATTTAGTTTTGGAGAGACCGAGATTAGTTAGGGTTTTACTTACCAAAAAAAACGTAAAGGCTAAGATCGTAATGGCTAAGATATGTGTTCTATATCTTGGAAATGGTATATTCAAGATGCTAGAATCCAAGTGTGGTTTCGAGATTTGTCTAACATACTCAAACTCATGCAGTTATCCGTGATCTTTTTAGAATGTGGGAATCCATGTGTGCTTTTAAGATTTGTTGAGATATGGGAATCCATATGTGGTTTTGAGATTTGTTTGACATGTAGCGATCCAATTTGGGATTTTTATTCTATTCGAGTGATGAAGACTCTTGGAAAAGATGCCGAACGTAACCTCGACATTGGAAATGAGAGAAAATAGAGGAGGATGCATAACCCAGGTTTTAGTAAACCCATGTCAGGGTGTTGTTATCTCCATTTCCAGAAATACTTATCGATTTTTTCCCTGTGGGAGTTGATGATATTTGGTTCATGTTGTTCATGTTTATGTTCGAATGCTGAGCTACTAGTGTCTACCTAAAAGGTATATTCTATCTAGAGACATATGTCGCTAGGTACTTTATGACCCTTACGCAAGAGATTGGATCTAGATCCACTAGAGAGTTCTCTATGGAAAATCGATTATGCGAGCGTTCCTTATCGGATTTGAGATTACTCCTAATATGCAGTTTAATGTAATGAATGTAACAATTCCAGCTATGTTATAATATTTACACTCTATACCTTAGACAATATATATTATACCACCTTATGTACCTATTAGGTGGTGGTACTTTTAAGGGTATAAGCGTTATGGCATTCCATGCGGTCCTGAAAATACTGTTATTTTCTACACCCATATTTCCTAAGTTTCTCATACCAATGTTTGACGCTTGGTTTTTGTTTTTCCTAAATTCGTCGCATGCTCTTTCGTGTAGTTTAAGGAAGGCAGGTTTTCATTGATGTTTATTGGAGCTCAAGAAGGAAAGCTAGATGTTTCGCTTACCATAGTATTCTTATTTCCATTGCATTACTATATTGTACATATTAGCATTTGTAAGGACAGGTTGTTATAACTTTCCAGGCTGATGGTGGTACTTAGGTTTTATAACTCCAAAATTTCTGTATTGAAGTATCCCTTTATACTGTTCTTTTAATATTATATATTATCATTCCATAGTGAGATTCTGATGTTGTGTTCTCTTCTTTCTTTTACTTTTTCATTTTCTTTTTAATTTACCATAACACCTCATCTTTCCAACACTTTCATGCTCGACATGCGATTATCATGGATGTATTAGTGTCGACGTTCAGTGGTAAAAAAGGCATAACGTTACACTTGGTATCAAAGTTGAAGATTAATTGAGAACCTTGGCTTTAGTGGGTATGACTCATTGAGAGATAGGGTAATGGAGTGCCCTAGCATGATTTGAGTGAATTATACGTATAAGAGCGTATTTATAATTGTTATAAATGAATGCCTTAATGGTAATTATAACTACGAAAAATTAATGACCTTATATAAGGTAACTTATATAAGTGAATTGCAAAAGTGCTGTTTAATTTATGTAGGGATTAGTAATGTCTATTCGTGACCCCTAATTAATTTTTTTAGCCATGCTTGGTAAGTTTATGAGCTATGCCGCCCTTTGTAGAATGATTTTACATGCTCGACCAGTTTATAAGCATTATTATTATTTGTACATTTAGTTGCATAGTTATGCTTACGAGTTTATAGGCGTTGACTTTCATTCGTTGATTGTTTATTTGTGCTTGACCAGTTTATAAATAGTTTTACCTCCTACTACATGGGTTGGATAGATGGTATTTTGTAGATACATTGAATGAACAACTTGCGAATTTAGTTTAATGGTTTGGCTATGAGACATTCGATGATAATATTGGGTTAAAAATTTAATTTAGTAAAAGTTGTTTATTTTGATCTGAGAAAGATAAGATATTTTTTAAAATAAACATTTTTGAAAAGATTCTACATAGTAAAGTAATTTTATATAAGCAGGATTTGTAAAATATGATTTATAGGCAAGAAGGATTTAACTATTACTTTGAGAAATTAACTCCTAGCGTTTTCGAAAATGTTTTTTCAAGATTCTAGAGAAAATAGTAGTAGCATTATTTGAAAGTAAGTACTTGAAAAATTGATTTATTGAATTAGGATCATGGTAATTAGTAATATTTACTATGTATTTGATGACGTTTTGAAAATGATTTTGGTTAAGTTCAAAAGGCATTAATTGGATGTACTAAACTCACTCGTGTTGCATGAAAATAATTCTGGTGATGACTTCAATATCATCGGCATTCATTTTTGGGTTTCTAAGAGGGGAATGCTACAAGGTTGTTTTAGTAAAATAGATTTCTATGTGATTCCAAAATATGGTTTGTTATACAAAAGATATATGTATTATTATTATTTCAAAAAGACTTGAAATAAAATTCGGTGTTTAGTTCTAAAGTTTCTCTTTGGGAAGAACTTTAATATGAACTTTTTATGTAGAAAAGTTTTATATATAGGGTGCCCGAGAGGTAGTGTCATAGCCTGGAATAATTGTTGGAATGTTTCATGCTTTCCCTTTTTAAGTAAAGCATGTTTAAAGACTATTGAATTTGTTAAGCTATTTTATGGACACATGTAGCCTATGCATTAGAATTGTATGGATGTGCATCATGGTATGATATATTGTTAGGTAAATTTCATTTGATAAAATGAAACGCGATTTTCGATGATTATGGATAGCTGGAAACTTCTTAATCGTTATAGAATTCGAAAGTAAATGTTTTGTGAAGATATAAAGATGAGTTTATATAACACTTGAATTTAGGAAGTTAGAGAGCTAAAAAGTTTTGAATTTGTTGGACCTCCTAGTTAAGTAAAATAAATTTGATGATTTGTATATACTCTTAGGAGGTAATAGAGTATTATACGAATATGAACTTAAGTTATAACTCTCTATGAACTTAAAGTTATGTTTTCTAAAATATTTCATAAATAATTTTTGTATTAATGAGATATACTATTTACGTAAAAGAATATGATAAAGGATAATTGTATAGTTAAGAAACCAATAGGATAAATACGTAAGTTGTACGTAGATCATTTTATTCCCATGATTGTTCTTGATTCAGTATTCAAGTACATGGTTTTGAGGTGGTTTAAACTAGCCTAAATAAGGATTTTGCAATGAACCATCTTTTCGTATGTTATAAGTCGATACTAATACATCCACGGTATTCACATAGTGAACAACCAGGTGCCGGAAAGACAGATTTTAGAGGAAAAAGAAGAAAGAGGACAAGAATAAACTAAAAAACACAGAAGCTCATAGTGGAAGGAATAATCTATAATGTACAACAAATATTTACACAAAGAACAGCTGTAATATACATACATCAATCAGAGTACACTAACCTATTTCAGTGTGGACAATTATAACAGCCTATCCTTAAATTTAATGATAAATACAACCAACAGACAACACAGCAGAAGACAAGAAATACGTAGATATATCTAGGACCTTCAACTCATCTCCTGAGCTCCAATGCATCCGAAGCAATACGTAAATATGCTCGGTCTAACCCGAGCATTGAAACGGAAGAACGCCCTAATTAGCCTGGTAAACCAGCGTGAGAAGAATACACCCAAATGGAAATTAATGCTTATCAAAAACTTTTCAAACAAAGGTATCTCGTAAGGCTACACCATATATAAAAATGGACGAGTTTTTACCTAACGTTAACCAAAACATTTTTATTGAAAACCTATTAATATTATAATAATGTCTAGGGGTCAAAGTAAGATATTAATATAGTTGAAATGCTTGCATCTCACATTTCAACATATTTAGGCAAAACTAAGTCCGTATGGCACATATTGAAGAATGGATTTCATACAATGACTGGGCTACTGATGCACCACCCATCATGGTGCATCTGTAGGTAAATGAACACCGAGGACCTCGTCGGTATCCCCTGCCAATACAGAACTGGCCCACCCTTGCTGGATAGTACGGAATATGATCACCTCATTGTTAATGGCCCCCGAAGCATACAATGAGAGATAGTATCAACTCTATATAGGGTGATCGTACCCAGCCCTGCTGCATATCCCCTGTTTTAATCATTGACGGTTGATGAGGCTTGAGGCTATGCTTTACCTTTCATGTAGCACTTCCCAATTAGAATGCTAACTATGCCCTCCATGTATCAATACAATGCTATCATTCATCCATACAAGTTCGATCTGAGATTGAACGAAACCGAAGGAACTTCTTCTACTAGATCCATTTTGGAATCACCCTCAGGATCAGTAGCAACAGCCCTTGCATTCCACAGCTCTATCTTCGATTCTCTACTCTTCAAGATGTCTTTAGTTCGAAGCGCTTGAGTTGGATCGAAGTGGTTTTCGAAGAACATATTTGATCTCGGTCTCTTCGAAACAACATTCGATAATTCTGGTAAACTCAATCCTGGTTCTTTAGGACATAAGCAGACAAAATATAAGAGCAAAGATCACCTCCTAACCATTTGTGGATGGATTTCCTTGTCATTTATCCTAGAAGAACGAAATGAGTTCATACATACAGTATAACATAGTCGAAGGTAACTGTACCATATAATTTCCATGTTTCTCCTAAATATTTCCAAAGTTGAGTTTCGGTCCAGATTTAATAATTGGTTATTTAACGACCAAATAAACAAATGTTCAAACGTGGATTAAATTCCATGAGGAGTTCACTAAGCCTTTATTAATTTATCTTAAATTAATAAAAATCACTTTGTAAACTTGATCAAGAGATCTTTACAAAATCACTTTCCCAAACCCCTTTCATTTCTTTTATACTTGGAAAAACATTTATATACTTATCCCAACGGTGTAAGTATATTGCCAAAACATTTTATTTCCAATACTTAGAAAACAATACCAAATACTTATCTTATCGATACAAGTACATTTCAAAGCTTAAGAAGGATTTTCTCTTTTCAAATTCCATATTAAATGGCTAACAAATTCCATGTTGAAACAATATGCACTATAAACCAACCCACTATTCTTTCTAAAAAGTTTCCTTTATAAAAGTCAATTCGTATTTCAATCTAACTTATAAACTTCCCAAAATAAATTTATACTTCTTTTACACATCTCCAATATCATTTATAAAACCCTTTGCCCATTTCCACGATTCTTTTTTAATTTATAGGAATCCTTTAATAAACTTTCCTTGTTTAAACCAGACTTCCTAAATAATTTTGATCAATAAAGTTTCTTCGATTTAAATCGACTACTTAAAACACCTTCAAATAACCAAATTATTATTTAACATCATTCGTTTATTATCCTTAAACCTCACTCAAAATAATAACTTTAGAATACCATTTATAATGTATTAAATTAAATTTACATGGTAATATTATACTAATAAGTTAAACCAAAACAATATTAATAAATTAATTAATTAATTTACCTCATAATTATTAGTTAATTTTCAAAATATTATTTATATAATAATTAATTAAACATTAAAACAATACAAATAAAGTAATTAGTTAAACTTTAAATAATATTAATATGATAACTAATAAACCTTCAAGTATAATTAAATAACTTAAATCAATAAAATTAAATACTTTAATTAATAATTATATATAGTTTAAAACATTATAAATAAATAATTAAATAACTTTAGAAAAAAATTAAACATTTTTAAATAAATATAAAGAATCATATTAATAAAATAATTAACTTTGAATCATTATTTAAAATAATAATTAATTAATTATCTAAAAACATTAATTATATATAATAATTTTCCTTTAAATCTTATTAATATATAGTAATTATCCTTTAAAATAAATTTTAATCAATAATTGCTTTAAATTTAGAAAGTAGCTTAGCGGCCACTATGGTACTAACAAGTTACCATTTCATTCAAACTAACTTTTCAAGTTATGTTACTTGGTATTCACAAAAGCTGATATGTGTAAATTGAATCCATAATTAACAACCACTTGTTAATACAACATTTTTCCAATATTAGTCAACTGGTATGTACGTAGATGTCAACGCTAATGTAATAGTGGAACTATGTTTATTTCTGCTAAATAGATGCTCAATTATAACATATCTAGTTAATTATAACTGAACAGTGATTTATTCTACTAAATAGGTGTCCCATTACTTTAATTAGCGGAAATGTGTTTTATTTCGCTTAACCGGTGTCTTATTGCTTTAACCAATTCAATTTAACTCAATATTATTTTATTTAATCAAATAAACGTCAATAAATAAGGCATAATAATTTAAACGATGTTTGAAATTCAACGATGCGATTAAATTTCAGTCGTTCCCATATGTCATAATTTATACATAGCCAAAGCTATCAATAAGTCGCATTAAAATGTTGTAATCCTCGTTACGTGTCTAATGCGAAAACCCATAGACTAATTGGATTCCATATGAGTGAGTTATTACACTTTCAGTTCAATACACTTTTTGATAATTTAAACCAATTTAAATATAAAGGTTTCTCACCCAAACTTCATTCAGCTTGGGGCCCACATCACCAAGTCCACCCACATGAATAGTTTTCTTCCCCAAATCTTCCCTCATTTACATGTACACTATTAGTATGCATAGTTGTGCGCATAAAAATCCCCTTCGGACCTTCTATTCACCATCCGACACCACTACCATTCCTGTCTTCCTGCTAGCCCCCATTTGGGCCCTGCCATTACCACCTCGTTCCTTACCATCAGAATCTGATTCCATCACTTTCAAAAATAAATCATGTACAGGTCAAAAGAATGAGCGACAACTTTTTATTGCGAACTCCACCAAAAATTCACCATTCGAGTGCCTCACCATCTCTATCACCAATCCAAGCTCCAAATCGACAATCAATGCCTAAATCGAGAGCTAAACGAAACACTAGCTTTCAACTTCCAATGACCATCGACATGAAACTCTACGAAAACTTCACCAAAAATACTATAATGACATAAGAACCCAACAAAGCTGATGATAACTTCTAATTCGAAGTGGATTAGGAGGAATCAATTTTTGAAATTTGTCAACATATTTTCCATCTTACTATAAATCGATGTTATCTCGATCGATACTCAACGAAACCGAGCATGACCAATTTCTAAAATTACTATGAAACCTTATAGACAACTTTCATGTTGGACATTTGGGTTGAAAATGAACGGTTTGTGAGGTAGTGATTTTAAAGTGGTGGAAATGTTGATTTTTCTTAGTTTGAAATATTTTACACTAAGCTAAAAAGAAAAAGAAGAAGAGGTGATTGTATTCATGCCTACTTATACCCAAGGCTTTAGCCTACTTCAACTCTACTCAACCCAAGATAAAATCCTTAATCCGTGGCTCAAATTTAGGCTAAGATGGAAGCCAGAAAAATGGAGGGAATGGGTAGAAACATGATATGGGAAGGGTGTGTACTAGGTTGTCGAAAAGATATTGGCACGGTGTACATGTACACATACTTATAAATTTAATTTTCTATTTTAATTTGTGAGTGTTGTGTTTGGTGTGTTCGTTGCATAACACAACATTCGTGTACAAGCTGCGAACGACCGAAAACAAAATAAAATCACATACAACATTGTAACGTTATCTCAAAACAACATTGAAACACACTATATACCAAATTCTGTTATATTTTGAAAACACCAACATTTGATGAAAAATACGTCAAATAACAAATTTAAAATATTTTTCGAAAGAAAAATTTAGAGAAAAAACCTATAAATTCGAGTAAATGTTCGTTATTTGAAGTCAAATCATTTTATTTTCAAACTGATTTTCTTTTATTTTTTAAAAAACATTGAATATATAAAATCAATTAAATATGTTAATAGTCAAAGCGATAAAATTCCGGGTTGTTACACGCTTCTCCCCTTAAAAGAATTTCGTCCTTGAAATTTCACCACATGAATAACGAAGACTATTCTAAGCCCGTATGATGTTCATAGATCATTCATAAACAAAACCTGATTTGATCTCTACACGAATATATTACTTTGCTACCGAATTAATATCGCTCACTTGATTCTCTAGTGCAGATTTCAATCAGACTCCTTGATTTGACACATCTGTTCTTCTTACATAGCTGTAACTATGATGGAAAATCTTGGTTCCATATCAAGAACCTTCACCATGTGTTTGCCATCAAAAATTGAGAAATAGATCCTTATTGGAATGGTCTAAAACACCTCAAAGCCATGTACTCAAATTTTAGATCAAAACTATATGAGAAGGTGGAATGATCTACGTCCATTCTATGCACTTACTTAATTGGTTCTCCCTAATACCAATTCTATTTCCACTAAATTATTTATAAAAACATTTCATAAATCTGTACTTATGTTCAACTTGTATAACACTCCTCTTCATCTTAAGAGTATGTACTACTATTTAATTCGATACTCCATTTTGCGTTTACTTCCCTAAGAAAACTTAAGATCCAAATACCCATGTTTTATTTCAAAAACTTTTGAATTGAACTATATATTTTAACTCTGGCCTGAATGACTCCAAAATGATACCAAGGAAATGGGTACTACTAAACAGTATTATATATTTCCTTACAAAGTAGGTAATACTCAAGAGAAGTGCTTACCATTCGAACCCATCTCATTCCCAATTTAAGTTATTTTCGAGCGACTCGAACTAGTTAATTTTAAACACATTTCATCTTTTTCTCAAAATCCATTTTTTGAAATAATGTTCTATATATTTCCAACAAATAATCTCAATGAAATATATAGGTCCACTTTACTTTGGATTCGTTCGAATACGAACTCGTCTCAATCGTACAATGATAAGGAATAATTTACTAAGTGCACTATACTGTTTGCCTAGGCAAACATCCGATCGTCACTTAGAAGATTATTCTGATCGTTACAAAACAAATGAGACTCCTTCCCGAACCAAACCAAAGAAAAACATTTTCTGTAAAATTTTCTTTCAATATCTTTATAATTTAAAATGCTTTTTAAATATACTATTTCTACTATTTCCAAAATCCTTTGAGATAACAAGGTACATATTCACATAAAAGTAAATCCCTTGTCGAATTATTTCTATCCGTAAAATATTTTCAAATAATTCTATTATTACTCTCTTAAACCATGAAAACCATTTTCCAAAAATATAGGGATTTAAATTCTCAAATTCCTTTTGTTAATAAAAAACATTTTATAATTGAATTTTATAAAATCACACCTTTTAAACGAAATCCTTTCTCAAATATTTATTTCAAAAAAATTCTAACATCCTTTTTAACAAACAACATTTACTAAAACCTAAATTTTAACGTAACAATAACAACGAATGCCTTATAGTCAAATTTTGAAACTTAATTCACAAGGTGTTCGTTTCAATGTTTCAAAAATTCCTATCTATCCAACCCAGGTTTCAAAAGGAAGAGTCTAGTTATATTAATAGATAATTATCCATGCTAAAAAATGGAAGAGCATGACTGATCCAATCCTAGATGATTATGATGGAATATTATCACTTCTAATAGCCAAGTATAACAAAGAATAACTATATTAATTCTTGAAAAATTATTTCTTTATATATAAAATATATTCTAGGTAAAATTATTTTATTTACCTAATTTCAAAACAATACCATGTCAATTGAACTTGTTCAGGTGTTTAGAAAATCCCTATCGATAACGTTGGCCAGATGTATCGACCAGAATTCTTAAGCCACTCAACAGATCAAACAACACAATATAAAATGTTTTTTATATCACTAATAAATATGTTCTCTTAGTTAATACACTCAAACTCATATAAGGCATTCCATTACCATATTTCTTAATGAGTTACCCCATCAAAGCAAATGGTTCTCGCTTAACCTGGCTATGATACCAAGTGTAACGAACCGCCTTTTTGAACCACAGAAGACAACACTTATACATCGACAATATTCACATGCCGAACAACTAAGTGTCGAAAAGACAGATTGTTTGGGGAGAAAGAAGAAAGAAGACAAGAAGAAACTAAACTACACAGAATCTCACAGCGGAATGAATAATCTATAATATCCAACAAATCTTTACACAAAGAAAAACTGTAATATACATACATCAATCAGAGTACACTAACCAATTTTAGCCTAGACAGTAATAATAGCATTTGCTTACAATTTGCTAATAAATACAACCAATGAAAAACACAGCGAAACACTAGAAATACCTAGATACATTTTGGACCTCCAGTTCATATCCTGAGCTCCAATGCATCCAAAGCAATCTGCAAATATGCTTTGTTAAACCCGAGCATTAAAAGGGAAGAATGCCCGGATCAGTTTGGTAAACCAGCATGAGAAGAAGACATCGAAATGAATTTAATGTTTATCGTAAACCTTTCAAATAAAGGTATCTCGTAAGACCACGTCGTACATAAACACGTACGGGTTTTTACCTAACGATAACCACAAACATTTTCTATAGTAAATCCATTGATATTATATTAACTTCTAGGGGTCAAAGTAAAATATGAATATAGATGAATTGCTTGCATTCACATTTTAACATAGTTGGGCACAACTAAGTCCGTACGGTGCTTATTGGAGAATGGATTTCATACAATGGCTGGGTTACTAGGGTATGCTCGTCATGATGCATCTCTAGATAAAAGAACAACAAGGACCTCATTGGTAACCCCTGCTAACAAAGAGTGAGACGACCCGACTTTCTATTCCTAGAAAATCGCATCATCTTGAAGAAAGAAAGGGATAGAAAAAGAAAAGAAAGAGAAAGAAGAACACAAACAACATCAGAGAACTCACAGCGGAACGAATAAAATATAATATATAACATAAAATATTACATAGTATCTTATTTCATTAGAGTACACAACTTAAACAACAGATAATAGATAGTTATAAACATCTGTCTAATTATACAACTCAAGTATACAAGAAACAGATACAACAAACACAGCGGAACCAATATATAACTACACGTCGAAGCCTCCTGCTCCATATCTCCTCCAGAATTCGTCAAGCTAACCCGATCCACTTGACTACTCATACATAACATGAGCACCCAAGAGTTTAATAAAACAGAAAATAAACACTCGAGTCAGACAGGGGTATGGTGTGAGTAAACGGGTTAAAGTTGCTTAACTTTAGAAAACCTTTGAAAAGAAAAGGTATCGCGTAAGACTTCCCACACATAAACATGGAAAAGTTTTTACCTTACCCTAACCAAAACATTTGATAGGAAATCATGTGATATTATAATAGTGTCTAGGGTTTTCAAAATAAAATACAGAAATAGCTGGAATGCTTACATCTCACGTTCCAACATAGTTGGGCACAATCAAAACCGTACAGGCACTTATTGGATTTTGGATTCCATACAATGGCAGGGCTATTGGGGTACCGCCCGTCACAGTACGTGGCCTAGATCAACGTACCGAGGAGTACTCCCACTCCCCTGCAACACAAGGCCGGAACCATCCCTTACTGGACAGTCCCGAACAAGACCACCCCGTAGTTGGCGCGAACAACCACACACTAAGCCGAAATAGAAAGGGACCTCTAGACAGGGGTAAATCTCGCTCTCAAGTGGGGGCTACCCACGAAGCCTTGCTGCACCTCCCCTGTTTTAGCCATTCTCGGTTGATGAGGCTTGAGGTTACGATTACCTTTATAGAACACATTTATCTTAGAATGCTCATCGTCCACCTGACGATGTTCTGAAAGCATTCAATCCATACAAGTTCGTTCCGGGTTCGAACGAAACCGAAGGCACTATCTCGTTGCACTCATTATTAGAATCACCCTAAGAGTCAACGACCATAGCCCTTGCACTCTGATTAGCCATCTCGAATCTATAAGCACTTTTTCGTCAAACTCATTACGGAATCACCCACAGAGTTATACTGACGTATAGCCCTTACACCTCGAGTCTTCACTTGCTCCACTTGGATACACGACCTAACGTTTATTTGGAATCGATGTGGTTTTCGGATCCCAAATATGGAAACCCGATCCCGGTCTCACCGAAACCAAACGCCATTTTAATGTCCAAGTTGTACTTAAGGGTTTAAACAATTTAACTTATATTTAGGATGATATATAAACAGATAGATGAATTATATTATCACATGAGATAATTCATATCAATATTCATCTTCACAAAGCAGCATATCATATAACAAAGATATCCAATATCAACCAGTATCAACCAATATCAATCATCCAATATCAATCTCCAAATAGTAATCATTCAATATCAACCAATTAACCAATATTAATCAATCAATCCATATTAATCAACTATCCAAACAGAATTGATTATTTCTTAATTAATTGGATTACCATAATCCTTCTACATTAATTAATATTCCAAATAAGATAAATTAATCATCTCTAATGATTTTCCTTAATTAATCTTCCTTGATTAATTATATTTAATTACATTCAAGTAATTATCTTTAACCATATTCAGTAATAATCCTCTAATTACTATCATTAATTACAATAATTAAAGATCATTCATTAATTAATTAACTATAATTAATTACATTAATTCTTAATTAATTACAATTAATTAATCACATTTAAATTAGTCACTTATATTAATCAACCTTGATTAATATCCTTAATCATATTAATTAATGATCCTTATTAATAATTACTTTAATTAATTAAATAATTAACTTATAATTAATCATCTCATAAATCATAATCAGTAATTAACAATTTGTAATTACTTAACTAAATTAATTAACTTCTAAGTTAATTATTTTAATCCTTGATTAATTAATTCAATTAATTAATCCTTAATTACTTCATTAAGTAATTATTAACCAATTTAGATTAACAATTAATCCTTAATTAATTACTTAATTAATTAATTACATTTTAATTAATTACCCTTAGTGATTAATATTAAATTAATCTCATTTATTAATTAATCACATTAATTAATTAACTAAAATAATTAAGTAATTAACTCTTAATTACTTACATAAGTAATTATCTCTAATTACTTTCATTAATAAACCTTCATTAATCTCTTAGTTAATTATTTAACAAATAATTAATCTCATCATTAAATAATTCTTAATTCTTTAATTAATTAATCACTTCATAATTAATTAACTTCAACAATTATATAAATCAATTCTTTAACTGATATTATTAAGTGATTAACCAATAATCACTTCAACTAATTACTCTATGAATAATTATCATTAATTACTTCCATAAGAATTATCATTCTTAATTACATTCAGTTATTAAACATTAATTACTTCATTAAGTAATTATACTTGATTAATACATAATTAAGTGATTATTTAAAATTAATTAACTAATTATTTAAAATTAATTAAACAATTAATTAATTTACTTCTTATATTTTAAAATCCTTAACTAATTAAGAAAACATTATTCTTAATTAAACTTTACTTATTAACAAATCATATTTAATTAAGTATTCTCAAATTCATATCAAAATAATTTAACATTATTTATCTTTATAAATAAGTTATTTGAGATTGATTAAGCTTAAACAATTCAAAAACAAATTATTCAATTTGGTTTTAATATTATAATCTTATCCTTATTTGAAAATAAAGGATTTAGAAATCAAATTCAAATTGAAAACACTTTAAGTTATCTAATTAAACTTAGTTTTAAAATCATTACTTGATAACTTTGATTTAATATCATAAAATGATAACTTTCTTTTGAATTAAAATTTCAAAATTAAATCAAGATAATTACTTTCAAAAGCGGTCATCTTAAACAATTTAAGTTTGAAATTAAATTCAATTATCACTTTTAATAAGTTGATTAATATTTACTTCAAAGAACCAGTTTTACCCTATAAATTTATTTCCCCTTTTATAAAACTTAGGCTTGTACTTATTTATTCAACATCAAGTAACTTTTGCAGTTTAACATTATACAGAATACCAACTCGAGATAACTACCCTAAAACCCGAGTAAATCACTAATCCCACACGAGCTAGCACCGAAGAAAACCCAAATCTCTCATCTTCGAGTCAAACCCGAAGCTCGCGCGAACCCAGACCAGAGAAAAACTCCATCTTCCCCATCGCATAATTTCCAGTGCACCACCGTATACACGTGCACCTTGCACAGCACCCACGACCGGCGAAGTTCGCTGTGACCATCCTCCACGGTCCCAAATCCATACGCAAGCACTTAGGTGAACCCAGATCCTACGATCAAAATGCGAGTCGAAAAATGTCCATTCGAACCAACTGCAGAAACAACATCGACCCCAAATCTCTCCTCCACGGCCATCGCCAACGACGCCGTACAACCTGCCGTCCTCACATCAAGCGTCGCGACTCAAACTTCGTTTTCCCCCATGTGCGAACACCAAAATCCCACCCTGCTTCATCGCGAAACCAACTACAACCAAACCGAAACCAAAACCAAACTAAACCCTACTCCATTAAATTTCCATTGGTTTGATTCATTAGAAATTTTTTTTGCATTTTTCCTATAGTCTATAGCTTACAAGCTAGCTATGATTCAAAAATCAACTCAAGTTAATGCACAGATAATCAACAATTCATAAAATCCCCAATTTCATATAAACCCCAATTTCAACATGATTACTCAATTAAAAATTATCATACGAACTCTAAAAATCATATTCTTCCAAATGTAATTCGATTATAACTTCACAACTAAAAATTTAAAATCATGAAATTCTGCCCAAGTTTGGTTTTTCACTGTATTTTGAAATTTTTGAGCAAATCATTCATTTTAAAATTCTATAACTATTTTTAGATGATCAATTACTTGATTACAAACAACTTTCATTTACGAATCACAGTCCAAATCGTATTCAAAATCAAGTTATTGGTTTTAAAAAGAAAAAAAAACAAACCTGTATAACACAGGATTCATATGCAGGCATTCACTATTTTTTTCTATTTCATAAATTTACATGCAGGAAACAAATATGAATCATCTAGTTCAAATACATTAGCATGCAACATTCAATCAAAAATTAAATCAAAACTTGTGTTTAAAATAGAATTTACTCACCTTAATATATGCAATGCACAGAACAAGTAAATTTCCAGGCCTGAATACTTTAAATTGAAAAGCTTTTAATTGCTGATGTAAAATCCATCTGCATGCTTCAATTTTTGTTGATGTTGAAATTTCAGTTGGACTCCCTTTTAGTTGCAGGTTGAATTAACTTTGCAATGCAATTTGAAGTTGCAGAAGAATTGAATTTTGCAGGTTTAAATTTTGATTCTAATTTTGAATTTGCAGATTCAGGTTGAAAAAGATTTCTGCCTGAGCTTTTGATTAAATTTTTCTTTATGGTTTAAATTCAGATTTTCAAGATGAAATTTCTGTTTTGAGTTAGAAAAATAAAACACAAAAAAATGAAATTATTGTGGTTAAATAGATTTAAAGAAACCAAAAATTTTTAAAAAAAGAAGACACTTGTTATAAAAATTACATTTGTCACCCATAGCACTTACTTATCTAACAAATGTTACATAAGTGTCTTAAGATAAGAACACATGTTTTAGGTATTTTTAATTAGTTTTTTATTTAATTTAAATGTTATTATGAACTTACATTATTTATGTTACTTTGTAAATAAATGCTTACATATATAAATATAAATTTGCCTTTAAAAGAAAAATATTTTAAAACCAATTTAAAATATAAACAAATTCCTTATACATGTATTTTATAACCATTTTAAAATTTAAACATTTTAAAAGAGACCAAAACAAAACTATCATATTAAAATAAACAATTATCTTACATTTTGAAAGCAAATGAATAAATCTTAAATTAACTTCTGAAAATTAAAACAAAGCTTTAAATTAACATATTCATTCATATATCAATTATTAATAGATTTAATTAAATTTTCAAAACAATATCAAACTATAACATATACATACATATATGTTACAATTTGAAAATTAATCTTTAATTTAAACAGAAGATATTCTATTCACAATATATATATTAAATGTATATATTATAAACAGAATAAAATTTCATTAGCTTGAAAAACAATTCCTATCAACATTTTAAATTGCTAAAAAGATATTGATCACCATTAACAGATTAAATATTTACAATCCTTTAAGAATAAATTTATCAGTTTAAATTAAAACCATAAAGAAAAATTATCAACCAATTAAATTATTAACACAGATTATTGAATTTAGATTGTCCAAAATTCCGGGTCGTTACAATCCTTCCCCCTTAAAAGAATTTCGTCCCCGAAATTTAAAAGCAAAGGTAATTTAATAATCCAGTACAGATTTTAAATTTCAAACAGCAAAGCATACTTAACAACCAGTAACTAACATCCATAGCAATCAAATAAACAAACAAACTTAACTAATTATTCTGACACAAATCAGAATAAATCCTACTAACATTATCCCGAGTTTCCCAAGATAAATCATCGGGATACTCGCTCAACAAAAGCCAACAAACTAACTATACTACCAAAATCCCGAACTCCACTCATCTCTAGATCCTTCAATCTGAATAGAATGTCAGATTACTCTCAAATCCAGCTTAACATCCAACTCCAACCGAACTACATATTCAACAACCAATGATGAATCATACACGTACTCCCTTAGAGACACGTGTTACACAATGAATTCCAGCTATCCAAACTGGCAATTCAATCTTATCCTATCAAAAACACAAATAAGAAATCATCAAATGCCTCAGCACTATCCAACCAATCTTACTCAATATCCGTTCTCTTATCCAGAGAATTTGAACCACAATGAAGTCTCCAACTTCAAATACCAAAATTCCTTATCTCATATCTGCATAACTCAACAGACAATCCAAGGCTGCCAAACTTCTTCCTGATCAGCTCAACCTATGCTGATACTTCCAGAAATATCTAGACCCAAAACAAACAAGCTTCAGGATCCTATCCAACGGAAAAGTCTTCCAAAATCCATCGAAATCCAAAACTCAAGCTCTACTACTCAAGCAATATCAAACAGAACTTACTTCCTTCCTTGCACAGCTGCTACCTCGCTTCCGCTGCACAACTCTGATTCTGAAATAGATGGAGATACTATTGATGAACATAAGTACAACTTATCCAATATACCCGAAAACTTTGTTCATCAAATCCATAAAAATCTGAGTGACTCATCTGACTTGGACACACAACCCTATAACAGAATCCTATTCCAAAAGCTAGATCAGTCCAATTCCAATTCCAAAAATATCTGAGTTGCTACATCAACTCTACTACTAGGCTAACTACCAAAATCTCTTCTGGAACCAAACAAATATGGAACTCAACTCCAGATGCTGAAAAACTCCTGATTACATCAGTAGCTCCTACTTCTCATGAGAATCCTCAGCCTCAACACAGATCATCCAAGATAAATTCCAAACTAATCGCAAATCACTTTTGCGATCTTACCTAGTTCGGATTCCAAAGAAACTGTCCTCTCTTTACCCATTTAGAACAGCTTAAAGCTTTTCCAAACAAAGGTTAACCTTTTCAAGAAAACATTACCACCTTCAGCCCGGACTGCTGAAAGAAAACCACCAAGATTCCTAGACCATCGGAGAAATAAGCAACACAGCTGCTTCTAAACTCCACCTCGATGATACTGCAAAGCTAAAAGATCTTCTCGTCGGCACATCGAACACTTCGAGCTGAAACTGCTACTACAGCTAACCAAGACCTCTAATTCAAAGGCTTCTCCGAAACCAAAACCATCAACAAACCACACAACGGACCTCCGAGGTGGCAGACAAACTCTCAAGAAACTTGGACTCCAATCCAAGCATCAACAACTCGCTTTCCTTAGGGGATAACAATGAGACCATGTCAAAACAAATAGCTTATAGACCTTAGTCTCATATCCCAAAACAGCCAATCTCCATGCTAAAGATCCAAACAACTTATACACAGACGTGTCTTCCCTACAGCAGGTAAAGATTGCTCCTCAACCTCTGCTAAGACTGCTTCAAGAGAAAACACCTTCAGAAAACATCCAAGGATATTGCATTTCATCACGCAGTTATCAAGATATCATTACTTACTCCTGCACTTCCAACAAATCCAAACACTAGAAAATTTCGCTTACCCGAGCGAAATCCAAACTTACACTACAAAGATGTACTCCGAATCTTCAAAAGATTTCCTTCGGATATCAGAGAAATCCTTACTCCAAACTACAAATCTCACTCGAGACGGTATTAGGTCTACAGTCTCGACAAATACTTTCACCCTCAGCATGTGGATCTCTTCCATTAGTGGTAGTCGTGTTACACACACACACCCCACTACTCCATCCATCCACCTTTATAACTTATGTTGGAAAAATCCGAACAGATAACCCAACAGATTAGGTAGATATATATATAAATATATAGATATATATAAAAATTACAAGTACGCTCTCTCAAGAAAGACACCACTACAGAGCCTAGATATTCACTCAGCCTAATGCTCCCTACAGAAAGACACACTTCAGAGCTTAGGTATTCGCTTAGCCTAATGCTCTGATACCAAGTGAGACGACCCGGCTTTCTATTCCCAGAAAATCGCATCATCTTGAAGAAAGAAAGGGATAGAAGAAGAAAAGAAAGAGAAAGAAGAACACAAACAACATCAGAGAACTCACAACGGAACGAATAAAATATAATATATAACATAAAATATTACATAGTATCTTATTTCATCAGAGTACACAACTTAAACAATAGATAATAGACAGTTATAAACATCTATCTAATTATACAAGAAACAGATACAACAAACACAGCGGAACCAATATATAACTACACGTCGAAGCCTCCTGCTCCATATCTCCTCCAGAATTCGTCAAGCTAACCTGATCCACTTGACTACTCATACATAATATGAGTACCCAAGAGTTTAATAAAACAGAAAATAAACACTCGGGTCAGACAGGGGTCTGGTGTGAGTAAACGGGTTAAAGTTGCTTAACTTTAGAAAACCTTTGAAAAGAAAAGGTATCACGTAAGACTTCCCACACATAAACATGGAAAAGTTTTTACCTTACGCTAACCAAAACATTTGATAGGAAATCCTGTGATATTATAATAGTGTCTAGGGTTTTCAAAATAAAATACAGAAATAGCTGGAATGCTTACATCTCACGTTCCAACATAGTTGGGCACAATCAAAACCGTACAGGCACTTATTGGATTTTGGATTCCATACAATGGCAGGGCTACTGGGGTACCGCCCGTCACAGTACGTAGCCTAGATCAACGTACCGAGGAGTACTCCCACTCCCCTGCAACACAAGGCCGGAACCATCCCTTACTGGACAGTCCCGAACAAGACCACCCCGTAGTTGGCGCGACCAACCACACACTAAGCCGAAATAGAAAGGGACCTCTAGACAAGGGTAAATCTCGCTCTCAAGTGGGGGCTACCCACGAAGCCTTGCTGCACCTCCCCTGTTTTAACCATTCCCGGTTGATGAGGCTTGAGGTTACGATTGACTTTATAGAACACATTTATCTTAGAATGCTCATCGTCCACCTGACGATGTTCTGAAAGCATTCAATCCATACAAGTTCGTTCCGGGTTCGAACGAAACCGAAGGCACTATCTCGTTGCACTCATTATTGGAATCACCCTCAGAGTCAACGACCATAGCCCTTGCACTCTGATTCGCCATCTCGAATCTATAAGCACTATTCCGTCAAACTCATTACGGAATCACCCACAGAGTTATACTGACGTATAGCCCTTACACCTCGAGTCTTCACTTGCTCCACTTGGATACACGACCTAACGTTTATTTGGATCGATGTGGTTTTCGGATCCCAAATATGGAAACCCGATTCCGGTCTCACTGAAACCAAATGCCATTTTAATGTCCAAGTTGTACTTAAGGGTTTAAACAATTTAACTTATATTTTGGATGATATATAAACAGATAGATGAATTATATTATCACATGAGATAATTCATATCAATATTCATCTTCACAAAGCAGCATATCATATAACAAAGATATCCAATATCAACCAGTATCAACCAATATCAATCTCCAAATATTGATCATTCAATATCAATCAATTAACCAATATTAATCAATCAATCCATATTAATCAACCATCCAAACAGAATTGATTATTTCTTAATTAATTGGATTACCATAATCCTTCTACATTAATTAATATTCCAAATAAGATAAATTAATCATCTCTAATGATTTTCCTTAATTAATCTTCCTTGATTAATTATATTTAATTACATTCAAGTAATTATCTTTAACCATATTCAGTAATAATCCTCTAATTACTATCATTAATTACAATAATTAATGATCATTCATTAATTAATTAACTATAATTAATTACATTAATTCTTAATTAATTACAATTAATTAATCACATTTAAATTAGTCACTTATATTAATCAACCTTGATTAATATCCTTAATCATATTAATTAATGATCCTTATTAATAATTACTTTAATTAATTAAATAATTAACTTATAATTAATCATCTCATAAATCATAATCAGTAATTAACAATTTGTAATTACTTAACTAAATTAATTAACTTCTAATTTAATTATTTTAATCCTTGATTAATTAATTCAATTAATTAATCCTTAATTACTTCATTAAGTAATTATTAACCAATTTAGATTAACAATTAATCCTTAATTAATTACTTAATTTATTAATTACATTTTAATTAATTACCCTTAGTGATTAATCTTAAATTAATCTCATTTATTAATTAATCACATTAATTAATTAACTAAAATAATTAAGTAATTAACTCTTAATTAATTACATAAGTAATTATCTCTAATTACTTTCATTAATAAACCATCATTAATCTCTTAATTAATTATTTAACAAATAATTAATCTCATCATTAAATAATTCTTAATTATTTAATTAATTAATCACTTCATAATTAATTAACTTCAACAATTATATATATCAATTCTTCAACTGATATTATTAAGTGATTAACCAATAATCACTTCAACTAATTACTCCATGAGTAATTATCATTAATTACTTCCATAAGAATTATCATTCTTAATTACATTCAATTATTAAACATTAATTACTTCATTAAGTAATTATACTTGATTAATCCATAATTAAGTGATTACTTAAAATTAATTAACTAATTATTTAAAATTAATTAAACAATTAATTAATTAACTAACTTCTTATATTTTAAAATCCTTAATTAATTAAGAAAACATTATTCTTAATTAAACTTTACTTATTAACAAATCATATTTAATTAAGTATTCTCAAATTCATATCAAAATAATTTAACATTATTTATCTTTATGAATAAGTTATTTGAAATTGATTAAGCTTAAAAAATTCAAAAACAAATTATTCAATTTGGTTTTAATATTATAATCTTATCCTTATTTGAAAATAAAGGATTTAGAAATCAAATTCAAATTGAAAACACTTTAAGTTATCTAATTAAACTTAGTTTTAAAATCATTACTTGATACCTTTGATTTAATATCTTAAAATGATAACTTTCTTTTGAATTAAAATTTCAAAATTAAATCAAGATAATTACTTTCAAAAGCGATCATCTTAAACAATTTAAGTTTGAAATTAAATTCAATTATCACTTTTAATAATTTGATTTATATTTACTTCAAAGAACCAGTATTACCCTATAAATTTATTTCCCCTTTTATAAAACTTAGGCTTGTACTTATTTATGCAACATCAAGTAACTTTTGCAGTTTAACATTATACAAAATACCAACTCGAGATAACTACCCTAAAACCCGAGTAAATCACTAATCCCACACGAGCTAGCACCGAAGAAAACCCAAACCTCTCATCTTCGAGTCAAACCCGAAGCTCGCGCGAACCCAGACCTGAGAAAAACTCCATCTTCCCCATCGCATAATTTCCAGTGCACCACCATGTACACGTGCACCTTGCACAACACCCACGGCTGGCGAAGTTCGCCATGACCATCCTCCACAGTCCCAAATCCATACGCGAGAACTTAGGTGAACCCAGATCCTACGATCATAACGCGAGTCGAAAAATGTCCATTCGAACCAACTGCAGAAACAACATCGACCCCAAATCTCTCCTCCACGGCCATCGCCAACGACGCCGTACAACCTGTCGTCCTCACATCAAGCGTCGCGACTCAAACTTCGTTTTCCCCCATGTGCGAACACCAAAATCCCACCCTTCTTCATCGCGAAACCAACTACAGCCAAACCGAAACCAAAACCAAACTAAACCCTACTCCAAATTTCCATTGATTCGTTCATTAGAAAAAATATTTTGCATTTTTCCTATAGTGTATAGCTTACAAGATAGCTATGATTCAAAAATCAACTCAAGTTAATGCACAGATAATCAACAATTCATAAAATCCCCAATTTCATATATACCCCAATTTCAACATGATTACTCAATTAAAAATTATCATACGAACTCTAAAAATCATATTCTTCCAAATGTAATTCGATTATAACTTCAAAACTTAAAATTTAAAATCATGAAATTCTGCCCAAGTTTGGTTTTTCACTGCATTTTGAAATTTTTGAGCAAATAATTCATTTTAAAATTCTATAACTATTTTTAGATGATCAATTACTTGATTACAAACAACTTTCATTTACGAATCACAGTCCAAATCGTATTCAAAATCAAGTTATTGATTTAAAAAGAAAAAAAACAAACCTGTATAACACAGGATTCATATGCAGGCATTCACTATTTTTTTCTATTTCATAAACTTACATGCAGGAAACAAATATGAATCATCTAGTTCAAATACATTAGCATGCAACATTCAATCAAAAATTAAATCAAAACTTGTTTTTAAAATAGGATTTACTCACCTTAATATATGCAGTGCACAGAACAATTAAATTTCCAGGCCTGAATACTTTAAATTGAAAAGCTTTTAATTGCTGATGTAAAATCCATCTGCATGCTTCAATTTTTGTTGATGCTGAAATTTCAGTTGGACTCCCTTTTAGTTGCAGGTTGAATTAACTTTGCAATGCAATTTGAAGTTGCAGAAGAATTGAAGTTTGCAGGTTTAAATTTTGATTCCAATTTTGAATTTGCAGATTCTGGTTGAAAAAGATTTCTGCCTGAGCTTTGGATTAAATTTTGCTTTATGGTTTAAATTCAGATTTTCAAGATGAAATTTCTGTTTTGAGTTAGAAAAAGAAAACACAAAAAAATGAAATTATTATGGTTAAATAGAATTAAAGAAACCAAAATTTTTAAACAAAAGAAGACACTTGTTATAAAAATTACATTTGTCACCCATAGCACTTACTTATCTTACAAATGTTACATAAGTGTCTTAAGATAAGAACACATGTTTTAGGTATTTTTTAATTAGTTTTTTATTTAATTTATATAAACTTACATTATTTATGTTACTTTGTAAATAAATGCTTACATATATAAATATAAATTTGCCTTTAAAAGAAAAATATTTTAAAACCAATTTAAAATATAAACAAATTCCTTATACATGTATTTTATAACCATTTTAAAATTTAAACATTTTAAAAGAGAACAAAACAAAACTATCATATTAAAATAAACAATTATCTTACATTTTGAAAGCAAATGAATAAATCTTAAATTAACATCTGAAAATTAAAACAAAGCTTTAAATTAACATATTCATTCATATATCAATTATTAATAGATTTAATTAAATTTTCAAAACAATATCAAACTATAACATATACATACATATATGTTACAATTTGAAAATTAATCTTTAATTTAAACAGAAGATATCCTATTCACAATATATATATTAAATGTATATATTATAAACAGAATAAAATTTCATTAGCTTGAAAAACAATTCCTATCAACATTTTAAATTGCTAAAAAGATATTGATCACCATTAACAGATTAAATATTTATAATCCTTTAAGAACAAATTTATCAGTTTAAATTAAAATCATAAAGAAAAATTATCAACCAATTAAATTATTAACACAGATTATTGAATTTATATAGTCCAAAATTCCGGGTCGTTACATAGAGCCAGCCTACCCCTTGCTGGATAGGACCGAATATGATCACATATAGTTAATGGGCCCCAAAGCATATAATTGAGAGATAATATCGACTCGTGATTGTGATGATCATATCTTAATAGGAAAAACCCACCTCGCTCTGCTGCATATCCCCTGTTTAAGTCATTCCCGATTAATGAGGCTTGAGGCTACGTTTTACCTTTCATGTAGCACTTCCCACTTGGAATGCTAACAATATCCTCTATGCATTAATCCAATGCTAGTATTCATCCATACAAGTTCATTCTGGAACTAAACAAAACCGAAGGCACTACTTCTACTATATCCACTTTACAATCACCCTTAAGACCAGTAGCAATAGCCCTTGCATTCCATAACTCCAACTTCGATTCCATACTCTTCAAGATGTATTTAGTTCAAAGCACTTGAGTTTGGGTTGAAGTGGTTTTCGAATAACATACCCTTTCCCGGTCTCTTCGAAACAACTTTCAATAATTCCAGTAAACTCGATCACTATTCTTTAGGAAAAAAGCAGATAAACGATAGGAGCAGAGATCATATCCTAACCGTTTATGGATGGATTTCTTATCATTTATCCTAGAACAACGAAATGAGTTTATACATACAGTATAGGACAATTGAAGTTAGCTATACCATATAACTTCTACATTTCTCCCAGATATTTCCAAAGTTACATTTTTTTCCAGATATGATAGTTGGATATTTAACTACCAAATAAAAAAACATTCAAACGTTGATTGAATTCGATATGGAGTTCACTAAGCCTTTGTTAATTTATCCTAAATTAATAAAAATCACTTTATGAACTTGGTCAAGAGACTTTACAAAAACACGGTTCCTAAACCCCATAAATACCTTTTATACGTGGAAAAACATTTACATGCTTATCTCAACGGTATATGTATATTACCAAAACATTTTATTTCCAATACTTAGAAAATAAAACCAAATACATATCTTATATGTATGAATACATTTTAAAACTTAAGGAGGATTTTCTCTTTTTAAATTCCATATTAAATGGCTGAAAAATTCCATTTTGAAACAATGCGCACTATAAAACCAACTCACTGTCCTTTGTAAAAAAGTTCCCTTTTTAAAAGCTGCTTCATATTTACAAACCTTCCAAATTAAATTTATACTTCTTTTATACATCTCCAACATCATTTATAAAACTCTTTGCCCATTTCCATGATACTTGTTAATTTATAAAACTCCTTTTATAAACTTTCCTTGTTTAAAATAGACTTCCTAAATAAACTTTAATCACTAATGTTTCTTCGATAACAATCGATTATTTAAAATACCTTTAAAACCGAAGTTATTACTAAACATCCTTCGTTTAATTGTCCTTAAAGCTCATTCAAAATAATTACTTTAGAATATCGTTTATAATATATTAAATTAAGTTCAAATGGTATTATTATACTATTAATTTAAACCCAAACAACATTAATAATAAATTAATTAATTTACCTCAAAACAATATTAATATAATTATTAATCAATTTTAAAAATATTATTTATATAATAATTCATTAAACTTTAAAACAATATAAATGAAGTAATTAGTTAACCTTTAAATAATATTAATAAGATAATTAATAAACCTTTAAGTATAATAAAATAACTTAAACCAATAAAAATTAAATACTTTAATTAATAATTATATATAATTTAAAACATATTAAGTAAATAATTAAATTTCTTTAGAAAAAAATTATACATTTTTAAATAACTCTAAAGAATCATATTAATAAAATAATTAACTTTAAATCATTCTTTAAAACAATAATTAATAAATTATACAAAAACATTATTTATAAATAATTATTATCCTTTAAATCTTATTAATATATAGTAGTTATCTTTTTAAATAACTTTTAATCAATCATTAATTTAAATTTAGAGGGAGGCTTAGTGACCACTATGGTGCTAACAAGTTACCATTTCACTGAAACTAACTTTTCAAATTACGTTACTTGTATTTACACAAGAAAATACGTGTAAATTGAATCCATAATTAACAACCACTTGTTAATACAACATTTGTCCAATATTAGTAAACTGGCATGTACATAGATGTCAATGCTACTACAATAGCAGAACTGTGTTTATTTCTGCTAAATAGATGTTCAATTATAACATATCCAGTTAATTATAGCTGAACAGTGATTCTTTTGCGAACCAGATGTTCCATTACTTTAATTAGAGAAACGGGTTTTATTTTGCTAAACATATGTCTTATTACCTTAATAAATTTAATTTAAGTCAAAATTATTTTATTTGGCCAAATAAATGTCAGTAAATAAGGTATAATAATTTAAACGATGTTTTTAAATCCAACAATGTAATTAAATTTCAATCGTTTCCATACGTCACAAATTTATACATAGCCAAAGCTACTGATAATTCACACTAAAATGTTGTAGTCATCGTCATGAGTCCAACGCAAAAATCTATGGACTAATTCGATTTTATAAGAGTGAGTTATTCAAATTTCAATTGAACACACTTTTTGATAATTTAAACCAATTTAAATATAAAGCTTTCGCACCAAACTTTATTCGGCCCAAGGCCCACATCACCAAGTCCATCCACATGAGTAATATGCTACCCTAAATCCTCCCTCATTTTCCTGTACATCATTAGTGTGCATAGTTGTGCACATGCAAAACCGCTCCGGACCTCCGATTGACCATCCGACTCACCACCATTCCTATTTTCATGCTAGCCCCCATTTTGGCCTCACCATCACTGCCCCATTCCTCATGATCAAAATCAGATCCCCTCACTTTCAAAAATAAGTCACGTACAGGTTAAAAGAAAGTGCGACAACTTTTTCTATCGAACTCGATCGAAAATTTGCCATTCGAGTGCCTCGCTATCTCGATCACCAATCCAAGTTCTAAATCGACAATTGCTGCCTAAATAGGGAGCTGAACCAAACACTAGCTTTCAACTTCCAATGATCATCGATGCGAAACTTCGTTGAAATTTCACCAAAAATACTATAGTGCCATACGAACCCAACGATGCTAACGATAACTTCTAATTCGAAGTGGATTGGGAGGAATCAACTTTTGAAATTTGTATTTTCCATCGTACTATAAATCAATGATATCTTGATCATGAATTGACAAAATCAAGCGTGATCAATTTCTAAAAATACCATGGAACCTTATGGACAACTTTCATGTCATGCGTTTGTGTTGAAAATAAACGGTTTATGAGGTAATGATTTTTAAAATGGTGGAAATGTTGATTTTTCTTAGTCTGAAATGTTTTACAGTAAGCTAAATAAAAAAAGGAGAAAAAGTGATCATATTTGTGCCTATTTATACTCAAAGGCTATAGCCACTCAATGATAATGAGGCAAGAAAAATGGAGGAAATGGGAATAAATATGATATAGGAAGGGTATGTAATAGGCTATAAGAATGATACGGGTGCGGTGCGCGCGCGTGCACACACAGACATATATATATATATATATATATATATATATATATATATATATTTGTGTGTATTTGATTTTGTATTTTAATTTATGAATGTGATGTTCGGCATGTTCACTACACAACATAGCATTTGTGTATGAGCTGCGATCAAACGAAAACAAAATATGATCGCGTACAACATTATAACGTGATCTCAAAACAACACTAAAATGGTGGATATCAAATTCTGTTATATTTTGAAAACACCAACGTTTGATGTAAAATACGTCAAACGACAAATTTTAAATATTTTTTAAAATAAAAGTTTATAGAAAAATCCTATAAATTCGAATAAATGTCTGTTATTTGAAGTCAAATCATTTAGTATTAAATTGATTTTATTTTAAAAAACACAAATTGAATATTTAAAACCAATTAAATATTTTCAAAATCAAAGCGATAAAATTTCGAATCGTTACAAATTTTTAACATGATTCTTGGTGATGAACACTTGACGTGATCCCGATGTTTTCTATCGTAGTATATGAATATGTAAGGAGAATGAATACTTCTAATTAAGGAACCTCATTGGAGTCCACAATAGAGAGGTCAAGTGAACTATAATAGTTTGAAAGTGAAGTATATGTGATCGAGCAAGCGATCGGATTTGATATTACTTACGGATGGTCCATATGCATCATATGTGTTTTAGTATATGTATACTATGTTGTGCTGGCTTATGAGAGTTTAAGTGACGACTCTTCGATTTTCTATGAGGTAGCATGAATAGTCTAATAAGTAATAACCAAAGGCTGTTGAGCATATGGTACACTTTGTAGGTCATTGATCATTCTTATGCGATGAGAGAATTTTGAACTTTAGCAAACCATGAGTTTTGTTTGCTAAGCATTGAACATTGTTAAGTATTACTATATGATTGTTTCTTATGTTGCTCGTTTTGGAACTTCGAGAAACATTTTAAGTGTGGGATAATACAACGACCCGAAATTTCGGACAATTCGTAGTTAAATATCAAAATTATTTAAATATTTGAATCTTGGATTTAATATTACTAAAATGATTTAATAGGCTTTTTAAACCCCTTTTAAATCATATGTAATCATGGTAACTTGTTTTGGAAAAAATGTTTACAAAAAATAAATACCTTGAAAAAAGTATCAGTAATGTGACCAAAAATAATTTTATCGATAAATTATGGAAATAAAGAAAATGAAATAAAATATTTCTCCATTTATGGAAATAAACTTTATGGATGATGTCTTGCATGAGATAAGGGAATATATTTAGGAAATGAGCTTAAATGAAAAGTCCTAAAAGTTAAGTAAATGATAAATGAGAAGTGATGTTTTGTAATTAATGTTTGGATATTTTGAGGATTTTTTATCATTAACATCTCATTCCTAATCCTTTAAATAGAGGGGAGGGGTTCACTTAATAAATCACAAAACTTGAGATGAAGTAGGAGGGTTGAAAATGGTGGAAGTGCTTAAGCACTAATCCACTTATTACTCACTAAATTTTTCAAAAGTTAAACAAATCTTCTCAAATCTCTTTTAAACTTTGGTTTTAGGCCTAAGACATTACGGGGGAAGGATTGGCATGTAATAAGTGAAAGAAGATGAGAGTAAGAGGAGGATCCATGGAGGGCTATGAGCATGGAAGGAGGAGGACAAGGTCTAGCTTTAGTTTGGAGGTGCTAAAGGTTGGACCTTCAGGCTTGTTTTGATGGAAGAAGGTGGTTTTTTGGTTCTTGTGGCCTTGTGCTTGGTTTTTACATGGATCTAATTGAGCTATCTCACTATCTTATAAGTATATATTGTGTGTATATATGTTGTGTTTGGACTATAAAGTTAATGTGACACTAACTGAGTAAAGTTGTAAACATTGGATCTCTCTTGCTTCTGAAAGAAAATGATTACTTTATATTGTATAACATCACTGTCGTTACCCTTTTAAACATGTAGTGTGGCATTGATTTACTTAACGCTATAATAGATAATGCCTATCAGTAAAATAAATATCAAAATAGCATTGAGGCTTTACATTGATCCACCTTAACACATTTTATAGTTTTATATTAAACTATTTCAAAACCCTAGGTTAAACCATGGTCACTGTCTCCTTTATTTTAACGCCCAGAATTCGTTCAACTTCCCTTCTTAATTTCTCTCGATTTGTTCGTCGGATTGAAAAACTTCCAACATGAAAGTTGTAGATCTCAACTAGCTCTTCAAATCCATATGGTTGATTACTGCTATTACGTCACGGTAATGTTAAATCGAAGTAAGTTTGAAAGTGTTTGAAGCGTGAATAGTTGTTATAAGTGCAGTTCCGAATTCCTTGTTTTCAAGAATTTTTATAAATAAATGGAAAGATATTCTTAATGGTTTCTTTCCATGGTTTTTAATTAACCTAATGGTAGTACTTACTGTATAATTCCAAGTCTTAAATCATTTGTTTATGTGGTTAAAACTAGTCCCAAAGATGGTGCTTTTCAATGTTGTTTATAAGGACTTTTAACAACATTTACAAATGTTATGGAATCGCTTATTGTTTTAAGTGTTTAAAAGGCAATGTTTTGACCAGTTTTTCATCATTTAAATGGTTTCTAATTTATTTTCTTTATAAAATCTTTCTATGTGAGTTCTTATAAAATGTATTTGAATACGAAAAAAGAATAGAAGTTCAAATATAGTTTCAATGATTATTTATGAATTTTGAAAGTAATGTGCAGCAAAATGTAAAACATGTTCTTAATCAAACTTCTAAATTAGTTATTTTCAAGTAATATTTAAAATAGATATCTAAACCTATTTACTATTATTTCTAAAATTTTATTATATATATATATATATATATGTGTGTGTGTGTGTGTGTTTTGACACAGGTGACTAACTAGGCTTAACACTAAAAGCCGACGAGTAAATTTATTTATCTATGAGACTCAAGAATGAAGTGTCTCAGCAAGGTTTTGATGCAACCGATGCTCTAACATACCTGGCTTCACTCTTGAACACGGAGAAAAATAAGTTGAAGTGTTGAAAACGTGTAAATCTAGTTGTTTGCTTACTTGTTTAAAAAGGTAATTAACTTTGCTTAACGCTAAAAGCTGACAAAATAGTCATTTCTATTTCTGAGAATTAATGATTGATGTCGAGTAAGGGTGGAGCATCAAAGATCTAACCTACTGATTTCCCTCTTGAATGAGAAATAGGTAAGTCAGGAATGTCAGAAATGGCTTAATCAGGTTGTTTGTTAGTTGTTGATGGAAATGATTAACACTGCACTTAACACTAAAGATGATGAAGTAGTTTATGTATTTAGGAAGTTAAAGATTGATGTCGAGTAAGGAGGGAGCAACATAACTCTAACCTATTAGTTTCGCTCTTGAACGAGGAATAGTTAAGTTGAAATGTCAGAAACAAGTTAAGAATTGAACATTGATATGTATAAGAAACTGTTTTGACTAAATAATCGATTAGTTGACTATCGTACTTAACCTATTATTAAACTTAGACTATGAAAAGGATGTTTTAAAGAGAATACAAGTATGGATGGTTTGGGTTTGTTATGACAATGTGTTACTTACATTTTTTTAACCTTTTTTATTATACTTATGAATGTAAATAGATATTTAAAAGAATGTTTTAAAGATAAGAATAAGTGATATTGCTTTGGGTTTGTTATGACATTGTTTATGTAATATTTGTTTTAAACCTTTTGAATGGATTTTTGAAAATACTTACATCCTTAAAATGGATATTTTGAAAAAAATTATAAGTTTGGGATCTTTTAAAAAGATAGAAAAAGAGAAAAAGTTTAAAGTAAGAAATCTTGTTAATGATTTGTGAACTTACTTATACCTCATGAGATATGCATATGATTACTTTTTGAAGTATTGAAAGAGTACCAATGAATAGTTGAAATTAATAACGAAGTTTCATTGGATAAAAGAAGTTATACTATAAAAGATGTTTTGATTAATAAAATATTAATAAAACAAAAACGGGATTAGAAGTCGCTTATGGGACTTGATCGTGCTTTGGATGACTTGGTCGTGCTTTGTATGTTTACTCATTTATGGAAAGCATTTAGTCATATACTTAGCACTAAAAGCCAATAAAGTAAGCTTACCTATATATGGGTATTAAGACTGATGTTCGAGCAGGGATGTCGCAATAAAGCTCTAACCTACAGGCTTCACTCTTGATCAAGGGATAAGTGAGATGGAAATATTGGAAACGTGATAAGTATACAAGACTTGGTTTCCATTTGTGATCACTCTCATTATCATTGAATGGCCAAATTTGTCGATTCGGTCTTGGAGAAACTGGGAATGGTAAGTGTTTTACTGACCAAAAACCACTTCAAGGTTGAGATACATGTTCTATATCTTATAAGTGGATATGTTTGAGATGTTGGAATACATATGTGGTTTCGGGATCTGTTTAAGATGCTCAATTACATGTAGTTATTCATGATCCATTCAGGATGTGGGAATCCATATGTGATTTCAAGATCAGTTGAGATAAAGGAATCCATGTGTGGTTTTGAGATCTGTTCAAGATGCGGCGATCCAATTTTGGATTCGTGTTATGTATATGTGATGAAGAATCATGCGAAAGAAACCAAACGTAACCTCGACATCAAAAGTGATGTAAAACAGAGTATGCATAACCTAGGGTTTTGCTGACCCATGTCAGGTTGTTTTCAACTCCATTTCTAGAGATACTTATCGACTGTTGACCGATGGGAGTTGATGATATTTAGTTCATTTGTTAATGTTTAATTTGGATGTTGAGCTGCTTGTGTTTACCTAAAATTATATTCTATGCAGAGATCTACGTCGCTCGGAGGCTCTTTCTGACCCTTGTGCAGGAGATTGGATTTGGGTCCACAGAAAAGATCTCCATGGAAAATCCATTATGCAAATGTTCCTTATTAAATTTGACTGTACTCCGAATATGCTATTGAATGTAACCATTCCAGCTATGTTATAATATTTATGGTCTATAACCTTAGCATTATCTATTATATTGCCTTTGGCACTTATTAGATGATGGTACTTTTAAGGGGATAATCATTACGTCATTCCATGATATCTCAAAAGTGCCGTGATATGTTGTACACATATTTCTTATGTTTCTCATACTAGACATATGTCTGGCTCTTGGTTTTTGTCTTCCCTAAATTCCTCATGTGCTCTTTCGTGTACTTTGAAAAAGGATGGTTTTGCTGATGTTTATAGGAGCTCAAGAAGGCAAGTTGGATGTTTCACTTACCATAGTATTCTTATTTCCACCGCATTACTATATTTTACATATCAGCATTTGTGATGGTAGGTTGTTATACCTTTCCAGGCTAATGATGGTACTTAGGTTTTGTAACATCGAATTTTTTGTATCAAAGTAACCCTTTGTACTGTTATTTTGATAATACGTACTATCGTTCCATAGTGAGATTCTGATGTTATGTTCTCTTCTTTCTTGTTCTGTTCCTTTTTCCTTTTATTTTACCCTAATAATTCGTCTTTTGGGCACTTGGATGCTCGACACATGAATATCGTGGATGCATTAGTGTTGACATTTGCAGGTCAAAAAGGTGTATCGTTACATATTTATTATATGTGTTTGGTTCTTTTTAGGGTACTCATTGTTTTATGTTTCCCTTATTTCCGTGGATGCTCTTTCGAGTAGTATGAGAAAGGCAGGTTTTCATTGATATTCTTTAGAGCTCGAGGAGACAATCTGGAAGCTTTCACCTACAATATTATTCTTATTTGCGCTGCACTGCTATTGTGTATATATATCAGTATTAGTGAGGACAGACTGTCTAGGTTGATAATAGTACTTGGGATAGTAACTCTGAAATCCTATGTATCTTAGAGTGACAGTTTGTACAGTCTTTTGAGATTGTATTTTAGCGTTCCACTATGAAATTTTGATATTATAATCTTCCTTCCCTATTATTTTTCTTTTTGTTTACCTTAACAGTTTGACTTCCCGGCACGTGAGTGCTTGACAGTTAATTCCACTAACGTACTAATGTCGACATTAGGAGATTGAAAAGGCAAGTCGTTACAAACAATATGCCAACTAATGGAAATGATGTATGCCAACATATACCTCACAGAGCCTTTATGGAAAAATTCTTTTCAAATTTAAAACTTTTTATATTCCCTCCCTTTTCACCCATTTAAAATCAAATTGGAAAAAGATGGCTGTCACATGCCATTTATTCCCTTTATAACCACTTTACATCATCTCTTTCTCTTCATTAAACTTTTATTTTCAAATAAAAACTCTTCATCACTTACTTTCTCTTTACATTATTTCAATGGCTTCATCTTCGTGCACTCCAAGAATTCCAAGAAAAGTAGCAACTATTTCTTCAACGATAGCGATTTAGTTGGAACTTATCTTTGATTATGCTAAGTATGTAAAAGCATTTTCTGGTAGATTTGTCAACTTTAGTGATTTTTGTTCTAATGATTTGGAAAGATTTGCAACTAAAAATTAAACTTTGGTCTTAATCTTTTTGAGGAAATGACTATGTTTGTTTTCCAAGCTTATTGATATGTATTATGCAAATTTGAATGGAGTGTTTTATATTGGAAGAGAAGTTGAAATTAGGAGTAGTGTTAAAGGCATCCTTGTTGTTTTTTAATGCCAAAATGCTTAGAATATATTTGTTTTTTAATGCGAAAATGCTCAAAATAACAAAATGCTTAGAACAATGCTTTACATGATCATTTTGAAGATGGTACGGAAATAATGTTAAGGGTTAAAAACCACGGGATAAAAGCAAGGCTTTTTAGCCCCATTTGCAAAAAAACTATGATTCCACAAAAGGCAACTATAATCTTCTTACAAACAAAGTTTATAAAGCTCTCTATGTAATTTTTACAAGAAGCAATGTTAATTGGGCAAGTGTCTTTTGTCATGGTTTGTGCCTAAGAAAGTTAAAAGCATGAGAGCACACTTTACCACAAAGTGCATTTTACTAGAATTTTTCATTATTTTGGCGTTGATATAAGTGGTGAAATTACCACTTATGGAAAGGCAATTAATAAAAATAACCTTTCACTTATGCACACTCCATATGAATTTTTACCTTATGAAACTCTTACGGAAAAAGTGCAAACGTTGGCTAGAATGGAGAAGAGGAAATTAAAGGAGAAGAAATGGAAATTAAAGAGGAAGGAGGATATGTACAAGGAGAAGTGCAAGGAGAGGAAGAGTAGGAAGAAGATGCATCTTTTGAGAGCTTTAAAGAAAGGAGTGTGTACACTCAAAGAGAGTTATGTGGGAACAAAGAAAAGATTCTAAACAATCCAAAGAAACTTACAAGATCCTTAGCAATAAATTTTCAAAACTTTCCAATAAAATCGAAAACTTCTTTGGAAAGATTATGGACAAACTTAGAGGAGACCTATCTTCTTCTTACTCTTTTTAGATCAAAATTTATCTAGTTATGTGTATTTCCTTTTAGTACTTTTAAGTTCATGAATGCCAAAGTTATAAATAAAAATTATTATCTTCTAAAAATCATTCGTAGCTCTTAATTCACTGTATGGAGATAATAATTACTGTAAAAATTATAAAATGACTAAATATTTTACCAAAATAACATTCAAAATTATTTGAAAAAAAACATGTATGTTGACAACAATAAATCTATATGTCGAAATATAACGGTCCAGTTTTGAAATTTAATTTTAGTTATTTAAAAGAGGGAATCGTTGACTAACCATTTCTTCTATAAATATAAATTTAAACATAGATAAACGACCATATCTTCTTCTATAAAAAAATTCTACTTTAATTTCAAAGAAATATGGATTTAGAAAAGAGCGCTTATAAAGAAAATTTAAGAGACAACATGGAAGAGACATTACAATCTTTCAAGAAGGATTTCTTTGTGATTTTGAGAAAAAAAAGCCATTTTGAAATGAATCAGAAGCAAATGATTCATGAACATGGAAGGCATCTCGCATCACTTTAATGCTTTGTATGCTATATCTTAAAGGGACAAAACTTTTATGTTCCTAAAGACCGATGACAATGAGATAGATGACGAGGACATGGAAGTGGACTAGGAAAATCTTAAAGACTGAGAAGAAAATTCGGTTGACAGAGGTTTTAGTCTAGATGGAGGATAGTTAAAAGTTCTAGCGAAGAATCTATGAATTCCGCAAATTTTTTTTTTCATTTTCTTGTCTAAATTTATGTTCGGTCTCTTAATTTAGTGTAATGATTGTTGTAAGTACACTTATGTACATATGTACTCTTTAAAATATTATTTCACTAATGCAATGAGAAATTGGTAACACCCTCTATATATATAATCTATAATAATCGTATAATATTTATCACCAAGCATATAAATATTATAACTCCATATAATATTCATTTATAGAACTAATACCCATTTCGGTGGATGAAAGGGGAGAGGTTGTATAAAACATAATAGGCAAAAAGGTATGGCGATTTTTATAGCGTATATTCAGAGGTTAGGGGGAGTGTTTACTTAAACTTTATAATATGTCATCAGAATATGGAGATTGTTAATACCAAGATATCGATTTTGATGACAATGATCTTGTAAATATTATTACTAATGTTTTCTTAAGCTATATTATATATTTTGCAGGATATTAAAAATATAGCGATGATCGAATAAAAGCTTGAGAATAGATCAGTATTAATAAAGAGTAGATTGATATACTTAAAGACTCATGAATTTTGAAGAATTCAAGAATTAAAGTATGAAAAGCTCAAGAAAATTGCATCAGTATTCTATCGAATCTTATATTAAATGTTAAGACCATAGTAGTACCATATCTTTGATTATCTTCATTTGGAAAGTTATTTTCCACTCAAATGTTTCTATAAAAGAATAATGTTTAATTTTGATATAAAATCAATTTAAAAAGATTTTTTATATAGAAATATAGTTCAAAAAATTTTCAAAGTGGTTTTGAACATATATAAATAAATTTGTAAATGTCGACATATCAAAAATATGTATATCGACATATAGACCATTGACATGTTTTATAAATTTTCAAAAGAAATGAATTTGGTGTCATCCTTTTGAATGGATGCAACTCTTCAACCTCTATATGGGGTACATGACTGGATATGGTATGTTGTTTACAACATTTTATGGTCACAAAATTACGTATGTGGTATAGGACTTGATGTAGGATCGGAAATCCGAATTTGTATAAAATTCTTAGTGTCTTCTTTACCTTTACTTTTACTGTATTTACTTACAGTTATCTGATTGTTCTAGGATTATAATAATACCCGTTTTTGTAATTTTTATGATAAACTTTGAATTTTGCAAGTATATTGATAAAAAATTAAATACTCTATTCACTCTCCCTCTATCGTGTAAAATAGCCTTAGGATCTATTTCGCTATAGTATAGATTAGGTTATCGCACCTATCACCATCCCATCCACACATATCACAAATTAGGTCAACAAAATGAAGTATTTGGCCCACTATAAATTATATACATTGATATATATCAAATGCCATATACATCTCAACTTGAACACATATATACATACATAGAGGCATCAAAAGAAAATATATGTAGCAAACTTCAAAAACACGTTATAGTTCATAATTGTCTCCTCAGGAGCCTAACATCTAAGAAAGGCTATTGTCCCCGTACCAATAATGATACACATAATCATAACAGAAAATGATAATAGTTACACCCATTCTTACCACAAACCACAATAAGGGAAGATGAGATAGAACAGAAGGAGAACCGACTTTAGCCTATAGCATCTAACTCAACCTGAGCTCTGTAATCAAAGGACCGTAACAAGAGACCAACACTGTGTGCGTCAGGAAATAGGGATAGGCCAACTTAGCTATTCCAACATTAAAGAAACAAAGAATAGGTCTTCCCTAACACATACCAAGAGCAACCTAGATAGCACCTTATAGAGCCAAAAGCACTTCAAAGTGGCTGTATACAAGGCCATCGAAATATGCCTTGTAAGGACCCGATTCTTAGACTTCCGAAAACTGACATCAATACGTCCACTGTATCAACTGTCGATCAATCGAATGCCAAAAAACCGAACACTTAGGGTTTTAAGAAAAGAAAGATGTAGAAGAAGAGATAAGAAGATAGAAAATAGAGAGAAAAGAAAACAACAGTACAACATCAGAATCTCACAATTCGCAGCGGAACAACATATAATAAATAAATGAATAATCTTTAAACAAAGGACTATATCAGTTTATTACATTACAACACATTTCATTAGATCATATCATCAGAGTGTACAACAACAAACAACAACAAACAGCGGAAAAGAAATACTATATACTAGTAATACGCCATGCCATCCATCTTGCCTCCAGCAACTCCAGAATATCCTGATAAACCTTAACTCTTGACTGCCCGTGTGGAAATTGGTGGGCACCCAGAGTTTAGGAAGGAAAACAATAAACTCCGAGTCAGTCATGTGACTGGTGTGAGAACTCAAAACAGTTTATTTATCTTTAAAATCAAAATAAAGGAATATTTTATAAGTCAATTCGCAATGCTTTTAAAAATGAGACTACCATATAGCCTCCCGCACACACACACAATGCAAATGCAGAATCGGAGGAGATTTTTCCTTATGATAGTCAAAGATGCTTGATACGCATTAAAAAGAACATTTGATATTATTACTAGTGCATAGTGTAGAAAATATTTCGAAAGTAAAGATATAAATCTTAGCCAGCATAGGCATTCCGCACTTATGCCTACTATAGCTACCATCCAAACAGTGGGGCGCCACCATAAGTGAATGATAGGTTCTACAACTAATACCGTACAAGATCGTATTGTTTCTTTGGATTTCCAACGAATGGTCAGGCCAAGGGACTTCCCATTGCCACATGAGAACGCCTCTGGAAGGACGTCCCCGAGAACCAAACCGGATCTCTGCCAACACAAGGCCGGGTTACCCCTAACTGGGTAACTACTGACACGAGTATGCCATCCCCCGGTCCTTTGCGACCTTTATCCGAGCGCTCTTAATCACAATCACACAATCATAAATAAAGTGTTTCAACATGAGTAAGTATCTGGGCTCCATACCATGATACCACCCTTTTCCAGAAGGAAATGCACATACCCTAAAGGGAGCTACCCCTCATAACCTTGCTGCATCTTTCCTGTTTTGACCATTCCGGGCTGTGAGGCTCGACGAAGTCACGTCCACAAAACCACGCTTTGGTACAAAGCCATGCTTTGGGTCAACAAATGATCATAGAAATGATCACAAAGATAAACGATCAAACAAATGATCATATCACAAATGATCAAACAATGATCATTTCACATCAACACTCAGCATGTCACATTACCAAATTGGGAATATTTCGCTGATAACCTTCAACTACATAACCTCTGAGCTCGTACGTCTCAGAGAAGGGTGTTAAGCTAAGAGAATAAATTCTCCGCCACCAACAGAAATATATTTGAAAGAAATCAGCTTTATATCTCAATTGTAATGTCAGACATACAATCCATATAAGTCTGTTCCGGGCTCGAACAGAACCGAAGGCACTTACAAAGAAGTACTTGCAATCCGGATATTCACTAATCATGTTCGGACTTCCCATCACATATGGAGTCTCTATACCGGGGACCATTCGATGCAAAGACATTCGACGAATTGTCCTTTCGCTTTCAAAAATATCCGGTCTTCAACACCGGTCATCAATGCTATCCATTACGTCGTATCACTATTCGGAATGGGTAATCTGAATAACGAGCGCAATAATTTAAAAATAAGTGTGGCATTCAAATTCAAGCAAATCACAACAAATACCCATTCAAAGGTAAATATTGATAGTCGGTTATTGAACTATCAATGGATATGCACACATCACCAGATTCCAAATAATTTTCCCAAATTATTTATTTTCCAAAAATATCTTTACAAGATATATAATTTCCACACTTCAACCATTTGAAAACAAATTTCAAATATTTTCCTTACGCGGAAATACTTTCATTTCAACATGGTTCATTTAAACCAATTAAATAAATCCTTAACAATTTACTTTATATTTACGTTCAAAATCCGTAAATTCATTCCCTCACTTCAAAGATAAATCAATAATTATTTTTAAACAAATTCCCCTTTTCTTTTATAAATTCCATAGTGAATTTATATTCCAAATATTTATGAATATACGATTTCAATTATTCATTTTCAATTTATCTTCAAAAAGATAAATTCTCAAAACGTTTCATTTCACATTGGAAAAACATTTCCATACTTACTTTTTAATAAGTAATTCACAAATCTATTTATTTTCAACGCTTGGAAAATATTCAATATACTTAAATCGAAATTAAGTATATATTTCATTCTTTAAGGAAATCATTTGTTTAAACATATTTATTTGGGCCAAAACGAATGTTGCATAAAACATCGTTACGACAACCCCAAAATCACTAGTATAGGGATTCGAATTTAAGATAGATATATAAATCCCAATCCCCTACCGGACACAAGTATTGAGTACACAAGGCCGGAACCATACCTTACCGGACAGTCCCGAACAAGGCCACCTCGTGGTTGGCGCGACTAGCCACACGCTAAGCTGAAATAGAAAGGGACATCTAGACAGGGGTAAATCTCGTCCTACTTGGGCATGACCCACTTAACCTTGCTGCACCTCCCCTGTTTTAGCCATTCCAGGTTGATGAGGCTTGAGGCTGCGAATTACCTTTATAGAACACATCTATCTTAAAATGCTCATCGTCCACCTGATGATGTTCTTAAAGCATTTAATCCATACAAGTTCGTTCCGGGTTCAAACGAAACCGAAGGCACTATCTCGTTGCACTCATTTTGGAATCACCCTCAGAGTTAACGACCATAGCCCTTGCATTCTGAATCACCATCTCCAACCTTAAAGTACTATCCTCGTTAACTCATCTTGGAATCACCTTCAAAGTTTATAACGATAAATAGTTCTTACACCTCGAGTCTTCACCTGAACTCCACTTGGATTCACGACTTAACGTTTAATTTGGATCGATGTGGTTTTCGGATATCCAAATATGGAAACCCGATCCCGGTGTTACCGTAATCCAAACGCCATTTTAATGTCCAAGTTGTTTAAGGGTTTTAAACAATTAAACTTATATTAAGAATAATATCACAGATAGATGAATCACATTATCACAATGGATAATTCATATCAACCAATCATCTCACAAAGCAGCACACATCACATATCAGAGATATCACACCCAAATTATCCAACATCATTCAATCATCCAATATCAATTATCCAATATTAATCAGTCATCTATAAGCAAGCTTGATTCTTTCTTAATCAATTGGATTACCTTAATCCTTCTTCATTAATTAATTACAAATTAATTTATTAATCATCTCTTAATGATATTCCTTAATTAATCTTCCTTGATTAATCATCCTTTAATTACATTCAAGTAATTATCCTTTAATTAATTACACAGATTAATTATCTTTAACCATATACAGTAATTAACCCTTTAAGTACTTCATTAATTACATTAATTAATGATCCTTCATTTGCTTCCATTAGTTAATTAACTATAATTAATTTCATTAATCCTTAATTAATTACAATTAATTAATCATACTTTAATTAATCATTTTTATTAATCAACATTGATAAATTTCACTAATTATATTAACTAATGATCTTTATTAATTAATAATCCCTTTAATTAATTAAATAATTAATTTGTAATTAACCATCTCATTAATTAGTCTTAATTAATCATAAGCAGTAATTAATGAACTTGTAATTACTTATCTTAATAAATTAACTTCTTAATTAATTATATTAATCCTTTGATTAATTATACTAATTAATTAATCTTCAATTACTTCATTAAGAAATTACTAATTAATTACATTAATTAATAATCTTTAATTAATTACCTATTAATTAATTACATTTTTTATTATTAATTACATTTAGTAATTAATCTTAAATTAATCACATTCATTAATTAATTAATCACAATGATTAATTAACTAAGTTAACTAAGTAATTAACCCTTAATTACTTACATAAGTAATTATTATCTAGTTAATTATTCTCTTAATTAATTAACTTAACAAGTAATTAATCCCATCATTAATTAACCTTAATTCTTTAATTAATTATTCACTCGTTAATTAATTAACTTCAAATCAATTAATTTAATTAATCCTTAAATTAGTAACATCAAGGGATTAACCCTTAATCGCTTCACTCAATTACTTCCATAAGCAATTTTCCACTAATTACTTCCATATGTAATTTCTCTTCTTAACTACATTAAGTAAATATCCTTCATTAAGTAATTACACTTAATTGATTCATAATTAAGTGAATATTTAAAATTAAACAAACAATTAACTAATCATTTAAAATTAATTAAATTAACTTCTTATATTTAAAAAATCCTTAATTAATTAAGAAAATCATTTATCTACATTAAACTTTTACTTATTAACAAATCATATTAATTAAGTATTCTTATGTTCATAACAATAATAAAATTAACCTTATTTATCTTCATAAATTAATTATTTGAATTAATCAAATCTTAATAACTTAAAGATAAGCTATTTTATTGGTTTACAAAATTATAATAGTAACCTTATTTGATAATAAAGCATTTAGAAATCAATTTGAAATTTAAAACAATTTAATGATCTAATTTATACTTTAAAATCTTTGAAACTTGTCAAATCGTTTAATTTAGATTGTATAAATATTTATCTCTGGAAGCTTAATTATCGTATCTTAAAACTTATCCATTTCAACATAATTTGAAACTTAGTTTTTAAAACATTACTCAAAATTTACTTAAAAACTTTGATCTAATCTTTTAAACTGAAAACACCCCTTTTGAATTAAAATTTAAAATTTAATTAAGTTAATTACTTTCAAAAGCAATTATCTTAAACATTTTAAATTTGAAAATAAATTCAATTAACACTTTTGAAAGTTTGATTAACATTTATTTCAAAATAACAAGTTTTAAATTCGTAAATTTGTTTCCTTTATAAAACTTGTTTTATAATTTAAAGCTTAATTTATTTATTTCAAAACAACAAGTTAAAATTTTTAAAATTTATATTTTTTTTACTGTACTTACCAGATTAGCACCACCTAAAAACTCGAGTTCGAACACCAATCTACACGAGCCTGCCCCGAGTCTTCCAACTGCTCAAAAACTTCGAGTTGACACCAGGGACACGTGAGCAACACTCCGGGTCAACCTACGTCTTCCACGAAACACCACCCTCCCACATATATCGTGCACGTGGTGCACGTACCCCATCGATTCCGACCACCGTAGGTCATCACGGTTATCCCCGATGACCATACGAACCCATGCGAGCCCCTTCGAACACTCAGATCGAACAATAATCACGTGAATCAAAATTTCCAACAGACTATCGAATGAAAAATCATGAAATTGGTGTTAAAATTCATGATTTCCCATCACGAATTCATTCATGCAATCCAAACTAAAAATTGAGTTTATTTATTTTTGACTCAAATGTATATATTACTGTTATTTTCAAAAATTCGAGATAAATATTAATTATAAATTACTGGGATTATTTTTTTATAATGGTATTACACCAATTCAATCATCTTTCATTTGCAAATCAAAACTTAATATTGATTGTATGTTGAGATTTTGAATTAATTGAGTGATCCAAACCTGTAAACAATAGAGCATACTTGTACATCTAATATAGTCACTGTACATGCATATCATCTTTATATACATACATGCAATCATCTTCATAACACATTTGCTACTATGCTACTGTATAAATCATCACAAATATCTATGTTTAATAACATGTTCAAATCTGTTTTTAAAAAGAAGATTTACTCACCTTAAAAAATGATGAAAAGAGGCTTCATTTTGAAAAATCTTTTGAACTGAAAACTTGCATTGCTGAAATAAGATGCCTCTTTGAATTTGTAAACTTGAATTGCTGATTAGAACTGGAGTGATTGCTACTAGATCTAGCTAAAGAGATGGTTTAAGGCTTGATTTCTAGGTTGAAGAATTGAATTTAGGCTTTAATTTTTTATCTTAGAAAATGTACAGGTTTTAAGAAATGTAGCCCTTTGGATTATCATCTTAGATTTGAAAAAGAAACAGGCTTTGATTGTCTCAGGTTGAAGAAGAATACAGGCTATGTTTGATTTTGGAAAATGAATTTCAGGTTGAAGAATGTTACTGGTTTTGGTTTGATTTTTTATGGAAGTTGATTTACAGTTTTGTTTTGAATAAATTTTTAGTTGAAGAATGTTAATTACCAGATTTTGTTTTGAGAAGTTTTACAGGTTGAGGTTTTCTTATTTTAGAATGAAGATAGGAAAGAAAGTAGAAGAGAAGGAAGCATGTTTATATAGGCTGAATTTTTTTTATAAAAACAAAAGAAAATCTAAGTTAAAATGACACTTGTTAAAATCTTTAACACTTGTCTTTTCCAATAGTTTATTTACTAACACATGTCACTAATACATATTAATGCATTAACATTTGTTATTCAAGAGATTTTATTATTTATTTATTAAATGCTAATAAAGTCTTTTATACTTATTTTAAATGTTAAATGAAAGCTTTTATATTAATTTATTAGTTTATAAATACTTATTTATAAATATATATATATATATTACCTTAAAGAAAATGTTATAAAACTAATTATATATAATTAAAAGCTTATACATAAAATTTTAAAATCCAAAACATTTTAAATATCTATCTTTTGGATTTCAAATTCAAATTCAAATTAAATTCTGAAATCCAATTTTAAAATTAGATTATATATACATATATAACAATATACTAAATTTGAAAATAATAATTTTATTTTCTTAAAAATCTATTTATATTTAACACATTATTAATATTGTTTTAAAATAACAATTTTGTTTATTTTAGATAACTCAAAAGGAAATTACCACATTATTTATAAATTATTTATATTACTAAATGAATTGTATTTTAAACTTTTATATATATTTTCAAATCATATTTATCAAAGAAAATAAAAAAAATCTTTTTGTTAATTTCAACTTAAACTTAAGCTTTAAATACTTTAAACAATTAATATTTTATTTTAAGTTTTTTAAAACGATATATTTAACTTATTAAATAGCTTTTAAAAAGTTTCACATTATATTTAATCATAATTCCCAAATTACTAAAATATATTAGAATTTGAAAACCTGATTTTATTTATTTATTAAATTCAAACCAAAGATTTCTATTTACATTATATACATATATATATTATAAATATAAATTATTTTATTAGCTTTTAAAAAGATAAATTTTACCAAATTAAATTAAAATTATTAAAGGCAATTATCAAATCAATTTAATTACTAATATAGTTATTAAATTGATATTGCCTAAAATCCGAGTCGTCACATTCCTCCCCCCTTAAAAGAATTTCGTCCCTGAAATTTAAAAGCAAAGTAAATTTAATAAACCCAACAAAGATTTTAATCTCAAACAGCAAAGCATACCTATCATCCACTTACTAACAACCATAGTAATCAATCAAGCAAACAAACCTAACTAATTATCCTGACACAAATTAGGATAGATCTTTATAACACTATCTAGAGTTTCCCAAGTATAAATCACTGGGAGACTCGCTCTATGGAAGCTCAACTAACTACACCACCAAAATCCAGAGCTCCTCTCATCCCTATATCCACCAATCTGAACAGAACATCAAACTATACTCAAGTCTAGCTCAACTTCCAAAGTCCAACTGAAGTGCAAATTTTATAATCAACGATGAATCATACACGTATTCCCTCAGAGATGCATGAAATACAATGAATTCCAGCTATCCAAACTGGCAATTCAATCTTATAGACAAAAGAACTTATCCTATCAAAAACACATATAAGAAATCTCAAATACCTCAGAAATAGCCTTCCAATCTTCTCTAATTACTGCTTTCTTAACCAGAGAAACCTAAACAACAATGAAGTCTCCAACTTCAATTTTCTGATTTATCCATCTAATCCACACAATCTTCAGACGATCCTGGACTGCCTGTCTTCATCCTGATCAGCTCAACCTATGCTAATGCTTCCATGAACAACTAGACCAAAACAAACTAGTTTCTGGATCCTACTCAACAAAAAGTCTTCCAAGATCCGTCGAAATCCAGAACACAAGGTCTACTTCCTATGCAATAACAAACTGAACTTGCTTCCTTCCTCGCACATCTGCTACCTCACTTCCACTGCACAGCTCTAATTCTGAAATAGATGAGAATAATGTTGACGAACATGAGTACAAACATATCCAATATATCCGGGAAACATTGTTCATCAAATTCATAAAATCTTAGTGACCCGTCTGACTCGGTCACACAACCTTATAGCAGAATCCAACTCAAAAACTAGATCTGACCAATCCAAATTCTAAAAATTCTTGAGCTGTTACACCAATTCTTCTTTCTTCAAGAACCATCCTACTACCAGGCTAACTACCAACATCGCTTTTGGAACCGAATCAATACGAAACTCAACTCCAGATGTAGACAATTTCTGATTACTTCAGTAGCTCCTACTTCCACATGAGAACCCTCAGTCTCAAACCAAAGATTGCCAAAGATAAATTCCCAAACTAATCGCAAATCACTTTTGCGATCCTACCTAGTTCGGATTCCAAAGAAACTGTCCTCTCTTTATCAATTAGAACAGCCTTAAGCTTTTCCAAACAAGGTTAACCCTTCAAGAATGCCTTCACCATCTGCCCGGACTGCTGAAAGAAGAACCACAAAGATTCCTGAACCATCGGAGAAACGGGCCACACTGTTGCTTCCAAACTCTAACTCGATGATACTGCAAAGCCAAAAGACCTTCTTGTCGGCTCACAAACATCTCCGAGCTGAAACTGCTACCCCAGCTAATCAAAGACTTCTAATCCAAAGGCTCCTCGAATCCCAAAACAAACTACACAAAAAACCTTCGATATGGCAGACAACCTCTCAAGAAACTCGGCTCCAAACCAAGCATCAACATCTCGCTCTCCTTAAGGAATGACAATGAGACCATGCTGAAGTGAAGCAACTTATAGACCTTAGTCTCATATTCCAAAACAGCCAACCTCCTTGCTAAAGATCCAGAAAACTTCTACACAGACGAGTCTTCCCTGCGGTAGGTAAAGACTGCTCCTCAACTAGTTTAATATTCAAGAGAAAACATCTTCGGAAATACCCATGGATACTACATCTCACCACGCAGTTATCAAGATACCATCACTTACTTCTACACTTCCGACAGATCCAAACTTTATAAAATACGCTCACCCGAGTGCAACCAATCTTATACTTCAAAGATGGACTCCGAATCTTTAAAATATTTCCTTCGGAGATTAGGGAAATCCTTACTCCAAGCTACAAAGCTCGCTTGAGACGGTATTCGGCCTACAGTCTCGACAAATACACTTCCAACCTCAAACACATGAGCCTCTTCCATTAGTGGTAGTTGTGTTACACACACCACTGCTTCATCTACCTCTAAAACTTATGTTGGAAAACACGAACAGGTAACCCAACAAATCAGGTGTATATATATATATATATATATATATTACAAGTATGCTCTCTCAAGAAAGACACCACTCTAGAGCCAAGGTATTTGCTCAACCTAATGCTCTGATACCAACTTTCATGACACGTCTTTCAATCACCAGAAAAACGCAGCATGATTTAAGAAAGAAGGGGATAGAAGAAGAAAAGATAAGGAAGAAGAAACTCAACAACATCAGATACTCCCAGCAGAATGAATGAAATATAATATATCACGTAAAATATTATATAGCATCATATATATATCAGAGTCACACAACCTATACAACACATATTAGACAGTTGTAAAACATCTGTCGATCATACAACTCGAGTACATCAGTAAAATGGACATAACACTAACACAGCGGAACCATTATTTATCTACACGCGTAAGCCTCCTGCTCCAAATCTCCTCCAGAATTCGTTAAGCTAACCTAAATCCCTCGACTACTCATACAATAATATGAGTACCCAAGAGTTTAATGAAATAGAAAATAAACATTCGGGTCTGACAGGGGTCTGGTGTGAGTAAACGGTTTAAATTATTTAACTTTAGAAAATCCTTTGAAAAGAAAAGGTATCACGTAAGACTTCCCACACATAAACATGGAAAAGTTTTTACCTTACGCTAACCAAAACATTTGATAGGAAATCCAGTGATATTATAATAGTGTCTAGGGTTTCCAAGTAAATAAGAAATAGCCGAAATTGTTATATGATTAAATTCCAGCTACTAGCCACAAAAGTGGGTAATACAATCAAAACCTTAGGGTCTCGTAGGAAAAATGGGTTTCCATCAATGGCAGGGCTACTGGGGTACCGTCCGTCACAGTACGGGGCCTAGATCACCATACCGAGGATTACTCCCAATCCCCTGCAACACAAGGCCGGAACCATCCCTTACTGGACAGTCCCGAATAAGACCACCCCGTAGTTGGCATGACCAACCACACACCAAGCCGAAATAGAAAGGGACCTCTAGACAGGGGTAAATCTCGTCCTACATGAGCATGACCCACTTAACCTTGCTGCACCTTAACTGTTTTAGCTATTCCCGGTTAATGAGGCTTGAGGCTGCGATTACCTTTATAGAACACATCTATCTTAAAGTGCTCATCGTCCACCTGACGATGTTCTTAAAGCATTTAATCCATACAAGTTCGTTCCAGGTTTGAACGAAACCGAAGGTACTATCTCGTTGCACTCATTTTGGAATCACCCTCAGAGTCAACGACCATAGCCCTTGCATTTTGAATCACCATCTCGAAACTTAAAGTACTATCCTCCTTAACTCATCTTGGAATCACCCTTAGAGTTTATAACGATGAATAGTTCTTACACCTCGAGTCTTCACTTGAACTCCACTTGGATTCACAACCTAACGTTTAATTTGGATCGATGTGGTTTTCAGATATCCAAATATGGAAACCCGATCCCGGTCTCACCGAAATCCAAACTCCATTTTAATGTCCAAGTTGTTTAAGGGTTTTAAACAATTAAACTTATATTCAGAATAATATAACAGATAGATGAATCACATTATCACAATGGATAATTCATATCAACCAATCATCTCGCAAAGCAGCACTTATCACATATCAGAGATATCACAACCAAATCATCTAACATCATTCAATCATCCAATATTAATTATCCAATATTAATCAATCATCTATAAGCAGGCTTGATTCTTTCTTAATCAATTGGATTACCTTAATCTTTCTTCATTAATTAATTACAAATTAATTTATTAATCATCTCTTAATGATCTTGCTTAATTAATCTTCCTTGATTAATCATCCTTTAATTACATTCAAGTAATTAGCCTTTAATTAATTACACAGATTAATTATCTTTAACCATATACAGTAATTAACCCTTTAAGTACTTCATTAATTGCATTAATTGATGATCCTTCATTTGCTTCCATTAATTAATTAACTATAATTAATTGCATTAATCCTTAGTTAATTACAATTAATTAATCATACTTTAATTAATCAATTTTATTAATCAACATTGATAAATTTCATTAATTATATTAATTAATTATCCTTATTAATTAATAATCCCTTTAATTAATTAAGTAATTAATTTGTAATTAACCATCTCATTAATTAGTCTTAATTAATCATAAGCAGTAATTAACAAACTTGTAATTACTTATCTTAATTAATTAACTTCTTAATTAATTATATTAATCCTTTGATTAATTATACTAATTAATTAATCTTCAATTACTTCATTAAGAAATTATTAATTAATTACATTAATTAATAATCCTTAATTAATTACTTATTAATTAATTACATTTTTTAATAATTACATTTAGTAATTAATCTTAAATTAATCACATTCATTAATTAATTAATCACATTAATTAATTAACTAAATTAACTAAGTAATTAACCCTTAATTACTTACATAGGTAATTATTCTCTAGTTAATTATCCTCTTAATTAATTACCTTAACAAGTAATTAATCCCATCATTAATTAACCTTAATTATTTAATTAATTATTCACTCTTTATTTAATTAACTTCAAAACAATTAATTTAATTAATCCTTAAATTAATAACATCAAGTGATTTAACCCTTAATCACTTCACTCAATTACTTCCATAAGCAATTTTCCACTAATTACTTCCATAAGTAATTTCTCTTCTTAATTACATTAAGTAATTTTCCTTCATTAAGTAATTACACTTAATTGATTCATAATTAAGTGAATATTTAAAATTAAACAAACAATTAACTAATCATTTAAAATTAATTAAATAATTAGATAACTTCTTATATTTAAAAAATCCTTAATTAATTAAGAAAATCATTTATCTAAATTAAACTTTTACTTATTAACAAATCATATTAATTAAGTATTCTTAAGTTCATAACAATAATAAAATTAACCTTATTTATCTTCATAAATTAATTATTTGAATTAATCAAATCTTAATAACTTAAAGACAAACTATTTTATTGGTTTACAAATAATAACCTTATTTGATAATAAAGAATTTAGAAACCAATTTGAAATTTAAAACAATTTAATCATCTAATTTAAACATTAAAGTCTTTGAAACTTTTCAAATCGTTTAATTTAGATTGTGTAATTATTTATCTTTGGAAGCTTAATTATCGTATCTTAAAACTTATCCGTTTAAACACAATTTTAAAACTAGTTTTTAAAACATTGCTTAAAATTTACTTAAAAACTTTGATCTTATCTTTTAAAATGAAAACACACCTTTTGAATTAAAATTCAAAATTTAATTAAGTTAATTACTTTCAAAAGGAATTATCTTAACATTTTAAATTTGAAAATGAATTCAATTAACACTTTTGAAAGTTTGATTAACATTTATTTAAAATGAACAAATTTTAAATTCGTAAATTTATTTCCTTTATAAAATTTGTTTTATAATTTAAAGCTTGATTTATTTATTTCAAAACAACAAGTTAAAATTTGTAAACTTTATTTTTTTTACTGTATTTACCAGATTAGCACCACCTAAAAACTCGAGTTCGAACACCAATCTACATGAGCGTGCCTCGAGTTTTCCAACAGCTCAAAAACTTCGAGTCGACACCAGGAAAACGCGAGCACCACACCGAGTCAACTCTCGTCTTCCCAGAAACACCATCCTCCCGGAGATATCATGCACGTGGTGCACGTACCCTATCGATTCTGACCACCGTAGGTCATCGCGGTTATCCTCGATGACCATACGAACCCACGCGAGCCCCTTCGAACACTCAGATCGAAAAATAATAACGCGAATCAAAATCGAGCAAAAACTCAACACTGAAGAATCCACCATGGCCAGAAAGCTTCACATTACTGACGCCGCAGACCTAGAGAAACTTCGCCATCCACGCCGTGCCTTCGTTTCGACCTCCGGTTCCTCCAGCAAGCCACGCGATAGACTCCGTTCACGCCTCCACGCCGCAAAAATCACTAAAACGTCGACTTCAATAACAGGATATTAAACCCTACTTTGAACTAATCTGATCGTCTCGGCCATAGGAAAATTTTGAGAGTAATTTTCCTTTCATCAACGATACAATAGCTATCTTCGACCACGAATTCGGCCCCAAACATCGTGTTAATCATCGGCAATTCATCAATTTGCCATAAACGTTCAATTCAAAATTTCCAACAGACCATCGAATCAAAAATCATGAAATTAGTGTTAAAATTCGTGATTTCCCATCACGAATTCATTCATGCAATCCAAACTAAAAATTGAGTTTATTGATTTTTGACTCAAATTTATATATATTACAGTTATTTTCAAAAATTCGAGATGAATATTAATTATAAATTACTGGGATTATTTTTTTATAATGGTATTACACCAATTCAATCATCTTTCATTTGCAAATCAAGACTTAATATTGATTGTATGTTGAGATTTTAAATTAATTGAGTGATCCAAACCTGTAAACATTAGAGCATACTTATACATCTAATATAGTCACTGTACATGCATATCATCTTTATATACATACATGCAATCATCTTCATAACACATTTGCTACTATGCTACTGTATAAATCATCACAAATATCTATGTTTAATAACATGTTCAAATCTGTTTTTAAAAAGAAGATTTACTCACCTTAAAAAATGATGAAAAGAGGCTTCATTTTGAAAAATCTTTTGAACTGAAAACTTGCATTGCTGAAATAAGATGCCTCTTTGAATTTGTAAACTTGAATTGCTGATTAGAACTGGAGTGATTGCTACTCGATCTAACTAAAGAGATGGTTTAAGGCTTGATTTCTAGGTTGAAGAATTGAATTTAGGCTTTAATTTTTTATCTTAGAAAATGTACAGGTTTTAAGAAATGTAGCCCTTTGGATTATCATCTTAGATTTGAAAAAGAAACAGGCTTTGATTGTCTCAGGTTGAAGAAGAATACAGGCTATGTTTGATTTTGGAAAATGAATTTCAGGTTGAAGAATGTTACCGGTTTTGGTTTGATTTTTTATGGAAGTTGATTTACAGTTTTGTTTTGAATAAATTTTTAGTTGAAGAATGTTAATTACCAGATTTTGTTTTGAGAAGTTTTACAGGTTGAGATTTTCTTATTTTAGAATGAAGATAGGAAAGAAAGTAGAAGAGAAGGAAAGCATGTTTATATAGGCTGAATTTTTTTTATAAAAACAAAAGAAAATCTAAGTTAAAATGACACTTGTTAAAATCTTTAACACTTGTCTTTTCCAATAGTTTATTTACTAACACATGTCACTAATACATATTAATGCATTAACATTTGTTATTCAAGAGATTTTATTATTTATTTATTAAATGCTAATAAAGTCTTTTATACTTATTTTAAATGTTAAATGAAAGCTTTTATATTAATTTATTAGTTTATAAATACTTATTTATAAATATATATATTACCTTAAAGAAAACGTTATAAAACTAATTATATATAATTAAAAGCTTATACATAAAATTTTAAAATCCAAAACATTTTAAATATCTATCTTTTGAATTTCAAAATTAATTCATATTAAAATTAAAATTAAAATTAAATTCTAAAAACCAATTTTAAAATTAACTTATATATACATATATGACAATATACTAAATTTGAAAATAACAATTTTATTTTCTTAAAAATCTATTTATATTTAACACGTTATTAATATTGTTTGAAAATAACAATTTTGTTTATTTTAAATAACTCAAAAGGAAATTACCACATTATTTATAATTTTTTTATATTACTAAATGAATTGTATTTTAAACTTTTATATATATTTTGAAATCATATTTATCAAAGAAAATAAAACAAATCTTTTTGTTAATTTCAACTTAAACTTAAGCTTTAAAATATTTGAAACAATTAATATTTTATCTTAAGTATTTTAAAACCATATATTTAACATATTAAATAGCTTTTGAAAAGTTTCATATTATATTTAATCATAATTCCCAAATTACCAAAATATATTAGAATTTGAAAACCTGATTTTATTTATTTATTGAATTCAAATCAAAGATTTCTATTTACATTACATATATATATATATATATATTATAAATAGAAATTATTTTATTAGCTTTTAAAAAGACAAATTTTACCAAATTAAATTAAAATTATAAAAGGTAATTATCAAATCAATTTAATTATTAATACAGATCACTAAATTGATATTGCCTAAAATCCGGGTCGTTACATCAACTCTTCTTCTTAGACCGTATTGTGGTCAGCTCTATGATTCCATATATGTTTGGACCAATATTAGCTGGTTTCGAGGTCTAAATGAGGGAGTTATAGAAGAAAAAAGTTGCAGATTTAGGAGTTCGTTAAGATTGATAAAGAATTGCATTGACTCGAAAAAACAACATTGGAAATGGGGCTCTAACATCAAGAAGGACTCACGGGTAGAAGATGGACTCCGACTGGGGAGTATTTAGGGGTTAGCACCGACCCATGGGTAGGTGTCGATATCGACCCCATACTTATGATCTTGGTTGTACTCTGATTTTGGGTTTCGTGGTCATCTCTTCGGGTGTCTTACCTTAAAGATTTTGAAGTCTAGTTCGTCCGTATACTACGTCATCAAAAGGTAGGATAACACTTTCCCTCAAAGCGTCCCTGGCGAATAGAAGGTATGTTTGTTCAATAGCAAATGTTTTTTACAATCTTTGATAGTTGAGCTCTCTGGCTACTTTAATCATGGTGATCTATCAAGTTCCTTCAGATCTTCTCATTAATCAAGGGTCATTTTATATCAATCATGGCTGACTGTAGACACTGCCTAGGTATTGCCTATACATTATCGCAATTCTAACTTCATTTGAAGTTATTGCCATCCCATGTTCATTTGTATTTATCCGCTTAATTTTAAGTCTAGAGCATTCAAATCCTTTTACCAAAATCAATATATGTTTCAAGGTTTGGTCTCTGAGGACCGTTTGATGAATTCATCGCTGTTCAAAGCCAATAGTTAAGTCTTTAGCCACCTGAGGCTGATAATCAAATTTTTGGTCATTCGGGACCAATAATCTAATCCTCGATCGTTCGGGGTCGACAGGCATTTGAGGCGGATGGCCTCTCTAGATCATTGGTTGAACCCTTGGTCATTGAAGGCTGATAGGTAAATCTATGGTCTCACTGGACCCTTAATCAGATCCATGGTCGTTGGGGCCTGATAATCCAACCCATGACCGTTCGGGGCCACTAATCCAATCCATAGCCATTTCGAGTCGATAATCCAATCCATGGCTTTTCGAGGTCGATAATCTAGTTCGTGGCCTCTGTGGACCAATCTACGACCTTTCTGGCCCCTTGCTTAGCCCAAACTGCTCGGTCTCCATTAAGGGAACTTAACCACGAGCAAGCCCATCCAATCGTTCTCTAAAAATGTGACTTACTTCTTGTCCTCTGATCTCGACTTTCCGGGAACTCAATGCGATCAATATCCATGGTCTCTTTGGACCCTTGCTAAGCATAATCCACTCGCTCTTCACCAAAGTGACTCAACGATAAGTAAGCCCACACACTATTGCTCTGGTGAGGTGGTTTACTCCTTGCACTCCAGTTCCATCTCTTCTGACGGAAAATTACACAAATCTTACTTAGTCTAATATGCTCGCTCTCTGACGAGGCAACTCAACAACAAGTAAGCCCATCCACTCGTTCTTCAACGAGGTGACTTACTTCCTGCACTTCGGTCCTTCGGGATATAATGCTATCAATATCATACAAGTCCATCCGCTCATTCTCCAACGAAGGGAATTGCACCTTGCACACCGATCCTACCCTTTCAGATGTGACTAAAAGTGATAAACATCATACAAATCCATTTGCTCGCTCTCCAACGTAGGGATTTGCACCTTGCATATTGGCATCGACTTTTCGTATGGGACTTAAAGCAATTAATATTCAGTAGTCACTTCCAATGTGTATTTAATAATTAAGGGTTCTTCTTAGGGAATCAAGTTCAAACATAAAAAAATAAAAACTAATATCAAGAGGTTGCCTTACTAGGCTTTACAGCATAGCATCCAGCTCAGAGCGTGCCTAGGGACCATTCAAGATCCCATACATGAGTAAGTTCCTAAACCGTATTATTGGGTGGTTTATTGAAAAAGGGAAATATAGCCGAGAAACAGACCTGGCTCACTACCGTCCTGATCAAGAGATGATGATCCTTGACCTTAATCCAAAGTTATTTCAATTTGCCGCAGTCGATGGCTGCTCTTGTTCCACCACCACAACTCAATTTCTCACACATGACTGCAATGGTTATCTCTGACATGTTCTTCTATCAGATCAAGCAGATGTCTATAGTTATTCGTGTTGTTCCCATCTAGCACATGGAATAGCCAATACTTCCCTGATGACCATTCAAGCTCTATGGTCTCTCTTCTTACCAACTTCTGATAAGACAGTCGCCTCCGAGTCTCTAGATAAATTCATTTTAGGGTTTCATTCAAGTCTGTGTAAGAAGAGAATTTCGATTCCCTCATTTGTCGTTTTGATCCGTCAAAGCCATCAACCAACTTCCACCTTTCTATTTCCTTACCAAAAAATGCCCTGGGCAGTCTTCTATCATCTAAAGCATTATGATCTTCCTTTTAAGATTTAGTGTTCTTCTACCACCAAAATCATTTAGCCTCATGATAAAATTCAACAAGATCCCTTAGAGGATTTCATTCCAATGCAATCTTAAAATCCTTCTATCAAAAAGCTCATTCCAATGCAATCTTAAAACCCATCAAAAGGTCTGGCTTATCCACAATAGCCACCGCTGCATTAAACCTTGTCAAAAAGCTCCTAAGGGTCTCACCAACCCTCTGCTTCATGCTTGCTAATGTCATTACTTTATTGGGTCATGAGATATGGACATGAAACTATTTCCAAACCTGTTTACTAACTCGGCTCACGTGTTAATGTATCCTTTCTCCAACTGTCTGAACCATTATGCACCCAAATCCGTCAAAAATAGAGGGAAACACCATTCCATAACTTATTCAGATTCCCCCAAGCTCCTCCATGCGCCAGATGTATCTCATGAAGTAAACTGTAGGACCTAACTTTCCATCATATGTCTCTAATGTTTGTCGCTTGAAATATGGTGGATTCATAGCATATTAGATATTCAGAGTGAACAGACTTCTACTCACATTTTCCATGCTCTAGTTAAGTGGTCTACCTCTCTCAACTATTCTTACTAGCTGAGCAAGTCTTTCGTTGTCATCGAGATGAACTCCCAATTTATTTCTAGCCTACCTCCTGAGTCTGTGAGGGAACTCTGGCACATACTCCTTCGGTCGCGCTTCTACATCCTGATTTGCATTCAAACGCTCTGCATCACTTCCAATTTGCATGTTATTCCTTCCAAAGCCAAGATAGCTCGTGCCCCCAAGCTCTTAGGGGTCAGTACCGACCCGTACCTAGAGGTCGATACCGAACCCTAAACTTGGCTCAGGGTTTGTCCAGGGTCATCTTGCTATATCTTCAGCAATCTGCGCTCCAACTTTCGGTCTTTGACCCTGAGTTGCAGCGACCCCTGGCTACTCCTATTTTTTCCATCCTTCTGAAGAAGTTCTCCACTATCTCTTCCTAGCGGGCCATCATCTTCTCTTATAGTCCTTTTATCATAGTTTACATCTCATCTTGGTTATGTGAGTCAATTGGGGGTTAGCTTTTGAGGACGCCTCTTGGCTGCTCCATTGTTGATTTCCAGTAGTAACATCCTTTCAATTTGATTTTCTATCCATTTAGAATCCTTTACAAATCTTAAATCAAAGATTTCAAGTATTTCTCAATGAAAAAATCAAAATTTTTGAACCAAAACTGGCATAAACTCCTAAAAAAAGTAGAAGAGAACAAAAAGTGAAGAAAACAAAATAAAATGAGTAAGAAATGAAAACACAAAGTTTTATGGTGGTTCAGCAAATTCTGACCTAGTCCACTTAACAATTTTATTGCTTTACATTTGACTTAGGGGTAGAAGTTCTTAGGGGTCGGTACAACTCTGTCACTTAGATTTTTAGAATTGCAAGAATATGGAGTAGAGAAATGTTAGTGCCAAAAGATCTTGAAAAATGAGTTATACATTCCTATTAATAGAGGCAGGGAGCCTAATATATTGCAAAAACATCTCTAGGCCATTACTCATGATTTAAAACAATTCCTCCAAGAAAGTAGGTACCACTTCATCAGCTAATATAGGTTGGTACGACTTCATAGGTAGGGGAAGGTAATGACCCCTAAGTTAGGAAAACCGAGCGCCAACTCTTCTCTTCGGACCATCTTGTGTTTAGCTCCATGATTCCATAGTTGCTTGCACCAATGTTAGCTTGTTTTGGGGTCTAAATGACGGAGTTGTAGAAGAACAAAGTTATTGATTCAGAGTTCATAGAGATTGATAGAAGGTTGCATTAAATCAATAAAACCACATTGGAAATGGGGCACTAACATCAAGAAGGACTCATTGGTAGATGATGGTCTCCCATGCAGAAGTATTTAAGTGCTAGCGTCAACCTATAGGTAGGGTTCGGGATCGACCCTACGCTTGTTATCGGTGGGTCCACATTCTTTCATGGTGGACTCGTGTTCGTGTTGTGATCTTGGTTGTACTTTGGTTTTGGGTTCCATGGTCATCTCTTTGGGTGTCTTGCCTTGATGACTTCATAGTCTGGTTTGTTGGGTTCGTTCTTATACTTCCTGGTCAAAATGTGGTGTAACACTTCTACCTTGAAAATATGTGCCAAATAGATAAAAAGTGAAACTTTCCCTATGAATGTAGGAATTTCTGAAATCCCAAATATATAAATCTTATGTCCTTTACTATTCATATTCTTTATTTCTAATCTGCTGCAATACAACATTTTCTTTTAGTTTCCAGTGAATTAAATAATAGGTAAGATCAGACACTTTAACATATAGTTACATTGCAGCTACATGAATGTGTTAGTGCCCAGCGGAAAAGTCACCACATCACTTCAAAATTAAGTTTACTTAATTTTGTTAATTCCATATCAACGAAGTAATTTGTGACCTAAATACTTTGTGTAACTTTAAGGAGTTGAAGGTCGAGAAAATTTTCGACCATCTTTTGGCGCTAGGGGAGGGCTTCCCTTTGGAACTCTATTCGTCTTTCACATCCAATAAAATAGTACCTCACAAATCATTAATCCTATAGGTTCACCTATTTCCCTTATTCAAGAATCTACACATCTAGCAGCAAAAACTATCACCAAGCCTCTCATTTTCTTAGATTCCTAGGATGAGGTAGGAGTCTTGTCCTAGGCCCCTGTAGATACCATCCTAGCAGTATTTCAATCTTTCTCAGATCAAATAAAATAACGCATAGAAGGATTGGAGAAAACAGTGACCCAGCATGTCGCTCAAGGCCATCATTATCCCCTCACTCCAAAGCTCACTGCCATCGTCCCACAATTACGATAAGCAATCAGTAGGTGAACGATAATGGCACTCTCATTAATGGAAACAGTGATGCTAGATTAAAAACTAAAATGAAATAAAAAAGCAAAATCCAAGCCGACCCTCGTATTAAAACCAAATGGGCCTATATAAACCGTTTGTTACTGAACAATGACCCGATTTATGGGAAATGATAAAGACATTGTATATATAACAGTAACTCATCTAAGCTTGATCCAAGGGAATATGAGATGAAATAACTCAGGACTCAAGAGAACAGCTACAAAAATATATAAACAAAGTACCGAAGAAAGAATGGAGAAATTAGTATTAATCCTTTCAGTGAGACCATTATCGAAGCTGATTTTCTCGATAATTTCAAATCCCCTAAGATTGATAAATTTTACGAAAATACTAATCTCAAGGATCACCTCAATACTTTTGAAAAATTTATGGACATCCTAAAGGTTGGAAGGATGGCCATATGTAAGTCATTTCCTTTATATTTATCGGGTACCGCCCTAAGGTGGTTTCAAAGGAATAGATCGAGAGAGGATAGATCTTGGAGACATTTGTCCCTTTATTTCCGAAGATAATTCAAGTTCGGAAGGGAAGCTTCCCCAGACATTCACACCATGTCCTATGTGAAGCGGGGAGACTGAAAGTTTGTGTAGTTTTATCGAATGCTTTAAGACGGAAGCCCTCCAAATTAGGGCAACCAAAGAAGAACCACTATTAATGGTGGCTCATGCTGGAATTTGGAGAATAACCGCTATATGGGACAAAAATAACTGGGATTCTTATCATGGTATGAAGGCTTTCTATGAAAGGGCCACTAGTTACATTAGGATGGAGGAAGCCAGATCTTTATCTCAAACTCAGGGAATTTCCTACCCTAATTATGATAGGAAAAGGAGAGCATACACATATCATCCACCTACAAAATGGAAAAAGGAGGTAAACCTCATAACAAAGATCACCTTCGCCAATTCTCTCGGGAAGATATATAAGATAACCAAAGATGAGCTGTATTATAAAATTCCGAGCAAGGAAAAAACCTAGAACAAAATGAAGGAGCTTACCACTGCTTTCAAAAAAATGGTCACCATGTTGATAACTACCGACATCTAAAGAAGGAGATAGAGAGGCTAATCGAAAAAGAATGTTCGAGTAGTTTCCAGAGAGAGAACGAGGGACACAAGTCTAATTCTAGATCCGAATGGACATCAAGCTGCCAACCATTTAAACCTGATAGATTTATGAAGGGCCGCATTTCACTAGTGCAACCAAGAAAGCACACGAAAGACACATGCAGGAAGCTAAATCCCAAGGGACAATACTCCATGTCAAATAGAAGCCTATATGAGAGATAACCTTCACAGAAACTAACTTGGAAAAGGTTGTATTCCTACATCAAGACCTATTTCTCATTATGCAAATCTCGAGTTGCCATGCAAAAGGTATTTATTGATTCGGGCGGTTCAGTAAATGTCTTTTCCAAATCTTCCTATGATCAAATGAAATTATCATCTAAATTCCTAAAAGCCAACCCTGAACTGATCCTTGGTTTCAACTACACCACAACCATTCTAGTAGGGTTAGCACACCTGCTTGTCACAACTAGAAGTGCCCAATTAAACTAGTAATTCTATGAAAATTCTTAATCATTGATCAACCCACGCCTTACATGCTTTCTTGGGAAGACCTCTGGTTGATATAAGGGCAATAATCTCTAAGAAGGATTTGGTCATGATATTCAACACCCCAGCCGGGATAGGATCTGTAGGAGGGGAACTATTTTTAGCTGGAGAATTATATCATGTAACTCTTAACTCTAGCAATAAAATTGTTCCAAACTATTCTGTTGTTTCTTTCAACATTTTTAATAGTAAAACCAAAGCTAAAGAGAGGCACAAAACTACAATGGTATCAGACACCCATGTTGATACTGCGATGATTAATCGCGCACCTCCCAATCCTAAAAGAAAAGAAAAGAGAATGTATATGCACATGATTGGCACTGATGAATATAACTCAGTCTATGCACAGTATTTCTCTTAGGCAACCAATAAAAAGGTTCCTTTTTTGAGTTCTCCACAAGAAGAACCAAAAAGTGAAATAGATCCAAGGTTAGGGGTAACAAAGAAAGAATTAAAACTAGTAGATGATACCGAAGATATCGAGATAGATCCAAAGGATCCCACAAAGGATCTCAAAATAGGGAAGAACCTTAATGTAGAGGCCCGGGATAAACCGATAGACTTCCTAGAATGTTCCACAGATGTATTCGCTTGGACCCATTCAGACATAGTGGGGATAGATTCGACCGTCATCTGCCATGCACTGAACATCGACCCAGATGCGCAACTAGTCGGACAGAAGCACAAAACTCTAGACAAAGAAAGATACAATGCTCTACATGAAGAGTTTAGAAACTAAAAGAAAATGGGTTCATCAGGGATGTGTACTACCCTAAGTGGATTGCCAATCCAATATTGGTGAGAAAATCTAATGGAAAATGGAGGATTTACATAGATTTCATTGATCTCAACAAGACCTGCCATAAGGACAGTTTCCCATTATCGCGAATCGATCAACTAGTGGATGCAACTAGTGGGCATGAACTACTCTCATTCATGGATATCTATTCAAGATCTAATTAAATAGAAATGTTTGAGCTAGATCTAGAACATACTAGCTTGTGACAGACAAATGGTTATACTTTTACAATGTCATGCCATTTATACTCAAGAATGCAGGGGGAACTTATCAAAGGTTGTTTAATACGATGCGTGCTGAGTAGATTGGAAAAAATGTAAAGATATACATCGATGATATGTTAGTTAAATCCAAAGCAACATCAGATCACATCAATGACTTAGAGCAGACCTTCGCAGCCCTAAGGCAAATAATATAAAGTTAAACCATCTAAAGTGTACCTTTGTTATCAAATCAAGCAAGTTCCTAGGATACATATGAGTGCACGTGGTATCGTGGCTAATCCTGAGAAAATCAATGCTATAAAAGGGATGGAGATCCCAAAGAAGCCAAAGGATCCGATGAGCCATAATGTTAGGGCAGCAGCTCTAGGCAGATTCATACCCAAACCTATAGACAAATGTATCTCATTCTTCAATCAAGTAAAGAAAAGGCAAAACATTGTATGGAATAAGAAGTGTAAGGCAGTGTTCCAAAACTTAAAAGACCATCTGGTTAGCACTACTATATTATCAAAACTAGTAACAGGTGAAAACTTATACATTTATTTAGATGTAACTGATCAGGCCATTAGTGCTACAGTGGTATGAGAGGATGAAGGGATATAAAGGCCTATCTATTTCACTGGCAAGCAGCTATCGGGGGCAGACCTAAGCTGTTTAATTGTCGAAAAAATAGTGTATAATTTGCTCCTTACAGCGTGAAAGCTAGGACATTATTTTCAATTTAATTCGAATTTTAAAATTCAATTTAATTTAATTAAATCTTAATTCACAAAATTTCAAAAAATTCAATTCGAATCAACTCGAATTCTAAAATTCAATTAAATTAAATCTTAACTCACAAAATTTCAATTTAATTCAACATCTCAAAAACTATTTATTTGTATCGGTTTCAAATATAGATTCGTACTACAAATCAAACCATTCCGATTTCAATAGATTTCACAGTTTAAATATTCAAACCCTTACAATAACTCAATTTTGATAAATTTCATTTATATTTCAAATTCAACTTTACCATTGAAATATTTACTTAATAAATCCAATGATATTTAAATGAAATCTCAAATTATAATTTAAATAAAACTAAATATCCCATTTTGATTTATTTAAATTTGAAAATATCCATTTAATAATCCTAAACAAAAATTAACTTATAAGTCATATCTTCAAAATCTCAAATTACATAAATTTCAAATCGATTTTATTTGAGTATAGTTCTTAAATAATTACAATTTCAAATTTATCTTTCCAACCCTTAATTTATTAAAATTATATAAAAATCTACTTTTAAAATATAATTTTATATAAATGCTTAAAACATTATATATTAATTAAATTAAACTTTATTAATATAAAGATTATTATCAAATTTATTTTTATATTAAATATACTTTTAAAATTGAAAAATTATAAATAAAATTTTAAGACTTATTGTTTCAAAACTAACTTATAAATTTAAAATTTTCAACCGTATAAATTTAAAATCAAAATTTTGGACATATATTATATATTATATTTTGAAAAATCGGTATTTATAAAACTATATATTTCTTTCAAAACTTTGGAAATCATTTTCATAATATAGACCAATGGTGTGCGTATATAATTTTCTATCCTATGGTTAAGTGATAGGGATATTTATCATTTCAATCCGAAATTTAAATATCTACGGGTATATATCATTTCAACCCGCAATCCCAAATTCAAAGTCAATGAAAATCGCTTGGGTTTATCATTTCATCTCATTACGATTTTCTTCTATTATACAAGATTGTCCGGGTAGTGTCATTTTAACCCATAAGGAATTTTATACTAACAGGGAACTTGTAGAGTAGGAGAAAATATGATAATAATATAACATGTTAACAACATGCATATATCATCAGTGATAAATTAAATATAAACAACAGGATAAGGTATAATTTCTCATTGGTGAACAGATATAGATAATGCATATTATGTATAACAATTATCTAATTGAGAAATTTGATATTTATTTGTGAAATTTACTTTATAAAAATCATAAGTTAAAGGGTATTTAAATGACCATTTTTAAGTGGAAAATATGAAATTTTATAAGTTAAAATGGTTTAAATTTAAATTTAATTGTTGCTGAATTTCTATTGTAAATCTGGAAATTCTTTTAGTAGCACTTCAGAAATGCTATCGTTTCTGAAAATGAGCTAAAATCTGGAGTACATGAATCTGCAGTACTTCGTAAATGCTATAGTTGCAGAAGTGAACTAAAAGGCTAAATTTAACTAAGTGATATTATAGGACTTTGTAAGTGTCGTAGTTGCAGAAACTAAATTAAAATATGAAACTAATAAACGTCTACAATAGCACTTGATAAGTGCTGCAGTTGGCTGAAATGAGATTTTTGAACTAAAACTGAACTATTATAGCAGTTTTTAAATGCCGTCTTTAATGAATTGATTTGTTTTCAAATGTAAATTACCGCAACATTTTCTATGTGCCACAAAAGCTGAAATTTCACGATTTTAATGTATTTAAGTGAACAAATGAGCTCATAAAAGGCTAAGTTTTTGGGAATTGAATATTTGATTTGTAAATATAACGACTTCACTTTTTAATGGTTTAAAATGAGTATTTTGATTTGAAATATAAACCATCTTGAAATGTGATTTGGAATGATATTTAAATTATATAAAAATGAATGAGGTTTTGAAAAGATATGATATTTTGATATTTTGAAATGGATTTGAAATGATGTTTGAAATGATCTTTGATTTTCGAAGTATAAAATGCCGTTTTGAAATTTATATCCATGGGTTATAATAACGATTGGTTGTTGAAGTGACTGGGATCAGATATGGACATACTCTCTGTCGATACCAAAAACCACTTTAACAACTGTGTACGCGGTGGAGATTCCAGAACGAAGTAGGATGGTGGCGGCGATCCTATTATTGTATGAACGTGGACCCGACTCCCATGAGTTGGCTTAAGGTGGCTAAAACAGGAGTGATCGACGGGCTAAGTGAGGTCATTCCTCCTATCGGACACACTTCTTCGATACCATCTATTACTTTTGTGATTGATTGGGTGCACCCTTCGATTTTAGGAGTGTGGCTCGAGGTGGGCGGTAGTGGCTGCTATGCGTTACCACCAGCCCTGAAGCGTAATTATTATATCTACCTTGGCATTGCCTAGTTGTGCCGTGTCACCTACCATAGCGAGCTTTACTACGAGTTTATTTCTTCTACCGTAGCCCATGGAGTATTTAGGGTAGCCTCCCGATCTAGAGGTATGCTGATACTGGATGGACTATTGGGACTATTATGTGTTGAGGGCTATATGGGTAACCCTTTAATGCCATTTAAAAGTAAGTTTATTTTATTATAGACATTATTATAATAGCGCAATATTACTAAATAGTAAATAGTTTAACGGATCCTTAGAGGATGGGCGGTCCCAAGCATCCTTTAAGTTACTTTTACTTTATTACAATTCACTTGAGTTGATTTACATTGTGTAAGTATGTTTGTCCTGACTCGAGTGTTTTATGTTTTGCTTTACGCTCGGGTCATCCTGAGTATTCACAGCTTTGGATTTCTCTTTATGGAGCTAGCAATCGTTGAAGATTCTGCTTATCTTGTTATCCGTCTATTTCAGTTTCAGTTGTTCTGTTTCAACTTTTGTATTAGTGGATATCTATGTATTGGGATTTCTATTGTATTTGTTTTCAGACTGATATTATGTATTTGTTTCAGACTTTATTATAGTAGCTTCATGAACTACTATGGTATTTTAAATTTCCACTACGATTTATTCTGATATTTCTTTGTCTGTGATTCTACGAATGATTTTATTTGATCCAAATTTTATTACAATCTGTTATTTTGAATTATTCAAGTCTGGCATATGTGGATTATTGTCGATTTGAATGGTCCTAAATAGTGGGTCGTTACAGTTGGTATCAAAGCTTTGGTACTTAGGCAAACCATAACCTGCAGAGCAAAAAACTCATTAGAAATAGGGTAGAAATGCCCTAGAATGAGTGAAATCAATCTCAGAATCATTTCTTTGTGAGAGAACATATTTTCAAAGTATAAAATGATTTTCAAAATGATTTTCAGTGGATTTTTTTCAAAGATTATTTTGATAGAAAATTTTTCTTGTTTTAAAAGCAATTTTCTAAACTTCCTTCCTTTCGTATCTACCTTGTTAGTATTTTCTTTCATTAGGATGTTCATCCAAGTGAATTTTATCTTATCTTATCTTTGTCTTCTCTGTACTTTGTCCTAAATTCATTCTTGATTTTCCAGGATGAATCATGGAAATGCCAGAGGTAGGGGTCGTGCTATTACCCCAGTTCCTCAGCCTGCTGCACCTGTTAGATTTAATGTTCTTTGTAAGGAATTCTCTCAACTTGGTGGTACCAAGTTTTTGGTTCAGAGAGCATTATAGAAGCTCAGCAATGGTTATGGAGTTTAGAGAGGATATTTACAAGTATTGAGATTACTGATGCCTAGAAGCGTCAGTTAGCAGCATGGCAGTTCCAGGAGGCTGCCCTAGATTGGTGGGAGTCTGTTACGACTAACACCGTCGAGGCTGATATTACTTGGGAGCAGTTTAGGTATCCTTTGTGTTTTCTTGAATTTTGTTCCTATTTTTCTTTCTTTTGAATCTATCTTAAGTTGTTCTGTATCTCTTTTCTAGGGAGGCTTTTATGGAAAAATGGATGCCAGAAGCCGGTAAATCTCAGCTTTATCGTGAATTCATGGATCTCAAGTAGGGTACCATGTCCTTTTCTGAATATAAGAGGAAGTGCAATGAACTTTTCAAGTTTGGACCTAGCCTGATAGACACTCCTCTCAAGAAGAATGAGAAGTTCATAGCCGGTGCTTGTCCCGCGTATTATGATCGTCTCATTTCTCATGTTCATGGCACTTTTACCCAGCTTATGGATATGGCTATCCGATATAAGAACCATACTTCTAAGGGTCATGCTATTGTTGGTGCTCCTTCATCTCAGCCTTCCTCTACTAATTCTAGGAAAAGAAAGCCTAACTACCAGCAGCAGAAAAAGAATTGGCTCAAGCATGTGGGTTTGGGATCTTCATCATCTTCTCCTTCTCAGAGGCAGCCTTTTGATCTTTCTTCCATCACCTGCTTCAAATGTAATCAGAAGGGACACTATGCCAATAGTTGCCCTAGTTTAGTTGGTGCTATTGTTCCTCCTCCAGCTCAGTTGACTAGGCGTGATCTATGTTATATCTGTCTTCAGCCTGGTCATTTCAGAAAGGATTGCCCTACCCAGCAGAAGGGTAATCCTTCTTGTATATTCGCTGCCACCTCTGCATCTTCTCCAGCTCCTGCACCTTCTCCTGCTCCTGGTGATGATCAATGTACTCTTCAGGGCACCTTTTCTTTATTTCATCATCCTGTTCATGTTATATTTGATACTGGAGCTTTCCACAGTTTTAATTTTATGGATTTGTGTGATAAGTCTAAGCATCTCCTTTCTCTTGAGTATGCTTCTGTACCTTTATGTGTTTCAAATCCCATTGGGGGCCCCGCCAACCTTAATCGAATTTGTAAGCAAGTGAAACTTCTCTATTCTGATCATCACTTTAGTGGTGATTTCTATGTTCTAGGCTTCGATGCTTTTGATCTATTGCTTGGAAGTGATTGGCTTGGTAGGCATGATGCCCATATCTCTTGTAAAGCCTGGCCTGTTTATCTTGTTGACGATCAAGGAAATTCCTTGACTATTTAGTGACGCATGCCTCAGGATTGTGCTGGCAGTTTTATTTATTCTCTGGATTCTTCTCCCGGTGATCTTGATTCGATTCCTATAGTTAGACTCTATCCCGATGTATTTGGTGAAGTCACTTCTTTACCTCCTAAGAGGGAAATTTTAGTTTTCATATTGATCTTATTCCTGGTGCTCGACCTGTAGTTCTTCCTCCTAGAAGAATGGCACCCCGCTAGAAGGTTGAGTTAGGAAAGCAAATTGAGGACTTAGCTTCCGAAGGTCTGATTAGACCTAGCTTTTCAGAATGGGGTGCAGCGGTGGTTTTCATAACTAAGTCCGATGGTTCTTTGAGGATGTGTGTTGATTATAGGGAGCTGAACAAGCTTACTATGAAAATAGATATCCAATGCCTCGCATCAATGACATGTTTGATCAGCTTTATGGTGCCACTATTTTCTCTCAGTTAGATCTTGCCACAGGTTTCCACCAACTCAAGGTCGCTGAAGAAAGTATTCCCAAGACTGCTTTCTGCACTGAGAATGGGTTCTATGAATGGTTAGTCATGCCTTTTGGTTTGACTAATGCTCGTTCTTTCTTTGTTGATTTGATGAATCGTGTCTTTCGTGATGTGCTTAATAAATTTATTCTAGTCTTTGTTGATGATATCTTTGTCTTCTCTAAGACCAAGGAAGAGCATGAGTCGCATTTGAAATCTGTTCTGGAGACTCTCAAAAATCATCAGTTGAAGCCTAAATTTTCTAAATGCCATTTCTGGAAGAATGAAGTCCGATTCCTTGGACATATTGTTTCTAGTAATGGAGTTTCAGTTGATCCAGTCAAGATCGCTACGATCAATGTAAGTTTTTCTTTTCTCTCTTTTCTTTTATCATTTAAGTATCCTATCTTTTTGGCTGTCCTTATTTTCTCCCTATTCTATTATGGGATTGGGAAACTCCTCAGACTCCATCAGATATTCGTAGTTTTTTGGGCCTTGCCGGTTACTACTGGAGATTCATTGAGAATTTTGCTCGGATAGCTGCACCTCTCACTGCTTTGACTCATAAGAATGATAAGTTTATCTGGGATAGGAAGTGTGAAGCTGCATTCAATGAGTTAAAGAGCAAGCTAACTTCTGCCCTAGTTCTTACCGTTCCGAATGGAAGTGAGGGATTGACGGTATACACTGATGCTAGTCATAAGGGATTAGGTGCTATTCTCATGCAGGATGGTAAGCTCATTGCCTATGCCAGCCGTCAGTTGAAAACCCACGAGGAAAATTATGCTACTCATGATTCAGAGTTGCTTGCTGTTGTCTTTGCTTTGAAGCTTTAGAGGCATCATCTTTTGGGAACTAAGTTTGAACTTTTCACCGATCATCAGTCTCTGAGATATATCTTCACCCAAAAGGATTTGAATAAGAGGAAAGTTCGTTGGCTTGACTTTCTGGCTTCTTACGACCTCGATATTAGCTATACCCCCGGTAAAGTTAATGTTGTGGTCGATGCTCTGAGTCGGAAAAAGGCTTTGTTGTGTCAGCTTGTCGTTTCTTCTTCTCCTCTTTTATATCGTACCATGGCTAAGCAAGATGAGGATGAGATGCTTAGATTGATGAAGGAGAGTGTTCATAGTAGAGATGGTGGTAGTAGTGGAGCTCAGATCGATGATAGAGGGATTTTGAGGATTAATGGTAGGATTTGTGTCCCAAATGTTGATGGATTGAGGCAAGAGTTACTTCGGGAGAATAATCGATCCAGACTTTTTATTCATTCTGGTGTGTCGAAGATGTATCAGGATATGAAGAGGATTCATTGGTGGAAGGGTATGAAGCATGATATCTCTGTCTTTGTTAGTCGGTGTGTGACTTGTCAGCAAGTCAAAGCCGATCATCAAAAGAACCCTGGTTTATTGCAGCCACTTGAGATTCCCAATTGGAAGTGGAAACAAGTTTCCATGGATTTCATTGTTGCATTACCGAGGACTAGGAGGGGTAATGAGAGTATCTGGGTTATTGTGGATAGACTGACCATGTCCGCTCATTTCATTCCGGTTAAGTCTACTCGTTCTTCTTCTAGCTTGTTTGAAATCTACATGAGAGAGATTGTTAGTCTCCATGGTGTTCCTCTCAGTATTGTTTGTGATCGTGATCCTATCTTTACTAATTAGTTTTGGAAAGCTTTTCAAGAATCTTTGGGTACTCATCTGAATCTGAGCACTTCTTACCATCCACTGACCGGCGGTCAAACTGAAAGAGTGAATCAGATTCTCGAGGATCTTCTTCATGCTTGTGTGCTTGATTATGGAGGATCTTGGGAAGATCATCTCCATCTTGTCGAATTCACCTATAGTAATAGTTATAAGGTATAATATAACCTTCTGTTTTAAGCTTATCTTAATCCTTTATTTATCTCATTCCATTTTTGAATTCAGGCCAGTATTAAAATGTCTCCATTTGCTGCTCTTTAGGATGACCTTGTAGATCTCCATCTTGTTGGGTTGAATCCGGTAATCGTTTGGTTCTTGGTCCTTATGTGATTTTGGAGGCTTCTGAGAGAGTTGAGGAGATTAAGAGGAAGTTGAGATCTGCTCAAGATAGGCAGAAGAAGTGCGTTGATAGGTGTAGGCGGAGTTTAGAGTTTGCTGTTGGTGATCAGGTTTTCCTTAAGGTCTCTCCCTTGAGGAATGTTATTCACTTTGGTCGCAGAGGGAAGCTTTCTCCTAGGTTCATTGGTCCTTTTCGCATTGTGGAAAGCATTGATTCTTTTGCTTATCGTTTGGTTTTGCCCGGGAAGCTTTCTGGAGTGCAAGATGTATTCCATGTCTCTCATCTTCATGGGTATCTTCATGATCCATCTCTTATTGTCCAGCCTTCTGCTCTTGATAGTTTGGATATTGAGCCTAATCTGACTATCGAGAGGAAGCCACTTCATATTTTCGACAGAGATACGAAGTAGCTAAGAAGGAAATCTGTTATTCTGGTCAAAGTACAGTGGAGTACTGATGATGTAGATTGTACTTGGAAGACGGAGGAGAGCATTCGTGCTTCGAATCCGGAATTGTTTATTTCAGGTACTATTTGTTTTCTATCTTGTTTTTCCTTATTTTCCTTGTTGGTTCTTTTCGAGGACGAAAAGATTTGAGTGGGGGAGAGTGTAACAACCCTAGATTTTTGATAATATTTTTAAATTCGATTTTATTTCATTATGAAAATATTTTAAATTTTATTTTATTTCAAGATTTTATTTTTAAAACATTTTCAAAGTGTAGTAGAAATTTTTCCAATACTAGTTGTATTTTTGTTTAGAATTTTAATCCTAGTTTTAATTTAATAAACTATTTTCTTATTTTTTCTATTTTTCCTAAAAATTATTTATTTATTTCATTTCTACTTTATTTAGTGTTCTTTTTTATTTATTTACTTAATTTTTCTTTTGGTTTATTTGAATAAAAGAAATTGGAAATTCTAAGAGACAAAAACCTTTTAACTTGTGACTTTTCAAAGCTTTGTTCTTCATTTTCTTTAGCCATCCATTCTCCTTGATAGCCATGAGTTTTATTTTTAATTTCACGTGTGAAAAAATCTCATTCCATCACAACTTTCGGCTATTTTCAGATCTAAAAAAAGGTAATGGCTTCTTCTCTTTTTTTTTACTTTTCTTCTCTTCATTTTTATAATGATTTTTCCATTGTTTTGCTTGATCTTCTTGTGCTTTGCTCGGCCTACACCCCTCACCCCCTTCACCGACCACCACATCACTTCCTCCCCATCACCATACATTTCCTGAACCCCTCCTCCTCTGACCAAGAATGGCCGTGACCATTCCATGGAGCAAACACCATAAAAATTGCAAAACAACCCTTGAAACATGCATAGCCGAGCTTGTTTTTCACCATCCCCTTCATATATTGCTTAGGCCACACCCTTAGCCACCAACACCAGCAAGATCACCACCTCTGGCAATCACTTCAACGACCACCAGATCTGTACATGCCAAGGCCATGCTCAATTCATGCATGGCCGAGCCTAAAGGTTGCACAAAAACTCCTCTTTTTGCCTTGCCTTTGACCTTCCTTTACCTAGAAACTCCTACCCCTTCACTTCTCCTTATTGTCGTGCATATATGCCATACCCGTGCCAAAGAACCATCATGGCCGAACCAAAAAAGTATTGTGGCTAGGCAAAAGTGGTTGGTGGTCAAGCAAAATCGATTGGAAAGCTTGGTGATGTCTTTTGTAAACTCTATTTCCATCTTGTTCCAATAATTTTGGTAGTGTATTTATATTTATATTTTTCTTTATTTTGTTGTCAAATGTAAGGTTAATATCTTGGCTCTCTCCACTCGAATCAAAAGTCGTGCTATCGTGCTTTTTGAATTTTTGTATGTGTGTATGAATTGCTTGCTCCAGCTTGAAAAAGTGAGTATTCACTCATGACATTTATACTTATATAAATTGTGAATTGACAACAAATGAATGTGTAGAATTGCTTTATCATGTTATATCTACCTGTGATACGAATCATATGATGTTAACCCTATTTATAAACTTGTCATATCATATGTTACTGCCATATGTTGTTATACTGTTTATTTATATCTGTTTCTCACATTGCAAGTTCCTTGAAGAATAGAATCACTATGGGTTGAAATGATACATACCCTAATGGACTTTAGAATAGGAAAAAATAATTATGGGCTGAAATGATAGGCCTGAGCGATTTTTATTCATTTTAATTGACTTGGGATTGCGGGTTTGAAATGATTGAACCTGGATTTTCTCTGCAAATTACGAATTGAAATAACATATTATTCGTATCACTTGACTTAGGTTAGAAAATATTATAAAGACCAATGGTTATTATATATATTTTTCTAGAATTTTTAAAGTATTTTAAAAATATAAAAATATGATAATTTTTTTTAGATTTGAATTTAAAATGACTTAATAAAGTGTTATCGATTTTTCAATGAATTAAAATGGTTAAATAAATGAATGCTTAAAAGTGTAATTTGAAATATAACTTGACTTGAAAATATGAAATTTGGTTTAAAAATAAAAGTTAAGTTAAGAAATCAAATGGAAATTAAGTTTAATTTATGATATGGTAAATTAAACTTAAGTGTAAAGTAAATGCAATAATTTGGAAAAATTGTACATTGATTTTTATAAGTAAAATATTGAGAAATTTGATATTTATTCGTTAAATTTACTTTATAAAAATCATAAGTTAAAGGGTATTTAAATGACCATTTTTAAGGTGGAAAATATTAAATTTTATAAGTTAAAATGGTTTAAATTGAAATTTTATTGTTGCTGAAATTCTATTGTAAATTTGGAAATTCTTTTCGTAGCACTTCAAAAATGCTATCATTTCTGAAAATGAACTAAAATCTGGAATAAATGAATATGCGACACTTTGTAAGTGTTGTAGTTGCAGAACTGAACTAAAAGGCTAAATTTAACTAAGTGATATTACAGCCCTTTGTAAGTGCTATAGTTATAGAAACTACATTAAAATCTGAAACTAATAAAAGGCTATAGTAGCAATTGATAAGTGCTGCAGTTGGCTGAAATGAGATTTTTGGACTAAAATAGAACTATTACAGCAGTTTTTAAATGCTATCTTTGCTGGACCGAACTGTTTTCAAATTTAACTTACCGTAGTAATTTCTAAGTGCCACGAAAGTTGAAATTTCACTGTTTTAATTTATTTAAGTGAATAAATTAGCTCAGAAAAGGCTAAATTTTTCGGAATTGAATATTTGATTTGTAAATATAATGACTTCACTTTTAAATGGTTGAGAATGAGTAATTTATTTGAAATATAAACCATTTTGAAATGTGATTTTGAATGGTATTTAAATTAAATAAAAATGAATGAGGTTTTGAAAAGATATGATATTATGATATTTTGAAATGGATTTGAAATGATATTTGATTTTCGAAGTATAAAATACGATTTTGAAATTTATAACCACGGGTTATAATAACAATTGGTTGTTAAAGAGATCGGGATCGGATACGGACATACTCTCTGTCGATACCGAAAACCACTTTAACAACTATGTACGCGGTGGAGATTCCAAAATGAAGTAGGATGGTGGCGACGATCCTATTATGGTATAAACGTGGACCCGATATGTGTTGGCTGAAGGTGGCTAAGACAGGAGTGATCGATGGGCCAAGTGAGGTCATTCCTCCTATCGGACACACTTCTTCGTTACCATTCTATTACTTTAGTGATTGATTAGGTGCACCCTTTGATTTTGGGAGTGTGGCTCGAGGTGGGCGGTAGTGGCTGCTATGCGTTACCACCAGTTCGGAAGCGTAATTGGTATATCTACCCTGGCATTGCCTAGTTGTGCCGTGTCACCTACCATAGCGAGCTTTACTATGAGTTTGTTTTTCTCCCGTAGCCCATGGAGTGTTTATTGTAGCCTAGCGATCTACAGGTACGCTGATACTGGATGGAGTACTGGGACTATTATGTGTTGAGGGCTATATGGGTTACTCTTTAACGCTATTTAAAAGTAAGTTTATTTTACTGTAGACATTATTATAATAGTGCAATATTACTATATAGTAAATAGTTTAACGGATCCTTAAAGGATGGGCGGTCCCAAGCATCCTTTAAGTTACTTGTACTTTATTATAGTTTACTTGAGTTGGTTTACATTGTATAAGTATGTACGTCCTGACTCGAGTGTTTTGTGTTTTGCTTTACCCTCGGGTCATCCTGAGTATTCGTAGCTTTGGATTTCTCTTTCTGGAGCTAGGAATCGCTAGAGATTTTGCTTATCTAGTTATCTATCTATTTCAGTTTCAGTTGTTCTGTTTAAGCTTTTTTATTAGTGGACTTCTATGTATTGAGAATTCTATTGTATTTGTTTTCAGACTGATATTATGCATTTGTTTTGATACTTTGTTATAGTAGCTTCATGAACTATTATGGTATTTTAAATTTCCGCTGCGAGTTATTCAGATATTTCTGTGTCTGTGATTCTGTGAATGATTTTATTTTCTCCAAATTTTATTACAATATGTTATTTTGAATTATTCAAGTCTGACATGTGTGGATTATTGTCAATTTGTATGGTCCAAAACAGTGGGTCACTGCAATAAAGAGGAGAGCAAGCATTCATATGTAAATTATATATATTTTCTCCCTTCAGAGCAAAAAAAGTATGTAAAGAAGAAAGCAAACTAAAGGACAAACCAAAAATATATTTGGAACCATATGAATGCTGAAATTTATGGCTTGAACTTACAAAGTAATAAAAGCAGCGATTGTTTGTTTTCAAATGGTAGATAGATGAAAGGACAGATGGAAACTAAAAGATTTTAAAATGGGTTACGATATGGTCTAACGTTTTATAGATTTATCCGTTCCTCGGACTTCGAAACACACAAATATACTACGGAGATCAACACAATGAGACGATCAAAACGGTATACAGATATCATTGATATGATCATTCTATCAAAAGTTGACATTCAGTACCTAAAATGCTGTTAAAACTTCGGAAATAAGATAAAAGGAGCAATAGCAGTCCAAATTTGACGAAAAAAAATATGACGTCTCACTTAGAAGATGATTTACAAATTTATTATATAAAAATATTCAAGTTTGCAAATATTTTATTATCATCAAATATTAACTGATTTAAATTTAAATAAAATTACCCAACAAAATAAACTTCTATATTATCTGATGAAAATCTGACATTTGCTACGTTTAAATAGAAGTATTCCAAATATCAAAGTTTCATTTCAAAATTCAACTTGTTTAATTTAAGTAAAATTTCAGTTAATTACGTTATAAATACCATTAAAATTTATGGGTCATTACACTCTCCTCCACTCAAAACTTTTCATCCCCAAAAAGAAAAATAGATTTGAAATATAAAATACAATAATTAATTTTTGAACCATATAAATTTCATTAGTTTTTAAATTGATTTATATGCAATTAATTGATTTCAATTCAAGATATTTTCATTCAGTTGATTTAATTTCAATTTATTAAATTCATATATATAAAATAAGAAAAATGATATATAACTTATATAAATTCATATATACAAAACAAACTGATCTTATATATAAACTAATATATAATTTACATACTTGTAAACATGGAATACAAACGTAATACATACAATGTATAACAAATCAAGTTTTCAAAATCTCTTTACATATTGTATAATTTACATAATTAACTGCAGTGGGCTGGTTTCAACAATCTATATCTTATCACGAGAACGGTAAAACGAAACCCCAAACTTACACACACACACACACACACATATATATATATATAATAAAATAGTACTTATATACAGATACTTTAAATACCATATATATTACGTAATAAGCTAATACATATACAATATATAATAACAACATATATACTTTATACATAAAAATAGAACTCATATATACAAATACCTTTATAAATAAAGAATGGGAGGCGTATGCTAGTCTTGCATGTGTGAGAAAGAGGATGCGCACAGAGGTGGATATGGAAAGGTGGCGGGTTGCGTGAACAAAGCAGAGGTCAGGGAGGTGGGAGGCTTGGGCACGGAGGAGAGAAGGGGAGGGTGATGGAGGCACTGGCCATGGTGGAGAGGGACTTGGGTGGCACAAGTTGAAGATGATGTCGTGCGGGTAGGTGAGGTAGAAGACTCGACCGAGAGAGAGGGAAAAGAGGGGTGTTTGGACGGTGGAGAGAGGTTCAGGCTTGAGGGGAAGCACAGGTCGAGGTGGCGAGCACAGGAAACAGCTCGAGTTGCAAGTAGAGCTCGGGTTTCAGGGTTTGAGGGGGGAGGCCTCGACAAGGCTCGGCGGCAAAATGAGGAGTGAAAGGCGGGCAAACAGGATGAGGAAAGCAGGCATTCATATGTAAATTATGTATATATTCTTCCTTTAGAGCAAAACAAAATGAATGTGGAGCCAGAATGCAAACTAAAGAACTAACCAGTAATATTTTTGGAACCATATGAATGTTAAAAGTCATGGATTAAACTTACAAATTAATAAATGCAGTGATTGTTTGTTTTGAAACGGTAGATGGATTAAAGGAAAGATGGAAACCAAAAGGTTTTAAAAGGGTTACCATTACGGTCCAATGTTTTATAGATTTCATCGTTCCTCGTACTCCGAAACACACAAACAAATATACTATGGAGATCAGCATGACGAGACGATCAAAACTGTATATAGATTTCAGTGATATGATCATCCTGTCAAAAGTTGATATTCGGTATCGAAAATACTTCTAAAATGCTGATAATAAGGTAAACGGAGCAATAGCAGTCCAAATTTACGAAATGAAATATGACGTCTCACTCAGAAGATGATTTACAAATTTATTATATAAAAATATTCAGGTTTTGAAATATTTTATTATCATCAAATATTAACTGATTTAAATTTAAATAAAATTACATAACAAAATAAATTTTCATATTATTTGATGAAAATCTGACATTAGCTGCGTTTAAACAGACGTATTCCAAATATCAAAGTTTCATTTCAAAATTCAACTTATTTAATTTCAAGCAAAATTTCAGTTAATTACGTTATAAAAACCGTTAAAATTTACGGGTCGTTACAATATAGGTTGTTTGCATCATACTTTTAAAAGGTTTTCAAAAGAAATGCATTTATATAGGAGGTTACGATTTAGAATCATTCTACATGCATATTTTCTATGTGGTGATGTAGTAATACACTATGCCCTTGTGCACATTTGGTTGCAAAATTGGTTGTACTCTCATTGGTTGTGTAGTTTAGGATAATTAGGAGCCAAAACCTTGACTTAGTCATTGGTGAAATTTTGGGGACGAATTTTTTTAAGGATGGAAGAATGTAACACCCAATAATTGGGCGTTAGTTATTTAATTAGTTAGTTAGTTAATAAGGCACCAAAAATGGAATTTTTGCAAACGATGTAATTTAGCAAAGAAAGTTAACTTGTATCATTACGTTGATGGCAAAATACTGAGCAACTTTCATATTTGGAGTTTTGTGATCGGAATCCAAATGAAGAAGTTAAAAGAAAAACAAATTCAAAATGAAAATAATTAAATAAGAAAAAAAATAATGTTTATAATAATCAATCGAGCCCATAAGCCGGCCTGCCATTAGGTTCTGTCGATCCATAGTGGCCGACTGTTGCTCAATGGACGGTCGACCGATTGCATATAGGAAGCTACGGTTAGCCTATGTCACAACGATCTAGAACTAATATTTTAAATCGAACATTGCTGGTTGATTCTAGCACCTATAAATTCAGGTCTAGCCCTCCTTTCTCTTCTCATATTTTTATGGAGGTAGTAGCGAAGCTCCTCCATTTCTTCTTCTCCACTTTCTTTCCAAATTATAAAGATAAAGTATTTGTATCTATATTCATATAAATTAGAGAAGAGTACAAATCTAATAAAAAGGAGAAGAGAATCAACCATATGCGTATTTGAGGTAATATATATATGTATGTATCTGTGTGTGTGTGTGTGTATATATATATATATATATATGTATGTATGTATGCATGTATATATGTATGTATGTATCTATTTTCTCTCCCTATCCCAAATCTCTTCTCAGATCTGTAATTCTAATATAGCATATACCATTTTATACACATCTTTTGGATTACAAAGCATTTGAAGACGAATCAAATGTTCTACTTCAGATCTGGAGATTTGGATCACTTTTAAAAGGTAAGTAGGAAATTTTATAGATTGTTATAATGTAAGTATTATATGATTGGTGTTTATTTGATTTTTATGCCTAATTGGATAATTGTATATAAGTTGTAGGCAATAAATTGAATATAATCTTTATATAGTAAATATCCCTACATAATCTTGTTTGTGAATTGATTTAGCATGGTTTACAACCTGATCTAGAAATTAGTTCCAAAAGTAAGGATCTAAAATATTGATTTGAATGAAATTTATTTTAGGTATGAAATAGTTTGTATAATAACGTTAATAATTTCCATTATTACCATAATCTTATTGGAATGTAAAATTTTCTATGTTTGGAATTATTGAAATTTAAATCCGCTTAATATTTGTAAATTAGTTTGATTTCTATCCCTTTTAGAAAAAACAACATTTGATCTAGTAAGGAATATTTGCAAATAGAATGGGAAATAGTGTGTAAAGAATGAATTCTTTCTAAATTACACTATCTATTCCTATAATAAAAACAAAATACTATCCCTTGTAATTTCAAATAATGTAATCTTTGATATTTTAAAGTTAAATCTTTTGTTTTGGATTAATTTATGAAATTATAGCGGATAATCTTTTTAGATACGATTCCAACAATTTAACGGGGAAAAGAATATTCTAGTGAAGGTATATAAATAGAACATATTTCATAAAAGTAAATATTTGTATGTAATTTACTTTATTTGTAATAATTAAATAAAAAGCTAATAACGATACTTGCATGTAATATTCGCATTTAGGATGATTAACTAGTGGGAAAAGAATTTAAAAGGTTGTAACTCAAATAAATGGTAATACATATGGAAGTTGCAATAATTTGATAGGGTTAAAGGATTATTGGGATTGATAAAAATGGCATAGATATAGAAGGTTACTTATTAAAAAATAGTAATCATACATAAATGTCTTAGGAAACTTCCGTTAGGATTTTATGGGCAAACTGATATTTATGAGAGTTAAACGTGGATTTATACATAGACAAATATTTAAGCTAAATCTTATTGCCTTAAATGAAAAGAGAATTAGTAAACTAAGTCCAATATCTACCTAAGATAATATAAGTGTTTTCTCCAAAAATTGGCATAAACACCCAATAGAAGTTTTGAAGAGAAATAAATAAAGAATATCAAATGAAAATAGAGGATAATAATAAAGAAATAGCAGTAAATTGAACGAATAACACGCACACGATGATTTATAGTGATTTGGCATTGTTTTCCTAGGTCCACTTTGAACAGATTACTTTATTAATCACTTGATAAACCAAGTACAATAGGGATCATATGAAAATCCTTAGTTACAAAAGAATGTAAAGAATTAGCGGCATAAAAGTCCTGAAAATGAACAACCAAGCCAATATTAATAAACAAAGATGGTCAAATATCTCCAATTAGCCTCCAAATTTCATGCCAATTGGATCAGGAGAACTTGAATTATTGCTTGATATTTGCTTCAACATGGATTTCTTACAGATCCCCACCGATCCTACCAAGTGAAGAGTGTCGATCCCTTTAACTTCATCTTCTTGAGATGCGATCCCTGGGGTAGGCTCCCTTGGGACTCCATGTCTTGATCATAAGACTTCATGTGCATTGGATTTGTGGATATTGAGATATTGATTGTTTTCTATTGAAATGCTCTTACACCATGAAACACATGGATCCCTATTATGGAAGTTAATTTGTGTCGATCCCTCCTATATCTTGAACCATATTTCATACTTCGAACATTCTACCTTGCATATCTGTCAATTCCATTCAACCTCGACTTCTTGTTGTCATCTTCACTTGACTTCTAGGCCCCACAACCGTCACTTTGGACTCATCGACCTCGATTGCAATTGAATCTAATTTGTGCAATCAGTTCAGTGCAACTGGATCAAAATGACGGATAACGCTTGCAACTAAAATATGTCATATGCTAAAGATGATGTGCTTTAAACCTAGCAAGTTAGAGTCATCATAAAGAGACCCATCCAGTTTTCTAAATGGTCACTATCCTGCTGTCGAATTATTTTCCTGAAGTGTTGTTTCCCACTTTGTTCGTCACGGCGCTTGATCGGTTTTCGATAGTATAAATCCTGAGTTATATTCTGTTAATTGATATATAAGTCTGGTTCCACGAGACTAATAAGCTTTGGTTATCTGATTTAGCCTCGAACTAAAAAGCTTTAGGTTTGATTTCAATTTATGTCGATTTCAAAAATTGAACTTTTAGACTATACACGTGCACATTCAGATACACGTCCTTAATGTTGGCTCCCGGATGCGTTCGTACGCTCATGGGTCATCACTAGTTTTCATTGAGTAAGATGCAATTTTATTGTATTTTGAACATACGTGCTTTGAATAATTTCCATGTCTATGTTCTTTTGCATACTTTCTCATAACCAATCCCTTTTTTTAAGCATGTGTAAGGATCAACATATGTTTAGCCGGTCCTCCTCCTTCTTTTTATGTTTACAGCGATCGGCATATCTCTAGCCGATCCCTCTCTTTCCTTTATTTTTTCAATGCGCATGCTTATAGGGAACGATATCCTTTTCACCAATCCCTCTCTCTTTTGCTTCGAATCGATACCATGGGCTGAATCCTCATCCACATATATAAACCAACACTCTTTCCTTCCAACCTTCTCATATTCAATATTTTCATCTTCTTCCCATTTACATCCTTGCGACCGTGCCCCTCCTTGCCTCTAAAATCCGATCTTTTCCATTCCATTAAAACATCGCCTTTATCTATAAATCAAACATCCTATTTATCTATAGATTATCATTTCACCTTCCATTTGAATCATAATTCAATCTTTCTCCTCGAACCACTCGTCTATGATATATGTAGGTAGGTTTTCTCGTTTTTAAATTTTGTTTTTATGAGGAGATGATGAATTCTATCCCATTGGCGACGACTTGGAGTGCAACATGATGGACAATCAATGGCCAAACCTGCTTGGAGAAGATGAGAAGTGGGATAGAGGAGGTTTCAAAATAATAATGAAGAAAGAGAAGAAAGGAGCATATGACATAGGGTTCAGTCTAAAAGTTTTAAGGATAGAACGAGAATGTGGAAGAAGAGGGATCGATCGCCTTTGATTCTCATGGAGGAGTTGGCATTTTCTAGCTTGCATGGAGGGATCGGTAGTGTTGGTTAGCATGGGGTATCAATAGTTTTGGCCAAGCAAACGGATAGGCAAGGATCACGTGAGGAAAGGGATTAGTTGCTTTTTTTCCTCTGGGATAGGGATCGTCATTATAAACTTGGCTAATTTTAGGCTTTGAATTGAACTACATAACCAATACATAATCACTTGTTTGAGCAATTATAACTAATGCCATCTTAATGAATTTTAACATAGGATGATGATGAATAATAGGACTGGCATATGTAACGACCTGGTATTTTCAAGCATTCGCATCCATTATAAGTGTATAGGTAGACACTCATGCCGGAATTGAATTGCTCAAAAATTTGGAAAATCTTAGAATATACAGTAAATAAAATCATAGATCATAGACACAGAGTAATAATAATGCAGCGGAAGTAAAAGAGATAGTAGTTCATGAAGCTACTACATAAATATATCAGAGTTACATAAGATATAACAGAAGAAATAAAGTACAAAAGAAGTCTCAATATATAGAAATCTACTAATACAATAGCTGGAAAGGACCAACAGACTGCAAAAGATAAAACTTGACAAGTAGATAATCTCCAGCGATTCAAATCTCTAGAAAGTGGAAATCCAAATGTGACGACCCAAACTCGATGTCCAATAAACGACATCAAATTCGCATCGCCGGAGCTTATAACAACAATTAGATGAATATAAAACAGCGGAACAGAATCAATATCATAAATAATATCACTGTTACAACATCAACATAATATCCATACTATAACAGAGTACACAGTACATACACCACAATCTCCAAATACAACATCATGATAATACAACAGTGAACATATATCCAAAAGTTCTCAAATGAGAGAGATGCTAACGAACTCCAAAAAAAACTAACACCTGCAATCTCCAATAGCTCCTAAGATATATCCAAGATAAGAGCTCCAAAATACTGCTACTCCAAAATATAGAAACCTGCTACTAGGCTGCCCGTGTGGAAATAATGGGCATCCAGAGTTTAGGAAAGAAAACAATAAACTCCGGATCAGTCATGGGACTGGTATGAGTAAACAAAACAGTTGTTTTTAAATAAACAAGATTTATAAAAGAATTTTCGGAATGCTTTTAAAAATGGAACTACCATAAGACCTCCCGCCACACACACAATGCAAACGCAGAATTGGAGGAGATTTCTTCTTATGATAGTTAAATATGCTTGATACGAGGAAAGAATTCTTTGATATTATTATTAGTGCATAGTGAAGTAAAACATTTCAAAGGTAGAATATTAATCTTAGCCAGCATAGACATTTCGAACTATGCCTACTATAGCTACCATCTAAACAGTGGTGACCACCATAAGTAAATGGCAGGTTCTACAACTAAAACCGTACAGGTTTTCGTATTTGGAATTGGATTTCCAACAAATGGTCAGGCCAAGGAACTTCCCATTGCCACATGAGAACGCCTCTGGAAGGACGTCCCCGAGAACCAAACCGGATCTCTGCCAACACAAGGCCGGGTTACCCCTAACTGGGTAACTGCTGACACGAGTATGCCATCTCCCGGTCGTAACCAACCTTTAACCGGGGCCCCAGCAACAAATCACAAAACCATATATATATATATCTGCGATATCCACATAAGTTAAGTATCTGGGCTCCATACCATGATACCACCTCTATCCAGAAGGAAATGTACATACCCTAAGGGGTGTTACCTCCAATAACCTTGCCGCATCTTTCCTGTTTTGACCATTTCGGGGTGTGAGGTCCGACGAAGTCACGTCCACAAAAACACACTTTATACAAAAGCCGTGCTTTGGGTCAACAAATGATCATAGAAATGATCACCAAGATAGACGATCCTATCACAATAATCAACACAATGATCATTTCAGCAACACTCAGCATGTCACATTACCAAATTGGGAATATATCGCTGATAACTTCAACTATATAACCTCTGAGCTCGTACGTCTCAGAGAAGGGTGTTAAGCTAAAAGAATAAATTCTCCGCCACCAACAGAAATATATTTGAAAGAAATCGGCTTTATATCTCAATTTGTAGTGTCAGACATACTATCCATACAAGTCTGTTCCGGGCTCGAACATAACCGAAGGCACTTTCAAAGAAGTCCTTGCAATCCGGATATCCACAATCCTGATCGGATTCCCCATCACATATGGAGAACTCTATACCGGAGCAACTCGGTGCAGAGTCAATCGACAGATCATCCTATCGCTCTCGCAAATACCCGGTCTTCAACACCGGTCTTCAAATGCCATCCATAACGTCGAATCACATATTCGAAATGGGTTATACGACCCAAAGGTCCTTTCCCGGCTAATTCGAATAGTGAGTGTCAAATTTTAAAACATGTGGATGTCATTCACAAATATTCACAGGTTCGATGTGGGTTTCGGATAACCAACTGAAATCCTATTCCCTGTCGCATCGAAGTTTAAATGTCGTTTTACAGACAACAGGGTTTTCTCATTAATACAGAACGAATCACAATCACGGTATAATAACATGGAAATTACATCATACAGAATTACAAACAGAACAAAGATGATATCAATATAAGTTAACAACAAATAGTTAATTATTTACAAATCAAAGTGAATGGGATAAATTAACCAAATAATTATTTTATTGATTATTCAATCAATGATTTATTATTCTTAATGATAAATGAATTTATCTTAATCATCTTGATACATTGATTTTTCCTTAATTAGTTATTTTAATTGACTGCCAATTTAAATTAATTAACTTGCTTTATCTAATCAATAAATGCTTAATTATAAATTTATTTGAGTACTTAATTATTTATTAAATCAATTTTAATTACAAACTTTAAATCATTCTAAATTCCCTTTCAAAACTATTGATAAAAATTGTTTGCCTTAATTTCCATTTTTGAAAATCTGTTTTATACTTTTAAAAATTAATTTATTGTTACATTTGAATTTAATGTAAATTAATTTAAATTTCTTCTTTTAAAATTTAATCATTTAATTAAAGAATTAACAATTCTAAAACATTTGTTAAATAATTTAACTTAACTAAATTTATATTATTTTCATTGCAACACAAAATCCTCTTGAAGATTTTTAAATGGGCTTAGCCCATCATAAACAACCCGTGTACAAAGGTCTCGAGCCCATCCCCTTCCTCTTCTCACTCCCCAGTTTCTTATCTCCTCTCAGTTTCTTTTTTTTTTCTTTAAGTCAAAGACCTTAGCTAATAAAAATAGCTTCAGGAAAAACTCGTTCGAACACGAGTATCCACTCGAAGCAAACCAAGAAAAAACTCGAGCAAAACCCCTGCCCTCCTCAACACTTTCCCGAGCCTCTTCTCTCCCTCCCACGTCTGTTCCTTCTTCTTCTTTTCTTTTCTTTTTTTTTCAGTTTAAAAACTTAATTTGTACAGGGCCAACACCTTTGAACGCGAGAAAACCCGAAGCCCTTCACGAATTTTTCTGAGTCTTCCCCGAAACCAGGCACACGTGAAAACTGCCTGACACCCACACCACCGCTGTGCACGTGCACATCGTCACGGCGCCACTCCAGTGGCCATTGCGATCGCCAGCAAACCACGATGCATCCCTACATACGAGATTAAAACAAACTTCCTCACGAAATTGTAAAAATTGGAATTTGCCTGAAGCGTGCGCCAACCATAAAAAAATGCGTCATCCCCAATCACCTCGGCCTCGCGACGCCGTCCACCTGACACCGCGCCGCCCCTGTCACAACTCCTCTGGTCATCCACGAAGCTAATCCCCAGTACCCCATTCAACTCGATGCACCCCAAACCCATCGCGACCGATTCTTTCAACTTGAACAGACATGGGTTCCTAAACCCTATTTCAATCTCGCACTCAAAATTCTTGCAATAATTAAATTTTTAAATATTTTTCCTAACATTATTGAGTATTAAACTAGCTCCATGCGAAATTGCAACATTCAAGAATCTTTCGATTAACAGGAATCGATTTAAAAGCAACTTTTGTTATAATACGAACTGCTCCTAAATTACTGAATTAAAAATCATCATTACTGTTTTGAAAATCATATTTTCATATGTTCGTTCGAATTATAACATCAATTCAATGATTTACAATGCTTGAATTTATCTCAAAATCTTATTTTTACTGTAATATTCATGTTACAGAGTCAAAGGTCTTATTTCAAGCTTAAAACAAAAAATTAAAGTGTGAGTCAAGTTTACACAACCTATTTTGTTTTAAGAATCCTATGTAAAAATTGTTAAGTGAAGTTCATTTGAATTTTTGTTCAATTACACTTTGCTCTAGGAAAAAGGAGGGAGACAGTATATTGAACAACACTGTATAACAAAAAGAAAAAAAAGTTCCAGTAACATAAAAACATACAGAGCACATTTCTCTTCTTATATACAACAAACACAATATATAAAAACTTAGATTTCAAATGAAATAAGTTTACTCACATGACAAAAGTTTGAAACAGAGATTATATGGGTTTCCTTTGAACTGCAGATTTGATCCTCTTCTCTTTTCTTTTTAATTTCTATTCTTCTTTGCTAATTTTTTTTTCTGATTCACACAGTTATGCTCGAATGAAATGATATGAGAAAGTAGATATATCTATATATATATAACAGGTGGTGTGTATATTGAAGTTTACTAAAACAAGTTCAGGATGAATAACCCATGCTGGAAGTAAAAGCATTAAATGCAAGTATGTTTGTAGTCTTTTCCTTGTATGCTTATACAGGAAATCTTACTTTATATTTGCTGAAGTGCATAGCATTAAATGCTTCATGCCTCCTTATACACCTACAGGTAAGTTACTTTATCACTTTTATTTTTATTTATATACAAACTTACTTTATTTTGTTATATGGAAGAGTTTTATTTTCTTTTTACAGTTTATATTTTTTTTCTTACTGTTTTGTTATCTTGTTTGTTTATTTGTTCATTTATTTATTTGTTTATTCTTTTGTTCATTTGTTTGTTCTTTTGTTTAACTATTTGTTTGTTTATTTTTTTTGCTGTTCATTTGTTTGTTAGTTTAGATGTTGGATTATAATTATGTGATTTAAATCTTATAATTTCTTCATAACTTACCTTAACAAATTTTAAATTCTATTAAAAGAACATCTATCAATATCTCTTTTTATTTAATTCTATATTAATGTGTAATATTAATATCAACAATATTAAATTAAGATTAAATTTTTACTAGTTAGATCCAAAGTTCAAACAATTTATCAAATTTTAAATTTCAAAAATTTCGGGATGTTACAATATCCCCTCCTTAAGAATATTTCGTCCTCGAAATTGAAAGAGAGAGAAACGTAAACAAATAATATACGAATTCAGAAACAAGGAAGTGACTTACAGTTTTAAGTCGAGATGTCAATTCTGCATTTGGGATATGACTTCTTCATATTCTCTTCAGTCTCCCAAGTACAGTCCTTTGGATCGCCACTCCATTTAACTTTGACCAATTTCACAATTTTGTTCCTCAATCGCTTCTCATCACGATCAACAATTTTCATCGGTTCCCTTCTAACTGCCAAGTTGGGAGTGATTTCTAGATCCTGCTGAGCAGCTTCTTCAATAATATCATCTGGATCGTGCACATATTTCCGAAGATTAGAAATATGGAACACATCATGTACGCCAGACAACCAGCTGGGTAACTGCACTCTATATGCTAGAGAACCAATCCTTTCCAGAATAGGAAAAGGACCAATATAACGCGGTGCCAACTTTCCAGTTTTCCCGAATCTCAACACACCCCGCATCGGAGATACTTTCAGAAATACAGAATCTCCAACTTGAAATTCCAAATTTCTCCTTCGACGGTCATAGTAGCTCTTCTGACGGCTTTGGGCAGTTAATAACTTTTTTCGAATAAAATTCACCTTTTCAGTGGCCTCTTTTATCATATCCGGTCCAAGAACAAGTCTGTCACCTGATTCGATCCAGCATGTAGGTGATCGACACGGACGACCATATAAAGCTTCAAAAGGAGCCATTTCTAAACTGGCCTGATAACTGTTATTATAAGAGAATTCAACCAGATGCAAATGGTCCTCCCAAGAACCACCAAAATCATGAACACAAGCACGCAGTAGGTCTTCTAAAATTCGATTAACTCTCTCAGTCTGTCCATCAGATTGTGGGTGATAAGCAGTACTGAAATTTAATTTCGTTCCCAATGCGTCCTGAAATGCTTCCCAAAATCTACTAGTGAAGATCGGGTCACGATCACTCACTATACTACTGGGAATACCATGGAGGCGAACAATTTCCTTTATATAAATACCTGCCAAGCTTGCCGCAGTCCGAGTAGATTTAACTGGAATGAAATGAGCATTTTTGGTTAAACGATCTACAATAACCCAAATCGCTTCATTGCCTTTCTTGGTTCGTGGCAATCCATCGATGAAATCCATCGATACCTGATCCCACTTCCATTTCGGTACTTCTAAAGGTTGAAGTAAACCGGCCACTTTCTTTTGGTCACTCTTTATTTGCTGACAAGTAGCACAGCGACTCACATAAATAGATATGTCTCTCTTCATCGTTTTCCACCAGAATGTTCTTTTAACATCTCGATACATTTTGTTGACTCCCGGATGGATGCTGAATTTGGACTTGTGGCATTCGTCCAATACTTCTCGTTTCAATTCTGGAATGTCAGGGACACAAATCCTGCCTTTTAATTTTATTACTCCTCTATTATCCATCTCGAAACTAGTGCCTTCACCCTGGCATATTCTTTTATGGATTCCTCGAAGAAACTCATCTTCTTTCTGCCGTCTTGCAATCCTTTTGAGAAGAGTAGGAGTGATAACAAGATAAGCAAGAACAACATAACTTCTGCTCAAAGCGTCTGCAACTACATTGGCCTTTCCGGGCGTATACAGAATATCTAAGTCATAAGATGCTAGAAATTCCAACCAACGTTGTTGTCGCAGATTCAGATCCTTCTGGGTGAAAAGATATTTCAAGTTTTTATGATCGGTGAATAATTCGAATTTTTCACCTAAAACAACGAGAGTTTATTAAGTATATTTCTTTAGTTAATTTCGCAAATTATTAAGAAAGCTGAAAAGATTCTTACCCAGAAGATAGTGTCGCCATATTTTCAAAGCGAAAACAACAGCCAAAAGTTCCAAATCGTGCGTTGGGTAGTTCTTCTCATGCGGACGTAATTGTCTACTTGCGTAGGCAACCACCTTTCCATTTTGCATCAATACTGCACCTACCCCTTCACCACATGCATCAGTATAGACAGATAAGCCTCGGTTCCCGTTAACAATAGTGAGAACAGGAGCAGTAGTCAATCTCTTTTTCAACTCTTGAAAAACTTCTTCACATTTTGAAGTCCAAATGAACTTTGCATTTTTCATTGCTAACTTAGTCAGCGGACTAGCTAACTTAGAAAAATCTTGAACGAATTTCCCGTAATAGCCTGCTAAACCCAAAAAGCTTCGAATTTCTCTTGGAGTAGTGGGTTGTTTCCAATCAAGAATAGCGGAAATTTTGCTAGGATCTACTGAAATTCCTTCTTCATTAACAATATGGCCAAGGAATTTGACTTCATTGACCCAGAAGTGGCATTTGGAAAATTTTGTTTATAGAACATTTCTCCTTAAAATTTCTAAGACAATTCTAAGGTGCTCGGCATGCTCATCTTCAGTTTTGGAGAAAATTAAGATGTCATCAATGAATACAAGCACAAATTTATTCAGAACTTCCCGAAACACACGAGTCATGAGATCTACGAAGTATGCTGGAGCATTGGTTAGCCCGAAAGGCATAACCAACCATTCATAGAACATATTAGGACCTCTGAAAGCGGTCAGATGTACACAATCTTCGGCGATTCGTAATTGATGGAATCCCTGAGCTAGATCCATTTTTGAAAAGAAACGAGCGCCGTGCAACTGATCAAATAAATCATCAATTCTAGGCAGTGGAAATTTATTCTTGAGAGTTTGTTTATTTAGATCGCGGTAATCTACACACAATCTCAAAGATCCGTCTGATTTGGCAACAAATACGACGGCTGAGCCCCATTCAGAAACACTGGGTCGAATTAATCCTTTTGCTAGTAGCTCATTAGTTTGATGAACCAATTCAATCTTTTCCCTAGGTGCCATTCTGCGACTTGAGTGAACAACAGGACGAGTATTAGGTACAAGATCGATTCGGAATTCGATTTCTCGATGAGGAGGTAAAGATTTCACTTCTTCAAATACGTCGGAAAAATTCCGAACAACAGGTATAGACTGCAAAGTGGGTTCAAGATTTCCCAAAGTATATATCAATCTGTCGCTCCTTGGACTTGGATTCTCACAAGAGATTTCAATAAAATTTCCAAGGCTTGTTTTGATTAAAACTGTCCGATTACTACACTCCAATCTAGCATCGTATCTCGTTAACCAGTTCATACAGAGTAAGATTTCAAATTCATCAAATTCGAGGACATAAAGGTTGATAGGAAATTTATAGCTAGCATATGAAATAGGAACTCTCTTACAATATGAACTAAGATTTGCGGGACCTCCAACCGGATTTTTCACGCAAATAAGATCATCAGCAAATTTAGTTTCAAGTCCTAATTCATTTACGGTTTTTTGGGAAATAAAGATATGTGAAGCTCCTGTATCAAATAAAACTCTAACAGTTCTATTATTAATAGTAAGGTTACCTTCCAAAACACTTTTCCCTTTGTCAGCTTTTGAAGATGAGGGGTCCTCCTTTATCGTGTAAACTTTTGCCACCTGCGCTGGCTTCATCACTGGGCAATCTTTAACTAAATGTCCCGGTTTATGACAATTGTAACATTCTCTAGCTGGTTTCTTCGGTTTTGGGCAGTCATTTGAATAGTGGCCTTTCTCTTTGCAGTTGTAACAAGTGACATTTTCTGTTGCTCTTCCTTGAGTGTTCCTCTTCTTCTCATTGCCTTGCCAAGGTTTCTTGCCTCCGAATTTTCGCTTTTTAAAATTCTGACTACCTGAATTACCTTTCTCCACAGTTGCTTCTTGTATATCTAGAGTAGCGTACCTGTAACCCATATCTACTAAATCTGAGAAAGATTCTTTAACATGACCTGTCATTCTTCCATGATATCTCTGGTTCATTCCCCGGATAAACCTTTCGTTTTTCTTCAGAGGTGTATTTAGCAATTCCGGACCAAACCGAGATAGTTCACTGAATTTATTCAAGTATTCTTCAAACGAAAAACTTCCTTGCTTCAAATCCAGAAATTCCTGATACATTCTAGAAACTCCCGCTGATGGCATGTAACGTTTCTCAAACACTTCTTTAAAATGATCCCAAGTAAATTCTTCCTCGGGTTCATCTACAATGATGGTTTCCCACCAAGCTGAAGCTTCTCCTTGGAGTTGCCAAGAAGCTATAAGTCTTTTCTGCTCATCCTGCAGTTTTAGCCCTTTAAAAATCTTTTCACACAATCTTACCCAAGCTTGAGCGTCAATAATTGACTCCTTGCCAATAAATGGTTTGCCACCAAGCTTTTCAAACTTCTTATATAATTCAGCCAAGTCCGGCTGCTGCTGAATTTCTATTACTGCTTCTGCGGCTGCGGGAATTTGATTTGGTGCTGCAGCATTGCCTTGACCCCTAATTCTTCCTCTGCGTCCACTCATTGTCACTATCTGAGATTAGTAAGAAAATTGATTTAGATATGTAGACGAAATATCTTAAAGAATATCAGCAGTAAAAAGAAATAGACTAAGAAATTTCAAAGTTTCAATCTTGGTTATACTCATTCTAGGGTATACTTCACCCTATCTCTAATGAGCCATCTAATGTGTTATACTCCGTAGCTAAAGTACTTACTCAACCAACAGCTCCGATACCAATTTGTGACGACCCAAACTCGATGTCCAATAAACGACATCAAATTCGCATCGCCGGAGCTTATAACAACAATTAGATGAATATAAAACAGCGGAACAGAATCAATATCATAAATAATATCACTGTTACAACATCAACATAATATCCATACTATAACAGAGTACACAGTACATACACCACAATCTCCAAATACAACATCATGATAATACAACAGTGAACATATATCCAAAAGTTCTCAAATGAGAGAGATGCTAACGAACTCCAAAAAAAACTAACACCTGCAATCTCCAATAGCTCCTAAGATATATCCAAGATAAGAGCTCCAAAATACTGCTACTCCAAAATATAGAAACCTGCTACTAGGCTGCCCGTGTGGAAATAATGGGCACCCAGAGTTTAGGAAAGAAAACAATAAACTCCGGATCAGTCATGGGACTGGTATGAGTAAACAAAACAGTTGTATTTAAATAAACAAGATTTATAAAAGAATTTTCGGAATGCTTTTAAAAATGGAACTACCATAAGACCTCCCGCCACACACACAATGCAAACGCAGAATTGGAGGAGATTTCTTCTTATGATAGTTAAATATGCTTGATACGAGGAAAGAATTCTTTGATATTATTATTAGTGCATAGTGAAGTAAAACATTTCAAAGGTAGAATATTAATCTTAGCCAGCATAGACATTTCGAACTATGCCTACTATAGCTACCATCTAAACAGTGGTGACCACCATAAGTAAATGGCAGGTTCTACAACTAAAACCGTACAGGTTTTCGTATTTGGAATTGGATTTCCAACAAATGGTCAGGCCAAGGAACTTCCCATTGCCACATGAGAACGCCTCTGGAAGGACGTCCCCGAGAACCAAACCGGATCTCTGCCAACACAAGGCCGGGTTACCCCTAACTGGGTAACTACTGACACGAGTATGCCATCTCCCGGTCGTAACCAACCTTTAACCGGGGCCCCAGCAACAAATCACAAAATCATATATATATATATATATCTGCGATATCCACATAAGTTAAGTATCTGGGCTCCATACCATGATACCACCTCTATCCAGAAGGAAATGTACATACCCTAAGGGGTGCTACCCCCAATAACCTTGCCGCATCTTTCCTGTTTTGACCATTTCGAGGTGTGAGGTCCTACGAAGTCACGTCCACAAAAACACACTTTATACAAAAGTCGTGCTTTGGGTCAACAAATGATCATAGAAATGATCACCAAGATAGACGATCAAATAAACGATCCTATCACAATAATCAACACAATGATCATTTCGGCAACACTCAGCATGTCACATTAACAAATTGGGAATATATCGCTGATAACTTCAACTATATAACCTCTGAGCTCGTACGTCTCAGAGAAGGGTGTTAAGCTAAAAGAATAAATTGTCCGCCACCAACAGAAATATATTTGAAAGAAATCGGCTTTATATCTCAATTTGTAGTGTCAGACATACTATCCATACAAGTCTGTTCCGGGCTCGAACAGAACCGAAGGCACTTTCAAAGAAGTCCTTGCAATCCGGATATCCACAATCCTGATCGGATTCCCCATCACATATGGAGAACTCTATACCGGAGCAACTCGGTGCAGAGTCAATCGACAGATCATCCTATCGCTCTCGCAAATACCCGGTCTTCAACACCGGCCTTCAAATGCCATCCATAACGTCGAATCACATATTCGAAATGGGTTATACGACCCAAAGGTCCATTCCCGGCTAATTCGAATAGTGAGTGTCAAATTTTAAAACATGTGGATGTCATTCACAAATATTCACAGGTTCGATGTGGGTTTCGGATAACCAACTGAAATCCTATTCCCTGTCGCATCGAAGTTTAAATGTCGTTTTACAGACAACAGGGTTTTCTCATTAATACAGAACGAATCACAATCACAGTATAATAACATGGAAATTACATCATACAGAATTACAAACAGAACAAAGATGATATCAATATAAGTTAACAACAAATAGTTAATTATTTACAAATCAAAGTGAATGGGATAAATTAACCAAATAATTATTTTATTGATTATTCAATCAATGATTTATTATTCTTAATGATAAATGAATTTATCTTAATCATCTTGATACATTGATTTTTCCTTAATTAGTTATTTTAATTGACTGCCAATTTAAATTAATTAACTTGCTTTATCTGATCAATAAATGCTTAATTATAAATTTATTTGAGTACTTAATTATTTATTAAATCAATTTTAATTACAAACTTTAAATCATTCTAAATTCCCTTTCAAAACTATTGATAAAAATTGTTTACCTTAATTTCCATTTTTGAAAATCTGTTTTATACTTTTAAAAATTAATTTATTGTTACATTTGAATTTAATGTAAATTAATTTAAAGTTCTTCTTTTAAAATTTAATCGTTTAATTAAAGAATTAACAATTCTAAAACATTTGTTAAATAATTTAACTTAACTAAATTTATATTATTTTCATTGCAACACAAAATCCTCTTGAAGATTTTTAAATGGGCTTAGCCCATCATAAACAACCCGTGTACAAAGGTCTCGAGCCCATCCCCTTCCTCTTCTCACTCCCCAGTTTCTTATCTCCTCTCAGTTTCTTTTTTTTTTCTTTTAAGTTAAAGACCTTAGCTAATAAAAATAGCTTCAGGAAAAACTCGTTCGAACACGAGTATCCAATCGAAGCAAACCAAGAAAAAACTCGAGCAAAACCCCTGCCCTCCTCAACACTTTCCCGAGCCTCTTCTCTCCCTCCCGCGTCTGTTCCTTCTTCTTCTTTTCTTTTCTTTTTTTTTTCAGTTTAAAAACTTAATTTGTACAGGGCCAACACCTTTGAATGCGAGAAAACCCGAAGCCCTTCACGAATTTTTCCGAGTCTTCCCCGAAACCAGGCACACGTGAAAACTGCCTGACACCCACACCACCGCTGTGCACGTGCACATCGTCACGGCGCCACTCCAGTGGCCATTGCGATCGCCAGCAAACCACGATGCATCCCTACATACGAGATTAAAACAAACTTCCTCACGAAATTGTAAAAATTGGAATTTGCCTGAAGCGTGCGCCAACCATAAAAAAATGCGTCATCCCCAATCACCTCGGCCTCGCGACGCCGTCCAACTGACACCGCGCCGCCCCTGTCACAACTCCTCTGGTCATCCACGAAGCTAATCCCCAGTACCCCATTCAACTCGATGCACCCCAAACCCATCGCAACCGATTCTTTCAACATGAACAGACATGGGTTCCTAAACCCTATTTCAATCTCGCACTCAAAATTCTTGCAATAATTAAATATTTAAATATTTTTCCTAACATTATTGAGTATTAAACTAGCTCCACGCGAAATTGCAACATTCAAGAATCTTTCGATTAACAGGAATCGATTTAAAAGCAACTTTTGTTATAATATGAACTGCTCCTAAATTACTGAATTAAAAATCATCATTACTGTTTTGAAAATCATATTTTCATATGTTCGTTCGAATTATAACATCAATTCAATGATTTACAATGCTTGAATTTATCTCAAAATCTTATTTTTACGGTAATATTCATGTTACAGAGTCAAAGGTCTTATTTCAAGCTTAAAACAAAAATTTAAAGTGTGAGTCAAGTTTACACAACCTATTTTGTTTTAAGAATCCTAAGTCAAAAATGTTAAGTGAAGTTCATTTGAATTTTTGTTCAAATACACTTTGCTCTGGGAAAAAGGAGGGAGACAGTATATTGAACAACACTGTATAACAAAAAGAAAAAAAAATTCCAGTATCATAAAAACATACAGAGCACATTTCTCTTCTTATATACAACAAACACAATATATAAAAACTTAGATTTCAAATGAAATAAGTTTACTCACATGACAAAAGTTTGAAACAGAGATTATATGGGTTTCCTTTGAACTGTAGATTTGATCCTCTTCTCTTTTCTTTTTAATTTCTATTCTTCTTTGCTAAATTTTTTTTTCTGATTCACACAGTTATGCTCGAATGAAATGATATGAGAAAGTAGATATATCTATTTATATATATAACAGGTGGTGTGTATATTGAAGTTTACTAAAACAAGTTCAGGATGAATAACCCATGCTGGAAGTAAAAGCATTAAATGCAAGTATGTTTGTAGTCTTTTCCTTGTATGCTTATACAGGAAATCTTACTTTATATTTGCTGAAGTGCATAGCATTAAATGCTTCATGCCTCCTTATACACCTACAGGTAAGTTACTTTATCACTTTTATTTTTATTTATATACAAACTTACTTTATTTTGTTATATGGAAGAGTTTTATTTTCTTTTTACAGTTTATATTTTTTTTCTTACTGTTTTGTTATCTTGTTTGTTTATTTGTTCATTTATTTATTTGTTTATTCGTTTGTTCATTTGTTTGTTCTTTTGTTTAACTATTTGTTTGTTTATTTTTTTTGCTGTTCATTTGTTTGTTAGTTTAGATGTTGGATTATAATTATGTGATTTAAATCTTATAATTTCTTCATAACTTACCTTAACAAATTTTAAATTCTATTAAAAGATCATCTATCAATATCTCTTTTTATTTAATTCTATATTAATGTGTAATATTAATATCAACAATATTAAATTAAGATTAAATTTTTACTAGTTAGATCCAAAGTTCAAACAATTTATCAAATTTTAAATTTCAAAAATTTTGGGATGTTACACCAAATCTGTGAATAACTCAGGCTGACCCGAGCGTAAATAAAAATACGAACACTCGAGTCAGGACATACATACTTATACAATGTAAACCAACTCAAGTGAACTGTAGTAAAGGTACAAGTAACTTAGAAGATGCTTGGGACCGCCCATCCTCTAAGGATCCGTTAAACTATTTACTATGTAGTAATATACGCTATATATAGTAGTGTCTAATCAGTAAAGTATAATCATACAGAAAATAGCGTTAAGGGGATGGTGAACCTTAACGCGGTCGGATCTTTAAAACCAAAATCGTAGTGGGCTTGCTATAAGGAGATAACACGGCACGCGAGGCAATGCCAGGGTGGATACACCGTTTGCACTCCCGGACCGGTGGTGACGGCAAGCCAGCAGCTTCCGCCCATCTCGAACAATACCCCCGAATCAAAGTGGCGCCACATATCGAATCACAAAAGTAATAGAATGGTTTCCGATGGAGCATGCTCAATGAAAGGGTGCGACCCTTTGTGTAGCCCGGTATAGCTCCTGTTTTAGTCATTTATGCCAACTCACGGGAGTTGGGTCCATGTAATATACCCCGAGAACGTCGCCACCATCCTACTTCATTCTGGAATATCCACCGTGTATACAGTTGTTAAAGTGGTTTTCGGTATTGGCCGGCTATAAGACAATATCCGATCCCGGTCTCTTTAACAACCAATCGTTATTATAACCCGTAGTTATAACTTTAAAACAATAATTTATATTTCAAAATAAAATATCATTTCAACCCAAATCTTTATCAAAATAAGGATTAAATCATTTCCAAAATATCATATCTTTCAGATCTTCTTTTCAAATCATTTTAATATCAAAATATCATATCTTTCAAAAACCACATTTCAAATCATTTTAATATATCAAAATATCATATCTTTTCGAAAACCACATTTCAAATCATTTTAATATATCAAAATATCATATCTTTTCGAAACCACATTTCAAATCATTGTTCATTTTATTCAATTTAAAATACCATTTCAATTCATATTTCAAAACAGTTTATATTCCAAAAATATCATTTTTAATCATTAAAATGAAGTTATTATGTTTAATAATTAAATTATTAAATTTCTAAAATTTTCAACTTCCAAAGTTCATTTATTCACTTAAGTTTATCAAAACAGTGAAAATTCATTTTTCGTGGCATTTTGAAAACGCTACGCAAAGATACATTCAAAACAGTTCAATTTAACAAAAGGCAACATTTTAAAATGTTGTAATAGGGTTTACTTAAATTTCAAATAAACTTAGTTAAATTCAAAAATTATAGCACTTACAAAATTGCTATAATAGCTTTTAATTCAATTTAGCTTTTTAGTTCATTATCATCAACTACAGCATTTACAAATGCTGTAATATCATTTACATTGTAATTAATAGCATTTCAAAAATGCAGTCAATTAACTTCAAATATTCAATATAATTTCTCAACCAATTATATTTTTATTTAAAACATTTTTAACTTATAAAATCATATATTTTCACATTTATAAACATTATTTAATTTTCCTCAAGTTCATGATTTTACAAAGTTAAATTTCCATCAAAAAATCAAGATTTAATAATAATTCACTTATTAAGTTGCAATGTTCAATTTTAAATCCATTACATTAAATTTCAACTTAACACTTAAGTTCAAATTCTCAAATATAACTTAGTTTTATTTTTATTTACTTAACTAAAAGTTCACTTTTAAGTCAATTTCATAAATTTCCACTTTAGTTATATTTCAAAATTTCAACTTGAATATTCATTCATTTCACATTTCAACTTTATGAAAAATCATTAATATGATATAAATAACTTTGAATTCATTTAAATTCAAATTATCATAAATTTATCAAAATTTCATATTCAACTTAATTTCTAATTATAATTAAATCAAATTTTCCAAAATAACTTACGTTCAAATTTTTTTAACTTTTCATTAATTCATTTTACTTACGATTATTCAGAAAATCAATAATATTTTACAAAAATCCTTTTTAATTAGATTTAAATCAAAATATTTTAATATTTACATTTCTAAAATAATTTTAAAATTTTTAGAAAACATATATTAACTACGGGTCTGTATATAATTTTATACACTTGGAAAAGTGATACGGGTAATATATCATTTCAACCCGTAATTTACAAAGAAAATTCGGGTTTTATCATTTCAAACCCGCAGTCCCAAGTAAATGAAATAAATTTAAAATTATTCAGGCCTATCATTTCAGCCCATAACAATTTTCCCTTATTCTAAAGTCCGTTCGGGTATGTATTATTTCAACCCATAGTGATTTCTAATTTACAGGGAACTTGCAGTGTGATGAACAGATAAAATAAACAGAATAGCATGAAATAACAGTAACATATAATATAATAAGTTTAATAACAGGTGTGAACATCATATGATAATAATATAAGCATATATAACATGATAATATAGTTCTACAGATTCACAGGGTGTCAATTCACATTTGTATAAGTATAAACATCTGGTGAGATTTACTCACTTGTATTACTGGAGATGACAAACAACTACACACAACAAAGATCTTCGAAGGCATGAAAGCATGAATATGATTTGAGAGTGGAGAGCCAAAGATTTATAGCCTTGGATACATTCAAACAAAACAAATATATGAAACATAAGTTTCAAAAATAAGATATACTTAACAATGTTAGAAATAGATGTATAAAACAAAACCAAAGACTTTGCACTTGCTTCCTATGCTTGTTTGCATGGCCTAGGGGATTAATAAGGTCAGGTTTGAGCATGGTTTGGATCAGGTATGGGTAGGAAAAGGCGCGGTTAAAAGGTGATGAAGTGGGTAGGAGTTTAAATGTAGAGAATATAAAAGGTTAAGGCATATCTAAGAGTTTTGGTGTACTTTTTGGGCTCGGCTAAGGCGTGTTTGGGCTCACCCTTTTAGGTTTCAGATCTGGAAAGTAGCTTAGGTGATGGGTGGTGGTCATATCAAGGTGGTGGTGGTGGCCTAAGGTGGTGGCCTTGGTGGTGGATTGTAACGACCCGGAAAATTTTAACGATTTTTAATTGATTTTATAACGTATTTAATTGAATATTTGTGAAATTTATAATAATTGAAATTTTAAAATTTTCATATATTTAGAATACGTATATTTAAATATAGCAGATTTTAAATTTTCAATCAATTTTATCAAAGTTTATTTCCTTGTGGAATTCTAATTAATTCAAGCTAGATAATAATTGCTGATAATAAATTTATTTTCAAGTCTGGATATTATTCTTTAGAAAATTTCTAATTCCTCTTCTGACTGAGACGTCATCGTTCGTTTTTCCAAAATCGGACGTCTACTGCTCCGTTTACCTTATGTCTGACAAATTAATAGCTTTTTCAGTACCGATTTTCGACTTTTGATCGGATGATCGTTCTACCAATATCTGCATACCGTTTTGATCGTCCCATTGTGCTGATCTCCGCAGTATATTTGTTTATGTGTTTTAAAAGTCCGGTATGCAGCGGAGCTCGCGAAACCGGTAACTGTATCGGTACCGGTCCGTGACCTTTTGTTTCTTTGAATTTCAAACTTCAGCCGTGGCTTCCAAGCAACCATCAATTGCTTAAATTTTTCTACGTCAATCAAGTGTACTGTTACTTTCCATTTATTTATATTCATTGATATTTGCTGCCGTTCCATCTTTATTTATCTAATTTCATTCATTCGCTTGTGACTATTGGAATTGAAATAATAGCAGAACGTTTCTATATATTTAAGCAAATGCATTATTATCGGCTGCCAGCTATTCACTATCTTCCACCCTCTCCCTATATTGCTCCCTTTCTTCTTGAAACCCATCTTCCTCTCCTTTATTTATTTCTTTCCTTCTCCTCTCCATAATTTAACTACAGCGAGGCAAATTCTTCTCTCCACCAAGCTTCCTTTCTCGCTGACCTCCTTCGCCTCTCACTCACCTCGTAGCTTCCTCCAGATCCGCCCCTTACTCAGCGTAGCCGAGCATCGCTGCAACCCACACACGTCCCCTCACCATAGCTCGCCTCGGCCACCGCCTACCACAGTCTCACGCAACCGCGTCCACTCGCCTACCATTTTGCTTCCCACTGCCGTGAGAGGCAGATCCATCCCAGTGGCCGAGCAGCACCTCTTATTTCCCCTTCCACGCAGCAACACACTTGGCCGCAGCATTTCCCACGGCTCCCCTGCCGAGACTCTACCTGCGTTCATATATATGTAAGTTTAAAATAATTAAAATATAATATGTTCTGATTTTCTGAAATCTTACAGTAAGTTGGGTATATTATTATATGTGAAGTTATTTTATATGTGAAGGTATACAGTATAAGTTTACAGTACATATATACTTTGCCATGGGATTATGAAATGATATAATGATTTGGTAAAATTGTTTTAACCTGATGTTGTTTTGTATGTTCTGTATATATTGACATGGATTATATGTTTCATTAGTTTATGGTATATAGGTTTATTAATGTGAATTTATTAACTATTGATTTCAAACTCTATACATATATAGATTTTTATATATAATTTATATTATATTATAAGTTTGTTTTCTTTTGTGATAAGCTGTGTATTGTTTGGAACCAGCTACTGCTATTATAAAAATATAAAGATATTTGGAGGACTTGTTTTTATTGTAAGATATTTTATGCAGATATGTATTGATTTTTAGTACCGAATGCATATTAGATTGATTTTTATATAATATATATACGTGTAAGTTATATATACGTATAAGTTACTTTTTGTAAGTTATGCGAGTTATAGATATAATACATATCAGTTTATATACCGAAAATCATGGATCGGTTGTTTTTCAAATATAGTATGGGTTTAATACAATATAATATTCATATGATTGTTGAGCTTATTTATGTGATTGACTGGAATTATATGCATACATCTATTTAATAAAGTAAGTATATGGGAGTTTAGTTTTTATACTATTATATATATTTGTTTATAAGTAGCGGATTTGATATATATGTCATACATTATGGTCTGCATACATAAACTGTAAATATATATATAGTTTGAAAGAAAAAATCTATGTAAGATTTTTTTTAACATGATAGGTATTTTTAAAATATGTGTTGATTTGAAAATTTATACATAGATTTTTCTAAGTTGTTTATATCTTGGGTCCTAATTTGTTTTAAATATAATAAGTTGAATCACCTATATAATTTTATTCAAATAATTGTGGTACCGATTTTTATAAAGTAATAATAATAATGTATATATACTTTAATTTGAATTTTGGGTTTAAGGAGGATAATAATATATAAAAATACATCTCGCCTAAATTTTTATCAAGCTAATTTGACCCGCTCCCATCGATTTCTTTTATCAGTTTTGATCGTCGATTCGTGCCGATCTTACTTTGCTTTGAGATTTGTGCTTGGGCTTCGTAACTCAACTACATTGTCTATCTCTCTAACCTCGAAAGGTGAGCAATCACCCACGATTAACGTTCTTTTATTTATTAAACTTGATTTCAATTGAAACGACAATTGAAATATGCTGCTGTTATTAATGTTAATTTGTAACTGTTCACTTATGAGATATGACACCATATCCTATTGTTTATATTTATTTTGATGATATATGCCTGCTGTTATTACTATTTTCATATCTGTTATCACTCTGCAAGTTCTCCGTTAGTATAGAAATCACTATGGGTTGAAATGATACATACCCGAACGGACTTTAGAATAGGAGGATTTCGTTATGGGTTGAAATGATAGACCCAAACGATTTTCATTTAATTGAATTTGGGATTACGGGTTGAGATGATATCCACCCGTGTATATTTAGTGTACGGATTGAAATGATAAATATCTGTAACACTTGACCATATGATAAGGAATATATACAGACATCGTTGGTCCATATAAAATATTTTGGAAATAAATTCATTGTTTTGGGAAGAAATATATGGTCTTATTAAATGTAAATTCTTAAATTATTATATATAAAGGGAAATGATATATATAGATTTAATAATATTTAATTTAATTAAGATGGAATTAATACATAAATTATGTTAAATATTTATGTGAATTATATTTAAAATAGATTTTTCAAGAATTGGGATAAATTAAGATGGGAAGATAAATTTGGGTTTATTAAAGATGACATTTAAATAAAGATTTATTTAATTAAATCGATTTGAAATTTTTGAATGGGAAATTTAAAGGTTGGATTTTATAACTGGATTTTTGATTTAAGTGATTTAATGAATATTTCACGTTTAACTAAATTAAGGAAAATATCGAGAAAAATGGAATTTAAGGTTAAATAATAGTGAGGTTAAATCGAGATCTATATGAAACTGTAAAATTGAACATTTAAATATTAAAGCTTTGAACTATATTGGAATTTAAATGGTTTATTTTGAGATTCGGATCTGTATTTAAAATCAATATAGTTGAATTTGTTATTTAGAAACTAAAATTGAATTAAAATGAAAATTTAAGTTGAACCAAATTTGAATTCGTTATTTAGAAAACTAAATTGAATAAAAATTTAGTTGACCGTTGAGTACTTGAGGTTTTGAAATATATTGAAATATGAAGGGGTAATTTTTTTGATTACAAATCCGATTTTGAGATCGATAAATTGAAAAGTTTATTTTAGGAATTGAATTTAAATTGATAATCGAGATTGAATTTAATTCAAATGGGAAGGTCGGGTTGATGTTGAAACAATTTGTTAAGTTGAGGGAATTGAAAATACTTTACTTTAAAAAATATTTAATATATATAGATACTATTTTGGGAAATATAGAGATAATTGAAGAAAAATGATATTTGGTTTGAAGTATAAATTAAGTTGAAATGGCCATGGTGTTCTAGTGTATATTTCTACCTTGTAGATAGTTCCATGGACCCTTAGAGGATGGTCATCCCAAACATCCTTTAAGTTATTTGTATTTCAGTTGATATTTCACTTGAGTTGAATTTATTGATATAAGAATGTTAATCCTGACTCGAGTGTTTTGTGTTTTGCTTTACGCTCGGGTCAGACCGAGTGATACAGCTTTTGAGACTCACCTTCGAAGTTGGAGTTTAGCTTGATGATACAGCTATCTATTCTTTCAGCTTTTCCAGTTGATTGGTTCAGAGAAGTCATCTACTCGTACTGGAGACTTCACTGCATTTGAGAGTTCTTCTATATTTTATCTCTAACTCTGATATGTATATAGTAGCTTCACGAACTACTATTCTTTATCTATTCCGCTGCATTATTTACTCTGTGTCTATGATCTGTGATTGATGTATTTACTGTAAATGATATGTTTTGCCAAATTTAAATTAACAACGCGGTATTTTGAATTATTCAAGTCGGACATGTACGGTTTTATTGTCGATTTGAATGGTCTAGAATAGCAGGTCGTTACAGTTGGTATCAGAGCTTTGGCTCTAGGCAAAACTTAGCATATACGGTAAATTTATTTACAGAATCACTTTCGTTCGAGTTGAATCTTTTCCTTTCTGACTCGATTTCCTTTGAATTTTGAAATGTCCCTCGGTTCCGAAATTCATTCTTGTCTCTTTCTATTTATCTTCGTTTGATTCTGGAGTATCCCATAACTCCACTGAATGTTTTGTAAAGAGGGTGAAAACTCCTTTACAATCGGCATTGATTCACCGAAGACTTCTGTATCCTCGGTCTACGATGCTGCTATATCTTGATATGCTGAATTCTTTCTCTGGCGATCGAATGCCGATTTGTTTTGGAATTCCGCATCGATTATATTCTTGAAGTCATGGTGGACCGGTAAAGATCGCCCGCGATTTATAGAAGTATATCCACCTTCTATTTTGTAATAAAATTTCCCCATTTTCGTTCGAGACTTCCCACTTTGTTTTGAAACTTCCTTTGGCTAGTTTCCCTTAAAATTTTGAACCTCTATCTTGTCTGATTTTGGACTCCTTGATGATAGGAAACTATTTTGTAGATGGCAAAATCGGAAGAGCAGAAAGCAGCTCGTCGAGCTCGGAGAGCACTAGCCCGTAAGGCACAGGAGGAAGCAATGGAGAAGTGGGAAAGCTTGTGGAGGGAAAGGGCAGGACCTGTCCTTATGACCATGTCATCTGTTATCGGTGTCAGGAGAAGGGACATTATGCAGCCATGTGCGGAAAGAGAGATGAAGGAAAGAAGAAAGAGGGCAAGCGTTATCGATCCAAGATCTTCTGTTTTAAATGCCGTAGTACGGGGCACTTTCCCAGTCGCTGCCAGAGGGTGAAGAAAGCAAAAGCTGCACCCACTGCATCAGTCGACCAGTCAACCATTTGCTATCACTGCAGGCTGCCTGGGCATATAGCCAGGAATTGCCCTGTGAGGAAGTACGGAAGGAAGGCTACGTTTCCGCAGTTCGTTAGGGAGGATGGGCGTGTCGTGCATTTATGCAAGAAATGCAGAAGTTGGGGCCATATTGAGGGGGAGTGTTCTGGACCCGTTGAAGTGCCACCCGGTAGAATTAATATCGATGCTTTGTTTATGTAGAGTGGTTTTCTGTGGATCTGTTGTTTTTAGCAGTTGTTATGTTACTTTCGGTAAACTCTATTGTATCTTTTTCTTAACTGAAGTTCTCAAATAAAGTATTCATGTTCCTGTTTTCGTTGATAAGAAATTGAATCTCTGTTTGTTTGAAATCTATCCTTGAATAATCCTTTGAAAGATCGGGTATGTTGTATTTTTGAAATTGTTATATATATCGAAATTATTATTTGACTATGATTTTATTCTATATATAAAAGCGAAAATGTTTTCGATAAGGATTATATACCTATATATATAAAGCAAATAAGAAATGTTGTTCTATATAAAAGTTTTGAAAGGATTTGAAAATTTGAAAACTTGTAAGAAATTGATTTATATAAAAATGATTTACAACTGAAGGGTTAAATTTGAAATTCGAGAATTGAATTCAGGTATTTTGAAATTGGATTTAAGATTTTGGAAAATATATAAAAATAATACGATTTAAAGGTATTTTTCCAAATAAGAAATGTTTCAAATGAGTTCAAATGAATTCCAATAATTTTGAAGAAGTTTCAAAGAAGTTTTCAAGAAAACAGAAGTCCAGAACTCACTTATGTCGCTAGAAAATAATTTCGGTGATGAGTGCACGCATCATCGACATTGATTTTCGAGTTTCAGAGTGGGGGAGGCCACTCTAGTAGCTTTGCTATGCGAGTGATATTGTGAAAACAAATTTCGATTTCAAATTCCGAAGTATAAATTGATATTTTCGAAAGATATATGTATATATTTGAAACAATTTAAAATGAGACCGGTGTTCAGTCCTCGAGTTTCGGATTTAATAATTGATTTATTGTTGATTTTCAACTCTTGAATTGAAAATTTGATTTCCCTAACTATTTTGAATGTTCGAACACTTCCAAATCGAGATTAAATTTTCAAAGCTAAGAAATTTCGAAGAGTATAAAATGTTTGATAAAGAATATAAATTTAGTTTTGAAATTTTTGAAAAAAAAATAGTTGAATAATGGTTTTCGAAAAGGTAAATTGGATATTTCACATAGAAATAGATAGTAAAAGTTTTAAAAAAAGGGATAATTATAAATTTGGAGACCATTTTGAGTATAATTGATTATGGGAAAATATTTGGTTTTGAAATTAAATTGGAATTTAAAAAAAAACCAGTACTTATATGGTGATTTTGGAAATGAATTTGTTTGACTTGAATTATTTTAATTTGGAAAATGGGATAATTTTCTAAACCTATTATTTTGGGAACTTTGAAATTTAGATATTTAATTTGGCAGAAAATTTGGTGAAATCATATATGATTTTGAAACTGAATTGATATTGAAATGATTTGAAATTTGAGAACCTTATATTATTAAGCACTTGATTTGGGAGTGGTCGAACTTATATAAAATGGATTGTATAAGTATGAAGTTGATTTAAAATCTATTGATTTGAATGGTACTCAATTTGGAAAGAGATTTTATATAATCGAAGTCTATATAAGTATGATTTGATCTACTATTGATTTGGAAAGTATTCTATTTGGGAAAAATGGAATCCTATATATATGGACTTTATATAAGTACGATATTTGAAAGTGATTTGAAAAGGTACTATATGATATATATTTTCGAAGTAAAGATATGGAAAGTGCCTTCTGCTTGATATCCGCTTTGTGGCCACATCGTGGATTCATTCTATCGATATTATTCTTTCTGATTTTTGGTTTTTCGGATGTAATACTCGAGTGTTCCCACCGTGGCGTAACCCATGGTTTTTTTCTCTCGTGAATGCATAGCGCAATTGCCTGGCTGAGTCTTGCCTAGGGGTACGGATTGTTTCCCGGGGGATCCAGGCGTAACCATTGTGTATCCTGCAATCTGTGTATGTCGCGAATAGTAGCGCAAGTGCTTGGCTGAGTCTTGCCTAGGGGTACGGATAGTTTCCTGGGGGATCCAGGCGTAACCATTGTGTATCCTGCACTCTACTAGTCATCATGGCGTAACTCGCAGGGCTGAGAAAGCATACGGATATGGATTGTTTCCTGGGGGATCCAGGCGTAACCATTGTGTATCTGCGAACCATGATCGGACAAAGGTTTTTGGTTTGGTTGTTTGTTTGGATTGTCCTTTCCATATCTATTTTTTTTAAAGTTTTTCTAGTATTTTCACTGGGTGTTGAAATAGGTCTACTAAGTACTTGAAGAACTCTAGCTTTGCGCCTGATCAACGCATGGCCAGTGTCTGCAAGAACGAGGATAAACTTGTTAAAACACCGAGTTATAAAAGTATTTTCGAAAGAAAAATTGGTTTCGGTATAAAAGTATTTTATTTATAAAGGTATTTTATTATAAAAGTATTTTCAACAAAGAAATTTTGTATTAATATTTGAAATTTAAATTCTTATGGTTTGAAATAAATTATTCGTGCCCGATTCTATTCTTTTGAATCTACCTCATCTGCTCAACTTTAGTTGTTCACTTATATTCTGTTTCCAGAATCTACCTTCCTTTCCTTATGAACATAATCTCTTTAATATTGCTTATTTGTATACTACATTGTTTAATAGAAATTTTAGTTTTATAGATATTTTTTTTAGTTACTAATTAAATAAAATAAAAAAAATTCATGAATTTTTGGATTTAATATTTTTAAAAAGCTTCTTTGTAAATATAAGTAACAGTGTAAATGATTAGTTTCAAAGGAGTTTTGAAAAGTTTTAAAGTATCAAAGATAATCGAATTGCAAATGAAGTTTTCAAATTTCAAGTAAAATGTATTTAGTTCAAATTATTTTTTCAATCTTGACTTCCAATCTACTTTTATTTCTGGTTGTACAATTCTCCTATCTCCTTCCTTTTCGGGGACGAAAAGTTTTGAGTGGGGGAGAGTGTAACGACTCGGAAAATTTTAACGATTTTTAATTGATTTTATAACGTATTTAATTGAATATTTGTGAAATTTATAATAATTGAAATTTTAAAATTTTCATATATTTAGAATACGTATATTTAAATATAGCAGATTTTAAATTTTCAATTAATTTTATCAAAGTTTATTTCGTTGTGGAATTCTAATTAATTCAAGCTAGATAATAATTGCTGATAATAAATTTATTTTCAAGTCTGGATATTATTGTTTAGAAAATTTCTAATTCCTCTTCTGACTGAGACGTCATCGTTCGTTTTTCCAAAATCGGACGTCTACTGCTCCGTTTACCTTATGTCTGACAAATTAATAGCTTTTTCAGTACCGATTTTTGACTTTTGATCGGATGATCGTTCTACCAATATCTGCATACCGTTTTGATCGTCCCATTGTGCTGATCTCCGCAGTATATTTGTTTATGTGTTTTAAAAGTCCGGTATACAGCGGAGCTCGCGAAACCGGTAACCGTATCGGTACCGGTCCGTGACCTTTTGTTTCTTTGAATTTCAAACTTCAGCCGTGGCTTCCAAGCAACCATCAATTGCTTAAATTTTTCTGCGTCAATCAAGTGTACTGTTACTTTCCATTTATTTATATTCATTGATATTTGCTGCCGTTCCATCTTTATTTATCTAATTTCATTCATTCGCTTGTGACTGTTGGAATTGAAATAATAGCAGAACGTTTCTATATATTTAAGCAAATGCATTATTATCGGCTGCCAGCTATTCACTATCTTCCACCCTCTCCCTATATTGCTCCCTTTCTTCTTGAAACCCATCTTCCTCTCCTTTATTTATTTCTTTCCTTCTCCTCTCCATAATTTAACTACAGCGAGGCAAATTCTTCTCTCCACCAAGCTTCCTTTCTCGCTGACCTCCTTCGCCTCTCACTCACCTCGTAGCTTCCTCCAGATCCGCCCCTTACTCAGCGTAGCCGAGCATCGCTGCAACCCACACACGTCCCCTCACCATAGCTCGCCTCGGCCACCGCCTACCACAGTCTCACGCAACCGCGTCTACTCGCCTAACATTTTGCTTCCCACTGCCGTGAGAGGCAGATCCATCCCAGTGGCCGAGCAGCACCTCTTATTTCCCCTTCCACGCAGCAACACACGTGGCCGCAGCATTTCCCACGGCTCCCCTGCCGAGACTCTACCTGCGTTCATATATATGTAAGTTTAAAATAATTAAAATATAATATGTTCTGATTTTCTGAAATGTTACAGTAAGTTGGGTATATTATTATATGTGAAGTTATTTTATATGTGAAGGTATACAGTATAAGTTTACAGTACATATATACTTTGCCATGGGATTATGAAATGATATAATGATTTGGTAAAATTGTTTTAACCTGATGTTGTTTTGTATGTTCTGTATATATTGACATGGATTATATGTTTCATTAGTTTATGGTATATAGGTTTATTAATGTGAATTTATTAACTATTGATTTCAAACTCTATACATATATAGATTTTTATATATAATTTATATTATATTATAAGTTTGTTTTCTTTTGTGATAAGCTGTGTATTGTTTGGAACCAGCTACTGCTATTATAAAAATATAAAGATATTTGGAGGACTTGTTTTTATTGTAAGATATTTTATGCAGATATGTATTGATTTTTAGTACCGAATGCATATTAGATTGATTTTTATATAATATATATACGTGTAAGTTATATATACGTATAAGTTACTTTTTGTAAGTTATGCGAGTTATAGATATAATACATATCAGTTTATATACCGAAAATCATGGATCGGTTGTTTTTCAAATATAGTATGGGTTTAATACAATATAATATTCATATGATTGTTGAGCTTATTTATGTGATTGACTGGAATTATATGCATACATCTATTTAATAAAGTAAGTATATGGGAGTTTAGTTTTTATACTATTATATATATTTGTTTATAAGTAGCGGATTTGATATATATGTCATACATTATGGTCTGCATACATAAACTGTAAATATATATATAGTTTGAAAGAAAAATCTATGTAAGATTTTTTTAACATGATAGGTATTTTTAAAATATGTGTTGATTTGAAAATTTATACATAGATTTTTCTAAGTTGTTTATATCTTGGGTCCTAATTTGTTTTAAATATAATAAGTTGAATCACCTATATAATTTTATTCAAATAATTGTGGTACTGATTTTTATAAAGTAATAATAATAATGTATATATACTTTAATTTGAATTTTGGGTTTAAGGAGGATAATAATATATAAAAATACATCTCGCCTAAATTTTTATCAAGCTAATTTGACCCGCTCCCATCGATTTCTTTTATCAGTTTTGATCGTCGATTCGTGCCGATCTTACTTTGCTTTGAGATTTGTGCTTGGGCTTCGTAACTCAACTACATTGTCTATCTCTCTAACCTCGAAAGGTGAGCAATCACTCACGATTAACGTTCTTTTATTTATTAAATTTGATTTCAATTGAAACGACAATTGAAATATGCTGCTGTTATTAATGTTAATTTGTAACTGTTCACTTATGAGATATGACACCATATCCTATTGTTTATATTTATTTTGATGATACATGCCTGCTGTTATTACTATTTTCATATCTGTTATCACTCTGCAAGTTCTCCGTTAGTATAGAAATCACTATGGGTTGAAATGATACATACCCGAACGGACTTTAGAATAGGAGGATTTCGTTATGGGTTGAAATGATAGACCCAAACGATTTTCATTTAATTGAATTTGGGATTACGGGTTGAGATGATATCCACCCGTGTATATTTAGTGTACGGATTGAAATGATAAATATCTGTAACACTTGACCATATGATAAGGAATATATACAGACATCGTTGGTCCATATAAAATATTTTGGAAATAAATTCATTGTTTTGGGAAGAAATATATGGTCTTATTAAATGTAAATTCTTAAATTATTATATATAAAGGGAAATGATATATATAGATTTAATAATATTTAATTTAATTAAGATGGAATTAATACATAAATTATGTTAAATATTTATGTGAATTATATTTAAAATAGATTTTTCAAGAATTGGGATAAAATAAGATGGGAAGATAAATTTGGGTTTATTAAAGATGACATTTAAATAAAGATTTATTTAATTAAATCGATTTGAAATTTTTGAATGGGAAATTTAAAGGTTGGATTTTATAACTGGATTTTTGATTTAAGTGATTTAATGAATATTTCACGTTTAACTAAATTAAGGAAAATATCGAGAAAAATGGAATTTAAGGTTAAATAATAGTGAGGTTAAATCGAGATCTATATGAAACTATAAAATTGAACATTTAAATATTAAAGCTTTGAACTATATTGGAATTTAAATGGTTTATTTTGAGATTCGGATCTGTATTTAAAATCAATATAGTTGAATTTGTTATTTAGAAACTAAAATTGAATTAAAATGAAAATTTAAGTTGAACCAAATTTGAATTCGTTATTTAGAAAACTAAATTGAATAAAAATTTAGTTGACCGTTGAGTACTTGAGGTTTTGAAATATATTGAAATATGAAGGGGTAATTTTTTTGATTACAAATCCGATTTTGAGATCGATAAATTGAAAAGTTTATTTTAGGAATTGAATTTAAATTGATAATCGAGATTGAATTTAATTCAAATGGGAAGGTCGGGTTGATGTTGAAACGATTTGTTAAGTTGAGGGAATTGAAAATACTTTACTTTACAAATTATTTAATATATATAGATACTATTTTGGGAAATATAGAGATAATTGAAGAAAAATGATATTTGATTTGAAGTATAAATTAAGTTGAAATGGCCATGGTGTTCTAGTGTATATTTCTACCTTGTAGATAGTTCCATGGACCCTTAGAGGATGGTCATCCCAAACATCCTTTAAGTTAGTTGTATTTCAGTTGATATTTCACTTGAGTTGAATTTATTGATATAAGAATGTTAATCCTGACTCGAGTGTTTTGTGTTTTGCTTTACGCTCGGGTCAGACCGAGTGATACAGCTTTTGAGACTCACCTTCGAAGTTGGAGTTTAGCTTGATGATACAGCTATCTATTCTTTCAGCTTTTCCAGTTGATTGGTTCAGAGAAGTCATCTACTCGTACTGGAGACTTCACTGCATTTGAGAGTTCTTCTATATTTTATCTCTAACTCTGATATGTATATAGTAGCTTCACGAACTACTATTCTTTATCTATTCCGCTGCATTATTTACTCTGTGTCTATGATCTGTGATTGATGTATTTACTGTAAGTGATATGTTTTGGCAAATTTAAATTAACAACGCGGTATTTTGAATTATTCAAGTCGGACATGTATGGTTTTATTGTCGATTTGAATGGTCCAGAATAGCAGGTCGTTACATGGATGAAGGTAGTGAAGCAACTAGGCTAGGCTAACATGTTTTTAAGGAGTTTTCAAGGCTTTTGTGTGGAGTTTTGTCAAGGGGGAGGGTGCGGCCTGGTCAAGTCAGAGGAGGAGATGATGTTAAGTGGTGGATGGTGAAGAGGAGAAGGTGGTGGGGGTGATGGCCAAGGCTAGCTAGTGGTGGCCGAGCAAAACAATAAAGAAAACAAGGCAAAAACAGGCAAAAGGGAAGGAGAAAAAGTAGAAAAATATAGAGAAGCCATTGCCAATTTTATCTATGTTTTCATGTGAAAATGAAGAAAAAGAAGTCAGCAGAAGATAGTATAAGGAATGGCCAAAATAACTGATGTATTGATTGAAAAAGAAACGGTAAAAGAAACGGTGAAACGACTTTACGTTTCTTAGCTTTTAAAACCTTCCATACTTCCTTTTCTTTTAAATCAAATAAAATAAAATAAAATTCAGCAAGTACATATAAAAACCGAAACAAAGTGAAATAAAATAAAAATATATAATTAAATTTAAAGAAAATATAAAAAGAATTAAGGAAATTGCTTAAAAATTGAAAACAGGGTTCAAAAATTATAATTAAAACATCGATAGCTTTGGAAAAATATCTACTTCATTTTAAAAATATTCTAAAGAAATTTTTTGAAATAAAATAATTTATTTATCATTTCTAAAATAAAATAAATAATTAAAATTTAATTAAATAGAATTTAAATTAAGAAAATGGCTTATAATTGCGAAGTAGACTTTAAAATTAGAAATAAATTCATTGCACTTTGGAAATTTTTTACATACTTGAAAAATATTTATAAATAAAGATAAGTACACAAAATAAAAATGAATTCACAAATTAAATATATAAAAATAAATTTAAATAAAATTTTAATGAAGAAATAGCAGAAAATAAGAAAACAGCCAAAAAAAAAAGAAATCAACACGGTAAACTTTGGAAAAATTATAACATCACAAAAAAATGTTTTAAAAAAATATATATATCTAACATGTCATATAACACATATTAGAACATTATTTGACAATTAAAAATATAATTTATAGAATTTAACATAAAGAAAATTGTTAAATAATTCAATGTACACACAATATTGAAAACAGTATAACTTTCACAAATTAAATCCGTTTTCAATGAAACAAAAAGCAATGTTCTTAAAATTTTATGTACTTTCATAATAAAAGATAAAATTTAAATTTTCAAACTTTTAAAAATTTAAATTAAAAGTCAAAGTTTGATTATTTCGACCAAAAATTCACTTTTTGAAAAATATTCTTTTTAGTCATGCTTTGGAATGATAATTCATATCAAAACTAAAGTTTATATTTAAAATAACAAAATTAATCATTCAAAATAAATAAAATAAGTTTTTAGATCAAAATTCAATTAAAATAATTAAAATATACAACTAAAAAAATCACAAAATACAGGGTTGTTACAGGCATATTCACTACTGAAACTTGAAATTGAATGATCAAATCCCTGGCACTTTAATCATGAACTAAAACTTAACCTACGGTCTTTATTAACGGATTTCACACTTTGATGTGCTAACGATCGATCCCAAAGCTTACACAACCAATCAATCTTTTTGCTAGTTGAGACGGTCAGCGATGATGGTCACTCAAGTTGGAATCCAAAGTCTCGTCATTTATGTTGTTTTGTTTTATTTTTAGCTGCTTATTTCTGCACTACATGAAAGTGCACCACACTAGCTTACACTTAGCATTGGTGGATAGATAAACTTTTCTAATCTCGATTATCTATTGAGTATAGTTAACATGGACTTCAGATGTTCAGAGCGTTTAGCTCCGATGCCTTCCAAACCAACCTCATAACATAGTAATCTCAAAGCTAAGTTTAGTTCCGCAACTATATCTAGTAGGCTTTCCTTTGTTCATCAACTGAACAAACGGAAGTTTCCAGCCCATTAGTCGATCTTTTCTTTGACATTCCTTGTAACGATCCCGGTTTTTAATTAAATTTAAATTGATAATTAAAATAAATTTTTGAATAAAATGGTAAATTAATTTGAATTTTTCATATTTAATAGGGTATTTGTTTATTTGGACATTGATTTTAAAATTTAATTGGGGCTTTGGAATTCTATATTTAATATCTTATAAATAAAAAGTAACACCCCAAAAATTTATCAAATTAAATTAGTAATATATTTAAACCTTTAGAATTTAATTTCAAAATAAATTGAAAAGTTTCAAAACAAATAAAATGGGTAATAAATTATATATGAATAAAATTCCAATTTCTTTTGAGTTTAAAAGTTTTGAAATAATAAATGTTTTAAAAAAGTCATTTGAGTTTAAAATTATATATATATATATATATATATATATATTATAATGCACATACGAGTAGTTTTGAATATAAACATTGAATTTGAATTTAAATTGCATAAGTATGGATATGAGTATATGTATAGACATAAATGGTAATATTTCAAGTTTGAATTTAAATTTGAATTTAAATTTAAAATATTTTTTAAATAAGTGGCATTTAAAATCATTACGGATTAATGTGTATAATGTAAATTTTGGTTAAAGCAATTCTTTTAACATTCTATATATATACACACACACAAATGAATAAAGGGGTATGTTTATTTATAAAGTAAATATGATATAAAAAAATTATTTAAAAAATCTTTTGTCTTTGTAAAATTATAAATGTTAAACATACATAAGGGAGATAGAGTAAAATTTGTAAGTGTTTAGATCTCATAATCATTTTTTTACAAATGGCATCCAAAATAATCAATTGAATAAAATAATAAGATTTAAAAATTACACAAAAAAAACTTTTTAGCTCCCCATATGCAATAATTTAGCCTCTCAACAAATCTAAAAAGAATAGTAGAAAGATTTGGGCATTTCAAACTCCAACACCCAAAGAAAGAAAAAACAGAAAAAAAAAACAGAAAAAAAAACAGTAAAGGCTGAAAACATTTTTCTTGGATTCAAAGTAAAGAAAAAAATCTGAAAATCTTCTTGAACATCAAGCTGTAGATTTGCACTCCATCTCTCATGTAACCTTTAAATTTCATAGCTTGGTGAATTTGTAATATTAAAATCTAGTTTTTAACACAAAAACAAATTCAACTGTAGATTTATAAAAAAACCAAAGCTTCAATTTTTGGCCAGAGATAGTGTAAGATTCTCTGGAATAAATTAAGGCAAGTAAAAATCTTTAAAAAAAATTAATTTGAAGTTGCTAAACAGTATTAAAGCAAGAATTAATCAATTAAACTAATCAGTTGCAGGGAACAAATCAAGTTCAAAGATAAAAAAATAAATTTCTGGTTAGCAACTTCAGACCATATTCTCTGTTGCATCTAATTCAAACTGTAAGTAAATCGTATGTTATTGTTTGTTATTGATGAAGTAAAAAAATGAATACAATAGAAATTAAGAAAAGTTTTGAATTTACAAACTTTCCAGATTTAACTTCAAGATTTAAAGAAGGAAAAAGAAATACAGGCTTCATCCTTTATTTTAGAAAACTGTCAGGAGCTCTCTGCCAACAAAACTTCTGGTGAGCAAACCTAAGTTCTTAAACCTGTTTCTTTGAAATTTCATGCTTGTGATGATAGTGTTGATGGATGTGAATGTGTTTGCTGGTTTATATGTATATATATGTGTTGAAATGATTAGATGTGTGTCTGTATATGCAGAGCGATCTCTGTCTAACAACAGGTTTTTTAAAACCTGGTAGGAAATTTAAAAATCATTCCATCCAAACCTTTTAAGGCTTTGATCTTTCAATGAAGTATACTTGTATGGGTATAATTTAACTTTTAAAAGAAAATTCAGGTATTTAAATTAATCATTTATTTAGAAAATGATATTTATACAGTGATGCTTTAAATTTAGCCTGAAATCAAATGTTTTAGTTTCAAAATTTGATCACATAAACAGTTTTAACTTGGGGAATGATGAATTTAGAAAATCATTTCATAATTTTTTTGTTTAATAATTTGTGAGAAATTGAATTTCAAAAAAAATCTACATTTTTGCCAACCTCCGGCGATTGACGTCGAACGGTGGGTTGTGGTTGAGGTCGAAGGTGGCTTGGATGTGGTAGAATCGTGGAAAAATTCTCGCAAATTTTTTTTATATGCCAGGGTGGTAGTTTGAAGTTGATTTAGGGTTTTGGGGTATGTTGGGTTCGCTGTTGTTTACGAGAAGTTTTCGTCATCGACATGGCAACCTGGTCGATCGCACTAGGGGGAAGGGCTTCGTGGTTGATCAACGGAGTTTAGGTCGGAGTCGCGAGAATTCTTGTAACGACCCGTAAATTTTCGATAATTAAAATAGTTAATTTAATAAGATTTCATGATTTAGTGTTAGAAATTTTTTTTTTTTTTTGTAATTCAGTTGGTTAATAATAATTGGAATGAATTGCAACAATAATTATCCAAGTAATGAAAAATAAAACTACTTAGTGAATGCCTTTGAAATCAAAAGTTGAATAGGATAATAAATGTTGAAGTCATTGTGTACAATAGAGTAATTGATTGATTGATAAGTAAAATCTATTTAAAAATCAAATATCGAATATTGAGCCGGTAAATTGTTTAAATTAAATATTTAAAACTTATTGAATAATTGAATAACGAGAATTGAATAACTGTTTTAATGAAAATGGTTGTTCTATAATTTGAATTTGTTAAATTTTATAAGTTCGCTTTGAATATTTCAAAAGATAGTGATTTAAGCATAATCGAATTTGTTTAAATTTAATATTACAAATGTTTGAATAATTGAATTTCGAATTTGATATGATTAATTTGATATTGAAATTTAATATATGAAAGTAGAGTAAATAATTGAAATTTGATTTAATATGATTCAAATTGGTTTCCAAGTGAATGTCAGTTATATTGGGATTATAATAGAGTTAATAAGATTTTAAAATTGGAATTTATTGGATAAATTAAATAACGGGTTTAATATGATTAAAAATGATTTGTAAAATTTTACTTTATCATATTAAAGTTAGAATGATGTTGTAGAACTTTTAAAATCGAATTAAAAGTAAATTTATGAAAATTGAATATTTTAATATTTAATTATCGACTGAAAAATAGCCAATTTTCGAACAGTCTCAGAATTGGACGAAACTAGTTCCATTGGATCCGTAATAGTTAGTTATTATCGGATTTCAATTTTCGTAGCAATCGGAGTTGTCGTTTGACCGTGGCAGCCCGAAACGCGTTGAATATGTTTTAATATTAATTGGCGATTTAAAATAGTCATTTTTCAAACGGTCTCGAATTTCGACGAAACCAGTTTCATCGGATCCGTAATGTGATATTATTGTAAGATTTCAAATTTCGTGTCAATCGGATCTACTATTTATCCGGGGCAAGCCAAAACGCATAGAAATTTAGTTAATCGGTTTAATTTCAAATCGGTCGTTTATTGCCGTAACTCACACATATGATCAAATTAGCTTCCGAAACATGTTCCATTGTGACCAGAATGCGGGATAAACCCTAGAAACGCCGGTCACCGCGCGTAAATCGGAGTTCGAAAAATCGAGTGAATAATGAGCGTTAAAACTTCTATAAAAGGACCCCTTCTCTTCACATTCGCAACAAACCCTAGCCAACTAGGTCAGGCCGCCTCTTATACATTCAATGGCCAGAATCTTCCGTTCTTCTTCCTCCATTTCTGGCCAGCCCATTGATTGTTTCGAGAATCTTTCAACTAGAGAATTGTAGACAACGATGAGAACTACATATCCAACGGCTATGATTGTATATAGTTGAGTGGATTGATGGCAAAGTGGGATGAAACGTGGTCAGTTCACTCACGTTTTTCTCGTTCCTGAGGAGGCCGAGTTCGACCATGCTCTGGCCGAAGGTAGGAGGCGCAGCGAGCTACGGCGGGGTCTCGTTCGATCGAGCTAAAGTGGACCGGGGTTGGGGCGGCGATAGGTGGTTGGTTGCGTGCGTATGGGTTCAAGTCGCGTGCAAAGTTCTGGAAGGAGCAATTGCGTGAGAAGGGGAAAGGAAGGGGCGGCCCTGATGCATCTACGGGAAATGGATGGCTGATGGTAGAGGAGTTTAAAATTAGAAATGCAATTGTAAATAAATTTATATTATAAATCATGTAAACTTTAAAATATCGTATCTTTGTCATTCGAGGTTGAAAACTGATGAGGCGAAGTGCGTTGGATTCATATGGATGAGCACTACGCTATGGAATCGGATTGGAGTCATTTGGAGCTAAAGAAAATTTCGGGTAAAATTAAACGCTCGTTTAATTTTATTCGAAAGAAAACGCTGGGACTGCATTGAAATCAAGGTGAGTGTTTTATAACGCTCACACCGTACTAAATATCTTTATGCTAGTTAAATTTGACATTATGAAGTGTTATGATTTTATTTGTCGTTGTTTGATGAAATTTAATTGTCATATAGATCGTCATTTGAATTAACCGTTGAAATTAAATTGACAGTTAAATTTGAAATTAAAATTGAAATTGAATTGCGATTAAATTACCTGACATTGATAACTATGAAACTGCCATGAATTGTATTGTTTATTGGATGATGTATTTTGATGGATGCTATTGGTTGATAATTGAATGTTTGGATGTTTATTTGCTTATATATATCCTGTTATGCATACATATGATACCGTGATTTAATTTAAGTAATATATGTTCATCCCTGACATTTAATTGAAATAAATAACTACTTGGCCATAGGATAGAAAATTATATACGGACACCGAATTGGCTAAATTAATAATTTTGAATCGTCGATTTGAAATTTATTTAAATGTTTTGATTTAAAAGTTATAAATAGAGATGGATTTATAGAAATTGAATTCATCGAAAAATTGAGTTTGGAATGTTGAAATAAAATTTTGTTAAAGGAATTTTGTTAAATAATTAAGTTGAGACTTTGAAATTTAATATTTGGTTATGATTGAAGTTCGAAAATTTATTCGTTTAAAGGATTGAACCTTAAATCGAGCTTTGAATATTATTAAGTAAAAGCGATATAAAATGATAGTTGAAATTGAGCTTGAAATTGAATCATGTTTGTAATTGGGATTTAAATTTGAATATGGAAGGATAATTTTGTTAAGTGTTAAAATTAATATTTTGAAAAATCAAGCTAAAAATCGATATATATTGAAATTGAATAAGTTGAAGGTGAATGTAAAATCGAATTAATTTGAAGTTAAAGTTGGCATTGATTTGAATTAAAAATCGAAATTGAATCGGTAAAATGGAAATTGAAATTGATTTGAATTGGGAAGTCATAATTGGAATGGATTGATTTTGAAGCTGTTTTATTTTGCTTTCCAAATTACTCTGTTATATAAACCATTTTGAATACTTAAACTATTTTAATCTATTTTAAATCTACTTAACCCAATTTAAATCATTTAAACCAAATTTATCTATTTCAAATCCATTTTAAGATTTTAAAGTATTTTAACGATTTCAATTATTTAAAACTATTTTAAACTACTTAAAACTATTTTTCTAAAATCCTAAGCTGGTTAATAAGGTGAAATGTTATGTGTAAATCTTGAATTTGAATACGAATTGGATTAAATGAAGTTGCAACCTAAATTAAAATTCGAAATGATTTTGGAAACGAAATGAGATATTGATGCGAAAATGATTTTGAAACGGAACCTTATGTTTTGAATGGCTATGACGATATTTAAGATGGATTTGATTTTGAAGCGAATATGATATTTTGATATCAATTATGAATCGATTTGAAATGTCAAAGAGCCAACGGTGTAATAATACGTAGTTATTAAAGAGACCGGGATCGGATATGGACATACTCTCTGTCGATACCGAAAACCACTTTAATAACTATTATACGCGGAGTGTTGACCTAGAATGAAGTGGATGGTTTGGTGAACGCGTTGACTGAAGAAAGAGAACGATATTGGATGACCCCTGACATGACTAAAACAGGAGCCGCGCCGGGCCATTGAGGTTCGCCACCTCTAGCGGACACACTTCTTCGATACCATATCTATTACATTTGTGATGCGATTTGGGTGCACCCCTTGATTTCGGAGTGTTGTTTCGCGGTGTTGGGGTAGCTATTGGCTATGCCCAACATCAGTCCGGATCACGCAACTACTAATATCCTAGTTGGTATCGCCTCATGTACCTTGTCATACTGATTATCCTATTCGCGACCAACACGTTTTGATTTGTACCTTGAGTATATGGATTGCCCTCTGGTGACTTCCGGTTTTGGGGAAACTACGGTCTTGTATATGCTTTTTGGAATATAAAAATGTGTTAAGGGGGATTATGGTAACTCGTTAACGCTATTTTGATACTTTATATTACTGATAGGCATTATCTACTTAGCGTATATTACTACATAGTAGATAGTTTCACGGATCCTTGAGAGATAGAAAATCCCGTAACATCTCTTGAGTTATTGCATGCACGTTGACACTGGATAGGAGATGTCAAACCCCGTAAACAACTCTGACGCTGTTACACTCATATTTATTTACGATTGATTTAACTTTCATAAGGATATTTAGTCCTGACTCGAGTGTTTTGTCTTTTCATTACGCTCGGGTCAGACCTGAGTTTTCAGATTTTTGAAGATCTATTCTGGAGTACGAAGACGAAGATTTGGTATACTATTACTATTATTACCCTTGCATCATGTTATCTGCTGCATTATTTAACTGTTCTGTTGCATATGTATAAACTCTGATAAATGTTGTATAAATAATTGTCAAAGTGTAGTAGACAGCTTCATGAACTGTTTATTTGACTATTATATTTTATCGTTCCGCTGCGAGATTCTGTGTTGTTTCATTTCCTTTATTTCTTTTCTTTTCTTTTCTTATTTACCCCAATAACTATCCGCCCCTTTGAATGGTTTGGAATCGACATGTGTATTTGATCGTCGGTTTAAACTGTCCAAAAAGGCGGGTCGTTACAGTTGGTATCAGAGCTTTGGTTTAGCGATAAATCTTGGCTCTAGTGGGGAATAACTCATTGAAATAGAGGTATACTATATGAATGAGTTGAGTGTATATGAGAGAGCGTATTTGTTAGTGATATAAAATGTTTTATATTGTGCCGGTTGATTTGTTGAGTGGCTTATGGATTCTGGTCAATACGAGTAATTAACGTCATTGATAGGGATCTCTAAACACTTAAACAGAACAATTCGACATAGTATTGTTTTGAAATTGAGTAAATGAAATAATTTTGCTCTAATTATATTTTGTATATAAAGAAAGATTTAGGGAAATTATTGTGACTTATCTAGCTTACCTGGTTGTTAGGAATTAAAATATTGGTTATTATCATTAATTGGATATGGTAACTAAATAAATAAGCTGAATTACAAAATGAAAAATAATAAAACAACTTGTGGAATAATTCGAGAAAGCAAAAATCCTATAAGATTGTTTATAAAGGTGACTTATAGATTAAAATAGATTTAAATTGAAAAATATTGAATTTAAGACCTGGAGGTTTTGAAAAATGATTCTCAAAGTTTTGAAGAAATATATAGTGATATTAATTGGAAATTGTTTATGGAAATATTTTGAAAGGATTTTTAAAGAAAGGAATAAATTTAGTACTCCTCTCTTATGTCGCTGGAAAATAATTTCGGTGATGACTGCGCAGCATCATCGACTTTCATTTTCGAGTCTCAAAGAGGGGGGGGGGAGACTTCTAAGAAGCTTTGCTTATCTTCAAACATTATTGTGGGTAAATGGATTTTGGTTTAAACTCCCAAGGTATGATTTGATATATTTCACAAGATATAATTGTATATATTTATTTCAAACGATTTGAAAAGAACCGGGCATTTAAATTTCTAAGTTATGTTAATTAGTAATTTTCAAATGAAATGTGAATAACCAGAATTTATCAAATAAGAGGATTAAGATATCTAAGCTTATTGTTTGGGAAAACTTTAAAGTTGAAAGGTAAAGAGGATGTAAATAAATCAAATGTGTGTACATTCTAATTAAGTAAAATGAAATTCTATAAATTTGTACAATACCAAAATTACATTCGGAGAACATATAACAAGACTTACCAATTGTTAAAAGTTAAAATGATGTTTTGGATATGTAATGAGATATTGTATAAATAAACAGAACCTGAAGTAATTGAAGTATACAAGTAAGGAAAACTCAAAAGGAATTAAAATGTATATAAATGGGAAATTTTGATTGTGATAAAAATTATATATACTTAAATATAACCTGAAATGATGAATGGATATATGGAACAAGTAAGTGAACTTAGGAAAGAAGACAATTGAATTGTATAATATTTTTGAAAATTGGTTATAAAAAATAAATATAAATTGCATAGAGAAAATTTTTTGAATTTGTAACTTTGAGATAACCGTAAGATAAGAAAAGTCATATATGAGAAGTTAGACTTTATAGGGTGATCAATAAACTAAAGTGCAGGTTAATAAAATGTTCCATAAATAAATTTGTTATTAACAAAAATTATGAAATTGAAGTAAATGAAAACAAAAGAATTTGGTATAGCTAAGAATCAATTGGAAAATGAAATTGAACTTAATTAAATTATATAGAAAGTTTAAAATGAACTTGAGTAAGCAAATTCTATGATATGATGTTTAAGGAAAAATATGTTGAAGAATATGCTATGTAAAGAAATGGATATATTAACTGAATAATAGATTGTGAATAATTAATAGTAAATAAAATGAAAGTTAATAAAATAATTCAATATAGATAAATTGAATAGAAATCTATTGGAAGTGTATGAAATTAAAATTGACTTGGAAATGTATAATTGATTTAGTGTAGATTCTGGATGGTTGTTAATGTTTGATATGCATTGGTTGCTAGATGGATGAAAATTGATTAAGTAAAATTCATTAGTGTTAATGGAATTGAATAAATGGAATAAAATTTTAAAATAATTAAATTCAAATTTGAAGCAAAGTGAAATTAAATATAATTGAATTCAATTTAAATTGACGCAAATTGACTTGAATTTAAAAGGTGAATGAAACAAACTTGAATAAATCGGAAACAAATTGAATGCAAACCTATCGCATGGATGAATAAGAAAATAAATGACTTTGTGTTTATGATTGTTCTTTAGAAAATTTGAAGTTGATGGTTTGCACTTTGAAATAATAAAAGCAAATTTTTTTGGAAAAATCCAAAATTGTCCAATATATGCTGAAACGAAAACAACCATAACTTTTAAATGGCTGAACCGAATTCGACGATCTTGGACTTTTCAAAAAGCTTAGAAACTATAGCACAACTTTTGTTTAGATAACTTGAGAAAATTCCTTCGTCTACTAGGTTAAAAACTTGAATGTTACTCGCTGTCCTGGGTAAAAATAAGAAATATCTGTAGTATACACCCGTAGTATTTTCGTCATATCTTTTGACTGGTTTATCGGATTTTGATGATCCTGCACTTTATGGAAAGCTAAGAAATTAATATAAAACTTTGGTTTTAAGTGTTTTGTGTTTTGATGTCGTTTAGAAGGTCGAAAACGCGGGTGAACGTCGCTGACCTACGCAATTCATTGCCCAGGCTGAAGCGTATCCCCTAAGTAAAACGGCCATAACTTTTGAACGGATGGTCCGAATTCGATGATTTTGGACATTCCGGAAAGCCTGAAATGAATACAACAAATTTTGTTTAGATTAGGTTGCCAAATTTTATCGTTTAAGTGACCTAAACTAAGATTTGTTGCTGTCCTGAAAATTGGAATCTCGGTTTTGAAGCTAAATATGTTATATATATGTTGTGTAGGCTAAGTATAGCGATCTATCTTTATATGCAGGGTTCTAACTTAGTTATTGAGCATTTTAGTGGGTAGCAAAGGGGTTGCGCTTCGTCGTGGAGCTCGCTTCTACGCTAAATGCATAATGTAAGTAAATTGCTAATAAATGCTAAATAAAAGGTACGCTTACGGTTTTATATGATATTGGTGATATATATATATGTTGTTTCCCCAGATATGGGATGCCTCATCATTGAGATGAGATGTATATTTTTGATATATATGCTATTATATTTTTTCCGATCGAGCCGCGCAAAGGAGACTCTGTCGAATTTTTCCGTAAATCCGGGTGTTAGAAAATTTTTCAAGTAAATTTTTTTTATATAACTTGTTTTGATAATTAACTTTTAAGTTTAGAAAGCCGTTCGGAGTAAGTTAGTGGAAGCGTAGTTATGACTTTATAAATGGAATTTCATTGTCTTATAAGTTGGTAACTTTGAATAAAATATATCTAATGTTAAATTCTATACTTACTTTCTTTTCCCTTCTTTTTCCTTTTCGGGGACGAAAAGTTTTGAGTGGGGGAGAGTGTAACGACCCATAAATTTTCGATAATTAAAATAGTTAATTTAATAAGATTTCGTGATTTAGTGTTAGAAATTTTTTTTTTTTTTTTTTTGTAATTCAGTTGGTTAATAATAATTGGAATGAATTGCAACAATAATTATCCAAGTAATGAAAAATAAAACTACCTAGTGAATGCCTTTGAAATCAAAAGTTGAATAGGATAATAAATGTTGAAGTCATTGTGTACAATAGAGTAATTGATTGATTGATAAGTAAAATCTATTTAAAAATCAAATATCGAATATTGAGCCGGTAAATTGTTTAAATTAAATATTTAAAACTTATTGAATAATTGAATAACGGGAATTGAATAACTGTTTTAATGAAAATGGTTGTTCTATAATTTGAATTTGTTAAATTTTATAAGTTCGCTTTGAATATTTCAAAAGATAGTGATTTAAGCATAATCAAATTTGTTTAAATTTAATATTACAAATGTTTGAATAATTGAATTTCGAATTTGATATGATTAATTTGATATTGAAATTTAATATATGAAAGTAGAGTAAATAATTGAAATTTGATTTAATATGATTCAAATTGGTTTCCAAGTGAATGTCAGTTATATTGGGATTATAATAGAGTTAATAAGATTTTAAAATTGGAATTTATTGGATAAATTAAATAACGGGTTTAATATGATTAAAAATGATTTGTAAAATTTTACTTTATCATATTAAAGTTAGAATGATGTTGTAGAACTTTTAAAATCGAACTAAAAGTAAATTTATGAAAATTGAATATTTTAATATTTAATTATCGACTGAAAAATAGCCAATTTTCGAACAGTCTCAGAATTGGACGAAACTAGTTCCATTGGATCCGAATAGTCAGTTATTATCGGATTTCAATTTTCGTAGCAATCGGAGTTGTCGTTTGACCGTGGCAGCCCGAAACGCGTTGAATTTGTTTTAATATTAATTGGCGATTTAAAATAGTCATTTTTCAAACGGTCTCGGATTTCGACGAAACCAGTTTCATCGGATCCGTAATGTGATATTATTGCAAGATTTCAAATTTCATGTCAATCGGATCTACCGTTTATCCGGGGCAAGCCAAAACGCATAGAAATTTAGTTAATCGGTTTAATTTCAAATCGGTCGTTTATTACCGTAACTCACACATATGATCGAATTAGCTTCCGAAACCTGTTCCATTGTGACCAGAACGTGGGATAAACCCTAGAAACGCCGGTCACCGTGCGTAAATCGAAGTTCGAAAAATCGAGTGAATAATGAGTGTTAAAACTTCTATAAAAGGACCCCTTCTCTTCACATTCGCAACAGACCCTAGCCAACTAGGTCAGGCCGCCTCTTATACATTCAATGGCCAGAATCTTCCGTTCTTCTTCCTCCATTTCTGGCCATCCCATTGATTGTTTCAAGAATCTTTCAACTAGAGAATTGTAGACAACGATGAGAACTACATATCCAACGGCTATGATTGTATATAGTTGAGTGGATTGATGGCAAAATGGGACAAAACGTGGTCAGGTCACTCACGTTTTTCTCATGCCTGAGGAGGCCGAGTTCAACCATGCTCTGGCCGAAGGTAGGAGGTGCAGCGAGCTACGGCGGGGTCTCGTTCGATCGAGCTAAAGTGGACCGGGGTTGGGGCGGCGATAGGTGGTTGGTTGCGTGCGTATGGGTTCAAGTCGCGTGCAAAGTTCTGGAAGGAGCAATTGCGTGAGAAGGGGAAAGGAAGGGGCGGCCCTGATGCATCTACGGGAAATGGATGGCTGATGGTAGAGGAGTTTAAAATTAGAAATGAAATTGTAAATAAATTTATATTATATATCATGTAAACTTTAAAATATCGTATCTTTGTCATTCGAGGTTGAAAACTGGTGAGGCGAAGTGCGTTGGATTCATATGGATGAGCACTACGCTATGGAATCGGATTGGAGTCATTTGGAGCTAAAGAAAATTTCGGGTAAAATTAAACGCTCGTTTAATTTTATTCGAAAGAAAACGCTGGAACTGCATTGAAATCAAGGTGAGTGTTTTATAACGCTCACACCGTACTAAATATCTTTATGCTAGTTAAATTTGACATTATGAAGTGTTATGATTTTATTTGTCGTTGTTTGATGAAATTTAATTGTCACATAGATCGTCATTTGAATTAACCGTTGAAATTAAATTGACAGTTAAATTTGAAAATAAAATTGAAATTGAATTGCGATTAAATTACCTGACATTGGTAACTATGAAACTGCCATGAATTGTATTGTTTATTGGATGATGTATTTTGATGGATGCTATTGGTTGATAATTGAATGTTTGGATGTTTATTTGCTTATATATATCCTGTTATGCATACATATGATACCGTGATTTAATTTAAGTAATATATGTTCATCCCTGACATTTAATTGAAATAAATAACTACTTGGCCATAGGATAGAAAATTATATACGGACACCTAATTGGCTAAATTAATAATTTTGAATCGTCGATTTGAAATTTATTTAAATGTTTTGATTTAAAAGTTATAAATAGAGATCGATTTATAGAAATTGAATTCATCGAAAAATTGAGTTTGGAATGTTGAAATAAAATTTTGTTAAAGGAATTTTGTTAAATAATTAAGTTGAGACTTTGAAATTTAATATTTGGTTATGATTGAAGTTCGAAAATTTATTCGTTTAAAGGATTGAACCTTAAATCGAGCTTTGAATATTATTAAGTAAAAGCGATATAAAATGATAGTTGAAATTGAGCTTGAAATTGGATCATGTTTGTAATTGGGATTTAAATTTGAATATGGAAGGATAATTTTGTTAAGTGTTAAAATTAATATTTTGAAAAATCAAGCTAAAAATCGATATATATTGAAATTGAATAAGTTGAAGGTGAATGTAAAATCGAATTAATTTGAAGTTAAAGTTGGCATTGATTTGAATTAAAAATCGAAATTGAATCGGTAAAATGGAAATTGAAATTGATTTGAATTGGGAAGTCATAATTGAAATGGATTGATTTTGAAGCTGTTTTATTTTGTTTTCCAAATTACTCTGTTATATAAACCATTTTGAATACTTAAACTATTCAGGGAATTAGGCTGAAGGAAAAACCTGAGAGCACTTTTAGTCTGAAGGACAGAAGTTTTAAAATTTAGTCTGAAGGACAAAAAATGATATATTCATATAGCATTGCACATCCATAATGCTATATTCATATAGCATTACACAGCTGCTTGTTTGTGTATGCAGAAACTTATAAAATTGTGTTGTATATAGCATTATGGATGTGTAATGCTATATGAATATAGCATTATGGATTTGTAATGCTATATGAATATATCATTTTTTGTCCTTCAGGCTAAATTTTAAAACTTCTGTCCTTCAGACTAAAAGTGTTCTCAGGTTTTTCCTTCAGCCTAATTCCCTCTAAACTATTTTAATCTATTTTAAATCTACTTAACCCAATTTAAATTATTTAAACCAAATTTATCTATTTCAAATCCATTTTAAGATTTTAAAGTATTTTAACGATTTCAATTATTTAAAACTATTTTAAACTACTTAAAAATATTTTTCTAAAATCCTAAGCTGGTTAATAAGGTGAAATGTTATGTGTAAATCTTGAATTTGAATACGAATTGGATTAAATGAAGTTGCAACCTAAATTAAAATTCGAAATGATTTTGGAAACGAAATGAGATATTGATGCGAAAATGATTTTGAAACGGAACCTTATGTTTTGAATGGCTATGACGATATTTGAGATGGATTTGATTTTGAAGCGAATATGATATTTTGATATCAATTATGAATCGATTTGAAATGTCAAAGAGCCAACGGTGTAATAATGCGTAGTTATTAAAGAGACCGGGATCGGATATGGACATACTCTCTGTCGATACCGAAAACCACTTTAATAACTATTATACGCGGAGTGTTGACCCAGAATGAAGTGGATGGTTTGGTGAACGCGTTGACTGAAGAAAGAGAACGAAATTGGATGACCCCTGACATGACTAAAACAGGAGCCGCGCCGGGCCATTGAGGTTCGCCACCTCTGGCGGACACACTTCTTCGATACAATATCTATTACATTTGTGATGCGATTTGGGTGCACCCCTTGATTTCGGAGTGTTGTTTCGCGGTGTTGGGGTAGCTGCTGGCTATGCCCAACATCAGTCCGGATCACGCAACTACTAGTATCCTAGTTGGTATCGCCTCATGTACCTTGTCATACAGATTATCCTATTCGCGACCACTACGTTTTGATTTGTACCTTGAGTATATGGATTGCCCTCTGGTGACTTCCGGTTTTGGGGAAACTACGGTCTTGTATATGCTTTTGGGAATATAAAAATGTGTTAAGGGGGATTATGGTAACGCCTTAACGCTATTTTGATACTTTATATTACTGATAGGCATTATCTACTTAGCGTATATTACTACATAGTAGATAGTTTCACGGATCCTTGAGAGATGGAAAATCCCGTAACATCTCTTGAGTTATTGCATGCACGTTGACACTGGATAGGAGATGTCAAACCCCGTAAACATCTCTGACGCCGTTACACTCATATTTATTTACGATTGATTTAACTTTCATAAGGATATTTAGTCCTGACTCGAGTGTTTTGTCTTTTCATTACGCTCGGGTCAGACCTGAGTTTTCAGATCTTTGAAGATCTATTCTGGAGTACGAAGACGAAGATTTGGTATACTATTACTATTATTACCCTTGCATCATGTTATCTGCTGCATTATTTAACTGTTCTGTTGTATATGTATAAACTCTGATAAATGTTGTATAAATAATTGTCAAAGTGTAGTAGACAGCTTCATGAACTATTTATTTGACTATTATATTTTATCGTTCCGCTGCGAGATTCTGTGTTGTTTCATTTCCTTTATTTCTTTTCTTTTCTTTTCTTATTTACCCCAATAATTATCCGCCCCTTTGAATGGTTTGGAATCAACATGTGTATTTGATCATCGGTTTAAACTGTCCAAAAAGGCGGGTCGTTACAATTCTGGTGTCGTGATGTGGCAAAGCGAGGTGCTTTTGGGTTGATCAGTGAGTTCCAGTTTGGGTATGCTCAAACTCGATTTCGAATTCGATTTCAATTTAAAGATTTACTGATTCTGATCGATGGAGGAAGTCGTAGGTGACTTGTTGGCATCGGCGACGACGATCGAAACGATGGCGATCATCGGTGAATGTGCACGTATCCACGTTTCGTGTCTAGTTAGTGATGTTTGGGGAAGAAGATAATGGGATCGGGTTCAAGCACGAGGAAGCAGGCATTCGACTCGAAGTTGAGCTCGAGAAAAATAAACGATGGGCTCGAGTTGATTCGGGTGTGTTCGAGTAGGCATGTGATTACAAGGTTTTAAACTTTTAAATCAAAAACAAGTTTCAAAAACATAGAAGGGGAAAGAACTCGGGTATTTGATAGATTGGCTCGGGTAATATTTTTTTCCAGTTTTAAACTTCAACAATCTAAACCATATTGATTTCTTAAAAAATTGTTCTTTATAAAATGATAATTGTTTGTTAAGAGGAATGTGAAGTTAAAGGTTTTCAAATAAAATTTATTTCAAATTAAATTAATTTTAAAATTTTAATCTATATCACTTTTATTGTAAATAAATTCCATGTTATAATAAAAAAAAATGAAATGCTTTCGCTATATCAAACATTAAGGTAATTACCCAATGAAATTGAAAGGATTGATTATGTAATTAAAGATAAATAAAACAAGGCGATTAAATCTAATTATGTGATTAATTAAAGGTTTATTTGATTAGTAATAAAGATTTATTGATTAAAAATGTAGGAATGATTTATTAATTAAAGACTAATTGATAAATGAAGGTGATTAAGTAATGATTTAAAGGTTAATTAAGTAATGATTTGGAGGTTAACTAAATTGTAATTGAAGGGAAATTAACGATAATTAATTAATGTAATTAATCAAAGATAACTACTTTGTGTAATTAATTAAAAGATAATTACTTTGTGTAACTAAATAAAAGTTGATTCCTTAGTGAAATTAGTAAAGGATGATTAACTAAGGGTTAATTAAATAATTAAAGTTAATTAATTAAAAGGCGAGTTAAATAATTAAAGGTTAATTATTTAATAATTAAAAGTTGGTTAATTATAATTAAAGGTTAATTAAATTATTATTAATGGTTAATTAATAAATGAATAAAGAATAATTAACAAAAATGATTTGTAATTTATTAATATTAATTAACCAGGATTAGTAATTCATACGTAGTTAATCTGATTTGAATTAATTAGACAATTATCTGATCTTACTTATTTATGTTTGGATTCTGTTGGATGATTGAATTGTTTGATAACCCTGATTGTGATGCTCTGTTTTGATTTGAGCTATGTTTAATGTAATTTATTATCTGTGATATATATCTATGATCTGAGAATGAAAGATAGGCGTTATAGTTTATACCGCATATCAAATATTATTATTGTACTTGAATTGTACTGATTTTTGGTGTTGCACTTTTAATATGTAAAACCCCTAGACCACACTTATACACACACAAATATGGATTGCAATTGGTAAAGTCACAGATTTTTGAAATAGTTTTAAAATTGAATTTTTGAATTCAAATAGTTTTTGAAATGAATCGTGTTTAAAGTAAAAAAGCTTTTAAAAAGGATCTTCAAAGATAAAAGTTATTTTTGAATAACTTGATCTAGTTTTGAATTTTGATTTAAATTGAATCCAAATGTAACAACCCGCATATTTAGCAATTTTATATTTAAATGTTTAATTTAAATATAGCGTCGTTAGTCGGATTTTGGTCCGAAATGTTACTTTCTGCAAATGGCCGAATTGGAACTCGAAACTACCTCAATTGGTTCCAAAATGGCGTTTGCGATCTTTTTGAGTATAATCTTTGATATGTTTGGAGTTTGTGAAATTTCGGCAACTTTTTCTATTGGGTTTGGGTTTGGGTTCAGCCCACTAGCTTAACTAATACTCTAGCTTAGCCACTCCTCTCATTCACTTATTCATTTCTTAAAAACTTAAGCTTAGAACTTAAAATGGTGGAAGGGAAGGAGAAATAGAAATTTGCAAGCCCTAGTTTCAACTTCCAACTTGATTTCTTGCTCCAAAATCAAAGAGAATCCACTAGTAAGTTCATCTCCATCTTCTCCATCTCTTCTCCTCTTCAATTTCAGTAAATTCCTAACCCTAACTTAGGAAATACTTGCTTTGATTCTAGATTGAAGCTTATAGTGTTGAAGTGGAGTGTAGTTGGTTGATTCCTTGCATTTGTGCTTCTTCATCTTCTTTGTTTTGTGTAAAAAGGTGAATTTTGAACTCACATCTACTTCTCTTGATTTCATGAGTGTTGGGTATGAATTCCTAACAATTATGCATGTGCCATTGTTTTGGATTTGGAAAGGATTTGCATTTCATTGAAAAAGGCTGGAATTGCAAATTCATCAGGTTCGGCCGACCGAGCTCCCTGGGCCGGTCGACCGACCTACTGCCCCGAGCCAGAATTGAGTTTCTACATCTGGCCGACCGACCGAGCCCTGCAGTCCGGTCGACCGACCTGCTTTGTTTTGCCTGTTTTCCTTATTTCGCATATTTGATTGTTTTTTCCGGATTCTATCGATTCAAGTTGCTTTTTAGTGTTTGTTGTTGCATCTTTGACTTTGATAACTTACTCTTGATTTCATCCACGGGTTTTTATAAAATGATTTCTCAAATCGCATTTAAAAGCTCGTTTCTCCAATTCATAAATTCCATTTAAACCCACACACACGATTTCGCACTTCGAGCGAAGTGGAAGGAAGACTAAACGGTTGGGTAAAACACGGACCATGAATCCATGCGTTTATCTTTCCGATTAATCCCCGACCTATTCGATTGATCATTTTGACCCTTGTGTCTGGTTTACCGATGAGATGAGGTAAATTTGTACTGCTTTGAGTGTGAAATAAACTAACGGATAGTAAACCGTTTAGTGCGAACGGGTGGTTATGGGACTCCCGTTACCACTTTTCGGATTCCTATCTGGGAGTTTGTGACACATGCTGCCTTTGGGATAGTGTCTTCGGACTGTCTCCTCTGGCTTGTTTCCTTTAAATATCGCTTTTGGAGTTGGTCCTTTGCCCCGACTCGAAAGATATTTGGGGTTGTCGGTTACCTTTAGTATTGCTTTCGAAGTGGTTTCTTCACCACCGCTCAAGAGATATTGGAGTGGTTTCTTCACCACCGCTCAAGAGATATTGGAGTGGTTTCTTCACCACCGCTCAAGAGATAACGGAGTGGTTTCTTCACCACCGCTCATGATGCTTCATTTATATGTATATTCCCTAGGTATTGCTTTTCTGTATTGGTTCTTTAGAGCCACACGAAATATAGCGTTTACCTTGTGGAACTCGTATTTATTGGTATATGTTGTTTGCCTTTATGGCTTGCCTTGGGATATTCTTATCCTTTGTTTCTATATGTTGCCGATGATATGAGGCTTGATCTATATGATTCATCTTTCGTGAGATGATTGTGTTATCTCTTTTAGAGATATCTATTATGCTTTGTAACCTTGCAGGTTTATTGTTGTTCAGTTTATCTAACTGATTTGTTATCTAGACTGATCCTGTATTTTATACTCGGGTCAGACCGAGATGTTTCAGGTTAGGTGCTTTTGGACTTAGCCTATTTTGCTTTCGCATGGACTACTCCGCTAGCTTCTTTTTGTCATAGCTTTTTGTGTAGTCCCATTTTGTAGTAACTCTGATATGTATTCATCTGGAACTCGTCTGTATATTGTGGTTTGCTATACCACTTGACTTGTATTATTTTGTATACTCTGAAATGTATCAGCATATGGGTATATGATGATTTACTGTTCTGTGATGTATATTACATTTGAGTTGTTATATTTTCTTCTGATAGATCCTATAGCCATTGTAGTTTTGCTTTAAATATTTATTGAATAGGTCGAATTTTTAATGTTTCTACTTTTCGACGTATTTAGTGAATAGTTAAGGTAAGATTACACATGGTCGCTTCCATTATACTCTATTGTCCGCGTTAGCCGACAGTATTATCTATGTAATACTCTTTGTTAACGAGGCTCTCGGAGTGGGGCGTCACAGCGTGGTATCAGAGCGAGGTTCAGAACAAAATATGATAAATACAGAATAGATGCACATATTATGGTACATCAAAGTGTACAAGTGATACAAATCTTTGAATCATCGTGTCTCTTTATTCCATTAAGGTTAGATAGAGTTGGGAATACGTCTAGGATTATTCCGTAGTATCCCATATTGAAATATCTACCTTGTGAATAATCTTTTTCTTATCTTGACTTTCAGCTTATGTCTGGAAGAGGCAGAGGTCGACGATCGGATGCTGGGCAATCTAGTGGCTCACATCCGGATGGCGCATACATGTCTGCCGATCAGTTTTTGGAGTTGTTTAGTAGCACTTAGCCTCCCGTTCCTCCTCGAGTGTCTCCACCTCGCAAATCTGCTTTTGCACGTCAATGTAGTGATTTTGCTCACCTTGGAGGAAAGCCGTTTAAAGGCTCTGAATCCGTTCTTGAAGTTCAAGCTTGGCTTCGCACGTGCGAACGTATCTTTTCTCGCATGGATCTTTCTGACCATGATAGAGTTCTTGTGATTTCTAGTTTATTACAAGAGCGTGCTCTTGATTGGTATGAGCTTCTTGTAGCTGAGATTGATGAGTCTACTCTTTCTTGGACTCAGTTTCGGGGACGATTTGAACTCAAGTTCGTTCCTGAATCTGAAAAGGTTTTATTGACCCGTCGCTTCCTTGAGTTGAAGCAAGGGAAATCTTCTGTTTCTAAGTATGTCGCATCGTTCGAGGCTTTATCTCAGTATGGTCTTGAATTCATCAGCACTTCTTACAAGAAGAATTTGAAGTTTGTTTCTGGCCTTAAGAAATATCTTAGGAAGTCCTTGTTGCTCCAGCTTAAACTTTCTTTCGAGGAATTAGTTGATTCGGCGCTTCATCTCGAGACCGTCGAGAAGGAGTGTGATAGTGATGTAGATGTTGAGGCTTCTAAGAACCCCAACAAGAGGCCGTTTCCAATTCAGAAGAAGCCTTTTCCTTCTAAGAAAAAGAAGACCGGTGTTCCTAGTTCTCAGCCTCAGTCTTTCGGAACTCCTTTCGTTCGAAAATGTTTTAATTGTGGTTCTCCAGATCATATTATTCGAGCTTGTCCTAAGCCTCTCTTCTGCCGTTACTGCAAGAGGGAAGGTCATCGTAGTTCCACTTGTCCCATTGCTCCGAATAATTCTTCATCTGGCAAGTTAAATGTAGCGAATGCTTCTGGAGGTCCTTCTCAATCGAAAGGTATATCTCCATCTATTTTGGAAGGTTCTATTTTATTTTATGACCATAGTATACGAGTTCTTTTCGATACGGGTGCTTCACATTCTTTCATATCGAAAAAGCTCGTTGATGATTTATCTTTGGATGTTTCTTGTATGGTTACTTCTTTAAGGATTGCGAATCCAATTGGGGGATCCGCGACCCTTAGTTTGCTTTGTGATGATATTGAGATTGTTTTATGTGGCTTTTCTTTCCGTGCGAATCTGCACGTTGTTTCTCATTTGGGTTTTGATATGATTTTTGGTATGGACTGGCTAGTGAGGTACGGTGCCAGGATTATTTGTTCCGAGAGAATTTTATATATTTTTGTCATCCTGATTCGCCTTCTTAGTTATCTCTTGTTCTTCGGGATGTGGATAATTTCGAGATGGCTTTATATTCTCTTGATTCGCGAGATGATGATGATATATCTCGTATTCCTATTGCTTGTGACTTTTCAGATGTTTTTGAGCCTGTATCGGGTTTGCCACCCAAACGGGCAATTGAGTTCCGCATTGATCTCATTCCAGGAGCACAGCCAGTTAGTCGTCCTCCGACGAGGATGTCTACAAAGGAAAATGAGGAACTCAAGAAGCAACTTTTAGAGCTCGAGTCCAAGCAGTTGATTCAGTCCAGTTTTTCTCCGTGGGGATCCGCGGTCGTTTTCGTGAAGAAGTCTGATGGAACTCTTAGGCTTTGCATTGATTATCGCAAGCTTAACGAGTTGACCATTAGGAATAGGTATCCATTACCTAGGATCGATGATATGTTCGATCTATTGAGTGGTGCTAAGGTCTTTTCTCAGCTTGACCTTGCCACGGGTTTTCATCAGTTACGAGTCGCGGAGGATAGCATACCTCTTACCGCTTTCCGCACTCGATATGGTTCTTTTGAGTGGCTCGTTATGCCGTTCGGTTTGAGGAACGCTCCTGCTTTCTTTGTTGATCTCATGAATCGGGTATTCCGGGAATATCTCAATAAGTTCGTGCTTGTCTTCATTGATGATATCCTTATTTATTCTAAGTCTGAAGCTGAGCATGCTAATCACTTGAGAATAGTCTTGAGTACTCTCCGTCATCATCAGCTTAAAGCCAAATTCCCCAAGTGCCACTTTTGGGAGAATAAGGTTAAGTTCTTAAGCCATGTTGTATCTTCCGATGGCATTTCTGTTGATCCCTCAAAGATCGAAGCCATCCAGAATTGGAAGAGGTCTGAGAATGTTTATGAGATTCGTAGTTTTCTTGGATTGGCGGGGTATTACCGTCGGTTCATTAAGGATTTTTCCCGTATTGTGCTTCCTCTCACCTGCCTTACCCGGAAAGGCATTCGTTTTATTTGGTCCGACAAGTGTGAAGCTTCCTTTCAGGCATTGAAAGAACTTCTCACTAATGCTCCTATTCTTGTGGTTCCCGAAGGGAATCATGATCTTGTTGTCTACATCGATGCTTGTGGTAGTGGTCTCGGTGCTGTGCTTATGCAGAGAGATCGGGTGGTTGCTTATGCTTCTAGGCAACTGCATCCGAATGAAGTTCGCTATGTCACTCATGATCTTGAGCTTGCCGCCATTGTCTTTGCCTTGAAGATGTGGCGACATTATTTATTGGGCGAGCGCTTCATTCTCTATACCGATCATAAATCCTTGAAGTATTTGTTTACTCAGAAGGAACTCAATATGAGGCAACAGCGTTGGCTCGAGTTTCTTGCTTCTTATGACTTTAATATCCAGTATACCCCTGGTAAGGGTAATCGTGTTGCAGATGCGCTTAGTCGCAAACATTCGGCTGTTATTTCTATGATGCTTGCCGAATGGAATGTTCTTGAGACTCTATCTTTTTGTGAAATTCGTGATCGAGGTTCATCTTCTGATTCTCCTATTCTATTATTTAGTTTGGGAGCTCGACCTATTTTGTTGGATCGTATTGCCGATGCTCAACGGCGTGATCCTGAATTGTTGCATCTTATTCAGCTTTGTGGGTCTGGATCTTGTGATGAGGCATTGCGAGATTTCAGCATTGATTCTCATGGGTGTCTTCGTAAGAGGAACCGTCTCTTTGTGCCTTCTGACTTTGCACTTAGGCATGACATTCTTGATGATTGTCACCGTTCTAATTATACTATTCATCCCGGTAGTAGCAAGATGTATGCTGATATGCGTCGTCTTTATTATTGGGAAGGCATGAAGCGCGATGTGGCGAGTTATGTGAGCAATTGCATAACTTGTCAGCGTTTTAAAGCCGAGCATCAGCGTCCTTCGGGTCTTCTTCAGCCTCTTGAGATTCCATTGTGGAAGTGGGATCAAATTTCTATGGATTTCATTGACGGCCTACCTCGTTCGAGATCAGGTCATTCTAGTATTTGGGTTATTGTTGATCGCCTCACCAAGTCTGCTCATTTTGTCCCTATTAAGTCTAGTAGAACTGCTTCGCATTTGGCTAAGTTGTATGTCAAGGAAATCGTGAGACTTCACGGTGTTCCTAGTTCTATTGTGAGTGATCGTGATCCTTTATTCACGAGTCATTTTTGGAAGAGTCTTCAGCATGCTTTGGGAACAAAGCTTAATTTTTCTACAGCTTATCATCCGCAGTCTGACGGACAGACTGAACGAGTGAATCGTATCTTGGAAGATCTTCTCCGTATTTTTGTCTTTGATTTTGGTGGTAGTTGGGAGGATCACCTACCTCTTGTAGAATTCTCCTACAACAATAGTTTTCAGTCTAGTATCGGTATGGCTCCTTTCGAAGCCTTATATGGAAGGCCATGCCGATCACCGTCATGTTGGTTGGAATCTGAAGAGAAGCTTATTCTTGGTCCAGATTTTGTTCGTGATTCTTCCAAGAGGATTGATCTTATTCGGTTAAGAATGAAAGAGGCACAGAGTCGCCAGAAATCCTATGCGGACAACCGTAGGAAGCCTCTCGAGTTCTCGATCGGCGATCTTGTTTTTATTTGTGTTTCTCCTTTGAAGGGGGTTATGCGTTTCAGTATGACTGGGAAATTGGCTCCTCGCTTTATAGGACCATTTTCTATTACTGAACGTATTGGCCCTGTGGCTTATAGAGTTTCTCTTCCAGCTCATCTATCTGGCATTCATGACGTGTTTCACGTCTCGCAACTTCGGAAGTGTCTTCGGGAGTCGGATTCTGTTATTACTTCTCCTGATTTGCAAGAGCTTGAGGTCTCACCGGACTTATCTATTGTACAGCAACGTATTCGCGTGCTTGACACGGAGGTGCGACACCTTCGGAACAAGGATGTGCCGCTCGTTAAAATTCAATGGTCCGCTAATCCCAATGACTGTACTTGGGAAACCAAAGAGTATATCGAGCGATTTTATCCGAGGTTTCTTTCTTAGCTTGAAACCGGTGAGTATGTCTTTTCATCTCCAGCTTATTTCCTTTTTCTTTTGATGTTGTATGTATGTAGTTGTTACAAATATTGTCTCTAGAAATTGCGGGGACGCAATTTTGTAAGGAGGGGAGATCTGTAACAACCCGCATTTTAACGATTTTATATTTAAATGTTTAATTTAAATATAGCGTCGTTAGTCGGATTTTGGTCCGAAATGTTTCTTTCTGCAAATGGCCGAATTGGAACTCGAAACTACCTCCATTGGTTCCAAAATGGCGTTTGCGATGTTTTTGAGTATAATCTTTGATATGTTTAGAGTTTGTGAAATTTCGGCTACTTTTTCTATTGAGTTTGGGTTTGGGTTCAGCCCACTAGCTTAACTAATACTCTAGCTTAGCCACTCCTCTCATTCACTTATTCATTTCTTAAAAACTTAAGCTTAGAACTGAAAATGGTGGAAGGGAAGGAGAAATAGAAATTTGCAAGCCCTAGTTTCAACTTCCAACTTGATTTCTTGCTCCAAAATCAAAGAGAATCCATTGGTAAGTTCATCTCCATCTTCTCCATCTCTTCTCCTCTTCAATTCCAGTAAATTCCTAACCCTAACTTAGGAAATACTTGCTTTGATTCTAGATTGAAGCTTGTAGTGTTGAAGTGGAGTGTAGTTGGTTGATTCCTTGCATTTGTGCTTCTTCATCTTCTTTGTTTTGTGTACAAAGGTGAGTTTTGAACTCACATCTACTTCTCTTGATTTCATGGGTGTTGGGTATGAATTCCTAACAATTATGCATGTGCCATTGTTTTGGATTTGGAAAGGATTTGCATTTCATTGAAAAAGGCTGGAATTGCAAATTCATCAGGTTCGCCCGACCAAGCTCCCTGGGCCGGTCGACCGACCTGCTGCCCCGAGCCAGAATTGGGTTTCTGCATCTGGCCGGCCGACCGAGCCCTGCAGTCCGGTCGACCGACCTGCTTTGTTTTGCCTATTTTCCTTATTTTGCATATTTGATTGATTTTTCCGGATTCTATCGATTCAAGTTGCTTTTTAGTGTTTGTTATTGCATCTTTGACTTTGATAACTTACTCCTGACTTCATCCACGGGTTTTTATAAAATGATTTCTCAAATCGCATTTAAAAGCTCGTTTCTCCAATTCATAAATTCCATTTAAACCCACACGCACGATTTCGCACTTCGAGCGAAGTGGAAGGAAGATTAAACGGTTGGGTAAAAACACGGACCATGATTCCATGCGTTTATCTTTCCGACTAATCCCCTACCTATTTGATTGATCGTTTTGACCCTTGTGTCTGGTTTACCGATGAGATGAGGTAAATTTGTACTGCTTTGAGTGTGATATAAACTAACGGATAGTAAACCGTTTAGTGCGAACGGGTGGTTATGGGACTCACATTACCACTTTTCGGATTCCTCTCTGGGAGTTTGTGACACATGCTGCCTTTGGGATAGTGTCTTCAGACTGTCTCCTCTGGCTTGTTTCCTTTAAATATCGCTTTTGGAGTTGGTCCTTTGCCCTGACTCGAAAGATATTTGGGGTTGTCGGTTACCTTTAGTATTGCTTTAGGAGTGGTTTCTTCACCACCGCTCAAGAGATATTGGAGTGGTTTCTTCACCACCGCTCAAGAGATAACGGAGTGGTTTCTTCACCACCGCTCATGATGCTTCATTTATATGTATATTTCCTAGGTATTGCTTTTCTGTATTGGTTCTTTAGAGCCACACGAAATATAGCGTTTACCTGGTGGAACTCGTATTTATTGGTATTTGTTGTTTGCCTTTATGGCTTGCCTTGGGATATTCTTATCCTTTGTTTCTATATGTTGCCGATGATATGAGGCTTGATCTATATGATTCATCTTTCGTGAGATGATTGTGTTATCTCTTTTAGAGATATCTATTATGCTTTGTAACCTTGCAGGATTATTATTGTTCAGTTTATCTAACTGATTTGTTATCTAGACTGATCCGTGTATTTTATACTCGGGTTAGACCGAGATGTTTCAGGTTAGGTGCTTTTGGACTTAGCCTATTTTGCTTCCGCATGGACTACTCCGCTAGCTTCTTTTTGTCATAGCTTTTTGTGTAGTCCCATTTTGTAGTAACTCTGATATGTATTCATTTGGAACTCGTCTGTATATTGTGGTTTGCTATACCACTTGACTTGTATTATTTTGTATACTCTGAAATGTATCAGCATATGGGTATATGATGATTTACTGTTCTGTGATGTATATTACATTTGAGTTGTTATATTTTCTTTTGATAGATCCTATAGCCGTTGTAGTTTTGCTTTAAATATTTATTGAATAGGTCGAATTTTTAATGTTTCTACTTTTCGACATATTTAGTGAATAGTTAAGGTAAGATTACACATGGTCGCTTCCATTATACCCTATTGTCCGCGTTAGCCGACAGTATTATCTATGTAATACTCTTTGTTAACGAGGCTCTCGGAGTGGGGCGTCACACCAAAAGTTTGAAATTAAATCCTATTTATGATCTAAATGGGGGTGCAAGTTTATATGGGTTTTAAATCATTTTTAAAGTGTTGTTTTGGGAATTTGAATTTAACCCAAAGATTTTAACTTGTATAAATGAAATCGGATTTTTTCAAAATGAAAACTATTTGTCTTCAAATAATAAAAGTTTTCACATAAGAAATGAACTTCCAATTTGTGTTAAAAGGATTTCAAGTCTAAAATGAAAATGGTCTTCCAAGTTATGAATAAATCTTTGGAAACGGTTTGAAAGCTATAAGTTAAATCCTTGATTTAAAGATTTAATGAGTTAATCCAATGGAAATGGTAATTGTTTTGAAATCCGTAAATGGATCTTTGTGAAACTGGGTGAACTTTGTGAAATAAATCTTTTTGTTTAAAGATTCGAAATGGTAATTTGTTTAAACCATTAGAAATAAGATTTTGGGTTTTTAAAAGTTGTGACTTAACTGAAATCCCATATCCATATGTTTTTTAATATTTTGCGCTCATTATTCAGTTTAGCCGGAAGAGGACCTTGTGTCATATAACCCATTCCGAATAATGATACGACGTTATGGATTGCATTTGAAGACCGATGTTGAAGACCGGGTATTTGCGAGAAAGCTAGCATAACCTATCGATTGTCTCTGCACTGAGTAGCTATGGTATAGAGATTCCCTAAGTGATGGGAAGTCCGATCGGGATTGGGGATACCAGGATTGCAAGGGCTTCTTCTAAAGTGCCTTCGGTTCTGTTCAACCCGAAACAGACTTGTATGGTTGTATGTCTGACACTACACTTTGACATACAAACTGATCTCTATCAAATACATTTCTACTTGGTGGCGGAGAATTTATTCTCTTAGCTTAACCCCCTTCTCTGAGATGTACGAGCTCAGAGGTTAGGTAGTTGATATTTGTCAGTGATATACTCCCAATTTGGTAGCGTGGCATGTTGAGTGCTTCTGTGTATCATTTGTTGATCAAAGAATGCTTTTGTATAAAGCGTAGCTTTGTGGATGAGACTGCATCAGGACCTTACACCTAGAAAATGGTCAAAACAGGAAAGATGCGGCAAGGTTATGAGGGTCGCGCCCTTTAGGGTGTGTCATTCCCTTTTGGAAAAGGATGGTATCATGGTTTGGAGCCCAAATACTTAACTCATGCGGTCACTGCAAATCTATTCCTTTGTAATTGCTTTGTGGTTGAGAGGTACCTCAGATAAAGGTCCTAAAGGACCAGGGGATGGCACGCTCGTGTAGTAGTTACCTAGTTACAGAGGTAACCCGGCCTTGTGTTGTAGAGAGCTAGTTAAGTTCTCAGGACGTCCCTACAGAGGCGTACCCATGTGGCAGCAGGAAGTTCGTTAGCCTGACCATTTGTTGGAAACCCAATCTTCAATACACGCCTTGTACGGATTTAGTTGTAGAACCTGCCATTTACTTATGGTGGTCACCATTGTTTAGACGGTAGCTATAGTAGGCATAGTTCGTAATGTCTATGCTGGCTAGGATTAATATTGTACTTTTGAAATGGTTTTCTACATTATGCACTAGTAATAATATCATAGAAATTTTCTCACATCAAGCATATTTGACTATCATAAGGAGAAATCTCCTCCAATTCTATGTTTGCATTGTGTGTGTGGCGGAAGGCCTTACGGTAGTTTCATTTTCTAAAAAGCATTGCGGATTTAATTTTTAAAATCCTTGGTTATTCCTTTTAAAGATAAACTGTTTTTGTTTGCTCATACCAGTCCATGACTGACCTGGAATTTATTGTTCCTTTCCTACACTCTGGGTGCCCATAATTTTTCCCACATGGGCAGTCTAGAGTTGTGTTTTTCAGATAAACAATAGTAGGTGTAGATTCGATAGCTTTCAGCCTTAGGATTTGGCAATCGCATTTGGATCGAGTTTCTTCACCTCATCTTGTTTGGGAGTTTGAGCTATTTCTGGATTGGTGCCTTGGAGATGGAGATTACCGATACTGGAGTTCTCTTTTGAAGACTACTTTTTCTATTGGAGATATTGTTCCGCTGTTAGTGTTATCTTTTCTTTCCCATGCTATAGTCTTGTATCATATCTTTGATGTATAATTATTCATTGTATCATCATTTTATCTGGATATTGTAATGTTATATATCAAATGTATTATTCATTTTCTTCCGCTGTGTTGTACTTAATGTGTTATAAGCTCCGGTCAACCAGATTCGATGTTTGGATCTGCGGCATTTGAATACGAGTGTCGTATTCGATACTGATTTTCGAAGGTCGAGTCAGGGTCGTTATATTTGGTATCAGAGCTGAAGGTTGAAACATTAGCTCAGGAGTATAACACATTAAGTAACTCATTAGAGATAGGATGAAGTATACCCTAAAATGAGTATATCCTTAAGATATCCGTTCGAAAGCCTCAGTAAATTCTATTACTATCCATTGATAGTGAGTATGAGTGCGAGAAGAGGACGAGATAGGGGACAGGGGAGTACCACTATAAATGGTCAATACCCTGTAACAGTGGAAATAACTTTCTTCTCAATCTCCTTTGATTTGATCTCAAATTCTTTTGATTGCTTCGTAGCAGCTCCAGAAGAAGCTTCGGTGTGATGGTGGCCCTAGAAAATTCTGACTTCGTATCTTCATCGGTTTCTTATCAGTTTTTCCATCTAAACTTTAGTGAATTTGAATTTGAAAATTTAAAAAAAAATATTAAATAAATTGGAAATTTTAAATTGAGTTAAATTGGTTAATAAAATATGAAACTGAATTTGAATTGTATCAATAAAATGATATCGGTTAAAACCAAATTCGAAATTCTATTGTAATTTCTTGTGTAGATTGAAGTCCAAAGAGGGACAAGTTGGTATATACTTTTGGGTATTCCAACCTGAGGTTGGAATCCATACCTAGTGTTAGAGAAATTGTAGAAGGTTGAATCTATCTATCTATCTATTCTCTGGGGTCCGATATATTCTACGAATGGTTAGTTGCCCTTCGAAATAATCAATGCCCTTGCATATTCGTAGATTTGGATGACCCGAGTATCTTGTGAAATAATTGTATGAGTTTGTCCTCATATTGTTGATATTCTGATTTGGTAAGCCAAATGCAGAATGAATACTCAGTTTGATCAGAAAAGATATTTCTCTATCTTTCATATTTTCTTTGTTGTCTCCCTTCCAAATTTCGGGGATGAAATTTTTTTAAGGGGGGAATCTGTAAAGATCCCGATTTTTAATTAAATTTAAATTGATAATTAAAATAAATTTTTGAATAAAATTGTAAAGTAATTTGAATTTTTCAAATTTAATAGGGTATTTGTTTATTTGGACATTGAATTTAAAATTTAATTGGTGCTTTGGAATTCTATATTTAATATCTTATAAATAAAAAGTAATACCCCAAAAGTTTATCAAATTAAATTAGTAATATATTTAAACCTTTGGAATTTAATTCCAAAATAAATTGAAAAGTTTCAAAACAAATAAAATGAGTAATAAATTATATATGAATAAAATTCCAATTTCTTTTGAGTTTAAAAGTTTTGAAATAACAAATGTTTTAAAAAAAGTCATTTGAGTTTAAAATTTTATATATATATATATAATGCACATATGAGCAGTTTTGAATATGAACATTGAATTTGAATTTAAATTGCATAAGTATGGATATGAGTATAGGCATAGACATAAATGGTTATATTTCAAGTTTGAATTGAAATTTGAATTTAAAATATATTTTTTAAAAATAAGTGGCATTTAGAATCATTAAGGAGTAATGTATATAATGTAAATTTTGCCTAAAGCAATTCTTTTAACATTGTGTGTATGTATATACACAAATGAATAAAGAGGTATGTTTATTTATAAAGTAAATATGATATATAAAAAAATTATTTAAAAAATCTTTTGTCTTTGTAAAATTATAAATGTTAAACATACATAAGGGAGATAGAGTAAAATTTACAATTGTTTAGATCTCATAATCATTTTTTCACAAATGGCATCCAATACAATTAATTGAATAAAATAATAAGATTTAAAAATTACAAAAAAAACTTTTCATCTCCCCATATGCAATTATTTAGCCTCTCAGCAAATCTGAAAAGAACAGTAAAAAGATTTGTGCATTCCAAACTCCCATACCCAAAGAAAGAAAAAATAGAAAAAAAATAGAAAAAAAACAGAAAAGCATGAAAACATTTTTCTTGGATTCAAAGTAAAGAAAAAAAATCTAAAAATCTTCTTGAACATCAAGTTGTAGATTTGCACTCTATCTCCCAGGTAACCTTTAAATTTCATAGCTTGGTTAATTTGTAATTTCACAATCAAGTTTTTAACACAAAAACAAATTCAACTGCAGATTTATAAAAAAAAGAGCTTCAGTTTTTGGCCAGAGATAGTGCAAGATTCTCTGGAATAAATTAAGGCAAGTAAAAATCTTTAAAAAAAAATTAATTTAAAGTTGCTAAACAGTATTAAAGCAAGAATTAATCAATTAAACTACACAGTTGCAGGGAACAAATCAAGTTCAAAGATAAAATAATTCAATTTCTGGTTTGCAACTGCAGACCATATTCTCTTTTGCATCTAATTCAAACTGCAAGTAAATCGAATTTTATTGTTTTTATTGATGAAGTAAACAAATGAATACAAAAGAAATTAAGAAAAGTTTTGCATTAACAATCTTTGCAGATTTAACTTCAAGATATAAAGAAGGAAAAAGAAGTGCAGGTTTCATCCTTTATTTTAGAAAACTGTCAGGAGCTCTCTGTCAACAAAACTTCAGGTAAGAAAACTTAAGTTCTTAAACCCGTTTCTTTGAAATTTCATGCTTGTGATGATAGTGTTGATGGATGTGAATGTGTTTGCTGGTTTATATGTATATATATGTGTTGAAATGATTAGATGTGTGTCTGTATATACAGAGCGATCTCTGTCTAACAACAGGTTTTTTAAAACCTGGTAGGAAATTTAAAAATCATTCCATCCAAACCTTTTAAAGCTTTGATCTTTGAATGAAGTATGCTTGTATGGGTATAACATCACTTTCAAAAGCAAATTCAGGTATTTAAATTAAACATTTATATATAAAATGATATTATATAGTGATGCTATAAATTTAGCCCGGAATCAAATGTTTTAGTTTCAAAATTTGATCACATAAACAGTTTTAACTCTGGCAATGATGAATTTAGAAATCATTTCATAATTTTTTGTTTAATAATTTGTGAGATTGAATGTTGAACAAAATCTACATTTTTGCCAACCTCTGGCGATTGACGTCGAATGGTGGGTTGTGGTTGAGGTTGAAGGTGGCTTGGATGTGGTAGAATCGCAGAAAAATACTCGCAAACTTTTTTTATGTGCCAGGGTGGTAGTTTGAAGTTGATTTAGGGTTTTGGGGTATGTTGGGTTCACTGTTTTTCACGGAAATTTTCTTCGTCGACATGGCAATCTGGTCGATCGCATCGGGGGAAGGGCTGCGTGGTTGATCAACGGATTTTAGGTCGTAGTCGCGAGAATTCTAGTGTCGTGATGTGGCAGAGCGAGGCGCTTTTGGGTTGATCAACGAGTTCCCGTTTGGATGTGCTCAAACTCGATTTCGAATTCGAGTTCAATTTAAAGATTTAGTGATTGGGATCGATGGAGGAAGTTGTAGGTGACTTGTTGGCATCGGCGATGGCGATCGGAACGATGGCGATCATCAGTGCATGTTCACGCATCCACGTTTCGTGTCTGGGTAGTGATGTTTGGGGAAGAAGATAATGGGCTCGGGTTCAAGCATAAGGAAGCAGGCATTCGACTCGAAGTTGAGCTCGAGAAAAATGAACGATGGGCTCGAGTTGATTCGGGTGTGTTCGTGTAGGCATGTGATTACCAGGTTTTAAACTTTTAAATCAAAAACAAGTTTTAAAAATATAAAGGGGGAAAGAACTCGGGTATTTGATAGATTGGCTCGGGTAATACTTTTTTCCCAGTTTTAAACTTTAACAATCTAAACCTTATTGATTTCTTAAAAAAATTATTCTTTATAAAATGATAATTGTTTGTTAAGAAGAATGTGAAATTAAAGGTTTTCAAATAAAAATTATTTCAAATTATATTAATTTTAAAAGTTTAATCTATATCACTTTTATTGTAAATAAATTCCATGTTGTAATAAAAAAAATGAAATGCTTTCGTTATATAAAACATTAAGGTAATTACCCAATGAAATTGAAAGGATTGATTATATATTAAAGATAAATAAAACAAGGCGGTTAAATCTAATTATGTAACTAATTAAAGGTTTATTTGATTAGTAATAAAGATTTATTGATTAAAAATTAAGGATTGATTTATTAATTAAAGACTAATTGATAAATGAAGATGATTAAGTAATGATTTAAAGGTTAATTAAGTAATGATTTAGAGGTTAATTAAATTGTAATTGAAGAGAAATTAATGATAATTAATTAATGTAATTAATCAAAGATAATTACTTTGTGTAATTAAATAAAAGATAATTACTTTGTGTAATTAAATAAAAGCTAATTCCTTAGTGAAATTAGTAAAGGATGATAAATTAAGGGTTAATTAAATAATTAAAGCTAATTGATTAAAAGGCGAGTTAAATAATTAAAGGTTAATTATTTAAAAATTAAAAGTTGATTAATTATAATTAAAGGTTAATTAAATTATTATTAATGATTAATTAATAAATGACTAAAGAATAATTAACCAAAATGATTTGTAATTTATTAATATAAATTAACCAGGATTTGTAATTCATAAGTAGTTAATCTGATTTGAATTAATCAGACAATTATCTGATCTCACTTATGTATGTTTGGATTCTATTGGATGATTGAATTGTTTGATATCCCTGATTGTGATGATCTGTTTTGATTTGAGCTGTGTTTAATGTAACTTATTATTTGTGATCTGTGAATGAAAGATAAGCGTTATAGTTTATATCGCTTATCAAATACTATTGCTGTACTTGAATATGTACTGATTGATGGTGTTGCACTTTTATTGTGTAAAACCCCTGGTCCACACTTATACACACACAAATGTGGATTCCACGTGGAAATTGGTTAAGTCACAGATTTTTGAAATAACTTTAAGATTGAATTTTTGAATTCAAATGGTTTTGAAAATGGATTGGGTTTAAAATAAAAAGCTTTTAAAAAGGAATTTCAAAGATAAAATTTATTTTTGAATAACTTTATTTAGTTTTGAATTTTGATTTAAATTGAATTCAAAAGTTTGAAATTAAATCCTATTTATGATTTAAAAGGGGGTACAAGTTTATATGGGTTGTAAATCATTTTTAAAATGTTGTTTTGGGAATTTGAATTTAACCCAAAGATTTTAACTTGTATAAGTAAAATCGGATTTTTCCGAAATGAAAACTATTTGTCTTCAAATAATAAAAGTTTTCACATAAGAAATGAACTTCCAATTTGTGTTAAAAGGATTTCAAGTCTAAAGTGAAAATGATCTTCCAAGTTATGAATAAATTTTTGGAAATGTTTTGAAAGCTATAAGTTGAATCCTTGATTTAAAGATTTAATGAGCTAATCCAATTAAAATGGTAATTGTTTTGAAATCCATAAATGGATCTTTGTGAAACTGGGTGAACTTTGTGAAATAAATCTTTTTGTTTAAAGATTTGAAATGGTAACTTGTTTAAACCATTAGAAGAAAGATTTTGGTTTTTTAAAAGTTGCGACTTAACTGAAATCCCATATCCATATGCTTTTTAGTATTTTGCGCTCATTATTCGGTTTAGCCAGGAGAGGACCTTGTGTCATATAACCCATTTCGAATAAAGATACGACGTTATGGATTGAATTTGAAGACCGGTGTTGAAGGCCGTGTATTTGCGAGAACGTTAGGATAACCTATCGATTGTCTCTACGTCGAGTAGCTACGGTATAGAGATTCCCGAAGTGATGGGAAGTCCGATCGGGATTGTGGATACTCGGAATGCAAGGGCTTCTTTGGAAGTGCCTTCAGTTCTGTTCGAACCTGGAACAGACTTGTATAGTTGTATGTCTGACACTACACTTTGAGATATAAATTGATCTCTATCAAATACATTTCTGCTTTGTGGCAGAGAATTCATTCTCTTAGCTTAACCCCATTCTCTGAGACATATGAGCTCAGTGGTTATGTAGTTGATATTTATCAGTGATATACTCCCAATTTGGTAGTATGGCATGCTGAGTGCTGCTGTGTATCACTTGTTGATTAAAGCATGGCTTTTGTATAAAGCATAGCTTTGTGGACGAGACTGCATCAGGACTTCACACCCCAGAAATGGTCGAAACAGGAAAGATGGGGCAAGGTTATGAGGGTCATGTCCTTTAGGGTGTGTCATTCCCTTCTGAAAAGGGTGGTATCATGGTATGGAGCCCAGATACTTAACTCATGTGGTCACTGCAAATCTATTCCTTTGTGTTTGCTTTATGGTTGAGAGGCGCCTCGGATAAAGGTCCTTAAGGACCGGGGATGGCACGCTTGTGTAGTAGTTACCTAGTTATAGAGGTAACCCGGCCTTATGTTGGCAGAGAGCTGGTTAAGTTCTCGGGACGTCCCTACAGAGGCGTACTGTGACGCCCCACCTCTATACCCACGCTAGCCAAGAACATTACTGTGAATGCTGTCAACTAGCACGGAGAATAAGGCTGTTGAGGAGCGACCATCTGTATAATTGCTTTGTGCGAGTACCGATATACCGGATAAAAATATAACTTTTCATCTCAAGAGGAAATCCGACATACCGACACAAACTCAAAGCTACTACATAGTGGCTATAATTTCTTCAGAAACAAATATAGAAATAAACATAACATAATTCAGTCACAGACAATTCATATCACAAAGGCGGAATAAGATATGAATATTACACTAGAAAGTGTACATCAGAGTAGTGGTCTAAAAAGATCCACAATAATACAAAGGAATAGATACAAGGGCTAGACAAAAGAATAAGTATACATCAAGGAGTCTAAATCTCAAATGTATACAACAAAAACTACTAATCTAAGTAGTTAGCCAAAAGTCAGAGGGATCAATCCCAAGAGAGAAGTCAAGCCGACGCACCTGTAACATCTCGGTCTGACCCGAGTATTATTTAATTAGAAAATAATAAACGGATCAGTCTAGCTATAAATATCAGATGAAGTGATATATAATAAGAGATATGACATAAACATATAATAATTACAATGCCAAGCTGTGATAAAATAGTAATTGAAAATCAACAGGAGATTAATCAATATCACAATAATCTACTCAAGATAAAAAGGAATGTCATACTCCTAATTTCATTCACCAAGCCGCAATATATGACACATATATCAATGCCCATTGTAAAAGTTGGTGAAACATAAATTCCAGAATTCAACACACGAGATCCAGAAATCACAAGGAAAGGATCAACAACGTCGTACAGCGGGACATCCGATGAACCAAATCACAATCAAAGGGAACAACGACGTCGTACAGCGGGACGTCCGATGAACCAAATCACAAAGACATAGCACGATGCTAGTCAAAAACCTAAAATGATCGTCATGATCAAAGAGAAGTGTCAATTACAATAAGCTAGTAAATATATGAGCTTAGCTTCATGTCCCATAACCACTAGCTTAACTTAAATATTTACGAACAAATTGTAGATCTCCACTAGAAAATTGTCACAAGAGGTTCAATCGAACAAGTCCAAGAATTAACCGACGAAGTAAACGCAAGCGTTTCATACCACTCGTTTTACTAAGTCGTTTAATTAGATTTCTCATACGAGTGAGGTAAAGGTTTATATATACTAATAGATTGGAAAACGGTTTTATAAACGAATTTGGTATTAATAGTATTGAAATCGTTTGAGGAAAGAGTTTTGATATTTACTACTAGTATAGAAAACCTTTATATTTTTAAAGTGACAAAGCACAAGGGGGATTGTAGAAACAATCAATCACAAAGATCACATTCGAAGATGTGAATAAAATCCAATGAAATCGATAAAGGATCCATCGAAGTGGATATATCTAAAATTCCCAAAGAAAATAAGTCATCAAAGATGATAATAAATGATGACAATAAATAGGATCATCACGAATCGATTTAAATTGGAAATTCAATCCAAAAAGGCAAATTGGACTCAAACAGCAGGTTCAGTCGACTGAACAGAGAATTTCAGTCGACTGACCCTGTACATGGAAATTTTCCAGGTTCAGAAAACTTTCTGTTTCCAGTTTCAGTCGACTGTGCAGAGTTTTTCAGTCGACTGAATCATGCCTGGAAACTCTCGGGTTTCAGGTTCAGTCGACTGAACAGAGTTTTCAGTCGACTGAATCATGCCTGGGCTGTTTTTTCAACCTTATACAAATAAAGAGCAAACTCTTCCAAAATGCAATCGGACGAACATTGGCTCTAAGGGTTTATGCCAATCGGCAACCCGGCCCTATATGCTCCTCGATGCATCACCAAAAGCATGATCAAACATCCATAAAAGGATTTTACACAAATTTGACTTAAAAACCCAAAAATTGGAATATTCACAAAACCAATCCAAATCAAGAGCAAATGCACATGAAGAAGTGTTAGGAATTCATACCCAACAACCAAAGATAATTATAGTCATAGATGTGAGATAAAAATCTCACCTTTGCACTAAAATTTATGAAGATGAAGCTTGAAAGCAAAGGGGAATCAACCACTCTTCAAATCCAACTGTAGAAGCTTGAATCTAAGCTAAAAAGAAGAACATTTCCTAAGTTAGGTTTAGGAAATTTCTGAAATTCAAAGAGAGAATGAGTTGGAGAAGAAGAAGAGGAAGCTTACCAATGGGTTCTCATGAACTTTGGAGCAAGGAGATGGATTTGCAAAGCAAGCTAGGGCTTAGGAATTTCTATTTCCCATTCTCTTCCTCCATTTTTGCTTGAGCTTGAGTGTTAGGAAAATAGAAGAGAAGTGAATGAAGAGGAGAGTGTTGGAACTGAGTTAAGTGGCTAATTGGCTCAGTCCAACCAAAGCCCTAAGCGGGAAAAAGTAGCAAAAATCAACTTTCTCCAAACATATCGAAGCTTATACTCAAAAAGGTCGCAAACGGCATTTTGAACTCAATGGGGGTGGTCTCAAGTCCCAATTCGACTGTTTGCAAAAAGTAGCTTTTCGGACTAAAATCCGACTAACGATAAAATATTTAAATAAAATATTTAAATATAAAATCGATAAATATGCGGGTTGTTACAGACTCCCCTCCTTAAAGAAATTGCGTCCTCGCAATAAGTAAGAAGGAAATATAAGAAGTAACAACCATAGAAGCATATTAACACAAAAGAAAATTTGAAATAAGAAGTTCACCCTAAAGTGCATAAAAGAGTTAGCAAGAAATCTGGTGAAACTTCAATTTCCACAATAACACCGGGCTCAAGAATAAAAACCGGAATCCCTAAGGCATTCCCGTAGATAAAAGACGTGGGGAACGTCAAGAATAGCAGAAAATTGAGCGGGTGCAACGGCGTAGTACAAAAACGGTATGCCCGAAAAACTAGAAACTCAAACAATTTGGGACATCGGCGTAGTACAAAAACGGTACGCCCAATGAATCAAAAGCAAAGACATCGATGTAGTACAACGGTACATCCGATGAATCAAAAGCAAAGACATCGATGTAGTACAACGGTACATCCGATGAATCAAATAGCAAAGACATCGATGTAGTACAACGGTACATCCGATGAATCAAAAGCAAAGACATCGATGTAGTACAAACGGTACATCCGATGAATCAAAAGCAAAGACATCGATGTAGTACAACGGTACATCCGATGAATCAAATAGCAAAGACATCGATGTAGTACATCGGTACATCCGATGAATCAAAAGAAAAGACATCGATGTAGTACAACGGTACATCCGATGAATCAAAAGAAAAGACATCGATGTAGTACAACGGTACATCCGATGAATCAAACAGCAAAGACATCGATGTAGTACAACGGTACATCCGATGAATCAAAAGCAATGACATCGATGTAGTACAACGGTACATCCGATGAATCAAATAGCAAAGACATCGATGTAGTACAACGGTACATCCGATGAATCAAATAGCAAAGACATCGATGTAGTACAACGGTACATCCGATGAATCAAAAGAAAAGACATCGATGTAGTACAACGGTACATCCGATGAATCAAAAGAAAAGACATCGATGTAGTACAACGGTACATCCGATGAATCAAATGAAAAGACATCGATGTAGTACAACGGTACATCCGATGAATCAAAAGAAAAGACATCGATGTAGTACAACGGTACATCCGATGAATCAAAAGCAAAGACATCGATGTAGTACAAACGGTACATCCGATGAATCAAAAGAAAAGACATCGATGTAGTACAACGGTACATCCGATGAATCAAAAGCAAAGACATCGATGTAGTACAACGGTACATCCGATGAATCAAAAGCAAAGACATCGATGTAGTACAAACGGTACATCCGATGAATCAAAAGAAAAGACATCGATGTAGTGCAACGGTACATCAGATGAATCAAATGAAAAGACATCGATGTAGTACAACGGTACATCCGATGAATCAAAAGCAAAGACATCGATGTAGTACAACGGTACATCCGATGAATCAAAAGAAAAGACATCGATGTAGTACAACGGTACATCCGATGAATCAAATGAAAAGACATCGATGTAGTACAACGGTACATCCGATGAATCAAAAGCAAAGACATCGATGTAGTACAACGGTACATCCGATGAATCAAAAGCAAAGACATCGATGTAGTACAAACGGTACATCCGATGAATCAAATGAAAAGACATCGATGTAGTACAACGGTACATCCGATGAATCAAAAGCAAAGACATCGATGTAGTACAACGATACATCCGATGAATCAAAAGCAAAGACATCGATGTAGTACAAACGGTACATCCGATGAATCAAATCCCAAATAATTCGAAACACTGACGCAGTACAAAAACGGTACGTCCAATGAACCGAAGCCCGAATGATTTTCGGAACACCGACGTAGTACAAAAACGGTACGTCCAATGAACCGAACACAATAAAAGGACATCGGACGCTAGTCCTTAAAAGGAATGAGATAAAGCTCAATAAAACGAAGTATACCAAAACGTCCGATGAACTTGATAGAAAAATAATTCCATTCAGACAACATCAAAGAGTCAACCACTTGTTGCCTACGACAAAGCGCATTGGCAACACGATTTCCCTTCTCGGGAATAAAAGAATATCAAGATCATAGGAAGCTAGGAACTCGAGTCTACAAGCAGTTCCTTAAGAGAACATAAATATTCCAAAGATTTATGATCGAGATGGAGAACAAATTTCTTCCCCAAAGATGATGATGTCAAATTCCAAAAGCAAAAACAATAGCCTCGAACACTAGATCATGAGTGGCATATCTAGTCTCGATAAGCTATAATGATTTAGAAGCACAAGCGATATCACGTCCTCCTTTGTAAGAGAATGGCATTCCAAACCAATACGGCTAGTATCGGTACAAATAGCAAAGTCTTGGTTCCCCTTCAGGAATCACAAGAAAGAATAAGAGTATCGAAAAGAAAGAACTTCTTTTAAATAATTCTCTTTCCCGAAAAGTTAAAACTTTCAAAATTACATTTATCATTATGTAATAATCTTTCTAGAAAAATTTACATTTTTACAAGTCAATATATCGTGTCTGACTGTCTCATCAAAGCGTTTAGGAGATTCCTATCGATAACGTTGATCAAGCGCATCGACCAAAATTCTTAAAGCACTCAACGGGCAATACAATCACAAAATCATCTTTTATAGGATAAATAAATCTCTTAAAAAGTTTTAAGAATATTCTTTGTTCGTTTCAAGAGCAAAAATCCAGTTTTACTTATAAATAAATCTTATGAAAAAGATTTGCAAAATTTTAAATTACTATTTTCATCCAAAATCAATAAATACAAGAATGGTCTCATCGAAATATTCATAGAATATTCGATTTATAAAATGGATGAAATAAGTTGGACAAATTGAATGACAAAATAAGTCATTCATAAGAATCATAACGAGTACGGAATGCGGTAAGTGGAATGCTAATTTCCGCAACTCGTAGCAAACGAAAACCGGTGGTAAAGTCAAACTGAAAAGACCTTAGCACCCCACAAAAGATTTCTTAGGTGATAATCCTAAGACAAACTCAAAAATACCGGAAAATTTCTCAAACTACATGAATGAGAGAAATAACACTTTCCTTATAAGTGGGCTTAAGGAATAAAATGATGCCATCCAGATGGAATCAAAATCATAAAGAAAAATAGAAATCTGCTTAACAGATTGAAAATGTCGAAGATGAATAATCCACTCGGAAAAATAGGATATGGGCTTCACAATGATTAAGCCAATCCTTGCAGAAAGGTCAATTCCGAAGCCAAAGCAAAAATATTGGCTCGGAAAGAAAAGTCACATAAAACAATCTCGACATCTAAACAAAAGCAAATTGAGTGTTGCGGATCTACCATCCGGATACACAATTCTCAATGAAGTCAATAAGCCCAAAATATTCAAAGGAAAAGAATTGACAAGTTCTTTTGATATAAAAATAATGAGATGAAACCCATATCAAAAAGAACTCAAAATAGAAAGTTCACGAATTAAAACAATGCCATCGAGGATTGAATGAAATTACCTTGACCAAAAGTTGCAGCTTTCCTTCTCACTTGCTTGGAAGCTTAGGACACGAAGATAAAAGATGACCCGAACCTTTGCAATAACGGCAAAAGAGGGGTTTCAGGCACTCCCTTACATGGTGGTCTGTGGAACCACAATTGTAGCATCGTCCATGACTAGAGGTAGGAACATTTGCTAACAGAGTTTGTTGCTTCCCTTTCTTATTAGAATCGGGGCCCTTGAATTTGATAGGCCTCTTCAAGCTATTGTCGAAGTTCTGTTGGGCACGCACAACTTCAACATCACCTTCATTATCGGCCTCTTCAAGACGAAGAGCGATATCAATAAGCTGATCAAACGAAACCTCAAGTTTCAGGAGTAATGGCTTCTTAAGATTCTTATTCAAGCCATAGACAAATCTCTGATTTTTCTTCAATGGGGTATTAATGTACTCAACCCCGTATTTGGACAGAGATTCGAAAGATGCGACATAGTCTGTCACAGAAGATTCACCTTGAACAAGGTCTATGAAACGCCGGGCTAGAGTTACTTTTTCAGCCTCCGGCACAAGTTTCGATTCGAATCTTCCCCGGAATTGCTCCCAAGTAAGATCCGCTTCAACGATTTCAGAAATTAAAAGCTCATACCAAACCAATGCTCTTTCTTGGAGCATGCTAGAAGCTACTTGGACTCGATGAAGGTCATTAAGGTTCATGCGAGAAAAGATGCGATCGCATGATTTGAGCCAAGCTTGAATTTCAATAACACTCTCGGATCCCCTGAATGGCCCTCCACCCAAATCGGTGTAGTCTCTGCACAAACGTGCAAAACCGGATCTAGGATGAGTAGGCTCCTGATTGGGACCGGCTGCTTGAGCGTTCTTAACAAGATCTAGAAGCTGCTGGGCAGACATAAATACTCCATCCTGGGTAGTAGCACTAGATTGACCGGCGCTGGGACGGACTGGTCTAACCATTTCTCTTCTTTAAGAAAGAAAGAAAGAAGAGGAAAATGTTATTCTCAAATGAATATCAAGCAATCTTGATAGATAAAACAAGGAATCATAAAAGAAAGTAGGATAGAACGGTACGAAGACCCGAATAAAATCATAAAGCACAACTCCTAAGAGAGACTTAGGACATGATCCTTGCTAAATTATTCTACATTGTTCCGAAGTTTGGCTCTGATACCAAGCTGTGACGCCCCACCTCTATACCCACGCTAGCCAAGAACATTACTGTGAATGCTGTCAACTAGCACAGAGAATAAGGCTGTTGAGGAGCGACCATCTGTATAATTGCTTTGTGCGAGTACCGATATACCGGATAAAAATATAACTTTTCATCTCAAGAGGAAATCCGACATACCGACACAAACTCAAAGCTACTACACAGTGGCTATAATTTCTTCAGAAACAAATATAGAAATAAACATAACATAATTCAGTCATAGACAATTCATATCACAAAGGCGGAATAAGATATGAATATTACACTAGAAAGTGTACATCAGAGTAGTGGTCTAAAAAGATCCACAATAATACAAAGGAATAGATACAAGGGCTAGACAAAAGAATAAGTATACATCAAGGAGTCTAAATCTCAAATGTATACAACAAAAACTACTAATCTAAGTAGTTAGCCAAAAGTCAGAGGGATCAATCCCAAGAGAGAAGTCAAGCCGACGCACCTGTAACATCTCGGTCTGACCCGAGTATTATTTAATAAGAAAATAATAAACGGATCAGTCTAGCTATAAATATCAGATGAAGTGATATATAATAAGAGATATGACATAAACATATAATAATCACAATGCCAAGCTGTGATAAAATAGTAATTGAAAATCAACAGGAGATTAATCAATATGACAATAATCTACTCAAGATAAAAAGGAATGTCATACTCCTAATTTCATTCACCAAGCCGCAATATATGACACATATATCAATGCCCATCGTAAAAGTTGGTGAAACATAAATTCCAGAATTCAACACACGAGATCCAGAAATCACAAGGAAAGGATCAACAACGTCGTACAGCGGGACATCCGATGAACCAAATCACAATCAAAGGGAACAACGACGTCGTACAGCGGGACGTCCGATGAACCAAATCACAAAGACATAGCACGATGCTAGTCAAAAACCTAAAATGATCGTCATGATCAAAGAGAAGTGTCAATTACAATAAGCTAGTAAATATATGAGCTTAGCTTCATGTCCCATAACCACTAGCTTAACTTAAATATTTACGAACAAATTGTAGATCTCCACTAGAAAATTGTCACAAGAGGTTCAATCGAACAAGTCCAAGAATTAACCGACGAAGTAAACGCAAGCGTTTCATACCACTCGTTTTACTAAGTCGTTTAATTAGATTTCTCATACGTGTGAGGTAAAGGTTTATATATACTAATAGATTGGAAAACGGTTTTATAAACGAATTTGGTATTAATAGTATTGAAATCGTTTGAGGAAAGAGTTTTGATATTTACTACTAGTATAGAAAACCTTTATATTTTTAAAGTGACAAAGCACAAGGGGGATTGTAGAAACAATCAATCACAAAGATCACATTCGAAGATGTGAATAAAATCCAATGAAATCGATAAAGGATCCATCGAAGTGGATATATCTAAAATTCCCAAAGAAAATAAGTCATCAAAGATGATAATAAATGATGACAATAAATAGGATCATCACGAATCGATTTAAATTGGAAATTCAATCCAAAAAGGCAAATTGGACTCAAACAGCAGGTTCAGTCGACTGAACAGAGAATTTCAGTCGACTGACCCTGTACATTGAAATTTTCCAGGTTCAGAAAACTTTCTGTTTCCAGTTTCAGTCGACTGTGCAGAGTTTTTCAGTCGACTGAATCATGCCTGGAAACTCTCGGGTTTTAGGTTCAGTCGACTGAACAGAGTTTTCAGTCGACTGAATCATGCCTGGGCTGTTTTTTCAACCTTATACAAATAAAGAGCAAACTCTTCCAAAATGCAATCGGACGAACATTGGCTCTAAGGGTTTATGCCAATCGGCAACCCGGCCCTATATGCTCCTCGATGCATCACCAAAAGCATGATCAAACATCCATAAAAGGATTTTACACAAATTTGACTTAAAAACCCAAAAATTGGAATATTCACAAAACCAATCCAAATCAAGAGCAAATGCACATGAAGAAGTGTTAGGAATTCATACCCAACAACCAAAGATAATTATAGTCATAGATGTGAGATAAAAATCTCACCTTTGCACTAAAATTTATGAAGATGAAGCTTGAAAGCAAAGGGGAATCAACCACTCTTCAAATCCAACTGTAGAAGCTTGAATCTAAGCTAAAAAGAAGAACATTTCCTAAGTTAGGTTTAGGAAATTTCTGAAATTCAAAGAGAGAATGAGTTGGAGAAGAAGAAGAGGAAGCTTACCAATGGGTTCTCATGAACTTTGGAGCAAGGAGATGGATTTGCAAAGCAAGCTAGGGCTTAGGAATTTCTATTTCCCATTCTCTTCCTCCATTTTTGCTTGAGCTTGAGTGTTAGGAAAATAGAAGAGAAGTGAATGAAGAGGAGAGTGTTGGAACTGAGTTAAGTGGCTAATTGGCTCAGTCCAACCAAAGCCCTAAGCGGGAAAAAGTAGCAAAAATCAACTTTCTCCAAACATATCGAAGCTTATACTCAAAAAGGTCGCAAACGGCATTTTGAACTCAATGGGGGTGGTCTCAAGTCCCAATTCGACTGTTTGCAAAAAGTAGCTTTTCGGACTAAAATCCGACTAACGATAAAATATTTAAATAAAATATTTAAATATAAAATCGATAAATATGCGGGTTGTTACACGTACCCATATGGTAGTAGGAAGTTCCTTAGCCTGACCATTTGTTGGAAACCCAATCTTCAATACGCGCCTTGTACGGATTTAGTTGTAGAACCTTCCATTTACTTATGGTGGTCACCACTGTTTAGATGGTAGCTATATTAGGCATAGTTTGGAATGTCTATGCTGGTTTGGATTAATATTATACTTTCGAAATGGTTTTCTACACTATGCACTAGTAATAATATCAAAGAAATTTTCTCGTATCAAGCATATTTGACTATCATAATGAGAAATCTCCTACAATTTTGCGTTTGTATTGTGTGTGTGGCGGGAGGCCTTATGGTAGTTTCATTTTCTAAAAAGCATTGCGGATTTAAATTTTGAAATTCTTGGTTGTTCATTTTAAAGATAAACTATTTGTGTTTTCTCATACCAGTCCATGACTGACCTGGATTTTATTTCCTTTCCTAAACTCTGGGTGCCCATAATTTTTCCCACACGAGCAGCCTAGAGTTGGGTTTTTCAGATAATCAATAGTAGGTGTAGATTCGATAGCTTTCAGCCTTTGGATTTGGTAATTACATTTGGATCGAGTTGCTTCACTTCATCTTGTTTGGGAGTTTGAGCTATTTCTGAATTGGTGCCTTGGAGATGGAGATTACCGATACTGGAGTTCTCTTTTGAAGACTACTTTTTCTATCGGAGATATTGTTCCGCTGTTAGCGTTATCTTTTCTTTCCGCTGCTATTGTCTTGTATCATATCTCTAATGTATAATTATTCATTGTATCATCATTGTATCTGGATATTGTATCAATATTGTATATCAAATGTATTATTCATTTTCTTCCACTGTGTTGTACTTAATGTGTTACAAGCTCTGGCGAACCAGATTCGACGTTTGGATCTACGGCATTGAAATAGGAGTGTCATATTCGTTACTGATTTTCGAAGGTCGAGTTAGGGTCGTTATATTCCTGTCCTCTTGGAAGAAGATATAAGTCCTACCTCCGACATCGTAGAAGGCATTATAATTTAGGTTAACCCAACAGATTCTCAAGCCTCCTGAATTGGTGTGGCCATTCTTCGCAGACTATGTTCTAAGCATGGGATTCCCTTCGAAGATGTTTTGGTTACTTGGGAAAACGACAAGGCATATTCTCCCTCGGAGGGTTATACAGCATGCAATAAGTTCATGTGCTCGGTCAAACGCATGCCGCCCTTCAATTCTTTTATCTGAAAGATGCTAAAATATCTTGGAATACTCCCACTCAACTACACCCGAACTGCTATGTCTTTCTCCATGGCACTTTCTTACTATTTATGAATGTCTTGTTCCACCCACCAACTCCAGAGGACATTAGGATTATTTATAACTTCAAACGATGGACAAGGAGCCTGCCCCATATTTTCTTTAAACCTTCGCCCGACTGTCAAGTTTTAACAGGTGCTTGGAACAAGCTCAGCCTCTTCAAACACGAATAGTTTTATGTCCGGTGTCTACTGGCTTTGTAAGACAATGGTTGAAAGGATGTATTTGTAAAAAAATTGGGCACAACATTCTTCGAAAGTATTTGAAGAGATAAAAATGAAGAATAGAAATGTAAGAAGGGGATTATCTAACAAACACTTCAAAAACAAATAATGAAAGCACACAGAAACACAATGATTTAGATTGGTTTGGCGTATGACCTACGTCCATTACAAAGTTTATTGATATTCACTTGCTGATTACAACTGATTACAGCGGATTGCAGTGATGAAATTCGAATACAACTGCAGCCTTGAAGTGTAAAAATGATTACGGTAGAGTCTGGATGTCAAAGAGCCAAAAGATCCTTTTTCTATAGGCTCTCGGGTGCTATTTATAGGCGGAGGATGCAAATATCTCACTCAGATCTCGAGAAACTTCTTCTGGCACGTGTGTGGGCCACATGATCGATCCCATGCTGTAACGACCCGTTAAATTTGATAATATTAAATGGATTAACTTAATATAAATTTTAATCTAATTTATAATAAATGTAGGAGTTGGATATAGTAACTGAGATTAAAGATTTAACAATTGAAATGTTATATGGCAATAGGTAGAATAACGAAGATTTGTGTTGTGATTATAAGTCATAATTAGTTGATTAAAATGGTATTAATGAAATAATAACTGAATTGAATTGCAATATATAAACATCAGAAAAATTTAATTGGTGGATTAAATTTGTTAAAGTTCATAAGTTTTGTAATTTAGTTTAGTAGAACTTTAAATTATAAACGAAGATTGAAATAAACGATAAATTTAATTATGTAAATGGTGACTCAAGACCTAGGTTATAGGAATTGGAACATAATCCAATTTGAATTAAGTAGAAGAAGGATTTGGTTAATATGTAAGTTATTGTTCAAGGTATTGAATAAAAACTTAGAATCCAATCATAATTTAATGATAATAACGTTAGTATTAGAGAATAAATATATTTCAATGCAGTACCCGAATGAACGGAATAAAATGAATATATATTGAATAGAAATTTGTTATAGTAATTGGAATTTAAAGTAACAGTAAAATTTATGACAATAGATTTGTATAATGTAAATTGTCACATTTTTGTTGAAAGTTAATTTTAAGAAACATACAAATGTTGAATCAGTGAATATTAATAAAAATATTTACTAGAATGGAATTCAATTAATATAAAATAAATAGTGACTAAATAAAAAGTGACCGTTGAATAAACCAATGCAATATGTGAAGGTAAGTAATTTTCATAAATGGTCAATAATAAACGCACTTAAAAGGGTAATAAAAATTTGTCTTGTTTAGGTGATTATGTATCGATAAGCTATAACTAAATTTGCAGTTTGGTAGTAAATGGGATATGAGAAGACAAAGGCATTTAGAAAGTAATAGATGGAATTCATAATAACAAGTAGTAAATTTATGCATATATTTGGGCGTTTGTCATAATTACCAAATTTGACCATTCATATAATTTATCTAATTAAAGTCTATAGCAACATTGTTGTTAATAATGTTGTTAGTGAATTTGAATATAAAAGAATGACATGTGTAGGTTAACCATTTATTTTATTTTGTTAAGAATGGAAATAGTTTGAAATAGATCTGAATTAATTATTTTGGTTGTTAATGTGTCCAGTTAATAAAGGAGAACTTTAAGGAAATAAAATATAAATGAATGTATTTGGGAATAGAGTTCTTTTATATGTGAATAGTTATAATGTTGTTATTAAGAATGAACGTTACTTTAATTATTAATATAGTAACGAAAGTATGAATAAATTTATAGAAACATAAGACTTACTTTAAGGTAATATTTGAGTGTAGACCTTTTGAAATAGATTTAATAACAATAATTATTGTTCATTACCTATCTTATTTGTTGTCAAGTTATTTTGAAATCAATCTCAAATTTATTCACAAAATTATTGCAGTTAGCGTAGTTTTGGTTTTGTAATTGCAGTAGTTAATTCTATAAAGTGAGGTTAATATTAATTTTATTTTAATTGGACCATTTGTTGATATAGGCTTTAGAAGGCAAGATTTATATTTATAATTGGAGTATTAAATTCAACAAAGGGTATTTATTCAAATAAAATGGAATTAAACGTAAATTATTACGTTATTGAATTAAAAAGGAAATTGTAGATTTTAAAGTGAAAACATAGACATGTTAAAGGGCATCTTTGTTTTGGATTTAAGTTGTGAGTATAAAGGTAAAAGATTAAATAATTGGATTTTGAGAATTAAGTTTATAATTCCTTAATATAAGGAAGCGTAGAAATATATACTGAAATTTGGTAGACTTGTCAATCTTAATTCACAGCCAGGCTTATTAAATCATTTAAATTGACTATAAATTATATAAGCAATAAAATTTGGGCAATTATAGAGCTTTAATATAAAATTGGATTTTTATAATTTATTTAATTTATTTAATGAATAACAAAAATAGCCATTTTTGTCACGGACTCGGATTTCGACGAAACCAGTTTCATCGGATCCGTATCGGTGAATTATTATAGGGTTTCAAGTTTCGTATCAATTGGACCTATCGTTTGATCGTACGGACGCGAAACGCCTTGAAATCGATTTAATTAAGAAATCAATTTGAAATCAATTTGGAAATTTTGTTTTCAACATAACTTCTTCATACGATCGAATTTGGTCGTGAAACTTTTTCCATCGCGTTCAGAATATTTTAAAATACCTATTTGGATATATGGGTTTAATAAATTTTGTTCCAGAGGCTAAACGGGCTTTTTGGGCCATAGTTTGTGGCGTACGTTCATCCTTCTAGTCTATACGCTCTAACTCAAGCCTAACTATAAATATACAGTTATAAACCCTAGCCACTCCTTATTTTCATTTTCTATACATACATCTCCTTCTCACCTCCTCGTTCTAATGGCAGAAAAAAAAACCTAATTCCCAAATTCAAAAAAAAAAAAAAAATCAAATCAAATTAAAAAAAAAAAAATTGCGGATCTGCAGCAGCTTCTGGTCGCGCTTCGGGTTTCAGGGGAGAAAGCCCTAGAGCAACTTCGGGTCAGGAAGAAAATGACTCGGGTCCCACCGGGTCGTTTTGGCGAAAACTCCAAGCAGGCACCGGGGAATTGAGGCGGCGCACCGAAGTCGAACCCGAAGTCGACCCAGGACCAGAATTTTCCATTTTTCAAATTTTCATAACTTTTGCATACGAGATCGGATTCACGCGCGGTTTGTTTTGCTGGGATCATATCGGAATTTCTGACGTTTTGACGCTGATTTGGACAAATTCTGAGACCGTCAAAATTTTGGGTTTAAATTCGATTTAAATTCCAAAGGTGAGTGTTTTAACCCACTCACAACTACTAGAAGCTTTTATGTTTGTTAAATTAATTTTTGAAATGAATAGAAATTTATTTATGAGTATTTGGCATGTCTATTTCACTCATATTTGTTGAATTGCATTTATTAAGTTTAACTGTTAATTTAATTTATTTATTGCGTATTAATTGATAGTTAGAATTTATTTGTTTGCCTATAAACTGCTAGTTAACAGTTATATAGATTATTACTGAATATAAACTGTTAGATTAATAGTTGTTAAATTTAATCTGAATAAAATTGCCAGTTATTACCTGCTATATATTATCAAATATAAATTGTTATTGATTGATATTGCTTGATGATTGTGATTGGATGATGGGTGATGTTGATGGATGTTTTATTGTATATCATTAAATTGCAAATTATCATGCATATTTCCTTTCATTCGGGATTGTGGTTTGAAATGATATATAACCGCAAATTTTTTTTATATCTTTTAAATTGCGGATTGAAATGATAAATATCCGTATCACTTGACCATATGATAGAAAATTTTATACAGGCACCGTGGTCTATATATAACTATTTATATGTGATTCCTATGGTTTGGATGGAATACGGTTTATAATAATCTTAAATTTTATATTGTATAAATATTTTTCTTCCATATATATATACATATGAAGTTGAAAATTTTGAAATTAAAAGGTGTATAAAAATCTTTATTAAAAATGGAAGAAAATTAAGAAAATGGAGTTTAATAAATTATATCATATGTTTAAATGTTAAGTTTGGAAATTTTAAGATATGATATTTATAATTGGATTTTTCCCAAAATAAATTGAAATGAATATTCTAGTATAATTTGAATTTGGAAAAATATATATATTTTATTACTAGAAATTGAAGTCTTATTATTTATGGATTTTATACGAATATTCAAGACTAATTAATAGAACAATTGATTTGTTGAAAGCATAAAATCCAACTTTAGTTTGAAATATTGATACTCAAAATGGATATACGTATAATATAAATAAATTGAAGTGGTTTTGGAACTTGAGAGAGATAATATAAATTTTGGTTTAGACTTTAATAAAGAAATGTATTTGTAAAGCCATGAGAACTATTTTTCTTTACAAAGTAACATTTAAGTTAAACCATTTAATTCATATACCGTTGAATGTCCAAACCATTCAAGTTTTTAGAAGTTATGGTTTTAAATTATGATTTTCAAAATATTGTGCTTTGAAAATATTTGATTTTCAGACGTTATGAAGTTAAAGCATTATGATTTTGGAAAAGAATTATATTTGGGATAAGTGATAAAATATGGTTTTGGGTTTTGAAATGATATCGTATTCATAGTTATGAAATGGAATGTTTATTCTGATTTTTAAAGTATAACCTATTTTTAAATGACCGCGGCGTTATAATAACGATGGGTTGGCAAAGAGACCGGGATCGGATATCTGACATACTCTCTGTCGATACCGAAAACTACTTTGACTAACCGTGTACGCGGTGGAGATTCCAGAATGAAGTAGGTGGTGGCGACGTTTCCTGTAAGGTAAATACGTGGACCCGACTCCCGTGAGTTGGCATAAGGTGGCTAAAACAGGAGCGATTCTCAGGCCAATGAGGTCATTTCTCTGATCGGACCCTCCTCTTCGATATTATACTTTGATTTTTGATTGATTCAGTGGCCACTTCTATATTTTGATTTTGGGGAGTTAGTCCGAGGTGGGCGGTAACTGCGGCTACGCGTTTCCACCAGCCTGGATAGCAATTGGTATATCTACCCTGGCATTGCCTAGTTGTGCCGTGTCACCTACCATACCGAGCCTTTACTACGAGTTTCTATTTGTGTCATACCTATGGAGTATCCTCTGGTAGCTTCCCGATCAGGAGGTATTACGGTACTGTATAGACTATTGGCATTATTTGTGTTAAGGGCTATATGGGTAACCCCTTAACGCTATTAAAAAGTAAGTTTATTTTATAAATAGACACTATTATAATAGCGCAATATACTACATAGTAAATAGTTTAACGGATCCTTAGGAGATGTAAATCCCGAGCATCTCTTGAGTTACTGTACTCATATTTATTTCTGTTAATTTAACTCACATAAGATCTTTTAGTCTGACTCGAGTGTTTTTGTCTTTTCAAATTCGCTCGGGTCAGTCCGAGCGTTTCAGGATCGAAGACTTTAGCTTTGAAGGACGAAGACGAAGGAGTCGTATTATTATTATCTATAGTATTGCACCACACTCATACTGTTCCGCTGCATTGATTGTATTGGTAGGTGTAACTCTGATATTTATTGTATAAAGCAAATCAAGTGTTTGTAAACTGTTTTGAACTGTATATTTATTATTATATTTTATCCTTCCGCCGTGAGATTCTATTTTGTTTTTATTTCTTCTCTGTTTTTCTTATTTACCCCATAACAATCCGCCCTTGCGTATGCTTTGAATTGGCACGTGTGTCGGTTTAAAGTGTGCGAAAAGGCGGAATGTTACAGTTGGTATCAGAGCTTTGGTTTAGCGATAAACCTTGGTTTTAGGGGGTTTGACTCTTTGTTAATAGGATAGAAATATCCTATGGGAGTCGCTGAGTGTATATATATATAAGAGAGAGCGTATTTGTTAGTGTTATAAAAAGATTTTGATATTGTGTTAATCTGTTCCGTTTTGTATTTATAAATTTTGGTTGATGCATGGGACGCTATGTCATCAATAGGGATTTGTAAACACTTAATAGGACAGACCGACATAATATTTGTTTTATATAGGTGAATGAAATAATTTTTTCTATTATATTTTCTATATATAAAAATATTTTTATAAAGATATTTTGGTTGCTATAGTTGGGTGTTAGGTAATAAAAATATTTGTAATGAATTAAAGCTAAGTTGAAATTATAATAAATCAAATTGGAGATTTTAGAACTTAAGTCCGGGATTTTGAAAATCTGCTTTCAAAGGATTTATGAAATATAATGATTTGGTTTATAAATATTTTCTTATATAAATATTTAGTATAGTTCGAAAGAATTGGTTTAAGAGGATTTTGAAGAAAATAAGTTTGTACTTTCCTCTCTGTCGCTGGAAAATAATTTCGGTGATGACGGCCGCATCATCGACTTTCATTTTCGAGTTTCGAAGGGAAAGGCCGCTGTAGTAAATTCTACTGCAGATTTGTTTTGAAATTATTTAAAATTTTAATTGTTTAAAGGTAATTAGAGATATAAAAGTTGTAAGAAATTAATTATCTATTATTTTAAAGAAATTTTGGAATTTGGCCCGGTATTTAATTCCTAAATTTCCATTAATTAAATTGTTTAAACTATTTTAGTGGAATAAAAGGTAGGTAAAAGAATGAATGCTAAGTATAAAGGAAGTAAAATTTAACTTATAAATAATGGTAAAGATCTATTGAACAATAAATGAATTAAGAGAATTGAGATTAAACTTGTATAAGTTCAATTGCACTTTCTTTGACATAAATAACTTACCAAATATGAAAGGTTGAAATGTTAATTAAGAGATTTGAATAGAATATTATGCAAGTTAAAATGTTGGAAATTTTGGATTATTCTATGAATTGCTATTATATAAATAAGAATTTAGTGGTATAAACTTAAGTTATAATTGAAATTTTACTGAAAATAAGTCAAGAATTATTAATAGGTGATATGAACTTAAGTAAATAAAATGAATTTCTTTAGTAAATAAGGATTGATTGTAGGGTTATTAACTTAAGTATGTTTTAAATTTCCCCTATTCTAATATAATGGAAAGTAGGAATAATAAATAAATGACTGTAAACCCTAAGTAATAAATTAATAAAATTCCTTTATTTATAAGAATGAAGGTTATAAGGTTAATAATTTAGGTGTAACTAAGAAAGTTACTGTAATTTAATATAATAGAAACGTAAACATTAAATAAAGGAATAAAATTAAGGATAAGTTGAAATTGTAATATATATAACGAATATATATTTATTGAACCATTAATTAAGAAAAAAGGGAATTGAAAAGAAACTTGGAAATTTTCACTTACACTCTTAGGACATATATAAACTTACCATATAATAAAAGTTGCAATGTTAGTAAGAAAATGTAAAGGGAAATCTTACAAGTGGAGTTTGAGGTAATTAAGGTATTCAATAAATTTGCTGTTAGTAATGAGAATTAATTGTACAAACTTAAGTTAAATTGGAAATTTTACTATATAAGTAAAGATATGTAGTATAAATAGATAATATAACCGTTAGTCAATAAATTGGAATACCAATATAATGAATTTTGAAATAAATGGAAAATGAAATAGTAAGAAATATAGAAACCCCTCCATGAATGAAAGGAAGAAAATCAAGCCACGGAAGCATGAAATAAATGTATAATAAGTAATTTGGTTGTTGGTTTGAATTGTATTGTTTGATTTATGTTTGTTGGGTAAGAAATTTGAAGTTGTTGGGTGAATAAATAATCTATCTTTGTTCCATCTAAGACTGTTGAGTAAAGGATGCACTTGATAGTTAATTTCATTTCATACAAATTTCAAGTTTGAACCCAAACAACTATTTGTTTGATGGATTAAATGGTTGGTTTGTTTGTGCATGTATGTTGTTTGTAAGGTTGATGGTTGTTGAATTGTTTGGTTGATTAATGATTGAATCCACTTGAATAATTCACTTTAATATAAATACTAAACCTTTTAGATTATATAAGTGAATACAGGTGATGGAAGCAACTGCTACTGCTTTTGGTTCCATAATAATAAGCGTATATTGCCCGACAAATAGGTACGTTTTCGGATTACGTTTAAAGCGCTATTTTTCCCATGTTGGGATATAATATTTTGATAATATTCGTATATATTTGTTATATTTTGATATTATATTTTCTCCAGAGTCTCTCCGTACAAAGGAGACTCTGCCAAAATTTTCCGTAAATTTTGGACTTAGAATTTTGTGAAAATATTTTTCCCAACTTTAATAATTTAAGTACAAAAGAATATAATGATTATAAAACTGGTATGTTTATATAAGGGAATTAATTTAGTAATATTGTCAATAAGTTAATGTTTGAAATAAGATGTACCGTTTTACTCTTCCTTCTCCCTTCTTTTTCCTTTTCGGGGACGAAAAGTTTTGAGTGGGGGAGATTGTAACGACCCGTTAAATTTGATAATATTAAATGGATTAACTTAATATAAATTTTAATCTAATTTATAATAAATGTAGGAGTTGGATATAGTAACTGAGATTAAAGATTTAACAATTGAAATGTTATATGGCAATAGGTAGAATAACGAAGATTTGTGTTGTGGTTATAAGTCATAATTAGTTGATTAAAATGGTATTAATGAAATAATAACTGAATTGAATTGCAATATATAAACATCAGAAAAATTTAATTGGTGGATTAAATTTGTTAAAGTTCATAAGTTTTGTAATTTAGTTTAGTAGAACTTTAAATTATAAACGAAGCTTGAAATAAACGATAAATTTAATTATGTAAATGGTGACTCAAGACCTAGGTTATAGGAATTGGAACATAATCCAATTTGAATTAAGTAGAAGAAGGATTTGGTTAATATGTAAGTTATTGTTCAAGGTATTGAATAAAAACTTGGAATCCAATCATAATTTAATGATAATAACGTTAGTATTAGAGAATAAATATATTTCAATGCAGTACCCGAATGAACGGAATAAAATTAATATATATTGAATAGAAATTTGTTATAGTAATTGGAATTCAAAGTAACAGTAAAATTTATGACAATAGATTTGTATAATGTAAATTGTCACATTTTTGTTGAAAGTTAATTTTAAGAAACATACAAATGTTGAATCAGTGAATATTAATAAAAATATTTACTAGAATGGAATTCGATTAATATAAAATAAATAGTGACTAAATAAAAAGTGACCGTTGAATAAACCAATGCAATATGTGAAGGTAAGTAATTTTCATAAATGGTCAATAATAAACGCACTTAAAAGGGTAATAAAAATTTGCCTTGTTTAGGTGATTATGTATCGATAAGCTATAACTAAATTTGCAGTTTGGTAGTAAATGGGATATGAGAAGACAAAGGCATTTAGAAAGTAATAGATGGAATTCATAATAACAAGTAGTAAATTTATGCATATATTTGGGCGTTTGTCATAATTACCAAATTTTACCATTCATATAATTTATCTAATTAAAGTCTATAGCAACATTGTTGTTAATAATGTTGTTAGTGAATTTGAATATAAAAGAATGACAAGTGTAGGTTAACCATTTATTTTATTTTGTTAAGAATGGAAATAGTTTGAAATAGATCTGAATTAATTATTTTGGTTGTTAATGTGTCCAGTTAATAAAGGAGAACTTTAAGGAAATAAAATATAAATGAATGTATTTGGGAATAGAGTTCTTTTATATGTGAATAGTTATAATGTTGTTATTAAGAATGAACGTTACTTTAATTATTAATATAGTAACGGAAGTACGAATAAATTTATAGAAACATAAGACTTACTTTCAGGTAATATTTGAGTGTAGACCTTTTGAAATAGATTTAATAACAATAATTATTGTTCGTTACCTATTTTATTTGTTGTCAAGTTATTTTGAAATCAATCTCAAATTTATTCACAAAATTATTGCAGTTAGCGTAGTTTTGGTTTTGTAATTGCAGTAGTTAATTCTATAAAGTGAGGTTAATACTAATTTTATTTTAATTGGACCATTTGTTGATATAGGCTTTAGAAGGCAAGATTTATATTTATAATTGGAGTATTAAATTCAACAAAGGGTATTTATTCAAATAAAATGGAATTAAACGTAAATTATTACGTTATTGAATTAAAAAGGAAATTGTAGATTTTAAAGTGAAAACATAGACATGTTAAAGGGCATCTTTGTTTTGGATTTAAGTTGTGAGTATAAAGGTAAAAGATTAAATAATTGGATTTTGAGAATTAAGTTTATAATTCCTTAATATAAGGAAGCGTAGAAATATATACTGAAATTTGGTAGACTTGTCAATCTTAATTCATAGCCAGGCTTATTAAATCATTTAAATTGACTATAAATTATATAAGCAATAAAATTTGGGCAATTATAGAGCTTTAATATAAAATTGGATTTTTATAATTTATTTAATGAATATCAAAAATAGCCATTTTTGTCACGGACTCGGATTTCGACGAAACCATTTTCATCGGATCCGTATCGGTGAATTATTATAGGGTTTCAAGTTTCGTATCAATTGGACCTGTCGTTTGATCGTACGGACGCGAAACGCCTTGAAATCGATTTAATTAAGAAATCAATTTGAAATCAATTTGGAAATTTTGTTTTCAACATAACTTCTTCATACGATCGAATTTGGTCGTGAAACTTTTTCCATCGCGTTCAGAATATTTTAAAATACCTATTTGTATATATGGGTTTAATAAATTTTGTTCCAGAGGCTAAACGGGCTTTTTGGGCCATAGTTTGTGGCGTACGTTCATCCTTCTAGTCTATACGCTCTAACTCAACCATAACTATAAATATACAGTTATAAACCCTAGCCACTCCTTATTTTCATTTTCTATACATGCATCTCCTTCTCACCTCCTCATTCTAATGGCAGAAAAAAAAACCTAATTCCCAAATACCCAAAAAAAAAAAATTCAAATTTAAAAAAAAAAAAAAATTGCGGACCTGCAGCAGCTTCTGGTCGCGCTTCGGGTTTCAGGGGAGAAAACCCTAGAGCAACTTCGGGTCAGGAAGAAAATGACTCGGGTCGCTCCAGGTCGTTTTGGCGAAAACTCCAAGCAGGCACCGGGGAATTGAGGCGGCGCACCGAAGTCGAACCCGAAGTCGACCCAGGACCAGAATTTTCCATTTTTCAAATTTTCATAACTTTTGCATACGAGATCGGATTCACGCGCGGTTTGTTTTGCTGGGATCGTATCGGAATTTCTGACGTTTTGACGCTGGTTTGGACAAATTCCGAGACCGTCAAAATTTTGAGTTTAAATTGAATTTAAATTCTATTTAAATTCCAAAGGTGAGTGTTTTAACCCACTCACAACTACTAGAAGCTTTTATGTTTGTTAAATTAATTTTTGAAATGAATAGAAATTTATTTATGAGTATTTGGCATGTTTATTTCACTCATATTTGTTGAATTGCATTTATTAAGTTTAACTGTTAATTTAATTTATTTATTGCGTATTAATTGATAGTTAGAATTTATTTGTTTGCCTATAAACTGCTAGTTAACAGTTATATAGATTATTACTGAATATAAACTGTTAGATTAATAGTTGTTAAATTTAATCTGAATAAAATTGCCATTTATTACCTGCTATATATTATCAAATATAAATTGTTATTAATTGATATTGCTTGATGATTGTGATTGGATGATGGGTGATGTTGATGGATGTTTTATTGTATATCATTAAATTGCAAATTATCATGCATATTTCCTTTCATTCGGGATTGTGGTTTGAAATGATATATAACCGCAATTTTTTTTATATCTTTTAAATTGCGGATTGAAATGATAAATATCCGTATCACTTGACCATATGATAGAAAATTTTATACAGGCACCGTGGTCTATATATAACTATTTTTATGTGATTTCTATGGTTTGGATGGAATACGGTTTATAATAATCTTAAATTTTATATTGTATAAATATTTTTGTTCCATATATATATACATATGAAGTTGAAAAATTTGAAATTAAAAGGTGTATAAAAATCTTTATTAAAAATGGAAGAAAATTAAGAAAATGGAGTTTAATAAATTATATCATATTTTTAAATGTTAAGTTTGGAAATTTTAAGATATGATATTTATAATTGGATTTTTCCCAAAATAAATTGAAATGAATATTCTAGTATAATTTGAATTTGGAAAAATATATATAATTTATTACTAGAAATTGAAGTCTTATTATTTATGGATTTTATACGAATACTCAAGACTAATTAATAGAACAATTGATTTGTTGAAAGCATAAAATCCAACTTTAGTTTGAAATATTGATACTCAAAATGGATATACGTATAATATAAATAAATTGAAGTGGTTTTGGAACTTGAGAGAGATAATATAAATTTTGGTTTAGACTTTAATAAAGAAATGTATTTGTAAAGCCATGAGAACTATTTTCTTTACAAAGTAACATTTAAGTTAAATCATTTAATTCATATACCGTTCAATGTCCAAACCATTCAAGTTTTTAGAAGTTATGGTTTTAAATTATGATTTTCAAAATATTATGCTTTGAAAATATTTGATTTTCAGACGTTATGAAGTTAAAGCATTATGATTTTGGAAAAGAATTATATTTGGGATAAGTGATAAAATATGGTTTTGGGTTTTGAAATGATATCGTATTCATGGTTATGAAATGGAATGTTTATTCTGATTTTTAAAGTATAACCTATTTTTAAATGACCGCGGTGTTATAATAACGATGGGTTGTCAAAGAGACCGGGATCGGATATCTGACATACTCTCTGTCGATACCGAAAACCACTTTGACTAACCGTGTACGCGGTGGAGATTCCAGAATGAAGTAGGTGGTGGCGACGTTTCCTGTAAGGTAAATACGTGGACCCGACTCCCGTGAGTTGGCATAAGGTGGCTAAAACAGGAGCGATTCTCAGGCCAATGAGGTCATTCCTCTGATCGGACCCTCCTCTTCGATATTATACTTTGATTTTTGATTGATTCAGTGGCCACTTCTATATTTTGATTTTGGGGAGTTAGTCCGAGGTGGGCGGTAACTGCGGCTACGCGTTTCCACCAGCCTGAATAGCAATTGGTATATCTACCCTGGCATTGCCTAGTTGTGCCGTGTCACCTACCATACCGAGCCTTTACTACGAGTTTCTATTTGTGTCGTATCTATGGAGTATCCTCTGGTAGCTTCCCGATCAGGAGGTATTACGGTACTGTATAGACTATTGGCATTATTTGTGTTAAGGGCTATATGGGTAACCCCTTAACGCTATTAAAAAGTAAGTTTATTTTATAAATAGACACTATTATAATAGCACAATATACTACATAGTAAATAGTTTAACGGATCCTTAGGAGATGTAAATCCCGAGCATCTCTTGAGTTACTGTACTCATATTTATTTCTGTTAATTTAACTCACATAAGATCTTTTAGTCTGACTCGAGTGTTTTTGTCTTTTCAAATTCGCTCGGGTCAGTCCGAGCATTTCAGGATCGAAGACTTTAGCTTTGAAGGACGAAGACGAAGGAGTCGTATTATTATTATCTATAGTATTGCACCACACTCACACTGTTCCGCTGCATTGATTGTATTGGTAGGTGTAACTCTGATATTTATTGTATAAAGCAAATCAAGTGTTTGTAAACTGTTTTGAACTGTATATTTATTATTATATTTTATCCTTCCGCCGTGAGATTCTATTTTGTTTTTATTTCTTCTCTGTTTTTCTTATTTACCCCATAACAATCCGCCCTTGCGTATGCTTTGAATTGGCACGTGTGTCGGTTTAAAGTGTGCGAAAAGGCGGGATGTTACACATGCGATTTCGACTCGATCCGTGGTCGATACGAATGAATTTCGTATCAATCAAAATTTTAGCCAATCGAGTCGAAATTTGGCAGGAACATTCTTTAGATTGTACATAAGCTCTTGTGAAAATTTCATAACATTTGGATTTGTGAATTGCAAGTTCTGATCGATGCAAGATTGCATTTTCTTTAAGTGGGCCAGTTCGTATCGATGCCCTCGTATCCATCACTTTGAATCGATACCGAGCACGTGCTCGCGAGTTGACGTGGCACTCACTCTTCGGATCGATCCACTTTTTATGCCGAGTTGGCTGAGTCATTCCAAGTTTTTCGCCCTATTCGTATCGATCGTCGTTGCCTTGTTTATACCAATCATATGCTCTATTCATACCGATTGATCTTGGCCTTGTTCGTATCGATGGTCTTGCACTTATTCGTATCGATTGACTGACCTGTTATATTCATTCCAATCGATCGTCTGGTTCTGTTCGTATCGATGGGGAGTGTTTATTTCCTATCGATCTGTGGTTGATCGATGCGAAGTATTCAAAGTGTTTCATCGATACGAAGTAGGCACTCTATGGTAGTTAAGGGATACAAAGTGAACTTGTATCTTAATGGATACGAGGAATACCATTAGTTGATGTATACGAACAAGACAGCTACTGATCGATGCGAAGTGGAGTTGTTTCGCTGATAGAGTCGAATAAATCGATACGAATAAAGTCGTTTCTCTTGATGGATAAGAAATAGTGCATTCTGATGGATACGAATAGATGCTCACCGATGGACACGAAGAAGATCAATACAAATAGACAGTTGCGAAGTGATGGATGTGGTTGTGCCGATTTCCTATATTTGTATCGATCATATCTTGAGCATACGAACTCCGATTTACTGGAAATTTGGAACGTTGGCTTTCTTAGCTTTTCCTGTCATGCCATATCAACTGTAGCTTGATCCGAACTCAGAAAAAATATATCGGCATCCATAGTGAATCTGTGCTTACTCGACATTTGGGATGAGCGATCTTTGGCTTTTAGCTAATTCCTTGATATCTCGGCCTTGCCAAAAGGCGGGATAATAGGACGTAAGTGTCATCTTCGCTCTATTATCAAATTCTTAACCCATATCAACCAATATCTAAAAATCTATAGGTTTCCATCCACTTCTATAGGAAGATAGTTTTTCATGGGCAATTTCTGTAATTTGTGCCATCCCTGTCGAAGACAGGAACATTAGACTCCTTGTACTAAATGAATGGTTATTCTATTTGGGTTGTTAGTGGAAGATCGCAGCATTGGGCTTCCAGGAAGCGCTGCACTAACAAGATATGCTGTAGAACAAGAAGGTGATATCAACAGCCCTATCGTGCCCCTAGTTGAGGGGACTTAGAATGACGCCGAAGATAGCAAAATTAGGGGTACCAAGACCAACGAGCATAGAGATGCCGATGCAGATTTAGGAAATGCGCCTATCGATGAACCATCACAATGTGCTCAACCTCACATGCCAGTTAGGAGAAGAAAGAAGCTTGCATATAAGCTACGTAGGAGAAAAATTGCTAAGGAGCCTGAGTTTGTTATTATTTTCGTCGACAAAGTGTCATCCTACTAACGTTTAGAAAGCTCGATGAATGGGTTTTCAAATCTCCAAAATTCCTGACGACATCATAACTTATGACTTACCCAACATGGATGGCCCGCACTCCAACCTTCGAAAATCGACACCCGATACATCACTCGAAACCGAATACCGAAGCTTCGAACGTCGAAGTCCGTATCACCGGAGCACATAACACATTAGGTACAACGACACAGTGGAAAAAGAAATGAATATCATTGATACAACAATGGATACGATATCTGATACAATATGATGCGACACATGCCCAACACTATCAGAGCCAAAATACACAACAACGGAAAACACATCAGCAGAAAGATAACACCAACATAGGCTCCAAAAGAATCCAACATCCATACTGTGATTCCATCTCCAATGCTTCAAAACCAAATAGCTCAACCGAAAAGCTTCAAAGACTCCAATCCAATAAGCTCGAACCACCATCAATGCTGAACTTGTAGCAAACTCAATGTACAATGCGATTGCCCAACCATAAATTCCAAAGATTGCCAAAAACTATATCTACTAGCTGATTATCTGAAAATTTAACTCTAGGCTGACCGTGTGGAAAATTATAGGCACCCAAAGTTTAGAAAGGGAACAATATACCCCAGGCCAGTGATGGGACTGTTGTGAGAAAATAAAAACAGTTGTTTGAACAAAATAAACATAAAAAAAGTAAGAAGAAATTCACAATACTTTTTGGAAAATGAAACTACCATAAGGCCTCCCGCCACACACACAATGCAAACACACAATTGGAGGAGATTTCTCCTTATGATAGTCAAACATGCTTAATACGCAAAAATCCTTTTGATATTATTATTAGTGCATAGTGGAAAACATTTTGTAAGTATAATATTAATCATAGCCAGCATACCACCATTATGGTATACTTACTATAACTACCATGTTCAATAGCAGGTTACTGCCGCATTCCATGGAAGATACAACTAAAACCGTATAGGGCTCGTATTGTTTTGTTTGGATTTCCAACAAATGGTCAGGCAAAGAAACTTCCTACACCACATGGGTACGCCTCTGGAGGGACGCCCCGAGAACTTAACCAGCTCTCTGCCATCATAAGGTCGGGTTACCTCTGTAACTAGGTAACTAACTGTCATGAGTATGCCATCCCCCGGTCATCACCGACCTTTATCCTAGGATTCACCAAAAAATTGCAACAACCACATAAATTAAATATCTGGGCTCCATACCATGATACACTTTTTATCCAGAAGGAAAATACACATGCCCTAAAGGATGCGACGCTCATAACCTTGCTGCATTCTTCTTATTTCGACCATTTCCGAGGTGTGAGGTTCGACGAAGTCTCATCCATAAAGCTACGCTTTTCACAAAATGATAAGCAACACTTAGCAGGCCACATTGCCAAATTGGGAATATATCAGAGTAACCATCAACTACATACCCTCCAATCTCGTATGTCTTAGAGATGGGTGTTAAGCTAAGAGAATAAATTCTCCTCCACCAAATAGAAACGTATTTGATAGAAACCAGCTTTACATCTCAAAGTGTAATGTCAGACATACATCAATATAAGTCTGTTCCGGGTTCGAACGGAACCGAAGGCACTTCAAATAAGCCCTTGCAAATTCGGGTATCTACAATCCCGATCGGACCCCCCATCACATATGAAGATCTCTATACCGACGCGACACAGTGCAAAGACATTCGACAGGTAATCCTTTCATTCTCGAAAATACCCGGTCTTCATCGCCTTCTTCAAATGCTATCCATTTCGTCGTATCATTATTCGGAATGAGTTCGATGACATAAATTTGTGACGACCCGAATTTTCGCATTCGAAAATCAACACCCATACTTCACTTGTACTCGAATGCCGCAGATTCAAAAGTTCGAATCCGATTCACCGGAGCCCATAACACATTAAGTACAACAACATAACGGAAGAAAATGAATATATAACATTGACACAAAATAGTTGATAGAATATTTTTACAACAATGATACAATTTTGAATATCATTATCAGAGATAAGGATAACAGCGTAAAGAAAATCTCTATCATAGATCTCAAAGAGAGAAAGGAATATGCCAAAATCAGAAACTCCATCTCCAAAGCATCAATCCTGAAATAACTCGAACTCCTAATCAAGTTGTACTAAGCAAGGCCAGTCATCCAAAGACTAAAGAAGATTTCCAGAGATTGAAGGCTATTGAATCTACTCCTACTAATTGATTATCTGAAAAACCTAACTTTAGACCACTGTGAAAAATTGTGGGCACCCAAAGTTTAGGAAGGAACAATAAACTCCGGGTCAGTCATGGGACTGGTATGAGCAAACAAAAGCATTTTATCTTTAAAACAAACAACAAAAGAATTTAAAATTGAAGTCTGCAATGTTTTTTGAGAAATGAAACTACCATAAGGCCTCCCGCCGCACACACCTTGCAAACGTAGAATTGGAGGAGATTTCTCCTTATGATAGTCAAAAATGCTTGATACGCGAAAACCATTTTAATATTATTATTACTGCATAGTGGAAAACATTTCGAAAGTATAATATTAATCTTAGCCAGCAAACAACATTTCATCGTATGCCTACTATAGCTACCGTGTTCAATAGCAGGTTATCCCTACATTCCATGGTAGGTTATACAACTAAAACCGTACAGGGCGCGTGTTGTTTCTTTGGATTTTCCAACTAATGGTCAGGCTAAGGAACTTCCTATTGCCACATGGGAATGCCTCTGGAGGGACGCCCCAAGAACTTATATAGCTCTCTGCCAACACAAGGCCAATTTACTCCCTTCCCGGGAGTAACACCTAAAATATGCCATCCCCGGTCGTTTGCGACCTTTATCCGAGGGCCCTCAACACCAACAACCACAAAGTAATGTATTTGCAGTAACCACATAGGTGAAATATCTGGGCTCCATACAGTGATACCACCCTTTTCCAGAAAGGATGGACATACCCTTGGGGCACGACCCCTGCAACCTTGTTGCATCTTTCCTATTTCGACCATTTCCGAGGTGTGAGGTTCTGATGCAGTCTTGTCCACAAAGCTACACTTTTTCACTAAGCCTTGCTTTGATCAACAAATGATCAGCAGCACTTCGTATGCCACATTACCGAATTGGGAATGTATCGCTAGTAACCATCAACTACATAACCTCTGAGCTCGTACGTCTCAGAGAAGGGTGTTAAGCTAAGAGAATAAATCTCCGCCACCAAACAGAAATGTATTTGATGGAAACCAGCTTTACATCTCAAAGTGTGACGTTAGACACACATCCATACTAGTCTGTTCGGATTCGAACAGAACCGAATGCACTTTCAAAGAAGCCCACGCAATCCGGATAATCCCTAATCACGTCCAGACTCCCCATCACAATGGGTGATCAAATCTCTATACCAGAGACCATTCGACGCAGAGACATTCGACGGGTTATCCTTTCGCTTTCGAAAATATCCTTTCTTCACCACCGGTCTTCAAATGCGATCCATAATGTCATATCATTATTCGGAATAGGTTATATGGAACAAAGGTCCTCTCCCAGCTAAACCGAATAATGAGAATAATATTTAAAAACATATGGATATTGGGATCTCAGTTAAGTCACAACTTATTACCCCAAATTTTTCCTTCAAATGGTTTAAACAAATTACCATTTTAAATCTTTTTAACAAAAAATTCACTTCACAAAGTTCACCCATCTTTCACAATGATCCATTCACATTCTTTCAAAACAATTTCCCTTTCAAATTGGGTTAACTCATCCGATCTTTAAATCAAAGATTTAATTTATAGCTTTCAAAACCATTCCCATTTCAAATCTTTTACATATAAAAGATACACCATTTTAATCTTCAATTTCAAAACAAGGTTCAACCATCTTTCACAAAGATCCATTCATAGTTTTCAAAACTATTTCAATTCCATTTCAAACTTGAAACCTTTTCAACACAAATTGGAAATCCTTTTTATATGAAAGCTACTATTATTTGAAAACAAATAGTTTTCGTTCGGAAAAATCCGATTACAATTGCACAAGTTAAAGCCCTCTAAGTATAAAACATTGATTAAATCTGAATGCCCAAAACAATACTTTTAAAATGGTTTAAAAACCTTAATTTCCAAATATAGAATTCAATTTCCAATCTTGAATTCAAAGTCAAATCAAATCGTTTAAATTTCAAACTTTACCAAGTTATTCAAATAACTTTTACCTTTAAAATCCCTTTTCCAAAATCTTTTTATAATTAACCTAATTCCATTTCCAAAAATCATTTGAATTCAAAATTCAACTTTACAACCATTTCAACAATCTGTGACTTAACCAATTTCCTTATGCAATCCATATTTGTGTGTGTATGGTGTAGTCCAGCGGTTTTACACAATAGTGCGACATCACTAATCATCACAGATTCAAGCACAACAATTATAGATAAGCGGTATATTCCTATAACGCTCATCTTCCATTCATAGATCCACGGATAAATAATATACATTTATCATAGATAAATTAAATTACATTCATCACAGCTTGATTTAAAAGATTTCATGTCACAGAGCATCATACAGTAGAGATATCAAACAATTCACAGCATTCAATAGAATACAGTCATCCATAAGTAAGCTCAATTAATTATCTGATTAATTTAAAACAGATAAATTATTTGTGAATAAACTACTAATCCTGGTTAATTATTCATTGATAACTACAATATATTATAAATAATTATCCATTAATTATTTATTATTTAACTATAATTTGTAAATTATTCAACCTTTAATTATAAATTAATCAATCTTAATTAATAAATCAATCAACCCTTAATCATAAAATAATTAATCTTAATTATCCTTTAACTAATTACCTTTAATTAATTAATTAATTAACCCTTAATTAATTACAATTGAATTAATTATTCTTAATCAAGTAACCATCCCTTAATTACCTTCAATTAATGAACCAATTAAATTTAATTGTTCTTTGATTACTTGATAAATCAACCTTTGATCACTAATTAATTATCCTTAATTACTTTCAATAAGTAGTTATTTTTAAGTAATTAATTGCCTTTAATTACTTGTCACAAATTAAACTTTTCTTAATTAATCATCCTTTAATGTAATTACATAAAATAATTATCTTTAATAACCTTTTATTAGTTAAATCAAGTAATTATACTTAACCATCATTAGCATATTTAAAACCATTTTTTTTAAACTTATCTAAATAATCTAGAGAATAGATTATCATCATCATGTAAAATAACTTAATATCTTCAAGTTTAATTACAAATCTAAAACATCATTAAAATAAACCATTATCCTTTAAATTGGTTTCTTCATTTAAACTATTAAATTTTAAATTTTATTTTCAATATAAATTTTAGGAAAAAAAAACTTATAAAATTTCTCAAACTGATTTGTTCAATGTCTTTAGACTCGATACAACCTCGGGTAAGACCCGATAACACACTCGAGTAACCCATGTCCCTCCATTTCTTCGAGAAAATTTTCAGGAACATCGAACGAAAACCAGAGAAAACTCATTCCCTTATTCTTCCTCCCCACAATATTGACACACTAGATATAGGGTGCACGTGTACAGGTGGCCGACCCCCCTCCAACCATCGCCAAGACCTTCGGCCAATCGCCAATCACCTCATCGACAACCCCGACCAATCAATACCCTCAAACTTGTCGTGGTTCAAAATTGAGCATGACCGTGCTCAACTGGAACCAAACCTCTCCTGAAAACCTCCTCGAACCACCGACGCCTTTCACCGATCCTTCCTAAACTCCGTACACACCCTCACTGATCTTCCCACTACCATCCCCCAATCTCTGGTGAAGCTCGATCACCCAGAGACGGCATGGCGAAGCAAATTCCAACCTCGACCATTTTGGGCTCTAAAACCTTATTTCGTTAGCATTCAACCCCCACAGCCTATGAGCAACTCAACGATCATTCTTCCTCTAACCACCAACATATGATCTTCCTCCAGCCACCACCCCAAGGTCTCAGAACCACGCAATCACCAGAATTCATCGAAAAACCCAATTCCCGACCATCGTTGATTTCTATAACATTCCTGGATTTTATTTAAAAATAATTTGATAATTTATTTAATTGTTGGAATTAAACTTTGAAATAATTGGTAATTAATATAAAATTTTGGATTTAATTGTGAAATTTATTGTGAATTAATATGAAATTCCAGAATAAAGAAAAAAATATGTATATTAAATAGAATATTGGGTAGTAAAATTATATTGTAAATAGAATTTTGGGTTGGAACTCAAAAAATAAGTATTTTTTTAAATTGTATTTGAAATTTTCCAAATTAAATAAGATGTATTTTTATTTATTTACATAAATTGATTTTTAAATTGAATTTGGAATTGAAATTCAAAAATAAATTGGAATTGAAAATACAATGTTTAGAATTTATAAAAATGTTTTCTAATAATAATTATTTGGAAGTTATGTTTTGAAATTAATATAATAATTTTTTAAAGGTTAAATTTGAACATTTTCTTTTAAAAATATAGTATGTAAATATATAAGAAGATAATAACATAAACACTTAAAATGAAGGCATATGTAAAGATATGAAATTTTATATTCGCAAAGGGTTTAAACAAAATTTATAAAATAAATTAGAGTAAGGGTTTAAAACATAATTTGAATTTGTTTTAACATGTATAATCATTTTAACAAGGAAATAAGATAAATGTTTGATAAGTAACCATATTAATTAACAAGTGTAGCTTATAATAGAAAGTGGCAAAAAACAAAGATTTCTTAAAATTTAAAAATATATAAACAAAAGAGAAAAACCATATTTCAGTTTTCTCTTCATCAAAACTGAAAATTCCAAAAACCTAAAAAAATATGCTACCTCATACAAAATAAAACTAAGAAATCAAAACTAAAAAATAAACTCAAAAACCCTGTTTTCAAGTTCTTCAAACCTGGAAACTTTAGAGTTGAAACGAGATCAAAGTAAAATCAAAGATCTGAAAGCAAGCTTCAGATTTGGGTTCAAAGCTAAACAATTGAAGCAAATCAGAGAAATAGATCAGAAATTAAAAGCCTTAAACCAAAAAATCAAATCTGGAAGTAATTCAAAGATCAAACAACAGTTTTCAAAGACTTTTCAACAGCCTGGGAATCAACCTGTAAACCAAGATTCAAAGCAAACCTGGAAATAGGAAATGCATGCAAGAATCAAACATCAAAAAAATAAAAACCCGAAAAGCTTTCAACCTCAAATTGGAAGCAGTTCAACCTGGATCAAAGTATTCAGCTTCAAATACACCTCAAATTCAAGTCCCAGGCTTTGCTTCTTCTCTGTCAAACAACTCAGGTGAGCAAACATCATTTAAAAAAAAAACTTAATATGGTTATATCTGGATGTATGTTATGAATGATTTAAGTAATGTTATAAATATGTTTAATTGGATTAACATATGTCTGTATATATGATGTGTATGTAAGTGAAATAGGCAGATATGCCTCTGTCTTTATTAACAGGTTTTCAAAACCTGTTCGAAAATTTAATATCTCATCCTATAATCTTTTCGAGGTTTGGATGTTTAAACGAAATGTGTTCAAATTTATAAAATCTAAATTTTAAAAATAGTTTCAAGAAAATATATTAGGTATGTTTTTCCAAAATGATAAATTACAGTGATGATCATTATAAGTTAGACTGTGATCATTTTTATTTTCATGCTTTGATTACTGGAATAGATTTGTATTTAAGAATGGTGATTTCTAAAATTATTTTCATGATTTTTGAGCAAGTAGATGTTGAGAAATCTTTAGTTGAACGACAATCGAGTTTTGGCCAAATTCTGGTGATCCACGTCGAATGATGGGTCGTGAGTTTCGTCGAAGGTAATTCAATGGGTAAAGATTATCAGAAAAATACTCGTTTAAATTCTTGATCACTGTGGTGATCGAAGGTAATGAGGAGGAGGTTCTCGACTTGGTAGTGTTCGAAGCATCAACCGGAGTTGGTCTGATGACTGGTGCATGAGCATGCGTGAAGATTCGTGCATCTGAAATTATGTGATTGGGGAAGAAGCTTGTGCCTCGGGTTGGGTAAGGGATAATCTCGCGTTAGGCTCGAACTAGTGGAGCAGGGCAGGTTACTCGAGTTTTGTCTCGAGTTTCCTTTGAGACGGGCTCGGGAAAATGAAATTCTGGCTCGGGTTTGATTAATCTATTACCAGATTTCAAGCTTAAGGAAAAAAATATATGTTTTGAGGCTTTAAAATACAACTATTCTTTTTAGTTACAAAGTACATTTTTAATTTAACAAAGTTTCAAAACATATTTAAAATAAATAAGTTTCCAAAAGGAAAATAAATGAAGTTCCATATTTTAAACAAGTTCTAAAATAAATTCTTAAGAAATATAAACTAAGTTTTCAAGAGTAAAGTATTAAGCAAGTTTTTCATTGATTTAATTATTAAAAGTTAAATTATTTTAGACTTGTTAGTTCATATCATTTTACATTAAATTAATTATCTTATTAAATCTTTGATCATTTTCAAATATAATTAAATGAAATCACTTAAGGTATTTAACGATGGAAAGTGAAGGTTAATTTGTCAAGGGATTAAATATTTAATTACTTAAAAATTTATTTAATGTGATTAATTAAAGAAAAATTAATCAAAGTGATTAATATATTTATGTGATAAATTAAGGATTATTTAAGGTAATTAATTTAAAGATAATTACTTAGTTTAAAGGTAATTGTTTAATGATTAAAGTTGATTAAGTGATTAAGAATAATCACCTGTTCTAATTTTATTAATTGAATGGTAATTAATTAAGGATCAATTAATTATGTAATTAACTTAAGGTTAATTAATTGTGTAATTAATTTAGGATAATTACTTCAATGATAAGGATTAATTAATTTATTAATCAAAATTTGTTTAAATGATAATTAAATAATTATTAATGTTATTAAATAAAAATAATTAATTTATGAGTAAGGGCTGACTAATCAAGTAATTAAAGGATAATTACTTAATGTAATCAATTTATGATTAATCAGGGTAAGTGATTAGGATAATCACTTATTATTAAGGATAATTAATTAAATGGTAATTAATTAAGGATTAATTAATTAATGTAATAAATTAAGGATAATAAATAAAGACTAATTAAATAATTAAGGGTTAATTATTTAATGATTTAAAGATTAATTAATAAAAGGTTGATTAATAAATGATTAACGGATAAATTTGTTTAATGATTAAAGTTGATCAAGTGATTAAGGATAATCACTTATTGTAATTTTATTAATTAAATGGTAATTAATTAAGGATTAATTAATTATGTAATTAAGTTCAGGTTAATTAATTATTGTAATTAATTTTGGATGATTAATTTAATGGTATGGATTAATTAATTTGTTAATTAAAATTTGTTTAAATGATAATTAAATAATTAAAGGCTAACTATTAATGATTAGAGAATGATTAAATAATTAATTTAAGGTTAATTAATTAATAATTAAAAGTTAATTTATTTATTATTAAAGGATAATTAATTAATATGGTTTGAAATTAATTAATGTTAATTAACCAGGATTGGTGATTTATCTGATTTAATTTAATCAGATAATTAATTGACCTTACTTATGAATGCTTGGATTCTATTGATTGTTGAATTGTTTGGTATTCCTAATATGTTATGCTTTGTGCTATGAATTGTTACAGTGTAATCTGTGATGAATGCAATTTATTTATCTGTGATAAATTTATATTATTTATTTGTGTATCTGTAAATAAAGATAAGCATGATAGGAATATACCGCTTATGGATGTTGATGTGCTTGAATCTGTGATGTGATGATTTATGATGTTGCACGATTGTGTAAAACCCGTGGACTATACCTTACACACACAAATATGGATTGCACAAGGAAATTGATTAAGTCACGGATTTTTGAAATGGTTTTAAGATTGAATTTTGAATCCAAATGATTTTGGAAATGGAATTGAAAGCTTTTGAAAAGAAGTTTCAAAAATAAAAGTTATTTTGACTAACTTGATTAAGTTTTGAAATTTAAATAATTTTATTTAAATTTCAAATTTTGAAATTAAATTCTATGTTTGAAAACTATGGTTTAAAGATGTTATACAAGTTAACATGGGTTAAACCATTTTAAAGTTATCGATTTGGGAATTTGAATTTAACTCAAGGGCTTTAACTCGTGCAAATATAATTGGATTTTTTCCGAAACGAAAACCATTTATTTTCAAATAATAAAAGCTTTCATATAGAAAAAGGATTTCAAATTTGTATCGAATGATCTCCAGTTTGAAATGAAATTGTGAATTGTTTATGAAAGCTATAAATGAACCTTTGTGAAAGATTGTTAAACTTTGTTTTGAAATCGAAAAGGATTTTAAATGGTGTATCTTTTATATATAAAAGATTTGAAATGGGAATTTTTTTGAAATTTATGAATGAATCTTTGGAAATGGGTTTGTAAGCTATAAATTGAGTTTTGGATTTAATAATTGGATGAGTTAATCCAATTGAAAGGGGAAATTGTTTTGAAAGAATGTGAATGAGTCTTTGTGAACAATGGGTGGACTTTGTGAAGTAAATCTTTTTGTTTAAAAGATTAAAATGGTAATTTGTTTAAACCATTGGAAGAAATGGTTTGGGAATTTAAAGTTGTGACTTAACTGAAATCCCAATATCCATATGTTTTTAAATATTGCGCTCATTATTCGGTTTAGCCGGAAGAGGACCTTGTGTCATATAACCCATTCCAAATAATGATACGACGACATGGATAGCATTTGAAGGCCGGTGGTGAAGACTGGGTAATTTTGAAAACGATAGGATAACCCATTGATTGTCTCTACACTGAGTCGCGCTAGTATAGAGATCTCCATATGTGATGGGGAGTCCGATCGGGATTGTGAATACCCGGATTTTCAATGGCTTCTTTGGAAGTACCTTGGGTTCTATTCGAACCTGGAATAGACTTGTATGGATGTGTGTCTGACATTACACTTTGAGTTGTAAAGTCAGTTTCTATCAAATATATTTCTTTTTAGTGGCAGAGAATTTATTCTCTTAGCTTAAAACCCTTCTCTGAGGCATACAAGCTTAGAGGTTATGTAGTTAATGGTTACTAGTGATACATTCCCAATTTGGTATTGTGGCATACGATGTGCTGTTGATCATTTATTGATTAAAGCATGACTTTGTGAAAACAAAAGTGTATCGTTGTGGACGTAACTTCGTCGAGCCTCACAATCCGGTAATGGCTAAACAGGAATTGTGGCAGCAAGGTTATTTGCGGGTAGCTCCCACTGAGGGTATGACCATTTTCTTCTGGATAAAAAGTAGTATCATGGTATGGAGCCTAGATATTTACTTATGTTGACTTTGAAAGTGGTGTCATGGTATGGAGCCCAGATACTTTACTGTGTGGTTGTTGGTGTCGAGGCCTCGGATAAACGTCGGTAACGACCGGGGGATGGCATACTCGTGTCAGTAGTTACTTCCGGGCAGGGGTAACCCGGCCTTGTGCAGCAGAGATCTAGTTACGTTCTCGGGGACGTCCCTCCAGAGGCGTTCCATTTTGTGCGGGAAGTTCCTTTGCCTGACCATCTATTGGAAATCCAATCATCCAATACATGCCTTGTACGGTTTTAGTTGTATAACATGCCATTTAGTTATGGTGGCGCCTCACTGTTTAAATTGTTGCTATAGTAGGCATAGTTCGACATGTCTATGATGGCTAAGATTAATATTATACTTTCGAAAGATTTTCTACACTATGCACTAATTATTATATCAAAAGGATTTTGCGTTCAAGCATGTTTGACTATCACAAGGAGAAATCTCCTTCAAGTCTGCGTTTGCATTGTGTGTGTGGTGGGAGGCCTTATGGTAGTATCATTTTCCAAAAATCATTATGGATTTCAATTTTAAATCTTTTGTTTTTTGTTTTAAAGATAAAACTATTTTTGTTTGCTCATACTAGTCCCATGACTGACCCAGAGCTTATTGTTCCCTTCCTAAACTCTGGGTGCCCACAATTTTCCACACGGCAGTCTAAAGTTGGGTTTATTTCAAGTAGTCAGAAAATAGATATGGATTCGATATCTTTGAAGCCTTTCGATATTAGCGATCATATTTTCTTCATTCTGGAGTTATCTAGTTTGATTATTGCATCGTGATGATGGTTCGAGCTATCTTTAGTTTGGAGATGGAGTTGCAGTTGCATTATGGAATTGGATTCTTTGGAGATTCTATTAAAGATATTCTCTCTTCCGTTGTTATTTTTGTATCTCTGTTGTTGATATCAATTGTATCAAAGTGTTGTATCACTGTAATCAACTGTTGTTGTAATGCCCCATCCTGAGACACACCTTAGCAAAGAGAATTAACAAGTACTTCTATCTACTAAAGCGGAGAATATGGCTGGTTAAGGGCGACCATCTATAATTTTGTTTTAAACATCTATTGAATACGTCGATTAATGCAATGTGATTTTTTTCAAATTAAGTGGATCAACATACCCCATAAATGCTTAATCCAAAACTATTGGCGGCTAACGGATCTATCAGAAAAAAATACAATAACTTAATGTGAATCACATCACAGAATAGTAATCAACATCGTATATATACATATACAATGATACATGTTCAGTACAACACAATATGAATACAATAAAGGTGTACACAACCACGCCATATACATCAAATCAAATGTAAAAACATCAGAGTATGCGGAAGAAATAAACAACTAAAGGAAAAGAAGAGCTGATATCCAACATCAACTTCAAGCTAAGTCCAACATATGATACCTGAAACAACTCGGTCTGACCCGAGTGAAAACAAATGGGTCAGGCTAGCTAAAATCATCAATTAAAAAGAATAACCGACAAGGATGAGTAGGTGAAAGCTATGGTATCATTTTTCTTAAAGGATGTCATGCCCTAAATAGGGTTCCAACATCTTAAGAAAGGACAACATCTCTTCTTGGCAAGTAGAAGAGATAATGATGATAAAGTCATACTTAAGTGGCATAACTGACACTTTAGCAAATGGAACATCGGCGAGCAAAGTTTTAAAGATTAGACTTAATAAACATTGCTTTTGCCTCATATCGTCGACGGTATAAAGGAATATGGATATTGACTTCAAATGATTCAACAATCTTCTTAGAAGTGGTTGTCAATATAACAATACATCAAAGGTACATATCTTTCAGACATAGAATAAAACGCATATGGATGTGCCTCATCTCATTGGCACATCCCAAGGATCATCCAAGGAAATATAAAACCCAATCATAAAAGAAGCATTATACTTATTCATACCTCATCTCATCGGTATAAATATAGATACATCTCGAATCCATCACTAAAACTCATCATAAAAGATTCTTCATAATAATTTATACCTCGTCTCATCCGTATAAATATATATACATATCAACTCCATCTTAACATCAAGTAGTCTATAAAATTATCAAATCATCAATCTATAATGCAAATAAATCAATCATAGAGTAACTTCATAAATGATTTCCCCATATATGCATATATATCATTTGGCACTAGTCTATCAATGTAATAATCATCTAAAGATAGTGAAATCTAAAGCATCAGAACTTAAAGAAATCTTGCATTGGCCAGATCCTCAATTGCATGCCGAAGTAATGCTATGCGCGCTACATCGTGACTAGTACTACTATTTGGTACCATAAACATCATGATGACTGGAGTCAAATAACATCTTAACATCGTGAACATCATGAATGACTATAGTCTATAACATCATAATGACTTCCACTCACAAAGACCCGAGTTAATAACATCATGATGATCGGAGTAGCAACTGCATCGTGATGACTCCAATCGAGTACTCGTGGTCTGTAGTACTAGTAAACATCGTGAATGTGTCTCAACTTCTCGGATAGGAACCCAATAGGTGTTAACGTACGTCCCATACCATACGTTCGTACTTATTGGTTTACTATCCATTAGTTGGTACCACACTAGTAAAACATCATAAACATCATAAAAATATACTCGTCCTTATCTCATTGTCAAGTAAATACAATACCATACTCGTCTCATCTCATTGATGAGTACTGCATCGTGACTTGTCTCATCACATCGATAAGTAAAAACTATCATAATGCATATAAACATCGTAAAATCATCATAAAGAAGCTTACCTCATCTCATCGGCAAGTAAAAATAACATCTAGATGGTTACTTATAACCATAATTCCAAATAGGAATTTCTAGCTCTTAATTCATCTCATTTCATCGATGATTGAGAAACACATCTTAAAATGATCCTTCATCGAATGTACTCCTAAATTGGAGTTCTCGAACCATATAATCTACCCAAAATTTAATAACCTCTTAAATCATCTCAAACAGTTCATCGAAAGGGTTTCGATCGTATAAGTCCATGTTAAGCGATAATGCAAATCCATGTGTCCCATACCACATGTTTTACTTTACTATTTAATTGTCTTCCTTATACATCCAAAATTCATAAAAATAAGTAATTTTATTTATAAAATAATTTTATTAGAGAAAATAGAAATTTAAAACTATTTTTCGAAAACAATTATTAAAACCAATATTAGAAATTCCTTTATTATAGGAAATAAATCTATCTTTATTTAGAAAAATAATTTTAAAAAATACTATGTGATAGTAATTTGAAATGCCCATGTATTTCAAAAATGGTTTAGTGAAACCGATCTCGAAAGCAGTGAAAATAAAGAGGGATATTTCAAAACCCGATAACTTGAATTCAATAAGAATTCAATTCAAATTTAACTCAAAATCAATTCAAATTCCATTAAAATTTGAATTTCAAATTCTCCATATATAGCAAGCCCACTGATAGGCATCATTGCTCTCAAAAAATCCCAAAAACATCATCAAAACTGAAGAGAATGAGAGCAAAAACGAGCTAATACAATTCTAAGGTCAACGATTGTTGTTGCTATCATTTTGCTCTCATGACAGCAACATACAACCATAAATTCGACCAAGAAAACTTTAAAATTCTAGAAAACACAATGGATAAAACTTGTAGAATATGACGTAAGTTTCCAGAACATCCAAAATTATCAAAATCGGTTAAGAAACGAAGAAGTTATGGTCAAATTAGTTTCGATTTCAAACACAGAGCAAATATTGGTTTTGCTCTCAGGTTAGTAGTAGAAAAATTAGATTTTGACATAGCTAACCTCAAAATTATAGAAAGATTAATGAATGAAAGTTATAGCACATGAATTGTGCTTTTCAAAAAATTAAAAATTATCGAATTCCGATCAAAATCGAAAAAGATATAGCTCAAACAATATCAGATTCAAACTCAAGAAATTCTGTCAAAGACATAACTATACTTCTGCTTACAATTCTAGTTTAGATCAGTCAAATATTAAAATATCAAAATGAAACCCAAAGAAATATTATTCCATATTGAATTTATTTTTCATCCAAAAAAATTTGACCTAAATTGGATAAGAAACGAAAAACTTATGGCTAAAACACTTCTCTGCCCTATGATAATTGTTGTTGTCAATTTGCTCTCGAGACAGCAACAAACAAGCACTATTTTGATCAAGAAAACATCAAAATTTTAGAAAACTCAAAACATAAAACTTGTAGATTTATGTCAATTATTTTCATAACATCTAAATTTATCAAATTCCGACTTAAACAGAAAGAGATATACCCAATTTACTGACGGCAATTTCATAAATAAACATGCAACAAACAAAATTGAGATTTCTTACCTTGAAATCTCAATCAAAGCTAGAAAATGTGAGTTTTATACTCACCTTTGATTTTAGATAGCCAACATTCTAATTTATGAAGAAAGATTAAAGCTTGAAGGTGAAACCTGTTCTCTATTCTTTTTTTTGGTGAAGTTCTTCTTGAATTAACAGCGAAATTGAGTGGAATTGAGATTTAATTAGGGAAAGCCGTTGTTTTTATTTCTCTCTATTTACCGTGTCTTTTGTTTTGGGGAGGAAGATGAGAAAAAAAAGTATGTACATCTATTTTCTCTTTTCTAGATGGTTTTAGAGAGAGTTAATGGATTCAAACCTTACCCAAATAAGCCCAAGACTAATATACTTAGAGAAATTCCTACGTTATATACATATTTAACCTATTTATTCAATTTATATACTAGTTTTCTCATTTTTAACCAAATAAAATATATACAAAAAATTGTTTGCAATATTTTTTTTATTGTACAAAAAACCATTATTTCGATAATAAAAAGTTATTTTTATAAATAAAACCCTATCTTTGACAATATTTTACAAATTACACCATTCTAGTGCAAAAACACTATTTTTAATGCAATGACTTAAACAAAAATTTCTTTCGTGTCAAATAAATTGCAATAAATCATTCTAACACTTTTAAATCATCAAAATATAATTTTTCAATTAAAAATATTATTTTCCCCATATAACACGGTTTTTTAACAATATTTACCAATATTTCCATTTTTGGTGAAAATCGCTATTTTCATCCATTTCAACCAAATAAAATTTATTTTTAAGTCTAATGAAATCTATTAAAATTTTTTAACATTTTTATAACGTTGATACATCATTCCAAGCCTAATTACACTTCTAAATTTTATTTTCTTCATATTATTCCTTTTATTTTACAATAGAAGGCTAACATAGGAATAAATTTCCAATATTACTAATTAACTAAAATTAAACCATCGCAATTATTTATTTTCAATCAAAATCCAAAAACAAAGTTTTTCAAACTTTATTTCATTCATTTACACTTTTTTTCAACCATCAAATGTAGAAATAGGCTTCAAATAAAATAATATGACTTATTTAAATTTCAAATCCTAAATTATATTCATCAAGATATTGTTTATATAAAATAAATAATATAATCCCTCATTTTATTATCCAATTCATTTTTAAACACAATATTAAATTATAATTTGCACTATAATTTAATATTAACGGTCATCTCCAAAATCCCGGGCTGTTACAGACTCCTCCCCATAACTAAATTGTTCCTCTCAATTTCTAGTGGAAAAGGCTGTAAATAACATAAAAATTCAATCGACCAAGGATAAAAGACAAGCTCAAAACTCAAACCAGTCATACTCTCAATATAGAATGGTAGAGAGAAACAAGAAAAAACTCACTTGGTTAATCCAATGGCCCATCAAATGCTAATATAGTGATTAGCAAACCATCAAATTTTCCAAGTAACTCGAAAGAATTTCGATGATATCTCGTCCCCGAGTCAAAAATCAATAAGATGCTCACATTTAATCAATCCAAAATGATTGATTTCATAAAACTCTAGGAATAAAGTCAGGATCAAACTCACTTAAACTCAAACTCTAACCAATAAAGAAGATCATAAATAAGATTTTCTCATAAATATACGGAAAGAATATCCTCACAACAGGTTAGACACAATAGAGAAGATTGATAAATCACAAGACGGCTTATCACAAGGCCACTAACTCAAATGGCCGTCTAGAATGCACGTCATTAATAATAGCTCAAAGACAGAATATACTCAAGAACAAGGATATAAGCTCGAATTATCTTTTAATCCAAAATATTTAGAATTTTTAAATCTTAGCATCTTTCAAATTTTAAATCTCAATTTTAAACATTTGAAAATTTTCAAACTTTTTACTATATTACTTAGTAAGTTATTTAAAACTCAAATTGAAAGTCCAAATTTCTTCTCTTACTTCAAAATTAATTTCCAAAGAAATTTTTAAATCCATAATAATATTCCTCAAAATGAATTAAGGGTTTAAATTCTCTTTACTCTTTTCATTCTACAACTTAAATAGTTTAAAAACAATCTTCAAATTATCTTATAACTCTTCCCTTAAAACATCCAATGTATATAATATAGATTCTAAAATCTCAAAATATACTTCCAATAAAGCAAAGCTCAAAAATAATCTCATTTATATTCTCATCTTTATAATTTAAAATAAATAAATGTCATTGCCTCGCCATTGAGTCTCTAATAAATAAATATATCTATTGGTAAAGAGTTGACCGAAAATCAATGGCTGCAATTACCATTCAAAAATAAATTTAATATTTAATCTCAAAATATTATTTTCAAAATCTCAATTTTTAAAACACAAACCATCGTGTCTGATTGCCTCATCATAGCATTTAGGAGATTCCTATCGATAGCGTTGATCAGGCGTATCGACCAGAACTCTTAACTACTCGATGGACAACCCAACACTCTTAAATTATTTCTATAAAAGAAATACTACTCATGTAAATATATTCTCAAAATATTCTTTGTATTTTTTAATATCTCAAAGCTCAATTTTCTCTTTAAAACTCATATTTACATAGCTTCAAAACTCAAACTAAAGAGCATTTAGAGAATGCACCGAGATATTCCAAGAATACTCGATTCTCAAAATCGTCAAAAGGAGATAGAGTATTCGTCAATCTCACGATGTCATGGGCCACTCCTAAAAATCATCAAGATATAGGATAAGCAAGATATTCTTCTCGAAGGAGAAGAAGCACACAAACAACAAATCACTACCTCAAACAAAGTAATGCTACAAAGAATAACATTGATTGAGTAATCAAAAAGGAAAACTCAACAAAACTGAACGATAAACTCAATCAAACTCGAACAATTTAGGAACTCACCCATTCCTTAGTGGATGCCCTCATGAAAGGATAGCCAAAGGGTAATAGCCAGGAATAAGGTTAATTTAACACTCGATTGCCCGATTGGATAACAAACCCAAACAGACTCATCAAAACTCAACAAAGTCACCTTGATTGGAACTCGAGATATGTCATCAACATCTCGATACTCAAGAGTGAATTCAGAAACTTCGAATTCATCATTCACATTCCAAAGTGATAGAAATAGTAAACCAATCAAAATAGGAAACCTAAATATACAATAGGATCCTATAAAACAAAGGATTGGACTTAATATCAAATAACTCAATCCATCTCAAATCAAATGCATCTCAAGATTGTGAGTAAAAAACAAATACTCACAAAAGCAACATCAAATAAAAATCTTAGAATACTCACAACAAGCCAATCATTGTGGATCCCTCAATACGATTCATAACTCTCAAAGGAGCACAACAAGAATACTCAAAGGAATCAATAAGCTTCATCAATACGAACTCACTCGCATCGACAAAAATAAGAATAGAATGGTGTCTAGCCTAACCTCGCATCAACAAATACTCACAAAAATAAGATTACTCAAAGGTATGTGTGAGTGGAATCACACAAATGGTGTCTAGCCTAACCTCTCAACAAAAAGGTATGTGTGAGTGGAATCACACAAATGGTGTCTAGACTAACCTTGCGGACAAAGAGATATGTGTGAGTCGGAATCACACCTATGAGGTCTAGTCTAACCTTGCAAACAAAGAGACATCGCACAATTGCTAGTCTAAATCATAAAATGATCGTCATGATCAACGAGAAGTGTCAATTACACTAAGCTAGTAAATATAAAAGTTTATCTTCGTGTCCCATAACCACATGCTTAACTTAAATATTTACGAACAAACTGTAAATCTTCACTAGAAAATTGTCACAAGAGGTTCAATCGAACAAGTCCAAGAATTAACCGACGAAGTGAACGCAAGCGTTTCATACCACTTGTTTTACTAAGCCGTTTAATTAGATTTCTCATCCGAGTGAGGTAAAGGTTTGTATATACTAGTAGATTGGAAAATGGTTTAAGAAAAGAGCTTTGTTATTGAAAATAGAGTTGAAATCGTTTTGATGAAAGAGTTTTGATATTTACTACAAGTATTGAAACCTTTAAATTTTTAAAGTGACAAATCATAGAAATGATTTTAGAAACAATCAATCATCAAAATTCACATTCGAAGACGTGAATAAAATCTAAAGAAATCGATTACGGAATCCATCAAAATGGATATTCCCAAAAATCCCGATATAAAAGTCATCAAGTCCATAATAAATGATAATCAACAAATCGGAATCAACATAAATCGATTAAAGTTGGAATTCTCATGCAAATAGGCAAATAGGCAAAAGACTGCAGATTCAGACGTCTGAAATCAAGGATTCAGACATCTGAAATCAAGGATTCAGACGTCTGAATCTGGAAAATAAAATATTTTCCAAAACAGAATTAAGACATCTGAATCCTTGATTTCAAACGTCTGAAATAGGCACTTTTTAGCCTATTTCCCTTCTGGTTCCAAACGAACCAATTCAGACATCTGAAATCACATATTCAGACGTCTGAATCTGGAAATAGAAATCTTCCCAGAATAATATTCAGACGTCTGAAACTGGGGTTTATGGCATTCCCTGAACCTAGGCTAAAAATGGCCAAATAGATACCGGAAGCGATCGATCGAGCGACAACGACTAAGGATTTACGACAAGCGACAACCCAGCCTTAACGGCTCTTCGATACGCCTCGAATATCAATGTCCAAATATCCATAAAAGGATTTTCACAGATTTTGATTTCAAAACACCAAAATTTGGAATATACACCAAATCAATCCAAACCAAAATCAATTGCACAATAATAAGTGTTAGGAATTCGTACCTAACAATCGAAGATAATTATAGACAAAGATGTGAGATAAAAACTCACCTTTGAACCCAAACAAATGAAGAAGAAGCTTGAAAGCAAAGGGAGAATCAACCACTCTTCAACACAACCCAAACGAGCTTAAATCTATGCTCAAAAAGAAGAACATTCCCAAAGTTAGGTTTAGGAAATTCTGAAATTCAAAAGAGAAGGGGTTGGAGAAGATGAAGAGAATGCTTACCAATGGGTTCTTCTATTAGTTTGGAGCTAGAGTTTGATTTGCAAAAGAAAACTAGGGCTTGAGTTTCAATTTTCCATTCCACTCTCCATTGTTATAAAAGCTTGAGTATTAGGAAAATAGAAAGGAAGTAAATGAAGAGGAGAGGGTTGGGACTGAATACATAAGTGGGGTTATTGGGCTCAGCCCAAACCAAATCCCTAAGTAAAAAGTGGCAAAATTCCTCTAACTCCAACCATATCAAAGTTTAGAGTCAAAAAGATCGCAAACGGCGTTTTGAACTCAATGGAAGTGGTCCCGAGTCCTAATTCGACCGTATGCAAAAAGTAGCTTTTCGGACTAAATTTCGAGTATCGATAAAATATTTAAATAAAATATTTAAAGATAAAATCGATAAATATGTAGGTTTTTACAGTTCTTTTGAAAGATGTGATGCATACTCCAGGGATGAGAAAGAATTTGGTTTCTGGTTTTCTCCTTAATAAGGCTGGTTTTACTCAAGTTATAGGAGTTGATTTGTATACTTTGACTTATAAGGTGATGTTTGTAGGGAAGGGATATGCTTGTGAGGGTATGTTTAAACTTAATGTTGAATCTAATAAAGTAACCATTTCTGCTTATATGTTGTGTGACTTTAATATTTGGCAGTCTAGATTATGTCATGTAAATAAGCGTATAATTCATAACATGATCACAATAGATTTGATTCCTAAAATGTCACAAACTGATTTTGATAAATGTGAATTCTGTAGTCAAGCAAAAATCACTAAGAAACCACATAAATCGGTTGATAGATTTTCTGAACCCTTAGACTTGATTCATTTTGACATATGTGAGCTAGATGGCACTTTGACTAGACATGGACACCGTTATTTTATCACTTTCATAGATGATACCTTCGATTTCACTTATGTATATCTTATGAGAAATAAAAGTGATGCATTTGACATGTTTCAATTATTTAAAACCAAAATCGAGAATCAATCAAATAAGAAAATTAAGAGATTTCGTAGTGATAGAGGAACAGAATATGAATCTAGTCCATTTCTTGATTTCTATAAATTGCATGGTATAATTCATGAGAGAACTGCACCTTATTCACTTGAAATAAACGGTAAAGCTGAAAGAAAGAATAGGACCTTTACCGAATTAGTTATAGCTATTTTATAAAATTCGGGGCAGCAAAACATTGGTGGGGGGATATTTTGTTGACTGTATGCTATGTATTGAACAGAGTCCTTAAATCAAAAAGTAAGATTTCACCTTTTGAAATTTTAAGAAATTATAAACCGAATGTATCTTACTTTAGAACTTGGGGATGTTTGGCATATGTTCGTATACCCGACCCTAAGAGAATAAAATTAGCAAGTAGAACATACGAATGTGTATTTATTGGCTATGCTATTAATAGCAAAGCATATAGATTTTATGACATGAATACACATAACATAGTAGAATCTATTGATGCTGATTTTTATGAATGTAAATTTCCTTTTAAATTGAGGAATAGTAGGGGCACGTCAAATAACACCGTGCCTGTTAGAACAGAACTTAATGAATCTTTTGAAATTGAACCTAGAAGAAGTAAAAGAGCAAGAATTGATAAATATTTTGGCTTGAATTTTTGCACTTTTACTATAGAGGAGGATCCAACAAACCTCCAAGAAGCCTTATCTTTATTAGATGTCGATTTTTGGCAAGAGGCTATAAATGATGAGATGGTTCCTTGGAATCCAATAAGACTTGGCACTTAGTAGATTTGCCACCTGGTTGTAAGTCTATAGGTTGTAAATGGGTACTTCAAAAGAAATTAAAACCTGATGGAATAGTTGAAAAATATAAAGCCCGTTTGGTAGCTAAAGGTTTTAGGAAAAGAGAAAATATAGACTTTTTTGATACTTTTTCACCTTTAACTAGAATCACATCCATTCGAGTACTAATTTCATTAGCATCTATTTATAATTTAATTATACACCAAATGGATGTTAAAACTGCTTTTTTAAATAGTGAATTAGAAGGGGAAATTTGTATGGACCAACTTGAAGGCTTTGTTATTCCTGGTCAAGAACATAAATTTTGCAAATTAGATAAATCATTATAAGGTTTAAAACAAGCACCTAAACAATGGCATGAAAAATTTGATAACTTAATAATCTCAAATGGTTTCAAAGTTAATGAAAGTGAGAAATTCATTTATTATAAATCTAAAAATGACATTTGTACTATAATATGTTTGTATGTAGATGATCTACTTATTTTTAGATCAAACATTCATGTCATAAACACTGTTAAATCTTTGTTAAGTGCCAATTTTGATATGAAAGATCTAGGTGAAGCGAGTGTAATCCTTGGTATTAAGATTACTAGGTCAAAAAGGGGACTTTGTTTTGATGAATCTTATTATATTGAGAAGATCTTAAAGAAATACAATTACTTTGACTGTAAACCTGCATGTGCACCATATAATCCTAGTGTAAAGCTTTTCAAGAACACTGGTGAAGGTGTAAGACATTCTGATTATGCGAGCATCATTGGCAGCCTTTGGTATGCCACTGATTTTGTACTAGACCCGACATCCACTATGTCGTGGGATTATTATGCAGGTATACTAGTACACCTAGTATAGAGAATTGGCACGTTATTAAGAGGGTCACGAGATACCTGAAACGAACCACAAACCTTGGATTACATTATGAAAAGTTTCCAGCTATTCTTGAAGGTTACACCGATGCAGAATGGAATACTTTATCCGATGACTCAAAGGAAACCAGTGGCTATATCTTTAGCAATGCTGGAGGAGCTGATTCTTGGAAATCCAAGAAACAGACTATTTAGGCTCAGTCTACTATGGAGTCTGAGATGATAGCACTAGCTACAGCTAGTGAGGAAGCAAAGTACTTAAGAAATCTACTAGCTGGGATTCCGTTATGGGAAAAACCGATACCAGCTGTGTTGATCCATTGCGATAGTACCGTGGCTATTGCAAAAGTTCAGTACCGTTATTACAACAGTAAGAGACGACAGATACGTCGTAAGCACAGCACTGTTAGAGAGCTACTCTCTTCAAGAGTTGTTAGAGTGGATCACATACGCAGTGACGCGAATTCGGCTGATCCTTTGACAAAAGGACTGGCCAGAGAGAAAGTCCTTACGACTTCTTGAAAAATAGGACTATTGGCCTTAGATTGTTGAGTCATGCACAATGGTAACCCAACCTAATGACCGGAGATCCCAAAAACTAGATTCAATGGGTAAGTACAAGTTGTGAAGTGATATGAGCTGAATATACTATTTTCAATGTATATACAAGCATGTATTCGTGAAGTGATTAGAGGATGAGTTAATAGAAACTCTTAATGAGATCTATACTCCATTTGGAGTGGAGTACCTACCTTCAGGAGTACTCTTGATAGACTCACCTGTGTGAATGTGGAAATTTGGTCGTTTCCTATGGAGTTCTGGGCAAAACTCCTAAAGCATTCGCTAAACTAGGATAGACGTGCATGGCCATAAATGCACGGGCTTATTTGATTGCACTCTAGAAAGATTGTGTGTGGCCTGATGTCAGGAATAGAGTTCAAGACTATGTGTCACTCTAGTAAAAACTGAATCTTATTCACTATGCAAAGGTTCAAGTCGAACGACACCTTTGTTTGTGCACAATCTTATGTTTTCAGAAATTGCTCGAAAATATTTTTTAAAATTCAAGTGGGGGATTGTTGGAATTTTTTTTGAAAATAAGTGAATTATTAAAAAATTGACTAAGGGTGCAAATTGTTTCCTATTTGAGAATAGTCCCACATTGTAGGATTATATGAAAGAATTAAGTATTTATACTTAATTCATGGAAGCTAAGTTGGGCCATCTGGGCACCCAATGATGCTCTTTTGTGAGGAGGGAGATCATGCTTGATCACCACACACGCACGCGCGCGCCGACCCACTCGACCCGGGTCGGGCCGGGCTCGGGTTCGGGCTTGTACATGTATTCTTGAAGTGATTAGAGGATTAGTTAATAGGAACTCTTAATGAGATCTATACTCCATTTGGAGTGGAGTACCTACCTTCAGGAGTACTCTTGATAGACTCACCTGTGTGAATGTGGAAATTTGGCCGTTTCCTATGGAGTTTTGGGCAAAACTCCTAGAGCATTCACTAAACTGGGATAGACGTGCATGTCCATAAATGCACGGGCTTATTTGATTGCACTCTAGAAAGATTGTGTGTGGTCCGATGTCAGGAATAGAGTTCAAGACTACGTGTCACTCTAGTAAAAACAGAATCTTATTCACTATGCAAAGGTTCAAGTCGAACGACACCTTTGTTTATGCACAATCTTATGTTTTCAGAAATTGCTCGAAAATATTTTTAAAAATTCAAGTGGGGGATTGTGGGTAATTTTTTTTTTGAAAATAAGTGAATTATCAAAAAATTGACTAAGTGTGGAAATTGTTTCCTATTCGAGATAGTCCCACATTGTAGGATTATATGCAAGAATCAAGTATTTATACTTAATTCTTGGAAGCTAAGTTGGCCCCTTTGGGCACCCAATGATGCTCTTTTGTGAGTAGGGAGATCATGCTTGACCACCACACACGCCCGCACGCCGACCGACCGACTCGACTCGACCCGGCCCGAGCCGGGCCGGGTTCGGGTTCGGGTTCGGGTTCGGGCTTGTAGTGGTGTATCATTTATATTTTTGGTACAAATTTATTAACCGTTTTTAACCGGGCTGACCCGTATTTAAGAACGTTACATAATGTTCATTGTTTTGTCCCGTTATTTCTCAGATCCATTTTTCAAGACCACGTTTCTCCAAATCAACAACGTTCTTTTTCCTATTCTGCCTTCTTAACTGATAGGAAGACGAAACAGAGAGAACAACATCCCGTATTTTTTCATTTTTCAAATTCGAGCAATATCTCTGAGTGCAATCGAATCGCTTCGTCCGTGTAAACGTATCGTTACCACACAAACTGAGAGGCTGTTTTATCCTGGAGGCGGCGGTGATAGATATGAACTGCTTGCACCGTATAGAAGATCGCCGAAACGTCTTCAAGAAAGTGACGTAATCCACGACTCAGCCGAAGATAACCATTGTTTACAACACAAGCTGTAATGCCTCACCCCGAGACCCACCTTAGCAAAGAGAATTAACAAGTAATTCTATCTACTAAAGCGGAGAATAAGGCTGGTTAAGGGCGGCCATCTATAATTTTGTCTTAAACATCTATTGAATACGTCGATAAATGCAATGTAATTTTTTTCAACTCAAGTGGATCGACATATCCCATAAATTCTTAATCCAAAACTATAGGTGGCTAACAGATCTATCAGAACAAAATACAATAACTGAATGTGAATCACATCACAGAACAGTAATCAACATCATATATATATATACACATACACAATGATACATGTTCAGTACAATACAATATGAATACAATAAAGGTGGTACACCATCACACCATATACATCAAATGTAAAAACATCAGAGTATGCGTAAGAAATAAACTACTCAAGCAAAAGAAGAGCTGATATCCAACATCAATTTCAAGCTAAGTCCAATAGATGATACATGAAACAACTTGGTCTGACTCGAGTGAAAACACACGGGCCAGGCTAGCTAAAATCATCAGTTAAACAGAATAATCAACAAGGATGAGTAGGTGAAAGCCATGATATACTTTTTCTTAAAGGATGTCATGCCCTAAACAGGGTACCAACATCATAAGAAAGGACAACATCTCTTCTTGGCAATTGGAAGAGATAGTGATGATAAAGTCATACTTAAGTGGCACAACCGACACTAAAGCAAATGGAACATCGGCGACCAAAGTTTTAGAGATAAGACTTAATAAGCATCGCTTTTGCCTCATATCGTCGGCGGTATAAAAGAATATGGATAATGACTTCAAATGATTCAACTATCTTCTTAGAAGTGGTTCTCAATATAACAATACATCAAAGGTACATATCCTTCATACAAAGAATAAAACGCATATGGTTGTTCCTCATCTCATTGGCACATCCCAAGGATCATTCAAGAAAATATAAAACCCAATCATAAAAGAAGCATTATACTTATTCATACCTCATCTCATCGGTATGAATATAGATACATCTCGAATCCATCACTAAAAATCATCATAAAAGATTCTTCATAATCTTTTATACCTCATCTCATCGGTATAAATATATAAATACATCTCAACTCCATCTCAACATCAGGTAGTCAATAAAATAATCAAATCGTCAATCTATAATGCAAATAAATAAATCAATCAAAGAGTAGCTTCATAAATGATTTCACCAAATATGTATACATCTCATCTGGCACTAGGCTATCAATGTAATAATCATCCAAAGACGGTGAAGTCTAAAACATCTAAACTTAAAGAAATCTTGGATTGGCCGGATCCTCGATTGCATGCCGAAGCAATGCTACGTGTGCCACATCGTGACTAGTACTACTATTTGGTACCACAAACATCATGATGACTAGAGTAAAATAACATCTTAACATCGTGAATATCATGAATGAATATAGTCTATAACATCATAATGACTTCCAGTCACAAAGACCCGAGTTAATAACATCGTGATGATCGGAGTAGCATCTGCATTGTGATGACTCCAATCGAGTACTTGTGGTCTGTAGTACTAACTTCTAAGATAGGAACCAATAGGTGTTAACATACATCCCATACCATACGTTCGCAACTAATGGTTTACTAGCCGTTAGTTGGTACCAAACTAGAAAAACATCATAAACATCATAAAAATATACTTAGCCTCATCTCATTACCAAGTAAATACAATACTATAACTCATCTCATTAACGAGTACTAGTGGCATCGTGACTTGTCTCATCACATCGATAAGTAAAAACTATCATAATACATCTCAACATCGCCAAATCATCATAAAGAAGCTTACCCCATCTCATCGGCAAGTAAAAATAACATCTAGATGGTTATTTTAACCATAATTCCAAATGGGAATTTCAAGCTTTTAATTCATCTCATTTCATCGACGATTAAGAAACACATCTTAAAATGATCCTTCATCGAATGTACTCCTAAATTGTAGTTCTCGAACCATATAATCTTCCCAAAATTTAATAACCTCTTAAATCATCTCAAACAGTTCATCGAAAGGGTTTCGATCGTATAAGTCTGATATTAAGTGATAACGCAAATCCATGTGTCCCATACCACATGTTTTACTTTGCTGTTTAATTGTCTTTCTTATACATCCAAATTCATAAAAATAAGTAATTTTATTAGAGAAAACAGAAATTTAAAACGATTTTTCGAAAAACGATTATTAAAACCAATATTTGAAATTCCTTTAATATAGGAAAAAAATCTATTTTTATTTAGAAAAATAATTTTAAAAAATACTATGTAGTAGTAATTTGAAATGTGCATGTATTTCCAAACTGGTTTAGTGAAACCGTTCTCGAAAGCAATGAAAACTAAGAGGGATATTTCAAAACCGATAACTTGAATTCAATTCAAATTTAACTCAAAATCAATTCAAATTCCATTAAAATTTGAATTTCAAATTCTACATATATAGCTAGCCTACTGATAGGCATTAAAGCTCTCAAAATATCCTAAAAACATCATCAAAACCGAAGAGAATGAGAGTAAAAACGAGCAAATACAATTCTAAGGTCAACGATTGTTGTTACTATCATTTTGCTCTCATGACATCAACATACAACCATAAATTCGACCAATCAAAATTCAAAATTCCAGAAAAAACAATGAATAAAACTGGTAGAACATGACCTAAGTTTTCGAAACATCCAAAATTATCAAAATCGATTAAGAAACGAAGAAGTTATGATCAAATTCGTTTCGATTTCAAACACAGAGCAAATATTGGTTTTGCTCTCGGGTTAGCAGTAGAAAATTTTGATTTTGACATAGTTAACCTCAAAATTAAATAAAACTTAATGAATGAAAGTTGTAGTGCATGAATTTTGCTTTCCGAAAAATTGAAAATTACCGAATTTCGATCAAAATCGAGAAAGATATAGCTGAAACAATATCAGATTCAAACTCAGGAAATTCTGTCAAAGACATAACTATACTTCTGCTTACAAATTTGTTTTAGGTCAGTCAAATAGTAAAATATCGAAATGAAACCTGATGATAAATTACTCCTTATTGAATTTATTTTTCATCCAAAAAAATTTGACCTAAATTGGATAAGAAACGAAAAACTTATGGCTAAAACACTTCTCTGGCCTATGATTGCTGCTGTTGTCAATTTGCTCTCCGACAGCAACAATCAAACACAATTTTGATCAAGAAATCTTCAAAATTTTAGAAAACTCAAAACATGAAACTTATAGATCTATGTTTATTCTTTCCAGAGAATCTAAAAATATTGAATTCGGAATTAAAACGAAAGTGATATGCCAAATTTACTGACGGCAATTTCATAAATAAACATGCAACAAACAAATTGAGATTTCTTACCTTGAAATCTCAATCAAAGCTAGAAAATGTGAGTTTTAAACTCACCTTTGATTTTAGATAGCCAACACCCTAATTTATGAAGAAAGATTGGAGCTTGAAGGTGAAATCCTCTATTCTTTTTTTGGTGGGGTTCTTCTTGAATTAACAGCGAAATTGAGTGGAATTAAGATTTAATTAGGGAAAGCCATTGTTTTTCTTTCTCTCTATTTACTGTGTCTTTTGTTTTGGGGAGGAAGATGAGAAAAAAATGCATGTACATCTATTTCCTCTTTTCTTGATGGTTATAGAGTGAGTTAATGGATTGAAACCTTACCCAAATAAGCCTAAGACTAATATACTTAGAGAAATTCCTATGTTATATACATATTTAATCTATTTAATCAATTTATAGACTAGTTTTCTCATTTTTAACCAAATAAAATATCTAAAAAAATTGTTTTCAATAAAAAATTTATATAAAAAACATTATTTCGACAATAAAAAGTAATTTTTATAAATAAAACCCTATCTTTGACAATATTTTACAAATTACACCATTTTAGTGCAAAAACACTATTTTCAATGCAATGACTTAAACAAAAATTTCTTTCATGTAAAATAAATTGAGATAAATCATTTTAACACTTTTTAATCATCAAAATGTTTTTTCCAAATAAAAATATTATTTTTCCCCATATAACACAATTTTTTAACAATATTTACCAATATTCCCATTTTTGGTGAAAAATCACTATTTTCATCCATTTCAACCAAATAAAATTTATTTTTAATTCCAATGAAGTATATTAAAATGTTTTAACATTTTTATAGCGTTAATACATCAATCCAAGCCTAATTACACTTTAAATTTTAATGTCTTCATATTATTTCGTTTATTTTACAATAGAAGGCTAACATTGGAGTAAATTTCCAATATTACTAATTAACCAAAATTAAACCATCACAATTATTTATTTTCAATCCAAATCCAAAAATAAAGTTTTTCGAACTTTATTTCATTCATCTACACTTTTTTCAACCATCAAATGTTGAAATAGGCTTCAAATAAAATAGTATGACTTATTTAAATTTCAAATCCCAAATTATATTCATCAAGATATTGTTTATATAAAATAAATAATATAATCCCTCATTTTATTAACCAATTAATTTTTAAACACAATACTAAGTTATAATTTGCATTATAATTTAATATTAACGGTAATCTCCTAAATCTCGGGTTGTAACAGTTGTATATCAATGACATTATTTGTTTTCTTCCGCCGTGTTGTTGTACTTAATGTGTTATAAGCTCTCTGGCACGAGTCGAATTTCAACAGTCGAATCTACGACATTCGAGTACAAATGAAGTACGGGTGTTGATTTTCGAACGCTGAAATTTGGTACGTGACAATTTGGTATCGGAGCTGAAGGTTGAAACTTCAGTTCGGGAGTATAACACATTAAGTAGCTCATTAGAGGTAGGGTGAAGTATACCCTAGAATGAGTATCCCTAAGATATCCGTTCGTACGCGTCAATAAATTTTCCTGCTATCCACTGATAGTAAGTATGCGTGCAAGAAGAGGACGAGATAGGGGACAGGGGAGTACCACTTCAAATGGTCAATTCCCTGCAACAACGGAAACACCTTTCTCTATCAATCTCCTTTGTTAATCATCCAATTTCAAAATTCTTTGATGTCTTCATGGCAGTTGTAAGGAGAAGCTTCGGTGTGGTAATGGCCTTGCGAATCGTTGTAGAAAAGATTCTAGTTCCAATCTCATATTCTCTTCATCAAATTTCTATCAGCTTTTCGTTTTTAACTTTAACGAAATTGAAATTTAATTGGAACAAATTGGTTAACTAAAATATAAAGTTAAAATTGATTTGTATCAATAAAAACGATTTCGATTAAAACCAAATTTGAAAATTTTATTGTAATTTCTTGTGAGTATCAAAGTCCGAAGAGGGACAAGTTAATATATACTTTAGGGTATTCCGACCTAAGTTTGGAATCCATACCTAGTGTTTGAGAATTGTGGTAGATTGAATCAATTTTTCTATTCTGTAGGGTCTCGATATACGATTAGTTAGCCTTTCGAACTAACCCATGTCCCTGCATATTCGTGGATCAGGTGATCCGAGTATCTTGTGAAATATCGAATAAGTTTGTTCTCATAATTATTGGTGATATTCTGATTTGGTAAACCAAATACAGAGTAGATAATTAGCTTGATTAATGAGTCGATTCTCTATCTTTGTGTGTCCATCCTTTGTTGTCTCCTTGGCAAATTTTGGGGACAAAATTTTCTTAAGGGGGAATTTGTAGCATTCCTGGATTTTAGTTAAAAATAATTTGATAATTTATTTAATCTTTGGAATTAAACTTTGAAATAATTGGTAATTAATACAAAATTTTGGATTTAATTGTGAAATTTATTATGAATTAATATGAAATTCCAGGATAAAGAAAAAATTATGTATATTAAATATAATATTAGGAAGTAAAATTATATTGTAAATAGAATTTTGGGTTGGAACTCAAAAAATAAGTATTTTTTAAAATTGTATTTGAAATTTTCCGAATTAAATAAGATGTATCTTTATTTATTTATATAAATGAATTTTTAGAATAAATTTGGAATTGAAATTCAAAAATAAATTGGAATTGAAAATACTATGTTTAGAATTTATAAAAAAATTCTAATAATAATTATTTGGAAGTTATGTTTTGAAATTAATATAATAATTTTCTAAAGGTTAAATTTGAACATTTTCTTTTAAAAATATAGTATGCAAATATATAAGAAGATAATAACATAAACACTTAAAATGAAGGCATATGTTAAGATATGAAATTTTATATGCATAAAGGGTTAAAACAAAATTTATAAAATAGATTAGAGTAATGGTTTAAAACATAATTTGAATTTGTTTTAAGATGTGTAATCATTTTAACAAGGAAATAAGATAAATGTTTGATAAGTAACAATATTAATTAACAAGTGTAGCTTATAATAAAAAGTGGCAAAAAAACAAAGATTTCTTAAAATTTAAAAAAATATAAACAAAAGAGAAAAACCATATTTTAGTTTTCTCTTCATCAAAACTAAAAATTCCAAAAACCTAAAAAAATAAGCTACCTCATAGAAAATGAAACCAGGAAACCAAAACTAAAAAATAAATCAGAAACCCTGTTTTCAAATTCTTCAAACCTGGAAACTTTAGAGTTGAAACGAGATCAAAGTAAAATCAAAGATCTGAAAGAAAGCTTCAGATTTAGGTTCAAAGCTAAACAATTGGAGCAAATCAGAGAAATAGATCAGAAATTAAAAGCCTTAAACCAAAAAATCAAATCGGGAAGTAATTCAAAGATCAAACAACAGTTTTCAAAGATTTTTCAATAGCCTGGGAATCAACCTGTAAACCAAGATTCAAAGCAAATCTGGAAATAGGAAATGCATGCTAGAATCAAACATCAACAAACCAAAACCTGAAAAGCATTCAACCTCAAATTGGAAGCGGTTCAACTTGGATCAAAGTATTCAGCTTCAAGTACACCTCAAATTCAAGTTCCAGGCTTTGCTTGTTCTCTGTCAAATAACTCAGGTGAGCAAACATCATTTTAAAAAAAAAACTTAATATGGTTATATCTGGATGGATGTGATGAATGATTTATGTAATGTTATAAACGTGTTTACTTGGATGAACATATGTGTGTATATATGATGTTATGTCAGAGAAATTGGCAGATATGCCTCTGTCTTTGTTAACAGGTTTTCAAAACCTATTCGAAAATTTAATATCTCATCCTATAATCTTTTCGAGGTCTGGATGTTTAAACGAAATGTGTTCAAATTTATAAAATCTAAATTTTAAAAGTAGTTTCAAGAAAATATAGTAGGTATCTTTTTCCAAAATGATAAATCATAGTGATGATCAATATAAGTCAGAAAATTGATCATTTTTATTTTCATGTTTTGATTACTGGAATAGATTTGTATTTAAGAATGGTGATTTATAAAATTATTTTCATGATTTTTAAGCAAGTAGATGTTGGGAAATCTTCAGTTAAACGACAATCGAGTTTTGGCCAAATTCTGGTGATCCACGTCGAATGATGGGTCGTGAATTTCGTCGAAGGTAATTCAAAGGGTAAAGATTATTAGAAAAATACTCGTTTAAATTCTTGATCAATGTGGTGATCAAGCGATGAGATATTAGGGTTTTAACCTAGTTTGAAAACGATGTCAGGAATTTGGTTCGTGCGTCGTCACCAAGGAGATCTAGACGATCGCACCCAGGGGAAGAGGTTTGTGGATCACCGAAGTAGATGGGGTTGTAGTCGCGTGATGTCCGGTGGCTCGACGTGGTGGGACGAGGAGATTAAAGGTGATTCGTTCATTTCTAGTCTGGTTCGTAAGCTCAAAATTTTGATCTGGGTTGAATTCAACAGTTCTAGGTGATTTGAACGATTGAGGAGGAGGTTCTTGACTTGGTGGTCGTCGGAGCATCGACCGGAGTTGGTCTGATGAGTGGTGCATGTGCACGTGCGAAGATTCGTGCATCTAAAATTATATGATTGGGAAGAAGCTTCTGCCCCAGGTTGGGTTAAGGGATAATCTCGCGTTAGGCTCGAAGTAGTAGAGCAGGGGAGGTTACTCAAGTTTTGTCTCGAGTTTCCTTTGAGTTGGGCTCGGGAAAACGAAATTTTAGCTCAGATTTGATTAATCTATTAACAGATTTCAAGCTTAAAGAAAAAAATATGTTTCAGGCTTAAAAATACAACAACTCTTTTTAGTTACAAAGTAAATTTTTAATTTAACAAAGTTTCAAAACATATTTAAACTAAATAAGTTTCCAAAAGAAAATAAATGAAGTTCCAAATTTTAAACAAGTTTTAAAATAAAGTCTTAAGAAATATAAACTAAATTTTCAAGAGAAAAGTATTAAGCAAGTTTTTCATGGATTTAAATAATAAAAGTTAAATTGTTTTAGACTTATTGGTTTATATCATTTTGCATTAAGTTAAATATCTTATTAAATCTTTGATCATTTTCAAATATAATTAAAGGAAATCACTTAAGGTATTTAAGGATGGAAAGTGAAGGTTAATATGTCAAGGGATTAAATATTTAATTACTTAAAAGTTTATTTAACGTGATTAATTAATTAAAAATTAATCAAAGTGATTAATCTATTTATGTGATAATGTAACAACCCGCATATTTTACGATTAAATATTTAAATATTTCATCGTTAATCGGATTATAGTCCAAAAAGCTACTTTTTGCAAATGGTCGAATTAGGACTCGAGACCACCCCCATTGAGTTCAAAATGACGTTTGCGACCTTTTAGAGTATAAACTTCGATACGTTTGGAGTAAGTCGTATTTTGCTATTTGCTAAGTGGGCTTTTGGGTTTGGGTTTCACCCAATCTATTCACCAACTTAGCCCTTCTCTTCTTCCATTCATTCATTTTCATTCTAAAGCTTAAGCACAACTGAAAATTGGGGAAGAGAATGGGAAATAGAAATTCCAAGCCTTAGTTCCAATTGCAAACTCGAATTCTTGCTCCAAATTCAAAGAGAAGCTATTGGTAAGCATCCTCTTCTTCTTCTCCAACTCTTTCTCCTTTCAATTTCAGAAATTTCCTAAACCTAACTTATGGAATGTTCTTCTTTTGAGCTTAGATTCAAGCTCATTTGGGTTGTGTTGAAGTGTGGTTGATCCTCCTTTGTTTTCAAGCTTCTCCTTCCTTGTTTTTGTGTAAAAAGGTGAGATTTTTATCTCACATCTATGCCTATATCTATCCTTATTGTTAGGTATGAATTCCTAATAATTATTCATGTGCATTTCCTTTTGATTTGGATTGCTTTGGTGAATATTCCTATTTTTGGTGTTTTGAAAGCAAAATTTAGGAAAATTCTTATATGGATATTTGGACATTGATATTCGAGGCGTATCGAAGAGCCTTTAATGCTGGGTTGTCGCTTGGCATAAATCCTTTGTCGTTGTTGCTCGTCTGATCGCTTCCGATAATCGTTTTGGCCATCATTGGCCTAGGTTCAGGGAATGCCCTGAACTTTAGTTTCAGATGTCTGAAACGTAGGATTCAGACGTCTGAATATTATACTGGGAAAGTATTCAGATGTTTGAATCCAAACCACCAGACGTCTGAATTGGCTCGAATGCAACAGGAAAGGAAATAGGCTAAAAATGCCTATTTCAGACGTCTGAAATATAGGATTCAGACATCTGAATTATGTTCTGGAAAATATTTTATTTTCCAGATTCAGACGTCTGAATCAAAAACTTCAGACATCTAAATCTGCTTGTTTTTGCCTGTTTTGCCTATTTAGCTTGAGTTTCCAAATTTAATCGATTCATGTTATTTCCCTTTTGTTGCTATCATTTATTATCGACTTTGATGACATTTTCTTCGGGATTATTGGGAATATCCATTTTGATGGATTCGGTATCGATTTCTTTGGATTTTATTCACGTCTTCGAATGTGAATTTTGGTGATTGATTGTTCTACAATCATTTTTGTGATTTGTCACTTTAAAAATATAAAGGTTTCAATACTAGTAGTAAATACCAAAACTCTTTCATCAAAACGATTTCAGCACTATTTTATTACCAAGTTCGCTTCTTAAACCATTTTCCAATCTACTAGTATATACAAGCCATAACCTAACTCATATGAGAACTCTAATTAAATGATTTAGCAAAACAAGTTGTATGAAACGCTTGCGTTTACTTCGTCGGTTAATTCTTGGACTTGTTCGATTGAATCTCTTGTGACAATTTTCGAGTGGAGATCTACAATTTATTCGTAAATATTTAAGTTAAGCTAGTGGTTATGGTACATAATGCTAAACTCATATATTTACTAGCTTAGTGTAATTGACACTTCTTGATGATTGATGATGATCATTTTGTGATTTAGACTAGCATTGTGCAATGTCTCTTTGTCTGCGAGGGAGACTAAACCCCGTTTTTATGGAGTTTTGACTCAAAATTGGTAGGGTAGCGACCCATGGTCTTCGGTCCATTTTGTGGAGCCTCGGCTCAAAATTAATGGTTAGCAACCATGGAATAGCGTTCCGCTTTGTGATACACGTATTGGTGACCTTTCATGCTCCCGTTTTGTGATAGGCCTCCCCCCTCTTTGTGATTTCTAGGTTTTTAGTTGATGATTTCTAGAATTTGCATTTCACCAATTTTTGTGATTTACATTGATAAGTTTTATCAATATTTGTGCATTGGTGAATTTATCTGTCATTAACTTTTGTGATTGGCATTGATAAAATTGTCAATATTTATGGTTTGGTGAACAAAAATAAAGAATATGACATTCTTTTCTATGTTTTGAGATTTCTTGAGATGATATATGGTTTTCGTGTTGGCTAAGGTATATTTATCATTTAGTGGCATTATTGTTACCGTATGTTTTTGTCACATCTCATATTCTATCTTATTTTATCTGATATTTATAGTTAGTCTGATCCGTTTATTACTTTCTTATTAAATAATACTCGGGTCAGACCGAGATGATACAAGTGCTTCTGCTTGACTCCTCATCTGGGATTATTATCCTAACTTTTGGTTAACTACTTAGATTAGTAGTTTATTTTGTTGTTTACATTTGAGATATAGACTCCATTATGTATCCTTGTTCTTTTGTGTAGCACTTGTAACTATTCTTTTGTGATATTGTGGATCTTGTTAGACCACTACTCTGATATACACTTTTATGTGTAATATTCATATCTGTTTCCGCCTTTGAGATATGAACTTCTGTGACTGATTTGTGTTATGATATTTCTATATTTGTTTTCGAAGATTACATATAGCCATTGTGTAGTAGCTTTGAGTTTGTGTTGGTATGTCGGATTTCCTCTTGAGATGAAAAGTTATATTTTTATCTGGCATATCGGTACTCGCATAAAGCAATTATACAGATGGCCGCTCCTCAACAGCCTTATCCTCCGTGCTAGTTGACGGCATTACCCCGTAGTGTCCTTGGCTAGCATGTGTATAAAGGTGGGGCGTCACAATTTGGTATCAAAGCCAAACTTCAGAACAATGCAGAATAATCTAGCAAGGATCATTGTCCTAAGTCTTTCTTAGGAGTCGTGCCTTAGGATTTAATTCGTGTCTTCGTACCGTTCTATCTTGTTTTCTTTTATGATTCCATGTTTTATCAAACATGATTGCTTGATATTCATTTTGTGAATAACCTTTTTATTCTTCTTTCTTTCTTTCTTAAAGAAGAGAAATGGTTAGACCCGGTCGTCCCAGCGCCGGTCAATCTTGTGCTACTCCCCAAGATGGAGTATTTATGTCTGCATAATAACATCTTGATCTAGTAAAGAATGCTCAAGCTGCCGGTCCTATTCCAGAGCCTACTCACCCTAAATCCGAGTTTGCACGCTTGTGCAGTGACTATACCAACTTGGGTGGGAAGCCATTCAGAGATTTCGAAAGTGTTATTCAAGTCCAAGCTTGGCTTAGAACATGCGATCGTATCATTTCTCGCATGAACCTTATTGATCTTCACCGAGTCCAAGTGGCTTCTAGTATGCTCCAAGAGACAGCATTAGATTGGTATGAGCTTCTTACTTCTGAAACTATTGAAGGGTATCTTACTTGGGAGCAATTCTGGGAAAATTTTGAATCAAAGTTTGTGCCGGAAGCTGAAAAGGTAACTTTAGCACGTCGTTTTATTGACCTTGTTCAAGGTGAATCATCCGTGGCAGAATATGTCACATCTTTCGAATCTCTTTCAAAATACGGGGTTGATTACATTAATACCCCATTGATGAAGAACCAAAGATTTGTCTATGGCTTGAACAAAAATCTCAAGAAGCCATTACTTCTAAAATTAGAAGTTTCTTTTGATCAACTCATTGATATCGCTCTTCGTCTTGAAGCGGCGGATAGGGTGAGTGATGTTGAAGTTGGGAGTGCCAAACCGAACTTCAACAACAACAAGAAATGGCCTAATAAATTCAAAGGTCCTTATCCTAATAAAAAGGGGAAACAAGCATCTCCGGCAGCGAAGACTTCTTCCTCTAGTGGTGGGCAATGCTATAACTATGGTTCTAAGGACCATTATGCGAATAAGTGTTCAAAGCCCCGCGCTTGTCGCTATTGCAAAACCCGGATCATTATTTATCTGCATGCCCCAAACTCCAAAATAAGGAGGGAAAGCTTAAGGTGGCGCAAGCCCCTTGCAACACTTCTCGTGGTCAAGGTATTTCTCATTCTATCCTTGATGGCATTATTGTGTTTCGTGATCATCCTATTCGAGTTTTTTTTGATACGGGTGTGTCCCATTCTTTTATTTCAAAGAAACTTGTTGATACTTTTTCTTTAAGTGTTGTTCTTTAATGACTTCTTTGAGAATTGTGAATCCGGTTGGTGGATCCGCAACACTCAGTTTAGTTTATAAAGATGTCGAGATTGTTTTATGTGATTTTTCTTTCCAAGCCGATTTACCTGTCACGCTTTACCTAGGCTTTTGAATGATTTTGGGAATGGATTGGCTTGACAGTTATGAAGCTCATATCCTATGTCCTGTGCGGACTATTTATCTTCGACATCCACAATCTGTTAATAAAATTTCTATTGCTCTTAATGATTCGGATTCCACTTTGGCAGTATCCTTATATTCTCTAAATCCTCGTGATGACGATAATGATGATGAGGAAGATGTTATTTCACTTATTCACGTTGTTCGTGAATTTTCCGACGTATTTGAGCCCGTTTTAGGACTACCACCTAAGCGAGCAATTGAGTTCAAAATTAATCTCATCCCTGGAGCTCAACCTATCACTCGTCCTCCTTATCGCTTGTCCAATAAGGAAAATGAGGAGATGTGCACACAATTATCCAAATTAGAGACGAAGCAATTTATTCGCTCTAGTTCCTCGCCTTGGGTAGCTTCGGCTATTTTTATGAAGAAATCCGATGGTACACTTAGGCTTTGCGTTGACTACTGCAAGCTTAATGATCTTACTATCAAGACTAAATATCATTTACCTCGGATTGATGATCTATTCGATCAACTTAGTGGTGCTAGAGTCTTTTCACAATTGGACTTGGCAACCAGTTTTCATCAGCTTCATACTGCAGAGGATAACATTCCTTTGACATTGTTCCGTACTCGTTATGGATCCTATGAATGGCTTGTTATGCCATTTGGTTTAACGAATGCTACGGCTTATTTCGTTGACCTTATGAATCGAGTTTGCAAAGACTTCCTCAATCGATTTGTTCTCATCTTTATTGATGATATTCTTATGTATTCAAAAACCGAGGAGGAACATGAAATGCATCTTCGGATTGTGTTGGAAACTCTTAGGAGTAATCAATTAAAAGCAAAATTTTCTAAATTCTACTTTTGACAATCTCGTGTGAAGTTTCTCGGTCATATTATTTCTGAATCCGAAATTTCCATGGATCCTTCAAAGATTGAAGCGATTCAAAATTGGAAGAGATCGGAGAGTGTGACGGAAATCCATAGTTTCCTTGGATTGGAGGGCTATTACCTCCGTCTCATAAAAGACTTTTCTAAAATTTCCATGCCTCTTAGTAGTTTGACAAAGAAGGGAGTTAAATACATTTAGTCGGACAAATATGAAGCTTCTTTTCAGAAATTGAAAGAACTCCTTTCCGATGCTCCTATTCTTGTTATTCCAGAAGGGAATCAAGATTTTATTGTTTGTACCGATGCTAGTCGTGTTGGTTATGGAGCCGTTCTCATGCAAAGAGAACGTGTTATTGCTTATGCTTCTAAGTAATTGAAGTCAGCCGAGACTAGATATGCCACTCATGATTTAGAGCTCGCGGCTATTGTTTTCGCCCTTAAAATATGACGTCATTATCTTTTGGGAGGAAAATTTATTCTTTACACCGACCATAAATCTTTGAAGAATTTTTTTTCTCAAAAGAAACTTAATTTGCGTCAACAGTGTTGGCTCGAGTTCCTTGCATCTTATGATCTTGATATTCTTTATACTCCCGGAAAGGGAAATCGTGTTGCCGACGCCCTTAGTCGAAAGCAACAAGCGGTTGTTTCCATGACGATATCCGAATGAAATGATCTCGAGACTTTACCCACTCGTTATCCAATTTATGTTCGTCTCTTGTTTTATGTAGCCTTAAGGCTCATCTTTCTCTTTTAGACCGCATTCTTGAAGCTCAAAAGCTAGATCCTGAATTGGCTCTTCTTAGCCAAAGTTGTATGGATAAAATTGATATTGAAGGTTTGAAAGACTTTGATAATGATTCTCGTGGCGGTATTCGAAAATTTGGTAGACTTATCATGCCAAATATTTGTGATCTTCATAAAGACATTTTAGAAGATTCTCATCGTTCTAAATTTACCATTCATCCTGGTAGTAGTAAAATGTACGCGGATATGAAGCGACTTTATTATTGGGAGGGAATGAAATTTGATATCGCTAACTTCGTTAAGCTTTGCATGACTTGCCAACTCATTAAGGCCGAGCATCAAAGGCCCGATGGGTTATTACAACCTTTGGATATTCCAATGTGGAAGTGGGATCAAATTTCCATGAATTTTATTGACGGACTTCCCCGTTCTCGTTCGGGTCATGATAGCTTATGGGTGATAGTTGACAGACTTACTAAATCCGTCCATTTTATTCCCATTCGGTCTAATCGGACCGTTCCTCTTTTGGCCAAACTCTTTATCAGAGAAATTGTTAAATTGCATGGAGTTCCTACTTCTATTGTTAATGATCGTAATACATTGTTTACTAGTGGATTTTGAAAGAGTCTTCAAAAAGCTTTGGGAACGAAGCTTAATTTTAGCACCGCTTATCACCCATAGTCCGATGGACAAATCGAGCACGTGAATCAAACTCTTTAAGATCTTCTTCGTGCATGTGTTTTTGATTTTGGTGGAAGTTGGGAAGATCATATTTCTCTTGTTGAGTTTTCCTATAATAATAGCTTCCAATCTAGTATTGGTATGGCACCTTTCGAGGCACTCTACGGAAGGCCATGCTGATCTCCTTCTTATTGGCTTGCGGCCGGTGAGAAGCTGGTTTTAGGTCCAAATTTTGTTCGCGATTCCACAGAAAAGATTGACCTTATTCGTCATAGGATGAAAGAAGCCTAAAGTAGACAAAAATACTATGCTGATAACCGAAGAAGGAAATTAGAATTTTCTGTGAGAGATTTTGTGTTTATTCGTGTTGCACCTATGAAGGGTGTTGAGCGTGTCAGTCGATCGAGAAAATTAGCACCTCGATATATTGGTCCATTTCCCATCACCGAACGTATTGGTTCAGTAACTTATCGCCTCTCATTACCGGCTCAATTCTCTGCTATTCATGACGTGTTTCACGTTTCTCAGTTATGGAAATGCCTTCGAGATTCTGATTCTACTCTTGAGCGCGGCGTTGTTGAAGAAATTGAAGTTTCGCCTAATTTAACTTATGAGCAACATCATGTTCGAATCATTGCTTCGGAGATTAAACGCCTTCGAAATAAAGATGTCCCGCTTGTGAATGTTCAATGGTCCTCAAATCCTAAGGATTGCTCTTGGGAATCTAGAGAATTCATCGAGCGCACACATCCGGACTTACTCTCTCGTGCTCTTTAAGGTGAACTTCTTATTCCAAATTTCTTCTTTTGTATTAATATGCTTTTATGGTTGTTACTTTTTGTTCATTTATTTCTTAAGATTGCAAGGACGCAATTTCTTTAAGGAGGACAGTCTATAACAACCCATAATTTTACGATTGAATATTTAAATATTTTATTTAAATATTTCATCGTTGATCGGATTATAGTACGAAAACCTACTTTTTGCAAATGGTCGAATTAGGACTCGAGACCACCCCCATTGAGTTCAAAATGACGTTTGCGACCTTTATGAGTATGAACTTCGATATGTTTGGAGTAAGTCGTATTTTGCAATTTGCTAAGTGGGTTTTTGGGTTTGGGTTTCACCCAATCTATACACCAACTCAGCCCTTCTCTTCTTCCATTCATTCATTTTCATTCTAAAGCTCAAGCACAACTGAAAATGGGGGAAGAGATGGGAAATGGAAATTCCAAGCCCTAGTTCCAATTGCAAACTCGAATTCTTCCTCCAAATTCAAAGAGAAGCTATAGGTAAGCATCCTCTTCTTCTTCTCCAACTCTTTCTCCTTTCAATTTCAGAAATTTCCTAAACCTAACTTAGGGAATGTTTTTCTTTTAAGCTTAGATTCAAGCTCATTTGGGTTGTGTTGAAGTGTGGTTGATCCTCCTTTGTTTTCAAGCTTTTCTTTCCTTGTTTTTGTGTAAAAAGGTGAGATTTTTATCTCACATCTATGTCTATATCTATACTTATTGTTAGGTATGAATTCCTAACACTTATTCATGTACATTTCCTTTTGATTTGTATTACTTTGGTGAATATTCGAATTTTTGGTGTTTTGAAAACAAAATTTATGAAAATTCTTATATGGATATTTGGACATTGATATTCTAGGCGTATCGAAGAGCCTTTAAGGCTGGGTTGCCGGTTGGCATAAATCCTTAGTCGTTGTTGCTCGTCCGATCGCTTTCGATAATCGTTTTGGCCATCATTGGCCTAGGTTCAGGGAATGCCCTAAACTTCAGTTTCAAACATATGAAACGTAGGATTCAGACGTCTGAATATTATGCTGAGAATTTTTGTTCCCCTGTATTCAGACATCTGAATCCAACCTCCAGACGTCTGAATTGGCTCAAATGCAAACAGAAAGGAAATAGGCTAAAAATGCCTATTTCAGACGTTTGAAATATAGGGTTCAGACGTCTGAATTATGTTCTGGAAAATATTTTGTTTTCCAGATTCAGACGTCTGAATCAAACACTTCTGACGTCTTAATCTGCTTGTTTTTGCCTGTTTTGCTTATTTAGTTTGAGTTTTCAAATTTAATCGATTCGTGTTGTTTCCCTTTTGTTGTTATCATTTATTATCGAATTTGATGACATTTTCTTCGGGATTTTTGGGAATATCCATTTTGATGGATTCAGTATTGATTTCTTTGGATTTTATTCATGTCTTCGAATGTGAATTTTGGTGATTGATTGTTCTACAATCATTTTTGTGATTTGTCACTTTAAAAATATAAAAGTTTCAATACTAGCAGTATATACCAAAACTCTTTCATTAAAACGATTTCAACGCTATTTTATTACAAAGCTCGTTTCTTAAACCGTTTTCCAATCTACTAGTATATACAAACCTTTACCTCACTCGTATGAGAACTCTAATTAAACGACTTATCAAAACAAGTGGTATGAAATGCTTGAGTTTACTTCGTCAGTTAGTTCTTGGACTTGTTCGATTGAATCTCTTGTGACAATTTTCGAGGGAGATCTACAATTTGTTCGTAAATATTTAAGTTAAGCTAGTGGTTATGGGACATGATGCTAAACTCATATATTTACTAGCTTAGTGCAATTGACACTTCTTGATGATCGATGATCATCATTTTATGATTTAGACTAGCATTTTCAATGTCTCTTTGTCTGCGAGGGAGACTAAACCCCATTTTTGTAGAGTTTCGACTCAAATTGGTGGGGTAGCGACCCATGGTCTTTGGGCCGTTTTGTGTAGCCTCGGCTCAAAATTAATGGTTAGCAACCATGGAATAGCGTTCCGTTTTATGATACACGTGTTGGTGAGCTTTCATGCTCCCGTTTTGTGATTAGCCTCCCCCCTCTTTGTGATTTCTGGATTCCTAGTTGATGATTTCTAGAATTTGTGTTTCACCAATTTTCGTGATTTACATTGATAAGTTTTATCAGTATTTGTGCATTGGTGAATTTGTGTATCATTGTCTTTTGTGATTGGCATTGATAAAATTGTCAATATTTATGGTTTGGTGAACAAAAATAAAGAATATGACATTCTTTTCTGTGTATTGAGATTTCTTGAGATGATGTATGGTTTTCGTGTTGTCTAAGGTATATTTGTCATTTAATGGCATTATTGTTACCATACGTTTTTGTCAAATCTCATATTCTATCTCATTTTAACTGATATTTATAGTTACTCTGATCCGTTTATTATTTTCTTATTAAATAATATTCGCGTCAGACCGAGATGATACAGGTGCTTCTGCTTGACTCCTCATCTGGGATTATTATTATCCTGACTTTTGGCTAACTACATAGATTAGTAGTTTATTTTGTTGTATACATTTGAGATATAGACTCCATGATGTATACTTATTATTTTGTGTATCACTTGTAACTATTCTTTTGTGATATTGTGGATCTTGTTGGACCATTACTCTGATATACACTTTTATGTGTAATATTCATATCTGTTTCCGCCTTTGAGATATGAACTTTTGTGACTGATTTGTGTTATGATATTTCTATATTTGTTACCGAAGACTATATATAGCCACTGTGTAGTAGCTTTGAGTTTTTTTTGGTATGTCGGATTTCCTCTTGAGATGAAAAGTTATATTTTTGTCTGGCATGTCGGTACTCGCACAAAGCAATTATACAGATGGTCGCTCCTCAACAGCCTTATCCTCCACGCTAGTTGACGGCATTACCCCGTAGTGTCCATGGCTAGCGTGGGCATAGAGGTGAGGCGTCACAGATAAATTAAGGACTACTTAAGGTAATTAATTTAAAGATAATTACTTAATTTGAAGGTAATCGTTTAATGATTAAAGTTGATTAAGTGATTAAGAATAATCACTTATTGTAATTTTTTTTAATTAAATGGTAACTAATTAAGGATTGATTAATTATGTAATTAACTTAAGGTTAATTAATTATTGTAATTAATTTAGGATAACTAATTTAATGGTAAGTATTAATTAATTTATTAATTAAAATTTGTTTAAATGATAATCAAATAATTAAAGGCCAATTATTTAATGATTAGAGAATGATTAAATAATTAATTAAAGGTTAATTAATTTATTATTAAAGGATAATTAACTAATATGGTTTGAAATTATTAGATAATTAACTAATAAGGTTAATTAATTTATTATTAATGTTAATTAACCAGGATTGGTGATTTATCTGATTTAATTTAACCAGATAATTAATTGACCTTACTTATGTATGCTAGGATTCTATTGATTGTTGAATTGTTTGGTATTCCCAATATGTTATGCTTTATGCTATGAATTGTTATGGTGTAATCTGCGATGAATGCAATTTATTTATCTGTGACAAATTTTTATTATTTATTTGTGAATCTATAAATAACGATAAGCGTTATAGGAATATACCGCTTATCGATGTTGATGTGCTTGAATCGGTGATGTAATGATTTATGATGTTGCACGATTGTGTAAAACACTTGGACTACACCTTACACACACAAATATGGATTGCATGAGGAAATTGGTTAAGTCAGAGAATTTTGAAATGGTTTTTAGATTGAATTTTGAATCCAAATGATTTTGGAAATGGAATTGAAAGCTTTTGAAAAGAAGTTTCAAAAATAAAAGTTATTTTGAATAACTTGATTAATTTTTGAAATTTAAATAATTTGATATAAATTTCAAAATTTGAAATTGAATTATATTTTGAAAACTATGGTTTAAAGATGTTACACATGTTATATATGGGTTAAACCAATTTAATGGTATTGATTTGGGAATTTGAATTTAACTCAAGGGCTTTAACTCGTGCAAATATAATTGGATTTTTTCCGAAACGAAAACTATTTGTTTTCAAATAATAATAGCTTTCATATAAAGAAAGGATTTCCAATTTGTATCGAAAGATCTCAAGTTTGAAATGAAATTGTGAATTGTTTTTGAAAGTTATGAATGAACCTTTGTGAAATATTGTTAAACTTTGTTTTTTAAATCGAAAGGGATTTTAAATGGTGTATCTTTTATATATAAAAGATTTGAAATGGGAATTGTTTTGAAATTTATGAATGAATCTTTGGAAATAGGTTTGAAAGCTATAAATTGAGTTTTTGATTTAATAATTGGATGAGTTAATCCAATTTGAAAGGGGAAATTGTTTTGAAAGAATGAGAATGAGTCTTTGTGAAAAATGGGTGAACTTTGTGAAGTAAATCTTTTTGTTTAAAAGATTAAAATGGTAATTTGTTTAAACCATTTGAAGAAAAGTTTTGGGAATTTAAAAGTGTGACTTAATTGAAACCCCAAGATCCATATGTTTTTAAATATTGCACTCATTATTTGGTTTAGCCAGGAGAGGACCTTGTGTCATATAATCCATTCCGAATAATGATACGACGAATGGGTAGCATTTGATGACTAGTGGTGAAGATCGGGTATTTTTGAAAATGATAGGATAACCCGTCGATTGTCTCTGCACTGATTCACGCCGGTATAGAGATCTCAATATGTGATGGGGAATCCAATCGGGATTGTGAATACACGGATTTGCAAGGGCTTCTTTGGAAGTGCCTTTGGTTCTGTTCGAACCCGGAACAGACTTGTATGGATGTGTGTCTGACATTACACTTTGTGATGTAAAGCTAGCTTCTATCAAATACATTTCTATTTAGTGGCGGAGAATTTATTCTCTTTGCTTAACACCCTTCTTTGAGATGTATGAGCTCAGAGGTTATGTAGTTGGTGGTTACTAGTGATACGTTCCCAATTTGGTAATGTGGTATACAAAGTGCTGCTGATCATTTGTTGATCAAAGCATGACTTTGTGAAAAAAAGTGTAGCTTTGTGGACGTAACTTTGTCGAGCCTCATAACCCGGTAATGGTCGAATCAGGAATCGTGGCAACAAGGTTATTTGGAGGTAGCTACCCCTCAGGGTACGACCATTTCCATTTGGATAAAAAGCAGTATCATGGTATGGTGTCCAGATATTTACCTATATTGATTTTGAAAGTGGTATCATGGTATGGAGCCCGGATACTTTACTGTGTGGTTGTTGGTGTCGAGGCCTCGGATAAAGGTCGGTAATGATTGGGGGATGGCATACTCGTGTCAGTATTTACTTTCGGGCAGGGGTACCCGGCCTTGTGTAGCAGAGATCTGGTTTGGTTCTCGGGGACGTCCCTCTAGAGGAGTTCCATTTTTTGTGGGATGTTTCTTTGCCGGACCATTTGTTGGAAATCCAATCATCCAATACGCGCCTTGTACGGTTTTAGTTGTATAACCTACCATTTACTTATGGTAGCACCCCACTGTTTAGATGGTAGCTATAGTAAGCATAGTTCGAAACGCCTATGCTGGCTAATATTAACATTATACTTTCGAAAGATTTTCTGCACTATGCACTAATAATAATATCAAAAGGATTTTGCATATCAAGCATGTTTGACTATCATAAGGAGAAATCTCCTCCAAGTCTGCGTTTGCATTGTGTGTGCGGTGGGAGGCCTTATGGTAGTTTCATTTTCCAAAAAGCATTGCGGATTTCAATTTTAAGTTCTTTTGTTGTTTGTTTTAAAGATAAAACTATTTTTGTTTGCTCACACCAGTCCCATAACTGACCCGGAGTTTATTGTTCCCTTCCTAAACTCTAGGTACCCATAATTTTCCACACGGGCAGTCTAGAGTTGGATTTTTTTAAATAGTCAGAAAATAGATGTGGATTCGATATCTTTGAAGCCTTTGGATCTTAGCGATCATATTTGCTTGATTCTGGAGTTATCTTGTTTTCTTATTGCATGGTGATGATGGTTCGAGCTATCTTTAGTTTGGAGATGGAGTTGCAGTTGCCTTATGGAGTTGGATTCTTTGGAGATTCTATTGAAGATATTCTCTCTTCCGCTGTTATTTTTGTATCTCTGTTGTTGATATCAATTGTATCAAAGTGTTGTATCATTGTTGTAACATCAGGTCGTTACAATTGTAATCAACTGTTGTATATTAATGATATTATTTGTTTTCTTCCGCTGTGTGTTTGTACTTAATGTGTTATAAGCTCCGGTATGAGTCGGATTTCAATGGTTGAATCTACGGTATTCGAGTACAAATGAAGTACATGTGTCGATTTTCGAACGCTGAAATTTGGAACGTGACAACTTCTCTTCAAATTCAAAACTAAAAATCACAAAACTATTTCCAAAAATCATTAATTCAGGAATGAATCCAATCGTGAATTAGAGACTTGCAATCTACACAATTGATTTGCAATATGTTTTGATTTCTTTCCATTGTGAATTTAATTTCCTGATAAATTACTTAATAATCTTACTAGTTTTTATTTTTAAAATTTGTAATACATCATTACAGTCAATTCCTTTTTAAATATCACATTTTATCATGGTTTGGATGAGGAGTTAGGAATTATTTTTGAGAAATTCCTAAGTCTGTTAAACAACAGAGATACCCTATGTAGATACACAGACATGCATCAATACATTTGTATGTCCAAACAAAAAAATGCATATCTACAACCACACAAAGCATTACAAGATCATCATTTTCACTCATCACCACAAGCATTTCAAAATAAAGAAGGTGAAGTTTGCTCACCTGGAAGTATGGACAGAGAACAAACACTTGAGCCTGAAACATGGAAATCTAGAATTTTTTAATCCCTTGATCTGATCTTGTATTCTCAGTTTGAAGACTTGGATTTGATCTTTATATCATCATTTTACCATTAAACCTAAATCCGAAGCTTGCTTTCAGATTTGCTTGATGTTCTGAACTGAACTAGTTTTTGGGTTGAATCTTGAATCTGTTTTAATGATTTGAATTAGGTTGAACCCGAGCTGTTTGAAATTGAATTCACTAGAAATGTTGAATTTTTTTTGATTTATTGTTTGAATAAGTTTTTGATTTTAACTTGCTGGTTTGAGGTTTTCTGTTGTTTTCCTGATTTGTAGATCTTTTGAAATGAAAAAGAAAATGGAGAGTGGAAGTTAGCTGTATATATATAACCTGAAAATCATAAAAAAAATAAAAGAAAAAAAATTAAAAAGTTTGACACTCGTTTATTAAACCAACACTTGTACCTTTGCTTGCTAAAGTAAGCTTACATTTGTTTAAACCTTTTATTATTATTTTACATTTGTAATTTTTTCCATGTATAAATGTTTATAAAATCTTTATACTATTTACTTTCTAATTTAAACATTTATCTTATGTTTTTAATATAACCTTATATTATACTATTATGTTTATAAATGTTGTTAACGCTCGAATTTGAACGCTAACACCCCGGTGTGTGAAGTGTAGTTGTGAAAGCACCACCCGATGATTCGGGAACAGAGTATAAGCAGAAAACCGCAGAAAAAGAAGTGAACAACAGCGATTTTATAGTGGTTCGACCTAATAGTTTGGCTACATCCACTTTGAATATCTTTATTGATGATTTCGTTATAAGTCGATACAATTCTTCCCAAGTACAATACACTTTGAATTACTAAACACTTTGAACGAGTAGCTTAAACTTCAATGCAAGTGAAAGTCTTCAAATCCATGTTGGATGTATGAGATTCCTTCTTGAAGTTGTTGGTAGTGTTCTACGTGTCTTGAAAGTTTTGAGTGTCGAGTCGGTTTGGAATGTAGCAGAGTATCGGTGCTTGAAAAGAATGAGCCAAAAAGTCCCTTTTTAGTTGGAGCTAGGGTCGTATTTATAGACATTTCTCGGAGTTAGATCGTAACCCATACATGACTTATGATAAGTCGTAACTCGTAGATGACTCATGGTAGGTCGCGGCCGACCTACTAGGTTTAGCTCATGGCTTGGTCCAAAGTTATGCACCCATTTGAATGAATGATACAAGTTCTAAGTCGTTCACGAGTTAACCAAATGCAACTTCCTTTATGCTAGCATGAGTCGTACACGACTCATCATCGGTCGTAAGTCGTCAACGAGTCATCTTATTACAGCATGGTATTGAACTTGTCTCCAAGTCTTAGGTCGTGAATGACTTATTTGCAGTTATAAGTCAGCAGCAACTTAAGTGTTGTTGACTCTTCCTTTAAGTGCTTTGAGTCGTCACTCCTTTAGGTCGCTAGGTCGTAACGTCTTTAAGTCGTGGACTTTCTTAAGTCGTGACATTCCCTAAGTCGTTTAGGTCTTAACCTGTTAGGTCGTTAGCTCCTTAACTCGTAAGCTTTTAACTCGCAGGCTCTTTAACTTGTAGACTCCTTAACTCGTGGGCTCTTTAACTCGTAGACTCCTTAAGTCGTGTACCTCCCCTGAGTCGTGACATATCTTATGTCGTGGAGGCCTTAAGTCGCAGATTTCTCTGAGTTGTGAGTCGCTTAGTCTGTCAACTCATTAAGTCGTTCAATCCTTAAGCTGTAAACCGTTCACCTCCTTAAGTTGTAAGTCGCACAATTCTTTAACTCGTGCAACTCCTCAATTCGTTGAGTCGACAATCAGTTGAGTCGTCATTCATTTTAGGTCGGCAACAAGCTAAGGTTGTTGAGTCGGTAATCATTGTGAGTCGCGAGCCTGGTTTGAGTCGCTTGAGCAGAGGAGTTAACAATTGCCCCTCGAAGTACACGCTTAAACCGTGAGTCGTGTGCTTCGACCCAGTGCATGAGTCGTAAACGACTCAAAGAGGCTCATGACTCGTTAGTCCTTTCATCTTCCCCCCTGTTTCGTATATAAGCCGTTGAGTCGGTCCTTCCTCCTCACTTTACTGCTTATCTGTTTTATTTGATCCTACCATTAACGATCCTTCAAGTTTCCAGATACGAATCCAAGCTAATCAGTTATCAACTCATCTTCACCTTTATATTGTGTAAGTGAATTCACCTTCTGTTCAATCCACGATCATAATTGACTCACGAATCTGGCCTCCCCATTTTCTGACTCCAATTCGTTTTTGTACCGTGTTCCATCGCGAACCACTTTTCTGATTGATTTGCGACTGCCATTGATCATATTGTTGTTATCGTTTGCGATAACATAGTAGTGCACCAGATTTGTCACAAACTTGAAGCGATTCGAATTGGTTTTTTGGGTGATTTCTGACCATGTAAGGAGAAGATAATGGATTACAGTGTCTCGAATTAACTGGTCTGTGAGTTTGGAGGAGATGAGAAGGTCCTTAGCGGGTTAATGGTTTAGAAAGGAGTTAACTGGTTGAAGAGATGACCTAGAATTCTCACGACTTAGTTGGTCTTTTGGATCTATCGACTTAGGAATGTCTTGCAACCTCATCCGTCCACGACCTAATTTTTGGGTCGTGTTGATTTCTTGACGATTTAGGACTTAGGTCGTACGAGTGACTCAGCCCTTTAGATCCTTACCACAACTTATCCTTTAGGCCGTGACCATCTCAAGCCATAAGTCGTGAACGACTCAGCACTTAGCCTATTTTCCGTACCGAGTTGCTTCTTGTGGCTTAACCCTTGACCGACTCAAGTAAATGGGACCTAGGCTTTGAGTCGCGGCCGAGACAGGACTTCTGATTTGAAGCTTTTTCCTCTATGCACATTACGACTTACAGAACTTAACTTAACTCGTTGCATACCCCTTAGGCCGTGAACGAGTTGTCACAAGCATAATCCCAACTTGATTATTTAACTTGTATTACTGGACTGAATTGCCTAAACTCTGAATTGCCCAAACTTTAAATTGTTTGAACTTTGTTGCATTATTCCACAGATCCTGTTAACTTATAAGCTAACTACCTGCTGAAAATAACGACTACAGAAAACCAAGGCGAATATACTATCATTGACTGCCCACATCAAATGACAGATTAGTTGACAGAAGGTAATTAACTTAAACAAATTGTGTGAACGAAGTGCTTCAATTCATCGAATTCAAGTAGAGTATTAAAGCAACATTGAAATATCAATTGAAATCGACCGGTTTGCACCAATACTGCACTTGAACCCATTTCTTTTTAAATTAACAAGTCCTGAAATTTAGTAATCGATCAATTGTCGATTAGTTTAACTTTAGTTATATTTACTTGTCATTATTAGTTTTGCACAACACTTCACACTTTTTAGGAAACGTGTACCTTCACATTTGAATATCCAGTTGCTTGTGTAGAATGACTTCCCAGCAAGAAGAGATAACAGCACAGGCTCGAGTTGTCGCTCCTATTCCAGTTCCATTAATCAATCCTCCTGAAAGAGCCTCTTCTACTTTATCGTACAAAGTTTTTCGCCAATTGTGCGCTCAGTTTGGTATTGCTGAATCAGATGCCATTCTTCCTGATAAAACCAACACTCCTGACGTGGCGCCTTCTGGCTTTGTAACGGTCAATCGACAAATGTGCCTGAGTGGGGGCATTCCTCCTTTCAATGACTTTTTCCAACAACTTCTTCGTCAATTGGGCATCGCCCCATCCCAATTACACCCCAATGGCTATGCCATTTTAATGGGGTTGTGTGTACTGTTTAGGAGGACGCTTGATCGACTCCGAAGCTTTGACGAGATTTGCTTCCTATGATCTTTCACCAGGACTAAAGATCACCCCTCTATTACTGTCGTGAGAAGTGCTTGAAATCGTAAATTGATCGTCGATCTTCCTGACAGCGCTCATGGGTTTTTGACTCAATTTTTCTATGTTCGCTGTCCCCCGGGGTTTTACGCTGTATGGAGGGAAGGTAGTAAGATTAACCATTCTTACTTCGTTTGTTATCCGACTTTTGCGAGACTGAATTGCTAAGTGTTAACTCCGCTTCTTTTTTATTCTCAGCGCTCCCTCCTCCTTCTAGGGATCCCAGTCATAAGCCAACTTTCGAGAGGCTTAAGGCCGTGCCAGTTGAGGAGAGAGGCATTCAATTTCTGTTGAAAGACGAATTTTTGCATCAGTACGGACTTTTGCATACTTCTCGTTCTACACATCCTCATGAAATCCCAGACTCCCCGGCTAGAGCGTTGGATGCCCCAGTTTCTACCGACACATCCATACCAAAAGGACCTGCTCCCGAGGCTTCGCTAGTGAAGTGCTCCACTTCTGTTGATATTGCGGGGCCATCTGACAAACTTGCCCCGGTTATTGAGGAAGAGGAGCCTCAGGGATCTCCCCAACGTTCACAGAAATCTGGTGAAAAAGCTGAGAAAACCAGTCCTGTCAAGAAGAGCAGGGACGACACTTTCGAAGGACTGAGCGACCTCTTTGCCACCTCACAAGAGATCTTTAAAGATGATCCTATCACTACCGGGATTTCTACTTCAGTGGTCGAGGCTACTTCTACTCTGCAACAGACTCCATCGACTCAAGAGTTGACGCTAATTACTACACCCATAACTACCCCACAATTAAAGAGTGGTTTGTAGTTTGCCGCGCGTAGCTTGCACATCACACACTTAGAATCTTTTGGCACTTTTATGCTTCTGACTCTTTGTACTTTGACGAATTCTAAAGTTGTGTTTTTTCCAATTTCAGGTTCTTCAATGAAGCGAGGTGGCTCGTATTATGATGACTTCTAGCGATATGGGAGACGCGGCCAGTATGACTATAAGCATTATCTTCCTATTCACAGAGAGACTGATGAAGAGAGGGCCGCTCGGAAGGCTCGGGAAAGACATGCCCATGAAGAACGTTATGGAAGACCGGATGACCGATACGATTCTTCCCACAAAGAGGGTGACTCTCACAAACGCAAATCTCACGATGATAGAGGGAAGAGTCACATAACTGATGACTCGAGTAAACGGGCTAAAGTCAGTGAGGAACCAATGCCTGCAACTTCGGAAAAGATTACTGCCCCAACTTCTTCTTAGTCTCCTGCCCCCTCCCGCACTGATATCCAGGCGATCATTAACAGGCCTTCTTACCACATGGGACCAGGTCCGGCCACTCTCCAAAGTCGATTTCCAAATTGGTGCTTAAAAGGAGTTCGCTTTGACCTTGATCTGGTTCCCATAGATAAAAATGCTATGTTACGGAACCTTGATGCCGTTAAAGCTGACATTGAGAGGATGTCAAATTTGCAAAAACTTGTTGATGAGCTTCAGAGGGTGAATCGGGCCAATCTCGAAGCTATGTTAACCCTGGAGAATGACAAAACCGAATGGCAAAAGACCCTTGCGCAGCATGATGCGGAAATGAATAGCATTGCCGCCTACAACGAAAAACTTGAAGCGGAAGTGGAAAAACTTAAAGAAGAACTTGTTACTTCTTCCGCTTCCTACTCTCAAAAAGAAAATGTGCTTCAACAACAAGTGCGGGATGCCCATGCTGCACAAAGGGATGCCGAGGCCAAGGCTGATGGGCTGGAGCGAATTGTAGAGGGCTACCGTACTGATATTACTCAGTTACGAGGGCAAACTAGCTTTCAGTTTGCGAAAATTGAAAAATTGAAAGCTCAACTATCTAACGTCGAAAGAGAGCGAGATGAGGCTATTGCTGATAGAATTGCAGCTGAAGAAGCTCATGAAGCTACCAAAGCTGACATCGGCTCGACATTATTTGAATTTTATTTGCAAAGTGTGTTAGGGCGTGGCGGTCTTGCATTTCTGGGTCCCAAATATGAGGTTACCCTGGCTGAAGTATGGGAAGCCGCGCTTGATATGTTTAAAGGCACTGGGTACACTGAAGAGGAGCTAGAGGCGCACTACTTAGACTTCGAAGCCCGCGCAGCCCTTGCTAGAGGGAAGGAGCAACTTGCTAGATCGCGAGTTGAAATGATGGGGGAAGAGCATCAAGAAAAAGAAACAACTTTGACTGCCCCTGTCCCTCCTTCAACTTCAGTCAATGTTGACATTGTTGGTTCTAGCTTTCATACACCGATTCCTACCAAAGCTGATAATGAAGCCATAATTACACAAGCCATAAATGAGCCACAAGAGAGTGCGGAAGCTCATGACTACGAAATTGATGTGATACCACCAGCTTCTCCAGCTAACCCTAATAATGCTCAGGGGGACAACTTGCCAGTTTCCTACGGATTTGACGAGCTTCTTGATTATTTCTTGAATCTCGACGAGCCATTGTCTCCTCTTTTTGCGAGAATTACTGACATTTTTAACTTTTCCTTTGTAGAGAAAGTGCCGAGCGTCATTCAAACTTCTTCACCTCCGGTTACTGTTCCTCTGTCTCCCCCAATCACTCCTACTCCTCATCTGGGATCACAGGAAGAAATAATAGGTGCCCTTTGGGGCTTGGATGACCCAGCTGCTTCGCAAGAGCAAAAAGACGAAGGACTTGAGGGAGGTGAGATATCTCCGGAGCGGACTCCTTCTGATGACATAATTTTGTCTAAACTTGTTACTCCAGGAAGTGAATCTTCTTCAAAGAGGAGAAAGAAGCGCGGAACATCAAAGAGGAGGAGGAAGAGCATCATTGCTACTGAAGAGGAACCGGAAGTTGAACCAGTTGTACCTCCCTCTCCTTCTTCCCTTATGCCTATAGATCGACCCGAAAAGCTAACCATTCGGCCGGGTGAAGGGTCCAAAGGTGGCAAGAAGAAATGAAGATTCCAGTTTTTAGCTTTTTGTTTTTTGCACGTACTGGTCGGGGATTGTGCGGGTACCGGCCCCCGCTTTCTTTATCTCGAAACTTGTATCTGTAAGAAATTGTAATAGAATTGAATAAAATGATCCTTTGTTTGTACAAACTCTTGTTTGAATTTGAGAATGCATTTATTTTTTATTTTCGTACAAGTTTCTTTGCACGATATTGCAGTGAGCTTGTGGTATACTGTTCGAGCGTAATTTTACCGATGTAGTTATACCATGTTGCCACTATACCATAAGCTCGTTGCAATATTTTATATTTTGAGGAGACTTGTACTTTTATTTTGTAGAGAACAATTATTCTTCCAAGTATGGAATAATTTGTGGAGAATTGTTATTCCATACTTGGAGGAATATTATTTTGTCAAAAATAGAGTACAACTTCCTCTATATGAGTTTTTACGCTTTAACCTTCAAAGATTTCACTTTTTCTTGTGTGCATACACACATTCTTACTAAGTGAATTCTCTTATGCGATAAAGAGGGCCTCTGAAGGACACTTTAACTCCTTTTTAAAGTGTGCCTCCGAAGAGGGCTTTGGTCTCTGAGGAGAGGCATTCGGTCTCCATAGAGAAGCATTTTGCCTCCGAAGAGGGCTTTGGTCTCTGAGGAGAAGCATTCGGTCTCCATAGAGAAGCATTCGGTCTCCGTGGAGAAGCATTTTGCCTCCGAAGAGGGCTTTGGTCTCTGAGGAGAAGTATTCGGTCTCGTAGAGAAGCATTTTGCCTACGAAGAGGGCTTTGGTCTCTGAGGGTACCTCTGGGGAGAGGCTTTTTGTTTGATTGTGCCTCTGGGAAGAGGTCTTTTTGTTTCTGCCCCTTGGGGGAGGCTTTTATTTTTCCCTGTTTGCTAGGAAGCGGGCCTCCGAAGAGGGCTTTACTTTGTTTTGCATTTCAACTCTGGTGAAGTGGACCTCCGAAGAGAGGCTCTTACACTTCAACTCCTGGTGAAATGTGCCTCCGAAGAGGGCTTTATTTTGTTTGGCATTTCAACTCTGGTGAAGTGGGCATCCGAAGAGGGGCTCTTACACTTCAACTCCTGGTGAAATGTGCCTCCAAAGAGGGCTTTATTTTGTTTGGCATTTCAACTCTGGTGAAGTGGGACTCCGAAGAGGGGCTCTTACACTTCAACTCCTGGTGAAATGTGCCTCCAAAGAGGGCTTTATTTTGTTTGGCATTTCAACTCTGGTGAAGTGGGCCTCCGAAGAGGGGCTCTTACACTTCAACTCCTGGTGAAATGTGCCTCCAAAGAGGGCTTTGATTGCCTGGAAGTTACTCTCTCATGGTTGGAGGGTCATGACTCCTCCAATCTTTTTTGTTGAGTAGAGAACTTTCTTGTTTGCGGCATATGCCTCGTTAGAGGTCTTTATCCTCCGAAGAGTTGTGCCTCCGAAGAGGGCTTGTGCCTCTTTGCCGTTGATTCATGTTGGCGATCCCCGTTGTCCTTTGCAAGTGTTATCACTTTTTAGCTGCCAATGATTTCCCTTATCCAAAGAAGTATATTTCATAGTTAAGCAAGTTGGTGGTGGCAGACACAGGCTATTTAACTGGTTGTTTGTTTGCTCAAACATTTGCAGTTAGTTAGATATGGTCCACTTCTATCCACATCGCTCACTTTTGTTTGAAGCACTTCTTTTGTAGGATTTGAATATGGAATTTTTGAATGGCTCGGTGTTTGATTGTTGGATGATGTCAAGGATCGCTCAGTCTCGTGACGGGTAAGCTTTGTTTTTATGGCCTGCATTATTAAATCGACATTTTAGTAACACAGTTAACGTATTTTATATGTCGAAATAAAACAAAGCAGTTTATAATAGTAAGGAACACAAGAGTTATAGTGGTTTAGCCAAAAACTGGGCCTATATCCACTTTATAGCTTTTTGTTATTCGCTTGCTTTGCGATTGCTTTCAATAAAAGAATCATATATTTTGTAATTCTTTTACAATATTTCAATCCTCTTCAAGTAAAATATATGGTTGTCTGATAGACCCCATCCAATCCTCTTCAAGTAAAATATGAACACAAATGGTTGCTGTTCCAAGTTCTTGGAATTGGTTCTTCTTTGATAGTTGTGAGTTTGATTGATTATATTAGCAACTTCTTGGTGCCATCTTTAAGCATGCATCTTCTTCTTTTGCTGGCGGGTAGTTTTAACCAAAGAAACATACTCCAGCCAAATCACTATTTGTTTGCTTAGAGTACTTCTTATTTAGGATTCGACCCTGGAATTTTGTTGTTTAAAACTTGCTTTTGAGTGCTACCAAGGGTTGTTTGGTATTGCCTGCAAATTTAGATCGACATTCTTAGTGATACTTTCAGAGTACTTTACATATCGAAATAAAATAAGCGACTTGTAATAATAGAGAAAACAAGACTTATAGTTTCTATTATTTATTTGCCCTGTTTTTACAATAGCTTTTGATACAAGAATGATACATTCAGCACTCTTTTATAAATTTGTAACAAGGCGCTTAAGTAAAATATGCAAACAATTGCTGTCCCAGGCTTTTAGGAATTGAATCTTCGGCATGAGAGGACTAGATGGCAGCATCTTTCAGAATTGAAATCTCCTTTCACTTTGAGGATTTCCTTGAGGCATGAGCATGTCTTCCCGTCTCATCCAATTTTTTCCTGCCGGATGAGGGCTTGCCGTGATGACACTGATAATAGGCCCTTCATCTCACTGCGCTACAGTTCTTTTATATGAGCTGCATTGTTGAGCGGGAACTAGCTGCCCCTTAGAGGATGAGGAGAGGTCATTTCTATCTTTCTTCACATATTGTTGCAGTTCATTCCGCTTCAGCAATTCTTCAATCTCTTTCTTTAACTGGCGACATTGGTTAGTATCATGGCCAGGCTGATTGAGAAATTGACAGAATTTTCCATTGCTTGGCGCACCCCTCCCCATCAAAGGTGGTTTGGGGTACATGACAACATCTTTTGTTGCCAAGAAGATATTCTCCGGAGTATCAGTCAAGGGAGTGAAGTCGGAGGATTTAAAGCGCTGAGCTTTTTTCGAGACTTTCTGCTTTCTCCTACCTTCATTCTCCTTTTTCTGTTCGATCATATCCAGTATGTATTCCTCATCATTGTGAGGACTCCAGGGATAGTCGTCGACTATTCTTTCAAAAGTTCGCCTTGACAAACGTTCGTGGAGAGTTGGTCGGGGCCATGAACTTTCCGCTTGGGGGAATGTTCCAATGGTAATGCCAGTTGCCCGTTGAGGAGTATTCCATCCCTCCGAAACATGAGCCTCTTTGGCGATGGTTTTTATATCACTTTCTAGTCGTTGAACCTCCTCTTGCAATGCATTCATCTTGTCGAGTATCCTATTGCTCTGGACTTCCATGTGTTGATATAATCCATACACCACGGCGTCTAATTCAGCCCTTGTGACTCCAATACTAGAAGTTGTTTCACTTAGCGTGGGAAAAGCAATGGCATTGCTACAAGTACCTTCAAACCTCAAAAATTTACGTTTCCTTTCAGAAGTCATGATTTCTGTTAGACATTTGGTTCGGAGAAAAATCTTTTCCACAAGCTTTTGTTGAGCAATGGTGGAAGTTTTCCTGAGTTCAATCTTCTCAGTGAAAGCACCAAAAATGTTAACGCTCGAATTTGAACGCTAACACCCCGGTGTGTGAAGTGTAGTTGTGAAAGCACCACCCGATGATTCGGGAACAGAGTATAAGCAGAAAACCGCAGAAAAAGCAGTGAACAACAGCGATTTTATAATGGTTCGGCTAAATAGTTTGCCTACATCCACTTTGAATATCTTTATTGATGATTTCGTTACAAGTCGATACAATTCTTCCCAAGTACAATACACTTTGAATTACTAAACACTTTGAACGAGTAGCTTAAACTTCAATGCAAGTGAAAGTCTTCAAATCCATGTTGGATGTATGAGATTCCTTCTTGAAGTTGTTGGTAGCGTTCTACGTGCCTTGAAAGCTTTGAGTGTCGAGTCGGTTTGGAATGGAGCAGAGTATCGGTGCTTGAAAAGAATGAGCCAAAAAGTCCCTTTTTAGTTGGAGCTAGGGTCGTATTTATAGACATTTCTTGGAGTTAGGTCGTAACCCATACACGACTTATGATAAGTTGTAACTCGTAGATGACTCATGGAAGGTCGCGGCCGACCTACTGGGTTTAGCTCATGGCTTGGTCCAAAGTTATGCACCTATTTGAATGAATGATACAAGTTCTTAGTCGTTCACGAGTTAACCAAATGCAACTTCCTTTATGCTAGCATGAGTCATACACGACTCATCATCGGTCGTAAGTCGTCAACGAGTCATCTTATTACAGCATGGTATTGAACTTGTCTCCAAGTCTTAGATCGTGAACGACTTATCTGCAGTTATAAGTCAGCGGCGACTAAAGTGTTGTTAACTCTTCCTTTTAATGCTTTGAGTCGTCACTCCTTTAGGTCGCTAGGTCGTAACGTCTTTAAGTCGTGGACTTTCTTAAGTCGTGACATTCCCTAAGTCGTTTAGGTCTTAACCTGTTAGGTCGTTAGCTCCTTAACTCGTAAGCTTTTAACTCACAGGCTCTTTAACTTGTAGACTCCTTAACTCGTGGGCTATTTAACTCTTAGACTCCTTAAGTCGTGTACCTCCCCTGAGTCGTGACATATCTTAAGTCGCGGAGGCCTTAAGTCGCAGATTTCTCTGAGTTGTGAGTCGCTTAGTCTGTCAACTCATTAAGTCGTTCAATCCTTAAGCCGTAAACCGTTCACCTCCTTAAGTCGTAAGTTGCACAATTCTTTAACTCGTGCAACTCCTCAATTCGTTGAGTCGGCAATCAGTTGAGTCGTCATTCATTTTAGGTCGGCAACAAGTTAAGGCTGTTGAGTCGGTAATCATTGTGAGTCGCGAGCCTGGTTTGAGTCGCTTGAGCAGAGGAGTTAACAAATGTAAAAAATACTTATTACAAATATAAAGACAAAGTGTTTTAAACCTTTTATTATTATTATTCACATAGATTTATTTCCATCATTTTATTTTTATACAACTTTTTAGAGAGATGATTTAAAATGTAATTATCCACAAATTACAAAATATATTATACATATATATTACTTCTTTAAAATAAAAAAAAATTAACTTCAATTTATAAAACATTTACTTTTGAATTCCAAATCTATATATATACACATATATATAAACACACGCACACACCTATATATATATACATTGTAATATTAGAAAGCAAATAAATGTTAAAATATGGAGTTTTCAAATCTAATATGTTATTCAAAAAGGTTTATTTTTAAAATTTCAAATTTAAAAATTTATATACAATCAATCGATATTTATAAATGAGTAAACAAATATCTTTATATAAATATAAATTTTTTTCCAATCATAATTTATTTATTTTCCAAATCACTATTTTCAACATATATGTATTTGAATTTCAAATTCAAATTCCATATTAAAATCATATATATATATATATTTAGATTTCTAAATCAATTTCTTTATTTTAAAAACTTATAAATATATATATATATTCCCATAAATTTCAAATGAATTCATAATTAAATTTATAACTAGTTTATAATTCAAAATATTTATTTCTGAATTTCCAATTAGAAATTTTACTTAAAATAATATATATATATATATATATTTATATTAATAAACAAACAAATATTTATTTAAATTTATGAAATAACAAAATAATTCATTATTTAATTTCAAAAATTAGATTAATTACCAATTTAAATTTAGCTTAAAAATCAGGATCGTTACAGATTTCCCACCCTTAAGAAAATTTCATCCTCAAAATTTGCCAGGGAGACAACAGAGAATGGATACACAAAGATAGAGAAACAGTTTTCCAGGTCAAACTGAATATCTATTCTGCATTTGACTTACCAAATCAGAATATCACCAATAAATATGAGAACGAACTCATTTAACACTACATAAGATACTCGGGTCACTTGGTCTACGAATGTACAAGGGTATTGGTTAGTCCGAAGGATAACAGACCATTCGTAGCATATATTGAGACCCGGACAATAGATATGTGGATTTAGTCATCCATAATTTTCAAACACTTGGTATAAACTCCAAACTTAAATTGGAATACGCCAAAGTATGTATTAACTTGTCCCTCTTTGGACTTTGATCCACACAAGAAATAAAATTTCAAATTTGGGCTTTAACCGATATCATTTTAGTGGTACAATTCAAATTCAGCTTCATATTCTATTAACCAATTTATTTCATTAAAATTTCAATTTCGTTAAAGTTAAAACGAAAAGCTGATAACAAGAATATGAGATAGGAACTTATCTACACGATTCACAGGGCCACCATCACACCAAAGCTCTTTCTGTAGTTTCCGCGAAGCCATCAAAGAATGATGATCAAAGAGATTGATAGAAAATTGTTTTCGCTGTTGCAGGTATTGACCATTTGTAGTGGTACTTCCCTGTCCCCTATCTCGTCCTTTTCTTGTGCCCATACTTACTATCAGTGGATAGTAAGAGAATTTACTGAGGCATACAGATGGATATCTTAGGGATATACTCATTCTAGGGTATTCTTCACCCTATCTCTAATGAGTTACATAATGTGTTATACTCCTAAGCTAAAGTTCCAACCTTCAGCTCTGATACCAAATGTGACGACCAGAATTTTCGCGTTCGCGAATCGACACACGTACTTCACTTGTACTCGAATGCCGCAGATTCAAACGTTCGAATCCGATTCGCCGGAGCTTATAACACATTAAGTACAACAACACAGTGGAAGAAAATGAATATATAACATTGATACACAATAGTTGATACAATATCTTTATAACAATGATAAAATTTTGATCATTATCAGAGCCAAAAATAACATTGCAAAGAAAATCTCCATCATAGATCTCAAAGAGAGAAAGAAATATGCCTAAATCAGAAACTCCATCTCCAAAGCATCAATCCAGAAATAGCTCGATCTCCCAATCAATTTGTACTAAGCACGGTCAGTCATCCAAAGAGTGAAGAAGATTTCCAGAGACTGAAGGCTATTGAATCTACTCATACTATTTAATTACCTGAAAAGCCCAACTCTAGACTGCCCGTGTGGAAAATTGTGGGCACCCAGAGTTTAGGAAGGGAATAATAAACTCCGGGTCAGTCATGGGACTGGTATGAGCGAACAAAAAAGTTTATCTTTAATAAAACAATAAAGGAATTTAAAATTGAAGTCCGCAATGCTTTTTGGAAAATGAAACTAACATAAGGCCTCCCGCCACACACACCATGCAACGCAGAATTGGAGGAGATTTCTCCTTATGATAGTCAAAAATGCTTGATACGCGAAAACCATTTTAATATTATTATTAGTGCATAGGGGAAAACATTTCGAAAGTATAATATTAATCTTAGCCAACATAAAACATTTCTTCGTATGCCTACTATAGCTACCATGTTCAATAGCAGGTTACCGCCACATTCCATGGCAGGTTATACAACTAAAACCGTACAGGGCACGCATGTTTCTTTATATTTTCCAACAAATGGTCAGGGTAAGGAACTTCCTATTGCCACATGGGAGCGCCTCTGGAGGGACACCCCGAGAACTTACCCAACTCTCAGCCAACACAAGGCAGGTTTACTCCCTTCCTGGGAGTAACACCTAAGATATGCCATCCCCAGTCGTTTGCGACCTTTATCCGAGGTCGCTCAACACCAATAACCACAAAGTAATGTATTTGCAGTAACCACATAAGTTAAATATCTAGGTTCCATACCATGATACCACCCTTTTCCAAAAGGAATGGACATACCCTAGGGGCGCGACCCCAGTAACCTTCCCTCGTCTTTCCTGTTTCGACCATTTCCAAGGTGTGAGGTCCTGATGCAGTCTCGTCCAAAAAGCTACACTTCTTCACAAATCCTTGCTTTGATCAAAAAATGATAGTAGTGCTTCGTATGCCACATTACCAAATTGGGAATGTATCACTAGTAACCATCAACTACATAACCTCCGAGCTCAAACGTCTCAGAGAAGGGTGTTAAGCTAAGAGATTAAATCTCCGCCACCAAACAGAAATATATTTGATGGAAACCAGCTTTACATCTCAAAGTGTACTGTTAGACACGCATCCATGCAAGTCTGTTCCAGGTTTGAACAGAATCGAAGGCACTTCCAAAGAAGCCCTTGCAATCCAGATAATCCCTGATCACGTCCAGACTCCCCATCACAAAGGGTGATCAAATCTCTATACCGGGGGCCATTCGGTGCAAATACATTTGATGGGTTATCCTTTCCCTTTCAAAAATATCTGGTCTTTACCACCGGTCTTCAAATGCGATCCATAACGTCGTATCATTATCCGGAATGGGTTATATGACATAAAGGTCCTCTCCCGGCTAAACCGAATAATGAGCACAATATTTAAAAACATATGGATATTGGGATCTCAGTTAACTCACAACTTATTACCCCAAAATTTTCCTTCAAATGGTTTAAACAAATTACCATTTTAAATCTTTTTAACAAAAAGATTCACTTCACAAAGTCCACCCATCTTTCACAAAGATCCATTCACATTCTTTCAAAACAATTTCCCTTTCAAATTGGATTAACTCATCCGATCTTTAAATTAAAGATTTAATTTATAGCTTTCAAAACCATTCCCATTTCAAATTTTTTACATATAAAAGGTACACCATTTTAGTCTTCAATTTCAAAACAAGGTTCAACCATCTTTCACAAAGATTCATTCATAGTTTTCGAAACTATTTCAATTCCATTTCATGCTTGAAATCTATTAAACACAAATTGAAAATCCTTTTTATATGAAAGCTATTATTATTTGAAAACAATTTGTTTTCGTTCGGAAAAATCCGATTACATTTGCACAAGTTAAAGCCTTTTAAGTATAAAACTTGGGTTAAATCTAAATGCCCAAAATAATACTTTTAAAATGGTTTAAAACCCATAATTTCCTAATATAGAATTCAATTTCCAATCTTGAATTCAAATTCAAATCAAATCATTTAGATTTTCAAACTTTATCAAGTTATTCAAAATAACTTTTATCTTTAAAATCCCTTTTCCAAAAGCTTTTTATAATTAACCCAATTCCATTTCCAAAAATTATTTGAAATCAAAATTCAACTTTAAAACCATTTCAAAAATCTGTGATTTAACAAATTTCCTCATGCAATCCATATTTGCGTGTGTATAGTGTAGTCCAGGGATTTTACACAATAGTGCAACATCACCAATCATCACAGATTCAAGCACAGCAATTATAGATAAGTGGTATATTCCTATAACGCTTATCTTCCATTCACAGATCCATACATAAATAATATACACTTATCACAGATAAAATAAATTACATTCATCACGGCTTGAATTAAAACAATTCATATCACAAAGCATCACACAGTAGAGATATCAAACAATTCACGGCATTCAGTAGAATACAGTCATCCATAAGTAAGCTCAATTAATTATCTGATTAATTAAACTAGATAAATTATTTATGAATAAACTACTAATCCTGGTTAATTATCGTTGATTAATTACAATTTATTATAAATAATTATCCCTTAATTATTTGTTATTTAACCTTAATTTCTAAATTAATCAACCTTTAATTATAAATTAATCAATCTTAATTAATAAATCAATCAACCCTTAATCATAAAATAATTAATCTTAATTATCCTTTGATTAATTACCCTTAATAAATTAATTAATAAATTAATTAACCCTTAATTAATTACCATTGAACTAATTATTCTTAATCAAGCAACCATCCCTTAATTACCTTCAATTAATGAACCAATTAAATTTAACGGTTCTTTAATTACTTGATAAATCAACATTTAATCATTAATTAATTATCCTTAGTTACTTTCAATAAGTAATTATTTTGAAGTAATTAATTTCCTTTAATTATTTGTCATAAATTAAACTTTTCTTAATTAATCATCCTTTAATGTAATTACATAAAGTAATTATGTTTAATAACCTATTATTAATTAAATCAAGTAATTATACTTAACCATCATTAGCATATTTAAAACCATTTTATCTTTTTTAAAAAAACTTATCTGAATAATCTAAAGAATAGATTATATCATCATGTAAAATAACTTAATATCATCAAGTATAATTACAAATCTAAAACATCATTAAAAATAAAATATTATCCTTTAAATTAGTTTCTTCATTTAAACTATTAAATTTTAAATTTTTATTTTCAAAATAAACTTTAGTAAAAACAAAAATTATTAAATTTCTCAAACTGATTTGTTCAAACTCTTTAGACTCGAGACAATCTTGGGTAAGACTCGATAACACACTCGAATAACCCACGTCCCTCCATTTCTTCGAGAAATTTTTTTTAAACTTCGAACGAAAACCCAAGAAACTCATTCCCTTCTTCTTCCTCCCCTCAATGCTGACACACTAGATATAGGGTGCACGTGTACAGGTGGCCGACCCCCCTTCGACCATCGCCAGGACCGTCGGCCAGTCGCCAATCACCTCATCGACAACCCCGACCAATCAATACCCTCAAACTTGCCATGGTTCAAAATTGAGCACGATAGTGCTCAATTGGAACCAAACCACGCCTGAAAACCTCCTCGAACAACCTACGCCGTCCACCGATCCTTCCAAAACTCCGTCCACACCCTCACTGATCATCCCGCTACCATACCCCAATCTCTGGTGAAGCTCAATCACCCAGAGATAGCATGGCAAAGCAAATTCCGACCTCGACCACCCCAAGGTCTTCCTCCAGCCACCACCCCAAGGTCTCAGAACTTCGCAATCACCAGAATTCATCGAAAAACCCAATTCCCGACCATTGTTGATTTCTCTTCAAATTCTAAACTAAAAATCACAAATCTATTTCCAAATATCATTAAATTTAGGAATGAATTCAATCGTGAATTAGAGACTTGCAATCTACACAGTTGATATTCAACATTTTTGATTTCTTTCCACCGTGAATTTAATTTCCCGATAAATTGCTTAATAATCTTACATGTTTTTATTTTTAAAATTTGTAATACATTATTACAGTCAATTCCTTTTTAAATATCACATTTTATCATGGTTTGGATGAGGAGTTAGGAATTATTTTTGAGAAATTCCTAAGTGTGTTAAACAATAGAGGTATCCCTATGTAGATACACAGAGAAGCATCCATACATTTGTATATCCAAACAAAAAATGCATATCTACAACCGTACAAAGCATTTCCAGGTCATCATTTTCACTCATCACCATAAACGTTTCAAAATAAAGAAGGTGAAGTTTGCTTACCTGGAAGTATGGACAGAGAACCAACATTTGAGCCTGAAACCTGGAAATTTGGAATTGTTTTTATCCCTTGATCTGATCTTGGATTCTCAGTTTGAAGACTTAAATTTGATCTTTATATCATCATTTTAGCTTTGAACCTTAATCTGAAGCTTGCTTTCATAATTGCTTGATGTTCTGATCTGAACTAATTTTTGGGTTGAATCTTTATTCTGTTTTAATGATTTGAATTAAGTTGAACCGAGCTGTTTGAAATTGAATTCATTTGAAACTTGGGATTGTTTTTGATTTATTGTTTGAATAAGTTTTTGATTTTAACTTGATGGTTTGTGGTTTTCGTTTGTTTTCCTGATTTGTAGATCTTCTGAAATGAAAAAGAAAATAGAGAGTGGAAGTTAGTATATATAACCTGAAAATCATAAAAAAAAATAGAAGAAAAAAAATTAAAAAGTTTGACACTTGTTTATTAAACCTTTTCATGCTAAAGTAAGCTTACATTTGTTTAAACCTTTTATAATTATTTTACATTTGTAATTTTTTCCATGTATAAATGTTTATAAAATCTTTATGCTATTTACTTTCTAATTTAAACATTTATCTTATGGTTTTAATATAAATTTATATTATATTATTATGTTTACAAATGCACAAACTACTTATTACAAATATAAAGGAAAATTGTTTTAAACTTCTATTATTATTTATTCACATAGATTTATTTACATTATTTTATTTTTATAAAACTTTTTAGAGAGGTGATTTAAAGTGTAATTATACACAAATTACAAAATATATTATACATATTTATTAGTTCTTTAAAATATAAAGATTTTTAACTTTAATTTATAAAACATTTACTTTTGAATGCCAAATCAATATATATAAATATATACCTATATATATACATTGTAATACTAGAAAGAAAATAAATTTTAAAATATGGAGTTTTCAAATCCAATATGTTATTCAAAAAGGTTTATTTTTAAAATTTCAAACTCAAAAATTTATACACAATTAATTTGTATTTATAAAGGAGTAAACAAATATCTATTTATAAATATAAATTTTATCCCAATCATAATTTATTTATTTTCCAATTCATTATTTTCAACATATATGTATTTGAATTTCAAATTAAAATTCCGAATTACAATCATATTTATATATATATTTAGATTCCCAAATCAATTTCTTTATTTTAAAAACTTATATATATATATATATATATATATATATATATATATATATATATTCCTACAAATTTCAAATGAATTCACAATTAAATTTTATAACTAACATATAATTCAACATATTTATTTCATAATTTCCAATTAGAAATTCTATTTAAAATTCTATTTATATATATATTTATATTAATAACCAAACAAATATTTATTAAAATTTAGAAAATACCAAATTAATTCATAATTTAATTTCAAAAATTAAATTAATTACCAATTTAAATTTAGCATAAAAATGGGGATCGTTACAAAAGTTCTCTCCTGGCTAAAGAGAATAATGAGCGCTAGTTTCAAAACCATATGGATATATTAGGATCTTCGTTAAGTCACAACTTTAAGCCCAAAACCTTTCTTCTTGAATGATTTAAATTTTTTTCCACTTTTGATCTTTTAAATAAAAGATTCACCCTTAAAGATCCTCCTAAATTTTAAAACAAAGTTCACCAAATGTTTGACAAAGAAAACTTTCAAAACAATTTCCATTTCATACTTGAAATCATTCCCACAAAAACTGGAAGTTCTTTTGTTATGTGAAAGCCATTATCATTTGAAAACAAATGCTTTTCATTTCGGGAAAATTTGATTAATTTTGCACAAGTTATATCCTTTTAAAGGAAATCAACGAACGGTCGTATCCTCGGCAAGTTCTATTTGAATTAAATTCAAATTTCGAAAATTATTTATTCAACATATTTTAAAATGCTTTAAAATCCATATATATATATATATATATTGTATAACTTGTATAACCCCTTCAAATCATAATTTCCAAAATAATTTCAAAACTTAAATAAGATATATTATATCCAAACTAAATTTTAATTTCAAACTTCCTTTTCGAAAGATTTTCATATTCACCCAATTCCTTTTCCAAAATCATTTGGATTCAAATTTCATCATTTCACCATTTTGAATAAAATAATATTAAATTCAAAATATCTGTGACTTAACTGATTTCCTCTTGCAACCTATATTTGTGTGTGTGGTGTAGTCCAGAAGTTTTACACACAATAATAACATATCACAACCATCATCAATTCAAGCACAATAATATCGGTAAGCGGTATAATCCTATAATGCTTATCTTCATTCACGGATTCACAGATAAATATGTAAATTGAACACAGATAAATAAATCATAGTTCACAGCTTAATTCACACAATTCATATCACAGAACATCACACAACAGGGATGTCAAACAATTCGAACATTCAATACAATTCAATCAACCATAAGCAAGATCAATTAATCACTTGATTAAAATTAAATTAATTAGATTTATTACTTATAAATAAATTACTAATCTTGGTTTATTAACATTAATTAATTACAAACCATTTTTAGTTAATTATCCTTTAATCATTTATTAATTAACCTTTAATAATAAATTAAATTAACCTTTAATTATAAATTAATCAACCTTAATTAATAAATCAATCAATTTTTAATCATTAAATAATTAATTTTTAATTATTTAATTATCCTTTGATTAATTATCCTTAATTACAGTAATCAATTATCCCTTAATTAATTACCATTTAATTAACTATCCTTAATTAATTACAATATGTGATTATCCCTAATCACTTATATTAATTAACCAAAAATCAATTACATTGAGTAATTATCCTTTAATCACTTGATTAATCAACTTTGATCATTAATTAATTACTTCTAATTAAGTAATTATTTTTAAGTAATTAATTACCTTTAATTACTTACATTAATTAATCTTAATTAATTAATTATCCATTATTATAATTACACAAATTAATTATCCCTTAATTACATTTAGTAATGAGATCTTTTATTAGTTAGATTAAAAAAATTATACTGAATTAATCTCATTAAGTAATTATCCTTTAATTACTCATCATTAATTACTTAACTCATGATTAATTAATCCTTAATTAATACTTAATTATCCTAATTAAGTGATTATCATTGAATTTCAAAAATAACCCATTTATCTCAATTAAATACTTAATTACATTCATGATTTATTTGATAAACCTTCAAAATTTCATTAACAAATGGATTACCTAAAGACATTTAAGTTAATCCATAATTGAAATCATTTCCTTAATTAAGTACATAATTACAATATGAAATTTATTTAAAATAAACTTTAAAATAAAGGAGATATATATATATATATATATATATTAAAAACACTTTAACCTTAATAAATTTAAAGTAATTTGTTTAAAACCTTTACTAAACCCATGAACTTAATTAGGTCATTTATTATTTAAAAACAATGGGTAAAGAAAATTGTTTAATTTAAAATTTTGATTTGTTTTAAGATTTAAAACTGCCATTTCAAATACTCAAGACCATCCCGAAACAAACCCGACCCCAGACCCGAGTTACTCCTCCCGCTTCATTACTTCGGGCCAACACGAAATCATCCCAAGACCAACCCGTGCAACTTCCTTTCTTCCCAAATTTCACAAACAAACCCATATTTCCCTGATACTCATGCGCATGCACCAGAACTCCGGCCACCTTCGGTCGACCTCACCACCATCTATAAGTCGCCGATGACTATCCCAAACAAACTGACCTCCCAGAATCGCCGATATCGCTGGCGATCGAAATCGAGCTATTGACCACATCCTGGAACCCAACTGGTCACCAAAATCTACCTCGTTCCACCAGCCAAGATCGCCAGAGGCCACGCGAACCATACTAGAGCTTCGCTGGACTTCCCTCTTTCCTTTTCCCTCAGACCGGCACAACCCGATGCATTGTCGACGATGATACGATCTCACAAAACCCATCCAACCCAAAAAGCACTTAAACTCTAAATCCTTGTCGTTCTATCAATCTGATGATCGAGAAATATTTCAAGCATTTTTCTCGAGCTTGACTCCAATCTGGCCTCCTCCAATAGAGACCCCAACCACCCTGAGTTCACTGGTCACCAAAAATAGCCCAAACTCCCAAATCCGATCAACTACAGATATCTCTCTCTATCCCAAACTAAAAATTATGACTGAACTTCTAAAATTCATGATTTTTGATAATAAAATAGATTATACACCTGAAACAATGAATTATTTAAGCCAAGAATTTGATATGTTTACCATTTCCACTGTCTTTCTTAATTTCCAGATAGTTTATAAACAAAACTTGCTTTAAACTATTTTTAAATCTTATTTTATGTTTAAACAAACATAATTTGTTAAACACTAAAGTCTATCAGAGATTAGTTAAAGAGATTTTGAATTTTCTTGAATTTGTTTTAAAATCTGTAACTTGAAATAGAGGTATACATATGTACACAGACACATATACACAGTCATATATATACACATACCGGCATATTTACACCCATGCAAACATATTTCACAACATACATCCAATATTGATCACATGCAAACCAATATATGTATATATATATATATACATACATACATACATATATATATATATATATATAAGTTTAAGAGTTTGCTCACTTGGAATGTCGAAACAGAGAACAGGTTGAGTTTTAAATCTCGAAATGGCTTTTGATCTGGAATGATTTGCTTTTTGTTTATTACTGAGACGATCTAAATTTGTTTTTAACTTGAAACTAGACTTGCTTTGCTTTGATGTTGAATTTTGTTGCTTCAATATTTTAAACTTGAACTTCCAGGTCTTTGAAAACTAGAAAATTCTTTGTTTTAATTTTTTCAGGTCTGATTTTTGAATCTGATCTTTGATTGAGTTTGATTTGAATCTTTTCTTTGATTATGTTGCTTTTGTTTTAATTTTTCTTTCCTGGTTTTGTTTTTCCAGGTTTTAGATTTTGAGTTTGATTAAGAAAAAAATAAGAAGGGAATTATAGATGTATATATGCTTGTTTTCCCCTTTTATTTATTAAACTTTTGAAATGAGAAAGAAAATTAGAAATAGGACACTTGTTTAATGCATGCTAAATCAACTTACAAATGTTGAAAGCATGTTCTAATTTTTCTACACTTGTATTTTTCATATTACATGGTTTACATTTGTAAATTTTCATGTATTTATATTTGTATGTATTTTCCAATTTAGTTTTATATTACATTTCTTTTTATATTAATATTGGTTTTGTATTCATATATATATATATATATATATATATATATACAAACCATTATTTATTTATGTATAAATGTAAAAGAAAGTATTTTAAAACCTTTTATTGAATCTTATTTTAATTAAACTATAATATCTTTAAATAAATATTCATCTATATACATTTCTTTTAATATAACTTTAAAGGATTTGATTTTAAAATTTAATTACACCTTAATAAATAGGCATACATATATATGTATGTATATGTATGTATTAGAATTTTTAATCCTTAAATAGTTTATCTGAAAAATTATTATATTAAATTCAAATCATGATATATATATATATATATATATATATTAACATTAGAAAACAAATTTCTATTAGTTTATAAAGTTTTTAAATCCAATTTATTTTTAAGACATTCATTTTTGAATTCCAAATCAAAATTATTTTTAGAAATATATATTTTATTCCATCCACAATCTATTTATTTCCAAATTTTTTCAAATTAATTCACAATAATCCAAAAATAATATTAATTATCAAATTTAAATCTGTCTTAAAAACGAGAATGTTACAGATTTCCCTCCTTAGGAAAATTTTGTCCTCGAAATTTGCTAGACAGGGAGACAAACAAAGAACAGAAAAAGAAACGTTTTACCACATCAAACTGAAATATTTCTTCTATATTTGGCTTACTAATCAGAATATCAATAAATACGAAATCGAACTTATACGATACTTCACGAAATATTCGGGTCATTCGGTCTACGAAATATTTAGGGGCATTGGTTAGTTCAAAGGAATAACTAACCATTCGTAGAATATATCGGGACCCTAAAGAATAGACAAGCGGATACAATTCAATTTAACTTCATATTTTGTTAACCAATTTATCTTAAATAGAATTTCAAATTCATTAATGTTTTAAAAATGAAAAGCTGATAAGAACTGATGAAGAGAATACGAAATAGGAATTAGAAATCTTTCATTCGCAGGGCTACCACCACACCAAAGCTTCTTCTTGTAGCTGCTATGAAGTTATCGAAGAATTGATATCGGATGATGATCAAAGAAGATTGATAGGAAAAGTTGTTTCCGTTGTTGCAGGGTATCGACCATTTGTAGTGGTACTTCCCTGTCCCCTACCTCGTCCTCTTCTTGCGCTCATACTCACTATTAGTGAATAGTAAGAGAATTTACTGGGGTATTCGGACAAGTTCTAGGGCATATATAACCCTATCTCTAATGAGTCACCTATTTTTTTATACTACTGAGCTAAAGTTCTTACTCAACCTTCAGCTCTAATATCAAATGTGATGACCCGCACTCCAACCTTCAAAACTCGCACCCGATACATCACCCGTAACTGAATGTGGAAGATTCGAACATCGAAGTCCGTATTGCTGGAGCTTATAGCAAATTAAGTAAAACAACACAGTGGAAAAAGAAATGAGTATCATTGATACAACAATGGATATGATATCTGATACAATATGATACAACATGTGCCCAACACTGTCAGAGCCAAAATGCACAACAGCGGAAAACACAGCAGCGGAAAGATAGCACAAACATAGGCTCCAAAAGAATCCAACATCCATCCTACGACTCCATCTCCAATGCTTCAAAACCAAATAGCTCAACCCAAATGCTTCACAGACTCCAATCCAATAAGCTCGAACCACCATCAATGCTGAACATGTAACAAACTCGGTGTATAATGCGATTACCCAACCATAGATTCCAAAGATTACCAAAAACTATGTCTACTAGCTAATTATATGAAAATATGACTCTAGGCTACCCGTGTGGAAAATTGTGGGCACTTAGAGTTTAGAAAGGGAACAACAAACTCCAGGTCAGTCATGGGACTGGTGTGAGCAAAAAAAAAAGTCGTTTGAACAAAACAAACATAAAAAAAGTAAGAAGAAATCCGTAATGCTTTTTGGAAAATGAAACTACCATAAGGCCTCCACCACACACAATGCAAACGCACAATTGGAGGAGATTTCTCCTTATGATAGTCAAACATGCTTGATATGCAAAAATCCTTTTGATATTATTATTAGTGTATAGTGGAAAATATTTCGAAAGTATAATATTAATCTTAGCCATCATACCACCATTATGGTATACCTACTATAGCTACCATGTTCAATAGCAGGTTACCGCCACATTCCATGGCAGATTATACAACTAAAACTGTACAAGGCTCATATTGATTTGTTTGGATATCCAACAAATGGTCAGGCTAAGGAACTTCCTACACCACATGGGTACGCCTCAGGAGGGACGCCCCGAGAACTTAACCAGCTCTCTGCGAACATAAGGCAGGGTTACCTCTTTAACCAGGTAACTAATTATCATGAATATGCCATCCCCCGATCGTCACCGACCTGTATCCCGGGATTCACTAACAAATTGCAACAACCACATAAGTTAAATATCCGGGAACCATACCATGATATCACTTTTTATCCAGAAGGAAAATGCACATACGCTAAAGGACACGACCCTCATAACCTTGCTGCATTCTTCTTGTTTTGACCATTTCTGGGGTGTGAGGTTCGACGAAGTCTCGTCCATAAAGCTACGCTTTTCACAAAATCCACGCTTTGATCAACAAATGATCAGCAACACTTAGCATGACACATTACCAAATTGAGAATATATCACCAGTAACCATCAACTACATAACCTCTGAGCTCATACGTCTCAGAGAAGGGTGTTAAGCTAAATAAATTCTCCGCCACCAAATAGAAACGTATTTGATAGAAACCAGCATTACATCTCTAAGTGTAATGTCAGACATACATCTATACAAGTCCGTTCCGAGTTCGGACGGAACCGAAGGCACTCCAAAGAAGCCTTTGCAAATCCGGGTATCCACAATCCCAATCGGACTCCCCATCACATATTGAGATCTCTATACCGGCGCGATTCAGTGCAAAGACATTCGATAGGTAATCCTTTCATCCTCGAAAATACTCGGTCCTCACCGTCGTCTTCACATGCTATCCATTTCGTCGTACCATTATTCGAAATGGGTTTTATGACATAAAGTCCTCTCCCGGCTAAACCGAAAAATGAGCGCTAATTTTAAAACCATATGGATATATTAGGATCTTAGTTAAGTTACAAATTTAAGCCCAAAACCATTCTTATTGAATGGTTTAAATAAATTTCCACTTTTAATCTTTTAATTAAAAGATTCACCCTTGAAGATCCTCTTTAATTTGAAAACAAAGTTCATGAAATCTTCAACAAAGAAAGCTTTGAAAATAATTTCCATTTCATACTTGAAATCTTTTCCACAAAAAACTGGAAGTTCTTTTGTTATATGGATGCCATTATCATTTGAAAACTAATGCTTTTCATTTTGGGAAAATCCAATTAATTTTGCACAACTTATATCCTTTTAAAGGAAATTAACGAACTGTCGTATCCTCGACAAGTTTTATTTGAATTAAATTCAAATTTTCAAAATAATTTATTCAACATATTTTAAAATGGTTTAAAATCAGTATATGTATATTGTATAACTTGTATAATCCCTTCAAATCATAATTTCCAAAATAATTTCAAAACTTAAATAAGATATATTATGTCCAAACTAAATTTTAATTTCAAACTTCATTTTCAAAAGCTTTTCATATTCACCCAATTCCATTTCCAAAACCATTTAGATTCAAAATTCATCGTTTCACCATTTTGAATAAAATAATATTAAATTCAAAATATTTATGACTTAACCAATTTCCTCTCACAAACTATATTTGTGTGCGTGGTGTAGTCCAGGGGTTTTGCACACAACAATAACATATCACAACCATCATCAATTCAAGCACAATAATATCGATAAGCGGTATAATCCTATAACGCTTATCTTCATTCACAAATTCATATATAAATATGTAAATTCATCACAGATAAATAAATCACAGTTCACAGCTCAATTCACACAACTCATACCACAGAAAATCATACATCAGGGATATCAAACAATTCAAACATTCAATACAATTCAATCAACCATAAGTAAGATCAATTAATCACCTGATTAAAATTAATTTAACCAAATTAATTACTTATAAATAAATTACTAATCCTAGTTTATTAAAATTAATTAATTACAAACCATTTTTAATTAATTATCCTTTAATCATTTATTAATTAACCTTTAATACTAAATTAAATTAACGTTTAATTATAAATTAATCAACCTTAATTAATAAATCAATCAATCTTTAATCATTAAAACATTAACCTTTAATTATTAAATTATTCTTTGATCAATTTTCCTTAATTATAGTAATTAATTATCTCTTAATTAATTACCATTTAATTAATTATCCTTAATTAATCACAATAAGTGATTATCCCTGATCACTTATATTAAATAATCACAAGTTAGTTACACTGAGTAATTATCCTTTAATCACTTGATTAATTAACTTTAATCATTAATTAGTTACTTTTATTTAATTAATTATCTTTAAGTAATTAATTACCTTTAATTACTTACATTAATTAATCTTAATTAATTAATTAACCTTTATTGTAATTACACAAAGTAATTATCCCCCAATTACATTTAGTAATAATCTATTATTAATTACATTTAGTGATTATACTTAATTAATCACATTAAGTAATTATCCTTTAATTACTCATCATTAATTATTAACTCATGATTAATTAATCCCTAATTAATACTTCATTGCCCTTTAATTAAGTGATTATCATTGAATTTAAAAAATAACTCATTTATCTCAATTAATTACTTAATTACATTCAAGTTTTATTTGATAAACCTTTAAAATTAATTATCATTAACACATAGATTACTAAAGACATTTAAGTTAATCCATAATTAAAAACATTTCCTTAATTAACTATATGATTACAATACTAAATTTATTTAAAATAAACTTTAAAATAAAGGACATATATATATATACATTAAAAACACTTTAACCCTAATAAATTTAAAGTAATTTGTTTAAAACCTTTACTGATCCCAAGAACTTAATTAGGACATTTATTATTTTAAAAAAATGGGTTAGGAAAGTTGTTTAATTAAAATTTTGATTTGTTTTAAAATTTAAAACTACCATTTCAAATACTCGAGATCATCTCGAAACAAACCCGACCCCAGACCCGAGTTACTCCTCCCACTTCATTACTTCGAGCCAACACGAAATCATCCTCGAGACCAACCCGAGTAACTTCCTTTCTTCCCAAATTTCACAAACAAACCCATTTTTCCCTGACACTTGTGTACGTGCACCAGAACTACGGCCATCTTTGGTCGACATTACCAACATCTATAAGTCGACAACGACCATTCCAAACCAACTATCCTTCTACAATCCCCGATATCGCCGGCAATCAAAATCAAGCTATTGACCAGATCTTGGAACCCAACCTGGTCACCAAAATCCACCTCGTTCCACCAACCAAGATCGCTAGAGGCCATGGGTACCATACCTTAGCTTTGTCGGACTTCCCTCTTTCCTTTTCCCCCACACCGGTGCAACCCGATGCAACTTCGATGACGACACAGCCTCGCAAAACTCGGCCAACTAAAAGAGCTCTTATAGATCCTTGTCGTTCAATCAATCTGATGATCGAGAAATTCTTTGAGCATTTTTCCCTAGCTCGACTCACCCTGGCCTCCTCCAATAGAGACCCCAACGACCCCGAGTTCACTGATTACTAAAAACTGCCCAAACTCCCAAATCTAATCAACTACATGTATCTCTCTCGATCCCAAACTAAAAATTATGATTTAACTTCTAAAATTCATGGCTTTTGATAATAAAACAGATTATACACTTGAAATAATGAATTATTCAAGCCAAGAATTTGATATGTTTACCATTTCCACTGTCTTTCTTAATTTCCAAGTAGTTTATAAACAGAACATACTTTAAACTATTTTTAAATATTATTTTATGTTTAAACAACCATAATTTTTTTAAATACTGAAGTCTATCAGAGATTAGTTAAAGAGATTTCGAATTTTCTTGAATTTGTTTTAAAACCTGTAACTTGAAACAGAGATATATGTCCGTACACAGACACATATACACAGTCATATATATACACATACAGGCATATTTACATCTGTGCAAACATATTTCACAACATACATCCAATATTAATCACATGCAAAGCAATTTATATATATATATATATATATATATATATATATATATATATATATATTATAGGTTTAGGAGTTTGCTCACCTGGAATGTCAAAACAGAGAACAGGTTGAGTTTTAAATCTGGAAATGGCTTTTGATCTGGAATGATTTGTTTTTTGATTGTTTACTGAGATGATATGAATTAATTTTTAACTTGAAACTGGACTTGCTTTGCTTTGATGTTGTATTTTGTTGCTTTAAGATTTTGAACTTGAATTTACAGGTTTTTGAAGACTGGAAAAATCTTTGTTCTAATTGTTTCAGATCTGATTTTTGAATATGATCTTTGATTGAGTTTGAGTTGAATCTTTGTTTTGATTATGTTGCTTTTTTTTTTAATTTTTCTTTCCTAGTTTTGATTTTCCAGGTTTTACATTTTGAATTTGGTTAAGAAAAAAATGAGAAGGGAAGTATATATGTATATATGCTCGTTTTTCCCTTTTATTTACTAAAATTTTAAAACGAAAAAGAAAATTAGAATTAGGACACTTGTTTAATGCATGCTAAATCCACTTACAAATGTTTAAAGCATATTGTAATTTTTCTACACTTGTATTTTTCATATTACATAATTTACATTTGTAATTTTTCATGCATTTATATTTTGATGTATTTTTCCAATTTAATTCTATATTACATCTCTTTTTATATTAACATAGGTTTTATATTCATATATACATGCAAACTATATTTTATTTATGTATAAATATAAAAGAAATTATTTTAAACCCTTTTTATTAAATCTTATTTTAATTAAACTATTATATCTTTAAATAAATATTCATCTATATACATTTCTTTTAATATAACTTTAAAGAATTTGATTTTAAAATTTAATTATACCTTAATAAATAGGCATACATACATACATACATACACTCACACACATATATATATATATATATTAGAATTTTTAATCCTTAAATAGTTTATTTGAAAAATTATTATATTAAATTCAAATCATGACTTTCAAATCACAGTGTGTGTGTGTGTGTGTATTAACATTAGAAAACAAATTTGTATTAGTTTATAAAGTTTTTAAATCTAAATTATTTTTAAGACATTCATTTTTGAATTCCAAATCAAAATTCTTTTTATAAATATTTATTTTATTCCATCCACAATCTATTTATTTCCAATTTTTTTCAAATTAATTCACAATTAATCCAAAAATTATATTAGTTATCAAAGTTAAATCTGGCTTAAAAATTGGAATGTTACATAGCATCAGTATTAAGGGGCTCTATTCTCCCATTAGAAGCGGTGAAGGCATTCTTCCTATTGGAAAAGGAGAGAAAACCCCTATGAGCAAGGCTGTAACTACTGATCTGTCGAGGGGACACTAGGACACTCACAATCACGTGCACTTTACCACAAAATCCCCATCCACCTTTTGTATAATGGTCACTTATACATTTTTGTTTGATTTTTGTAGGTGTGATGTCTCAATCCCAAGATTTTGATTGCTTCAGGTGCTCCTTGACGCAATATGGATCACCCCATGATTCAGAATCGAGTAAGCGTAGAGAGACTGATGAAGGCCGAGAATAAAGTCGTCGTTCGAGGGAATCTTAATCTTCCAAACATAAGTCCCAGTTTCGGTCGTCCCATTAGGAAGTTCAACCTAATCATCCTGTGCATAGTGGCTATCAGACCTCTTTCCATGGTCCTCAAGTTGCCGTAATACCTGACCAATATTCTGGTTCATCTAGCTCCAAGAAATCCTGCGACCGCAGGTTGAACAAACATCTAATCATTACTTCTGATCCATCTTTGCTGATTGTAGCTCCCAAAGCTTCCACAGTAAAAAAAAATTGCCGAACATAATGTAAATTTTTCAAAGATTTGTTTCAACGGGCTTAAGTTCCTCCCTCCATTCATACAATCCTACGAAATGCTAAGGCAGGTTCGCTTACATGCATGAACGATGTTTTTGTGCAACATGAATCATTTCGGCATTTAGCAGAGAAGATCTTCGAGGTGTCTATTGAGAGACAACATGAAATCGATCGTTTCAAGCTAGATGCGATCCATGACAAAGATATATTAAACATCAAGACGCCGAGGTATCGAATTAGACGATGAAGTTGAACAAGGCAGAAAAAAGTACTTAGGAAACATTTGAGGTAGTGAGTCATTTACACTACAACAAAACAGCCCTTTTACAACGGGCAATACCTGTTGTAATATGGATTTGGCCACGGGCATGCGCTCGTTGTATTAGGCCTCGTTGTAATAAGTCGACCGTATTTTACAATGGGCAATAAACGTTGTAAATACTCATTGTAATACACCTTTTTACAACGGCCATCGGCCCTTGCGATAGACTGTATGACAACAACTGATATAGCCCGTTGTAATAGGCTATAACACAACTGACATAGCCCGTTGTAATAGGCTATAACACAACTGACATAGCCCGTTGTAATAGATGATATTGCAACGGTTTCTGACAGTTGCAATATACTACCTTTGCAACAGGCTCATTTAGTTCAATAAATAATATATGAGATTCACTAAAGAGTCTCAACTATATTTGTTATGTTAACAACTGAAATAGAAACGAAAATGTATAATTATCGGAAAAAAAGGCTTGGAAATAAAATGAAATGACATGACAGGCAAGATCTGAACTAGATATATGAAATGAAATAGAGTTGGAGCATGTAACTATGTAAGTATAGCACATAGCACAAGAACAACAAACGAATAATAAGAAAATTACAAGTTTGAGTCCAGCTTACATCACAAGAATAGCGAATGAATAATAAGAATTCTTTGACATTATAGGTTACATAACAACAGCAAGCATTAAAAACCTTCTTCTTCCTCCTCGTATTGTTTGACATTTTCTGAAAATAAAAAATAAGAATTTTTCAGTTTGTCGATAACACTGAAATGGACTGAGTATGAACAAGTTAAGCCATGCTATGTACAACGCAATGGTGTACACTATCATATCTAATTTAGTTGTCTAAACTGCATCGTCCATGTTCATTTTCATTTTGAGCTTAAAGCAAAACTCAATAATGTTAAAAACTCTGTCAAGATTTGGACACGCGACCAATTTGGTATTGGATCAAAAAAATTCATAAACTTAGCTTGCTTCTCAATAACATTCTTCGGATCTCTTTAATAATCCCTCTGATTTGCTAGTTTCTATATTAGAACATCAAACTAATAATCTTCTTAACAAGGCTGTGCAGGATGAGATTGACATATCGAAAGAGAAGCTAGGAAAAGATTTTTTGATGTGATAGAAACACTGAATTCTTTCACTCATCACTTAAAGTGAAAAATACGAATTCCAGGATTCACACTGTAACTCATATGCAAGGCCAAACTCATAAAGATCAGCATTCCATCAGTCAAGCATTACTTAATTACTTCACTACCTCTTTTAACACTAATATGAATGATTCTGTCACTATATCTAATATCCAGCATTATGAGCTCCCTACCATTAATCAAACTGAAGCCTCTACCCTTATACCCCAAACTACAAATAATGAAATTAAGGATGCTCTCTTTAGTCTTAACTCTACAAGATTGGTAGGCCTGATTGTTTTAACTCTTTATTTTTTAAATTTACATGGCCTAATATCTTGAATATTTTCTGTAAAGCTATTCAGCACTTTTTCATTTCCAACAATCTTCTTGGTGGAATTAACTCAACCAATCTTGCTCTAATCCCTAAAGTTGAGTTCCCCAACCGTGTTCAATAAGTTAGATCTATTGCATGTCGTTTAGTTATTTACAAACGCATCATAAAAATTATTGCAATAACACTCAAGCCTATCCTCTCAAGAATCATCTCTTCTAACCGGTAGCATTTTTACATAATAGGAATATTCTTAATAACATTTATAAACACATGAAATCTTGAAGGGATACAACACTAAGAATACCATCCCAAGATGTATGTTGAAACTTGATATTCAAGAGGCTTTTTATTCTCTAAATTAGCTTTCTTTAATCGTCATCATGATCAAAACGAAAATTTCTACATGGAAGATACTAACTATGTGAAAACAGCGATGATGGAGATGGACACATCGTCCCTGGTTTCCTCATCATCCGCTTCTTCCACATACTCATCATCATCCGGTGTTTCTCTAGAAGATCCATCTATTTCCACCTGTTTTACAATTGATAAAGACATAAAATTAGTGGGAACTAAAGATTCAAAAAAATTAGAAGGAAGATAGTGAAAAAGAAAGTATCACAAAAATAAAAGAGGTGAACAATAAATAATAAATATATATCTTAGAAATAACTAGATAATTTACTATATTCAAATAATATATTCTATATGGTAAATAACTAATTTCTCAATATTTTATAATAATAATTTAATATGTATAAATAACATTTGAAAACTTATTTCTTTCTTTTAAAACCCAACATTAAAACTAAAATTTTCACATATTAACTATGATTTGATACTTACTTGATATGTATAGATTTTAAAATATCATAAAATACAGTTTGATAATCAAAATATCAAATGAAAATTCACTTTATTTAAATGTATATACATGCACAAACAAAAACTTACTTATACAAAACTCATGCTCACATTAATTTCCATATTGTAAATATATCAATTACTAGTACTTACTTGAAGTTGTATACTTAGAGGTTCTTAACCAGATAGAAACGTATAAAATAACAAAACAGCAAAGCAATTAACAAAGCAGTAATAAAACATATATACAAATAGATCTTAAAAAAGTACAAAGGCCTAGCCCAACCAAAAAACTAGAACAGATAGAACTGGAACTTCCATTGGCAATTAAAAAGAAAAACAGCAAAACAGAATAACAGAATAACATACACCTCAATAAATCAAACTCCACCATTCCAATTAACTCACACAAATGAGGTAGGATGTGCATGTATGAATAATGCATGTGCCTACTAGAGAGCTCCTGTGATAAATGAGGTAGGATACTTGGGTCACTTAAATGGACATTTCCATAATTTCCATCAAACGATAAAGAAATAAGTAGTTCTTAAAATATTGAGTTTTTAGAAGACGTATTTTGTTTACTTGCAGTAAATAAGGTCTCTTTTCAATGGGTTTGATAAAATAATTCAATATTAACTCAAATTTATTGTCTCTCTAAGCTATCATATAGAGTGAAATTAGCATCAGATATGTAGCTCAAATCATATATCAAGGCAAAAAAGGACAACTCCAATTTAAAAGAACACAACATTGAAGATTTGAAAGTAAAAAAACAATGTTTGATGAAAACAAAATTAAGAAACATCATTTACACTCATTTCCCATCTATATACCCTCGAGTTGTAACAGGACTTCAGACTAGTACAAATAGGGTAAACATTAGATCCTAGAAAACGTTTGCATAGATAATTCCAAAAACATAATAGTGGAAACAAGTTTTAAATATGTAATCAATATAACCTAACCAAAAAAACTTTGTTAATGTCAAGCAACTATATCAATGCACGGCACACGTACAAGGCAAACCAATTTCTAAAACTTTAAGATATTCTCAAATCATCAAAAAATAAATAAGTACCTTGGCAAGCCATCCACAACCACCACGAGTAACAGACAACATGGAAGTCAACAGTGTTGCTGTCGTCCCGCTATGCATTGGCATTAGAGATTCAACACAACAGACCGATTCAACAAGGGACCTGTTCATTCAACCATCAAAAATAAATAAAATTAAAGACACTTGCTAAAAAATAGAAAACATATTTACATCACAATCTCAAAATACAAGGAGTGGCAATAGGCTTCGGGAAGCAAAAGGGGGAGGAAGAGGGCGAGGGAGAGGATTTGGATTTCTGTGCGATTTTAGCAGCAGTGGAACGGAAGGAAGATGAACGGAAGGCTGATCTCGTGGCCATACCTGTAAATAATTTAATTTACTTTGAATAATAAGTGACCAATTGAATACTTTGCGTAATTGTTTAGCGGATGAAGATGATGCTGCGATACTTTAGCATGATAGGGTCATCGGTAAACCTAGATGAAGGTTGTAACGGGCCTTGTAGTGAGTTATCTTTCTTTATCCGACCCATTCAGATTTTATTCAAATGTCTGCTTTACCGTAGTAGAGTTTGAATTTCTAATCTAGATGCATGTATACATGCTTTAGAATGTTTTCAACTAGTGCATAATCCTTGCGCTAGTAATGAATTTGTTAAGAAACAATGCTCAAGTAGTGAGCTGTAAAAAAATGTATTGTCATAGTATGCAAACTTTAATGCAATGAAAATGAATTTGCTAAAAAAAATTACTGTAAAATTAAACTTGTTGTTTTATTCAAAAATTTAGGCCCCGTATGGTTTGCTATTAGTAATTAGTAATATAATATTACAATTAGTAATAAGTAACATTTGATTAATATAATAGTATTAAGGATTAATTATTAAATACTAATAAATAATAAATATTAATTTTAAGAAAGCATTTTAATTACTAATTATTGATTATCGAAAATTGGCAATAGACATTTATTACAATGGGTATCTTATGATCGTTGTAAAATTTGCATCGATTACAATGGGTATCTTATGATCGTTGTAAAATTGGCACCTATTACAATGGGCTTTTATTGACCGTTGTAAAATTGGCATCCATTACAATGGGCATTATGACTGTTGTAAATTTGGCACCTCTTATAACGGGCATTTTGTGACCGCTGTAAAATTGACATTTATTACAACATGCATTTTGTGAACGTTTGTAAAATTGGCATATATTACAACGGGCCTGCAAGGGCCGTTGTAATACCATTCTATTACAACGGGCAGTCATAGCCCGTTGTAAAAAGGGCATTGTATAGTGCATCTATTACAATGGGCCTAAAAAGACCGTTGTCATAGCATTCTATTACAACGGACCGTCAACGCCCGTTGTAAAAAGGGCATTGTAATAGGTATTTTTGTTGTAGTGTTAGAAGCCACCCACAAAGAGGAACTTCATGTTGCCCTCAGCAGTAGTGGTGCGTTTGCTTTGGAAAAAGATACCATGCAATAGGGGAAAATATTTTAGCCTGCCGCATTAAGAAGCTTGAAGAATTTCTTAAGAAGGAGAAGGAAGAGAAAATTAAGGCTCAAGAGGAATGCAAAGATATTGCAAAGAGTCCATTGAAGCCTGGAGTTTGAAGATTAAGCATGATGAGCAACATGCTCAAATTGAAGTCATCAAAGAAGAGGCAAGAGAAGCAGGCCATAATGAGATGGGAGAATAGATTGAGACCTAGGATAGGATGCCAAAGAAGCCAATCGACATGAAACTAAGGACATGTTTGATCCCCTGATCATTGAATACTATGCTAAAGTCCTTATCCACCGTGGTTTGAGCTTTCTTATCGAGATTTATCCTTAGTTGCTTTCCTAGATCTAGGAATATATTGTTGAAATGTAAAAGAGAACCCTCGACGAAGTTGATTTAGACGAAGAGAAACTAGTATGGGAGGTTCTTTATGGTGATGAAGCTATAGACCTTACTACTGCGAGACTCTGATATTTTGACATTCTAGCACCTCAGCAAAGGGAAAAATAACATCGAGTCTTCGGAGTTCGATCCCAAAGGTCCCTCTTCCCTTCAAGCAGCCGGAGCATCAGTTTCTCTTGGCCTGGGATATGATCTAAGGTACGATCCATACAAACCCTATTATCAATCTAAGGTGCTAACCCATATTCTGGAAAGGCACTCTGGCGATAACTAAGAGTCAGCCAGATCCAAGTATTCCGCTCTATTCTCCAATTTTCGAGAGATTTCTTTCTTCATATAGAATGGTCATGGGTTTATCTTCTTGTTTCCATGAATCTACAAGTCTTTTGAGTCGCAGCCAAAGTCCAAAAAGTGGTGCCACTATAGAGAAATAATCGACACCTACTAAGATTCCAATGGCCACAGACGCTCCAAGACCCAACGCTCAAGTTATCGGAGCACTTGATGATGATAAAGCTAAAGACCTATCGTTGCCTGATGAGTGGGATGGCATTGTAATTATTAGTGCCAACGAACATACCGATGAGCTCATATTAAAGCAACGCATCGAGAGGGAGGAATTACTAAAGAAAAAGCTAAGGCTAAATCCATTGATACAGACAATGACAACCCAAATCTCGTTCCAGTACACGTCATCCCACCCAACGGGTCTATTCCCCAAGAACTCCCCACAACCACTTCAAGTTCTCCTGCTAAGGTCGACATAGGATAAAGGAAGAGGATAAGTAGAAGTTTGAGTGGTGGCACTCCTAAGAGATCTAGAAAGGCGAAAGGGCAGAAGAAATAGTCATCACTCTGGCTTTGTTTGTATAGCTGTTTTCCCTTTTATTGGCCATGATCGTGTGGGCATGACCACCATTTTGAATAAACTTGAATCATAATTTTTAAAGTAGGGGAGCTATTACTTTCCGTTGAACTCTTATGTGAATTTTTACTCAAGTAGTGGAGCTATTACATTCCATTCAATGTACTTGTAATTAGTTGCTTGTTACTTTGGATGATAATCCATTAATTGCATGCTAAGTCCTCTATATAGTCCTGGGTTTGATTCGTACCAAACACTTGACTTGAGCCCTAACATTGCGCTATTGGATTCAGCAGTTTAAGGGATTATACTCCTACACCGAGTCTTAGGTTAGCGGAGATAGATGGTCAATGGTCCAACCCCACCCTTAGTGGGTTTGTACTCCTCCTATCGATTTCAAGATGGAGTTTCGAGAATAGTGAGTGGTTGAGCTGCACTTGTCTATTATTTTATACTCATCTCCATACCCTAGGGATAAGAGTATGTCAACAGGTAGTCTAATCACACATGGCCTATGCTTATACTCCAGTCCACAATCCGAAGGCTTGGAGTTACTTTGAAAAATAGTTGGATTATACTTTCCTTAGTTGATTGATTTGCCCCAAAGTTTGGGGTTTAACTTCACGAGTGATCGGTCATGTCACGATCGCTTTTTATTCATATTTGTCCCATCATTTGATAGGATTAAGTAGGTCATTGGATGGTCGAGTCACATCCATTCCTCATAGGCATTCCTTTCGTTGGGTTGTGAGCATGAATCATTAAATGAATGTTCAAACCATTCTCACTTCATTTAGTTCAGTCATGAGCTTATGTAATTGGCTAGCTCCAAACTCTGGGAACCTACTCGGATATGTCAATACTAGCTAGTATGGTATCTTTACTAACATGTAATGCTACACCAAACACAGACATGAAGGAAGTTCAAAACTTTATTTGCCAAACAGAAAGAAATGACATAATTTGTCTTATTACATATCTTTGAAAATCGAATGCTAAAGCAAATCCTAAAATTATGTACAACTGAAAGAAAAAGAAATAAAGTGAAATAACATCGTAAGTGCTCACTATTCCATGCCTTCGGGAGTGTGATGCCATCAACATTCGCTAGTTTGAAAGTTCCCTCTCCAAGCCGTTGTTCAATGGCATATTGTCCTTGCCAAGTTGGATTCATATGCGACGGGGCAGGAAAACACCATTTCAAGATGAGATCGCCGGTTTCCAAGGTTCCAGGCTAGACTTTAGTGTTGTAGTACCAGACGACTCAGTGCCGGTGCGCAACTGCCTCAAATTAGCTTCTTTGCGCTCCTCATCTATAAAGTCGAGAGATTCCAAGAGGACAACTTTTTTCATTCTGGGATTATAGTAGGTCACTCGGTAAGAAGGAATTTCGAGCTGAACAGGAATAATGGCTTCACAATCGTAAGCAAGGGCAAATGGAATATGGCTAGTCCTAGACCTTTGGATGGTCCTATATGCCTATAATGCTATCAGGAGTTCATCCATCCATGTGCCTCTAGTCATTTCCAAATGCTTCTTCAAAATGGATTTCATGATTTTGTTCACAACTTTAACTTGTCCATTGGCTTGGGGATGAGTGATTGTCGCAAATCTCTTTTCAACATAATGCCGATGGAAGAAGTGTTTGATTTCATCACTGTCGAATTGAGTCCCATTATCTGTTACAATACTTTATGGAAGACCAAAATGACAAATGATGTTCTAGATGAGAAAGTTGATCACTCTCTTTATTGTGATCGTAGCTAAAGGTAACACTTCGGCCCATTTGGTGAAGTAATCAACTACAACGATATCGTTACTTTGCAATACCTTTAGAGCGGTAAGGAACTGATAATATCTATACCCCCTATGGAAAATGGTCATGGGATGACCATTTGTGTAATTTCTGTCAGTGGAGCTCTTGGAACTTTTACATATATCTGGCACTTATTGCATCGCCTTACATAATTAGCAGCATCTCGATTGACGGTTGGCCAATAATACATGTAACAGAGTCTTTTCTTTGCTAGAATTTGGCCCTAATGCGATGGCCACGTTCCCCTTCATGAACTTCGTTTAGGACACGATTTATTTCATCACGAGCGATACATCAGAGGAGTGGAACAAAAATACCCTTTCTCTACATAACTCCTTCCAATATGATATATTATGAAGCTTTATGAAGGACTAGTCATTTTTCATTCCTTTGTTCAGGAAGAATCCCTTGTAGCAAATATTATTTAATTGGAGTCATCCATAACTCCTTCTCAAGCTCCGTCTCTAGTACCCGGTCGATTTCCATCAGGCTTATGCTGGAGCATTTAATACATTGACTAGAACAAAGCCTACCTGTTGCGCGTAGCCAGTGCTAGCGAACATTATCAGTGAATCAGCCTCTTTGTTTGATCTCGAGGAATATGCATAATATCATATTCCTCAAAGTTAGTCAACAACTCTTGGACTTGAGTAAGGTACAAAGAAATTCGTTGTTTTTCAGCTTGGTAATCTCTTCTAACTAGGTATCTACTAATGTGAGTCGTATAAGGTTACAAGATACATTATCCCTAGTTCTTTAGTGAGTTCAAGTCCAGCAAGTAGAACCTCATACTTAGCTTTGTTGTTTGTTGAAGGAAAATCGAGCTTTAAAGCATAGAAAATTAATCGATCTTCAAGATTTACCAGCATAATTCCAGCTCCAGAAAAATGATCATTGGATGCACCATCTGTATATAACTTCACCATTTGGTTAGGGTTTCACTGCTCTTTTGGAAATCATCATGCGTACTAAATTCTGTTATAAAGTATGTAACTGCCTGGCCTAGATAGCCCTCCAAGGAAGACAAGTGATGTAGAATTGGCTAAGCTCGATATTCCACTTGAGTATCCTTCCAGACGTCTCAAGTCACTACAGGGCCTATCGTAATGGCTGGTTAGTGTAAACATTGATAAGATGTGCCTAAAAGTGAGGGCGGAGCTTTTGTGATGCAATCAGCAAGTAGTATGCCAGTTTCTCTATTTTGGGTTGTTCCTTTCAGCTTCTATCAAATCGCTTGCTAACATAATAGACCAGTCTCTGGATTCAGCCTTCTTCGCAAAGTAGTGCGGCACTTACAACATGCACCGACATGGCCAAATAGATATACAAATCTTCATAGTCCACCAGCTTTGACAAGATGGGAGGTATCTGTAAATGGTTCACAAAAGCTTGGAATGCGTCCTTGCAATCCTATGTCCATTAAAAATTCTTTTTTCCTTTCCTAATCAAGTCAAAGAAAGGAATGCATTTATCAGTAGCTCTGGAAGTAAATCGGCTTAGAACGACAACCTTCCCATTCATGCTCTATAGTTGTTTGATAGTCTTTGGCATTTGGGTATTGCGAATAGCTTGGATCTTCTCAAGATTAGCTTCGATTCTGCCAACATTGACAATGAAAACCAACGTTCCTTATGCAACGCCAAAAGAACACTTCAGAGGATTAATCTTCATTTAGTAGTATCGGAGGATATCGAATATTTCTCCTAGGTCTCTAATGAGGTTGCAAGACTGTCATGCTTCACGAGTATATCATCCAAATATACCTCCATCGTCTTTTCGATCTGAAATTTAAACATTCTACTGACTAGTCGTTGGTAGGTTACTCCTGCGTTCTTTAGTCCAAATGGCATTACCACATAGTAATATAATCCAATGTTAGTAATAAAGATGATGTGCTCATGATTGGGAGTGTGCAATGGGATCTGGTTATATCTTGAGTATGCATCCTTGAAAGATAGCAATCTGTGTCCCACGGTTGACTCTATCAGCTAGTCGACCCTTGTAAGGGGAAAGCTATCTTTCAGGTATGCCTTGTTCAACTCCGACTAATCAATGAATGTTCACCGTTTCCCATTTTCCTTTCTCACAAGTATAAGATTGTATACCACTTAGGGTAAAGGACATCGCAAATAAACCTATTGTATTTGAGCCTATCTACCTCCTCTTTAAGAATAGCAGATCCCTCCTGATCTATGCAATGCCTTTCTGTTTCATCGAGATTTACCTCGGGTCGATATTCAATGCATGACTCATAATGGCAAGTGAGACCCCATACTTGTCAGAGTGAGTCCAAGTGAACATGTCAGCAAGTTTCTTTCATCATTAAGGGGCTAAGCTCTGATCCAATCTTTAGAACCCATAATGGGTCATCGTGGCTGATAGTGATGTCAATTATCATCTCAACCGGGGTAGCCTTGGTCTCTTTGGGCTCTTCCTTGCCATCTATTAGATCTATATCTCTATAGAACCGATTGTGGCTCCCGAACCAAGGTTAAGGCACTGGTTGTCAACCTTCAGTGGCTTGGATGTGGACAGACTTGTCCACACCCTTACCTTCTTCTTTCATTGAGCATCCCACAATTCATCGACATAACAGGCACGTCTGGTCACCTGATCACCATGAATAACTCCAACACCATTATCTGTCGAAAACTTCAAAGTCAACCACCATGGTGCAAGAGCTGCCGGAACTCAGCAAGGGCCGGTCGGTCGAGAAAAGCGTTGTATAGAGAGCCAATATCTAAATCAACAAATGGAAAAATCTACACTCTTCTATGGTCACCTTCTCCCATCTCCACGGGTAATTCAACATAACCAACAGCCTTAGTTGCAGCACGGTTAAAGCCACGAATATAGGCTTTAGACGATTTCAAGTAATTAGCTTCCATCCTCATCTAATCATAAGCTTTTTTGAAAATTACATTTACCGATCTTCCACAATCAATCAATATCCTTCTCACTAAAGAGGGGCCGATCGTGGCCGAAATGACCATTGGGTCGATTGTCAGAGCCTCCACTTGGTCTGCATCTCTGTTTCTAAATACAATATCATCTGTCATCGTATGTTGCTGTTTTGCCGGAGCCCATCTTTTGTATTAGAACAACAATCAAAATTCACATGCCTAATCATGCTAGCGTAGCTCCATCTCATGCCAACTCTTATCAACCGGATGCGGTCCTTTGACTATTGTATTGATTACCAATATTCCTCCAGTTTGTGTAGTCTCCTCTGACCTATGCGGTGCTTATACTCGATTGGGGTCGGTTACCCCTTACCCGCCATCCTGCGGGGTTTTTACAAACTGTTATAACTTTATTTATCGAATCATCTTTTCAATAATATCCCAAAGATGCATGTATTCATTTGTGTTATAACCATAACATTCACGAAACCGATGATATTTATCAGTCTGTTTCTATTTCTCCATTGATTCTTTTGGAGGCAAATTCCCATGCTGCATGGTATTGCAGTTAAAAAAATAGATACTCGCTGGTGATGTATTCAGTGGCCTGTAAGTATCATACATTGGAATCCTAATCATTCCTCTTCCGGAGTCCCACTTTCGTTTTCGGCTCCTATCTCCGCCATTCTTTTATTGATTCGGTTTGTTTTGGATATTCACTTGAACTTCTCGAAGGCTGTCATTAGACTCTTTCATTGCAATATTACTCAGTACTCCCTCTCCACTTGGTCCCGCATCTTTCTTTTTCCTAGAGCATATGCCTTCCTTCTTCCTCAAATACCGAGATGCCTTTGCGTAAGAGCGCGCTCCAATGTTGCAGGTGGCTTACCAACTAACCAATAGCCGAATTTGAAATCTGAATTAATCCCTTTTATTATGGCCATAAATATTGCACGATTATTTAGATTACTGATTTTTGTAACAGTTGTATGGAATCTCTCCATGTAATCTTCCAACAATTCTCCAGGAGCCTGGACCACGCTAGATTGGGACATCACATCTTTGGGGGGAGTTGCGTGCATAAGGAACTGCTCTATAAACTTTGTTGCCAAATCTTCAAATTTAGAGATCGACTATATAGGTAACGTTGTAAACCACATTGTTGCTATTCGAGAGATATTTATAAGAAAACACCTACACTTGGTTGCATCATCTGCTCGTGTGGAATCTGTAACATCCCCCTACTTGGAGGCTCAAAATTAACAGCTACGGATGCTGTAGTCATCCATAGTTATTATTCCTCGACGACCAAATACGGCGATATTAGGTACATTGATATGTAGAAACACAAGAATATGGAAAAAAATTAAATAGCAAACAAATTCCACGTTCCATTTTTAAATAATCCAAATTGATTACATAAACCTAAATTGCAGACCATGTTCAGATAACATATAACTATCACAAAATACACCAAAAGCGACATATGAAAATTCCCTCTTGGTAGATCAGAGTATATAGATAGGCAAGAAAACAATTTGCCTTTACAAATAAAACAGAAAGTGGAAATAAAAGAACTCTAATAACATGCTTGCCTCCTGCATGTCCTCGAAAGCTTTATTCATCCAAAAGAATACCTGGAAACCTTAACTCTCAACCTACTCAAAATTAATTAAGTACCCGAGAGTTCGAGGGGAAAACAAAATCTTCGAGTCAAATATAAATCCTGGTATGAATAATAACTTACCATCTCAAACTATTTAGATATCTAGTGAGACCACGCTGCTTAGTGTAATCGATTTTCTCCTCACTAGTATCCTAAACATTTATAAAAACATATACTGTGCTCTTGCATCCACAATGGTTAAAAATAGTATTTCAAAAACTTTATGATGATATGAAAAACTAGTAAATCAAATCTGGATTACCCATCCCCATTAACTCTGACTGTGTGTCTCAATTATAATTTCTAGGTTTACTATTGACCTATTAATTGTTTATGGACTATCTGTCCAATATCATAGTTTTCATGGAATCACTAAAAACTATTGGTAACACCAATATCTTTCTCTTATTCTAGTTTTCACTGGCTAACTAAGTACTTATTGATTGACTATCAATATTTCAATCCAAATACAGTTTTCGTGGACTAACTACAAACCAACTAGCCCCTGCCAGTATCAAATCATAGTTTTTATAGGCTTACTATGAACCTATTATCCCTTGCCAATATCATATAGTTTTTTCATGGACGTACTGCAAACCTATTGGCCCCTGCCAATATCATTAAATAATATTTTAACATCTGTTAAGTTATATTCACTACTGGGTCAACCTAACTTGTTATTCTACCCTTTTCCCAAAATATAGTTATGAGTCAATAACAATGTGAATAATATTTTCGAAATCTTTATTTAGCCATGGTTTTTCCTTTAAAAATGAGAATGCGTTATTTGTTTTGAAACATTATAACATCACTTTCAAAACCATTGGATGACCTTCTTCGAAAGCATAGGAAACCACTTTTCAAAACTCTAATTATATATCTTTTGAAACCAATGGTACCTTTCGATGGAATCAAGAATACATTCTTTAAAACATAGCTTCGAAACAAATAAAATAACCTTCCGAAAGCATTGGGTTCACTCTTTAGAAACATTGTTTGGGTCAAAATGGTTATATACGAAAGTATCTCTTTCAAAACAAACAAAAATTAATTTGGGGAAAAATTGATGATGTTGGAACCATCTAGTCGAAAGCAAAGTCCTTTAAAAATTAAAACTTCCAAGTACAGAGTCGAAAACCCCTTTCGAATTCATCACCTTCAAAATCCTTACCCCCTTTCGAAAGCAACTAGGAAGCGGCTTAACTTAGGTAAAAGAAAAGGTAACCTTTCAAAGGCATTGATGACTTCAATAATTTGAAAGGAAAATAACGACTAAATTTCGACTTGGTTAGAACCTACCCTTTTGAAAGCTCTTATTTAAAGAAAAAGGCACCCCTGTGAAAGCCAATACTTAAACATAATGTGACAACCTTCTTCGAAAGCTATTTATAAAACCCTTTCGAATGCATGTGTTTCGACTATGTCGAAGGATTTAAGTAAAACAAGGCAAGGCCTTAACTTTTGAAATCAAAGTAGGGTTTTGACTCTATAGGGTATTGACACAGTCGAAATCCCTTCAAAAACTAGGTAGGTGCTTATCTTTTCAAAACTGAACCTTGGTTTCGACTCTGACGAAAGCATAGCTTTCGACACTCTACCTTCTGCCACTTACGAATTCACTTTCGTACCAATTCTATTGATGACATGTGCCTTGGTTCTGACTATGTGGGTTTCGACATAGATGGTTTGGACTGAGATGGTGCGGAAGTAAAGGAGTCAAAATGTGCCTCTAAAATAGGCGGAACCACCTTTTTTTGAAACGCTGATTTATAGCTAAACATGGCAATTACATTATAACTAACCTGTTAGTTGCAACTTTTTGATTGGCTACTTTAGAACTTTTCAAATACTTTACAATTATAACCGTTGCATTTATCCCGTGTACATCAAAATAAATTCAAATGGTTAAGCCATTCTGTTTAAAATCCAATATTTGCAGATAAGTCCTTCACTTGCAATAATTTATTTCCCTTAGTAATTTAATTGGAAAATCCCAAAAAATCATAAAAAAATCAATTTTACCATGTAATCAAACATATTAAAATTTCAGACCCAATTTCTTCCTGAAACACTCGAAATAAATTTTAAACCCAATTGCCTTATATTTTCCTTTAGAAATTCATAACAAATTTCCAATATCTTGGAAAATTCTGAAAATTAAAACCCATCTCCAAAATCATGCTTTACTTAACATCAAAAATTTCCATGGAATTTTAAAATCAATAACCCATGGTTTTTCCTTTAAAACATTACGAATTTCATATATTATAAATTATTTAAATCAAACAATTCATAATTTTAGCATATCATCATCCTAAAATACCATAGAAACTAAATAAGCACTTAAATTTGAAATCATAGGATTATAGAAAGAAAAATGGGATGGAACGAATTATTATTCACCTTAGATATAATAAGGAATTTGAGAATTTTTATTGACTAATCCTTCCTGGCTTTGATCCTTAGCTTTTAGATTATAATCTTCCGCTTCCTCATTGTTAATGGCCAGCTCTTAGGGTTTTTGCATTTTGTTTTTTGTTTGAGAAAAATGATCGTGAACGGACATTAATGAGAGATGTATAGCCATGTAAAATAAAGAGGCTCTTTTTACTAATATGCCCATGTGTGAACTAATTATCCTTTAAACCAATTAAGCCCATTTATTTAATTATTAAGCAAGGCCCATGTCATAATTTATTCAAATATCAATCCCTTTATCATCATTATTCTACTTAATTTATATAATTAAATCTCCGGAATAATGTTATCAAAATTAGGGATGTCACAGGCTCCCCTTCTTAAAGAATTTCGTCCTCAAAATTCAGTGAGGACTAAATACTAAACATATCAATCATCAGTTACAACTCCTAACAACCATACTAGTCTAATTAACTAGAAACTATGTATATAAACCTATATATGCATACCCTCAAAGTAGATCGGGATAAGTATCTCTAATCCTATCTTTTATCTCCCATGTACAGTCATTTGCATTGTCGCTCCACTATACTTTCACCAACCTAACTGTCTTGTTCCTTTATCTTTTCTCATCCCGAACTAGTTGTCTCAGTCAAATTAGGCTCCACCGCTAAGTCACCCAACCCTATCGGAGAAATATTAGTTTCTAGATCATGCACATACTTGCGAAGATAAGACACATGAAATACATTATGGACACCAGCCAAACTGCTCGGTAACTCTATTCTGTTTGCGAGCTTTCCAATCCTCTCTATAATCTAGAATGGACCTACATATCATGGAGCTATCTTCCTGTCTTTCCAAATTGTATCACATCCTTCATTCATAATAAAAACCATATATCCAACTGAGAATTCTAAGTCCTTATGCCTCTTAATTGCGTAACTCTTTTGTCTTGACTGAGCTTCGTTCATCCTTCCCTGGACTAACTCAATCTTCTCTAACTTCTCTCTAACCAAATCTGGACCTAAGACAAATATGTCCCACTCTCTAACCAACATGCGGGTGATTTGCACGGTCTTCCATGCAAAGCTTCAAACGTCGCCATTGCTATACAAGTCTAGTGTAACGACCCATATATTTAACTGTTTAAAATTTTAGGATTTGATATAATTATTGAATAAAAATGATTACTAATGCAATTTGTTGAATAATTTAATTGTTTAGATTTAGTATTGGAATTATTTAAATAATGGGATTTTGCGTTTAATGTGAATGAAAATGCATCAGAAATTGATTCGAAATTTTATTTAAATATGAATGAAGATGGTTAAAATTTAAAATTGTATTTAAAAGTGAATAATTTAAAAATCGAAATTTATATTTTAATTAACGGGTAAAAATAGCCATTTTGGCAACTATCTCGTATTTCAACGAAAGTAGTTTCATCGGATCTGTAATAGTGAATAATTGTAAGATTTTAAGTTTCGTAGTGATCGGACTTATCGTTTGGTCGTGCGAGCTTGAAACTCGTAAAATTAAATTTAAAGGAATACGATAAAATAATTTGACTTTGAAAAGCTATCTTCCACATACGATCGAATTAGGCCTCGAAACTAGTTCCATTGCGTTCGGAACAACGGTAAAACATTATAAACGCCAGGCGGCATGCCTCGATTGGAGTTTGGACGATTTTGGACCAAATTATATAAATAAGCGCGCAAATCGAGATAGTTTATTATTATTTTATTCTGAACCCTAGCTCTAATCTATGGTAGCCGTTCTCATTGTTTTAACGGCCAGAAAGCTTCGAACTCCTTCGCCTCCGATATCCTTCATTGTTCATCGAAATCAATAACTTCCAAAAGCAAAGTTATAGAGCTCGACGAGCTCTACATATCCAACGGTGGATATACGCAATTTTTTAATGGATTCGCCAGAATCTAGGCAAATGGCACGTGCAATCATTGGGTTTTTCACGGCGAATGGCGGTGGCGGAGGGGCCGTGCATCCTTGCTGGGTGGAGTTTGTGGAGGTGCTTCTGTTGACATGCTTTGATCGTGTTTTAGAGCTCAAGTGTGGTGCACGTTTAGATGGGATGGAACGAGACTTTGGGTTAGAATTCCTTGCGTACGTACATAAGGAGGAAGAAGTTAACGGTTTTTTTTCTTATTTATTTAATTTTGTTAATTAAAGTTTATAATTTTATCGTAATTATAAAAATCATAACTTCCTCATACGAGGTCCGATCCGGACGAAACAAGAGGCGTTGGAATCGTATCGAAGACGGCTACATCATGGAACTGGTCTGGCTGTATTCCAAGACTGTTCAAAGTTTGGCATTTATTTAGGTTTGAAATCGTCAATAAATCAAAGGTGAGTATTTATACACTCACAATTGACTAAAATAATTATTATGTTAGTTAAATTATATCATGAAGCGATTTGAATTTTAGTGGTTGTTGTTTGATGATTTAAAATGACATTTAAATTAACATCAGAATTAATTGATAGAATTTGAATTGATAGTTAAATTGAATTAAAATTAAATTGCCCGTAAAATACCCAAAATTGATAATTATGAAATTGTTGGGAATTTTATTGACTTCTGGATGATTGGTTGTAATGGATGCTATTGGTTGATATATGAATGTTTATTTATTTTGATTATTGTGTTATCATGTTGTGTATTATGTACATTATGTAAAACTGTAAATTGAATTATTTCGAATAAATTAAGAAATAGGTTGAAATGATATATACCTATGACATCTATTTGGATTGAAATAATATATATCCATCCTTGAAATTAAATTGAAATAATAATCCACTTGGCCATAAGGTAGAGAATTATATACGGACACCGGGTTGGTTAAATTAAATGATTTTAAAAGTTGTTTTGAGATTATTTAAATGAATTGATTTTTAGAATAAAATCAAATTTATGGAAATTCAATTACTTTGAATTAAAGCTCAAAATGTTGGAATTTAAATTTGGTAAACGGAATTGTTTAATTAATCGAAGTTTAGATTTTTAAGTCAAGAAAATTGAAATACGGCATAAATTTTTGAATGCTGATTTGATTTAAAAGATTGGCCTTTTATTCGAACTTTGAATATTTCTAAGAAAAATTGATATGAAATGATATTTCAGATTTGAGTATGGAATTGGAAATTTGGATTTAAATTTGGTATTGAAAGTAAATTTGGCTTAAGTGTTTAAATCGATACTTTGAAATCGAATTTGGAATTGGAACTGAAATTGAAAATTAATTTTAAATTGGAATTTAAATTAATTTGGAATTGGAAATTAATTTGAAATTGAGTTTAAATTAATTTTTAAATGGAAATTGAAATTTAAGGAATTTGTGAATTGAAATCGAAATTTATATGGAATCAAATTTATTCAAGTTGGAATCAGAATTGAATCGATTAAATCGAATGAAATTTGGAACTGATTTGGGTAGGAAATTGGGAAGTTGGCTGGTTTGACTTTGCAATTTTTTTTAAAAAATACATATTTTAGTATGAATGATTTAAAATCTATATTCTTTAAATATTCAAATTATTTTGATTTTTTTACTATTTTACTATACAAACCACTTTTGCATTCAAATTATATTCGATTAAACTATTTAAACATTTTCTATTAAACTATTTTTAACTATTTAAGCTATTTTCAAAAATTCAAACTGGTTAGAGGGTAAATTGTTTATAGTTAAATCTTGGATTTAAATGCGAATTGGGTTAAAGTGAATTGTAACCAAAACTGTAATTCAAATCAAGTTTTGAAGTGAAATCGATATATTGAGTTTTATTGATATTTTTGGGTAAATACGATGATTTCGAATGGATATGATTTTGAGTAAATATGGTGATCTCGAAATGGATATGATTTTTGAGTAAATATGATGATTTTGAAATGGATTTGATTTTGAAACGAATATGATATTTTGATATCAAATACGAATTGTTTTCGAAACATGAAAGTACCAACCGGTGTATCAAATGACGATTGGTTGTTATAGAGACCAAGGCCTCTTATTGAAATATTCTCTTTCAATATTGGAACCACTTTGACAACCGTGTACGCGGTGGATGATATCCAGAATGTAGTGGTTGAACTAGCGATGTTTATTGGAATAAAGTTAGACAATGATGATGATCCCTCATGGGTTACGACCAACCGAGGCCTTGACATTCATGTTACAATAAAAATGACTAAAACAGGAGATATGTCTGGCCATTGAGGTTAGCTACCTCTAGCGACATTGATCCCTCATATTACTACTGTGGTTTCGGATTCAATGGGTGCACCTTATTTGTCGTTTGGATTGACTGTCGCGGTCATCCCGGATGGGTTACGACCAACCAGAAAGGGTAAACTGGTAGAATCCTACCTTGGGCAGTGCCACATGTGCCTTGTCTTATTTACCCTTATACGAGCCAGTTACGACTTTGGTTTAAACTGTATAAAATGTGTTAAGGTGGATCAATATAAAGCCTTAACGCTATTTTGATATTTATTTTACTGATTGACATTATCTACTATAGCGTGTACTATTATATATAAATAGTTTAACGGATCCTTAGGAGATGGAAAATCCCGTAACATCTCTTAAGTTGTTGCACTCATATCTGTGATATTGATTTGACTTACATAAGAGTATTTTAGTTCTGACTCGATTGTTTTGTCTTTTCATTATGCTCGGCTTAGACCTGAGTTTTTTTTCCAGTGTATTGAAGACTATTCTTCAGAGGACGAAGACGGAGTTTTGGTATTACTTTTATTATTATCCCCTGTAGCATGTTATTCTACTGTCTTGATTATTTCACCTTATTATATATTTATAACTCTGATAAATGTGTATGGTTTAAAACCAAAGTATGGTAGACAACTTGATGAATTGTTTGTTTGATTAATATATTTTATTGTTTCCGCTGTGAGCTTCTGTGTTTTGTTTTCTTCTCTTCTTCTTATTTTTTTTATTTAACCCCATTGATTATCTATGTTCCGGATTGTTTAAGTTGGATATGTGTGGATTATTGTCGATTTAAACCTTTCAATTCGTGGGTCGTCGCAGTTGGTATCATAGCGAAGGTTTAACGATAACCTTGGCTTTGTGGGGTTTGACTCATTAGAGATAGGGTAGTGATACCCAAGAATGAGTCAGTTTGAGTGTATATATATGAGAGAGTGCACTTGTTAGTGTTATAAAATGTTTTATATTGTGTTTACTTATCCATTGAGTTGTTTATGAATTTGGTCGATGTGCGGGACGCCGGGTTAGCGATAGGGGTTTCGAAGCACTTAAACAAGGCAAGTCGACATAATATTGTTCTAAATCAGGTAAATGAAATAATTTTACCTAATTATATATTATATATATATATATATAATGTTAATTTTTATGAATGTAAATTATTAGGAGATGATAGTATTTAGTTATCATCAATTATTGGTTGAAAGAAAAATAGAAAATAAAACGAATATTTACCGAACTTTATTTTATGAAGCATTGATAATTGAATTAAATTGAATTGAAATATAATTGCAATAAGAATTAGTTAAAATGAAGCGTAAATTAATGAAATATTTTGTTAATATGGTGAGAAAATTTGTATAAGTACATTTATAATCTAACTTATATATAGAGATGATTTTAAAAGTTGAGAATTTTAGAATTTGAAATCCTTTTGTTTTCAAAATTGTTTTTTTCAAGGCCTTAAAATTAATAAATGGTATTATTTGAAAGAGTTTTAACTAGAAAAATATTATGAAAATATTTGTAAAAGAAATAAAAGCATTAAACTCGCTTGGTTATTGGGAAATAATTCTGGGGATGACTGCAGCATCGCCAGTGTTCATTTTTGAGTTTCTAAGTGAAGATTACTACTAAAAGAAAACTTAATTTCAATTAAACAAGTTTGATTGAGAAATTATATTCTATGTGTGATTTAAAAAGTATATGGAAATAGTTTGAACTTAAAATTTAAATAGTTTGGATGAGAAATAAGTTTGCAAATCATAAATTGGAATAGGAAATTTAAGATGGTTAAACATAGTTAAGAAGATAATTAAATTTGAACTTGAGATATGAAATAAAATAAATGGGCTTAGCATTGTTAAATTAAATGGTGAAATGAAGTAAATATAATATATTTAACTCATGAAAGCTGAAAAAAAAACTGAATTGCATGTGAAATGAAATGGATAAAATAATAAAATGGAATTTTGGATGAATAAATTATATAACTTATATATTTGAGAATATTAAGCTAATAAATTTGTAGAATATGAATGATAAGGGAATTTAACTTGTATAAGATTTGATAAAGTGAGTGATGGATTAAATAGAAATGAAATGAAGTTTGACTAAATATTAAATAAGTTGAATTGGATATTAAGTGAACTAGATAAATTAGTAAAGTGAAGTAATTCCAATTAGGTTATGTATGAATTAATAGAATAATACAACTTGAATTATAAAATAAATTGCAATTTGAATTGGGTAAGAAATTGAATAAAATTAAATGAATGTAAGTGAATTAATATGGTTAATTGAATTTAATTTAAATTGGATATAAATAAATAAAATGCATGTGGAGTAGTTTAAATTAAAAAATTGAATGATAACTAATATAATATGGAATAAATTATAAAGTGAAGTTAACTTAAGATAGATTAAATGAATTGATCATGGAAGCAGAATATATATCTTTATTAGTACGAATTGAGATATAAAGAAAAAATTACTTTAGCAAATTAATAATATAAATTTGAATAAATGAAGTGAATCGATGAATTAATAATAACTTAAGATATGAAGCAACAATAATAAAAGTGAGTTGTGTTGTATAAAATTATTACAATAAACTTAGATGGTTTATAAATGATTTTAGTGTATGTATATATATATATATATATATATATATATATATAAAGATATACTAAGAGGAAATAAAATAGATTTAACTTAAGCATGATAAAGTGGAATAAATTTTTATAAATGATTTACAAATGAATTTATATGAAATAGGTGAAACAAATTCGAATTTCAAAAATTGATTTGAATAAAAAAATTGAATATAATGAATTTTCAAAGAATGTTAATAAATTTAAAGAAATCAAAGGAATGTAAATTAAATTTAAATGTGGATGAAATAAATGTAAATAATTGGACCAAATCGATTGAATGTAAGTATATTAAATTGAACTAAATCAAATGTGAATCCAATAAATATTGATTGAATGAAAAGAATGAATTGAAACAAAGTTAGTTGAATGTAAATCAATCAAAGCAATTGAATTGACTATAAATCCATTTTATGATTAACGAAGTGAATATATTAATAAGTCAATGTGAATCAATTTTAAATATATAGAATGTGATATGGAATTAAATTACTTAAATTTAATCAATTATATGAATATTAAAATGAAGTAAATGAATGTGAGCTTAATAACATTTAAATTAATGAAAAAGAATGCGGAAATAAATGAGATTGAATATAAGTCGATTCAATGTTAGGAATAAATGGAACATGTGCAAACAAAATATTAATAAAAATTTAATGTAATATGAATGAGAGTGTATAAATTAAATATTGACATTTAAAATGTAAATTGTGATAGTAATGAATATTGATTTGTCGGATGATTTGTCATATTGTAAATCCTTGTTTCATTGTTTTTAGTGCATATGTTTGTTGTATGGTTGCATATTTGTGCTCATTGTAATGACCCAAAATTTTCGAACCCAAAATTCCAGATTGTAATGAAAAGAAGAAAGAGATAGAAAAAGAAGAAGAAGAAGAATAAGAAGAAGAAAAACATCAACATCTCACATTCGCAGCGGATAAAATATAATAATAAATAATAATAGTTTACAAAAGAATAATATTCTATCGATTACATTTAAATACATCAGAGTTACACATTTATACAGATACTGGATATATAACTATCATGTAACAGATACCCAACAATATTATTACACAGCGGAAATACTCTATACGCTCTTGCCATCCAGCTCGCCTCCTGAGTTTCGGAACGTACGTACCTGAAACCTGTAATACTCGATCTGACCCGAGCATTACATCAAAGTAACACCCGAGTCAGGCTGGAAGCCAGCGTGAGTAAACCCATCTAACATGGAATACAAAAGTATACAACTCATATAAAACCCGGGGTAACTCAAAGCAATTCACATGTCACAATTTATTATACACATCACATATTTCGCATATAAGTTTTCTAAGTATCAAGATTTAGATTTAAAATAGTCCAATTCCTTAAAACACTTCACTCCAGCATATAGATTTCACTTATCAATCTATAAAATTCGAAGTGGTTTCGGATATTTTCTAACACCCAAACCCGGTCTCTTCGAGTCTCAAGTCATCCTAACCCAAGTTATCCAAACGAAATACACAACATTTCATATCTGAGATATCAACTCATTCAAAGCATCCAATATCATTCAATCATCCATAAGCAAACTTAATCATAAACAAATTTAATTTAATTAATTCTGATTGAATTACTAACCTCACTGACTTAGATTTCTTCATTTAACATTAATTTATTTCAAATCAATTAACCAATCATTCCTTCATTTTTCATCTTAATTAACCATCCGGGATAATTATCCCTCAATTACAACAAGTAATTAATTCTCAATTTACTACACAAATTAATTAACCTTTACCCCTCCATATTACTTACATTGATCCATAATTAATTATTCACATTAATTATCTTATAACAGTTATTGATCAATTATCCTTAAATTAATCATACTTCTTAATTAATTTCTTTAATTAACCAATCCTGAATTAATTACAATAAGTAAATAATCCTTTTATTTGCTTTTATCAAGTAATTATCCATTGGTTAATTATCCATACTTAATTTAACCTTTAATTACAAAGTTAATTACTTAATCCTTAAAACATCAATACTTAACAAATTAATCTTCTAAATTCCTTACATTAAGTCATTATTATTTATTAATTTCCATTTAGTGATTTCACTAATTACCTACCTTAATTAATGATATCTAGTGATTATTCTTTAGTGTAAGTAGTTTTCATTAATAAATTTCAATTAAGTAATTTTCCTTTAGTTAAATTATCATCCTCAATTGCAGAAATTAATCACATTAATAAATCAATCCCTTACATTTATTTCTCAACTAATTAACAAATTATCTTAATAATTAAATTAAGAATTTATCCCCTTAAATTGATTAAATTAATCAACTACCATCCATACTAAATAATTTGTATTCATTCAATTGCATTATTTAAAACATCTTCAAAGACCTATAGGAATTACCTATTATATAATCCTCTGAAAATCTGTAACCAAACATTTCACCCGAGCTACCCCTAAATTCTTCGAGTAAAACCCTACCCTACTTCGAGCAAAATCTCAATTTACTCGAGATAAAATCGAGTATACCATTTAAAAATGTACTTTAACAATTTAAAGTTGTTTTAATCATTTTATATTTTATCAAACTTATCTACTCCAACTAGGATTCAAATTAAATTTGAAACCATATTTTAAATTGATTTAAACAGTTTAAAATCTTTGCCTCCAGTTTAAATTCTTTACAGGTTTTTAATCCTAAACTAACAATGTTCCAAGCCCAAACTTCTGAAACCCCAAGTCAAAACCCCAAATTTTTCGAGCCAAACTCCTAAAATCTTCGAGAAACACTCGAGAACGTCTCAAGTATTTTCCTTCTTTCAAACCAAACTTCATGAGAGATCACAATGTGCTCCGTGCACATGCACCGTGCCTCTGGCCAACTCCAGCCACTCACATCACCTTCCTCACATCAACGATCATCACCTCAGACCATCCAAACACCAAGCCAATCGATTCACACTTGGAAACAAAATTGAGTAGGCAAACCCAAAAACTGGACCCAATGACCAACCTGGAACCTCCTTGTTCTCGCGCCTCCGACCACTGGAGTGCCTAATCCTCCGGCCACAACTTCGTCAGCTCGCCTTCTTTCATTTCCCAAAACCCTGTAGAACTCGATCAACAATCGAAGTCGTGTCAATCAAAAATCTTAACCTTGTCCAAATTAGGTTTCAGCCTGAAAACATCCACTATCACCACCACAGTGCTTTGCTCCACCATCTGACGATTTTACTGACTTTCCCGATCATACCACGACCATTAGCAAGAACTTCGACCTTCCAAACCACTGGGATCACCAGAATAATCTCAAATACCAATTTTTGGTTAAACCAGAAATGCTCTCAAACTCCTCTGCTAAAAAAAGTAATTTCACTTCCAAAAATCATGATTCAGTATAGAGATTCAGATCATATCCTTGAATCATTAATTTAAGATACTTGAACTTTAGCAAAGACTTATACTTTCGCAGTTCTTTAGTTTCCAGGATATTTTCAATTTATTTTAACTTGAATAAAATTTTAAACCCAAATCCAAGATTAAACAAACAGTTTTTGTTTATAACTTAAATTCTATCCAAGACTGGATCGAAAGATTAAGGATTCCTAAACAAACTTGTACCAGGGAACTAAAACGGTGAGAGCTTAGATGAAACCAACATGCACAACACATCCAGATATTCATATATATTCATACATTGAAAATATATATGGACAACACATTCTCAGTCCAGCTTTTTAAATCATGCAACCAGAATCATGTATTTAATTTTCTTTAGAAAGATTGTTACTCACTGTGAAACTTTGATCGGGGAGACAGAGTTTTGAAATAAGGTTTCTCACTAGTTTTACATGAATACATTTAAAAAAAAAGGATCTCATGTCTACTAACACATTTCCTTCAAAACATATTATGCTATAAGAATTTGGGTAAGAGAAATGAATTCTTTTTGAAAGGATTTTGGCCTGGTGATAACAGCCAGTAACATGCATTTACATACCCAGACATACATACAGAATTTCTCCTGTTTTTCTAACAATTCCATTTATTCTACTATGGAATTCAAATCCAAGTCATCATTTTATTTTTCTTTCAAATCATATTTTACATTCACAAAGACATAAAATAATTTGGTTTTAAAAGAAAAGATGTTTTACTCACAATTAAAAAGGAGAACAGCGAAAGCTTCTTTGAAGGGAAACTAGAAATGCTTTTGATTTTATTTTTCTTCTAATTTTTAGTTTTGCTTTTGCAGGTATACTGGCATTATTCAGGCATCAAACACTCATATCATACATGCATTCATATTTTAAGCAAGCATGCATACGTATATTTAAACATGCATCACAAAATTTCCATCTAACATTTCCACATACATCAATTTAAACTGTTTTAAGTTTTAAGTTTACTCATCTTAATTTATGAAATCAGAGACTCTGGTCCTGCTTTTGAAATCCGAAGGTGATGATGCTTTGATTGCTTTTAAATCTGAAAGGATTGTTTGATACTTCTAGTTTGAGCTGCAATATCTTACAGGCTTTTGATTAGATCTTCAAGTGGCTTGTAAAATGTTTTTACAGTTGTTTCTCTTTGCTTTTGATCTTGAAGTTTTAATTCCAGGTTGAGTTTGATTTTTTCTCTACTACCTTTGCTCAGTTTTTGAATTGAGGTTGTGGTTTGGATTTTCTTTTAAGTCTCACATTTAGAGAAGAAAAATGTCTTCTGTATACAGCTTATTCTTTTCTCTTCTTTTTTTTATTTTTTTATTTTATTTTAAAGAGGATAAAAATAGGAAAAGCCACTTGTTATTTGCATGTCTAATCAATTTACAAATGTTAAATAATGATAAAACTAACTTACACTTGTATTCTCATGCATGCTAAACTTGTCACAAATGTTAAGTGTCCTTTAAATAATTTCAAATGTCTAAAGAAATAATTATTACTACTTTCCTATGTTTATGTATTATATGTACTTAACGTACACTTGTTTAATGTATAGAGAATTTGTTTTACATTTGAAATTTAATCCATTAATATTTTTTTTTATAAAACTTATATATATATATATATTTCCTATTTAGTAAACACATTATTTGAATTTATATAAATAAATGCTTTAAAGAAAAATAAAAGAAATTAAACCATATATCAGATATTTACCCTTTGAATTTCAAATTAAAACTCAATTTCAATTTAAGGTAAAATTTAAAATCAGCCTATATATTTTTAACAACATATTATTTGTTCGAAAGGCATAATTTGCCAATGATAATAATTAATTAGTAGATTATTAATTAAATATTTATCCAAATATTAAAATTCAGTTTCTATCATCATCAGAATTCTTATCTGTAGAATCTATAATCCAGTATTTCTATTGATTAACCCAATTATATTATTAATTACAATACCCGAAAATCCGGGATATTACATTTCTCCCCCCATTGAATCTTTTCGTCCCCGAAAAGAAACGAAGTCATAATTTACTAAAATACTTAATATCAGTTAAATTTATTCTTTGACTATTTTTAAAACATTTTTTAAAAAGAAATCTTTATAATATTACTAAATTATTTTTTATAAAAATACCTTTATAACTCGATGTCTCAACCAGTCCATCCTTGTTCTCACAGAAATTCGGTCCTACGTTGATCAGGCGTAGGACTGAAAATCTATAAGTGCTTGATAGACCCGTTTTCAACATCCAGCGAAAATATTTTAAAAAATAATTTTATTGAAAACATTGTGAAAATATAGAAAACATTTTGAAAATAGAGGAAATATCTTTGGTGAGAATGCTATGGAAATCATCACCCCCATCCATGGTCGCAGTTACATCCTGGGTTATGTTGCCATCACAACAAAAGTCCATGTAACTGTAGGCACTCCGCTCCCCTCGATTACGCCATGGAACCCACAACAGATCGCATTTACATTCCAGGGTTACGGTGCCATCACAGCAAAAGTCGATGTAACTGTTGGCTCTCAACGACACGCATGATTTTCGCTGTCAAAATGAAACTTCTCCACTCCTACATAGGTCGCAGTCTACCGATGTAAAATCAAACGCAGACTGTTGGCTCTCAGCGGCACACACGACTTTCGCTATGTTACCATAGGTCGCAGTCTACCGATATAAAATCAAAGGTAGACCGTTGGCTCTCAGCGGCACTCACGACTTTCGCTATGGTATATACTATTCATAATTATCAAGAACTTGTTTTGTCCGGACTCCTCACAGGATCAACTTTAGAACCCCCCCCCCCCCCCCCCCCCCCGCCTTAGGCTCAAGGCAGCACCACTTAGTGGCACTCTAGAGAAGTTCATTTCAAGGGAGCGCCTTTTTTTCCAGAGCCATTATCAAAAAACTTTGTACTATACTCATATAGTATCTTTCAAATCATACACCTAGTATGATCTCATACAAGGCTCCTTTACACAAAATCGATTATCCCAAAATCGATAATTCTCAAACTAGGCTTTTCAAATTTCAATATTGATTTTACCCAAAAATCAAAAAGCTTTCCAAATCCAAAGGTTCCCAAAACCTTTTCCCAAAATCCTCATAAGATCCTTTATATATATAGATATATATAAATTTTTAAAAACTTTGGATCATTCATACTTGTATAAAATCCCTTTATACTTCAAACACCTTCAAAATCCTTTCTTCCGGCCATAGATTCAACAAGGCGGGATTTATCTTACATAACAAAGATATATAACTTTATTTATTCCAAATCAAATATTCAAATTGAATTGCTCTTTACAAACCACTTACCGTATCACTTGCTTCCATAAAGTAAATTTTTACCATAGAAATATCCAATTTCCACTTTTATTCATTGTATATTTCACAAAATATACTTTTCATTTCAAAAACCATTTTACATTTCTTATCCACAAATTTTCCAATATCATATCAATTTCTGTTTGAATTAATCCCAATTCCATTTGAAATTGAACTTATTCTACTTCAATTTCATTTCAAATTAATTCAATTCAAATTTTCCATTTGAATTTTTAAACTTATCCATCTTCAATCACAATTCTAATTAATTCAAATCAAGTTTAATTTGAACTAATTCAATTCAAATTTCAAATTTAAACCATCCCGAATTATATAAATTCAAGTTAAAATTTTTAAATGTTGATTTAATCCTTTAAATCAAATCAACTTATATCTTTAAACCATTTAATTCTGAATCCAAATTCCATTTTTATCCTATTTCACAGTTCAAATAATAATTCAAATCCTTTTTAAACAACTTAATCTTTGAAATTCAATTTATCATCAAATTTCAATTTTGAAACCAAACCTTTGAAGTTTTATCTTAAACATTCACATCTTAATCCAAAATGATTCCACTTTACCTTAATAATGGATATATTACCACACCCTATTTCTTTAAACAAATCCAATTCACAGTTTAAAGATTATTAATAACAATAGGGTAATATCATCCAATTATTTTTTTAGGAAGGCTAGCCGGTTTTATAGTGGACCGTCCACTTTTTATTACGAAAGTAATAAAAATTGAAGTATAGGAGTAAGGTAAAAGCACCTTAACTACTAAGAAAAATGGAAAATACAGCACAGGTACGAGACAACTATGTCACCGTAACTATAAATAGCAAAAAACAATCACTCCTCCGAAGAGGAAGAGACACCATCATCCTCAGCCACCGGAAAAGAAACCAAAGACACAGACTCAAAAAGACCAGCAAAGGGGCGGAAACGGAGAGCATGACAAGGATCATAACCCATAGCATCGGAAGAGTAGATAAACGAACGATCCCAGGAAGAATCAGTAAGCAAGACAGAATTCGAATTCGCATAGCATCCATCCAAATCAAGGACTAAGCAATCACCAGATGGTTTGTAGCGAAGGCATCTAAGGTCCAGATGATCATCAAAAACGAAACGGTGGTAGGATTCATTCACCGGGTTAAATCTCATGTCAGAGATGGGATCAATCCAACACCCCTCAGACTCGTCCCAAGCAATAGGCAATAGCCTCGAGGCTGGGGCAGGAGCAACTAAAGGCATATCAGGAGCATCACTGGGAACAACAGAAACAGTAGATGAGTCAGGCCTATCTAAAGGCAAAGGAGGCAGACACCGGTCAGGTAATGGAACAGCAGGCGTAGGGGAAATCAGAGAGACGGTGGAAGAAACCTTGGGGACCCAAATCCTACGAGGGAGGCGAGGCAAGGGGATCTTCGTAGCAGTCGCGGTCACTTCAGAATGCAAGAAGGCGATAGCTAGGTGGCCAAAGGAATGACAGGAGATGCAAATTTCTGGAACCCAACCATAGCGAACACGGACTTCCACAACATGGCCGACAGCTAGCTGAACAGGAATAGAGGTAGGGAGAGGCTTAAAGGGGGATATCTCAATAAGAGCCTTAGCATACATTAACTTATCGCGCGCCACTGTATTTGAGTCAAAACATTTCAATTTTCCAACATTACAGGCTAAGCAATTCAAACCAATAAGAGGTTGAAGAGCAGAGGGAATTTGCGAAAAAAATACCCAAATAGGGATAGAAAGTACTAGTTCACGTGTACACGCCACTGTTGGAGTCCAAGGAGTAACAATGAAGGGCCTTCCATCAAAAAATGATGGCTCAGCATCAAGAACAATTCGACGATCCTCAGAAGAGGAAAACTTTAGATAATACATGGAGTCGATTAGCTTCACATGCAAATTACCACGAAGCTTCCAAGCCCTCCGAAGAACCGAGGTCACATTAATAAGACGGTGATTAGGTTATAGAAAGAAACCAATTAAATAATCAAACCAAAATTCCACATCAGCTTGCAAAACAGAAGGGAGAGGGATCATCACTCCATCTTTCTCGTCCATATCAAATTCAATCGGGAGGTAGTCACCCACATTACGGGGCAAGGACGAGAAAAGAGAAGACCAAGATTTGAAGACAGGCATCGATAGAGGAGTATGACCAGGGCGCTTCACAACGAATGGGGAACCATAAGAGGCAACTGGAATAGAAACACCAGAGCTAGGTTGACTGACTATAGGACCAGTTTTCATAGGGGCAATATCACAAGCACCAGGAATGCAAAGACCAGAACAATGATTGTCAGCAGATTCACTCACCAGAGCACGCTTAGGCATACCAACGTCAGCTCTAGCATCGATCACAACGTTCGATGTAACCTTCCCCACTTCACAAATCGTTGAGTCATGTATACTTATATCATCTCCAAGCGCATCTGGAAGGGGGTGAGGCACACCAGCATCATGCTCGCATTCATGAGGGGATACACATACTTCAGTTTCAAATCCATTAGATCCTGATTTACATTTCAAAGCCACGTCAGATACTGACTTACTAATGCAAACATCGGGTGGTAAAGACTGCAAAATGGACACGGCCGAAGGCGCAACTCCAAGGAAACTTGCACGACCAGGTGCAGAACTCGCAACGACTGCCGGATTCATAGCATGGAGTGGTGGAAACTAAGAGGCGGAAAGGAGTTAAGGCATAAGGCGAACGGGGACAGAGGGTAGGACATTGATTACTCTGCCAGATCTGGTAGAAGAAGGGGTAGGGCGATGCGAAAAAGAAGGGGGAAGCGAAGGAGAGATAGGCATGGAAGGAGAAGAGCGAGGCGAAGGGAACAGAAGAAAGAAAAAAGGTCAAGGGGGAGGACCGCGCGGAAGAAGGAAGCAGGAAGACATTGAAATATGAACTCGATTATATTAATTAATTTAAACACAATAACCATTCAATTTCTCCGGTTAAAAACCAATCCTGGTCCATCTTATTTTGAAACTCTTCCTCAACTTCAAGATTTTAATTTCAGTTTGAATTCATGTCAAACTTATCTTTATTCAATTTCAATTTCAGTTTGGTTGTATTTCTATTACTTCTTAATTTAATTCCAATAATTTAACAACCAATTCCCTTAATATTTATTAGAAAGAAATATTGCTTTATATATATCAAAATATATTTTTATATAAAATCATTTAAAATCTTTATATAAGAAAATAACAAATAGGCTCTCATATATACACACACACACACACACACACACGCACTCAATTCATTCTAGGATACCATTGACCTTATCCTTAATGAGTAATCCTACTAGAGCCAAGGTTCTCGCTTAACCTGGCTCTGATACCAAAATGTAACGACCCGAAATTTTCGAACCCGAAAATTCCAAATTGTTATGAAAAGAAGAAATAGATAGAAAAAGAAGAAGAATAAGAAGAAGAAAAACATCAACATCTCACATTTGCAGCGGATAAAATATAATAATAAATAATAATAGTTTACAAAAGAATAATATTTTGTCGATTACATTTAAATACATCAGAGTTACACATTTATACAGATACTGGATATACAATTACCATGTAACAGATAACCAACAATATTATTACACAGCTGAAATACACTATACGCTCTTGCCATCGAGCTTGCCTCCTGAGTTCCAGAACGTACCTACCTGAAACCTGTAATACTCGGTCTAACCCGAGCATTAAATCAAAGTAATACCCGGGTTAGGCTGGAAACCAGCGTGAGTAAACCCATCTAACATGGAATACAAAAGTATACAACTCGTATAAAACCCGGGGTAACTCGAAGAAATTCACATGTCACAATTTATTATACACATCACTTATTTCACATATAAGTTTTCTAAGTATCAAGATTTAGATTTAAAATAGTCCAATTCCTTAAAACACTTCACTCCAGCATATAGATTTCACATATCAATCTATAAAATTCGAAGTGGTTTCGGATATTTTCTAATATCCAAACCCGGTCTCTTCGAGTCTCAAGTCATCCTAACCCAAGTTATCTAAAGGAAATACACAACATTTCATATCTGAGATATCAACTCATTCAAAGCATCCAATATCATTCAATCATCCATAAGAAAACTTAATCACACACAAATTTAATTTAATTAATTCCGATTGAATTACTAACCTCACCCACTTAGATTTCTTCGTTTAACATTAATTTATTTCAAATCAATTAACCACACATTCCTTTATTTTTCATCTTAATTAACCATCCGAGATTAATTATCCCTCAATTACAACAAGTAATTAATTCTCAATTAACTACACAAGTTAATTAACCTTTACCCTTCCATATTACTTACATTGATCCTAAATTAATTATTCAAATTAATTATCTTATAACTATTATTGATCAACTATCCTTAAATTAATCATACTACTTAATTAATTTCTTTAATTAACCAATCCTGAATTAATTACCTAAGTAAATAATCCTTTTATTTGCTTTTATCAAGTAATTATCCATTGGTTAATTATCCTTACTTAATTAAACCTTTAATTACAAATTTAATTACTTAATCCTTAACATATCAATTCTTAACAAATTAATCTTTTAAATTCCTTACATTAAGTCATTATTATTTATTAATTTCCATTTAGTGATTTCATTAATTACCTAACTTAATTAATGATATCTAGTGATTATTCTTTAATGTAAGTAGTTTTCATTAATAAATTTCAATTAAGTAATTTTCCTTTAATTAAATTATCATCTTCAATTGCATAAATTAATCACATTAATAATTCAATCCCTTACATTGATTTCTAACTAATTAACAAATTATCTTAATAATTAAATTAATTATTTATCCCCTTAAATTGATTACATTAATCAACTACCATCCTTACTAAATATTTTGTATTCATTCAATTGCATTATTTAAAACATCTTCAAAGACCTATAGGAATTACCTATTATATAATCCTCTGAATATCTGTAACCAAACATTTCACCCGAGCTACCCCTAAATTCTTCGAGTAAAACCCTACCCTACTTCGAGGAAAATCTCAATTTACTCGAGATAAATTCGAGTATACCACTTAAAAATGTACTTTAACAATTTAAAGTTGTTTTAATCATTTTATATTTTATAAAATTTATCTATTCCAACTAGGATTCAAATTAAATTTGAAACCATATTTTAAATTGATTTAAACTGTTTAAAATCTTTGCCTCTAGTTTAAATTCTTTACAGGTTTCTAAACCTAAATCTAACAATGTTCCAAGCCCAAACTTCTGAAACCCCAAGTCAAAACCCCAAAATCTTCGAGCCAAACTCCAAAAATCTTTGAGCAACACTCGAGAACGTCTCGAGTATTTTCCTTCTTCCAAACCAAACTTCATCAGAGATCACAATGTGCTCCGTGCACATGCACCGTGCCTTTGGCCAACTCCAGCCACTCATATCACCTTCCTCACATTAACGATCATTACCTCAGACCATCCAAAAACCAAGCCCATCGATTCACACTTGGAAACAAAATCGAGTTGGAAAACCCAAAAACTGGACCCAACGACCAACCTGTAACCTCCTTATTCTCGCGCCTCCGACCACTAGAGTGCCTAATCCTCCGGCCACAACTTCATCAACTCGCCTTCTTTCATTTCCTAAAAGCCTATAGAACTCGATCAACAATCGAAGTCATGCCGATCAAAAATCTCAACCTAGTCCAATTTAGGTTTACAGCCTGAAAACATCCACTACCACCACCACACTGCTTTGCTCCACCATCTGACAATTTTACTGACTTTCCCGATCGTACCAAGACCACTAGCAAGAACTTCGACCTTCCAAACCACTGGGATCACCCGAATATTCCCAAATACCAATTTCTGGTTACCAGAAATGCTCTCAAACTCCTCTGCTAAAAATCGTAATTTCACTTCCAAAAATCATGATTCAGTATAGAGATTCAGATCATATTCTTGAATCATTAATTTAAGATACTTGAATTTTAGCCAAGACTTATACTTCCCCGGTTCTTTGGTTTCCAAGGATATTTTCAATTTATTTTAACTTGAATAAAATTTTAAAACCAAATCCAAGATTAAACAAACAGTTTTTGTTTATAACTTAAATTCTATCCAAGATGGGATCGAAAGATTAAGGATTCCTAAACAAACTTGTGCCAGGGAACTAAAACAGTGAGAGCTTAGATGAAACCAACATGCACAACACATCCAGATATTCATATATATTCATACACTGAAAATATATATGGACAACACATTCTCAGTCCAGATTTTAAAATCATGCAACCAGAATCATGTATTTAATTTTCTTTAGAAAGATTGTTACTCACTGTGAAACTTTAATCGGGGAGACAGAGTTTTAAAATAAGGTTTCTCTCCAGTTTTACATGAATAAATTTTAAAAAAAAGCATCTCATGTCTACTAACACATTTCCTTCAAAAAATCTTATGCTATAAGAATTTGGGTAAGCGAAATGAATTCTTTTTGAAAGGATTTAAGCCTGTTGATAACAACCAGTAACATGCATTTACATACCCAGACATACATAAAGAATTTATTTTGTATTTCTAACAATTCCATTTATTCTACTATGGAATTCAAATCAAGTCATCATTTTATTTTTCTTTCAAATCATATTTTACATTCACAAGATATAAAAGAATTTGGTTTTAAAAGAAAAGATGTTTTACTCACAGTTAAAAATGAGAACAGAGAAAGCTTCTTTGAAGGGAAACTAGAAATGCTTTTGATTTTATTTTGCTTCTGATTTTCAGTTTTGCTTTTGCCTGGCATTATTCAGGCATCAAACACTCATATTCATACATGCATTCATATTTTAAGCAAGCATGCATACATATATTTAAACATGCATCACAAAATTTCCATCCAACATTTCCACATACATCAATTTAAAATGTTTTAAGTTTTAAGTTTACTCACCTTAATTTATGAAATCGGAGACCCTGGTCCTGCTTTTGAAGTCTGAAGGTGATGATGCTTTGATTGCTTTCAAATCTAAAAGGATTGGTTGATACTTCTAGTTTGAGTTGCAATATCTTACAGGCTTTTTATCAGATCTTCAAGTGGTCTGTAAAATGTTTTACAATTGTTTCTCTTTGCTTTTGATCTTGAAGTTTTAATTCCAGGTTGAGTTTGATTTTTTTCTCTACTAGCATTGCTCAGTTTTTGAATTGAGGTTGTGGTTTGGATTTTCTTTTAAGTCTTAGATTTAGAGAAGAAAAATGTCTTCTGCATACAGCTTATTCTTCTCTCTTTTTTTTTTATTTTTTATTTATTTTAAAGAGGATAAAAATAAGCAATGCCACTTGTTATTTGCATGTCTAATCAATTTACAAATGTTAAATAATGATAAAACTAACTTACACTTGTATGCTCATGCATGCTAAACTTGTCACAAATGTTAAGTGTCCTTTAAATAATTTTAAATGTCTAAAGAAATAATTATTACTACTTTCCTATGTTTATGTATTTTATGTACTTAACTTACACTTGTTTAATGTATAGAGAATTTGTTTTACATTTGAAATTTCATGCATTAATATATTTTAAATGATTTTTATAAAACTTATATATATATATACACATATATATATATATTATATATTTCCTATTTAGCAAACACATTATTTAAATTTATATAAATAAATCCTTTAAAGAAAAATAAAAGAAATTAAACCGTATATAAGATATTTACACTTTGATTTCAAATTCAAACTCAATTTCAATTTAAGGTAAAATTTAAAATCAGCCTATATATTTTTAACAACATATTATTTGTTCGAAAGGCATAATTTGCCAATGATAATAATTAAATTAGTAGATTATCAATTAAATATTTATCCAAATATTAAAATTCAGTGTCTATTATCATCAGAATTCTTATCTGTCTAATTTATAATCCAGTATTTCTATTAATTAACCCAATTATATTATTAATTACAATACCCAAAAATCCGGGTTATTACACTCATGGTTGAGGTTTGATTCAAAATGCATGTTTTATACTTATTTGGACTTATGCATGTTCTACATCTTATTATAAGTGGCTAACATTCCAGATTGAGTTGAGATAGGCACATACGAAGACCATTGGATGTATACGTGGATTATTATATGCTTTTGCTTGCTTAATACGAGTGTACTCGCTTGTATTATAAATAATAAGGTACGTATCTCGGATTACATATCGCGATTTCATGTTATCATCATGTGTATTATTTACAGTATGTAAAACTATAAATTGAACTACTTCGAAAAAATTAAGAAATAGGTTGAAATGATATATACCTATGACATCTATTTGGATTGAAATAATATATATCCATCCTTGAAATTAAATTGAAATAGTTATCCACTTGGCCATAGGTTAGAGAATTATATACGGACACCGAGTTAGTTAAATTAAATTATTTTAAAATTTGTTTTGAAATTATTTAAATGAATTGATTTTTAGATTAAAATCAAATTTATGAAAATTCAATTACTTTGAATTGAAGCTCGAAATGTTGGAATTTAAACTTGGTAAACGAAATTGTTTAATTAATCGAAGTTTAGATTTTTAAGTTAAAAAAATTGAAATACAGCATAAATTTTCGAATGTTGATTTTTTTAAAAGATTGGTCTTTTATTCGAACTTTGAATATTTCTATGAAAAATTAATATGAAATGATATTTCAAATTTGAGTTCGGAATTGAAAATTTCGATTTAAATTTGGTGTTGAAAGTAAATTTGATTTAAGTGTTTAAATCGATATTTTGAAAACGAATTTGGAATTCGAAATGAAATTGAAAATTAATTTGAATTGGAATTTAAACTAATTTGGAATTAGGAATCAATTTGGAATTTGAAATTGAAATTGAAGGAATTTGTGAATTGAAATCAAAATTTATATGGAATCAAATTTATTCGAGTTGGAATCGGAATTGAATCGATTAAATCGAATGGAATTTGGAATTGATTTGGGTAGGAAATTGGGAAGTTGACCGGTTTGACTTTGGAATTTTTTTAAATGAATATTTTAGTTTAAATGATTTAAAATCTATATTCTTTAAATATTCAAATTATTTTGATTTTTTTTACTATTTTACTATATAAACCACTTTTACATTCAAACTATATTCGATTAAACTATTTAAACATTTTCTATTAAACTATTTTTAACTATTTAAGCTTTTTCTAAAATTCAAACTTGTTAGAGGGTAAATTATTTATATTTAAATCTTGGATTTAAATACGAATTGGGTTAAAGTGAATTGTAACCAAAACTGTAATTCGAATCAAGTTTTGAAGTGAAATCGATATATTGAGTTGAGTTGATATTTTTGAGTAAATACGAGATTTCGAAATGGATATGATTTTGAGTAAATATGATGATCTGGAAATGGATATGATTTTTGAGTAAATATGATGATTTTGAAATGGATTTGATTTTGAAACGAATATGATATTTTGATATCAAATACGAATTGTTCTCGAAATGTAAAAGTACCAACCGGTGTGTAAAGTGACGATTTGTTGTTAAAGAGACCGGGGCCTCTTATTGATATACTCTCATTCAATATTGGAACCACTTTGACAACCGTGTACGTGGTGGATTATATCCAGAATGTAGTGGTTAAATTGGCGACGTTTACTGGAATGAAGTAAGAGAATGATGATGGATAGCCTTGACATTCGTGTCATAATTAAAATGAATAAAACAGGAGTTTATGTCTGCCCATTGTGGTTAGCTACCTCTAGCGACATTGATCCCTCATATTACTATTTAGGTTTCGGATACGATAGTACACTTTATTTGTCGTTTGGAATGATTATCGCGGTCGGCTACGGATGGGTTACGACCAGCCAGAAAGGGTAAATTAGTAGAATCTTACCTTAGGCATTGCCTCACGCGACTGTCATATTTACCCCTATACGAACCCATTACAACTTTGGTTTAAACTGTATAAAATGTGTTAAGGTGGATCAATGTAAACCCTTAATGCTATTTTGATATTTATTTTACTGATAAACATTATCTATTATAGCGTATACTATTATATATAAATAGTTTAACAGATCCTTAGGAGATGGAAAATCCCGTAACATCTCTTCAGTTATTACCCTCATATTTGTGTTATTGATTTGAATTACATAAGAGTATTTTACTTCTGACTCGAGTGTTTTGTCTTTTCATTACGCTCAGGTCAGACCTGAGTTTTTTTCAGTGTATTGAAGACTATTCTTTGGAGGACGAAGATGGAGTTTTGGTATTACTACTATTATTATCCTCTGTAGAATGTTATTCTACTGCTTTGATTATTTCACCTTGTTGTATATTTATAACTCTAATACACGTGTATAGTTTAAAACCAAAGAATACTAAAAAACTTTATGAATTGTTTATTTGATTATTATATTTTATTGTTTCCGTTGTGAGATTCAGTGTTTTTTTTCTTCTCCTCTTCTTATTTTTCTTATTTAACCCCATTGATTATCTACGTTCCGGATTATTTAAGTCGGACATGTGTGGATTATTGTCGATTTAAACCTTCCGAATCGTGGGTCGTCACATTTGGAAACCATTATTATAGGAAAAGTCAAACAAACGTAGGTGATCCTCCCAAGATCCACCAAAGTCTAATAAATAGGCTCTTAGTAGATCCTTAAATACTTTGTTGACTCTTTCTGTCTGCCCATCTATCTGAGAGTGATACGCAATACTCATATTAAGCTTGGTACCCATCACTTTTTGTAGACTTTTCTAGAATTCACTAGTGAAAACAAGCATATCTACCATTGACTATACTATTAGGAACTCCATGCAGTCTAACTAAGTTCTTTAGGAATAACTTAGCTAAGACAGGTGACATTTTGGTTAAATTAACTAGAATGAAATGGGCACTCTTTATGTAACACCCCATATTTTTATAACAATATTTAGAATGTTTAATTAAAAAAACTAAATAAAATAATGTAGAGATTAATAAGTTGGGAATTGATTAGCTAAGGGTAGCCATGCCATGTTAGTATATAAACAAAAATTAAATAGAATAAGCTAATGTGATAGGATATGAGAAGGGCAATATAGGAAAGAGGAGAATGGCTTATATCCTAAACCCTTAGGAAATAGATCTCATGTTCATTTTCATTTTAGCAAACTAAAACATCTAAGGCCAACCATAGTTAGGATTCAAGTAAAGGAAGACAATCAACATAATAACCATCAAATCTCACATTTTATAATCTCAAAGCTAAGGTGAATAAATACTACATCCTATGTTCATATTGTTTTCGGTTTTTGATTAGATCTGAAAAAATTTGCAAGTAATGCCATGTTTTGATGATTAAAGTTATATATATGCCAGTTGATGAATTATATATGTTCATGTTAGTTTTTATGATATGTTTGACATGAAAACCCTATTTGATGACATCTAAATGTCTCGAAAATTTAAATATAGGTCAGAACTGATATTTTAGAGATGGGTTTCAATTTTCATAATTTTCGAAGTAATGTGGATTATATAAATATTCTAGTAAAGAAAATGATTTAGTAGGTTATAAATTATTTACGAATACAATAAATATTCTAGTAAAGAAATTATAATTTTAGCATATTTTAGCCAATTCTGGTACTAAACCTTCCGACCCAGACCTTTCGACAAGGTCAAGAGGTTCATAGCTTTCAACAAGGTCAAACCAATGCATATGGTATCAAGTTACTTAGTACATAATGAATTGGACAAGGTCGAAGGGTTCTAAGTCGAAAGGTTGGTTGCCAAAGAGGTTGAAGTGTGTTTGTTTTATAAACCAAAGATAGTCTGCTTTGCTTTCGAATAAGAGCTTTCGACTTGGTTGGTTTCGACTAGGTCAAATGTTTAAATAAAGGTTTTAAACCTTTCGACATAGTCGAAAGGTTACTGTTGTTTTATCAATATATTGTTTTGAAACCTTCTGACATAGTCGAAGGGTTACCGCTGCTTTATAAATGTTTTATTTTGAACCTTTCAACAGAGACAAAAGGTTAACTTGTTTTAAAACTAGCCCCTTCTCCATGCTTTCGAAAGGAAGCTTTCAACTTAGGTGATTTACCCTTGTTTTATAAACTGAAGAATAACCCAAGCTTTTGAAGAAGTTGTTTCAAAGGCAGTGGCCTATTGTTTTAAACAAAATGTTTTAAAGCTTTAGAAATAGACCTTTTTCCAAAGTCAAAAGGATCCTTCAAATGAAGCCGAAAGGTTTTAAAAGAAGTATTTTCGCTTGTTTTAAATTGAACCTAATAAGTCTTCGAAAGGTTTGCTTTGATTGATTTCGAAAGGTTCGCTTTGATTGACTTCAAAATGTTAAAGTTCAATTACTTGAAAAGGTTTAAGTTGAATGATTTCGAAGGGTTTAAGTTCAGTGGTTTCGAAAGGTTTAAGTTGAATGATTTTGAAAGTTTACTGAATGGTCTCGAATGGTTTTAGTCATTAGTGTCAAAATGTTTGATGAATGATTTCGAAATGTTTTTATTCAATGGTTCCGAAAGGTTGAGATGAAAGGTTTTCCAAGGTTTTCTAAGGCAATGTTTTAAAGAGATTTCTAATGAAGGATGTCCGAAGTTTCATTGCTTTTGAAAGGTTTACTTTTAAATGGTTTCAAAAGGTTTAATGAATGGTTTCGAAAGGCAAGGCTTTGGCCTATAGGTCTAGATAATTAAAAGCTTTTCACTTGGTTTTGGAAAGAGGTACTTTCAAAGATTTAAAAAGAGGTTCTTTCAAGTGTCTAAATGTTTCCATCAACTATGATTTGAGTAAAGAATATATATATATATATATATATATAACAAGGTGATATGATTTTGAGTAAAGCATCTAGATTATATACTTTTCCTTGTTTAAGTTTGATTTAAAGGTTTTAAATCTTTTTGAAAATGTTTTCAAGGAAAATTATGGGAGGGGATCCTTCAGTGAAAATGACTCAGCTAATAGAAAAACAAATGGGACTAGAATGGGGCCGTACCATATACATTAGCTATTTGCCCTAGCTAATTATTATCCAAAATTCCAGTGTGTAGTGCTTTGTCACAGGTAGACTAAATTTATGATTACACAACGAACATAATATATGTTTATATACAGACAGGTTATTGGTGAGCCTGAAAAACCATTAGGATCAAGAAGACCTAGGAGATGATTAAGTTAGGGACACACCGTCTAGAAAAGAAGTATTTAATATAAAGTTAAGGACAGACCATTCAGAAGTGAAGTATTTAACAGATAGTTAACGATAGGTAGTCCAAAAGAAGAGTAGCTAAAAGATGTTATATTAATTTTGATTATATTGTTTGGTAGGCTCGAGTTAGCTAAAGATTAAAAGTTACCCAAAAAAACTTATGTGTTTGAATAGATAGTTCATTATAACTTGATGTTTATGTATGTTTACATAATGGTGCTTTAATCAGTATTGGTTGTAGGAAATTTTTTTGCAAGGATATGTTTTAAAAGGATGTTAGTGAGGGGAAACCCAATCCGCTAAGTGGTATGGTCTCACTTAACAGATATATTTTGGGATATATAGTATTATTCATACCAGGTTTTATGTCCGACTTGAAGTTTATGTTTTTCCCTTAAACTCTCGGGTGCTCAAAAGTAATTTGAGCAGGCTAAGGGGTTAGGCTCTTTTCAGTTTTTAGTAGGATGACGAATAAGGCTACTGGAGGCTTGTAGTAGACAAACGGATAGCTATTTAGGTGTTGCAATTCTTGTTTTATGTTTTGATGTATTTTTGACGTGTTTTGTATTAAGTCTATTATGACTCTAAGACTTTGATCATCCAAGGGGGTATCTTCGTATACCGCTCTTGACGTATTTGTAATAAGAACATTATATCTGTGCCCGAAAATGAATTTGGGATCATGTGTTGGGACTGTGAAACATTTGGTTTTGAAATGTAATGAAGTAACTTTTTTTGAAATCTGTGCTTTGTTTCATATTCAAGTGCTTTTGATATTATTGATACCATTAACATAACCGTATTTAGTCACCGAAAGCTAATAGTATAGATGAATGCAGCATCTGTAGCGCTTAGTTTTGGGCCTCTAGATAGAAAATGCTACAGTTTTGTATCAGAGAATGGTTTATGAAATACTTTAACTAAGGATTATTTCGAAAACATAATCCTTAGTAATTAGAGTTAAGATTGGGGTATAGGATAACACTATAGTAACGTACTTATATTTGTTATTTATATATACGTATATATAATTATAAGCTATATTTCTAGATTCCTATCTTAGTTAGGCTATTCATCTATATCTCATGGGGTTTGAATATAGATATGGAAGGAAGAAGAGGCAGAGTTAATCTTGGAGGAGATAGCACCACCACTAATGGAAATGCCTGACCAAATGCTAAAAGAGGTCCAGGTCAGGCTTAAGTTGAAAATGTCGGTGTTGGAGTTCCCCAAGTGAGTATGGTTGCTATGTATCAGTTTTTCATAAACATGATGCAAGCTGAAATTGCTGCTGGAGTTGTCGAAGGAAATACTACTGGAGGAGGATTTCAAGAAGCTCCGATGGTCAGCCAGTATGCTAACTTCAGTAGAGATTACTCCAGGCTTGGAGTGAAACCGTTCCTTGGAACTGAGGATGCGATCGAGGTGGAAAACTGGCCGCTACTTTGTGATAGGATTTTTACTGACTTAGGAATGAATGACGAGCAAAAGAGGGGATTAGCTTCGAGACAGCTTCAAGGAGATGCTCTATTTTGGTGGAATACTGTTGTAGCGGTATTGCTGAGGAAACCATGACTTAGGCGGAGTTTAGGAGAAGGTTTGAAGAAAGGTTTATGTCGTTGATGGTGCAATTGGCATTGGTTAGGAAGTTTACAGAATTAGAACAAGGGGAGAATTATGTTCTTAAGTATGCAAGGAAAATTGAAGAATTTGCCTAGCACGGGTATGCTTTGGTTGACATGGTGATCAGGAGGAATGAAAAGTTTATAAGAGGCTTGAGCCTGGAGTTGATAAGTGCTACTTTACCGCATGTAAGAGATCCCAGTGATGTAGTGGTAGAAATGGCGCTGAGGTAGGAAGTGGCATTAGCTTGTTTGAGGAAGAAAATGAAGGAGGTTCAGGTGGGACAAGGCCGAAAATGAAAGTTTTTCAATAAGAAAAATGTTAAGAAGGGAGGAGCACAAAAGAAGGGAAAAGCTGAGGTAGTTTGTTATAAATGTGATAAGAAAGGACACTATGCTAATGAGTGTCTTACTAGAAAAGGAAAAGAGAAAGGGAAAGAAATAGTTGGAAAGAAGAACATCTAATGCTTTAGTTGTGATATCGTCCATTATAAGACCCAATGCAAGGAGCCTGCTAAGGAAGGAAGGGGCAAGTTATGCATTGGAGACCGCAACTTCAAAGCCAGTTGTGTAGGAGAAAGTGAATGCTATTTTAGGAGGCTCGCTACAGATTCATGGTATGTCTGTTAGCATTACATGATACTGTTGCATCACATTCTTTTATTTCTCGATGTTTAGTAGATAAGCTTAACCTAGAGCCCTCATACTTAGTTACTACCTTAATGGTTGCAAATCAGATAGGAGGGTATGCAACACTTAGGGTAAGGTGCGAGTACTTAGAGTTTGATTTTCCAGGTCATACTTTTGATTGTTGTTTGCATGTGTTTGACTTTGTGGGATTTGGTATTTTCCTTAGGATGAATTGGTTATGTAAATATGATGCTTATAATATTTTTCCAATATAGTAAAATATCACCTAGTCATTTGGATTGTAGTTATCAGATAGTTTATACCATAGGAAATCCTAGTTGTGAAGTGAATGCTTTATTGGGTATCATGGAGTTGGAGGATGAGTTGCATAGAGTCTTTGTGGTTAGAGAGCTTGCTGATATGTTTGAGACGGTAGTTGGACTACCACCAAAATGAGCCATAGAGTTTCAGATTGATTTGGTGCCTGGAGCAGAACCGGTGAGTAGGCTACCAAGCATGATGACACCTACAAAGATGAAAGAGTTGAAGGTACAGTTGGTGGATTTGGAAGGAAAGAATTTTATTTGACCGAGTAGTTTGCCATGGGGAGCCATTATGGTGTTTTATAAGAAGCCGGATGGATCGTTAAGGCTATGTATTGATTATTGTAAGTTGAATGAGAAGACGATAAAGAACCGACACCCATTGTCGAGAATTGACGATTTGTTCGATTAGTCAAGTGAAGCCAAAGTATTCTCTCATTTGGATTTAGCGATTGGATTTCATCGTCTTGGAGTAGCGGAGGATAGTATTCCTTTGACGGCATTTAGGACAAGGTATGGATTGTACGAATGGTTAATTATGACATTCGGACTAACTAATGCACCGACATTCTTTGTGGATCTGATGAACCGAATTTTCCGAGACCACTTAGATAGATTTTTTTTGTCTTCATAGATGATATTTTGACAAACTCTAGGGATGAGAAGGAACATGAAGTTCATCTTATAATTGTTCCTGAAATGTTGAGGGAGCATTAGTTAAAGGCTAAGTTTTCGAAGTGTCATTTTTGGAAGATGGAGGTGAAGTTCCTTCGTCATGTAGTCTTAGAGAAAGGGTTCTCTGTAGATCCAACTAAGATTGAGGCGGTGAATAATTGGAAGAGATCTGAGACAGTGACCGAGATAAAGAGTTTTATTCGGTTAGCTGGATATTATCGAAGGTTTATAAGGGATTTTTTTTGCAAATAGACGCATCGATGACGAAGCTTACGCAAAAAGATGTGAAGTTTGTATGGATTGATAAGCGTGAGGAAGCATTCCAGCGCTTGAAATTCTTATTGACCCATGCACCAGTGTTAATGGTTATTGACAGGAATCAAGATTTGGTTGTTTATACTGGTGCATGTAGAACTGGAGTAGGGGATGTGTTGATGCAAAGAGGTAAAGTGATTGCTTATGCTTCTAGACAGCTCAGACCGCATGAAGTTAGGTATCCAACGCATGATTTGGATTTAGCTGCCATTATATTTTCCTTAAAGGTGTGGAGGAAATACCTGTTGGGAGAGCGATTTGAACTTTATACAGATCATAAGTCATTGAAGTACTTGTTCTCTCAAAAGGAGATGAACATGAGACAGCAGAGGTGGTTGGATTTTATTACTGCATATTGTTTTGGAATTGAGTACACGCCAAGGAAAGGAAATAAGGTAGCGGATGCACTTAACAGGCAACATCAGAATGTAGTATTGGCTATGATTAATGAGTGGAAAGATTTAGAAGCATTATCAGCTTGCATAGTGCAGTTTTCATCCGAGGCAGGTTCTAGTGCAGGAAGTGCTATATTATCTTGTTTAGAAGTTCAACGGTGAAGATTGAGAAGGTAGTTTCTAAACAGGAGGAGGATCCAGTTTTGGCCGAACGGATCAGAAGGTTAAGGGAAGGAACAAAGGGCGATGACTTATAGGATTTCAGTCTTGACCAAAATGGGTGGTTGAGAAAGTAAGGAAGGTTGTGTGTTTCGAATAGAGAGGACATGAGAAAGGAAGTTTTGGGTGAATGCCATCGTTCAAAGTTCAATATCCATCTAGGAGGAACGAAGATGTATGAGGATATGAAGAGATTTTGCTTCTAGGAAAGTATGAAACGAGACATTGGTGTATGTGTTAAGCAGTGCTTGAATTTCCAACAGGCAAAGGCTGAACACCAGAAGCCAAGTGGATTGCTTCAACCATTGGAAGTTCCTTTATGGAAGTGGGACTCTATCTCTATGGATTTCATTGATGGGTGCCAAGATCTAGTAGAGGGAATGAAAGCATATGGGTCATAGTTGATAGACTAACAAAGAGTGCTCATTTCATTCCAGTAAAGTCAACTAGGACGACACCTATTTTGGCGAAGTTGTTTATGAAGAAAGTGGTTAGACCGCATGAGATTCCTAGTAGTATTTTCAATGATAGAGATTCATTGTTTCCTAGTGAGTTCTGGAAGAGTCCGTAGGAAGCATTAGGAACCAAGCTCAATATGAGTGTCGCTTACCATCCACATACTGATATGCAAATGGAAAGAGTTACCAAAGTCTTGGATGATTTGTTAATAGATTGTATATTCGATTTTGGTAGATCATGGGAAGACCATCTCCATTTAGTCGAGTTCTCGTATAACAATAGTTATTAGAATGGTATTGGGATGGCACCATTTGAAGCATTGTATTAGAGGCCATGCAAATCTCTCGTATGTTGGTTGGAGACAGGGGATAGACTGGTTCTTTTTCTGGATTTATTGAAAGAAGCCATGGAGAAGATTGTGTTGATCCGAGCTAGGATGACGGAAGCTCAGTCTAGGAAGTAAAGTTATGCTAATAGAAGAAGGAAAGATTTGGAATTTTCGGTTGGAGACTATGTGTTTGTTAAGGTTTCACTGATGAAGTGTGTGATTAGATTTGAAAAGATAGGAAAGTTTGCACCTAGAATCGTTAAACCCTTCCGTACTGTTTAGAGGATTAGAAAACTCACTTATAGGGTAGAGTTACCAAGTAGTTTGGCTAGAGTCCATGATGTATTCTATATTTCTCATCTTAGAAGGTATATTAGAGACCCAGAGACTACTATAGCACCTATAGTATTAGAGGATTTAGTGGTTGAGCCGGACCTGACTATACTTAGAAAGCTGATTCAGATTGTAGCCCGAGATGAGAAGAAGTTAAGAAACAAGACATTCAGGTTAGTAAAGGTTCAATGGAGTGATGATGCTAGAGACTGTACTTGGAAGACTAAGAGCAGGATTAGAGATGCTTACCCAAAGTTATTTGATTGTATGTTTTACCTTTGATTGTTTTGTTGTGTGTGCCTTATAGTAATTTCAAGGATGAAAATGTTTAAGGTGGAGAGTCTGTTGCACTCTATATTTTTATAACATTATTTAGAATGTCTAATAAATAAAATTAAATAAAATAATGTAAAGATTAATAGGTTGAGAATTGATTAGCTAAAGGTAGTCGTGCCATGTTAGTGTATAAACTAAAATGAAATAACATAAGTTAATATGTTAGGATATGAGAAGGGCAATATAGGAAATAGGAGAAGGGCTTATATGCTAAACCCTTAGGAAATAGAACTCACGTTCATTTTCATTTTTGCAAACTAAAACACCTAAGGCCGTCAACAATTATTGTTCTCAAGAGAAGATTAAAACTAGGGTTCAAGTAAAGGAAGACAATCAACATAATCAACTTCAAATCTCACATCTTATAATCTGAATGCTAAGGTGAATAATTATTACATCCCATTTTCATATGATTTTCGGTTTTTGATTAGATCTGAAATGTTTTTGCAAATATATGCCATGTTTTGATGATTAAAGTTATATATATATATATGCTTGTTGATGAATTATATATCTTCATATTAGTTTTTATGATACGTTTGACATGAAATCCCTATTAGATGACATCTATATGCCTTGAAAATGTAAATGTAGGTCAAAAATGTTATTTCAAAGATGGGTTTCAATTTTCATAATTTTATGAATTAATGTAGATTTTACATAAATTTTCTAGTGAAGAAAATGATTTATTGGGTTATAAATTATTTATGGCTAAAATACTAATTATTTGGATTTTAAATTTTTATATGTTGAAAAACATGTTGAAATAGATTTTCTACGATTTTCCCAGATTTTCCTATGTTATTTAATGAATATATAAAATTATTTAAGGTACGGGCTTAAATGTTTTATATATTTAATTAAGGAGAAAAGGCATTTTATAAAATAAAATGGTTATTTAATTATGAAAATAATGGTAACACTTTTCTGAAAAGTATTTGTTAACCAATGAGAATTTGACAAATAAAGGCAGGTTAGTTAAAAGTTATCCTTTTTAAGTTAAAAAAAAAAGAAATCATACTTTTAGCACGTTTCAATCAATTCTGGTGTTAAACCTTCCGAACCCGACCTTTCGACAAGGTCGAGAGGTTTATAGGTTTCGACGAGGTCAAACCAATGCATATAGTATCAAGTTACTTAATATATAATTAATTGGATGAGGTCGAAGGGTTCTAAGTCAAAAGGTTGGTTGGCGAAGAGGATGAAGTGTGTTTGTTTTATAAACCAAAGATAGCCTGCTTTGCTTTCGAATAAGAGCTTTGCTTTCGACTATGTCAAATGTTTAAAATAAAGGCTTTAAACCTTTCGACACGGTCGAAAGGTTACTGATGTTTTATCACTATTTTTTTTTTGAAACCTTTCAACATAGTCAAAGGGTTACTGCCACTTTATAAATGATTTTTTTGAACCTTTCGACAAAGACGAGAGGTTTACCTATTTTAAAACTTGCCGATTCTCTATGCTTTCGAAAGGAAGCTTTTGACTTAGGTGATTTACCCCTGTTTTATAAAATGAAGAATAACCCAAGCTTTTGAAGAAGTTGTTTTAAAGGCAGTGGTCTGTTATTTTAAATAAAATGTATTAACGCTTTCGAAGCAGACCTTCTTGACAAAGTCGAAATGATGCTTCCAATGAAATCGAAAGGTTTTAAAAGAAGGTTTTCTACTTGTCTTAAATTGAACCTAGTAAGTCCTCGAAGGTTTGCTTTGATTGATTTTGAAATGTTTGCTTTGATTGATTTTGAAAGGTTAAAGTTCAATGACTTCGAATGGTTTAAGTTAAATGATTTCAAAGGGTTTAAGTTTAGTGATTTCGAATGTTTTAAGTTGAACGATTTCAAAAGCTTTAATTAATGGTCTCAAAAGATTGGTTTCGAAAGGTTTAATGAATGATTTCGAAAGGTTTTTATTCAATGGTCCCGAAAGGTTGGGATGGAAGGTTTTCCACGGTTTTTCTAAGGCAATGTTTTGAAGAGATATCTAAAGAAGGATGTCTGAAGTTTCATTGCTTTAGAAAGGTTTACTTTTCAATGGTTTCGAAAGGTTTGATGAATGGTTTTGAAAGGTAGGCTTTGGCCTATTAGTGCAGATAATTAAAAGATTTCCACTTGGTTTTGGAAAGAGGAGCTTTCAAAGATTTAGAAAGAGATTTTTTTTAAGTGTCCAAATATTTCCATCAGCTAAGATTTGAGTAAAGAAGATATATATAACATGGTGATATGGTTTTGAGTAAAGCATATAGATTATATACTTTTCCTTGTTTAAGTTTGATTTAAAGGTTTTAAATCTTTTTGAAAATGTTTTCAAGGAAAATTATGGGAGGGTATCCTTAATTGAAAATGACTCAAATAATAGAATACCAGATGGACTAGCATGGGATCGCGGCCTATACATTACCTATTAGCCCAGCTAATTGTTGCCCAAAATTCTAGTGTGTAGGGCTTTGTCACAGGTAGACTAAAATTATGATTACACACCGAAAGGAATATATGTTTGTATACAGAGAGATTATTGGTGAGCTCGAAAAATCATTAGGATCAGGAAGACCTGGGAGATGATTAAGTTAGGGATATACCGTCCAAAAGAGAAGTATTTAACATATAGTTAAGGATAGACCATCTAGAAGTGAAGTATTTAATAGATAGTTAAATATCAATAATCCAAAAGAAGAATAACTAGATTAATTTTGATTATATTGACTGGTAGGCCCGAGTAAGCCAAAGGTTAAAAGTTATCCAAAGAAAACTTATGTATTTGAACAGATAGTTCATTATTACCTGATGTTTATGTATGTTTACATAATGATGCTTTACAGTGTTTAATTAGTTTTGATTGTAGGAAAAAGTTTTGCAAAGATATTTTTTAAAAGGATGTTAGTGGGAGAAAATCAGTTCCACTAAGCCGCGTGATCCCACTTAACATATATATTCCAGGACGTATATCATTCTTCGTACCAGGCTTTATGTCTGACTCGAATTTTATGTTTTCCCCTTAAACTCTCGGGTGCTCAAAATTAATTTGAGTAGGCAGAGAGATTAAGGTCTTTTCAGGTTTTAGTAGGATGATGAATGAGGTTACCAAGGCTCGTGGGAGGCAAACAGATAGCTATTTAGGATTCTTGGTGCTTATTTTATGTTTTGATGTATTTCCACTATGTTTTGTATTAAGTCTATTATGACTTTAAGACTCTGATCATCCGGGGGGGTATCTTCATATACCGCTCTTAGCGTAATCTGTGCGTAGGAATGAATTTGGGACTATGTGTTGGGAATGTGAAACATTTGGTTTTGAAACGTAATGAAGTAAAAAAAATTGAAACCTGTGTTTTTTTCATATTTAAGTGCTTCTAGTATTATTGATATCATTAACATAATCATATTTAGTCGCCGAAAGCTAATACCATAAATGACTGCAGCATCTGTAGCGCTTAGTTTTGGGGCTTTAGATAGGGGATGTTACACTAGTTCAATCTGTCCACTATAACTCATATACTTTCATTACCTCTATTTGACCTTGGCAACCCTTCTATAAAATTCATAAATATTGAATCCCCATTTCCAAACTTGAATCTCTAAAGGCTGAAGAAACCTACTTGGTTTCTGATGTTTAGCTTTCACTTCTTGACAGTTTTCACACTACCTAACCCACAAGCCAACATCCCTCTTCATGCCTTCCCAATAGAAGCTCATTTTCATATCCTAAAACATCTTGGTCCCTCTAGGATGAATCGTAAACTTGGATTGATGACATTCTTCAAGAACTTCTTTCCTCAATTCCTTCTATTCAGAACACACAACCATCTCTTCTTTCTTAGCCATCCTTTCTAGTCAGGCTTAAAATCTTTTAAATCATCGATCTTAATTCCAACCTCTAGAATTTTGATCCTTTCAACTAATACTGGATCCTTCTTCTACTTAGAAGTAATTTTATCACTTAATACCGGTCGAACTTCTAAACAAGACAACCTTGCGGTACTCTGACTAAACCAACAGTTGATCTTAACTTTATATCACAACTGACTAAGGCTTCTAAATCCTTCCATTCCTACAGCATTGCTAACACCACATTCTGATGTTTTTTGCTAAGAGCATCGGCCACTTTATTACCTTTTCCTGGTGTATATTGTATACGAAAATCATATGCAGCTGAAAACTCTAGCCACCTCTGTTGCTTCATATTCAACTCCTTCCGAGAGAATAAATACCACAAAGACTTAAGATCGGCATACAACTCAAATCTCTCCCTTAAGAGATAATGTCTCCAAATCTTTAATGCAAAGATCGCAGCTTCCAACACCAAATCATGTGTAGGATATCTAGCATCATATGGTATAACTGTCTAGACACGGAGGCAATGATTTACCATTCTACATCAACACCACTCTTAATCTAGTTCCACATGCATCGGTATACACTACCAATCCTTGGTTTCCTTCCGGAACTACTATCACAGGTGCATTGGTCAACAAATGCTTTAACTAAAGGAATGCCTCCTCAAATTTGTCAGACAAATCAACTCCAACTTCCTTCTCGGTAAAGGTTCTGCTATCCGCGAGAAATGCTCAATGAATATCTGGTAGTAGCTAGGAAGTCTTAGAAAACTCCTGATCTCAGTCATCATTTCTGGTCTCTTCTAATTATGTACGGCTTTGATCTTATTTGGATCGACTGAAAATCCTTTCTTTGAAACCATGTGACCAAGAAATTTTACCTCTTTCTTACAGAAATGACACTTTGTAAACTTTGCCTTTAGCTGATTCTGTCTCAGCGTCTCGAGTACCACTCTAAGATGAACTTCATACCCTCTCTCATCTCTAGAGTAGACTAGAATGTCATTTATAAACACCAACACAAACTTATCCAAATACTCTTGGAAAACTCGGTTCATCAAATCCACAAAGAAAGCAGGTCCATTTGTTAATCCAAATGGCATCACCAACCACTCATATGAATCATACCTAGTTCGAAATGTTGTTAAAGGAAAACTATGCTTTGCCACTCTTAACTGATGGAAACTTGTCGCCATGTCCAACTGGAAAAACACTCAGGCTCCACTCAACTGATCAAGCAAATCATCTATTCTTGGCAAATGATACTTATTCTTAATTGTCCTTTCGCTCAACTTGCGATAGTCAATGTACATCCTTAACGACCCACCCGGTTTCTTTACAAACGCCGTGGCCGCTTCCCAAGGCGAACTACTTGGTCTATTAAAACACCTTACCTCTAAATCCACTAGCCGCACCTTCAATTCCTTTGTCTCAGTCGGTGTCATTCAGTTAGGTGGTCTACTTACAGGTTCAGCTCCTAGCACAAGCTCTTTTCGGGGTAGTCCACTGACTAGTTCATAGACATCTGCAAACTCTCTTGCTTCTCAAACCTGACTTAACTCATTTCCTACCTCCATAGCATTAAGCATAGCACTAACACTCCATTCAGTATTCTCTATTGATAATATCACTCGCCTATGACTATTAGGGTGTCTCAGTGACATTTTCCTATCCTAGAAAAATATTCTAGCCTCATACCTACTCAATCAATCCATACCCAAAATGATCATGAAACCTACGAAATCAATAACATATAAACGACATGCAAATTTATGACCTAACAAATCAGGTTTTCTCTGGTCACATCTTAACCCTAGAGTTGCATACCGTTTTATCGGATTCGCAATCCTTAACGAAGTAACAAGGTAGGTGGGTTCTAAGCATAATCTACCAACCAAAACTGAGATATAAACGAATGTGATGCACCAGTATCAAAAATTACTCTTATTGGAATGCTCTGAATCAAAAACATACCTTCCATCATAGTTTTTCCCTTATATGCAGCAGTAGGCCTAGCTGGTCCTATAGCAAAAAAAATTCCTTTGTCCTCCCTAGCTGGCTCTCGGGTCATTGATTCTTGTAATGCCTAACTTGATCTCAGTTGAAGCACTTCACATTCTTCTTATTTGCATATTTCTTCCCATTTTTTGATGGACATTCATTAGCAAAGTGGCCGTTCTTGTCACACTTATAGAAGACTACCTCATACTTTGATTTCTTAGGAGTATCTCCCTTCTGGGCTCCCTTCTTTTTAAAGAACTTCACAAATTTCCTCTTCTTCCCCTAAGAATCCTATGTTTCTACTAACTTATCTTTAGCTATATCAGCAAGCAACTCCTCATGACGAATGGCCATCTCCACCACTATATTACAAGGATCATGGACATGTGTCATGGTCATTCTAGCAAGCTCGGGCTTCAATACCCGACTAAACTTCTCATTCCTTTTGATGTCGGTATCTATAAGAGCATATCCATATCGAGAAAGCTCTTTGAATTTAGTAGCATAATCGACTACTGACTTCACTCTTTGAGCTAAATTCATAAACTTCCTCATCGGATCAGACTTAAAAAACTCAAATATCAACTTCTACTCAATTCTCTTTTTAAAATCCGCCCAAGTTAACTGCTCCGTTGAAACTCTGGCAGTGACACTATTCCATCGATATAGTGCTGACCCCTACAGCTGTCTAGAGGTCAACCTTCTCATTTTCCCATCACTCAGACCCAAATCAATAAATATATGCTCACAATGCAGCAGCCAATTCTGAACCTTTATGGCACTTTCCGTTCCCAAGAATGGCTTCCCACCCAAACTGGTGTAATCTCTACATAGCAAAGCAATATTCCTAACTAGAGCCACGAGATTTACTCCTCTTACATTTCTAGCAATGCCAGTAGTAGCTCCATCCTGCATCAAACCAGCAAAGATCTAATACATCAGCCCTATATCTACTGGTGGATTTCCAGCACTCACATTGGCATCAGCATTTTGATTACTAGCATTAGCTTGTCGACCCGGATTTCACCTAGTAGTGGGTTAAGCATTTCCATTAGTTATGGTGCTTCTTCCACTAAAATTTTCTCTTTCGCTTCCTGCTTCCAAATTTCTTTTCTCGTAAGTCTGCATACGAGCCTGATTAAGATACAGAAGAACGATTTAAGAGACTGGGAATATGTACTTATATATATAACTATATGTAGAAAATACAAGTACATTACTATGACGTTAACCCAATCCTCGATCTTATTATCTGATTCATTAAATTATGATTGGGAAAATTTTAGGTTTAAGTTTCTTTTAAAGTTTCACAAACCTATGCCGTGATACCAACTTGTTACATCCCCCTACTTGGAGGTCCAAAACTAATGGCTACGAATGCTATAGTCATCCATAGTTATTAATCCTCGACGACCAAATACGGCGATACTAGATACATTGATACACAAAAACACAAGAATATGGAAAAAATCCAGTATTTATAGATAAATCTTTCTCTTGCAATAAATTATTTCCCTTAGTAATTTAGTTGGGAAACATCCCCAAAAATCACAAAAATTCAATTTTATCATGTAATCAAACATATTAAAATTTCAGATCCAATTTCTTGACGAAACATTCCAAATAAATTTTAAATCCAATTATATCTTATTCCCCTTTAAAAATTCATAACAAAATTTCCATACCTTGGAAAATTTTTTAAATTAAAACCCTTCTCCAAAATCATGTTTTACTTAACATAAAAATTTTCCATGGCATTTTAAAATCAATAACCGATGGATTTTCCCTTAAAACCATATGAATTTCATATACAATAAATTGTTTAAATCAAACAGTTGATAATTTTATCATATCATCATCCCAAAATATCATAGAAACGAAATAAGAACTTAACTCAAATATCATAGGATTATATAAAAAAAATGAGATGAAATGGATTATCATTCATCTTAGATATGATAAGGAATTTGAGATTTTTTTTGTTGATTAATCCTTCCAAACTTTGGTCCTCAGCTTTAAGATTATAATCTTCCTCTTCCTCCTTGTTAATAGTTGGCTCTTCGGCTTTTTTCATTTTGTTTTTTATTTGAAAAAAATCAACGTGAATGGACAATAGTGAGAAATGTTTAGCGGTGTAAAATAAAGAGCCTAATTTTACTAATATGCGCATGTGTGAACTAATTATCCTTTAAACCAATTAAAGACATTTACTTAATTATTAAGCTTGACCCATGTTATAATTTATTCAAATCTCAATCCCCTTATCATCACTATACTATTTAATTTATTTAATTAAATCTCTTGAATAATGTTATCAAAAATTAGGGATGTTACATAATCCATCAGTCATTCATATCTCATGATGTGCTGCCTTGGGTTGATCTTTCCCTCATAGGCATGCATCGATGGTATGTTGGGATAATCTGCATGTAGGACATTGTTAGTGAAAAGGGTATGGCTTCTCGAGTTTCCCCAATAGTCATTGGTCAAGCCTTGGCTCTCTCTCGCTAACAGTCAAACCATAGCTGACAAGTCTACTGTTTGGATAATTGGTGCCAAACGGTTGTCGTGTTCCACCTCACATGAATGGAATGGTCAATGTCTATTGGTCGTTCCTTTCCTTCTTAGTTCACCATCGTACATTTGTTTCATCATCATTCCGAGGAAGCAATTGGTCAACATTCAACTAAACTCCATCATCCAGAACGTTCGTAGCAGCTCCAACATGTAAATGTAATTTCCCTCCACTAGAGGAGTGACCGGTATCGATCCCTATGGAGGGATCGACATCGATCACACCAAGCGGACCAGGTAGGTCTGCCTATTGATGCTCGAAAGTTTCTCGCGATATCCTTCTTTTTTGTGAAGCCTGTGTGAGTGATACTTCTTCGATGACCTAGAACTCTCCAATGCTGAGTAAGGGATAGGGCCCCCTAGCTTTCCCTCGCTGTTTCTGACTGAGTTGGTTCATTAGGTTGATATTGGCTTAAATTTGTTGATTTAATTATCAACCGCTATCCACTAGCTCTCTCATCATATTCTAGAATTCAACTCTTGTAATGGAATCATCTGGATTCTGACTACAACTGGATTAGCATTCACATCGATCCCTTGACTGCTCGGGCCTCCTTGTTGGATGCTAGCATTCTCGTTTCCTTCTACGTTATGAGAAGTAGATTAGTGTTCTTCACCATTTTTGATAGCTTTGCTTAGATTTCTGCAAATTTAAACAGGACAAGTAAATTTTTTGAAGATAACCTTGGATCTCCTTCGGGGGATTTATGCAATCCCGTAGCAACAAGGGATCATAATAAGCCGAGAATAAAGGTTCACAATGAAAGCACCAAAATGTTTGCACCAAAAATTGGCAAAACACCCAATATAAGTTTTGAAGAGAAATAATGAAGAATATCAAATTAAAACTGGGGATAATAACAAAGAAATAGAAATAAATTGAAACAATAACGTGCACACGACGATATATAGTGGTTCGGCATTGTTTGTCTATATCCACTTTGAACAGTTTGCTTTATTAATCATCTATAAACTAAGTAAAATAGGGATCGTTTCAAAATCCTTAGTTGTAAAAAAGTATAAATCAACTAGCAGCGTAAAGGTCTCGAAAATGAACAACCAAGCCCGTATTTATAGATGAAGATGGCCAAATATCTCCCTAAAAGTTTGGTAGAAGGATCTTCAGAACCATATGGACCTACAAGAGGAATCGCACGATCTCATTCCCAAATAAGAGGGATCGATACAGATCCCTACTTTCGTGGAATTTTGGGATGCAATCCCTATAGTAGCTTGCTCATGCTAAAATATGCTTAACCTCCAAATTTCATGCTAATTGGATTAGTAGAACTTGAGTTATTGCTTGATCTTTGCTTCAACATGGATTGCTTGCTGATTCATGTCGATCCCTACGAATGGAGTAGTGTTGATCCCTCTAAATTTATCTTCTTGTGGTGCGATCCCTAGGGTAGGCTCCTAAGAGTCCTCATATCTTGCTCAAAAAATTTCGTATGTATTGGACTTGTGGATCTTGAGATATTGATTGTTTTCTATTGAAATGCTCTTACTCCCTGAAACATACCAATCCCTATTATGGAAGTTAATTTATATCGATCCCTCCAATATGTTGAACCATATTTCATACGTCGAAACATTTTTCCTTGCACATCTATTAATCACATTCAACTTCAACTTCATATCATCATCTGTACTTGACTTCTGGGCCATACAACTATCACTCTAGACTCATCAGCCTTGATAGCAGTCGAATCTAACTTGTGCAATCAGTTTAATATAGCCGGGTCAAATTGTCGGTTAACAATAAGTAAAGATTTAGGATGTTTAATTGGACTTAGTAGATTAGTTATGCGAGGTCAAAAGAGCCACTCGAGGAATAGTATCCTTCACTTTGAGGCAGCTCCCACTACCCTATCTCTTCGCGTCTTCCATCTCTCCCTCTAATTCTCCCGTTTCTCCTCCAATCCTATGCCACATAAGATAATCAAAGCTCCACCCATGAAAACAAAGTCGGCTAGCCCTTCTCGAACTAGATCTGGCCATTCTTTTAATGACCTCTCTCTTCCCAGATCTGTTCCCCATCTGTTCCCCGTCTCCAGTAGTGCCTAGAATTAGTGCAGGTTGGCAAAGTCAAATCCTTTTGCTGCGTTAGAGAAATCAATATTTTCCCAAGCTCAGATCTCTCCGATAACTGGTCTTTATTCTCTGGTAGGTGATTCTCTTTTATGCTCTTTGCAAGCTGTAGGAAAAGATAGATGGTGGTCCTCTATATTAAATCCAACTGTTGTAGATGTTGTGTCAAATTCAAATGATCATGTTGTTAAGGATAAATCCTATGCTGGTTGTGTTAATGGTGTCAGAGAATTAGTGAATGGAAAATTTGATGAGGGATGGTGTCTGTGATAATGCCTCAATAAGACCTAATGCTGCAAACTAGTTCATTAATTCTTGGCCCAATTCAAACTCAGGTTATTGGTTGCCTGCTTCGAGCAAGTTGTCCTTTTTGTTCAAGTCATTACCTATAAATGCTGGTACCATCTCCTCTGGGTCTTTCAACACAACTGATCTTGACGGTTTTAGTGTTGCACCCGCTGGAGTAATTCAAGAGGGCATGAATTATTGGTCTGATTTCGTAGTCGGTTTTTTCTTGGATTCTTCCCATCCATATGAAGAATTTCGTGATCAATGCAAATGAATTTGGAAATTAAGGGGTAGTCTCCATATCCAATACTTCGACGCTGTGTTCTACTTCACATCATCTAAAAACGAAGATAAACTGAGAGCTCTTGGGACCGGCCCGATCATCATTGAGGGGAAGCATTTATTGTCATGCATTGAGCATTGAGGTGGACAAGGCTAGGTAACGGGTTCTCTCTATTTTTTTATGGGCCACCTTTATTCATATTCCATCTGTCCTATAGCCCTTAACTGGTCTCACTGGATTGCTAGTCTCATAGATGAACTCAGATGTTTCGATACTAGTGCTGATGCCGGGAAGAGTTTGTTGTATGCTAAAGCTTTGATGTAAATTTCCCCTACTAAGTTGTTGCCTTCAAAGCTGAAAGTTAGATTAGTTGATGGTCATGAGGTCAAGATGTGGAACTCAATGTTCAGTATAAATGGAAACCAGATATTTGCATTTCTTGTCAGTCTTTTGGTCATTCATCAGACACGTGTTTGGCTGGGCCCTCTTGTGCTACCCAGTCTCTTCCTACCAAAATTCCTCTTTCTAAGCCAGTTTTGAAGTGGGTTTCTAAGATTAGGATTCCTTATCCTATTACCCTGATGCTATTATATCTATTCCGGTACTGAATGATTGGCCCACTGGTATTGATCCGCCTCATTATGTCACAATCCCTAGTGTTCCAGATGTATCGATTACATTTCCACTTGTTAATTGTATTTATTAGCATATTGGTAAGCAAGCCTGGACTCATGTAGATCTCGACTGAGATACTGTCCGTCGTCTTAGAGCTATCATATGTTTATTGGTGATGATGGGGAGGAACGTATATTGATTCACCGTGCCCATGAGGGATGGTCTGTTCTTAGCCACTGATGGCAAAGATGGCGACAATAATGTTAGACTTAGAAGATGTCACATGGGATAGAAAGTATTTGTAATCTTATGATTAAGCACACTTTATGCCTAATCTTGCTTTGCTTTTTTCTAGGTTTAAGCATGTCATGGGGCCTGCCCCTACTATTGTTAGTAGCAGTGTCGACGGGGGCTAGCGTCCTTGTTCTTTAGTAGTTTAGGTGATTCTGCCTAACTCCTGTTTCGTATTTTCATTTATTTGTTGTTATGGAGCATGTTCCAGAACACCTATTCTTTAAAGATTTATATATGTGGACGGCCCATCCCAATGTCGGTTAGCTTTGCCAAAAAACATTGTGTCAAAATGTCACATTCAAGTGTTTAGAAAGCTTGTCGATTGATCTGATCATATGTATTGATCAGAATTCATAAAGCAACCAACAGATAGTTAATCACAAAATAAATCATGGAAACATCTTTCAACCGATTTATCATAAAGATATAATTTTACATCAACAATAACACATACTTGATTGTATAAAAACATTAACTTATGATTTTTTAGCCTGTAATTAACTTTAGCATCCATTAGTAACAAAGCATTTCATCGTACATCGATTAATTCATACAACAACAAAGCACCCTAGTTTACAATTTTTTCATATCACTTTTCAAATATAGATATAAACGTATTTTAGTTCCTTGTATCCAAATGGGTTTATTTATCGCTTCACGATATAGTTTTGAAGAAACGCTAGTTTCTACAGATATTTGGCTTTGTCCAGTTTTAAGTGAGTATATATCTTTGAGTGATAACTCCTACTCAATCTCACATTCTAGACAAAGCCAAAATGAAAATTTCAAACATTTTTACAATCTAAAATACACGTCAAACAAACAAGCAAATGTGCTCTGCGAAAAGCAATCTATAAGCTTCCGCTCTTCCTCTTCGATCACTAGTAGATCACTCTACTTTAACTCATATCGTCACATCTTAGTGATGTGATGAACTTATATTCCAAGATTCAAGTTATAGCCTTCTATAGCTTCTTTAACTACCTCTTTATCCTTACTTCAAGCTAAAAAGAGGAATTCAAATCACCAATGTCGACGCTGCTAGTTGAGCCAACCAATTCTTTATCAACAAAGGTATTTTATAGTAGAGAAAATAAGAAATATGTCCCTAGGCGATTACCCCAATAGTCATCGTATACTCTTACTATTTCTTAACAGAATTGAGAATCTAACAACAACCCAAGGGAAGAGGGACTCTATGTATCAAATAAGACATGGACTCGTATCTCTTCTTTTCTATATTTGTCTAAATCTTGCTTCGTTACCAAAATGTAACAATCCATATCAATACCCATACTACCAAATAAAATTAGAGAGTAATTCTGTTTGGTACTATGAAAAATAAGGCTTGTTAGCATTGACCGCATGTGAATATTTCATTTAGCTAACAATTATATTTTCTTACCTTATATAATACACAAATATTTGTAATCAGTATCGAGACAAAGCAATAAACATGGGGATTTACCAAGATATAACAATACAAAATATAATCAGAGAACACAATCAGAAAACTTTGCAAGTATAATATCATAACGTACATATCACAAAGTTGGTCTACAAAATGAAGTACCTTACCTAATGCAAAAAATATACATCAATACAAGTCAAATTTCATATACATCCCAACCTTCACTTATATACGTACATGGAGACATCAAAAGAAAATATACACAATATACATCAAAAATCATTATAACCCATATTCGTCTCCTTAAAATCCCAACATTCAAAAAAGGAAACTGTCCCTTATACCTATAATGTCTCGGACTACTTCGAGTATTATATAAATAATAAACAGGTCAAACTATGTCGAAATTAAAATGTAAGTCATCATATTGATACATGCAATCATAACAAATAATGATAACATGAAAGGGCTACATAGCATATTAAATGTGTACCGTACATACTTAATATTAACCCCAATCACCATTGGATAACAAATATGACGCCATAGTATATGAGCCATATCTCTATTTAATAACACTTGTTCGATCGTTATTTGAGCTAAGATACATGGCCTTTTTCATCAATGTATCCCTCAACTAGAATATAACTTTTCTAGATGTTGATCGAGCTGAGATACACGGTGTAACGACCAAAAAATTTGAACCTTTTATATACAAATATCGAAATTATTTAAATATTTAAATCTTAGATTTAATGTAATAAAATTGATTTAATAAGCCTATTTAAACTCATTTTAAATAATATATGGTAATGGTTAACTTTTAAATAATAATTTTTAATCAACGTGTGAAATTATCATCTCGAGGCACTATCTTGAATTTTTTATGTAACTAGTGTCGTTGGGTTTGGAATAATAAGTTGTTCCACGCCATCAAGTTTCATATCAATCAAACATTCCTTACGATTGTGCGAGCTAGAATGTTCGATTTAATTAAGGAAATTAAAATTTAATATAATTTTACTATAAATACCTCCTTAACCTACCTTCCTCTCCGTACTTCTTTCTTTCCTAAAATCTGCCGCCACTATCTTTCTCCTTCTTTCAATTATTTTGAAAGCAACAGGCGATGAAAGCTGATTTTGGATTCATTGTGATTTTCTGAATGCATGATTCAAATCAATCATGTGGTTTAGGGTGCGTCGATGGTTGCCTACGCTCAACTTGCCATGGACGAAACAAGGGTTAGTTTTAGGAAGATCTAGAGACAACGATAGACTATGGCATTGGATGTGTTTTTCATTTCATGTGAAGGCGAACGTGTGGTGGAAGTTTTAGGAGGTGTGTTACCAGGCCCGGCCCTTTAGTAAAGCAAGAGAAGCTTCCACTTAGGGCCACTAAAAAGCTAGGGCACCAATTCACTAGCAGCGACACGGAAGAAAAATAAAAGTAAATTGCGATTTGGCGAACCGGCGGCGACTCTTCACCTCCAAGTAGTAGGCTCCATCTCCACCAAGTCCAGGCAGAAGGCTCAGGCCCCTATCATAGAACTCGGTAGACTCCATCTCCATTCTCCTTCAAGCAACCGCTCCATCTCCATTCCACTCTAAAGATTGTTAGTAATAATCTTGATACTAATTTTATAATGGTCGGTATAAAAGACTGTTATTAATACTAATTTCGACTGATTTTTTAGGAGCTTATATTGTTAGTTACCAAATGAATCTTATAATAGTTGGTATAAAAGATTACTAATAACACTGAGTTATTTTGTGGATCTAATATTTTTAGGAAAGCAAAAGATTTTAGTAAAACTAATTTTTTATCAGAAGATTGTGGGGCAGCAGGCTCCTTCTCGGCACTCGGCAGCTAGGGCACAACACAAACGCCACACAACTTCAGTTGAATGTACTACTTAATTTGGAATTTTGTATGCTTTAAATTTTTAATGTTTGAGTTATTTTATTGTAATTTACTACTTCAGTAATTTGTAAAATGAACATCATCTATGTTCTACAATGCAAATTCAATTTCGATCCTATATTTTAATTTTAGGTTAGTTAGTCGTATATTAATTTGAAGGTTGATTTTTACATTTGTATAATAATTAATAAGGCTTAAATCAAAATTGGTATATTCAAATTGGTATTTGACATTAGTGATAATTGTATAACAATGATTTATTTGGTAACAGATAATGAATTTTTTAGTGGTTATTCAACGTACAATTTATCGCTAAATAACTATTTTGATGATTTAATTAACGATAGTATCATTAGTTTCTACATAAGTTCATAATTTTGCAATTGGCTTTAGGTACCAAAACACCTAGGACCGGCCCTGTGCGTTACTTTGTTGTCAAATGCAACATTGCTTTATCATCAGCTGGGTTTGGGTTGGACTTTGCTAGAGGAGGACGGAGGTCAAATCGAGGTTAGTGTTTGACTCGGGGCAAGAGAAGGAGCTAATCGGCGGTGGTTTGAAATGGTCCTATTTGGGAGGATCGAAGTGCGACCTATATGGTCAAGGAGGAGGAGCAGGTGTAACTTTTTCCTAGGGGGTGCGGTGCAGGTCTAAGTACATGCGAAGAGCAATGCATTAGCGCTGACCGTGCATCATTTTGCTGGTCCATAGCTTCATGTCATTGTTTACTTGCAGACGTTGGAGATGGGTTCGATTTTTGTATTATTGTACTAGAGAAGAGATGGGCGAAGAATGTATTAAGTGAGGTAATTAAAGTTTAGTGATTAATTAACATTAATTAATTAAGTTTTAAATCTGATTCTTATTAAAATTATAACTTTTGCAAATGGGGTCCAATCGAGATGTCGTCTTCGCCGTTACATTCATAGTGGGATTTTCTACATCTTGAGTTGGTTTGGGGTTGGGTGAGTCTACTCACCAATTTATTTGTATATTGTTATGATGCAATTGTCTGCTGTGTTAAAATATAAATTAATAACAAACAATGCAAGTTATTACCTTTGTACCATCCCTTGCGTTGGAAAGCAAGTGGCAATTTTGTATGTAGTATAATCTTTTTTTTATTCTATTCTAACATATATCCTGGTCCGGAATTGTTTATATAGTTGATAATGCTGATGTTTAATATTTGAAATTTGGGCGAATGGTTGAAGCAAAATTATCGCTATAAACGCAATATTAAATCCCCTGTATTTAACATATGTTAAATTGGTTCAAATGTAAATATATTGTGAAATATATATTTGACTGTTCTTTACACCTGTTCCGGAGTGTTTGACTTAGAGGAATTGGTCTGGAAATTTATAGAGATTGTGAAATGATGTAGCATAAGTTTGTATACTAAAAAGGTCATTATAGATGTACTTTGAAAAATTCTGTTTTAATAAATTATAAAATAGTTGGATAATTTAGATATTTTTCTAAACACTTTTAAAGGAGTTTGTAAATGGTATTGAAGTATTCTGAAAGGAAGTTTAAAGTTTTAATAAGATTTTATAATCATTTATAAATGGTTTAAGTAAGGGTTTTAAATTATAAAACTTATTTTATGATTTTTAAATAAATTATAAAATATAAATTTTAAGTAAGTGTTTTAAATCATATTATACGTATTTTAAAAAGGTTTTTGTGATTATAACTCTTACGGCACTATGAATGATTGTGTAAAAAAAATTAAAAAAGTATATCACCTTATTTAAAAAGTGAAGATGTGCTCAGTTCTTTAAATGGATGTGTTTCAAAGTTAATGACAAGTGTAAAAGTGATTTTGGGTTAAAGTATTAATGTTTAAGCAAAAAATGTTTTTTACCCATTTAGTTATACTTTAGAAAAGCAATATAATCTTTAATATAGAGTTTAAAGATAATGATTAAGTGTGAAGTGTTGTGGTTTGTAGTAAGCGGTGTTTATGTAACGTTTGTTTTTAAACTTTTGAACTATGTATTAAAGTGGAAAAATATAATTAAATGATTTTGGGAAAATTTAGATCTATAATAGAGGAATTTTAAAGATAATAATAAGTAAGGAATCTTCAAAAAAAGATTGGAAAGTATAAGTTTTAAAGTATAAAGTGGAGAAGGGATATATAGTAACAATATTTGAGTAACATTTGTTTTAAACTGTTTGGCCGTGTTTAAATAAAGTAAGTAAAACTTCTTATTGATTTGTGAATATACTTATACCGTTGAGATAAGTATATGAATACTTTTGAGAGTATTGAAATGTGTAGAAATGAATAGTGAAATTTTAATTAAAGAGCGACGTTTAATTAATAAGCGAAATTTTAATTAGTGAAAGAATTTTTAATAGATAAAAAGGAAGAGGTTTTAGTTAATGAAGGATTAATTAAATAAAAAAGGGATTAGAAGTCGTTTATATGACCTGATCGTTCTTGTTAGTGTCGATCATGGTTGGTATGCTGCTTGGTTATGTAAAGTATATGGGACTTAGTTTACCTTACGCAATCATTTCTCACTATTATTGAAACTGGCCAAATATAAATGTGGAAATATCTAGAAAAAACACGGAAATTATATGGTACAGTTATCTTCGGTGAACTCGTTTTGCTCTTTTAGGATAAATGATTAGGAAATCTAATCCCGTCCGGTTAGGAGGTGATCTCCGCTCTTATGTATTGTCTGTTTATTTCCAAAAGAATAGAGTTGAGTTTACCAGAAGTTGATCTATTGGTTTTTCAAGCACTGGGTAAGAATTGAAGTATACTTATACGAGATGACTCAAAACCATAACCACTCCACAACCATATACGTTTTATATGCTTTGGAAGAGGTTTGTGATTGGTTAGAGATGCTAGAATATAAGTGGAGATTCAATATACATTTAAGATGCTCAAATACTTGTAGTTGTTCATGGTTTATTTAGGAGGTGGAAATTCATGTGTGATTCCAAGATCTATTGAGATGTGGCAATCCATGTGCGATTTCATGATCTATTGAGATATGGTAATCCATGTTTGGTTCTGAGATCCGTTCAAGTTGAGACTCGTGTGTTGGAATGCGAGACATAGCCTCACCAATAGATATGACAAAAACTGGAGATATGATGCATAAATTAGGGTTTTAGCTAACCCATGGGTGTAGGCGTACTCTACCTAGAGATACCTATAGTTATGCATGCGTGAGTGGTGCACTCGGCCTCATGTTGTGGCCAGTTATGAATTTCCTATGTACTTCAGCTAGGGATGTATGTTATCCTGAAGGATATCTATGATCCTTGTGCAGGAAAACCATTCTCGAAGTGCTAAGGGGACCTCCGTGGAATCCTACACAATTAGCGAATACAGCTTAGCGTTCTTTATTGTATACCTATTATTATTATGGTATACACTCACTTGCATCATAGCCTTGATTATTAATATTTCTTAGCCTTGACATTATTATAATATCACTGGATTTCTTAACAGAAACGTTTTGGTTACCGTAAGGCAAAAAATCTTCTGTGTTTATTTGCGACGTGGTCTTATGAGATACTTTTACTTTTGAAAGGTTTTAAAAAAATCCATTTGATTATTATTGTCACGCTGGTTTGCCAGAATGATCCTAGTGTTATTCTTTTATAATGCCCAGATCAACCCTGACTATATTTCCAGATTTAGCTGGACGTTTGGGGCTTTAGAAGATGAGCTAGACGCCTCCATGACCTATAAACGTATTTATTTTCTGATGCACTTTTTGTACTGTATTTATCTGCGTTTGTACGGATAGGCTGTTATAACTGTCTAGGATGATGGTAGGTAGTTTACTCTGATTTTTGTATGTATATTAAAGTTTTCGTTTTAGTAAAGATCTTTTGAGATATTATATATTATCGTTCCGCACGTGAGATTCTCATATTGTGTTCTTCTTTCTTATTCTTTTTCGTTTCCATTTTATTTTACCCTAAAGTTCTGTCTTTCTAATACTTGGATGCTCGACATGTGAATACCACGAATGTATTAATGTTGGCATTTATGGTTCGAAAAGGTCGTACGTTACATTTGGAGTAGCCGATGATTAAGGAGGACCTTGGCTTTGGTGAGTATAACTCATTAAAAGATAGGGTAATGGAATGCAGTCAATACATGTTGCTAATGAATTTGAAAGGGATCTCTAAATACTTAAACAAGACAAACCGATACAATATTATGTTAAAATTGGTAAATGAAACAATTTTACTTAGGATCATATTGTATGTATAAAAGAATATTTTTCAAAAAGTTTATACAGTTATATATGTATGTTTGTTTGTTAGGAAACGATAATATTCAAGTATTATCATTTATTGTTTCCTTAGTTATGATCGACCAGTTTATAAGCGGTTTTACCTTTTCACTGCATGTGTTGGGTAAATAATAATTGTGGGGACATTGATATGAGTATCTTGTGAATTAAGTTTTATAGTTTGACTATACGACATTTGATGATAATATTGAGTTAGAATTTAATTTTGATAAAAGTTGTTTATTATAATCTAAACAATGATACACATTTGTGAAATTATTTAGATAAGGAAGTAACTTTATATAAGTATGGTTTATAAAGTATGAATTTTAAATTAAATGGATTTAAATTGAGAATTTAAGAACTTAAATCAAGGTGTTTTTGGAAATTGTTTTTTCAAGTTTTAAGTAATAATATTGGTATTATTTTGAAAGTACTTATGAATAGAAATATTTTAAAAGGGTTTTAAAAGAGACAGAAAGCACTGAATTCACTTCTGAATATAATTATTGTGATGAATGCAGCATCAATCAGCATTTATTTTTGAGTTTCGGTGTGGGGAATGCTACCAAAGTAGTTTTCTACAAAGTTTTTTTGGTAAAATAGATTCTAATTTAAATTCCTGTAATATCCCCCTACTTGGAGTCCCAAAACTAACGGCTATGGATGCAACAATCATCCATAGTTATTAATCATCGGTGTCCAAATACGGCGACCTTAGACACATTGATACACAGAAACGAAAGAATGTGGAAAAATTAAACAACAAAAAGAATTCCACGTTCCATTTCAAAACATTCAAAATTGATTACATGATTCTAATTCGCAGACCACATTTAGATAACATATAATTATTACAAAATACACTAAAAGCAACATATAAAGATGCCCCTTTGGTAGATCAGAGTATATAGGTAGGCAAGAAAACAATTTTCCTTTACAAACAGAACACACAGTGGAAATAATTGAACTCTAATAACAAGCTTGCCTCTTGAACATCCTCAGAAGCTTTATTCATCTAAAAGAACACCTGAAAGCCTTAACTCTCAACCTACTTAAAATCGATTGAGTACCTGAGAGTTTATGGGGAAAACAAAAACTTTAAGTCAGACATAAAGCCTGGTATAATAATAATTTGCCATCTCAAACCATTTAGATATTTAGTGAAACCATGTCGTTTAGCGGAACGGGTTTTCCCCTCACTTGTATCCTAAAACATTTATAAAACCATATACTATGCTCCTGCATCCACAATGGTTAAACATAGTATTTCAAAAACTTTATGATTATATGCAAAACAAGTAAATCAAATCTGGATTACCCATCCCCATTCATTTCGACTATCTATCTCAATTATGGTTTCTAGGATTACTATTATCTTGTTAATTGTTTATGGACTATCTGTCCAATATCATAGTTTTCATGGGGTCACTAAGAATCTATTGGTAACTCCAATATCTTATAACTTATCCTAGTTTTAATGGGCTGACTAGGAACCTATTAACCGACTGTCCATATCTTAATCCGGATATAGTTTTCATGGGCTAACTAAAAACCTACTAGCCCCTGCCAGTATAAAATCATAGTTTTCATAAGCTGACTATAAACCTATTAGCCCCTGCCAATATCACACAGTTTTCATGGGATTACTGTAAACCTTTTGGCCCCTGTCGATATCTTTATTTAGATTTTAGCATCTGTTAAGTTGTATTCACTATTGGATCAACCTAACTGGTTATTCTGCCCTTTCCTCAAAATACAGTTATGGGTTAATAACAATGTGGATAATATTTCCGAAATCTTTATTTATGTCATGGTTTTTCCTTTAAAAATGAGAATGGTTTATTTTTTTTGAAACTTTATAACACCACGTTCGAAACCACTAGATGACTTCCTTCAAAAGCATAGAAAATCTCTTTTCAAAATCTCTAAGTACATACCTTCTGAAACCAATGATACCTTTAAATGGTATCAAGAAAACATATTTTAGAAACAAATAAAGTACCCTTTAAAAAGCATTGGGTTTACTCTCTAAAAACATCATTTGGGTTAAAATGGTTATATATGAAAGTATCTCCTTCGAAACCGACTAAAATTAATTTGGGGAAAATGTAACGACTCGCTATTTTGGACTATTCACATCCGCACATGTCAGACTTGAATAATTCAAAATACCGAATTGTTAATTTAAATTTGGCAAAACTCAGATATACAGTAAATAATTAATCACAGAATCACAGACACAGAGTAATAATATGCAGCGGAAGCAGAAGATAGTAGTTCATGAAGCTACTATATATATATATATATATATATATATATATATATATATATATATAACAGAGTTAAATAAGTTACAACAGAAGTCTTGAATACAATAATCAAACACAAGAATCAGAATACATCACTGGAATCAATTGAATATCTGAAAACTGGATAGATAGCCGGATCTCCAAGCGAAGCTCCAACTCCAAAGGTGAGTCTCGAATACTGGTACACTTATTCTGACCCGAGCGTAAAGAAAATACAAAACACTCGAGTCAGGATTAACATTCTTATATCAATAAATCCAACTTAAGTGAAATAACAATTGAAATACAAATAACTCAAAGGATGTTGGAATAACCATCCTTTAAGGATCCGTTAAACTATCTACTATGTAGTAGTGTACGCTAAATAGATAATGTCTATCAGTAATATAAAATATCAAAATAGTGCTAAGGCGTTACCATTATCCCCCTTAACAAATTTTATATAAATGTCATAGTCTATACAGCACTGTAAACTCCACCGTAAACTAGTGGGATATCAGGGAGTACTCCATAGGTATAACACAAAACAAATTCGTAGTAGTCGCGTATATCGGGATACAAGTATGACAAGGCACATGAGGCAATACCCAAGGTAGTGAAACTACCGTTTGCCTGATTCGGACTGGTGAAAACGCATCGCCGCAACGATCGCAACATCGCGAAACAACACTCCCAAAAGTATGAGGGTGCACCAATCAACAAGTAATGAGTAGTTTACGAAGAAGTGTGTTCGCTCGAGGTGGCTAACCCCAATTGGCCCGGCACGACTCCTGTTTTAGTCATTTCCAATTTGACACAAGTGTCAAGGCTATCCATTATCGTTCTCTTTCTTCAGTCATCACGTACATCATTCCAACCACTTCATTCTGGATCACACTCCGCGTATAGTTGTTAAAGTGGTTTCTGATTTAGATACAGAATATATCCATAACCGGTTCTGGTTTCTTTAATAATTTTCGTAATTATTACGCCGATTGGTCGTTTAATAAATTTCAAAACCAAATCAAATTCAATTTCAATTAGAATTTATAAATCAACATTTCATTTGTCTTTCAATATCAATTTCCATATTTTACGTTTCAAAACTTCCTAAACCCCATTTCAAAATCTTAAAATTCATTTCAACTTTTATTTAAACAATTCAAATATTTATTCAAGTTCGTATATAAGTTTCATTCCAAAATCATTTAAGTTAATTTAATTTAACATTCAAAATCAATATCAATTCATTAATCGATTTCATTCAACAATCGTTAAGTTTATTTATCATTCAATCAGTTCCCATTTAATTTCCATTTCATTAAATCAATTACTTAAGTTCAACTTCATTATATCAACTTACAAATTTAATTAAATTAGATTCGTCAAATCAAATTCTTTAAATTCCAAGTCTTTCATTAATTCCGATAAATCGCAATTTATTTCTTGTTAAAGAAATTCAACTTTAATTATTTATTTACTTAGTTTCAAATTTCAAAACTCAATCAATAAAGAACTAAATTTCAAATATTCACAATTTCCTTTAATTAAAATTTAAATTTAAATTTTATTTCAAATCTTATTATTATTCAAATAAAATCTTTATTTTATTTCAAATCAAATTATTGACCAATCGTGTGTAATTTAAATTTTCTATCTTAAGTCAAGTTATTTGGGTATTTATCATTTCAACCCAATTCTATTTCAATTCAAAAATCAAAGCATAGCAAAGGGAACTTGCAGTGTGATAACTGGGATGGTGTCAAAGTAAATAAACAAGCAATATCAAACATCAATAACAATCCAATAATTAATTCAAATAATCCCGAAATAATCGTATTAATTCAGATTGTTGTTTGTGTAAATTAATATAATTATTTCTAGAATCTACACTATCATTTCATGTAGATTAAAGATTATTACACTAATTATTCTATGAAATTTTACACTTGACATCAATTGCTCAATTTCATACTTCATCAATTAATACAACATATGTTCAAAAGGTTCAAGGGTAATTAACCGTTTTCCTACGTGTCAATTAATTAAACATTTAAGGGGTCATGTTATACAAATTTAAATAGTCAAATTCATCACATATATCAAATTAAATTATTAACTATCCTATATCAAATTCAATTGCGTATTATTTATCACTTCAACATTTACCATTTAACGTCCAATGTAAATATCAAAAAACCAATCAATTTACAGCCAAACTGTATTATCATCGCATAAATAATTAACAAATAATGGTGTCAGATGTCACAGGTGAACTGATACAGGTAATAACATAAAACAGTGTAAATAACTAGCAACAAGTATTTCAATTTGTCGTTTCAATTGAAATCGAATCTAATGAATAAAAGAATATTAATCGTGAGTTATTGCTCACCTTTCGAGGCTAGAGAAGAACGAGACTCAGATGAGTTACGAATCCAAAGCAAAGCTAGATTGAATGCGAATTTGACAGGCAAAGATGACAATAGAAATTGACAGAGTCGAATCAGAACTGGATCGATAGAATAATTGGTATAAGTGAATGGATGTAGATATAACATATAAAATGCATATGTACAAAATTATATTCTAATTTCAAACATTTATCAATGAATATATACATACATGTATTTCAAAACTTACTAATTTAAATTTTAAAACACATAAACAAAGTCTTATATGCAGTTTTAAAACCAAACGACACTTATATATATATATATATATACATATATATATAACTAATTGTATAGATTAATATTTCTGCAGTAAAATACAAAATCTTATACAACTCTTTTTTTTTTAAACAACAAATATACGTATACAACTGAACTATATATATGCCATATGTGGTCCAAAACAAATGCAAGAACTGTATAAACCTTTATTTATATATATCACCTTTTTACGCCTAACACATGTATTGTACCACATTACGTGCATAAAACACGTTATTATATTTTTATAGTATCAACATATCTCGTTATAAAGCCAAACACATATATATAATAAAATCAAACGTTCGAACAAATAAAATACACTTATAAACTTACCTAGCTTCCAACACTGTCACTATTATAAATAGTTTTAAGAAGATACACAATATACTTCATATATTACACATGCAAAATATAAGAATATGCTTGTTATACTGACACATGTATATGTGAATTGTGCAACTTTATACTTACTTTTTTTTACTACAATATATAACATCTTATGTTAAAACGAACATGATATATACATTATTAACATGCAGGTTATAAACATATATAAAATCAACAACTAAACTTATAACTTGTATAAAATTCTTTTTAATTTAACAAAACAGGAAAATCAAAAACCAATGTATGCATACAACTTCTTTGTAATATAATTGAAAATCAATATCCTTTTTAAAACAAGTTTCTATCATAATGAAGTCAAATGTAAATATACGTACAAAAGCATCTCTATAACTTACATATATATATAAACTAAGATAACTAGTATACAACTCATAAAAATAACAAAATAAAATAAAAACCTAAAATTCTGTTCTCAATAGATAAAAAGTTTATAAAACTAACCTATATTTTGCAAACTTGGGGAAGCAAGGGGAAGCACGACATAGAGGGGAAGAGAGAGGTGGTATGGACAATCTGAGACTTGCGGTTGCTGGGCAATGCGTGGAGGTTTGGCGTTTCGATAGTGAGCCGGAGGCTGTCGGCGAGGCTATGGGTTTGGGTGGGTGCTCGATGTTGCTGTGCCATGGAGGGAGAGGCGGATCTGGTTTGGTTGTTCGAGTGCTTGGAGTTAGGCGCTGTTAGGTCGGAGAAGTGGATTGATGGCTAGAGAGGAAAAGAGCGGACGGAGGAGAGCGATAGGTCGGAGCTTGAGTGGAGGAGAGAGGCCGACGTGTGGAGGGAAGATCGATGCTGGTGGCATGGAGGCGGCACACGTGAAGGAGGCTGCTGTGCATATGGGTGGCTCGACACAGCTGAGGACATGCGAACGAGAGGCTGCTGTGCACGCGGTTCATATTTTTTTTTATTTTTCTTTCGGTTTGGCGGTGTAGATCAGAGATGGAGGAAGTGGTGGGGTGGGAAGGCCATGCGTGATGAAGAAGAAAGGTAGAGGAGATGTTGAACAAGTTCAGGTGGGAAGAGAAAGAATACAAGGAAAAAGTTCATATACTTCAAATAAATATGAACAGACAAATCATTGAAAATAATGAACTCGGTTTTCTTTTTTTCTTCTTCAACTGATGTCCTTTGGTTTGCGATAGAGATGGAGAGACAAGTCATAAATTTTATATTCAATCCAGACAGTATGAAAGGACAGAGGTTGAAAACACGAACGAAGATCAAAAGGTTTTAAAATCGATACCGCTACGCAATCGTTTTACTGGCTTCGCCGCACACTAGAAAACAGAAATGGATAGACCGTTGAGATCAGTATGACGGGACGATCAAAACGTTATACAGATACCAGTTGTACGATTGAATTATAAAAATTTGAATTTTCTACTGGCGGAAAATGCAAGAAAAACGCAGGAAAATAAGATCGACGGAGCTAAAGAAGTCCGAATTTGAAAAAACGACAAACTGGCATCTTGCTCAGAAGATGATCTAGAATTTTTCTATTTAAAAATATTTAGGTTTTGAAAACGTTTTATTTTCATCGCTTTTTAACTGATTAAATTGAAGTAATTTTATGCATGAAATAAACTTGCATATTTTTGGATGTAAATTTTCCAGTTGCTATATTTAACTAGACGCATTTCAAATGTAAAATTTTTATTTCAAATTTTATCGTTTAAAATCCCATAAAATTTCAATTAATACATTATTAAAACTGTAACAACCCGATATTTTCAACCATTCGTATTCGCACATGTCGGACTTGAATTGCTCAAAATACCGCGTTGTAAATAAAATTTGGCAAATCTCAGAATATACAATAAATACATAATCGCATATCACAGACACAGAGTATTTAATAATGCAGCGGAAGTAAAAGAGATAGTAGTTCATGAAGCTACTATATATATATGATACATCAGAGTTAAATAATATATAGTAGAAGAGTAACAAGATACATCAAGTACAAATCAAAATACATCACTGGAAACACTGGATACTGAAAAAAAATAGATGGCTGGATCTTCAAGCAAAGCTCCAACTCTAAAGGTGAGTCTTGAATCCTGAATCACTCAATCTGACTCGAGCGTAAAGCAAAACACAAAACACTCGAGTCAGGACATAAATACTTATGAACTGTAAATCAACTCAAGTGAACAGTAACAAAAATGCATCAGTAACTTAAAGGATGCTTGGGATCGCCCATCCTTTAAGGATCCGTTAAACTATTTACTATGTAGTAATATTGCGCTATTATAATAGTGTCTGCAGTAAAATAAACATACTTTTAAATAGCGTTCCGGGCTACCCATATCACCCTTCACACATAATAGTCCCAGTAGTCCATCCAATATCATGCCATCTCCACTCCGGGTGACTGCCAGAGGAAACCACACGGGCTACGGGATAAAAACAAACTCGTAGTAAAGGCTCGGTATGGTAGGTGACACGGCACACAAGGCAATGCCATGGTAGATATACCAATTACGCACACGGGCTGGTGGTAACGCATCAGCCACATACGCCCACCTCGGAACACACTCCCATATCAAAATCGGAGGATGGCCATCTAATCAATCACCAGTAAGAGTATAGTATCGAAGGAATGTGTCCAATAGGAGGAATGACCTCACTTGGCCCGAGATCGCTCCTGTTTTAGCCACCTTATGCCAACTCACGGGAGTTGGGTCCACGTAATATACCTCAAGAACGTCGCCACCATCTTACTTCATTCTGAAATCTCCACCGCGTACATGGTTGTTAAAGTGGTTTTTGGAGTTGGCAGAGAGTATGACAACTTCCGATCCCGGTCTCTTTAACAACCAAACGTTATTATAACGCCGTGGTCATTTCAAAATAGTTTATACTTTAAAAGATAAAATTATTTCATTTCAAACTATATTTCTTTCAAAATAGTTTATACTTCGAAACAAAAACCATTTTTATTTCAAAACTATTTATTCAATCAAAATAGTTTATACTTCAAAACCAAAAACATTTCAAACATATATTCATTTCAAAATCATAATATTTTCAAAGTATAACTCTTTCGAAACCAAAAATACTTGAAACAATTACACCTTGAAAATCATAACATTTCAAAATCATACATTTGAAATCATTGGATATTCATTTAATTCTTTACATTTTACAATTCATTCAATTAATCCCAAATTTTCAATTTCCAACTTAATTCAATTCAAACCATCAGTTTCAATTAAATTTCCCAATAACCATTTCAAATCATATCATTTTCAAATATAGATTTGATCCTTAAATTAAACTATTCAATTTTTAATAAATTTCAAAGCTTTAATATCCCGTATTTCAAAACTAAATTTTATAATTTCATATATCTCAAATCTAGTTTCATTATTACTTAGTTTTGAAATATTAATTTCATAAATCCAATACTATTTAAATAAACTCAATTTACAATTAAACTAAACATCCTTTCATACCAATATAAACTTCAAATATTCATCTATCAAAAGTACATATCATTCTAATTCATATTCTTTATCAAAATAAAGATCAAATCATTTCCAAACCTTATTATCAAATCATTATTTGAATTCAAATTCAAATACTCAAATTTAAATATCATTTTTAAATCAAATAAGTCATTCATTTGTTATTTTAAGTATCATTACAAAATACATTAAAAATTCCATTCAAAATTCATTTATCTCATTACATTTCATTCCATTTAACACATAACCAAGTAAACCTTACTTAAATTCAAATTCAAATTTAAATTCCTTAAAAATTCAAATTTAAATATTAAAATATATTCAAAACTTCTTAAATTTCACAATTAATCAATTTCCAAAATTTAAATCATTTAACACTTTAAAATATAACTCAAACAGTGTTAAAACTATAACATTTCAAACATTGTCAAATTATAGCAACGACAGCATTTATAAAGTGCTATCGTAGCTTATGGCTTCCAAAAATGGTTTAGTTTAAGAATAACGGCATTTATAAAATGTCGTAATAGATATTTAGTTATTTCAAACATTGTTAGATTCAAAACAATAGCATTTAAAAATGCTGTCAAAAGACTACAACATTTTGAAAATGCTATGAATTCCAGATTTCATTTTTGCTTTTCAAAAAAATAATAAAACTCCAAATTTTATTATAACTCAAAAATCATATTTCTAGACTTCAAAATTTCACATTTAAAATCATTTTAACATATGATTTAAGACAACAAAATTTTTAGATCAAATATTCAATTTAAAAACTCCATTCATTTATTAAGTCAAAATTCACTGTTTATTAACATATAAATTAAATAAAACTTAAAATTTTACTTCAAATATAATTTTAAAACTTTAAATTTAATTTCCATTATTTATTTACATTTTTAAAGTAAAATTTAAAGTCTAAAATCTTAATTATTTCACATTTACGTACTCAAATTCACAATTTCAAGACTTAATATTTAATTTTCTTAAAACCATAAAATATATATTTTTAAATCAAAATTTCATACTTTTAAAAATACATATTTTAATAAATATCATTTAAAAATATACCACGGGGTCTGTATATAATTTTCTAACCTAGGTCAAGTGATACGGATATATATCATTTCAATCCGCAGTTTATAAAGAAAACCCGGGTTCTATCATTTCAAACCCGCAATCCCAAGTCAAATAAAATACAATAAAAATCGCTCAGGCCTATCATTTCAGCCCATAATGATTTTTCCCTAATCTGAAGTCCGTTTGGGTATGTATCATTTCAACCCATAGTGATTCTATTCTATCAGGGAACTTGAAGTGTGAATATATGCATAAACAATATAAACAATGCCAGTGTCACAATATAATGTCATATATCACATGTCGGGTGATAATTAACAGTTTTAACGTGGTAATAACATGGCATAGCATATCATATGATCATCATTAACTTGCATAACATTTTATATTACTAAACACTTGTCATCAATTCACTATTTCATAAGTATAAATGTCAGAGTGAGAAAGACTCACCTTTTACGAAGCTAGAGACAAACAACACACACAAGAGCGATTCCAAAGGAACGACAAGCACGATTTGATTTGAATTGATGGATACCCTTGTAAAAAACACAAAATATAACATACATAAGCACAAACATAGATATCGACATACAAATATAATCAACAACTTTAGTTTGCAGAACAGTTGCAAAACAAGAGAGATGACCAAACCTTAGAAGCAAAAGACTTGCAGACGACAACATAAGCTTGTCACATGATCAAATGGGCTTGCTCTCATCATACTAGGCTCAGGTTTGAGTCAGGTATAGCAACCATAAATGTCAGGTTACAAGTGGATGAAGGTGGTGGAACAGTTACAACATGAAGCATACATGGGTTCAAGGCAAATATGTGAAGTTTTTGGTGCATTTTGACTCGGCTATGACCACATATAGGCTCGACCATGGGGTCTTCATGTCAGGTTAGATCTGGACAATAGTGAAAGGGGCAGCCAAATGTGAAGTAGATGATGGTGGTGGTGGCTAAGGGGTGGCCAAAAGCAACTATGAAGGCAATAGTGGAGTATAGGCTTGGCTAGCAATGTTTTGGTGAAGTGCTTTGCAAATTTGAGGTGGTGGCTTCATCTAATGGTCATGGCCAGAGGTGGTGGTCAGAGGAGAGGGGGTTGGTGCTGCTGTAGATGGTGGAGAGGATGGTGGTCAGCAAGGAAAGAGATGAGGCCAAGCAAACATGAAGAAGACGAAGGCTAAATCAGTGAAGAAGAGGGAAAAATGTGAAAAGAAAAGCCATTGCTTTTATTTTTTTTCTCTCTTGAAGCTATGGAGCCGTGAGTTTGTGATGAGAAGAAACAAATTCACATGAATGGAAGAGGGAAGTCATGGCAATAACAAAAGAAAGTGGTCGGCCAATCAAAAATGAAGAGGCAATTGGAAAATGAAAGGACAAGAATACAAAGAGATTAAGCATACAAAGGGTTTCAAACTCTTCATATATCCAATGTTTCTTTTTAAATTTTTATATAACTGAAAAACATATATAAATTCAGTTAAAATACGAAAATATAGTAAATAAACAAAAATAAATTAATTAATTATTAATTATATATAGTTTAATTAAATAAAACAGCAAAATTTGCAACTAGTCTTGAAAATATGAAAAATAAGTGCAATGAACTTGGGAAATTTTTTTTATGTGCTTAAAATATTTATAAATAAAGATGAGAACACAAAATAAAAAGGAAATCACAAAAATAAATAAATAAATATTAATTTAAATATAGTTTAGATGAAGAAAATAGCAGAAAAAGGAAAACAGCCTTTTAAAAATAGGAAATCATCATAGTATATTTTAGAAAAATTCTATTATCATTTCAAAAATATTTAAAAGTCAAAATATACATAATATAACATATTAAAACATATTAAAATAAAATATGACAAAGAAAAATAAAATTTATACAATTTAAAATAACAAAAATGCAAAATAAACAATTTATACTCAAAATTGAAATGTACATATCTTTTGCAGTTTAACTCCGTTTTCCACGAAAAAAAAGCAATGTTCAAGTTATTAAATATATTTTCATAATAAAAGATAAAATTTCAAACTTTTAAATTTTTAAGTTAAAAGTCAAAGTTTGACTTTTTTGACCAAAATCAACATTTTCTGGAAATATTCAATTCATGCATGTTTGAAATTCTAATCCACATCAAAATCAACATTTATATTTCAATTAACAAAATATATTAATTTTAATAAATAAAATAAAGTTTTTAAATTAGGAATTTAAATTAAAATAATTAAAATATACCATTACAATAATCAGAAAATACAGGGTTGTTACACTCTCCCCCACTTAAAACTTTTCGTCCCCGAAAAGGAATGAGGTACGGGAAAGCGCAGAAAAAGATTGAATGAAATAGTATTAAGACAAGATGACAAGAAGATTAAAATTATACCTGATAACTGTTGTTATAGGTAAGTTTAACAAGGTGGAGATGATCTTTCCAACATCCTCCAGAATCAAGAACACAAGCATGAAAAAAATATTTTAGAATCTGATTCACCCTTCCTGTTTAACCGACGGTCTGTGGATGGCAAGCAGTGCTTAGATTCAAAGATGAGTACCAAAGATTATTAAATATTATAGAAAGATTTCTAAACAGACTGGTATATGCAATAGCCTCCCATTCTGTAGCAAGATAAGGGAAATTAGGACAACCAAAAGATAGTTTGAAAAACAAAATAAAATAATAAATTTAAAACCATAAAATTTCATCTTAAACTGAAAATTAATTTTACATAAGTCAAATAAATCTTAAGCATCTCTAATTTCATTATCTTATCATCCAATTATCTTAAATTAACAAATCCCTAAAATCATGTATTTGAAAAATCTTTTATTATACTCAAAATGTGCCAAATAAAATTTAATTCTTCTTCACTACTAATTAAAATTAAATTTATTCCTCTCAATATATTTTATCACCTATGTTAAATATACTCACACTCATTGCAACTGCCTTAAATTTATTCTTAGTTCCTTTATCATCATTTTATATTGTAAATTATTCCATTACACTTTTTCTTTATTTACCTCTGTTAATCCTTTTATAACTAAAATTTAAGTATATTACATTTATAATAACCACTCAAATTTTATTTATAAAATCTTTTTTTATATTGTATATTATCCAGTTACATATTCAACTTCTGAAAATTAAGGTAAGTTATATTGAAATGCAATTGGGTGTTATACAAATAAAACTTTCAAATTCAATTATCTCAAGTTCGAATCATTTATCCAAATTTTTAAATAATTTTTTTCTTTCATAATTGAAATTATTCTTTAAGACAGAATTTAAGAATTAAATTTCCGATTCCATTCAAACCATTTAGAGATAACTAATAATATATACATAATATGTCAAATCAAATTTCAATCATATATCTATATATATTAAAATCAAGTCATATTTTAAAAATTCAAATCAATTAAATTCCCAAAACAAAGCTGTAGTAAGACTACGGAACTGTCTCTTCACTTCGAACTCGAAAATGAATGTCGATGATGCTGCAGTCATCACCAAAATTATTTTCCAGCGCCAAAGAGAAGAGCGCTAAATTTAAATTTAAAATTCTTTGGAAACAAATTTACATTCGAAAATACTTTAAATAATATATCCTTTAAAACTTTAAACACAAAGTTTGAAATCCATCGGAAATTAAATTCTCAAATTCTTGTTTTACATTCATTTTAAATTTCCAAATAATTTATAACCATGTTTTATAGTTCAATTAGATATATGAAACAATAGAAAATGATATATAAAACCAAATATTATTTATTAACAACCATTCAAATAAAATCTAGATAAAGATTTATAATATAGTTACAAAATTTATTTCACAAAATTTATTTCCTTACTAAATTTTAAAAACATCTTGTGTCAGCTTGCTCTGTTCAAGTGTTTTGGAAATCTTATCGATAGCGTTGATCAGACGAATCGATTAGAAACCCAAATCAACATCAACAACTCAAACAACATAATATATAAAACATTTTAAATATTAGTTTACAAATACACTTCAAGAATAATTTGAAGATAAGTTGGAAACAAAGATGAGATGATTAAATAACAGAATAGGGAGATGGATGAATTTATATAAATCGCGGGCAACCTTAACCGGGTCAACCGTGACTTAAAGAATAAGATCGATGTGGATTTCTTGGGTAAATCGACATTCGATCTCAAGATGTAGAGTTCGAAGTTATAAGAGATACTAGCATCTAAACCGAGGATATAGAATCTCTGGTGAATCGATGTTGTTGTAAAGGAGTTTTCCCCCTTTACAAATAAATTTGAGGTTGGCGAGACCGCCGACTCATTATGAAGATCTTTTGAAGTTGAGTTATGGGATACTCCAGAAACAAAAGAAGATAAATAGTGAGGGACACGAATGGATTTTGGAACCACAGGGAATGTTCCAAAATTCAAAGGAATCGAGTCAAAAAGGAAGAGGTTTAAACTCGAATGAAAGTGATTTTGTAAATACATTTACCCTATATACTGAGTTTTGCCTAGAGCTACCAAAGCTCTGATACCAACTGTAACAACCCGATATTTTCAACCATTCGTATCCGCACATGTCGGACTTGAATTGCTCAAAATACCGCGTTGTAAATAAAATTTGGCAAATCTCAGAATATACAATAAATACATAATCACATATCACAGACACAGAGTATTTAATAATGCAGCGGAAGTAAAACAGATGGTAGTTCATGAAGCTACTATATATATATATGATACATCAGAGTTAAATAATATATAGTAGAAGAGTAACAAGATACATCAAGTACAAATCAAAATACATCACTGGAAACACTAGATACTGAAAACAAATAGATGGCTGGATCTTCAAGCAAAGCTCCAACTCTAAAGGTGAGTCTTGAATGCAGAATCACTTAATCTGACTCGAGCGTAAAGCAAAACACAAAACACTCGAGTTAGGACATAAATACTTATGAACTGTAAATTAACTCAAGTGAACAGTAACAAAAATGCATCAGTAAATTAAAGGATGCTTGGGATCGCCCATCCTTTAAGGATCCGTTAAACTATTTACTATGTAGTAATATTGCGCTATTATAATAGTGTCTACAGTAAAATAAACATACTTTTAAATAGCGCTCCGGGCTACCCATATCACCCTTCACACATAATAGTCCCAGTAGTCCATCCAATATCATGCCATCTCCACTCGGGATGACTGTCAGAGGATACCACACGGGCTACGGGAGAAAAACAAACTCATAGTAAAGGCTCGGTATGGTAGGTGACACGACACACAAGGCAATGCCAGGGTAGATATACCAATTACGCACACGGGCTGGTGGTAACGCAGCAGCCACATACGCCCACCTCGGAACACACTCCTATATCAAAATCGGAGGATGGCCATCTAATCAATCACCAGTAAGAGTATAGTATCGAAGGAATGTGTCCGATAGGAGGAATGACCTCACTTGGCCCGAGATCGCTCCTGTTTTAGCCACCTTATGCCATCTCACGGGAGTTGGGTCCACGTAATATACCTCAAGAACGTCGCCACCATCCTACTTCATTCTGGAATCTCCACCGCGTACACGGTTGTTAAAGTGGTTTTCGAAGTTGGCAGAGAGTATGACAACTTCCGATCCCGGTCTCTTTAACAACCAAACGTTATTATAACGCCGTGGTCATTTCAAAATAGTTTATACTTTAAAAAGATCAAATCATTTCATTTCAAACTATATTTCTTTCAAAATAGTTTATACTACGAAACCAAAACCATTTTTATTTCAAAACTATTTATTCAATCAAAATAGTTTATACTTCAAAACCAAAAACATTTCAAACATATATTCATTTCAAAATCATAATATTTTCAAAGTATAACTCTTTCGAAACCAAAAATACTTGAAACAATTACACCTTGAAAATCATAACATTTCAAAATCATACATTTGAAATCATCGGATATTCATTTAATTCTTTACATTTTACAATTCATTCAATTAATCCCAAATTTTCAATTTCCAACTTAATTCAATTCAAACCATCAGTTTCAATTAAATTTCCCAATAACCATTTCAAATCATATCATTTTCAAATATAGATTTGATCCATAAATTAAACTATTCAATTTTTAATAAATTTCAAAGCTTTAATATCCCGTATTTCAAAACTAAATTTTATAATTTCATATATCTCAAATCTAGTTTCATTATTACTTAGTTTTGAAATACTCATTTCATAAATCCAATACTATTTAAATAAACACAATTTACAATTAAACTAAACATCCTTTCATACCAATATAAACTTCAAATATTCATTTATCAAAAGTACATATCATTCTAATTCATATTCTTTATCAAAATAAAGATCAAATCATTTCCAAACCTTATTATCAAATCATTATTTGAATTCAAATTCAAATACTCAAATTTAAATATCATTTTTAAATCAAATAAGTCATTCATTTGTTATTTCAAGTATCATTACAAAATACATTAAAAATTCCATTCAAAATTCATTTATCTCATTACATTTCATTCCATTTAACACATAACCAAGTAAACCTTACTTAAATTCAAATTCAAATTTAAATTCCTTAAAAATTCAAATTTAAATATTAAAATATATTCAAAACTTCTTAAATTTCACAATTAATCAATTTCCAAAATTTAAATCATTTAACACTTTAAAATATAACTCAAACAGTGTTAAAACTATAACATTTCAAACATTGTCAAATTATAGCAACGACAGCATTTATAAAGTGCTATCGTAGCTTATGGCTTCCAAAAATGGTTTAGTTCAAGAATAACGGCATTTATAAAATGTCGTAATAGATATTTAGTTATTTCAAACATTGTTAGATTCAAAACAATAGCATTTAAAAATGCTGTCAAAAGACTACAACATTTTGAAAATGCTATGAATTCCAGATTTCATTTTTGCTTTTCAAAAAAATAATAAAACTCCAAATTTTATTATAACTCAAAAATCATATTTCTAGACTTCAAAATTTCACATTTAAAATCATTTTAACATATGATTTAACACAACAAAATTTTTAGATCAAATATTCAATTTAAAAACTCCATTCATTTATTAAGTCAAAATTCACTGTTTATTAACATATAAATTAAATAAAACTTAAAATTTTACTTCAAATATAATTTTAAAACTTTAAATTTAATTTCCATTATTTATTTACATTTTTAAAATAAAATTTAAAGTCTAAAATCTTAATTATTTCACATTTACGTACTCAAATTCACAATTTCAAGACTTAATATTTAATTTTCTTAAAACCATAAAATATATATTTTTAAATCAAAATTTCATACTTTTAAAAATACATATTTTAATAAATATCATTTAAAAATATACCACGGGGTCTGTATATAATTTTCTAACCTAGGTCAAGTGATACGGATATATATCATTTCAATCCGCAGTTTACAAAGAAAACCCGTGTTCTATCATTTCAAACCCGCAATCCCAAGTCAAATAAAATACTATAAAAATCGCTCAGGCCTATTTCAGCCCATAACGATTTTTCCCTAACCTAAAGTCCATTTGGGTATGTATCATTTCAACCCATAGTGATTCTATTCTAACAGGGAACTTGCAGTGTTAATATATGCATAAACAATATAAACAATGCCAGTGTCACAATATAATGTCATATATCACATGTCGGGTGATAATTAACAGTTTTAACATGGTAATAACATGGAATAGCATATCATATGATCATCATTAACTTGCATAACATTTTATATTACTAAACACTTGTCATCAATTCACTATTTCATAAGTATAAATGTCAGAGTGAGAAAGACTCACCTTTTACGAAGCTAGAGACAAACAACACACACAAGAGCGATTCCAAAAGCACGACAAGCACGATTTGATTTGAATTGATGGAGACCCTTGTAAACAACACAAAATATAACATACATAAGCACAAACATAGATATCGACATACAAATATAATCAACAACTTTAGTTTGCAGAACAGCTGCAAAACAAGAGAGATGACCAAACCTTAGAAGCAAAAGACTTGCACACGACAACATAAGCTTGTCACATGATCAAATGGGCTTTCTCTCATCATACTAGGCCCAGGTTTGGGTCAGGTATAGCAACCATAAATGTCAGGTTACAAGTGGATGAAGGTGGTGGAACAGTTACAACATGAAGCATACATGGGTTCAAGGCAAATATGTGAAGTTTTTGGTGCATTTTGACTCGGCTATGACCACATATAGGCTCGGCCATGGGGTCTTCATGTCAGGTCAGATCTGGACAGTAGTGAAAGGGGCAGCCAAATGTGAAGTAGATGATGGTGGTGGTGGCTAAGGAGTGGCCAAAAGCAACTATGAAGGCAATAGTGGAGTATAGGCTTGGCTAGCATTGTTTTGGTGAAGTGCTATGCAAATTTGAGGTGGTGGCTTCATCAAATGGTCATGGCCAGAGGTGGTGGTCAGAGGAGAGGGGGTTGGTGCTGCTGTAGATGGTGGAGAGGATGGTGGTCAGAAAGGAGAGAGATGAGGCCAAGCAAACATGAAGAAGAGGAAGGCTAAATCAGTGAAGAAGATGGGAAAATGTGAAAAGAAAAGCCATTGTTTTTATTTTTTTTCTCTCTTGAAGCTATGGAGCCGTGAGTTTGTGATGAGAAGAAACAAATTCACGTGAATGGAAGAGGGAAGTCACGGTAATAACAAAAGAAAGTGGTCGGCCAATCAAAAATGAAGAGGCAATTGGAAAATGAAAAGACAAGAATACAAAGAGACTAAGCATACAAATGGTTTCAAACTCTTCATATATCCAATGTTTCTTTTTAAATTTTTATATAACTGAAAAACATATATAAATTCAGTTTAAATTCGAAAATATAGTAAATAAACAAAAATAAATTAATTAATTATTAATTATATATAGTTTAATTAAATAAAACAGCAAAATTTGCAACTAGTCTTGAAAATATGAAAAATAAGTGCAATGAACTTGGGAAAATTTTTTTATGTACTTAAAATATTTATAAATAAAGATAAGAACACAAAATAAAAAGGAAATCACAAAAATAAATAAATAAATTTTAATTTAAATATAGTTTAGATGAAGAAAATAGCAGAAAAAGGAAAACAGCCTTTTAAAAATAGGAAATCATCATAGTAAATTTTAGAAAAATTCTATTATCATTTCAAAAATATTTAAAAGTCAAAATATACATAATATAACATATTAAAACATATTAAAATAAAATATGACAAAGAAAAATAAAATTTATACAATTTAAAATAACAAAAATGCAAAATAAACAATTTATACTCAAAATTGAAATGTACATATCTTTTGCAGTTTAACTCCGTTTTCCACGAAACAAAAAGCAATGTTCAAGTTATTAAATCTATTTTCATAATAAAAGATAAAATTTAAAATTTCAAACTTTTAAATTTTTAAGTTAAAAGTCAAAGTTTGACTATTTTGACCAAAATCAACATTTTCTGGAAATGTTCAATTCATGCATTTTGAAATTCTAATCCACATCAAAATCAACATTTATATTTCAATTAACAAAATATATTAATTTTAATAAATAAAATAAAGTTTTTAAATTAGGAATTTAAATTAAAATAATTAAAATATATCATTACAATAATCAGAAAATATAGGGTTGTTACAAAAACAGGTTAAATCTACGGGTCGTTACAGAAAAGTTGATGGTGTTGGAACCAACTAGTCGAAAGCTAAGACCTTTAAAAAATAAAACTTCGAAGGATAGATTCGAAACCCCCCTTCAACTCCATCACCTTCGAAACCCTTAACCCCTTTCGAAAGCAATTAGAAAGTGTCTTAATGTAGGTAAAAGCAAAGATAACCTTTCGAAGGCATTAATATCTTCAATATTTCTGAAGGAAATTAGCAGCTGGGTTTCGACTAGGTCGAAACCAACCCTTTTGAAAGCTCTTATTTAAAGGAAAATGCACCCCTTCGAAAGCTAATACTGTAATATAATGTGACAACCTTCTTCGAAAGCTATTATGAAAGCCTTTCGAAATCATATGTTCTGACTCTGTCAAAGGCTTTAAGTAAAATAAGGCAAGACTTTAACTTTTGAAAACAAAGCATGGTTTCGACCCCATTGGAAGCTTACCTTTCGACACCAAGGCTTTCGCCTTCCTTCCAGTCTATTGCGTACCACTAGATGATACCTTGTGAATAGGTTTTGACTATGTGGGTTTCTACTAAGTTGGTTTTGACTAGGATGAGGAGAAGTAATTATGTTCGAAAGGACTACTAATTGAGGCGGAACACCTTTTTCCGAATTAAAGGCTGAAATGTTGCTTATTTTAGTAATTGCTTTCTGTTAACTTGCCTATTTGTAAACCATTGATTGGCGACCACAAAACTTTTCAAATACTTTACATCTAAAACCATCACACTCATATCAGATTTAAACCATAAAAATATAACATTTAAGTCCTTCCTTATACCAAAACCAATCATTTCAAAAAAGTCCTTTTAAAAGAATTTACTATCTTTAGTGAACCAATTTGGAAAAATCCCCAAAAATCACAGAAATTCAATTTCATCATGTAATCAAACATATTAAATTTTAGACCTAATTTATTTCTTAGATATTCAAAATAAATTTTAATCCCAATTACATCATATTTATCATCAAAAATTTCATAATAAAATTTGCATAACTTGGAAAATTCTGAAAATTAAAACCCATCTTCAAAATAATGTTATACTTAACATAAAATTTTTCCATGGCATTTTAAAATCAATAACCCTTGGTTTTTCTCCTTATACCGTATGATTTTCATGTACAAATAAATTGTTTAAATCAAACAATTCATAAACTAAGCATATTATCATCCAATATATCTTAGAAACAAAATAAATACTCAAATTTGATAGCATATGATTATAAAACCAAAAAGTGATGGAATGAATTATTAACTACCTTAGATTTGATAAGGAATTTGAGATTTGTTGTTGATTAATCCTTCCTAGCATTGATCCTTAGCTTTGATTGAATTTGCCTCTTTTCCTCTTTGTTAATGGTCGGCTATATTATTATTTTTTGATTTGTGTTTTTGATGGTGACAAATGAAACATGAATGGACAAAAATTAGAAGTGTGTAGACGTGTAAAATAAAATGGCTATTTACGAATATGCCCATGTGTAAACTAGTTAACCATTAAACTAATTTAAAGCCCATTTATTTAATTATTAAGGATGACCCTTTATATAAGTTATTCAAATCCCAATCCCCTTATCATCATTATTCTATTTAATTTATCTAATTAAATTTCATTGAATAATATTATCAACAATTAGGGATGTTACAATTTCGATAGTATGATTTGGTATACAGAAGTAAAAAGTATATATTATTTCAAAATGTTTTGAAAAAAATCCGTTGTTTAGTTCTTACATTTTTATGTTAAGTTATAGTATCGGCTCGTGTACTATGCATCAGGGTAGTTTGGTTATGCATCTTGTTTGATCTATAATTTGGTATAGAAATTTTTGGTAATTTTGGCCAATCGAAAACTTCCAAGTTGGTATAAAGATTTGAAACTAAATGTTTTTGTGAAAATATAAAAAGTTGACTTTTTGTAACTTTGAGTTAAGAAGGTAGTGAGTTAAAGAAAGTTTTAAATTTTTGAACATACATGTTACGTATAATGAACTATTTCTATATACTCTCTTGGGATATAATGGATATTATACGAGTGTGAACTTAAGTCATATACTATTTATTAACTTGAAGTTATATGTTATGAAATGACTTAGAAATGAAATATAGTATTAAATAAGAAATTATTTATGGAAAATGAATGTGAAGTGAAATGTATGGTAGTTGGTATAATTAAAGAAACTAATTAATTAGACTACATAAGTTAGATGTACGTCATTTTATTCGCATGACAGTTTTTGATCTAGGATTCAAGTACATATATTTCAAGGGAGTTTACAATAGTCCTAGATAGGATTTTTCTGATTCTTAATAACGTAAACTTGATAAGGATTTTTGTAATTATGTTGAAATTTTCTAACATAGCATATGACTATGTAAGGAAAATGAAGGTTTCTAATCAACGAAACCGATCAAAGTCACACTAGAGAGGTCAAGTGAGATATACTAAATTTGGAAGTGAAATTTATGTGATCGAGTGATTAGATTAGAGATTGCGTATGGATGGTCCATACGCATCGTATAAGCTTTAAATATGTTTGTATGCCATGTTTTGTTTGTGGGCCCCTACTGATCTAGAGAGTCTTCTGTCAAATTTCCAACGAGATATTTCACCATCTTCACCTATAAATTAGACTTCTTTCTTCATTTGAAGGATCTTTACGCTGCTTGCTGCTTTGGACCCCATTGTAATCAAGTACTATTATCATTACCTCATTGTACTAAGGTTTACAAGTGATCAATAAAGCAAATTCTTCAAAGTGGAAGAAGGTAAAAACCGTCGAACCACTATAAATCCTTATATTTCTATTACTGCTTTGATTGACTGCTATTTCCATACTATTTTTTTCTGTTTTCATTTTACATTCTTCATTAATTTCTCTTTAAAACCTCTATTGGGCGTTTGTGACAACTTTTGGTGCAAACATTTTGGTACTTTCACTGGGAGCGCTTGATTTTTAGCTTATTCAGATCCCTTTGTTGCTATTGGATTGCATAAATCTCCTGAAGGAGATCCATAATTATCTTTAAGTAGCTTCTTGTTCTATTCAGATTTGCAAAAGTCAAAGTCAAGCTATCAGCAATATTAGAAACACCAGATCTACTTCTCGGATCGCAGAAGGAAAGAAGAACGACTGCATCCAACAAGGAGGCTCGATCAATTAACTAGTGGATGTGAATGATGCCATCCAGTTGATGTCCAGAATCTAGCTGATTCCATTACAAGGGCTAAATTGCAGAATCTAATGAGAAAGCTAGTAGATAACCATTGTAAATTGAATCAGCAAATCAAAGCCAATATTGATCTAATGAACCAACCCAATCAGCAACAGCATAGGAAAGCAAGGAGGGGTCCCTACCCTATACACTACATTGGGGAGTTCTAATTCATCGGATGATTATCACAGACTCAGACGCTGTAGAATGGTCGGATACCATGCTAAAGCATCAACCTAAAACACCCCACACACCTTAATTTGCCCAAAATGATACATTAATAGGCGTGGTGTGTTGTACGTATAACTAAAGCTAACAGAGACCGAGATTCACAAGACAATTATAGATAAAAACAATGGAAACTTAAAAAAATAACTTAACTAAAACAAAGCTACATAATTGCTTCATAAATAGTCAAATAACAAATACCACATACATACCTAAAAATCAAATATGTCTCATGAAACAAAAACTCATAGCCTCAAAATCAGTGGACATAATATCCCTCGTAATAAGCCAGTACATAGAAAGAACTGAAGCTTAAATAAAAGAAATACATAAAATAAATCTTCTTTAAGAAACTCCAAGTTGAAGCAATCTACTGACTTCTCCCTTGATTTCCTATGGAGAGAAATAGAGGAGTGGGTTAGATTAAAAGTTTCATGAATGATAGTAATTACCAGAGTCTTTAAGAAATATAAAAGTAATAGACTCTGCAAAAGTTCTAGCATAAATAAGGATAATAAAGGAAATAGGAAAGAGATAAATTGGAAATAAGTACGATTAACTATTGCTCAATTTGTAAGATATGTTAACTTTGATTGCTTGCACTTGTCCTTGACTTCTGCTTTGATTATGCTGAATTCCTATCCTATAATTAGGATACAACCCTAATTCTACGCTTTTTGATCGACCTTCTACTCCATAGACTTTACTATGGACCAACCACTATATAACTCCCTATATAGAGCCAATGGTGTCTACGGAAGATGCATAGAGCAACTACCGTGGATACAAATGGCACATATAGCTTCGGACACAGAAGGCAATGGTGTCTACAAAAAATACCATACTAAGTGCTTTGAACTCATAGCTATTACTGAGCACCCGTAATGGGACTCGTAGGCGTAACTGCCATCATGCCCGTGCTACCTTTTGCTCCACCTACTAGGTCTTCTTATTACCTCCAACTTCCAGCATAAGCGTGCCCCTCATCTCACTTCAGGCTAATATGAGATCACCACGTGTCCATAGAATATATAGGGTAAATGCTGTTGGTATTAGCCCTTCATCCATATAATATCTAGTTACGCCTCTTATCCAAATCCCCCATTATTTGGACTCCTATTTGACCAATTACCACCATTCTTAGCATAAGCGTGCCCTAGACTCATAGTTTTGTCTAATAGGGAACGCTATTTGGTATAGGTCCTACTTTAATCTTTGCTTATTAACTTTGGTAAATTATTTAAATAAGCCTTTACATTTTTCTCTATTATCTGTGCTTATTAATTTATCCTAAGTCTTAAAATAAGCCTTATTCTTTCCTTTTTCTTATTATAACCTATGTTATATTTATGCTTATTACTTAATCCAAGGTTTAAGTGTGAAAATAAGCTTCTTTCATTTTTATTCTTTTTAGTTTTAATTCTAAGATATAACTAGGCCAATCTTTTTAATTCAGTCTAATTGATATCATAATTAGGCGTAATTTCAGTCCAATTTCATTTATATTACATTCTTTGAAATTTACATCTTATATTCAATTATTTCAATTTTCTTACAATTTAATCTGTATTCGCGTTAATTCTATTCTAATCCATACGCGAAGAAGAAGGAGGAATAAAAGAAAACTGAAAATAGAAGAAAATCCAAAGCGTAGAAAGAAGACGTAAATAACATATAAATAACAATGAATAACAAAAATACTGTAAATAACTGTAAATAAATGGAAAAGCTATAATTAATAAAAATAAATTAAAATTATTGAAAAGAATAGCTGAAAGGAAATAGACTGAAAATATTTCTAAAAACTGTAAATAAACTACTGAAAAGGCTAATCCAAAAAAAGTAGTAAAACTACAACTATTGGAAACCCTATTATTTTAAATTACTTAAAGAAATCTGAAAATAATTACAATCACTCACCTCCGGTCCTAAGCTCTTCCTTTGGTCTTTTCAGATCCACTTGGAGTTGTAAAATAATTTAATTTATAATGATTTTCTCCTTTGGACAATTTATTCCGTTTAGGGTCCTTCCTATAAGAGTGAACCAAATTGGAGAAAAACTAGATTGATAAAAAATGTTAGGTCTAGAAGTCTCTTTATAGGTGTAGAAGTGGATCTCAAACCATTGGATTTGGAGATTGAATAAGATGCAACCATGTCATAGGCTGAATATGGGCCATCGAATGCAGAAATGGAGGGACCAGATTAAACTAAAGGATGCAAAACACGTGTTTGGTGGTTGTTGATTCGTTTGAACGAACTAACGTTTGTTCACTTGCCAAAATGCAAGGCGGATCGACCGGACGGTTGACCGCCCCCTTGCCCAGGTCGACTGGCCGATCGACCTGTATATATATTTCTACTTATTTTGTTTACTTTGTAACTTGATTATATTAGCTCAGTTTTTGACGTTCCATATATGGAAATTGATCAGAAAATTGCCACGAACAGAATGGTGCTACACTCGTGGCTCAATTATGATAATTTCATAAAGATATTTTATTATTTAATTAATTACCAAATTAATTATTATGGGTTAAATTTTAGGTTGTTACACAAACCTTCTTATGCCGATCGTTCCAGACAGAGCAACAACGATCGTTTCCGATCCATCTGAAACATTCAGTACCGATCTTTCTCTGGATGATACCAACCAGTGATGGTAGGGTTACACACCGACGATGCTGCCATCAATTTGGATGTTGGATTTCAAGCTAATGATGACAAGTTACTGCTTGGGAATGATAATGAAGTGAATGTACGTAGAGTATGTTGAGCCAAGAAAGCATGAAATGGCCCATACACATCGACTTGACCATTCCTGTAAGGTGGAGCATGACCACTGCTTGACTCCAACTATGCAAACGCCGGACTTGTCGGCTATGGTTATATAGCTAGCAAGGGAAAGCCAAGTCCTAACTAATGACGATTGGAGGATTTTGAGAAACCATACCCTATTCACCGATAATATCTTACATGCCGAGTATCCAAGGAGGTTTAGTATGTCGTTGATGCCAGCCTTTGAGGTAAAGACCGATCCCAGACAGCATATCATGAGATATGAAAGGATGGTGGATTTTGCATGAGTAGATGATGCAACCCAATTTAGATGTTTTCCTATTACTCTCTCTAGAATAGTAACACTGTGATTTATGAGATTACCCCTATAGTTGATCTCTAGATTTGATGATTTAGCAAAAAAAATTATGGAGTAGTTTCATATGCACGTGAATTGACCCGAAGATATAATATCCCTATCTAACGCGATCTAGGCTCTGGGAGAATCACTGAAATAATATTTGGAGAGATACCATGCAGCCGTCTTAGAAATTAGTAGTCCAATAGACCATTCAATATCGATGATGGTAACAAGTGGGGTTGACCCAGTTCCGATTTTGGCGATGGGCTAGTTGGCAACCCACCTGCACAATTGAAGCATTTCTATGCAAAGGCGGCTCAATATTTAAGGAACGAGGAAGACAGATGTTCTAGGAAGAAGAATATTGTGGAACAAAGTGGAGAGAGAGTATAGAGTAACATTGCAGTGAAGCAGTCTGGTGATATTTCTAGAAAAGTTCAACTGAATGTCCAAAATAAACCGAATCAGCAAAAGAAAGGCGGACATAGTAGCCAAGAATGAAAAAGGTATTCTGGAAGAGGAAAGCCATGGATTTCGACGTACGATATATACACGCTACTGAATACATCTGTAGAGAATGTCTATCTGTCTACCTACAATACCATGTAGTATAGGAAGCTGCTTCCAAAAGAATCAATGGAGAAGTAGAAACAAACCGAAACATATTGTCAAGTTTCCTAAAGGTTATGGTCATAATACTAATGGATGTATGCATCTCCAGGATATTATTGAGAAACTGATTTGAGAAAGAAAGTTACAGTAGTTTGTGAAAACCCCATAGGATGGCGGGCAGAGACATCATACCCTAACCGTGGACTAGCACCGCTTAAGGCTAAGAACCCTGCATAGACTAGTGAAAGATTAGTAATCAATACAATAGTTGGAGGACCACATCCAACTGATAAGAGTTAGCATGAGATGGAGCGTTATGCTAGCACGATCAGACATTTTAATTTTCAATGTTGTTCGAGTATAGAAGATGGAGCTTCGGTAAAACAGTAACATGCAATGACAGATGGCATTTTGTTTAGAAACAAAGATGCAGACAAAGCGGAGGCACCGACGATCCACTAGATTGTCAGTTCGACCATGATCAGCCCCACCTTGGTGAGGAGGATTTTAGTTGATTGTGGAAGCTCTATAAATATAATCATCAGAAAAGCTTATGATCAGATAAGAATGGAAGCCAAGGATTTGAAACCATCTAAAGCCCGCAATTACGGTTTTAACGATGCTGAGACCGAGCTTTTGGTTATGTTGAATTGCCTATGGAGTTGGGCCAACGCAACCGTAGAAGAGTGTGGATTTTTCCATTTGTTGTTTTGGATATTGACTCTCCATACAATGCTTTTTTGGCCAACCGGCCCTAGCCGAGTTTCATGCAACTCTTGCCTAACAAAGTTTGATGTTGAAGTTCCTGACAGATAATGATGTTGGAGTTGTTCATGGTGATCAAGCGATCGGACGTGCCTGCTGTTTAGCTGAATTGAGGGATGCTGAAGGAAAAGAGAACGGTAAGGGTATGGAGAAGTCTCTCCGCATCCAAGCCACTAAAGACTGACAACCAGTGCCTAAGCCTTGGCTCGAGCGCCACAGTCGTTTCTATAGAGACATAGATCTAAGGTATAAAAAGGAGGAGCACAAAGAGACCAAGGACGCACTAGTTGAGCTGACGACTTACATCATACTCAGCCACGATGACCCATCATGGGTCCTATAGATCGAATTACAGCTCAGCCCATTAATGGTGAAAGAACTTGCTAGTTTTCTCCAAGCGAATCACTACGTGTTCTCTTGGACTCACTCTAACATGTCGAATCTCGCCTGCCATTGCAATCCATGCATTGAATATCGACTTGAGGCAAGTCCTGGTGAAACTAAAAAGGCCTGGCATGGATCCGGAGAGATTCTCTGCTCTTAAAGGAGAGGTGGATAGGCTCAAAGACAATGGGTTTATTCATGATTCCCTCTACCCTAGGGTATCTAAACTTGTACTTGTGAGAAGTGAAAATGTGAAATGGCGGCCATGCGTTGATTACTTGGACTTGAACAAGGCATACCTGAAAGATAGTTTTCCCCTTCCAAGGATCGATCAGCTAGTAGACTCAACCGTAGGGCATGAATTTCTATCTTTCATGGATGCGTACTCTGGATATAACCAAATCCCGGTGCACATTCCCGATCAAGAGCACACCAGCTTCATTGTCGACGGTGAATTATATTGTTGTGTGTTAATGCCATTTGGACCAAAGAATACTAGAGCGACCCAGCAATGCCTAGTTAACAAAAATTTTAAAGATTATATCGAAAAGACGATGGAGGTGTACGTGGATAACATGCTTGCGAAATCACGGCATTCTAGCAAACACATTAGAGAGTTGGTAGATATTTTCGATATCCTTCGATATTACAAAATGAAGATCAATCCTTTGAAATATTTTTTTGGCATTGTGTTAGAAAAGTTCTTGGGTTTAATTGTTAATGCTCATGGAATCAAAGCCAATCCTGAGAAGATCCAAGCTATTCGCAATACCCAAGTGCAAATGACCATCAAACAAGCATAGAGCTTGAATGGAAGGTTACCTGCCTAAGTCGATTTATTTTACTGAACTACCGATAAATGCATTCCTTTCTTTTACTTGATTAGAAGAGGGAAAAGGAATTTTAAACGGATACAGGATTGCAAAGATGCATTCCAAACATTGGTGAACCACTTAGAGAGATCTCCCATCTTGTCAAAGTCGGTAGATTATGAAGATTTGTATATCTACTTGGCCATGTCAGTATATGCTATAAGTGATGCACTGCTTTGCAAAGAAAATTGAGTCTAGAGACTGGTTTATTATATTAGCAAGCGATTAACAAGAGCTGAAAGGAACTATTCAAAGATAGAGAAATTGGCATACTACTTGCTAATTGCTTCATGAATGCCCCTCCTTTAATTTCACGCTCATCTTATCAATGTTTACACCGACCAAATGTTACGACAGGCCCTACAGCGACCCGAGACATCTAGAAAGTTATTCAAGTGGAATATCGAGTTGAACCAATTCGACACCACCTGTCTTCCTCGAAGGGCTATCCTACAACAAGCACTGGCAGACTTTATAGCAGAATTCACCGTGTAGGATGATTTCCTCGAGAACAGTGAAATCCCTACCATATGGTTGAAGTTTTATACGGATGGAGCATCTAATGATCATTGTACTGCAACTAGAATTGTCCTAATAGCTCAAGAAGATCGGTCAAATTGCTATGCTTAAAAGCTTGATTTCGACGCAACAAACAACAGAGCTGAGTATGAAGCTATAATTTCTGGACTAAAACTTATCAGAGAACCAGGGATAAAATTTATTGAATTCTTTTGCAACTCTCAATTGATAGTATACAATTCAGGGGAGACTACTAGGTTAAAGGACAACGACTTGTCCCATACCTTACTCGAGTCTAAAAGCTATTGACTGACTTTGCATGCTATGATATTACACACATTCCTCGAGATCAAAATAAAGAGGCTGACTCATCGGCAAAGTTTGCTAGCACCAAGGATTCATAATGAATGGGCTTGGTCCTAGTCGAAGTACTAAAAGCTCTGAGCATTAATTTGATGGAAATCGACTAGGTACTATAGACAAAGCCTGATAAGGAGTCGTGGAAGACTCCAATTAAAGACTATTTGCTACATGGAGTTCTTCTCGAACGGATGAATAAAAAACGGTAAGTCCTTCGCAAAGCATCATGATATATCATTCAGGAAGGGCTTATGTACAGAAGGGGTTTTTCTATCCCGTTGTTTCAGTGTACTGCTCATGATGAAATGAAATGAGTCCTAAAGGATGTTCATGAAGGGGAATGCGGTGATCACACTAGAGGGAAAAACCCTAGCGAAGAAAATATTCTGTTACGGGTATTATTGGTCGATTGTCAATCGAGATGCTGCTGATTATGCAAGGCAATGCAAATAGTGCCAGACGTATGAAAAAGTTTCCAGAGTTTCGTCGACGAAAATCACACAATGGTCATCGCATGGTCGTTTGTCATGTTGGGACGGATATTATCGTTTCCACACTGATCTCTATAGGCGGTGCAAAGTACGTCATCGTCTTGGTTGATTACTTCACCAAATGGGCTGAAGCAGAATCTTTAGCCATGATCAAGACAAGGAAAGCAATCAAATTCATCATTCGAAACATCATCTATCATTTTGGCCTTAGGTGAACTATAGTAACTGATAATGGAAACCAATTCGACAGTGTTGAATTCAAAGACATCTACTATCGGCATTATATTGGAAAGGGATTTGCAATAGTTGCTCACCCTCAAGCAAGTGGACAAGTCGAAGCTGTGAACAAAATCATAAAGTCCATTCTAAAGAAGCATTTGGAAAATGCAACCGGCAAGTGGGTGGATGAAATCCCGACAGCACAATGTGCTTATAGGACCACCCACAAGTCTGTGACTACCTATACGTCGTTTGCCCTTGCTTATGGCTCCAGAGCCATTATTCCCGATGAACTCGAAGTTCCTATTCATCAATTGACCTACCACAATCCTAGAATGAATAGAGATCACCTCTTAAAATCTCTAGACTTGTCAATGAGAAGCATAAAGAAGCTGATTTGAGGGCAGCTACTGCGCACTGACACCGAGTTACCCAATACTAATACACTAAAGTCCAACCGAGAACCTTTCAAATCGACGATCTCGTCTTGAAATAGGTTTTTCCTACATCATGACATATGAATCCTACTTAGGAAGGACCATATGTCATCGAGTAAAGGCTTGGAGAGGGAACTTTCAAGCTAGTGATTGTTAATGTAGTCACACTCCCAAAGGCATGAAATAACGAGCATTTATGACTTTATTTCACTTACTTTATTTCCTTTTCATTCAGTTATATTTAATTTTAGGATTTTCTTCCGCATTTGAGTTTATAGATATGTAATAAAACAGCATACTCTGTCATTTCTTTCTTTATTGAGCAACTTTTGCTTAATATCAGTGATATGCCGTTGCATTGCATATTAGTTGTTACATACGACAAACTAAATCCCACCATATAGTAAAGCCAACATGGCTCGATAATGAATGTGGTTCGATCGATCACTTGTTGAACAATACCCCTATACTTGGGGGAAAGATGACTAACTAAGTGAAATTAAATTCGACAGTTTTCCAAACAACTCCAAACTCCTACATTGCAAATTGGATTACAAACATCGACGGGTGCGAACGACCACCCATGGAATAACTCTTGTCCATAGAGCATTGATATTAGTATAAATGAATGAATAAGTGCGATTCGACTACTTACTACTCAACCAACTCAGACTTGAATTCAAAAGGATAAGAACGAAGTTAGTGGTGATGGAATTCGACTATCCACTAGTTAATTCTGCTAACCTAAGACATGGGGCAGAGACATGATTGCTTAACCGCTGAGTTCTACATCGTAACATTAAGGCTTGAGGCTAACATTTGAATACAATTCGAGGCCACAACCTCAGATAGGCCATGAGATTGATGAATCGAATAAATATTCGAGCTAACAAGCAACAAATTATAAGTATATAGAACGGAAAATGAAATAACTTGGTCACTTTAGCAAATACATAAAAGAGTTCTACGAAAGCAAGAGAACTTTTATTCACATTAAAAATTTAAGTTGCAATATATGTTTATCCAAAAAATGAGAATTATAAGCTGGGCTTGTACCATCATAAACACAACAAACAAAAGAGAAGGAGTACCAACATGAGCTACCTACTCTACAAGTCGACCCGACGACTACTCCTTGGACTTCTTGTCCTTCCTCGATTTCCTATGGGTAGGTCCACTCGAACTCTCACCCAACACTTTCTTTGATCCTATACAACTTCTACCTCTTTTAAGAGACATCGCTAAATGCGGGGATCAAAATAGTGCATCCTTTGAAATAAGAGGGTCATCCTTAAGAATTGACCTGCTGGAGGAATGACTTGAAGTAGGATATGATTTGGATCATTGGGGTCGATGTCAACTTACTCAGCCTTGGCCTTTTTCTCCAACGAATCTTCCTTCTTAGTGTGCTCCTTTAGACTGAGCTCGTCGGTGGGATTAAATGTACCCATGATCACAACGTCGTAATCGATCGGGATTTCATAGCATGATCCACTTCTTTCCCTCAACAATGCATCCACCATGTGCTTATCAAATAGGAAAGCCTCCTTTTTAGAACTTATTGAGTCATAGCGGAGGTTTTATCTGTAACTGACTCCATTGCAGGCATTTAAGGCCTCGATTGGAATTCTCTAGGAGGAGGAACTAAACTTGGATGACCTAAAGTAGAGGAAACATAACTTAAAAGATTAGAAATATCATCCGACAAGACCCTAACTTTTTGACAGACGGAAGATGTCAATGAGATACCTTCTTCTGCCTAGCTCCAAAGATGAGCTGGAGTACCTTTAGAACTTTATTCAGGAATTGGAAAAAGCTTGCTATGAAATTCATATTGAGGCTTTTTCGAGTTGTATCCTGGAACAGTAGAGGAACCCTTGGCAGTGCTAAAAATACCCTAAGACACTAGAGGCAGATTAGTTGCAACATTGGGTGGCATAGATTCGAAAGCTTCATCCGTTTCGTGTCGACATGCCTTATCTAGCTCTTGCTGAAGTACAAGTTGGGCATCATACAAGATTTTGGGTTAATCGCCTAGTAAGATCTTGCCTTCAAACCACATCAGATCAATCTCCTCGGTTTTATAAGCTCTCTTCTCTTCCGCAACAAGAAATTTCCAAGCACGCTAAAGCTAATAGGGATAGTCATCTCAAAGCCATTACATGTTTCTATACTTAAGAACATTGGCGTTGTAGAGAACAAGTAGCGGTCAAACTAATTCATCACTTGCACTCTAGTTTTCTCCTTAGAGGCATCCACTTCACAGTGAACAAGGGAGTCAACGTCTTTATATTTCTCAACAGTTGCATCCCTTTCGATTTTCGACATTACTAGCTCCTCCCAGGCATCCTAACTAATCTTTTGTGCCTCATCTTTTTCCTTAATTTCATGTTCAAGTTTAGCTTCAAGTTCGACTATCCTCTTTTGGGCCGTGTCCACTTCAAGAGAAAGATGATGATTTCTGTGATGCAGCACCTTATGTCTAGCCTTCTTGTCCTCTAAAACCTTTACGATGGTCTCATTTTTTCTCTCAGCCTTTGCCTGAGATTTCCTTGAAGCTTCTAGCTCATTTGTTAAAGTTTCGATATTCCTTTTATCTTGGGCCTCTTGGGACTTTGGTTTTTCAATCTCTGTCGCTTGTTCGAAGGATGCTTTGGACATTTTCTCTGTAGCTTTCATCCACTCATTATACTGCCTGTGAATATCAGTAACAAAATCCATGTCATTTTTTGAATGTTTTAGGGGATCATTTTTAGATTAGGAGGAAAGAAAAACCCATCAAAGCACAAGTTCGAAAACTCTTTCCTGAGCTGGGCCATGCAAGTGGCTTGATCGAATTCATACTCCTTGGCAGTTGGTGCAATGTCAGCACTTTCCTTGCCCAACTCATATAAGCAACATGCTCGCTATGACGATGGTGATTGCTAACTTGTAGAGAATGAGAAGGGAGTAAATGCTATGGAGGAACTGGAATAGAAGAAGGACCATGAAAAAATCAATAGGCGGATCTCGACCACTAGTTTGCTTTTCAGAATCCTTCGGAGGAGAGGACCTAGATTTTGATCGATGCTTGCCATGGGCTGACCTAGTCCGATGATCTCAATCTCGACTAGAGCGATAGCTTAGATCATACTCACGACCACCGCCATAACGATGGAGGCCTGAACGTGAGCCTGAAGTTTTCCAGGATAAATCCTAAAGAGAGTGGAACATATTCCTTTTCATCACCATGGTTCCTATAAAGGAAAACAAGGAATTAATCAACTTTAAATATTAAAAGGCACAAGATTAACGCAGTCCAATGTCGTGAATTGCAAGTGCGTGTAAGTGTTCTTATGTTCCCCTCGACGAACCAGATGTGGGAGCTCTATTCACAGGAGAAACCCGCCCTTTAGTAGTAGATGGGATTTCTACACTGGTTCTTATAGGAGAGTCTGACCCACCGATGCTCATATCTATAGCATCCCACTACTATTGAAATAAATTTTGTTACAAAAAAAGTAATAAATGAATAAAATAAAAATCATTATGGATATCAAATAAAATTTGGAGTAAAATGCCATGAGCGGAATTATAATCGAAGACCAAATTGCTGTAGGGCAATATCGTGGTTAAGGGGCATAAAAATTATTTACTAAAAAATAATAATGTAGATATGTTTTCATTCGACCTAAGCTCTGCAAACTTATGTCTTTCATAATTAGGCACCCTCCTTCTTATCTCTTTCATGATTATAAATTAATTTATATGTTTAACTTTCTATTTATGAAGAATCGCTCTCTACCAATATAAACCGCAGTCTTATTCATTTTCTTCCTCTTGAAAATCTGAACTCTATAACGTACGCATCTTCCTCCTACTTCATCTTGCTATATTCAAGTTTTTGTTTCCCTAGAAAAAATCAAAGCGAGTATGATATTTTCTACCATTATATATATAAATGTTAGTATGTACGGTCATTTTTGATTAAATCATATTTACTACAACTAGTATGCTTCATTAATATGCTCAGTATACCACCTATTTTTGACACTTCATTATTTTAAACAACTTAGTAACGTTAAATTTATCCAAATATACATGAAAAGAAAAACCTTATAATGATGTCTAACATATCCATTATTCACTAGTCTGTAAGAAAATATACAAAGCAGGGCAATGTTCATTCTTATATATAAAAGTAAATATAAATATATTTCACTTCTTACTTAGGTTGTATATGCTCAATCATCAATATTTACGTTACCAAGCTATACTCCATATATGAGTTAGAGTAAGGTAAAGATTAGTATAAAACTGTTTCATGCATGTAAGCACTTTTGCCAAATATGGAATAAAGTTGTTGTTTGATTTTTAAAACGCTTGCTTTGAAATATAATTGACATGCATGCTTGCTTTGGAATATAATTGACGTGCATGCTTGCTTTGAAATATAATTGACCTGCATGCTTGCTTTGAAATATAATTGACGTGCATGCTTGCTTTGAAAATATAATTGACGTGCATGCTTGCTTTGAAATATAATTGACGTGCATACTTGCTTTGAAACATAATTGATGTGCATGCTTGATTTATAACAGAATGAACATTAACCATGCTAACTTTATAAAGCAACTTTTGTTCCAAAACTTTAATTAGTAATAGCTCAATATCTATAATGCATTTGACCATGCAACCAAAAACGAAATATGCAGAGGGAAGTGAGAAAATCGACTAGCTTTCGCCTGACCGACGGACCCCATGGTGATCAGAAATAACACCATTAAGTCCACGACCGTATGATGAACAGGAGCAACACGACCAAAATGGAAGGTACCTGCAGGACCGTGTTGCGTAGCGGAACACAATGATGGTCTCGGTTCGGTCATCAGAGGTGTGTAGAGGGTGAACAGAACCAAAAAGTTTTAGAGTGCAATGCTACACAATATTCCGTTCGTGTATGGACCAAGAAAAATAGAAATAAAAATACGATCGTGCACGACAACGTTACGTGATCACAAAATAACAATAAAATAAACCTGTTAACTTATTTTGTAAAACTTCAAAAGAATCGACGTTTGGTGCAAAATGCGTCAACCGGAAATATTTTATTTTCTAAATTAAAATTTATGAAAAAATACTATAAATTAAATTAAAATGACATCATCAAAAATCAAGTCTAAATTTGAAACGTATATTTTATTATAATTTAAATTCAAATCCGATGAAGTTCTTCCAAATTGTGTTTACTTATTATGTTTATGAATGTTCATGATGCTATATACTGCAAGTTAATGCTATGTTGCGTGAAAACGACATTTATATGTGATATAAAATAGAAAACGATACCATTTTGGGGGATAAATGGTATATTGGAAAGTTAAATACAAAATAATTTGAATGAATTTAACTAATGAAGTAAACGAGACAATGTGAGACTACTAGATGCTAGAATCCATTCTAGCGGACAAATTCAGGGTCGCTCCCTAAATCATGATGACCTGGTCCCTTGTCACTTATTGTCCAAATGATCTGTTGCACAGATACAACCATGGTGATAGGCTCAGTGCAAACGGGAAACGAGGAAGAATCTAGAATAATCTTATTGATGGATATGTGGTAAAATAAAGATGAAGATTATAGCACAACGGATTGAGCGCCAACGGTGAACAGAAGAAGATAGTGCAACTAATAGATCGTGTAGGGGCACCCAAAAATTCTTGATCGAATGATATATAGAAGAAAAAGGCCATAATATCGATTCGATACAGAGTCTAGTAAGAGTGAATAATGAATAAGATTTACTAGAAATTCCATACCTCGCAAATGAATGACTTGACAGTAGTATGTCTATTGAATAATGAATGCAACTTATAAATGAATAGGATGTGATATCCTGGTTGATTAGAGTTGCAGTTGTGATTCACTTTAAATAGTGCCACGACACGTGTATTTGAACTAAAATAATTTAATGGGATGTAGGCTTGTTTGGATTATGGAGTGTGTGATATATCTATTTCTTTTAATATCACATATATAACCTAACTCCACACATTTATATGAATCTTTATTACAATATTATACTCATCGCTAGATTTATAGCCTAACTCGAGGTTTTTGACAACTCCTCGGGTCAGACCGAGGCTTTTAAGGATGATTACCTTTTCATGTTTTGAGGTGAGTTCATATGACATTGGGATGGACGGCAAATGGCATATAGTATATAAATTTAAGGTAGTTGTAGAATTAGAGCTTTATGGACGTACGCTTGCTACACGACTCAAAGGAACTGTTAGATTCATCTGGAGGAGAAATGTTAGAGAGATACATTTAGGGTCCGTTGAACTATGCTAAGTTGATTTTGTGTATTCATGTCATATTTCCTTTGTATACATTCTCTGTGTATGTATTAAGATGTCATTTTTGGGGGCAGTTATGTATATTTGTACCTATGTATATGTATGTATATATCTATCTGTTTGGTCTACTGTTCTGTAAAACCATTATGTATTGTGTTCTACTATATGATTTATATACAAATTCCCTGAACTCATGTATACTACATTGTGTTGAGATGAGATAAGTGTCATGTCAAAAATGTTCAAATATTTTAAACGAATCCATATTGATCCAAAGTAGTGCAGACGAGAGCTCGCTCCTTTAGTGCCCACTAATCCGAGCTATCGGATAGTGAACTCCCTCAGATATTTTGATCACTGGAGCCGGGGCGTTATAATATCATTAAAGTCAAAAGTTTCAATGTGTGTGGAATAGAAAAGTAAGACGAGGATTCAAGAGAATTTGTATAAATCAGTGATCAAAACACATTTGACCACAAGGGAGTCAGACTTAGAATTTACCTAGTAGGTGTAACCCTATGGGAATTAGGATGAACTTGTATAGGTGATAGACGAGTTCATTTGAATATTTTAAAGAGAAAACAATGGGATAATTTTAGCACCCAAATTGGTCACTAACACCCAAATGTAAATGAAAGCACCAAACACCAATCACAACTCATAGATAGGTTGTATGTAAAGAGTAATAATATGAAGAACAATCAAAATTAAAATGAAAACAACAAAGAACAACAGATTTTATAGTGGTTTGGCTAACTCCGGCCTACGTCCACTCCCGAAGTTTCCTTTTTATTGATGTAAGAATCAGTTATAGTTACAAAATGGTAGAGTAACCTTAGCTTTAGAAGATAGTAAGTCAGAGAGCCAGAAGGAGGTCCCTTTTTTGGACCCCCACACGCTGTATATATAGACAAATCCTGAGTTGTTGGGCTTTCTGAATGGTACAGGCCCATCATGGCCATCCACCGAGCCATATACCTCTACCATGCCGAGCCACACCAGTCTCACCGCAATGCCGAGCCACCTATCTCTACCATGCCGAGCCACACCGGTCTCACCACAATGCTGATCCATACCGACCTCTCCACTATGCCGAGCCGTCCCACCAATGCCGAGCGAGGTGCGATTCCGAATGAGGTACGATGCTGAATGGGGTGTGATGCTGAGCGAGGTACGATGTCGAGCGGCCTCTCCAATGTCGAGCAACCCATGATGCCGAGCGGCATCTCCGAGCGACCCATGATGCCGAGCGGCCTCTCCAATGCCGAGCGACCTCTCCAATGCCGAGCGACCCATGATGACGAGCGGCCTCTCCAATGCCGAGCGACCCATGATGCCGAGTGGCCTCTCCAATGCCGAGCGGCCCTTCCAATGCCGAGCGGCCCTTCCAATGCCGAGCCGCTCCTAATGCCGAACGACCTCTGCATTGTCGAGCGGCCCTTCCAACGCTGAGCCGTCTCTCCAATGCCGAGTCATGCATATCGAACCATTCCTGACCGGCCGTCAATCCATCCAGTTGGTTCCAACCAATCGTATTCCAGTTTCGACAAATGAACAGTCAATTTGGTTAAATCCGTCTGTCCATGGCCTTGTAAAAAGATGGGTTAACAGATAAAACTTGATACATATTTGTATTACATACATAATTGTTAGTGAAATTTTGTTATATAATAAAATGTCAAATGTTTTTTATCATAAAATGGTCAATCAATAGTCAATCAAGCAATCAAAATGTACTTTTAGCTATGGATCAATGGGTCGAAGTCATGAAGTGTGTTCAAGATATGGGCATGCTTAGAGACAATAATCAAAATCCTGGATCATATTTTACCAAGATTTGCAAAGACTACTCAAGTCTAGGTGGTAAACCATTTTTGGGAAATGAAGGCATAATGGGAGTTCATGCATGGCTGAGAACATGCGAAAGAATCTTCGGAGATTTCAGTCTCTCTTATCAGGACAAGAGAAGGTTAGCATCTCGACAGTTACAAGGAGGTGCCTTAGATTGGTATGAAGCCATAACAGCTGCAACTCCAGAGGAAGACATATCTTGGCAAGAATTCAAAGATATTTTCAAAGCCCATTTTCTACTTGAAGTAGAGAGAGCAGCACTGCTTCGAAAATTTATTGACCTTACTCAGAAAAATTTATCTGGAACTAAGTATGTCAATGAGTTTAATGCACTATCGAAGTATGGACCAACACTCATTGGAACCCCATTAGAAAAGAATGAGAAGTTTGCACTTGGTCTTAATAATGAATTGAGAGATAAATTACTTACTCAACTCGGATTTCCATTTGAGGAGACTGTGGATATGGCTTTAGGATTTGAAAAGGTACGATAGCAAGATTTGATTTCTGAAAGTCAAACTACTCAGAAAAGTCAGCAACAAAGGAAGAGGCCATGCTTCTCGAAGAAGAATGCAAAATTTCGAAAGAACAAGCGACCATTCCAACCTAAGCAAGAGGACCAGAAGAAGCAACAATCTAAGGCGCAAGTAGAATGTTACTTATGTGGAAAGAAGGGTCATTATGCCAATGAATGCAGAAACATAGGTCAAGGTCCTATGAAGAAATGCTATAATTGCAATGAAATGGGACATACAGCGAGACAATGCACAAAGCCGGAGAAGCAGACTCAAGGGAAAATGTTCGCACTAGACAGTCCCGGTTCAATGAAACTAGATGAGGGAAAACAAGCTTCGCTCCTAGAAGGTATTATTTTATGGCATGGATTATGTAGTAGAATTCTTTTTGATACAGGTGCATGACATTCATTTATATCGAAAGGAATAGTAGAAAAGTTAAAATTGGATGTATCTTCTCTTAACAATTCTCTTAGGGTGGCCAATCATGTTGGAGGATGCGTTACCCTAGGGATGAAATGTTGTGGAGTCGTAGTTTGCTTTTCTGGGTATTCTTTCTCATGTGATTTGTTTATTATGGATTCGTTGAGTTATGGAGTTATTTTGAGAATGGACTGGCTCGAGCACTATCAAGCTCAATTATACTATTCGAAACGCGTAATCAGTCTCCAAACATCCCGAGTACCCCAAGCGAATCCTTATAGCTCTAGAAAGAGCAGATGCCAATTCAGGTTGTTCTTCATTTGCTTTGGAATCTAAAGAAGATGAAATAAGATAGATTCTAGTAGCTAGATATTTTTTGATATCTTTGAACCAGTTACTGGTCTACCACCACATCGAGCAGTTGAATTCAGAATAGATTTGAAACATGGAACACAAAATTTTAGTAGTCCATCTAATCGAATGTGTCCTAGTGAGATGGAAGAATTAAGATCTCAAATAGAGGATCTTAAGCAAAAGATTTTCATCAGAACGAGTAGTTCTCCTTGCGGAGCATCGGCTTTATATGTTAAAAAGGCAGATGGATCACTTCGATTCTGTACAGATTACAGAAAATTGAATGACTATACTATCAAGAATAAATATCCACTGCCAAGGATTAACGATCTATTCAATCAACTAAGTGGTACAAAGTTCTTTTCACAACTAAATCTAGCCATAGGTTTTCATCAACTAAGAGTTCCAGAGGACAATATCCCCCTAATCACATTTTGAACTAGATATGGTTTCTACGAATGTTTAGTAATGCTATTCGGATTAACAAATGCTACAACTTTTTTTGTGATTTGATGAATAAAGTTTTTAGAAGCTACTTGGACAAGTTTGTCCTAGTTTTTATTGATGAGATCCTCATCTACTCAAAAATAGAAGATGAGCATGTGATTCATTTGAAACTGGTGTTAGAAACATTAAGAGAGTACCAACTTAAAGAGAAATTTTCAAAATGTCACTTCTTGCAGAAGAAAGTGAAATTTTTGGGACATATAATCTCATAGAAAGGAATTTCAGTTGACCCAACTAAGGTCAAAGCTATTCAAAAGTGGAAGCGACCCGAATCAATAACCAAAATCACAAGTTTCTTGGGTTTAGCAGGATATTATAGAAGATTTATAAAAGATTTTTCCAAGATTTCTCCTCCGTTAACTAATTTAACGAAGAAAGGAGTTAAATTTATCTGGTCAGATAAAGTAAAGGGGCTTATCAGAAGTTGAAAGAATTACTTTCTAACGCTCCAATATTAATAGTTCCAGAAGGAAATCGGGATCTGGTAGTACACATAGATGCTTGTGGGAAAGGGCGTGGTGCAGTATTAATGCAAAGAGACAGAGTTGTAGCCTATGTATCTAGACAACTCAGGCCTCATGAAGTAATGCATATAACTCATGATCTTGAGGTAGTAGCCATGGTATTTGTCTTGAAACATTGGTGGCATTATTTATTGGGAGAAAGGTTTGTTTTATACACAGATCACAAATCGCTAAAATATTTATTCTCTCAAAAAGACTTGAATATGCAACAACAACGATGGTTAGATTTTCTAGTTGCGTATGACCTAGAAATTTAGTATATGCCAGGCAAGGGCAATAAGGTGGAAGATGCTCTCGGTCGAAAACACCAGGCCGTAGTATCAATGATGTTGGTAGAATGGAAAGAATTAGAAGTGTTATCTTCTTGTAACCTTTAGTTTAGAAGAGTGGATGAAACAACAGCCATGTTGGCAGTTTGGATATTCGATTGAGTTTACTTGATCAAATTCAAGCTAATCAAAGAAATGACCCATTCCTAGCCGATCAAATTAATAAATTGAAGAATGGAAATACATCTGAAGATGTCAGCAAGTTTGAGTTAGTCTTGAAAGGGAACTTGAAATTTAAAGGAAGACCGTGCATTCCTAACACAGCCAGTTTCTAGATGAATGTCATCGATCTTTATTTTCTATACATCCTGGTGGTACAAAGTGGTACAGTGATATGAAGTGGATGTTCTATTGGGAAGGCATGAAGAAGGACATCGGTGAATATGTGAAACGATGTGTTATTGTCAGTTAGTTAAGGGCGAGCATCAAAAGCCCAGTGGACTTTTATTACCTCTCGAAGTTCCTCAATGAGAAATAGTAACAGATTTATATAGATTTCATTGATGGACTTCCCAGATCAAGGTTAGGAAATGAAAGTAAATGAGCGATAGTTAAAGACTCATTAAAAGTGCCCATTGCGTTCATGTTAGAATGAATAGAACCGTAGAAAGTTTAGCAAGACTATTCCTAAACCATATTGTATGATTGTGCGGAATTCCAAAGAATATATTATGCGATCGTGATCTGATATTTACCATCAATTATTGCAAAGCTTACGTTCAGTCTTGGGTGTACAACTCAATCTAAGCACAACAGACCATCCTCAGACGAAAGGACAAACTGAAAGAATAAATCGAGTTGTAGAAGATCTACTCAGCATATGTATCTTAGAGTTTGGGGGTTCATGGGAAGAATATCTTCATTTGATTGAATTCTCCTACAATAATAGTTTCCAATCCAGTATTGGTATGGCACCATTTGAACCTTTATATGAAAGACCATGTTGTTCTCCAACCTATTGGTTAGAGACTGGAGATGGACTTATACTAGGACCAGATACGGTCTCAGAAACAATTGAGAAGATCAAACTTATCAGAGATCGTATGAAGATTGCTTAGTCTCGATAGAAGAGCTATGCCGACCTTCGTAGAAAGGATCTAGAATTCACGATCGGAGTCTATGTTTTTATAACGGTATCTCCAATGAAAGGAGTTATAAGATTTGGAAAAGAAAAAAAATTATCGCCCAGGTATATTGGACCTTATCCAGTTATGAAGCGTATAGGAAGCCTTGCTTACCGAGTTGAATTACCAGCATAACTATCCGGAGTTCATAACGTGTTCCACATATCCCAATTAAGGAAATGTCTATGGGATTCCGATATCATTATAGGACCAAAGCAGCTAGAGAACTAGAGATTGAACCGAACTTGACTTCCACCACTGAACCAACTAGAATAGTGGACTCAAAGATGAAGCAGTTAAGAAACAAGCAAGTTCCACTAGTCAAAGTTCAATGGTCAGATAATCCCAAAGACTGCACTTGGGAAACTATGGAGAAAATTAGGAAATCACATCCCGAGTTAATTCAAACCCATTAGGTTTGTATTTATATATTCATCGAGTCATTGATGTTAAGATTTTATTAGTTGATGGGACGATTTTTAATATATGAATGCCATACAGTACTCTCTAGTAAATTGCGAGGATGCAATTTCTTTAAGGAGGGGAAGTCTATAACATCCTACTACTATAGCAACACTTTTTGATACAAAAAAAGTAATAAATAAACGAAACAAAAATCTTTATGGATATCAAATAAAATTTAGATTAAAACGCCACGAGCGGAATTGTAATCGGAGTCCAAATTGCGGTAGCGCAATATCGCGGGTAAGGGTATAAAAATTTATTTGAGGCGTATAAAAATTATTTACTTAAAAAATAAAGTAGATATGTTTTCATTCGACCTAAGCTCTGCAAACTTATTTCTTTCATAATTATGTACCAATCTTCTTATCTCTTTCATGATTATAAATTAACTTATATGTTTAACTTTCTATTTATGAAGAATCTCTCTCTACCTATATAAACCGCTGCCCTATTCATTTTCTTCCTTTTGAAAATTTGAACATTATAACGTACGCATTTTCGTCCTACTTCATCTTGCTATATTCAAATTTTTGTTTCCTCGGCAAAAATCAAAGTGAGTATGATATTTTTTTACCATTAGATATATCAATGTCAGTATGTATGGCCATTTTTGATTAAATCATATTGTTTATTACAACTAGTATGCTTCATTAATATGCTCAGTATACCACCTATTTTTGACACTTCCTTATTTTAAACAACGTAATAATGTCAAATCCATCCAAATATACATGAAAAGAAAAACCTTATAATGATGTCTAACATATCCATTATTCACTAGTCTGTAAGCTAATATACAAAGCAGTGCAATAATCCTTCTTATATATATAAAAGTAGATATAAATATATTTCACTTCTTACATAGGTTGTATATGCTAAACCATTAATATTTACTTATCATGCTATAATCCATATATGAGTTAGACTAAGGTAAAGATTAGTATAAAAATGTTTCATGCATGAAGGCATTTTGCCAAGTATGGAACAAAGTTGCTGTTTGATTTTTAGCATGCATGCTTTGAAATATAATTGACGTGCAAGCTTGCTTTGAAATATAATTGGCGTGCATGCTTGCTTTGAAATATAATTGACGTTATAACAGAGTGAACATTATCCATGCTAACTTTATAAAGCAACTTTAGTTCCAAAACTATAATTACTAATAACTCAATATCTATAATGAATTAGAGCATGCAACCAAATAGAAAATATGTAGAGGGAAATGAGAAGAACAAATCGACTAGCTTTCGCCTGACCAACGGACTGCACGGTGATCAGAAATGGTACCGTTAAGTCCGCGACCGTATGATGAACGAGAGCTATATGGCCAAAACGAAAGGTACCAGCAGAACTGTATTGTGTAGCGGAACACAATGGTGGTCTCGATTCGGTTATCGAAGGTGTGTAGAGGGGTGAACAAAACCAAAAAGTTTTAGAGTACAATGCTACGCAATATTCCGTTCACGTACGGACTGCAAAAGACTGAAATAATAATATGATCATGCACGACACGGTATGCAATCACAAAACAATAATAAAATAAACCGGTTAACTTATTTTGTAGAACTTCTAAAGAACCGGCGTGTGACGCAAAATGAGTCAACCGAAAATATTATATTTTATAAATTAAAAATTATGGAAAAATTCTATAAATTAAATTAAAATGACATCATTAAAAATCAAGTATAATTTGAAACGTATATTTTATTACAATTTAAATTCAAATCCGATGAAGTTCTTCCAAATTGTGTTTACATGTTATGTTTATGAATGTTCATGATGCTATATACTACAAGTTAATGATATGATGCATGAACACAATATTTACATGTGATATAAAATTAAAACGATACCATTTTGGGGATAATTGGTACATTGGGAAGTTAAATACAAAAGAATTTGAATGAATTTAACTAATGTAGAAAGCAAGACAAGCTGAGACTACAAGACGCTAGAATCCATCCTAGTGGACATATTCGAGGTCTCTCCCTGAATCGTGACGACCTGGTCCCTCGTCACTTATTATCCAAATGATCTATTGCATGGACATAACCACGATGATAGACGCAGTTCAAATAGAAAATAAGGAAGAATCGAGAGTAATCTCATTGATGGGTATGTGGTAAAACAAAGATGAAGATTACAACACAACAGGGTGAGCGCCTACGGTGAACAGGAGAAGATAGTGCAACTAATAGATCGTGTGGGGGCACCCATAAATTCCTGATCGAAAGATACACTGGTGTAAAAGGCTGTAATATCTGTTCGATACAGAGTCTAGTAAGAGTGAATAATGAATATGATTCACTAGAAATTCCATACCTCGTAAAATGAATGACTTGACAGTAGTATGTCTATTGAATAATGAATGCAACTTTTAAATGAATAGGATGTGATATCCCAGTTGACTAGAGTTGCAGCTATGGTTCACTTTAAATAGTGCCACGACACGTATATTTGAAATAAAATAATTTAATGGGATGTGGGCGGGTTTAGATTATGGAGTGTGTGACATATCTATTTCTTTTAATATCACATATATAACCCAACTCCACACATTTATATGAAACCTTGTTACGCTATTGTACTCACAGCTAGATTTATTGCTTGACTCGAGATTTTGTTTTTGACAACTCCTAGGGTAAGACAAAGGCTATTCAGGATGATTACATTTTCATGTTTTGAGGTGAGTTCATATGACATTGAGATGGACATCAACTGGCATACAGTATATATATATTTAAGGTAGTTGTAGATTTAAAGCTTCATGGACGTACGCTTGCTACATGCCTCAAAGGAACTGTTAGAATCATCTGGAGGAGAAATGTTAGAGAGATACATTTAAAGTCCGTTGAACTCTGCTAAGTTGATTTTGTGTAGTCATGTCGTATGTCCTTTGTATATATTGTCTAGGTATGTATTAGGATGTAATTTTTGGGGCAGTTATGTATATTTGTAGATATACGGTGATAGTCGAACGTCTATTTGCACTTATGTATATGTATGTATATATCTGTCCTTTTGCTCCGCTGTTCCGTGAAACCATTATGTATTGTGTTATGCTATGTGATTTAGATATAAATTATCTAAACTCGTGTATACTACGTTGCCTCGGGATGAGATATGTATCATTTAAGAAATATTCAGATATTTTAAATGAATCCATGTTGATCCAAAGTAGTGTAGATGATAGATCGTTCCTTTAGTGCCTACTGATCCAAGCTATCGGACGATAAACTCCTCTGATATTTCGATCACTGAAGCCGGAGCAACATCATATCAGTAAAGTCAAAAGTTTCAATGCATGTGGAATTAGAAAGTTAGACAATGAGTCAAGTAGTTCGCATAAATGCTCAAATAGTTGAGAAGCGGACTCATCCAGAATAACTTGAGGAGTAGCAGGTGGCTCGGGTTAATTGGAGAGATGACTCTTAGAAAATCAATGTATAAGCTTCATTCCCTTTCAATTTTTGAGAGCCGAGGGTCGTAAGGTCTACGAGAATCCGACCGCGACCCTAGGACTAGACCCTTCGTTAACATGACCAGGCTTGTCACCATTATCCTTTTGACTATCTATAGTGGTGACCTCATGAGCTTCCGTAACTGGGACACGGCAAGATCAACCCGGTTGCCCCCATTGACCAACAATGGCTCGCTATCTAGCCACTTCTACTCGAGCAGTATTCACTAGCCCTATACCCCAGCCTTATTCCATTAGACAAAAGGTGATGAGACATTCATCAATAATGAGGCACTTAATATCTCTATCTTCAGGCGACACATCCTTAAGAGTCGAGACTACCTCCTCAAGATGTTTACCTTCGGGCTATGGGATAGTGCATACAAAAATTTAGAAAAGCTACTTAGTCTAGGATACGACCCGATATAAGCATATGAATTGAAGTAAAGAGTGACATATACGTCTTTCCGACCACCTCCGAGCGTAGCCAGGCACATATCGCACAAAGATCCATTCACTTTTGAAAGCACTTATTTTTTTCTAAGTACCTACTAAAATTTGGCACTTCTTAACTGACTCTAGAAATGTAAATGAGAGACTCCTTTTCCGCTGCTTAAAGGTGAATATGAATCGAATGTCCTCGGCAATTGGAGGGCGATATAAGAACTCCATAAATACCATATCAATACAGCTGAGCAAGGCGTAGCCATCCAGATGCAATTGCACCAGGGCTAACCTTAAGTAATGTAGAACCTCCCGGATATATAATTTAAACGGCTGAATGCATCCAAATCATCACATAATTTATTGCATGCTCTATACCCCTCCAGGGGCTTGTGAGCTCTATCTTCCAATGATGGGACCAGTACATCGTCGGAAGAAATTCCATGTCTCTTAGGGACTCGATGAAGAGCAACTTCACTAATTTCCAAGGCCACGGAATCCTAAGGTTCTTCCAAGAAGACTGCTTCCTCCAAAGTGTTAGGACCAGGATTGATGGTTTCTACTAGAAGAGTAGGAATGACGGAGAATAAGTCAAATGGTGGACCAGAGCTTTTTGGTTTTTAAAATTGATGATTAGGAAATAGACTAACTGATCCAGTAGCAGAACTTGACACGACATCAGAATCTTTATGCTAAGAAGATGGTCCAGCGGACATAGCTACAATGCATTCCAAACGTCTAGAATCCATCGCTATTAAACTTAGTAAAAAATCATTATTAGATAAAATAACCTATATCCCCAGTGTAGAGTGAGTGCTAGTGTCGTGTGGTGAAGTTCCATGCAATACAGTAACAAGTTATACGAAAGTAAAGACGAAAAAGACGACAAGACTTTGGAATATCGCCGAAGTGATCGTCACTGTTGACCGTCTCAATCGGTCCTTTACATCATTAGTGAATGGTTCAGCCTGAACCTTAAGATCGATTATCAGCATGTCAAAGATTGTTCTTTATATTCATGGGTCAATGATCTTCAAAAGAATTATCCAAGACGTTTGTCAATGTCATGGTCCGAATGTCATGCATGTCCAAATATGTAGTTCAAGTCATATGCAAGTAATGTATGTTCACTCAAGTGTTCAAGGCCAAAGTTCACCTTTAAGTTCAAGTTCATTTAGTTAAGTTTCATTTTTTGAAGTTTATTGGCAAACAACGGACTGTTCCCATGGAGCATGTCTTATCACTCATGTATGATTGATCCATATCTGATATTTGACCTATTTCGGTCACAATTGATCATTCTAGTACCGATCATTCCTTATCCAATCGTTCATTACAACCATTTCAACTAATCATTCACTTTGATTCTCCGCCTGATCGTTCACATTAACATTCAACCGTCCGTTTGAACCAAAACATCACTATACGGTCATTCCATATGCCGCATCGTTCTCGTACGATCGTTCCAGTATGATCGGTCTATAATGAAACATTACTCAACATCAACTCCATACGATCGTTTCACAAGTCGATTCATCTACTTGAAGATTCACCAAGTCCATGACTATAACCGATCGTTTATGAACGATCGTTTTCAACCCTCAAATCTAACACAAACACTCACCATCTTAAAATAATCGGCCGAAGCCCTCGTTCCTCCAATCTACTTCAAATCAATCGACTCCATCGTTCTAATCGAACACCACAATGTTGACAAACCCAAAGTCTTGCTATCAAATGCACATGCAAATCAAAATCAACCTACATATATTAAAGATTCGAAGAATGGAGCTGGTTCGGGTTCGATCTTGCATGAGTTTAAGAAGATGGGAGTAATAGTAACAAAGATGGTGAAGAGGACGAATGGGTGAAGATTTAACGGTGGAGGATCAGTCTTTGTTTTGGGAGTTCAGATCGTGTATTGAACGAAGAAGATGAAGGAGAGCAAGTTTTTGTTTTTTGGTTCGAGGTGAAACAATGCAAAAGGAATAAAGAGGATGGATGGGGCTAAATAAAAGTATTTATATATGATGCACACCCTTCCTTTGAAGCTAATTAAGTTGGTTATAAACAATCATTCCAATCGTTTGTTCCTTGATTCAGCACTGATTGATTTTAAAGTACGAAATTGGGATTTAGTAAATTAACAAATGAAATATCGTTCTGATCGTTCAAATAGTAAACATTATATCGACCCTTTTGAGCCCAGAAACAAAGATCGATCATTTATATCAATGGCTTATGATTCATATATGATGGATCTAATGCAATCCATCAATATATTCTACAACAAACGATCGACCTATTTTAAAAAAATAATAAGAGCAACAATGATCGTAAATAAATGATCTGTACTTGACAGACCTCAAACTATCCATCGGTCTATTCAACAGCAAATGATCGAGTTTGATAATTTTTTAAAAATAAACTTGACAACGACCTTTGAACGTGCAATCGTGACGAGGGTTAGGAATGAACACGTATATCTAAAAGTATACATTTCAAAAAGTCAGTTTCTTGAAATCAATAGGAATTGAATTTTCACCTGAAATTAATTAGAGAAGAGTCTAAGCTAAATTACTGGCGCCTAGTAATCACTAGAAGAAAAACAAGATATTCATTGAAAAGCCGTAATCTTGTATTTATACTATTGGAGATTGACCATTGTGATGACAAACAGAAATGGATGCGACTTTTAGTAAAAAAGCAACTACATGGAAGGGTGGTGACTATTCAATAAATTGGATGGAATCCTTTCCGACGATAGAAATTTGCAACGATTCAAAGCATGTCATGTTCAAAAAAGACATACATTGGAGGGAAAATGTTATCCATCCTTTTGGCCCGGCTATATCTTGATCAATCAGACAACACATACTCAATGGTCATCAAGATCGATGTATCACATTAACTATCAATCGAAGCCTAGAAATCAGGCCTAAATGATATTATAAGCAGTAGCAAAGCAGAAGCCTAATCCAATAAAACACTTAGAACATGGAATTTCACCGCTCCTTGAAGCTGGATTAGGTACGACCCATATTTAATACTATGGATCATATCATATCGGTTCTAGAGCTTAATTCAACAATGAACGATTGATATTTTAAGATCTATAAGTCTAACACATTTGAAAATTTCAAAGCATCAATATATTGGAGAGAGGAGTACCCATGAATGATCACATGCCAAGATGAGTGAAAGTAAACAATTGGTTACATCGTTCACGAACGGTCGTATAAACTCAGCCAAACGATCCAACTTTGTGAAGATTAGTTAATATCTCATAAACTACTACTCAGAATTACATCAAACTTTGGGAGCATATATTAGAGATATGGGAGAGTTACAATGAACAATTGAACCACCATCAGAGACAAAAAATAATTGGAACTGATCGTTCAAAATTGTGAATTGGAACATGCGATCGTTCTAGTGGGCCCTTGATCTAGAGAGTCTTCTGCAGAATCTCAAGCGAGATATTTCACTGTTTCACTTATAAATACATAATACTTTATTCATTTGAAGGATCTTTATGCTGCTTGCTACTTTGGACTCCATTGTAATCAAGTACTATTATCATTACTTCGTTGTACTAAGTGATCAATAAAGCAAATTGTTCAAAGTGGTTGTAGGCAAGCAACGCCGAACCACTACAAATCCTTGAGTTTACATTACTGCTTTGATTGACTACTATTTCCTTACTATTTTCCTTTATTTTCATTTTACATTCTTCATTTACTTCTCTTCAAAACCTCTATTGAGTGTTTGTGCCAACTTTTGGTGGAAACAACTTTGATCTGAAATTGCTTAATGATTAGTATATACTGTTCCATATTTGAGCTTTTCGATGTGTAAATTAAATTTCCACTTGCTTAGAAAATCAAGAATCTTACTGATTGAGTTCGATTTCAATATCCGATATCATGCTTTAGTAGTGGAGACACATACTAAACGAATTAAGTTGAAAGCTGACTTAAAGAAGCCTAAAACTTAATCTGAAAACTGAAGAAGACAAGAAACCTAAATTTGGTAATACTAACAGTAGATTAGAAATCCATATCTAAGAGAAGACTAGAAATCCAAATCTAGCAATAATAAGAGAAGACCAAAAATCCATAACTAGCAATACTAGAAGACCAAAATCCTTATCTGACAATAATAATTGAAGACCAAAAATATTTATCAAGTGACCGGAAATCATTATCTGTTAACTGGACATTGCATTTTCTGAGGAGTGCATTTAGCGTATATCTGATAGGCCTTTCTCTAGAAGATAGTTTCATGGGAAGTGAAATTTGGCTACTTGGCTCTGATTTTTTAGTTTTATTTGGCCCCATTTAAGTGTGATCTTTACTCGGTTTGAAACCCATGTCACCATTATAGATAATGACTTGGGTATCTTTTCCAATGTAGTTGGTTAGCTATTTTAAGTAGAAGCAAGATTTACTCAGCCTCCCTCTATTAGGTGCTTCAGTAAGGCCTTTGATGACGGCACTAAAGGCTTAGCTCAGGGCTTTACTAATGTCTTTAATGAAGGCACTCAAGGCTTACTTCGTCCTTTCTTTAGGAGGCGCTTCAACCAGGCCATGTAGACAGGGGTTGTGGGCTTTCCAGATGCTTTAGCGAGGCCTTTGATGGTGGCACTAAAGGCCTATTCTGACCTTCCTTTAGGAGGCGCTTTAGTAATGCCTTTGATGATGGCACTGAAGGCTCAGAGCCTTTGATAACTAAGGACCTCTTGTGGTCATAAGTCTTTGATGGATGGGACCTTTGATGGCCAGGTACCTCTAGCATTCACGAGCCTTTGATGCTGGAGCTTTCGATGGCCAGGAAACTATTAAGGTCATGATCCTTTGATGGCTAATATACTTATTCTATTTAGAAAACCTTTATTGGTGATTGACTTAACCTCTTTGTATAAATTAGTTGATTTTTCCTTGCCTTAGAAAATTGATGATCATTTTGTCTAAGCTTTGGCATGATTGGTGTCATGACCATTTGCGAGATGATAAAAACAGCATCATCTTCCTTGATCCGTTTCGAGCTTAGGTCTCCTCTGTTGCGAAGGCCAATAGCTAAGTTCATACTTGTTAAGGAAATATATGTTTTCAAGAGAAGCGGCGAGAATGCAATCCTTTGGAAGTTGTGATTTGGAGGCTAGTCTTCTTGGTTGATGCTTAGCCCTTTTGTTGCTTGCACTTGGCTTCTTAGCTTCCATAACAAGCTTTTTTTTCAAAGAATCCAAAATTCCATTTTGTCCTTGTGATAAGGATGCTTTCCTACTTCTAATGAATCATCAAATTCCTTTTTTATTTCTTTTTGAAAATTGTCCCCCAGGCTTGAAGTAGAATTTCCTTTCTTATTCTTGAGAAGATATCATCTTTCTGACATTGGTTTCCCAAAGCAAAAATTTGGGATGGGCCTAAATGAAATGGATTTAAGCTCCATTTATCAAGGTTATAAGACGCTGTTTGTCTTCTCTTATTTTCCGTTATCTACAGTGCCTTGATTCATAGAATCTACTCCTCATAAAGCCTAGGATCACTAAAGGCTTGGTAAGTAGGCCTAGTTATTCTAGGTTTGGAAAAAAAAATTCATACATCTTAGCACGGTTATATGGCATGGTGTTAAGGCTTAAGGTTGGCTATCTTGGGACGAAGTATGCTTGGTTAAAAATTTTTTATACCCTAGATATGCAGGCTACGGACATTCCACTTGTATTCTAACGAAGTTTGAGGTTTGAGCCCTCTTTCTAGCTCTAAAATGTTAACAAATAAATTCGTTAACCCTAAAAGTGTCATATAATAGTGCGAATACAAAGAGAGGCCTTGTTGAGGCTTGTCGAAGTCATCGATTCAAAGAGAGTTTCCATAGCATTCCTTGATATTATCATCATGGTTGAAATCATATAAGATTAGGTAAGTTCGAAGTCGATGTCAAATGTCAAATGTGTTGCTGAATTTCAAGTCTGAAGTGCATTATTATATGCAAGTAACAGTTCAAAGTTAAGTATGCTATACAAGTATAAGTCTAAACAATTCAAACAATAAATAGATCATTCAAGTTACATGTTCAAAATAATTCAATATGTTATGCTATCCACTTGTTTAGTTACCAAATCCTTATGTGTACAAGGTTCGAATAGTACAATAGGCTCCAAAAATCCCCTAGCTTCAACATTAACTACATAGCCAACATTAAGGTTGACTTTTTATCAACTTCAACATTAGCAGCATTGTCGAACATCAAGGCCAACATTCTTATGTTCACATGGCGAAACATGGACTTTGGTTCAATAGAGTCGATACTCGATACCTCTAAACATGGTGCTTATAGTCTCTTATTTGTTAATCGACATTCATTACCACCACATATTAACATTGTTGAAAGGCGACATTAGCAAAAGTAGTTTCGACAACCCTTTTGGATGTAGTGATTGTTTGCGCCAAAATTGGTCACAAACCCCAAGTATCGTGATAGCACCAGTGTATAAATACAAATCAGCGATATTCAAACACAAATCACAGATCTAAACAAGCAATACGCAGCAAAACGGAAATTATGAACAACAACACACGATTTATAGTGGTTCGGCTATCACCGGCCTACGTCCACTTCAAAGGTTTTAACTTTTATTGATGTTCTTCGCTGATTACAGTTGATTACAGCGGATTACAATGGATTATAGCTCTGAAATTCGAGTACAACGGTAGTAGCGAAGTGCAAAGTAGAGTCTGGTAGAGTCTTGACGCTTCAGAATCCCGATTTAGCAAGAGAGAGATCCATCCCATTTCTGAATGACCTGGGGCTCTATTTATAGGCGTAGGAGGCTGATATTTCTCCTAAAAGTCCGGTAGATCGCTTCAGGCACGTGAGAGGGCCCACACGGCCGAAACCTGGAGATCCGGGCCCACATTGGGATTGATTCGACCCTTGGTTCGAATCGATCAAGAAATTGTCCAATCGTGATGAAACTTGGCGTGGACATTCTTCAACACGTAGGCAAACTCCTGTAAAAATTTCATGGCATTTGGATCAAGGGATTGAGAGATATGATCGATTCGAAGTGGATCTTTTCGTTTGGCTGTTTGGGTCGAATTGATCCCTTCGAACCCACTCCTTTCGAATCCATCAGCGCACGCGGTTTTGTGATGAGGTGGCGCGCGTCCTTCGAGTCGATCCGGCCTTCTCTTCGGGTTGAACGCTTCGTCTCCGTGGAACTCGCCGACTTCGCATCGTGGAGTGACACGTCATCCAAGTTAGTTTAATCGGTGGATATAAGCGAGTGAATGTTTCCTGGATTCGAACGCGACCGATTCGAACTGAGGTACCCCTATGGGTTCGAACTCGATCGATTCGAACAAGATCGGTTCGAAGTAACCAACTCTCGATGGATTCGAACCTGGTGGGTTTGCATGGAGCGAGGTGTTGATGGATGCGAACTATATGGAGTCGAGTTGAGACATGTGGATGGATTCGAAGGTAGGCCATCGTGATGGGTTTGAAGGATTTCATCATGTTAGGCTCGAACAGGGCAGGTGTGGATGGATTCGAAGCATGGCTATCTGGGGGCTTGTATGATGGATTCGAGGCACGACTACACCTCTTGGGTTCGAACTAATGCAAGGATGATGGATTCGAGATAGATGGAGTCGAACCGATGGATGCGAAGTCCATCGATTCGAACTAGGGGGTATCCTATCGATTCGAACCGAGCAAGGTTTTTTTCCCTCAAATTGAATCCGTCATAACTTGAGCATACGAACTCGGATTGACTTGAAATTTGAACCACTGGCTTCTATGATCTTTCTGGTCATGTCCTATCAATTGTAGCTCAATCTGTACTCGGACAAAATTCATCGATATCCATGGTTATCCTGCAGTACACAGTTGATACTCAAGAATAATAATCATTGATTCTCAGTAAATCTTGGATATCTTAACTTTGCCAAAAGTTGGGATAACACTTTGCCCCCCAAAACATGCCTTTTGGTAAAAGGTATGTTTTGAACGGTCTTAAATCGAATGTAGTAAATTCACGTTTCATTCATAGCTGCAGTATTATCAATCAAGTTTATGACTGTTCGAAGCCGAATCAGCATTCATTCTTTCCGTAGAAGTTGAGAATGAAGTTCCGTAGTCTCTCCGGACTATTAATGGCTACTCTGAACCCTTACTAAGTCCATTCTAGACTTAGTGATTGAATAGAAGGATCCTATTGCACTCTGGCGTTGCCTTCTATCCCTTGCACTCTGGTCCTGGTTAGGACGTATAGCGATGTCATGGTCGTTCTAGACCGATCATAGCCTCTCCGGGCTCTTGCTGGATCCCGTCCTGTTACTCTTCGGTAAAGGGGAAACAGCGTTTAAGTGAGTTGATCCTGTCGCTCTACGGCGAAGCAACTCACTTCTTGCACTCCGGACCCCGCCTCTCCGGGTAGGGTCATATAGCGATCATTTTTATATTGGTATTTAATGTTCATCCCCTGACTCTCCGGTCAAAAGGTTTATTGCAAGAGATTCTAATTTATTTATTAAAATTCGAGTTCTAGATGTTCAATCTCAAACATCAGAAAAAGCTAAACATTGCCTCTCCGGGCATATCGGTTTATCTCCATCTCGGAGCATGCCAAGGGATCTCTCTGGTTCCCGTACATGTGTAAGTGGAGTAACCGTTTATTCTGAAAACAAATCTAAATAGAATTATTCGACCAAAGTCCAAATCCTGGACTTGGCCCTTGCCATCTTTAATCGGTGGATGACGAGTCGTGATCCCGATCCAGGATCATTCCTGTTAGGTGGAGGCGGTAGTTGCTCTGGCCCTACCGCCGCTGTCCGTTCTCTGACAAATTATGGCAATCTACCACCCCTGGCATGTTCCTCCACCTCATCCTTTAGGTGGCTGCATTCATCTGTGGTGTGCCCATCCAGCTCATGGAATAGGCAATATTTTCCAGTCCTGCGCTCCCGCTCAGTGGGATCCCTTATAGGTGGCTTTCGATAGGGGAGTTGCCCTCGAGTTTCAGTGTAAATTCTTTCTAGGCCTGCAGTCAGATCTGTGTACTGCTTAAATCTTGGTTCTCGGAATTTCTTCCGTTTATCAGGAACATCATGTCTGTCATCCTATTTCCTTTTTCCCTTGTCTGCTCCGGACTGTTCTCTGGAGGTTCCTTCGCTCTGCGCAACATTTGTTTCCATCCTCTCGGCTCGTGATTCTTCTAATCGGATGAACTTTTCAGCTTTATGAAAGAACTCTCCAAGATCTTGTGGTGGATCTTTAGTCAGAGAATCTTTAAATTTGGTGCCTTCCGCGACTCCTGCCACCGCTGCCATCAAAATCATCGATGGATCCGGGCGATCTACAGAAGTCACTGTTACATTGAATCTTAGTAGAAAATCTTTTATGGACTCTCCGGCCCTTTGCTTTATCGAGGCTAAAGTCATCACACTCTTGGGCCGCGTCACGTGGACCCTGAACTGTCTCATGAAGCAATCTACAAGCTCAGCCCATGTCCCGATTGATCCAGTCTCCAGTTGTCTGAACCAAAGTGCAGCCAAATCTGACAAATATAGAGGGAAGCATCGTGCCATCACTTCCTTGGATGCCCCCAGCACTTCCATGTGCCTAATATATCTAGTAATATGCATGGTCGGGTCTGACCTCCCATCATAAGATTCTAGCGTTGGTAGCTTGAATTTTGGAGGGTTCCTTGCGTTTCGGATGTTCGGAGTGAAAGGACTCCGACTGACTTCTTCCAGCCCTCCACTAGGCAATCCTCCTCTCATGATTCGTCACATTAGTCCAATCATTCTCTCGTCTCCGTCCAGGGGTTGGCCCTTTGTCAAGTTTCTATCCTGCCCCCCGAGCCTTGAAGGGAATTCTGGTACATATTCTTCTGGTGGATCGTTAGCATAAGCATTGGCTCCAGCTTGTTGAGCTCCGTCTATTGGCCTTCCTGTATCGGACCCTGAGGGTCTGCCCCCAAGTCCTTCTTGGTCACCTTCACCTCCTGCATTCTGGTCTTGAACCTGACCTTCGTTGGCTTCTGTAATCCTGATTCCTTGTCCCGGACTTGCAGTTGTTGTAGTTGGTCCAAGGTTCTGCATATTCGCCGCCCTCATTTGTTCGAGGAAATTCTACAGCATCTCCTGTTGGGTCTTCATCATGCTTTCGCGTATTGAATTAGCCATAGCCTCCATTTCATCTTTAGTGATGTAGACAGAAGCTTGTCCTTCTCCTGCTATGGAGGATGCTTCTTGGCTTCCTCCTTGTTGGCTCCGATCAACTCTTTGTCTTGTTTGTCGAGTCATTGTCTCTGAATCGGAAGTCTTCAAACTCTTAAATCTGAATCCTGAATCTGATGTAGTGGGTGCTAGTTGTTCTCGGTGAAAGCACCAAAGTGTTTGCGCCAAAATTGGTCACAAACCCAAAGTATCGTGATAGCACCAATGTATGAATACAAATCAGCGATATTCAAATACAAATCACAGATCTAAACAAGCAACACGCAGCAAAACGAAAATTACGAACAAGAACACGATTTATAGTGGTTCGGCTATCATCGGCCTACGTCCACTTCAAAGGTTTTAACTTTTATTGATGTTCTTCGCTGATTAAAATTGATTACAGCGGATTACAATGGATTATAGCTCTGAAATTCGAGTACAACGGTAGTAGCGAAGTGCAAAGTAGAGTCTGGTAGAGTCTTGACGCTTCAGAATCCCGATTTAGCAAGAGAGAGATCCATCCCTTTTCTGAATGACCTGGGGCTCTATTTATAGGCGTATGAGGCTGATATTTCTCCTAAAAGTCCGGTAGACCGCTTCAGGCACGTGAGGGGGCCCACACGGCCGAAACCTGGAGATCCGGGCCCACATTGGGATCGATTCGACCCTTGGTTCGAATCGATCAAAAAATTGTCCAATCGTGATGAAACTTGGCGTGGATATTCTTCAACACGTAGGCACACTCCTATAAAAATTTCATTGCATTTGGATCAAGGGATTGAGAGATATGATCGATTCGAAGTGGATCTTTTCGTTTGGCTGTTTGGGTCGAATCGATCCCTTCGAACCCACTCCCATCGAATCCATCAGCGCACGCGGTTTTGTGATGAGGTGGCGCGCGTCCTTCGAGTCGATCCGGCCTTCTCTCCGGGTTGAACGCTTCGTCTCCGTGGATCTCGCCGACTTCGCATCGTCGAGTGACACGTCATCCAAGTTAGTTTACTCGGTGGATACGAGCGAGTGAATGTTTCCTGGATTCGAACGCGACCGATTCGAACTGAGGTACCCCAATGGGTTCGAACTCGATCGATTCGAACAAGATCGGTTCGAAGTAACCAACTCTCGATGGATTCGAACCTGGTGGGTTTGCATGGAGCGAGGTGTTGATGGATGCGAACTATATGGAGTCGAGTTGAGACATGTGGATGGATTCGAAGGTAGGCCATCATGATGGGTTCGAAGGATTTCTTCATGTTGGGTTCGAACAGGGCAGGCGCGGATGGATTCGAAGAATGGCTATCTAGGGGCTTGGTTGATGGATTCGAGGCACGGCTACACCTCTTGGGTTCGAACTAATGCAAGGATGATGGATTCGAGATAGATGGAGTCGAACCGATGGATGCGAAGTCCATCGATTCGAACTAGGCGGTATCCTATCGATTCGAACCGAGCAAGGTTTGTTTCCCTCAAATTGAATCCATCATAACTTGAGCATACGAACTCAGATTGACTTGATATTTGAACCACTGGCTTTTATGATCTTTCTGGTCATGTCCTATCAATTGTAGCTCAATCTGGACTCGGACAAAATTCATCGATATCCATGGTTATCCTGCAGTACACAGTTGATACTCAAGAATAATAATCATTGATTCTCAGTAAATCTTGGATATCTTAACTTTGCCAAAAGTTGGGATAACAGTGATGGTTCTCGACATGGCTAATGAATATCTACAACAACGACTCCATAACTTGTGACTTTCCATGATTTATTGTTGGCAGCATTGTGGGCATTAAACAATGGTGACACTAATGGCTGTCGATATAGATATTTAGTTGCTGAGGAAATGCAGCACTAGCAATAATTGTGGACATTAACGACAATAGTTATCAACAACGCATATGTAGATTTGCGACTTCTTCTAATAACATATACGAGACTCGATGTTATGACAATATTGACTTTCAATGACATCATTCCTTGTGGTTCTTCTTTGAATACGACTTCAATGAACGATGTCTCAAGGAATATACTGTCATTATTTAACAACTTCGATCACACGCAATGCTAAGCATGGATGTCAGTGATAACATTAGTGTTGATAGAAATGGTTTTATTCAATATTGCCTTCCAAATCATGACTCTCAACATTAATCGAAGTACTAGTCAACAGTCGTCGTGATTCATGGAAGAGGATGTTCATGCTTCATTGTTTTTGGCTTTACCGAAATTAACGGATTTCATGCGACATCACTATTCTTTGGCACTATTTCTATAAACATCAACGACAATAGTGACAATAGTAACAATAACATTTATGTTGTTATGAATGGTGGTGTAAAAATAATTAAAAAGGTATATTACCTTGTTTAAAAAGTGAAGATGTACTCATATTTTTAAACGGATGTGTTTTGAAATTAATGACAAGTACAAAAGTGATTTTGGGTTTACAATAATGATGTTTAACCAATAATTTTTACCCATTTATTTATACTTTTGAAAAGTAAAATAATCATTAAAGAGAATTTTGAAGATAATGATTAAGTGTGAAGTGTTGCAGGTACGTAGTAAAATGTGTTTTAGTAACATTTATTTTTAAACCCTTGAATTATATTTTAAAGTGGAAAAATATAATTAAATGATTTTGGGAAATACTCAGGTATTTAATAATAGAATTTTAAAAATAATAACAAGTACGAAATCATTGGAAAAAGATAGGAAAGTATAACTTTTAAAGTATAAAAGGGAGAAGGGGTTTATGTTAACAACGTTTGATTAACATTTGTTTAGAACTCTTTGACTATGTTTAAAGTAGGTAAAACCTGTTAGTGATTTATACCATTGAGATAAGTATATGAATACTTTTGAGAGTTTTGAAATGTGTAGGAATGAATATTGAAGTTTTAATTAAAGAGTGAAGTGTAATTAATAAATGAAGTTTTAATTAATGAAAGAAGTTTTATTTGATAAAAAGGAGTTTTACTAATAAAAGATATTACAATGAATAAAGGATTAATTAAATAAAATGGGATTAGAAGTCATTTATATTACTTGATTGCACTTATTTGTGTCGATTGTGGTTGGTGTTTTACTTGCTTATGTAATGTATACGGGACTTACTTTCTCTTATGGGATTATTATCATTTTTGTTGAAATTGACCAAATATATCCCTGGAAATATTAGAAAGAAATGCAAAAATTATATGGTACAGTTATCTTCAGTGATGTGCTAATATATTTATAACTTGTTTTGCTCTTTTGGGACAATTGATGAGGAAATCTGACATCGTCCCGTTAGGAGGCGATCTCCGCTTTTAAAATCAAAATGGAAGGGGAAACGAAAGAACGAAATAGAAATGAAAGTGAAAAAGAAAAGAGTGTGTGTTCTTTTACAAAAATTCAAAAGATGTAAGTTACTAAACCAACCTTCCTTAAAATAAGATACTCCTTTCCTTTTAAAAAAAAACCTTCCACCCTTTACTAACCTATGAAACACACTTTCCTTAAGACACTTGTCATTACCACTTCTTTTGCTAATGTCCTTTAAGTATTTTACAATTAAAATAAGAACGAAGTTTTTTTTCTTACTTTAGCAACTTAATTAATTACTTTTTAAACACTTTAATCACACTTACTTTTATTTACCCTTTTTACTTTATTAAATAACTTATAATATGTACAAGTGCATGTTAGAAAAGTGCACATGTGTGCAACAATATTGCAACAACTTTTGTACGATAAAAGTCGAAAACCCGAAAAATGATTTTCGGTCACATTTTCAATTTTTTATCGAACTATTTTGTTCTTGTAAACAAGCTTCTGAAATGAGTTTACCATCATTAATGACTAATTTAAAGAGATTTATTTGACTATTTAAAACAATTAATTAAATATTTAAAATTAATTAAATGTTCTCATATCAAAGCGATAAAATTCTAGGTCGTTATAAGTTGAGTTCTCACGTTGGTTTACCAGACGGATCTGGGTGTTATTCACTTATAATGCTCGGGTCATCATCGAGTATGTTTATAGATTTAGCCGGATGGTTTGGAGCTTTAGGAAATGAGCTGGATGCTTCCAAGACCTATTCACGTATTTATTTTCCGTTGCTCTTGTATTGTATTTACCAACATTTGTGAGGACAGATTACTATAACTGTCCAATTTGATGGTAGGTTAGTTTACTCTAATTTATGCATCTAAATAAAAGTTTCCTTTTTTATTAAATATGTTTTGAGATATTATATCTTATCTTTTTGCATGTGAGATTCTGATATTATGTTCATCGTTCTTGTTCTGTTCCTTTTCCATTTTCTTTTATCCTAACATTTTGTCATTCTAAAACTTGGATGCTTGGCATGTGAATTCCGTGGATGTATTAGCGTCGAGATTGGGGGGTCAAAAAGGCCGTATGTTACACAAGGCCTTTTTCATACTTATATCCATCGACTAGAATTATACTTTACTGGATGCTTATCGAGCAAAGTTACACATCCTTTTTCATCCATGTACCGCTCTACCAAAATTATAACTTTTCCAAATGTAGATCGAGCCAAGATACACGACCTTTTCCTTTCATGTACCCCTCAACCATAATTATAGCTCTACCAAATAATGCCCAAGCCAAGATACAGGCCTTTTCCATATGTGTACCCCCTCGACCAGAAATGAGTGTGCCCCTACATAGCCTATTTGTTGTACTTTTCTCTACTACGTGGGCATCATCATTTCCATCAAATATATTGTGTGCCCATTATACCAGTACAACAAGTCATTGGACCTTTGACAAATGGGCTATAATGTCACCCAGTCCTAGCTAGGATGGATCTAATAGTCACGCACAGGATCTAGTAACCAAATTATTAGAGAGAGTTTACCGTCCGATAGCACGGATCAATGGGTACAGAAAGTGCGATCTCTCGTATACACTACTTCAGGTAAACATGGATACAATTTAATACCTGTATACACCTAAAATAATATGTATCTCATCTCGACGTAGAGAAATATACATGGGTTTTCGAATTTACAGTATTAAAGACATAAATAAAAATTCCTTAACTGAAAAATAAGAGTGAATAAAAATAATGAATTTTATATCATATCTAAATGTTTAATACATCATCTCATATATATACGACTCATAGCACAAATACATTATTAGTCCAATGCAACCGAGTTTTAATATAGACAACATGAATATTCGCCATCGTTATCGACTCTAACTCTATATCGCAACATTCAAAACATATACAATCATAATGTTGACCTGTAAAACAACCTCATTCCTAACCGAGGTTGTGAAATAAGTAACAAACCCCGAGAAATCGTATACCAAAGATTTACTTTTCAAATGGTCAAAATACTAGTTTTATATACAAATAATCTATCCAAATGTTTCCCAATTTGTATAAAACCAATCTTCGCAATATATTTCGCAAATAAATTTGAAAATCTTATTTATCCCAAAACATTTTTTTCTAGAACATATTACAAACTAGCATTTCCCCTTTCTTTATTTAAATTTTTACTTTTCTAGTAAAGAAAGCAATTCCAAAATAATCAATAATTTCATCAAAACTATATTTCAAAATACAATATGTTTTTATCAAATCTACTTTAAATAAATATCCTCATAAGGTGAATTTTCATCACAATAGATCATAACAGATCATAGAATCACAACAGAACTCATATATAATCGACAATTAAGGGAAGGGAGCTTTTAATCCAACCCCTATGACCTAGACCCGAGCATTACCTTTGAGCGATATTAAAAAGCAATTATATCAAAATAGATTATAGCACTCCCTTTTAAATAGATAAAATCATCAAAATCATTTCCAAATAGGGAAATACACAAAAACGTAATTTAATTTCTTTTAAGTTAGAAAATTCTCAGTAGTAGAAATACTATCAAAATACATTTGTTTTATTTTATAAAAAATATGTAAAACAACCTTTCGAATAATTATCCAAAATTCCTTTTATAGAAAAGCTTGTATAAATAAAACATTCAACCTTTACAGTTTGAACCCAAATTTAAACTATTTCTAAAATAAATCAATCTTTAGTACATAAAAAGCATTTTTTACTTCAAAATCTAAATAAAAACATTCATCTAGGATTTTAAATTCGATTTTAACTGAAATCCATTATTTTCCACTTGAAAATAACCCAAACTCAAATTCAAATTCTACTAATGTCATTATAGTTCAAATTTATTTTGTGCAAAAATCTAACTTATAATAGAATCCATCAAAAATTCCTTTCAAAGAGTTACAATATAAAATCTTCCTTCTTTTTATAAATTAACTGTTATCCCGCCTTTTGGTCATGGCCAAGATATCAACAAATAGGCTAAAAAGGATGGAAACTAGTATTAGAGATTAAATGAAGGCAAGGCTTTGATCGATGTTGTCAAAATTTGATCGGAATCCAATCAAGACGGGATCGATTGGGATTGATGAACAAGGCTAGGAAAGGTTGCATTTCAAATTTCAAGTCAATCGGAGTTCATATGCTCAAGATATGATCGATGCAACTCAAGCAATATTCTAATCTGTATCCACCTAGGATGTCTCATTCGTATCGATCAAATGCATGTCTGGTTCGTATCCGTCAAAAGAATGCTAATTTGTATCGATCAGTTGAATGGCCGTGTTCGTATCCATCAAGCATGCCCCACTTCATATCAATCCGAGCCCATCCTACTTCGCATCCATCATCATCAACTAGTTCGTATTCATGGGAAATTGTCACTTCATATCGATCGTTCCATGCACTTTGTATCGATCAATCCATTTATGTATTTTATATCGATCGGCCATTGATCGATACAAAGAACATATTCTGGATCGATACGAATGAAATCTCTTTTTCATCGATACAAAGAGGCTAGAGACCATCGATATGAAGCAAGCATCCTTGGAATGGTGTGAAGCGTGGAAGGCAGCAGGTCGATATGAACAAGGTGCAGATAAAGGGAAGGCTTGGTCTTATGGCATGTCACACCGATCGATACAGAAGCGATGGATATGAAATTATCGATTCGAACGATTCAGCCTTCACAAAAAGGACACTTGCATTGATCATATCTCACAAACTACAAATCTAATTGATACAAAATTTTCACAGAAGCTTATGTAAAATAAAAAGAATGTTCATGCTCAATTTCGACTTGATTGGATAAAATCTTGATCGATACGAAATTTGTTCATATCAATCACGGACCGAGTGCGAATGACATGGGATTGATTGTGTAGGCCCATTCACATGCCAGAAGAGGTCTTCCAAGATCTGAGCGAGATGTTTGCATCCTATGCCTAAAAATAGCATCCCCGAGTCAATAAAAAGGGATCTTTGGCTCTTCTATATCTAGACTCTACCGAAATCACTTTTGTACTTCACTTCTTCTACCGTAATCAATTGTAACCAACGAGAACCATCAATAAAACGGAAAATCCTTCAAAGTAAATGTAGGCTACAATGCTGAACCACTATAAACTATGTGTTTCTACTGCTTTTCTTTTAAATTTTGTGTGTTCTTCATACTTATGTTCTCTATATACTTGCTATCTGTGACCTGTGACTGTAAACGGGTGCTTTCATAGACAATTGGGTGTTTGTGACCATTTTTTGCGCAAACATTTTGGTGCTTTCACTGAGAAGGCTGGAACTCATGGAATCTATGGCTTGTATGATGGATTTGAAAACTTAAAGACTTGGATCTGGAAGGCTATGGCAAGGAAATCAACAAGAAGACAAAGAGCTGAAAGGAGTCATCATGAAGGGAGTCAGGAGGCCTCCTCTGGAGCAAATCAGACCTCAGTCTTCATCACCCGGGACGAGATGGAGATAATGATAGGAGCTATGCAGAAGGGAATGCTGAAATGACAAGAAGAGATGATGCAGAACCTACTCCAACAAGTTGGAGTGCAGAATCAAGTTAACACAACTATAGGAGACACTAGAGATAGAGATCAAGAGCATGGAACAACCAGAGTTCAGAATAGAGCAGGATCGTCAGAAGCAACACTTGGGGGCACTCACCCAGAGCATGTCGATCCAATCCCGGGCAGAGTATTGGGTGCAGTTGAGCAACATGGCATTGATAAAGGAATGAATGCTCGTCTAGGAAAGAAAATTCCAAGATACCCTCTTGGACTCGAGAGGCAGATCGGAGGCAATAAACAAGGGCTACAGCTTGACGATTGTGACGGATTGGCGGAGATGGTCAGACGAGCCATGAGAGGCGGACTAGTGAATAGAGATTGAAAGATGTTAACATGAGTCCCTTTAGAGACGTACGACGAAAGGACAGAACCTGTTGTTCATCTAACGAGGTATATGCGGCATATTGAAGTATTAGTGCATCGAAGGAGGTCATGGTGCGATGCTTCCCCTCGTATCTGATGGATATAGTGGCGTTATGGTTCAAAAAGCTGGAATGTGGCTCTACTGGCACATGGATGGAGTTGATTAAAAGGTTTATGAGGAAGGTTCGGGTCCACATAGCCAGACCCAAGAATGTGATGACTTTAACATCAATGAAACAATGGAAAGGAGAGCTACTTAGGGATTTCTTAAACAGATTCAATGAAGAAGTGGCTTCGGCGGATTGACCTGATCCATCGATGGTTTTGATGGCGGCCGTTTCAGGAATTATAGTTAATTTGGATTTCAAGATATCGTTGGAATTGGACCCACCGAGGGATCTTGGGGAGTTCTACCATGAGGCGGAAAGGTTCCTGAGGTAAGAAGATGCACGGGCTGAGAGAGAAGGCAAAGAGGCCGAAGCTTATGTAGTGAGGGGTGGAGGTCCACCCAAGGAGGATCCACACAAAGATGATAAAGGAAAAAGGAAAATGAATGACAACTGTAGCACTTCTAAAAGGCCATAGAGGGAGTCAAATTTTTCTTCTTACATGGATCTAATTGAAAATTTGGAAAGGATCTGCTTGGATACTCGAGGATTCCTCCAGTATCGAAAGCCGGCAAGAAGGGAACCTTCTGAATATGAGCGGGTATCGAGAAAGTACTGCTTATTTCATGAGCTGGATGGGCATAAGAAAAACGACTACTGGCATTTGAAGGATATTTTTGAAGAGCATGTGAGGAATGGTCATTTGCAAGTACATAAGGAATCGAGCTCTGGTAGTAGGACAGGAATGACCACCGCCCACCTCGAGCAAAGATGGTACTGGATCCAGGCAACTTCGTCAATTTATTATCAAATAAATAAATTTATGGCTTTGAATAAGTAATAGAGCTCTAAGTAATATGGCTATGTCACTTACAAATGTACGGGATCGAGGACGGTCCGTAGGCATGCTTTGAGGCGATGATAAACCGCGTTGCCGGAGCCTATGAAATCCTATTTTTCTTCTTGTTTTCTCGAAAACTTTGATTTTTTCCCTAGATGTACAAAAAATTATTTGGTTTTCCCAGACTTTAAAATCTCTTATTTTGAATGATTGGATTTGGATTAATGTGATAAATTATACAGGTCTCGCGATTACGATCGCGATCGGAGAGACGGAGCAGTAATCACAAAGTACGAGTCCCTTTGTTGGAGAGCAATGGGAAATCACAATATAAAAGTCCTTGGAAGGAGAGCCAAGGCTGGAGAATATAAAAGTCCTTTTCCAAAGAGCCGAGGTCGGAGAGCCGAGGCTGCAGAATATGAAAGTCCTTCATCGAAGAGCCGAGGCCGAAGAATATAAAGGTCCTTGGCCGGAGAGCCGAGGCCAGAGAATATAAAAGTCCTTGGTCGGAGAGCCAAGGCCGGAGAATATAAAAGTCCTTTGCTGAAGAGATAAGGTTGAAGAATATAAATACCCTTCACCAGAGAGTTGGGATCATAGCAGGATAACGCGACCCGCCGAGGTCTATGGATTTGAAGATAAACTCGGAGTGGTCATGAATTCGGATTTCGGCTTGGGATAAATGGACCCGAATAGATCATGGATTTGGCAAAGGACTCAGAACAGTTTCGATTTGGATATCAACTCATAAATGTTTTGGATTTGGCTATTGGTTATTGGATATGGATAGATTAAAGCTCGGTAGATGGATTTGGATAATAATGAAATTGGCCAAGGAATTGGTTACTCGATTCGAAATCGGACAACGACTTGGAGCAGTCATGGATTTGGATCAGGTTATGGCTGTGGCACTTGGATAGGATGGCTTGGTAATGGATTGGATTATGAATTGGGTGGTATGGCTATGGATGAAATAAAGACTTCGGATGCTAGGTTCGGAGCTTTTCAAAACACGCCTTCTGGGGCCAAATGTTACCCAGCATTTTGGTCAAAGTCGGGGTATCAACAAATAGGCTAAAAAGGATGGAAACCAGTATCAGAGATCGATTGAAGACAAGGCTATGATCGATGTCGCCAAAATTTGACCAGGCTCCAATCAAGACGGGATCAATTGGGAGTGATGAAAAAGTCTAGGAAAGGATACGTTTTTCAAATTTCAGGTCAATTGGAGTTCTTATGCTCAAGATATGATCGATGCAACTCAAGCAATATTCTAATTCGTATCCACCCAGGAAGTCTCGTTCGTACCGATCAAATGCATGTCTGGTTCGTATCCATCAAAAGAGTGCTAATTCATATCCACCAACTGAAAGGTCGTGTTTATATCCATCAAGCATGCCTCACTTCGTATCGGTCCATGGCCATCCTACTTCACATCCATCGTCACCAACCAGTTCGTATCTATGGTAAATTGTCATTTCGTGTCGATTGGTCCATGCACTTCGTATCAACCAATCAATTCACGTATTTCGTATCGATCGGCTATTGATCGATACGAAGAACACATTCTAGATCGATACGTATGTCATCCCTTTTTGATCGATACAAAAAGGCCAGAGACCATCGATACTGATGCAGCGCACCATGATAAGTCACAAATTCTTAAGTCGTCTGCCAACCCAGCCAGTTATGCGAGTTATGCAGTGAAGGATGATACAACGACCTAGCGAGTTATACAACTGCGAGTTATGCCGCATTTTCTTCATGTCGCTTAAGTCGCTAAGTCGCTCCTGAAGCTTAAGCCGCTCATCTTATGCCGCTTTTTCTTAAGTTGTTCTAAATCCTAAGTCGCTTAAGTTGCTAAGTCGCTCATGAAGTTTAAGCCGTTCCTGCATCTTATGTCGCTCATTCCTTAAGTCGTTCACTTATACCGTCCTATGCCGCTATCTTCTTATGTCGCGCCATGATAGGTCGTTGGCTTCTTAAGTCGCTTGCTATATGCCACATTGATTTCTTAAGTCGCTTATATGCTTATTCCGCATCTCTATAGCCGCTTCTCTTAAGTCGCCTGCTTCCTTAAGTTGCATATTTGCTTATGTCGCTGATGTTAGGTCATGTGTTGTATATCGTTATGTCGTTATGCCATTATTTCGTTATGTCGTATGTGTATGATTTATTGTTAAGTCGCTGGTATTGTATTATTAGGTCATGTGTTGTTGTTAAGTCGCCTATGATGATGAGTCACTTGTAATTATTGTTAGGTCGTAGGTCGTGAGTCGCATATGTAAGTCACGTGTGTGTTGTAAATTCCTATAAGTAGGGATGTGATGTCATTTGTAAAGGGAGTTGATTTTTGAATAAAATTTGTGTGTGCACTTTTGCCACCATTGTTGAAGTTGAGTGTTATATCCTTCTTCTTTCCATCTTCGGTTATTCGTGCGCGAATCAACGAAGTTGAAGCCCATTCTCGGTATCACTTGCGAGTGATCAACGATCGAATTGTAGATCTTTCAACATGGTATCTTGCGAGATCAACGGGTTGGAGATAGCCGGCATCGTCACGATCAACGGAATTGGGCATTTATCGTTCTATCAGGTTTATTTAATACGAAATCATTCCGTGAGGAAGAAAGCATTATTAGCGCATCAAAGAGTTAAATCCGCTACTTCACTTTTTGGTATCAGAGCTAAGTAAGATCAAGGCCGGATTGGAGTCAAAGTTAATCAGAGCCGAGCTAGATCAGAGTCGTACAAAGCCATATCATATCCAAGTCAAAGCCGAGCGAGTTAAAGGAAGTTAGATCGAAGCCAAGTCAAAGAACCGAGATTGTGAATGAACATGCCTCCAAGACGTGCTAATCGCTATCATAATATTGAGGATGTGTATAGAAGACAAGAAGCTGAGAAGATGGAGCAGCGTATCAATGAAAATTTCAAGGATGGTATTGAAAAATTGGAGAAGTTGATGAATAACATGAATCAAAATCAAAGGAGAACGTCACTAGTGTCGAACTATAGTAGAAACAAGGTTTCACCACCGGTTTCGGGAGAAAGGAGAATATCACCCCAGTCTTATCGAGATCGGAGAGAATCATCAGTTTCAATGAGGCGGGAACACCATGAGTATCGAAATGAAGAAAGAAGAACTCAACATGGGTTTGAGAATGAATCATATCGTGATGCTGAAAGACAAGGTAGAAGGGACATGCATGGTCATAGAGACGTAGATGGTCGAGATCGATATCGACATACATATGATTTTGAGGAAGACGGTGATAGAGGCAGTATTCATTATCGAAATCGAGGCCAAGTGCGAAATCAATATCTTGATTCAGAAAATGATCGTAAATGGGAGTCAGGTATGAGGATGGAAATTCCAGAATTCAAAGATGGTATGCAAGTAGAAGAATTTCTTGATTGGTTAACGAATGTTGAAGAAATTTTGGAATTCAAGGAGGTGCCTGAGAATCGTAGAGTCCAATTAGTTGCTACAAGACTAAGGGGAAGTGCTATGTCTTGGTGGCAGCAAACTAAACTAACTCGGGAGAGAATGGGAAAATAAAAAGTTATCACTTGGGAGAAGATGAGAAAGATGATGAAAGCAACTTTCTTGCCGTACAATTATTAATCTATTATGTATCAACGTTTGCAGAATTTGAGACAAGGGACGAGGACAGTGAATGACTATGCAGATGAATTCTATCAATTGATTGCAAGGAATGCTATTATGGAGACCGAGGAACAACTAACAGCTAGATATATTGGAGGGTTACGAATGAAAATTCAAGACATGGTTAATATGTTTAATCCAATGTATGTTGCCGAAGCACATCAGAAAGCTCTAGCTTGGGAGAAACAAGGTAGACGAGGAAGTGGTGTGTTTGTGGGTTCTAACAACCAGAGTAAGGGTACTAATAGCAGTGCTAATGTTCCCAAAGCAGTCAGTAAACCAATTGTCAATGAAGCCGCTAAAACAAAAGTCAACAATAGTATCAAGTGCTATAATTGTTAGGAGTTTGGCCATAAAAGTAATGAATGTACAAAGCCAAAGAAGAGAGCATTAGTTGCAGTGGAATGTGAGTATGAGAATGAGGAAGCTGAAGTTGATTATTCTCAACCATCAAAGTTTGATGAAGATGAAGATGAAGAAGTTGTGTCAGGAGATGAAGGGTGTAACTTGATGATGAGGAGGTCTTGTTTAGTGCCAAAGCATGAAAATGATTCTAGTTGGCTAAGAAGCAATATCTTTCAGTCTACATGTACTATCTTGGGAAAGGTTTGTCGATTTGTTATTGATGCGGGAAGCTGTGATAACATTATTTCTGAAGAAGCCGTTACGAAGTTAGGGTTGAAGACTGAAAAACACTCTAGACCTTATAAACTGGCATGGCTAAAGAAAGGTGGAGAAGTGAAAGTGGGAAAATGAGCATTTGTTACAATTTCTATTGGGAAGAAGTACAAAGATGATATATGGTGTGATGTTGTCGACATGGATGTGCGTCATTTACTATTGGGAAGACCATGGCAATATGATCGAGCTGTACAACATAATGGTCGCACCAACAGCTACAGTTTCATGTTCGAAGGAACTCAAATTACCTTAGTTCCTAAGAAGCGTGAAAAAAGTGAAATCAAGTCAGAGAAGAAGGTGGAATCAACTAGTCTATTATCTACGAGAGAATTTGTTGAAGAAGTGAAGGATGGTGCTGAATTGTTTATGTTGATTGGGTATGAAACAAGTGAGAATCTTGAAATTCCTACGGGGGTTAGGCCGGTGTTGGATGAATTTGAAGATGTCTTTCCTGCGGAATTACCCAAGGAATTACCGCCACTGAGGGATATACAACATCAAATTGACCTAGTGCTAGGTGTTGTTTTACCGCATAGGCCACATTATCATATGAGTCCAAAGGAGCATGAAAAATCGAGAAGACAGGTTGAGGAGTTGCTTGAGCAAGGGCGTGTTCGAGAGAGTCTCAATCCTTGTGTTGTACCAGCTCTGTTGGTACCGAAGAAAGATGGTTCATGGAGAATGTGTACCGATAGTAGGGCACTCAACAAAATAACTGTCAGATACAGATTTCCTATGCCAAGACTTGGTGATCTATTGGATCGACTTAGTGGGTCTGTAATCTTTTTGAAGATTGATCTTAAGAGTGGTTATCATCAGAATCACATTAGACCAGGTGATGAATTGAAGACAGCATTCAAGACTCGGGAAGGACTATATGAATGGCTGGTAATGCCGTTTGGTCTATCTAATGTACGAAGTACATTTATGAGGGTGATGAATCAAATTTTCAGACCTTACATCGGGAAGTTTGTGGCAGTCTACTTTGACGATATCTTGATATATAGTGCTAGCACAGAGGAGCATATTCAACACTTGCGAAAGGTGTTAACTATTCTTCGTCAAGAACAGTTCTATGCAGCGACGAAGAAATGCGTGTTCATGATGCCAAGTGTTTTATTTCTGGTTTATGTCATGACCGAGGAAGGGATACAAGTGGACCAGAGTAAAGTAGCCGCAATCAGAAATTGGCCACAGCCCAAAACTATGACCGAAGTCATAAGTTTTCATGGGTTAGCTTCATTTTATCGAAGATTTATACCGCACTTTAGAAGTGTGATGGTTCCTGTTACCGATTGTATGAAAGGAAAGAAGTTTTCATGGACGGAAGAGGCAGGTTCTGCTTTTGAGAAAATCAAGGAACTTTTAACCTCAACACGATTCTAGTGTTACCAAATTTTCTGTTACTATTTGAGTTACATACGGATGCATCGAAAGTTGGAATTGGAGGAGTGTTGAGCCAGAAGGGACGTCCAATTGCCTATTTCAGTGAAAAACTTTCTTGAGCAAAGATAAGATACAATACTTAAGATGTGGAGTTTTATGCTATCGTGCAGGCTGTGAAACATTGGAGACACTACTTGTTTCACAAAGAATTTGTTTCGTGTACGGACCATGAAGCGTTGAAACATTTACAAGGGAAGAATAAAATTGCGGCTAGGCATGCATCGTGGATAGCTTATTTGCAGCAATTTACATTCGTCGTAAAGCACAAGTCCGGAGTAGCTAATCGCGTCGCCGATGCATTGAGCCGGAGGGAGAATTTACTGACAACCATGCGAGTAGAGGTGATGGGTTTTGACTTACTTCCAGAACTTCTTACTTTAGATTCATATTTTTTCGAAATCCTAGACAAAGTCAAATAGGGAATCATGGATGGATATATGCTGGTTGAAGGTTTTCTATTCAAAGGAAATTAGTTGTGTATTCCAGATTGTAGTTTACGAATGAAGATCATCAAAGAATTACATGAAGAAGGACACGTGGGCCGCGACCGTACTATGCAGTTGATCTCAAAGTCTTATTTTTGGCCGTCAATGAGGAAAGAAGTTGAAAAGTTTGTTCAGAGGTGCCATATTTTTCAAGTTTCAAAGGGAACCGCAATAAATGCAGGTTTATATATGCTGTTGCCTATACCTACTAACCATGGGTGGATGTTAGTATGGACTTTGTGTTGGGTTTGCCGGGAACGCAACGTGGCAATGATTCTATCTATGTGGTGGTTGATCGGTTTTCAGAAATGGTACATTTTATTGCATGCAAGAAGACGGCAGATGTACTTAATGTCGCACAGTTATACTTCAGAGAGATCTATCGTCTTCATGGGTTGCCTCAATATGTTGTATCGGATAGAGACACTCGTTTTCTGAGTCATTTTTGGATAAGTCTATGGAAAATGGTCGGGACAAAGCTGAAATTTAGTAGTGCTTATCATCCACAGACGGATGGACAGACGGAAGTTGTGAATAGATCCCTAGGCAATCTATTGAGATGCCTTGTGAATGACAATTTGAAGAGTTGGGATTCCAAGTTGTGTCAAGCTGAGTTTGCACACAACCATGCAGTTAATCGTAGCACTGGGATCAGTCCATTCCAAGTCGTTTACTCGACAATTCCTAAAGGGCCATTAGCTTTATCTATCGTACCACAACAGAAAGGAGTGGTCAAACGAGCTTGTGATTTTGTGAATGAATTGCAAGAATTCCACAAGGTTGTGCAGGAACGATTGCTTAAGGCGAATGAGAAATATAAGCAATCCGCAGATATCAAACGATGACATGTTGAATTCAAAGAAGGAGATTTTGTGTATGCAGTATTGACTAAGGAACGATATCCTGTTGGTACTTTCAACAAACTAGCTGCTAGAAAGATTGGTCCTTTGGAAGTCGTAAAGAAGATTAATGAGAATGCTTATCAGTTAAGACTGTCGGATCATATCCATACTGCTATCGTTTTCAACGTCAAACACTTGATTCCATATCATGAGAATAAGCATGTCGAAGAAGAGGAAAGCGTAAATTCGGGGTCGAATTCTTTTCAACCAGGGGAGGATGATGCAGCGCACCATGATAAGTCACATGTTCTTAAGTCGCCTGCCAACCCAGCAAGTTATGCGAGTTATGCAGTGGAGGATGATACATCGACCTAGCAAGTTATACCAGTACGAGTTATGCCTCATTTTCTTTATGTCACTTAAGTCGCTAAGTCGCTCCTGAAGCTTAAGCCGCTCATCTTATGCCGCTTTTTCTTAAGTCGTTCTGAAGCCTAAGTCGCTTAAGTCGCTAAGTCGCTCATGAAGTTTAAGCCGTTCCTGCATCTTATGTCGCTCATTCCTTAAGTCGTTCACTTATACCGTCCTATGCCACTATCTTCTTATGTCACGCTATGATAGGTCGCTAGCTTCTTAAGTCGCTTGCTATATGCCGCATTGATTTTTAAGTCGCTTATATGCTTATGCTGCATCTCTATAGCCGCTTCTCTTAAGTTGCCTGCTTCTTTAAGTCACATATTTGCTTATGTCGCTGATGTTAGGTCATGTGTTGTATATCGTTATGTCGTTATTTCGTTATGTCGTATGTATATGATTTATTGTTAAGTCGATGGTGTTGCATTGTTGGGTCGTGTGTCGTTGTTAAGTCACCTATGATGATGAGTCGCTTGTAATTGTTGTTTGGACGTAGGTCGTGAGTCGCATATGTAAGTCACGTGTGTGTTGTAAATTGCTATAAATAGGGATGTGATGTCATTTGTAAAGGGAGTTGATTTTTGAATAAAATTTGTGTGTGCGCTTTTGCCACCATTGTTGAAGTTGAGTGTGATCTCCTTCTTCTTTCCATCTTCGGTTATTCGTGCGCGAATCAACGAAGTTGAAGCCAATTCTTGGTATCACTTGCGAGTGATCAACGATCGAATTGTAGATCTTTCGACACGGTATCTTGCGAGATCAACGGGTTGGAGATAGCTAGATTTCGGCATCGTCACAATCAACGGGATTGGGCATTTATCGTTCTATCAGGTTTATTTGACACGAAATCATTTCATGAGGAAGAAAGCATTATTAGCGCATCAAAGAGTTAAATCCGTTGTGTCGGATACAATGCAAGCATCCTTAGATCGATGCGAAGCTTGGTACGTAGCAGGTCGATACGAACAAGGCGCTGACAAAGGGAAGGCTCGGTCTTACGGCATGGAAAGTGGACCTCTCTTAAACAATCACACAACGTCACACTAATTGATAGAAAGTGATGGATACCAACATATCGATATGAACGATTCAGCCTTCACTAAAACGATACTTGCATCAATCATATCTCACATTCTGCAAGTCCAAATGCTACATAATTTTCACAGAAGCTTACATACAACGAAAATAATGTTCATGCTCAATTTCGACTCGATCGGATGAAATCTTGATTGATACAAAATTTGTTCGTATCGATCATGTACCTAGTGCGAATGACATGGGATCGATCGTGTGGGCCCACTTACATGATAGAAGAGGTTCCTTAGATTTGAGTGAGATATTTGCATCCCACGCCTATAAATAGCATCGTAGAGTTTACAAAAAAGGGATATTTGGCTCTTCTACATCTAGACTCTATCGAAATAACCTTTGTACTTCACTTTTACTGTTGTAATCAATTGTAACCAGCGAGAACCATCAATAAAACAGAAAATACTTCAAAGTGGACGTAGGCTACAATGCCGAACCACTATAAATTGTGTGTTTCCACTGCTTTTCTTTGAAATTTTGTGTGTTCTTCATGCTTGTGTTCTCTATATACTTGCTATCTGTGATCTGTGACGTTAAACGGATGCTTTCATCGACAATTGTGTGTTTGTGACCATTTTTGATGTAAAAATTAACATAAATAAATTTTAGGTTGTTTTAATAGTAAATTCAAATATATTTCAAAATAATTTTTTTAAACCTATACTAGCTTTTAAATATTCATATCCTATTTCTCATATAAATAATTCAAATCACTCATTTTAATATAATTTTACTATCATCTAAAACAATCAATATCAACATACATAGCATACCATTCAACCATATATAATTCAATTCAAAGAACCACCGATCAAACAATCAGTATTAACCATAACATCACTCAACCACATATAATTCAATTCAAACCCTCACTGATAAATAATTAACCATCTTTTGCAATTCAATCACGATGTGCTACCCATCTATCATAAATCAATATAAATCCTATTCAATTCAACGAAGTATACTCTATAATATGTTCATTATCGATGTTTATGTATAAGATAAAATAACATACTAACCAAAAAAACTCAACTTTGAAATTGATCTAGCATATATAGGTATACACAGACACACACATACACACGTATAGTGAACGATTAACTTGCCAATTGAATGACGTTTTGCAATTAACAATCGCCACCAACCTTCACCTGCCTCTGACTTATAGTGCAAAGCTAGTTTGGATCATGATGCACTACCCAACCAAGAGACCCAAATCAACGTTTCCAATCTGCTTTGCCACGAGGGAACACCAAACTTGCCACGAAATAGCCATCATTTTGGTATCCCACTCACATATGCATCTCTCTTAGTCATGAGCGCAAGCCAAAGAACTAGAGCTATGCCTGTAACGACCCGCCCTTCTCGACCCTCGAATATCGGCACAAATACTCCACTATATTATATGTCGATAATCGAGTGCCGAGAAAAGATAGATTGCCGAGGAAAAAGAAAGAAGGAGGTAGAAGAAGAAATAGAAACAATATCAAAATCTCACAATCGCAGCGGTGTAATATATAATAGACAAATGACTAATCTTTGAACAAAAGAACAATATCTGATATTCATTGCAACATCAGAGTACAACACGTTCATAGCACACAACTTGATAGTTATCATAACCTGTCCTCATAAAACTGACTATGCAGTTAATCAAATACAGGGGAATGTACATAATACGTGACACGTCTCGCCATACAGCACATCCCTTGAGCTCCATAGCAGTCCAACCAGAATCTGTACGCTATAGTACTCGGTCTTACTCAAGCATTATAGTTAAATAATACCCGTGTCAATCTGGAATACCAGAGTGAGAAAACACACTCAACTGGATTATTAAAATTTTCAAAATCCTTTTGAAATCAAAGGTATCTCGTAAGACCACGCCACAAATAAACATGCCGGGTTTTTACCTTATGATAACTAAAACATTTTTATCAAATTCGTTTGATATTATTATTATAGTGTCTATAGAAAGTAAAATAGAATCTAGCTGAAATGCTTGCATCTCACGTTCCAGCACAGTTGGGCATAATCAAAAACGTACAGCCGCTTATAGGAGATTGGATTCCATATAATGGAAGGGCTACTAGGGTACCACCCGTCAAAGTACGTGGTCTAGATCACCATACCGAGGATCCACCTTGATCCCCTGCATCACAAGACCAGAGCTACCCTTTACTGGATAGTCCGAATAAGTTCACCATTCCGTTGGGATCAGCAACCGCCCACACAGCCGAAGAAAAGGGACTTCTAGAGAGTGGTGACCTTACACTAATTGGTTGCTAGCCACTTAGCCTTGTGTGCAACTTCACTGTTTTATCCATTCCCGGCTGATCAGGCTCGAGGCTATACGTTACCTTTTTAGCACACATACACTTTGAATTTTCACCGTCCTCCTGATGATGTTCTGAAATCATTCATCCATACAAGTCCGTTCCAGGTTCGAACGGAACCGAAGGCACTACTCCTACTACATACATTTTGGAATCGCCCTCAGGATTAGTAGCGATTAGTCATTGCACTTCACTGCTCCATCATCGACTCCAAGCTCTTGTCTTCCTTACAAAACGTTCAAACTGGATCGATGTGGTTTTCGGGAAATTAATCTCGATCCCGGTCACTTCGAAACGATCAACGCATTGGCCAATATAGATAGTCGGTTATTTAACTATCAAATAACATCCACAAACAACCCTTAGCATTAATAATTTTCCAAATTATTTATTTATTTCAAAATATCTTCACTAGATATTTTCAACACTTTAATTCCTTTGAAAATATATTTCAAATCACTTTTTTTCTCGTGGAAATAAATTTCCACCCAATTGTTTTATTTTCACTGAAAACCACCAAGTCTTAATACTTTAGATCACTTTATCCAAGAATATATATACTTTAAAACATTTAAAATAAAATTACTTAAAGTACTTGTTCAAAATAAAAGTTATGAAATTCTATACTAATTCCCAAATAAAATTTTTAAGCCAAAACTAATTTAAAATAAAAATTATTCTATAAGGTATAAATATTAAATAATTGTTTGTCTAAACATAATACTAGTTAAACCTTTAAAGTAATTACTATTAAAATTAATTTAATAAATATTTACTTTTAAAAATTTAAAAACATTAAATAATAATTTCCATCCAAAACATTCTTTTAAAACCATTTTAAAACCGCTAACTTATGCTAGGAAAATCTTCCTTTGAAAATATACTTGGCTTTCCAGGGAAATATACTACCTTTTCCACATCTTTTTTTTTTAAATAAACCATTTATTTATTTTTGAAACAAATTACCTTTCCTATATAAATTTTCATCCTGAATTTATACTTCAAATATCCACTGATATCTTATTCCACTTTATTTATAAACCCAGTTCATAAATTCCATAGTCTCATCTTTCCTCTAAAAACACAATTTCAAGCTCTTAATCAATTTTCAAATTGACTTTCAAAATTAAATCCATTTAAAATAAATTTCTTTACTTATCCAAATTTATTTCAAAACTCATTAATTTCAGATTTAACTTCTTTATTATGATTTGAAATCTTATTTAAACTGAAAATACCAATTTCATACTTTTTCCAAATTTCTACTTTATCTTTTCCAAACAAATTTAAAACTTTGAAATTTAAAAATTAAATTCTTTATTCCTTTAAATAATATCACTTAAGTTTAAAAATTCATTTATTCCTATTTATTCAATAAAAAATTCTCATTTCCCATGCTCGGAATTATTCATTTGAATTTAAAAATCAACTTTTATTTTTTTTCCCATTCATTCTTTAGCTATCCAAATTCCTTATAATTATTTTACTTAAAATTTCCCTTTTTATTTACTTAAAAAATCCAAACTTTATATTCGTTTCTCGAAATACCAATATATATATTTAACCAAGCCATAGCATTCAATAAATTTAAATTCCAATATAATCAATATAATCCATCACAGATTTATCAGATAAAACATAGACTATAAAAATAAATTCCACTACTTTGAGGAATCCATTTGGATCCCTCCAACCTGTTTCTCTGCATCCATAGATGTTAGCATAATATTTAAATACCAATCCTGCTTCAAGGCGGGATATCGCGGTATAAAGGGTCATCCGCTATTATATGGGGCGCATAGGGTCTCATTTGCTATAATGCAGGAAATCAATCACTTCAATATATATATATATAGAGACACACACTATTATATATAATATCACATCCACATAGATAATAAATTATCAATTCAAGCAATCCATTCAATAATTTAAATTTAACTATTTAAATTACAGTAATCCAAAAGAGTGAGATCAACTCACCTTTGATTTTGCGACCCAAACCAAACCAGCTTGTTTTCCTCACGACTTTTAAACCTTGTAACAAACTTTATAAGGTTTATTAATAATCAAATTGGTCGAACAAATTAATTTTCCTATTTGATAAATTTAATTAATCTATAATTTATTTTTAACTAATTATTTTCCTTTTTAAAAATCCTTTTTTTAGTAACTTAAATAAGTAAACTAAACAAATTAAATCACCTTAATCCATTATTTTGAAATTAAATAGTAAGTTTAAAACCTGTTTGTTTATTTATTTATTTATTTATTCTTTTGAAACCACATATATCTTTATAAAATAATCTATATATAGATCCAAAGATCTAATTTCATATAATCATTCGACATTTTGAAACTCCTAACTTTCACTGTTCGAAAACATATAAATATATTCTGTAAATAAACTTGTAAATCTAAAATGTGTGCATGTATATTTATTTTTCAAATCAAAACTAAAAAATAATTTCTAGGTTTTAAAAACTAATTTTACATTAACTTTCAACATTTTAAAATTTTTATATTTTTCTTCAACATCTTGTGTGTGTGTATATATATACATATACATATTTACCAAATTAAAAACTGAGTTAATTTATACCCTACTACTAATCAAATACTGTTATCAATATTTTTATTTTTATTTTGTTAATACATCATCTCTGTATACATAATAAACCAGAATAAATAGGGAAGAAAAATAAAACAAGGATACCTCACTGTCTAGATCCATCACGAGATCGAGTTGATCTCCATTGACTGTCATCCATCCATCACACACGAGGATCTCTAACCCGAGTCTACCGATGCCTCACTTCCCTTCTACTTCACTTTATCGCCCTCTGTACCCAAGCACGATGTCGTCATCTGAAATCACGTCGCGACTCGACAATAGCCACCTCATCGACTTCCGCCTCCCTGCGACATAATCGTGAATCACGGCCACCCAGTCAATCCAAGACCTCATGCGAGTCGGGATTACCCCCACACTTTCTCACGAGCGAATTAATTTCATACTTGAAGAATTGATAAGGTCTTCCATTGATGATTCGATTCTTTTTTTAATGAATTGATTTCGAAACGAAGAGAAATCGACCTTTTATTTCCTTCGATTTTATTTAATTCCTAGGAGAAGACGTGTGTGTATTAGGTAGGACACACGCTACCAAAGGAAACACGCGTTTGAAAGAAGGCTGATGAAAAAACATTTTGAATATAAATATTATTTAAACATAAACCGTCTCAAATCACGCAACTCACAGACTCGATCTCCAATAGAGACGTGCCGCTAGGCATTTATAATGTTCAACCCCCATTTCGAATGCAATGGAAAAGATTTCGAGTCTTAATTCGATCATATGGAGAAGATAGATTTTTGGACATAGTTATTATATTAAATTTCCGATATAGATTTCATCGTGTTTATCTACCGTACGGCTAAATGATCACTCCAAATAGTATGACATTTGAAATCCGATAATAAAACACTATTACGATCCAACTGAACTGGTTTCGTCAAAATCCGAGACTATGCTTCGGAGGCAATTTTTAAATATCGATTTAAATAATATATTTTCAAAATTAACAAAATACTTCCAAATTTCAATTGTAACACTTCTATTATCTTCGATATTATAAATCAAGATTTTACAAGCCTTCAAATTAATCTTAACAAGCATTAAATTCCTGGTTTAATACTTCACCCAGCTTCCCTAATTCAATTCGATAATTTAATTGCCAAATAAATAGTGATATTTGAAATCCAAATTAAACTAACTTTCAAATATTTAAAATCAATTAAATATTTCAATTTCAAATATCTAGAAATTCCGAGTCATCTTATTCCTCCCCCTTTAAAGAATTTAATCCCCGAAATGACTAGTTAAGAAGAATGGTCCAATACCCGTTCACTATTTTCCCAAACAACTAGTTTTTAACAATTCCCCAAAACCAAACAGTTTCTAATAATACCCAAACCATCCTTTTAATAAAGACATTATCACCCTACTAACTTTCCAAACCCAACCGTAGATTACAATCCATATTACTAATTTAGCAATTTCAAATTACAATTCAAAACCAAATTTTAAATTTTCAAAATTTTCTCAAAATTTTTCTAACTCCCTAAATTTTCGAATTTTTTTGCCAGCGTCTCCTTTGCGCTGCTAGATCGGTACAACTAAAAAATGCCTCTACGGGCCCCCAAATTCAAAAGAAAACAGAATGCCAAGTGGAAAGATCAGAAAATCACCAATTTTCATACGGAAATTTAAATACATACCTTTTTGTCGAGCAATACAATTCACCTTCTAAAAACAAAAATCCCAATTTCCTTTTGCTTTAAAACACCTACGTCCTACTTAGCAATAATATCCAATCTCAGCATTCAAAATCATTTTATACATTACTTTACAAAAGTTTCAATATTTATTTCATTTAAGCCCGTACGATGCACATATATCATCCGTACACAATACTAAATCCGATCGCTCACTCGATCACACAATTTCACTTCCGAACTAGTATCGTCCACCCGACTTCCTAGTGCATACTCAGATCTAGTTTCTTGATCAGAATCCGTCATTCTCCTTGCATAGCCATAAACTATGATGGAGAATTTATAGAATCAATCAAATTATTATGCTCGGATCGGTATAACTATCTCGAAATTCTATCCTCGAATCTGGATCAAATTATTATGCGAATAAAATAATATACGTTCATCCTATGTATTTATTCCAATTGATTATTAGTTGTAACAATTCTTTTTTTATTCACATTCATTTTGATTTCTATCCACTTATTCACAATTTTCCCATTTCACAACTTCCAGTCAAATCTTCACTCAATTATTAACTTTGTATATTTCTAATACCAAATTTACTTAAGTATTCTGCCATTTATTTCTAATGTCCAATATGAACATTTTATACACTTCTTGTATTAATTATCACCTCACCACTTAAGCTTTCACGTCTAATTTCATTTAACTTTAAATTTTCAATTCCCCTCTGAGTTCAATTCACCTTTCATTTTAAAATATTGAATTCAATTCATTTCAAACCATATTTAATTATCATTTCCTTAATTAGTTCTACTTACTAATTTCTTTCAATTTCCAATAAATTTTTAATTCTTAGGACTTTGTTCTTTTAGTCCACTCAAACCAAATTTTCAATTCCTCTTTACTTAATATAAATCAGGCTGATTCCAATATTCAAGTTTCAAATCATTTGCTTAAAAATGTAAATTAATTTGTTCCTCTATACATTTGTTACATTTTAATAAACTTACTTTCATTAATTACTTCCAAAAAGCTCATTCTTATTTAACTTAATTTCCCTTATATTCCAATTAAATTCAAAATTTTAAACTTATATAATTTTTTCCAACTTAATTTCATTCATTTACTAATCTTTCTAATTTATTTCATCTAATTGGTTTACTTCCCTAGCTTAATTCTTTTCAATCAAATTTAACTTACTAATTTTATTTATCACTTCACTTCCAAATTTAATTTCAAATCTCAATAAAAAGTTTATTTCTAAACTTTTACTTCTTTTAGTTCCTTCGAATAAATTTACAATTCACTTTTGTTGACACAATTTAAATTGATTCCAATATTCAACTGTAATTCTAGTTCTATTAGTTACAAATTTAAATAAATTTTTTCTCCCATAATTTTACTTCCAATAAAAGGAATTCTTACTTTTATTTACTAGATTCAGTTACATTCCATTTTAATTCGAATTTTTATAATCCATTTACTAGTCACTTTTAATTTTCTTCATTTAATTGATTTACCTACCACTTTATTTTTGTCATATTTATTTTAATTTAACTCTTCTTCAAGTTAAATTCTATTCTAAACAAATTATCAATTTTATAAGTTCCCAAACTTGTTTTATAAATAATTTTAAATAAGGTTCCAAAGTTTAAATCATTACTTAAACATTCAAAATCAATTTTGAAAACATATACATCTAAATCAATTTATCTCAAAATCAAACCTAATTTTGTAAATAACCAACTCAAAACATTTAGGTAGCAATTCCTTTCTTGGAAACTCAAAAATGAACATCGATGATGCTATAGTCAACACCGAAGTTATTTCCCAACGACTGAGAACAGTTAATGTTTTTTACCTTTATAAAACCCCTTCAACTATTTTTAAATTCCAAATCTCACCATAATTTCAAATCCAATTCAAAAATATTCCTAAATAATATCACCATTATTTCTCCAAAACCTTTAAAAATCATTTTCAAACACAAAGGAATTAAATTTCCAAAATTTCAATTCCAAATCCTTTTAATTCATCTTCAACATTACTCTGGAATTTTATTCCAATTTATAAATTACATTTATAATCTATATTTTCAAATTCCATTTTTTTATATAATTATTTCTCTTAAATTTAGTTAAATTTCATCTTTTATTCAATTTTCCTAGTAGAAATGATAATAATTCAGTATTATCACTTCCGAACAACTAAGCAACCACATACTATAATAATTTAGAAAAATTATTTCTTTTATATACAAAAATAATTTAGGAATTTTTTTATTTACTCACTTTTAAAAACAATACTGTGTCGGTTTGCCTAGTTTAAGAGTTTAGAAATCCCTATCGATACAGTTGGCCAGACTACATCAACCATAATTTATAAACACTCAATTGATAAGTCAACACAATATCAAACAATTTTATATTTACTAACAAATACGATCTCATATCTATTAATACACTCAAACTCATTCTAGAGTATTATGGACTTTATTTCTAATGAGTAATCCCCACCAGAGGCAAGGTTCTCGATTAACCTTCAGCTTTGATACCACTATAACGACCCGCCCTTCTCGACCCCTGAAAATCAACACAAATACTCCACCGTATTATATGGCGATGATCGAGTGCTGGGAAAAGACAGATTTCCAAGGAAAAAGAAAGAAGGAGGTAGAAGAAGAAATTGAAACAATATTAGAATCTCAAAATCGCAGCTAAATAATATATAATAGATAAATGACTAATCTTTGTGTAATAGCTCCATCTCCATGTTCCTATTTCTGATTTCCAATGAATCCCGCTGCCTCAACTCCTTGATCTAAGTTGTCATTAGCTCCAGCTACTCTATTGCCTTGGTTCTGTGTTGCAGTTTTCCAATTTATCGAAGTAAATTCTACGTCATCTCCTTCGATCTTTTTTGCATCCTTTTCCGCATTGCATCGATCATCGCTTCAGTTTCATTCCTGGTGATGTAGATAGATGTTTGAATAGCACCAGCTCCTGAGTATGCCTCCCGGCTCCTTCCATGGTGGATCCTTTCCTATGGCACTCTCCTTATAGATTGTTCAACATTGTTCTATGTAACAACCCACATATTCTGCGATTGTAATTTAACTACTTTATTTAAATATCACATCGTTAGTTGAATTTAAAGTCCGAAATGTGACTTTTTGTAAACAGTCGAATCCGGACTCGAGACCCCTTCCATTGAGTTTAAAACGACATTTGTTTGAGTATAAACATCGATATTTTTGGAGTGGATTAGGATTTTGGTATTTTCATTTGGGTTACAGAGGTAACCCAGCCTTGTATTGGCAGAGAGCTGGTTAAGTTCTCAGGATGTCCCGCCAGAGGCGATCCCATGTGGCAGTGGAAAGTTCCTTAGCTTGACCATTTGTTGGAAAATCCAAAGAAACAATACGAGCCTTGTACGGTTTTAGTTGTATTACCTGCCATTCACTTATGGTGGCGCCCCACTGTTTGGATGGTAGCTATAGTAGGCATAGTTCGGAATGTCTATGCTGGCTAAGATTTATATTCTATTTTCGAAATGCTTTCGTCACTATGCACTAATAATAATATCAAAAATGATTTGTTTTGCGTAGTAAGCATCTTTGACTATCATAAGGAGAAATATCCTCCAATTCTGTGTTTGCATTGTGTGTGTGTGGGGAGGCCTTATGGTAGTTTCATTTTCCAAAAGCATTGCGAATATTTTTCACTTCCCTTGTTGTTGTTGTTTTAAAGATAAATAACTTCTTTAGTTCTCACACCAGTCCCATGACCGACCTGGAGTTTATTGTTCCCTTCCTAAACTCTAGGTGCCCAAAATTTTCCACACGGGCAGCCTAGAGTCAGGTTATCAGGTCATTCTGGATTCAGGAGTGCTATGGAGCTCAGGTGGCGAGCTGGATGGCGAGACGTATTACTTGTATATGATATTATCTTTCCGCTGTATAAATTCACTTATAAGACATGTTTGTATAACTATCCATTGTTATGTTGTGTTGTATATTGTTGTTGTACACTCTGATGATGATGTAATGTAATGTAATAATTGGTATAGTTCTTTGATTTAAAGATTATTCATTTATCTATTATATGTTGTACCGCTGCGATATGTGACACTCTGATATTGTTTCTGTTGTTCTTCTTTCGTTCTATTTTCTTCTTCTACCTTTTTCTTCTTCTTAAACCCTAAGGGTTCGGTTTTCTGGCATTCGATTGTTCGGTATTTGATACAGTGGATGTATTGATGTCGAATTTTGGAAGTCGAAGAATCGGGTCTTTACATGTGGTATCAGAGCATATGGTTAAGTGACAACCTTGGCTCTGTTGGGGATTACTCATTAGAGATAGAGTCAGCAGTACTCTGGAATGAGTTGAGTGTAATAATAGATATGAGAGCATATTTGTTAGTGAATATGAAATTGTTTTGTATTGTGTTGACTTATCGGTTGATTGTTTATAGATTCTGGTCAGTGCAGTCTAGCTAACTGTATCGATAGGGATTTCTAAACTCTTAAACGAGATAAACCGACATAGTATGGTTTTAAATTGGGTAAATGAAATAACTTTACCTCGATTATATTTTATATATAAAGGAATTATTTTTCAGAATTATCAAAGTGTATGTGAAATTGAATCGTTTGATTGTTGAAAATGTAAGAAAATACATAAGTGAATCAAAGTTGTTCGAATAATATGAATAAAAACAACAGTTGTGAATGAATAAATAATATAAAAGCAACAATTGTATAAGTATAGAATTAAAATTGAAATGATTTACAATTGTGGAATAATCTTGTATAAGTAAAGGGAAATAGTGAAATTGTATAAGCAAGATTTATAAATGTGATTTATAAATAAAAGAGAATTTTGTAAGAATTTAAAGCATTGGATTCACTACTATTGCTGGGGAATAATAAGGGTGATGACTGCAGCATCATCAGTATCATTTTCGAGTTTCTGTGTGATGGATTTGCTAGCATAGTAAATTGAAATTGAATTTTGTTGTGATAAACAAAATTTGAAATTAAAATCCAAGTTGAAATTGATAAATAAAAGTGAAATGGGTTTTGAACTTATAATATAAGATAATAAAGATTTAACTTTGGTAAAGTTGAAATAAATTTGTATTAGTATGATAAAATATATGATGTGAAATTTAACTAAAGGAAGTTAAATAAATTAAATCAGATTTGGAAGTTGAATAATAAGTTGTATAACTTATTAAATGTGAAAATGTAAGTAAAAAAAATTATTAAAATGGTTAAACAATTTTGTTAAGAAAAACGAGGTATGAATCTCAATAAGTGATGAAATTGACTTTGGTAAAAGTTAAATAGAATTTACTTGGGAGTTGGAATCTGAATTGGATTTATAAGTGGAAACTTGAAAAGGAATATAACTTAAGTGATGCTGAATGAAGTTGATTTTGGTATCGAAGTAAAAGAATGAAGTGAATTAAATGAATATGAACTTGAATTATATAAAGGAGATTCAACTTTGTTTGTAAAATAAATTAGTAATTGAACTAATGAATTGAATATTAATCAATCGAATGTAATGAATTGATATAGAATAGTGGATATAAGTGTAAATTAATTTACGGCTAATTGAATGTTAAACCAAATTGAAGGTAAACAAAGTGAATATGAATGTTGAATGTAAAGTGAATAAATTCGGTTGTATTGGATACACATTGGTTGTTAGATTATTGTTAATTGATTGAATAGAAATTCATTTGCAATTGAATGAATAAAATTCAAAGCTAAAGCAATTAAATTCAAATTGGAAGTTAAGTAAATTTAAATTGAATGGAAATTGATTTGAATTGAAAGTGAACAAATGTGAATATAAATTAGTGAATGTAAACTAATTGAAAATGAATAAATGAATGTCGTTGTATATAAATTGATTGTAAACAATTACAAGTAATGTCGAAATCATATATGTTGTTTATAAACCTTGCTTAGTATTCATTTCTTTTAATATGTATGTGTTGTAGTTGTTTAAAAAGAGTAAAATGTTAATAACTTCTTATATATGTCACTTACGTGTTTATATTGAGTAAGTACAGGTACCGGGGCTACGTTAGCGGGATTTGGTTGCACAAAATGCTAAATAAATAACTACTTTGCTTAAAAATGCTAAAAAGTACGCCTACGCAATAAAAATAGGAAATATGAACTGTTTTTCTGTTTTTCGACCATGTGGGTCGATGTATATATATTTATATCTATTGTGATATTGTAAAAGCTCCTCCGTACTTAGGAGATTATGGCGAAATTTTTTGAAAATTTAAGGCGTTAAAAAATTTTCGGGAGATTTTGGGAATTTTTTTTGTGAAAACTAAGTTTTGATTTGAAGTTAAGGGTTAAACGATATAGTTGCTTTTGAAAAGATAACTATATATGGATTTGAAAATATTAGTGAAGTTTTGTAAGAGGTTTAACTATGGATTTTGGAAAAGTTAAACACTTGAGAGATTTGTAAATCAAATTTGAATGGTTTGTTTTGAAAAGTTAACGGATTTCAAAACTTTTCTTACTTGGTAATTTCGAGGACGAAATTCTTTTAAGGGGGAAGATTGTAACGACCCAGAATTTCTGTCATTTGAAATTAAGATATTTAATTAATTTTAAATATTAACAAGTAAAATTTGTAAGTCGAATAAATTATATTTCGAATATTTAGATTTAATTGGATAATTTAAATCGATAATTTAATATTTGAAATCGCGTAAATAATTGGAAATTGGGTTAAATGTGATTAAAATTGATTTATAAAGTTATATTAAATCATATTGGAGTTAGAACAATGTCTGTGAACTTTTAAAATTGAATTAAAAGTTAATTTGTGAAAATTGAATATTTTAATATTTAATCGACTAGTGAAAAATAGTCATTTTTCGAACAGTATCGGATTTCGACGAAACCAGTTTCATCGGATCCATGATGTTAAATTATTGTATGGTATCAAGTTTCGTGGCAATCTGATTTAAAGTTTGTCTGGGGCAAGCCAAAACGCATAGAAATTAGTTTAATCGATTTAATTTAAATTTGATCGTTTATTTCCGTAACTCACACAGATGATCAAATTAGCTTTCGAAACATATTCCATTGTGTCCGAAACGCGGGGTAAACCCTAGAAACGTCGGTCACCGCGTGAGATTTGGTGTTCGGGAAAATACGATGAATAGTGTTTTTGGCGAATTTTCCATAAAAGGACTTCACTATCTTCAGTTTGCAAACAAAAGCAAAACCCTAACCCTAGCCGCCGGTTTTCGTTAATGGACGAAAATTTTCCAACTTTCTTCCCTCAATCTATTCTAATCCGCTCACCTTCATCAAAAATTGTCAACTGCCATGTTGTAGAGCTCTGCGAACTCTACAAATCCAACGGCCAAGATCGCCTGAAGTGTAGCGGATCAACGACAATCCTCGCTCAAAGGTGGAGCGGTCGCGCACGATTTTCTGTGTAATGGGAGGGCCGAGCTTGGAGTTGTTGCTGCCGAACGTGAACGTGGTGATGGGTTTCGAAGCCATGGTCCCTGATCTTTGCCTCGAAGTTCGTAGTGGTGGAGGCAATTAGGGTTTTGGAGGCAAGGATGGGTTCACATACGCGATGTTGCCTGGGAGAGAAGGATCGCATGCAACGGCCATGATCTGATGTCTCAAAATGCACGGCCGATCTAATTCTAGGTTTAAAAAAAATGAAATATATTGAAATTATTATATTATAAAATTTGTATGAACTTTGAAATAATATAATTTTTTGATACGAGGTCGAAAACGCACGAAACGAATTGCCTTGGGTTCGTATGGACGAGCACTACGCTATGGAGCTAGTTTGGATTCGTTTGGAGCTAGTGATAATTTGGGTAAAATTAAACGCGTGTTTAATTTTATTCGAAACAAAACGCTACAACTGTTATCAGAAACTCAAGATGAGAACTTCTCACTCAATCGAATTATTTCGATTTAAATTTTAAATAGTTAGATTTAAAATTGCTTGATTGTGTGATTGTGTGATTGGATGATAGTTATTATCTGTTGTATTGAAATAGACCCTATACGCCGTATATTAAGCGGATGTTATTTATTAAACACATATACCGCGATAATTCCAACTTGAATGGAATTGGTATTATATATGTATTTGGAGTTGATTTCCCGCATTATATAGCGGATGAGACCCTATTGCGCCACATAATAGCGGATAATATTTTATAAATTCCATATACCGCGATATTCCGTCTTGAAGCGGAATTGGTATTGTGCTAACATCTTTGGACGTAGGGAAACAGGTTGGAGGGATCCAACTGGATTCCTCAAACATTTGAATTTGTTTCAATCTTGTGTGTTGAACTATTTATAATCTGCGTGATTATCTTTGTGATTGAAATTGTTAAAGGCTAAATTTTAGCCGAATATATTTTTGGTATCGTTAGATACCGCAAATAAGTAAAATGTGAATTTTCGAAATTTAAGCTGAAAATTTATAATTAATTTTTTTTTTGAGAATCATATAAATTTGAAGGAAGGAATTTTTAAAATGATAACATTTTATTTTTATCTTATTGAATAAAATTCCAAAATATGGTAAAAAGGCTTAATAAATGGAATTTCGATAATATTATTCAAAGGTTGAAAATTTGTTCAAAATATGGATTTTAAAGATTTGGAAAATAAAAGAATTTGTATTCTTAAAAAAAAGAAATTATTTTGAAAAGAAATAAATTTAGAAATCCATTTGGTAATTGATTTTGGTAATTGAAAATAGATCTTTGGAAAATCAATTTGGAAATTTATTTGGTATTTTGAAATGAATTTGGAATCAATTTGGAAATTGATTTGGGGTTTAGTAGAAATTGATTTCAATTTGAAATTTGAATGAAATTCACTTAGTGTTTAATTTCTTGGAAAATCAATATGGAATTTGATTTGGTGTTTTTGGAAATCAATTGAAAACTGATTTGGTGTTGAAAGTGAATAATTGAAATCGATTTGAAAAATCGTATAAAAAGTGAATATTTGGAAATGTAAATTCACAATGGAAATTTATAAGGGAAATTTGTTTTAAAAATAAACATTGATTTATTTTTAAAAGTGTGGAAATAAATTTACGGATTTGGAACATAAATTTAATAAAGCGGTAAGGATTTATTTAATTGGTTTGAATGAACCATCTTGAAATGAAAGTGTATCCCCCCTGGAAAGCCGAATAAATTTTTTGAATTGCTTTGAAAAAATATATTATTCATAGATATAAAATTTTAGTATTGGTTTTGGAAAGGATGCTTTGAAAAAAAATTTCTCTTAAATTATTTTAAATCCTTTAAGTAAAGATTTATTAAATTGTTTATAGAAATGATGATTTCTAAGATTTAATCAGTAATTGTTTTAGAAAATAGTTATTTTAATAGTTATACTCTATTTACTAATTTTATTTTGAAAAATTAGTTTGGGTTTAAGTTTATATAATGTAGGTATAATATTTTATAACTAATATTTTAAGTAAAGTGTTTAAAGAAAAATAGTTTTATTCCAAAGAGTTTTCCAAATATATTTTGGATAAGTAGCATAAGTTATTTTTAAAGTATTTGAACTCGATAGATTTCCAGTGAAAATGAATAACTATTTGTAAGTGTTTTCCACTTAAGGAAAATGATTTGAAATTTAATTTCAAAAGTTGTAAAGGTGAAAATTGATTTGATTTTTTTCAAATGGTTGAAGTGTGGAAATTATATCTTGTAAAGATATTTTTGAAAATAAATAATTTGGAAAATTATTTGAAATCAGGTGATGTTGTGAATATTGATTGATAGTTAAATTACCGACTATCAATATTGACCCTTAAATGGCTATTTGTTGTGAATTGGTTGAAATTGAATGCTACACTTATTTTTAAATTATTGCGCTCGTTATTCGGATTACCCATTCCGAATAATGATACGACGTAATAGATAGCTTTGAAGACCGGTGGTGAAGACCGGGTATTTGTGAAAACGATAGGAGGACCTATCGATTGTCTCTGCACCGTTAGCTACGGTATGGAGATTTCCTTTGTGATGGGTAATTCGATCGGGATTGTGAATACCCGGATTACAAAGGCTTCTTTTGAAGTGCCTTCGGTTCTGTTCGAACCCGGAACAGACTTGTATGGTTACGTGTCTGACATTACATTTTGAGATATAAAGCAGATTTCTTTCAAATACATTTCTGTTGGTGACGGAGAATTTATTCTCTTAGTTAACACTCTTCTCTGAGACGTACGAGCTCAGAGGTTTTGTAGTTGAAGGTTATCAGCGATATACTCCCAATTTGGTAATGTGGCATGCTGAGTGTTGCTGTGTGATGATTATTTGTTGATCATTTGTTGATCAAAGCGTGACTTTGTGAAAAAGCGTAGCTTTGTGGACGAGACTTCATCAGACCTCACACCCCAAAAATGGTCGAAACAGGAATATGCGGCAAGGTTATGAGGGTCGCTCCCTTTAGGGTTTGTCATTTCCTTCTGGAAAAGGGTGGTGTCAGGTATGGAGCCCTGATGCTTAACCTATGTGGTTGCTCCAATCTCATTTTCTGTTTGGTTGTTGCTTTGTGATCGAGGGCCCTCGGATAAAGGTCCCAAAGGACCGGGGGTGGCTTATTCGTGCAGTAGTTACCCAGTTACAGAGGTAACCCAGCCTTGTGTTGGCAAAGAGCTGGTTAAGTTCTCGGGACGTCCCGCCAGAGGCGATCCTATGTGGCAGTAGGAAGTTCCTTAGCCTGACCATTTGTTGGAAAATCCAAAGAAACAATACGAGCCTTGTACGGTTTTAGTTGTATTACCTACCATTCACTTATGGTGGCGCCCCACTGTTTGGATGGTAGCTATAGTAGGCATAGTTTGGAATGTCTATGTTGGCTAAGATTTATATTCTATTTTCGAAATCCTTTCATCACTATGCACTAATAATAATATCAAAAATGATTTATTTTGCGTAGTAAGCATCTTTGACTATCATAAGGAGAAATCTCCTCCAATTCTGCGTTTGCATTGTTTGTGTGTGGGGAGGCCTTATGGTAGTTTCATTTTCCAAAAGCATTGTGGATATTTTTCACTTCCCTTGTTGTTGTTGTTTTAAAGATAAATAACTTCTTTAGTTCTCACACCAGTCCTATGGCCGACCTGGAGTTTATTGTTCCCTTCCTAAACTCTGGATGGCCAAAATTTTCCACACGGGCAGCCTAGAGTCAGGTTATCAGGTCATTCTGGATTCAGGAGTGCTATGGATGTTAGGTGGCGAGCTAGATGGCGAGACGTATTACTTGTATATGATATTATCTTTCCGCTGTATAATTTCACTTGTAAGGACATGTTTGTATAACTGTCCATTATTATGTTGTGTTGTATATTGTTGTTGTACACTCTGATGATGATGTAATGTAATAACCGAAATAGTTCTTTGATTTAAAGATTATTCATTTATCTATTATATGTTGTACCACTGCGATATGTGAGACTCTAATATTGTTCTGTTGTTCTTCTTTCATTCTATTTTCTTCTTCTACCTTTTTCTTCTTCTTCTACCTTTTTCTCCTTCTTAAACCCTAAGGGTTCGGTTTTCCGGCATTCGATTGTTCGGCATTTGATACAGTGGGCGTATTGATGTCGAATTTCGGAAGTCGAAGAATCGGGCCTTTACATCAAATCTAAAACCTGAATTCCTTTCTCTGTTCAAATTAATATCATGTAAAATCTCCTCAAGTTCAAATCTGCAAAATTTGTTTCCCTGTAAATTTTTTTCCCAAACCTTTCATTTATTCTTCAAATTCAAACATAATCCAGAAATGAATTTGAGACCCTGTAACTTATTTTCCAAACCTTTTGTTATCAAGCCTGGAACATTTTCAAAAGCCTATAAACACTCCTCAAACATCAATCTCTGTTTACAAATCCAGTATGTAAACATCTTTCATGTGCATGCAAGTACTCCAGTTTTTAAATCACAGCCATTTCAAAAATTCAAGCATTTGCATGTTTTCAAAAGGGCAAACCTGAAGTAATTCAATTTAAAGAAAATCATAGAAATGAAGTTTTTCTATTTCAAAAAGCTTCAGTTTCAAGTTCAAATGTTTTGGCAAGTTTCCATCTTTATCATCAAGTTCAAGTTCTTTGCATTTCTTTAGAAGGTGAGTAAACTTTTTAATTAAAAGTTAAGTAGACAAATAGAGTTGCTTTGAGATTCTATAGTGAAAATGCTCTGCATATTTATATATATAAGTGTAGTGCTTTTGTTTAATTGGTTGTGTTCAGAAGTGTGCATGTCTGTGTTACATTATTCCCCTGTTCTCTTTTCAGGATTATCAAGTTTAAACGAAATTTCATGCTGCACTTACTCTGATTTCATATAGGATTTGGTTATCAAGCATTAAATGTTTGTTTAAGCTGAGATTCAATATTAAAAATGAATTTAAGTAGAAATATTTAGCAACTCATCTGGGAAGTAGAATTCAGCAAAAATTCTTATAAACATGATAAATCCAGTTACTTTAATTCACTGTTTCAAATTTATGACTTGAATCCATTTTAGAAGTTAGGATTTTTAAAATTAACATTACAATTTTAAATAAGGGAATGAATGTGAATTTGGGATTTGTCTGGAAATGGGTTTTTGGGCAAGTTCTGGTGGTCAGAACATTTAGGGTGGTCGGCGTTTCTACTGGAGATGGAGGAAGGGTCAGAGTTGTTGGGAAAAATGGTGGAAATGCTGAATGATCACCGTAGTGACGGTGGTAAGGTGATTTGGATTTCTAAACCTAGTTTTGGATGTGGTTAGATGGGTGATCGTTCCTTCACCTCTGGACGATCGAGTGGGTCGTGGTTGAAGGATGTGGTTGCGTAGGTGTTCGGCAAGGTATGGACGAAGTGGTTCATCCTCCGGTGGTCAGAGGCGTTTGGGCGAGGTGTTTTTCTGGCAGTAGTTTGAAGTTCCTGTTTCAACAGGATACTTGGTTTTGGAATTATGGGTTGAGATAGCGTGTTGATGATTTTGAAAGGTTGCTGGAGCAATCGTGGGTGTGTAGAAGTTTCTAGTGATGGTCGGAGGATCATCGAAGGTGGTGTAGGTTGCGCGGTGGCTGGTTGTGTCAGTGATTGTTTTAGTTTGTGGAATGGAAATTGACTCGGTGAAGGACTCGGGTAGAAGTTGTTTTGGCTCGAGTAACTCCTAGGGTCGTACGCAAGAATGTAAGTAAAACTGTTATGTTTTAACTGTTTCCAGATTTTGTTTTAACTCAATTTTTAAAATTTTCAAGTCAAATTATTTTTAAGAAAAGATGATGTACTTGTTTTTGGTTCATGTACACATGGGTTGAACCCAAATTGAAATGTTTAACTAGATTTTTAATTTAAAATAAAGTAAGTTGTAAATTTTAAATAATTAAGCTAAATTAATTTCTAGAAATTCATTTCTTTGAATTGATTTGTTTATGTAAATGAATTTGTATGAATGGTTTTAAATGTTTTAAGTTAAAACCTTAATGTTATTTTCAAACTTATTTTGAAATATAAAAGGAAATTTATAAGGAAATGTTTTATTGAATTAGTTGATGAATAATGATTTATAAATTAACAATTATAGTTTTCAAGTAATTTATTAACTTGAAACTAAGGATTGTTAATTAATAATTAATGGTAAGTAATTGATGATTACTTTACATTTTAAACTAATTAATGACTTAAGTTAAGTAAAGTTTTCAAGGTTAATTAAAGATAATGTTTTATCTTAAGGATAATTAAGTTTTAATGAATTGTAATTAATTAGTTAATTAAGGAATTTTAAGTTCAATTAATTAATTTAATTAATTATTTAAAAAGGGTTAATTAAGTAATTAATTAAGGATAATTATTAATTTAATTAACCAATAATTATGATGATTTAATTAATGACTAATGATTAATTAAATTGAAATTATTTATTAATTAAGTAATTAAGGGTTAATTAAACTAGTTATTAAGTGATAATTGGGTTTTCTTGATTAATAATTAAAATTTTATTAATCTATAGTGCAAGTTATTAAGAATTAATTAACTATTATTAAAGGTTAATTAATTGTAATTAAGGATTGATTTAATTATAATTAAGGATTAATTAATTTGTAATTAAGGTTGTTAATTAATAATTATGTTTTATTAAGTAATGATTAAGGTTAATTACTTAGTTAATTAAGGTTAATTAATTATAAAAGTAATTAGTGATTAATTACTTTGTATTAAAGGATTGATTAATAATTAACATTTATTAATTAATAGTTGAAGGATAATTAATTTGTAATTAATGATTAATTTGTTTAAAGAGTAATTAAGGGATGAATTACTCGATTATGATTTATGAGGTGAATGTGATCAAGTTAAGTTAATTAATTTGCTAATTAATTAAAGATACTCACATGATAAATGATTAAGTATGCTTACTTAATGAATTTTGATAAAAGTAATTACTTAAGGTAAGTAATTGATGAATAAATTACAGGAGGTAATTGAGATAAGGGAAATTACTTATTGGGAAGTAATTTTAAATGGATAATTACTTGGTAAAGTAATTAAGGATTTATTACTTGGTGTAATAAATCAAAGGATTTAAAAAGGTAATTTAAAGTAATTAAGTGTAATTTATTACTGTTTATAATTATTAAAGTTAATTTAATTAATTCAAGCATGAATAATTAATGTAATTAATTAAGAATTAATGAAATCAATTATAATTAATTAATTAAGGTTCATTAATTAATATGATTAATGGTAATAATTAAGGATTAATTACTTAATTAAGAGATAATTAATCAAGGTTGATTAACTAAGATGATGATTAATTAATTGGTTTAATTAATGGATAGGTAAGCAAGATTTATTGTGATGAAGGTAATTAATTTAATTAATTTTAAATTAATTAAGAAATGAAGCAATTAATTTAATTCATTTTAAATTAATTATAAATGGTGCGATTTATAGATCATTGCTTATGGATGGATGATTTATATTGAATGGCTTGATTGTTTGATATCTCTGATGAGATATGTGTGATATATGATATGGATGCTTGGTTGCATTGAGATGATAGTATAAGTTATCTATTTGTGATAATAACATGAATTATATGTTGTGATGATAATCTATTGTGATATTGTGAATTATCTATCTGTGTGTATATAGATAGTTGAATTGAATTGTTTAACCTTAAACAACTTGGACCTAAAAGATATGTTTTGGATTTCGATGAGACCGGGATCGGGTTTCCATATTCGGATATCCGGAAACCACATCGATCCAAATTAATGATAGGTCATGAATCTCAAGTGAAGATGAAGATTCAGAGTGCAAGGGTTATTCTCGTTAACTCTGAGGGTGATTCCAAAATGAGTGTAACGAGATAATGCCTTCGGTTTTGTTCAAACCCGGAACGAACTTATATGGATTGAATGCTTTCAGAAAATCGTCAGGTGGACGATGAGCATTCTAAGTGATGTGTTCACTAAAGGTAATCGTAGCCTCAAGCCTCATCAACCGTGAATGGCTAAAACAGGGGAGGTGCAACAAGGTTAAGTGGGTCATGCCCAAGTAGGACGAGATTTTCCCCTGTCTAGAGGTCCTTTTTTATTCGGCTTTGTGGCCAGTTGCTAGCTACAACCGCGGGGTTGTCTTGTTCGGAACTATTCAGTAAGGAATGTTTCCGGCCTTGTGTTGCAGGGGATTGGGAGTGATCCTCGATACGGTGATCTAGGCCACGTACTATGATGGACGGTACCCCGGTATCCCTGCCATTGTATGGAATCCAAAATCCAATAAGTGTCGTCAGATTTGATTGTATTACCCACTTTTATGGCTAGTAGCTGGAATTCAATAAATGTGTAACAACCCGCATATTTATTGATTTTTATATTTAAATATTTTATTTAAATATTTTATCGTTAATCGGATTTTGGTCCGAAGCTACTTTTTGCAAACGGTCAAATTAGGACTCGAGACCACTTCCATTGAGTTCGAAACGTCGTTTGCAATCTTCTAAGTATAAACATTGATATGTTTGGGGTTAGTGGAATTTCACCACTTTTTCACTCGAGCCTTTGGTTTGGACTTTTAGCCCATTAGGCCCAAGTTCCACCCCCCTTCTTCTTCATTGCTTCATTTCATTTCCTAACACTAAAGCTTCAACAAAAATGGTGAATGGAATGAGAAATTAAAACTCCAAAGTCTTTGTTTTATTGCAACTCCAACATTCAACTCCAAATTCAAGAAGAAGACATCGGATTCAAGCTTGTGGTTGCTTCTCCATTTGCCTTCAAGCTTTGTTCTTCATTTTCATTGGGTTTTGGAGCAAAGATGAGATTTTTATCTCACAATTCTAGTCTATAACTATATTGGACTGTTGGGAATGATTCCCTATCACTTTTGCATGCACATTTGCATTTGGTTTGAATCGAATTGGCGAAAAACTCCAATTTTTAGTGTTTTTGGTGAAATTCTGCACTTAGGTCGTTCTGCCTATGCTAGGTCGTTCGCGTGGAAAAGTCTCGGCCTCAAAATAGCTCGTTTCCGACCTTAAAATGGCCTACAACGTTAGGTCGCTCGGCACTCGGAATTAGGTCGTAGGTCGTATGGCTCTTAGGTCGTAGGTCGCGGGCTTTTAGGTCGTTAGGTCGCAAACACTTAGGTCGTTTCTGGCCTTAAATCCCCTATACCGCCTTAGGTCGCTCGCTCTGGCTCCTTAGGTCGTAAGTCGTGGGCCTTTAGGTCGTAGATCGTCAGGCCGTTAGGCCTTAACTTGTGTGGCCTTGGTTCTTTAAGTCGCTCGGCCTTGCCTTCCATTTTAAGGTCGCATGACCTTCTAACCCGCTAGGTCGTTGGACCTATAACCCTTAGGTCGTTAGGCCGTTAACCCACTAGGTCGTATGACCTATAACTTGTTAGGTCGCTCGACCGTTTACTCCGTTAGGTCGTATGACCTTGTTCCACTAAGTCGCTCGACCCTTAGGTCGTAACACTTTAGGTCGCACGCCTTTCACACCATTAAGTCGCGAGTTTAATTAGGTCGCTTGGCCTTAAAACATTAGGTCGCTTGACCTGTGCTATTGTTAGGTCGCGAGTTCCTTAGGTCGCTCGTCTCCCTTAGGTCGCTTGACCTGTGCTATTGTTAGGTCACGAGTTCCTTAGGTCGCTCGTCTCCCTTAGGTCGCTTACCTGGTTGAGTCGCACCTCACCTTAGCTCGGCCATGATTAGGTCGCGAGTTTCCTTAGGGTCGCTTAATCCTTTAGGTCGTGACTCTTTAGGTCGAAACCCTTTAAGTCGCTCGATCCTATCCTTCCTTTGGTCTTCACTAGGTCGTACCGTTTTGGTCGGGGCGCTGCCCCGCACTCCGCCGGGGGCGCTGCCCCCTGGACCCCCGCGACCTGACCGGGCAGGTCGAACCCCGTAAGCCGTGGCGTTGCCCCCGCACCCCACATTGGGGGGTTGCCACCCCCCTGGACCCCCCCTCCGTAGGGGATCTTATCTGAAAAATATTCAACAGAACTTGCTGAGCTGATTTCCTTGGATTTTTATCACATCTTCGAATGTGACCTTTGCGATTGATTGTTTCTACAATCGCTTCTGTGATTTGTCACTTTAAAATATAAAGGTTTCAAAACTAGTAGTAAATATCAAAACTCTTCCAACAAAATGATTTCAACTCTATTTTTAATAACAAAGCTCTTTTCTTAAACCGTTTTCCAATCTATTAGTATATACAAGCCTTTACCTCACTCGGATGAGAAATCTAATTAAACGACTTAGTAAAACAATTGGTATGAAACGCTTGCGTTCACTTCGTCGGTTAATTCTTGGACTTGTTCGATTGAACCTCTTGTGACAATTTTATTAGTGAAGATTTACAGTTTGTTCGTAAATATTTAAGTTAAGCAAGTGGTTATGGGACATGAAGCTAAACTTCTATATTTACTAGCTTAGTGTAATTGACACTTCTCGTTGATCTTGATGATCGCTTTATGAATTAGACTAGCAATTGCGCGATGTCTCTTTCATTGCAAGGTTAGACTAGACACCACTTGTGTGATTCCATTCACACATACCTTTCTGCTTTTTGGTTAATCTTGACCTCAATCTGTGTGATTCTACTCACACATGTGGGGTAGCTCCCCATGGTCTTCGGACCGTCATGTGATAGGCCTCTTTCCCTTTTTATGATTTCTGGATTTCTTGTGTTGATTTCTGGAATTTATCTCTTTGACTTGTCATGAGTACAAGTTTAGGGTATGATGCCCTCTTTGGATCTTTGAGAAGATTCTTGTGATATTGATTTATCTCTTATCGGTTGATCTCCTGTTGATCATTAATTGCATACTTATAGTAGTATGTCAGTATGGATATTTTATGATTATGCCATATCTTTTATTTTATATCATGTCATCTGATATTTATAGCTAGACTGATCCGTTTATTATTTTCTTATAAATAATACTCGGGTCAGACCGAGATGTTACAGGTGCTACTGCTTGACTCCTCCCCCAGTGATTCACTACTCAGACTTTTGGCTACTTGTTTAGATTAGCAGCTTTTGTTGTTTACACTTGAGATATAGACTCATAGTTGTATTCTTTTGTATAGCACGCGTTGCTATTCTTTTGTATGATCGTGGATCTTTTTAGACCACTACTCTGATGTACACTTTTATGTGATATATATTCATATCTCTTTCCGCCTTTGTGATCTGGATATCTATGATTGATTCGCATGTTATGCTTACTTCTATATTTGTTTCTGAAGATTATTTTATAGCCACCGTGTGATAAGAAATTACATGGATGGTCGCTCCTCAACAGCCTTATTCTCCGCGCTAGTTGACAGCACTACACCGTAGTGTTCTTAGCTAGCGTGGGTATAGAGGTGGGGCGTCACAAAATGTAACAATTTCGGCTATTTCATATTTATTTGAAAACCCTAGACCGATTATAATATCACCGGATTTCCTATCAAATGTTTTGATTAGCGTAAGGTAAAAACTTTTCCATGTTTATGTGTGGGAAGTCTTACGTGATACCTTTTCTAAAGTTAAGCAACTTTAACCGTTTACTCATACCAGACCCATGTCTGACCCGGATTTTATTTTGTTTTTCTTGAACTCTTGGGTACTCAAATTTTTACGAGTAGCCAGGGGAATTCAGGTTGGCTTGACGAATTATGGAGGAGCAATGGAGCAGGAGGCTTCTGCGTATAGATATGTAGTATTCCGCTGTGTGTTCTTTGAGTCGTGGGTCTGTATTGTATATATTGAGTTGTATAACTAGATAGGTGTTTATAACTGTCTAGTATGTGTTGTTTTAGCTGTGTATCTCTGATGTATATGATACTATGTAATATATTATGTGATTAATATAATTTATTCGTTCCGCTATTTAGATTCTGATGTTGTTTCTTTCTTTCTTCTCTGTCTTTTCTCTTTTCTATCCCTTTCTTTCTTAAAAATGATGCGTCTTTCTGTGGTGAGAAAGTCGGATCGTTTCATGCTTCCTCAGATTAGATACGTGAAAAAAATTGTGAATTATAGCCATCTGGACTGGCAATTCAATCCTGTAGGCCAAAGCACCAATTCTCTCGAGCACTCGGAATGGTCCAATATATCATGGGGCAAGCTTTCCCATCTTTCCAAATCTGATCGCTCCTTTTATCGGGGAAACCTTGACAAAAACCAAATCTCCGACTTCGAGTTCCAATTGCCTTCTTCTCTTGTACACATAACTCTTCCAACGATCCCAGGTTTCTTTCATTCTCTTCTTGATCAGCTCCACCTTTGCAGATGCCTCTTGAATCAAATTAGGACCAAGAACAAGACAATCTCCAAATTCTACCCAACAGGACGGTGATCTACAAGGTCTTCCATACAAAGCTTCATAGATTGCCATCTTAATACTTGCCTGATAACTATTATTGTACGAGAATTCCACTAAACGTAATGGTCCTCCCAAGATCTGCCGAAATCCAGAACACAAGCCCTCAACATATCCTCAAGAATACGATTCAGCCTTTCTTTTTGTTCGTCGGTATGGGGATAATAGGCTCTAATTAAACTCAATATTGTACCCCAGAGCTGTCTGTAGAGCTTCCCAAAATCTGCTGGTAAAGAATGGGTCATGGTCATTTACTATGCTGACGGGAACTCCATGCAACCAGATGATCTCCTTCAAGAAAATCTCCACTAAAAATGATGTAGTTCTTGTTGCCTTACTTGGGATAAAGTAGGCGCTCTTGGTCAACCAGTCTACGATTACCCATACCCCCTCATTTCCTTTTTTAGCCCTTGGCAACCCGTCAACGAAATCCATCGATATTATTTTCCACTTCCACTTTAGGACTTCCGGAGGCTTCAACAATCTTGCGGTCTTCTGTTGATCACCCTTTACCTGTTGACAGATCGCACATTCATTGATGAAAGTAGCAACATCCTTCTTCTTATTCGGCCATCAGAAAACTCTCTTCATATCCTTATACATCTTCGTGATCCTCGGATGGATACTCAGCCTGGAGCGATGACTTTTTGACAAAACTTTTTGCCTCAGATCCTTGATTTTTGGAACAAAAATTCTCCTATTGATCCTTAAAGTTTCCTGGTCATCAATCTCAAAATTGGTGCATTGCCCATTCTTGACTTTCCTAATGATGTTTATGCTCCTCTTCAGACTTAGAGTAGACGAGAATGTCGTCGATGAACACGAGCACGAAATTTTCAGCACATCCCCAAAAACTCGATTCATCATATCCACAAAATAGACTGGAGCGTTGTTTAGCCCAAAAGGCATAACCAGCCACTCATAAAAACAATTGAGTCCTTTAAACGTAGTCAAGGGTATATTGTCTTCAGCTACCCTTAGTTGGTGAAATCCCAAAGCTAGATCCAACTGAGAGAAAAACAGAAGCCCAATGGAGTTGATTAAAAAGATCGTTTATACGTGGCAAGGGATACTTATTCCTAATAGTTACCTTATTCAACTCCCGATAATCTACACAGAATCTTAATGACCTATCTGACTTGGTCACAAAGACTAGAGCAGAACCCCAACTAGAATAACTAGGCTGGATCAAACCTCTCTCTAAGAAATCTTGAGTCTGCCTGACCAACTCTTCTCTCTCTCGGTGCCATCCATCTACTTGGTTGAACAACAGGTATTGCTCTCGGAACCAAGTCAATCCAAAACTCTATCTCCCAATGCGGGACAAACCTTTGACTTCTTCGAAGACATCTGGAAAATTTATGACCACCTCGATGGATTCTACGTCTTTTGGAGATGCCTCGATTCCACGCAAAAGACTACTCAAGTGAACTCAGAATTATCGCAAGTCATTTTTGCAATCCTTCCCAACTAAGTTTTCAATGACACAATTCCCTCTTCACAAATCAAAACATTCTTATGCTTTTCTAACCAATCCATTCCCAGAATAAGGTCAAATCCCTTAAAATCCAATACAAATAGGTCGCAAGAGAAACTGTAACAATCCCATTTTTAAGCCAAATTTAATTTAGTAATTAATGTAATTTTTTTTGATTAATTTGTGAGTAAACTAGAAATTTTCTAAAAAAAAATGAGATATAGGTTGTTTATGTTGATTATAAATAGAATTTTGATTTAAAATTAAAAAAAGAAAATTCAAATCAAATTAGATTTAAAACTCTATATTTTGAAACTAATAAAAATTTGTTTTCTAATTATAATATAACGTGTGTGTGTATTAAGGAAGTTATATTTTGAATTTAATATAATAATATTTTTCGAAAGCTATTTAAAAGTTAAATTCTATATTTAAAAAAAAATTATATATAATATATATGTGTTTATTTATTAATGCATGATTAGATTTTAAAATCATTTTATTTAAAAGTTATATAAGTATGAATAATAGAAAATAAACTAATATAAATAAATATATACATATATATAACTAAATAATAAATATAATATAAAATTATATAAAAAACATTTAATACATGCATGTTTACAAGTGTAGGTGTTTTAAACATACATTAAACAAGTGTTAAGTAATTCCACATGCAAAATACAAGCTTTTACTTAATTTCAACATGAAATATAAGTGTTAAGTTAATTTTATCATGTAATAACAAGTGTCCACTTTTATTTATCTTTCATTTTTAAAAATAACAATGAGAACAAGGCTATATGCATACATGTACTTCTACTCTTGCTAACTTTTTTTCGTATTTCAAAAACAAACATGAGAAAATCTATAAAGAAAACAAATCAAAGTAAACAAAATCTGTTCAAATCCAAACCTTGAAAATAGTTCAAAGACCAAAACAAAAAGCAATGCAACAACCTCTTCAAAATCAAACCTGATCAAAAACAAAGCAAAGCAACAACTTCTTTTCAAACATCATCATCATCAGAAAGGAAGTTAATGATCAGATCATCAACAATCAAGCAACTAATCAAGTGCAGATCAAAATCAAAACCCGTTTCAAAGTTTTCAAGATCCAAGACTGAAGCAACTAAACAAATTAGTAGATCATTTTCCAGATTTTCAAAGTTTCAAAGATCATTTCAAAATTGAGCTAAAGCAAAGCAAATTCGATGTTCAAACTAAAACGTAAAGTAGATTCAAGTCAACAATCAAGTTTAGTTCTAGGTTTCTCAAAAACCCGCTCTCTGTTAATCATCATACAAGTGAGTAAACTGACTTTAATTTAATTATAATTTGATGTTTGTGAAAGTGAAGCTGTGAAAAATGTTTGAATTTATGAAAATATGTTTATATATATATATATATATATATATCTATCTATGCATGTCTGTTGTAGAGGCATATATCCCTCTGTTCTAGTCTACAGGTTTTAAACCAGATCAAAATTCTATACCTTTCCCCCTAATCTTCTATAGTTGGTGATATTTCAAAAAAATGTGTTTAGAATGACTTGATCTTAATTTTAAACATACTTTAAAGTATAAATAACAAGAGGAGTTTCTAGGAAGTCGGAATTATAGTAGAAAGATAATATATCGGGTAAATTGACTTTGTTAATTTCTATTTTCACTTATGAAATCAAATATAGATATGAAAACTATGGTTTTTAAGATAAATATCAAGATTTTTAAATTTGTAAATCATGAGAATTTGAGAGTTGAACAGAATCGAGAATTGGTCGATTTTCGGCGACCGCAAGGCTCGATGACTTCGGGGTTATGACCAGAGGTGGGTTGATGATCTAGGGACAAGGGAAAAATGGTGGGAAAAATTTCGGAGCGGCGAGGAAGCGGTGCGTCATTGATGTAGGGTTTTGGAGTTCTATTTGGTCGAGGTTGGTTTTGGGGGAAATGCGGTGTCGAGGCGGCATCGGAGTGGCTCGGTGGAGGAGGAATAGGAAGCAGGATGTCAAATGATGCTGGTGGTGATAAGGTGAGGTTTCAGATGGCCTGTGGCAGCAGTATGAGATGGTTTTTGGCGAACGAGTTTTGGTACCTAATGTGCTTGATGTTCTCGATTTCGATTCAGGTGATCGACAGGGATTCTGGGTAGTCGCTTAGGTAGAGAGGTCGACATTGACTTGTTGGAGTTGGCATAATTGGTTAGAGCATCAGAAATCACATGTACACATGCGTGCATATCTGGTGGTAGCTGAGAAGAAAATGGATTGGATAAGAAGGATATTACCTCGGGTTTGTTTTCGGGAAGTTTGGGTTGTGGCTCGAGTAATGTGTCGGGTTGGGCTCGTAAGTGTTCAATCTGCTGTAACAATTTAAAATTTAGAATAGAAAAAGGAAAAAAAGAAAAAGAGGAGGAAGAAGAAGATTTCTCGGGTGTGTCATCGGGGTTGGCTCGGAAGTTTCGTAGTTTGACTTGGGTTAGTCCTTGGTAATGCTAGGATACTTACAATTTTTTTAATTTAAAAAAAATCAAGTTTTAATTAAACAATTTCTTACCCCACTTCTTTTAAATGATAAATGTTTTATTTAATTTAGTAATTTGTCAAAAAATTAAAATAAATTATTTTAAATTATTAAGTTTAAGGTATTCTATTTTATACCTATTATTTTGAATTTATTCTTAAGTTTATTTAAATAAATTTAGATGATATAATTAAGTAGTTAATTAAAAGATGAAGTTTTTTTAATTAACTTAAGAGTTTTAAGTTAATTCATGTGTTAGAAATAAATTTAATTTTCATGGTTATTTAATAAGATTTAAATGATGATTAAGTAATCAATTAAGATAAATTATTTATCTTTTAATTTATTTAGGGTCTTGATTAATTAAAGGATCATTTATTAATTAATTATAGGGTAATTAATTAATGTACTTAATCAAAGAATAATTAATTAATTAATTAATTAATGTGAGTAATTAAAGGATAGTTGCTTAATGAAATTAATTAAAAGATGATTTATTAATGTGAGTAATTAAAGGATGATTACGTAAAGGATAATTACTTGATGTAATTAATTGGTGATTAATTAATGTAAGTGATTAAGGGATAATTAATTACTTAAAAGATAATTACTTAATGTAAGTAATTAGAGGATAGTTAAATAATTAAAGGTTAATTATTTAATTATTTAATAATTAAAGGTTAATTAATTGATTAGTTAAAGGTTAATTAATTTATGATTAAAGGATAACTGATTAATGATTAAAGGTTAACTAATTAAGTGATTAAAGGATGATTACTTAGTAATTAAAGGGTTAATTTGTTAATGTAATTAATTAAGGGTTAATTAATTAATGTAATTAACTTAAGGTTAATTAATTTATATGGTTAACTAAGGGATAATCAATCAATGTAAGGAATTGAGGATAATTACTCAAGATGGATAATTAAGCAGGGTTAGGTAATTAATTCATGGGTAATTAATTTAATTAGAGTTAATTAAATTAATTATAATCAGGCGATTAATTAATCTTGCTTATGGATGTTTGGATTATATTGAATGCCTTGGATTGCTTGATATCTCTAATATGTGATGTTCTATGATACGAATTGCTTTGGATTGAGCTGTGTTAAATATAAGTTATTTATCTGTAGTATATTGCTATGTGAATGTGAACTTCTAAATTGAATTATAATTGTTTACTTAAATAACTTGGCCTTTAAAATGGCATTTGAATTTCGATGTGACCGTGGGTCGGATTCCAAATGGTTATCCGAAAACCACATCGAATCTTAAAAGTGATCTTTTGATTAAAAATGGGAATTTGTTGTGACTATATCCACATGTTTTTAAAATAAGCGATCATTATTCGGTTAAGCCGGGAGAGGATATTATGTCATAAAACCCATTTCGAATAATGATACGATGGAGTAGGATAGCATTTGAAGACGGTGGTTGAAGACTGGGCATTTACAAAAACAAAAGGATTACTTGTCGAATGTCTCTGCACCATGTGGCCCCGAAATAGAGATTTAGATTACCCTATGTGATGGGTAATCAGGATGTGATTAGGGAATATCCGGATTTGCAAGGGCTTTTTTCTTAATTGGGCGAAGTTCCTTCGGTTCCATTCAGACGCAGGATGGACATGTATGGATGTATGCCTGACGTTACACTTTGAGATATAAATCTAGTTTCTATCAAATACATTTCTGTTTGGTGGTGGAGAATTTATTCTCTTAGCTTAACACCCTTCTCTAAGACTTACGAGCTCAGAGGTCATGTAGTTGATGGCTACTAGTGATATATTCCGAATTTGGTAATGTGGCATGCTAAGTGCTGATCATTGGTTGGTCGAAGCATGGCTTCTGTGAAAAGCGTAGCTTTATGAGACGAGACTTCATCGAACCTTACACCCAGGAAATGGTCGAAACAGGAAGGATGCGGCAATGTTATGGGGTTCACCCCCCTTAAGGTATGTGCATTTCCTTTTGGAAAAAAAGTGGTATCATGGTATGGAGCCCGAATATTTAACTTATGTGGTTTTTGCAATGTGTTGTTGGCACCTCGGTAAAGGTCGGTGACGACCAGGGGATGGCATACTCGTGACAGTTAGTTACCTAGTTATAGAGGTTACCCGGCCTTATGTTGGAATTTATCCGGTTAGATTCTCGGGGTTTCCCTCCAGAGGCGTACCCATTGGGAAAGGAAGTTCCTTAGCCTTGACCATTTGTTGGAAATACAATCACCTAATACGAGCCCTGTAAGGTTTTGGTTGTAGAACCTGCCATCTAACATAATAGCTATATAAAACACAGTATAATGCTATGTATGCTGGCTAAGGTTAATATTATACTATAATAATATCAAAAGGATTTTCGCGTATCAAGCATGTTCGGCTACTATAAGGAGAAACCTCCCCCAAGTGTGCGATTGCATTGTGTGTGTGTCAGGAGACCTTATGGTAGTTTCATTTCCAAAAAGCGTAACAGATTTCTTTGTATTTCTTTTGTTTAAACAACTATTTTTGTTTGCTCATACCAGTCCCATGGCTGACCTAGATTTTATTGTTCCCTTTCTAAATGTAACGACCCAGGATTTTTAATAATTACAATTTGAATATTTAATTAATTTTAAATATTTATAAGTGAATATTATGTTGTGAATTGTTTATATAAAATTCGTTAAAATTTCAAAAATTGATATCTTTTTCATAAGAGGTCGAAAACGCGCGAAACCAGTTGCGTTGGAATCGTATGGACGAGCACTACGCGATGGAGTTGGATTGGAGTCGTTTGGAGTTAGTGAGAATTTTGGGTAAAATTAAACGTCCGTTTAATTTTATTCGAAATAAATCGCTAAAACGGAATTTAAAATCAAGGTGAGAACTTCTCACTCAATCGAATCAGTGTCGATTTTATTTTAAATAGTTAGATTTAAAATATTTGAATGCATGTTTGAATGATGATTGTTATCTATTGATTGTTAAAATAGACATTATACGCCGTTAGTAAGCGGATGTTATTTATTAAAAACATATACCGCGAATATTTCATAAACAGTGAAATTGGTATTATATATAATAGCAATACATATATATTGGCATATGTATATATTGGAGTTATTGATTTCCCGCATTTGTGTAGCGGATGAGACCCTATTGCGCCGTCTATTAAGCGGATAATATTTTAAATCCCATATACCGCGATAATTTCGTACTGGAGCGAAATTGGTATTGTGCTAATGTTTGTGGATGCAGGAAAACAGGTTGGAGGGATCCAACTGGATTCCTCAACAGTTTTTATTTGACTTCCGATATTTTGATATTTGATGGATTAACATATCGATATATGATATCGTTGTTGTCGTGATTGACTATTTGGTATGTAGCATCATTGGACCAAATTTTGGAATTTTAAAATGATTTTCAAAGTGATTTTTGAAAAGTATACGTTATAAAATATTTTGGAATTTGATCCATTTTAAATAAATAAACGTCAAAATTTTAATGTTATAAAAATTATTAAATTTTGAGAAATATAGTAAAAGGCTGATTTTTGAAAATATGGGTTATTAACTTTATAAAAAGAGTTTAATCGGGATTTTTGAATTTATTATAAAAAGTTGAAATATAGGATTTATAAAATTTGATTATTATATAAATCAAAATGGTGAAATAATAAAGGAGATTAAAGAAGTTTTAAAGAATAATATAAATTGATTTATATTAAGAGATTTATAAATGGATATTTATAAATTGAAATATAGACATTATAAAACGAGTTTTTATAAGTGTTTGAATGAGGTGTAAATGAATTTCATAAATGTATGAAATTTATAGAATTATAAATGGAGAAGTTATAAATGAGATTTATAAATAGTAAGATTTATAAATTTGTGAAGTTATTAAAAGAATAGTTTTGAATAAATCATTGAATCTTATAAGTTATAAGATTTATAATTATGAAGTTTAAAAGAATGATTTTGTAAAATAATAGTTTTATAAATATTTAACTTATAATATGAACCTTTAGTTTATAATTGAGTTATAAATCGAATAGGTTAATAAAGAAAATTTATAAAAGGAAGTTGTTATAAAATAATTAGAAATGGGATTTATAAACGTTGTTTTATAAATTCGCAAATGACTTATTTTGATAAGTAAATTGTTGAAACCTATAAATGAAGTTATATTCACGTTGTTGACAGTGAATAACCCTTAGAAATAAAATGAATGGAAATGATGATATTTGTTAACGTAGTATATTCACGTTTTTGAATAGTGAATAGTATGTTAAAGAGATTGTTTAGAATGTGATATTTTGAACTGAATTAAAACGATCTAACGATGTTTTAAAAGGTGTTAAGATTCGAAACCATAGATTTCAACATTTATTGTTGAAATAGACGTTTTCGAGAAATAAAAGGAAATGGTGGACTATAACAGTGTTGTTATAGTAAATGATTTCCGAAAGGAAATGTTTTGTATAGTATTGGGATTTATATATCTATCTTAATTTCGAATCCCTATACTAGTGATTTTGGGACGTCGTAACGATGTTTTTTGCAACATTCGTTTTGGCCCAAATAAATATGTTAAGAGAATGATTTCCTTAAAGAATGAAATATATACTTAATTTCGATTTAAGTATATTGAATATTTTCTAAGTGTTGAAAATAAATAAAATTTGTGAATTACTTATGAATAAGTAAGTATGGAAATGTTTTCCAATATAAAGTGAATATTTTGAGAATTTATCTTTTTGAGGATAAATTGAAATGAATAATTGAAATCGTATATGCATGGATATTTTGAAATATAAATTCACTATTGAATTTATAAAATAAAAAGGAAAATTTGTTTAAAAATAAATATTGATTTATTTTTGAAGTGTGAAATTATATATCTAGTAAAGATATTTTTGAAAGAATAAATAATATGGAAAATTATTTGGAATCTGGTGATGTTGTGCATATTCATTGATAGTTCAATAACCGACTATCAATATTTTCCTTTGAATGGGTATTTGATGTGATTTGTTTGAATTTGAATGCCACGCTTATTTTTGAATAAGCGCTCACTATTCGGGTTAACCGGGAAAGGACCATGGGGTCGTATAACCCATTCCGAATATGTGATACGTCGTTATGAATTGCATTTGAAGATCGGTGTTGAAGACCCGGTATTTGCGAGAGCGATAGGATGACCTGTCGATTGACTCTGCACCGAGTTGCTCCGGTATAGAGTTCTCCATATGTGATGGTGAATCCGATCAGGATTATGAATATCCGGATTGCAAGGACTTCTTTGTAAGTGCCTTCGGTTTTGTTCGAGCCCGGAACAGACTTGTATAGATTGTATGTCTGACATTACAAATTGAGATATAAAGCCGATTTCATTCAAATATATTTCTGTTGGTGGCGGAGAATTTATTCTTTTAGCTTAACACCCTTCTCTGAGACGTACGAGCTCAGAGGTTATGTAGTTGAAGGTTATCAGCGATATATTCCCAATTTGGTAATGTGACATGCTGAGTGTTGCTGTAAATGATCATTGTGTTGATTATTTGTGATAGGATCGTTTTTTTGATCGTCTATCTTTGTGATCATTTCTATGATCATTTGTTGACCCAAAGCATGGCTTTTGTATAAAGTATGTTTTTGTGGACGTGACTTCGTCGAGCCTCACACCCCGTGAATGGTCAAAACAGGAAAGAAGCAGCAAGGTTATGAGGGGTAGCGCCCTATAGGATGTGTGCATTTCCTTCTGGAAAAGGGTGGTATCATGGTATGGAGCCCAGATGCTTACTCATGTTGAAAACACTTTATTATGATTGTGTGAATTGATTGCGAGCGCTCGGTGAAAAGGTCCCAAAGGACCGGGGGATGGCATATTCGGTCAGTTGTTACTCAGTTAGGGGTAACCCGGCCTTGTGTTGGTAGAGATCCGGTTTGGTTCTCGGGGATGTCCATCCAGAGGCATTCTCATGTGGCAATGGGAAGTTCCTTGGCCTGATCATTCGTTGGAAATCCAAAGAAACAATACGAGACTTGTACGGTTTTAGTTGTATAACTTGCTATGGAATGTGGCGGTAACCTGCTATTGAACATAGTTAGCTATAGTAGGCATAGTTCGAAATGTCTATGCTGGCTAAGATTTATATTCTACTTTCGAAATGAATTTTTCCTACACTATGCACTAGCAATAATATCAAATGTTTCTTTTTAATGCGTATCAAGCATCTTTGACTATCATAAGGAGAAATCTCCTCCGATTCTGCGTTTGCATGTGTGTGTGTGCGGGAGGCCTTATGGTAGTCTCATTTTTAAAAGCATTGCGAATTGAATTTAAAAATATTCTTCTATTTTGATTTTTAAAGATAAATAAACTGTTTTGAGTTCTCACACCAGTCACATGACTGACTCGGAGTTTATTGTTTTCCTTCCTAAACTCTGGGTGCCCACCAATTTTCCACACGGGCAGTCAAGAGTTAGGTTTATCAGGATATTCTGGATATTCTGGAGTTGCTGGAGGCAAACTGGATGGCATGGCGTATTATTAGTATATAGTATTTCTTCTTTTCCGCTGCACTGTTTGTTGCTGTATGATGTTGTACACTCTGATGATATGATGTAATGTAATATGATGAAATGTAATAACTGATATAGTTCTTTGTTTAAAGATTATTCATTTATTATTATATGTTGTTCCGCTGTGAATTGTGAGATTCTGATGTTGTTCTGTTATTTTCTATTCTTTGTTGTTTCCTTTCTGTCCGTTCTGTTTTCTATTCTTTTCTATGTTTTCTTTATTCTCTGTTTCCTTTCCTCTCCATCTTCTATCTTCTTCTCCCTCTTTTCTCTTTCTTAAATCCCTCAGTGTTCGGTTTTTCGTCGTTCGATTTCTCGGCAGTCGATAAAGTGTGTATCGATGTTGAATTTTCGACAGACGAAGAATCGGGTCGTGACAATGTGGTATCAGTGCATATGGTTAAGCGACAACCATGGTTCTGTTGGGTATTACTCGTTAGAGATAGAGTCAGCAGTACTCTAGAATGAGTTTGAGTGTTATAATAGCTATGAGAGCGCATTTGTTAGTGAATATAAAATTGTTTTATATTGTGATGATTGGTTTGTTGAGTGGCATATGAACCTTCGTCAGCATGGTCTCGACAACTATGCCGAAGGGGTTTCTAAACACTTGAATAGAACAATTCGACACAGTATTGTTTTAAAATTGGGTAAATGAAATAATTTTACCTTGAGTATATTTTGTATATGAAGATATAATTTTTCAGAATTATTAAAGTGTATATAAGTTGATTGTTTAGATGTTTGAATAATCTAAATTGAAGAATAATTGTATAAGCAAAAGAATTATAAGAATTGAATTATAATTAAAGTGATTTACAATTGTGAAATAAACTTATACATATGAGAAGTGAAACTAATGAATATATTTATAAATATGAGTTGTAAAATAAAAATGAATTTAAGTTAAATAAAGTTAAGTGATGGATATGAACTTAAGTTATATAAATGAAATTCAACTTTAGAAATTGAATTGAATGAAAATATGAGCAAAGGAATTTGGTTGTGATTTAATATACATTGGTTGTTATATGATTGTTAGTTGATTGTATATAATTCATTAAGTATTAATGAAATTGAAAGCTAAAGTAATTGAAATCCAATTTGAAATTAAGTGAATCTTAAGTAGAATTGAATTTGATTTGGAAGTGAACCAACTTGAATACGAATTAGTGAATATAAACTAATTGAAAATGAATGTTAGTAAAAACATCCACTGTTAATGAATCAAATGTGATTTAAATTGAAAACCAATTCATTAATATTAATGAAAATATGAATGAATATATATTGGTTATGAATGCTTGTTGGATGCTAGTTGGTTGATGTTTGCATTTGTTGTTTTATTTCATTTGCTATGTTGACATATATAGTTGTTATGGAGATATATGTTGTATATTGAGATTATTTTCATATATGCATGTTCTCATGTTGTTTGTTGAGTGATTAGTAGGTGCGGATCGCGTTTGCTTCGCATTTGGAGCTCGCTTTCGCGCTATATTAGCCGTATATGCTTGCTAATAAAATATAAGGTACATATCTCGGATTTAATACCGTACTTTTATACTTTTTTCCCTGCGGGATGCCTCATTACTTGATGAGATGTATATTTGTGATATATATACTGTCATTTTTTTTTCGGATCGAGCCGCGCAAAGGAGACTATGGCGAATTTTTCCGAAAATTTAAGGCGTTAGAAAAAAATTGAGAAAATTGAAAATTTTTGAAAACTATTAACTTTGATTGGAATTGAAAGTTAAACCATAGTAATTGTTTGAAAAGATAACTAAGTATGATTTGGAAACTTAGTAAAGTATTGTAAGAAATTTAATTATGAATTTTGGAAAATTAATAGATTCTGTAACTTTTCTTACTTAATAATTTCGAGGACGAAATTCTTTTAAGGGGGGAAGATTGTAACGACCCAGGATTTTTAATATTTACAATTTGAATATTTAATTAATTTTAAATATTTATAAGTGAATATTATGTTGTGAATTGTTTATATAAAATTCGTTAAAACTTCAAAAATTGATATCTTTTTCATACGAGGTCGAAAACGTGCGAAACCAGTTGCGTTGGAATCGTATGGACGAGCACTACGCGATGGAGTTGGATTGGAGTCGTTTGGAGTTAGTGAGAATTTTGGGTAAAATTAAACGTCCGTTTAATTTTATTCGAAATAAATCGCTAAAACGGAATTTAAAATCAAGGTGAGAACTTCTCACTCAATCGAATCAGTTTCGATTTTATTTTAAATAGTTAGATTTAAAATATTTGAATGCATGTTTGAATGATGATTGTTATCTACTGATTGTTAAAATAGACATTATACGCCGTTAGTAAGCGGATGTTATTTATTAAAAACATATACCGCGAATATTTCATAAACAGTGAAATTGGTATTATATATAATAGCAATACATATATATTGGCATATGTATATATTGGAGTTATTGATTTCCCGCATTTGTGTAGCGGATGAGACCCTATTGCGCCGTCTATTAAGCGGATAATATTTTAAATCCCATATACCGTGATAATTTCGTACTGGAGCGAAATTGGTATTGTGCTAATGTTTGTGGATGCAGGAAAATAGGTTGGAGGGATCCAACGGGATTCCTCAACAGTTTTTATTTGACTTCAGATATTTTAATATTTGATGGATTATCATATCGATATATGATATCGTTGTTGTCGTGATTGACTATATGGTATGTAGCATCATTGGACCAAATTTTGGAATTTTAAAATGATTTTCAAAGTGATTTTTGAAAAGTATACGTTATAAAATATTTTGGAATTTGATCCATTTTAAATAAATAAACGTCAAAATTTTAATGTTATAAAAATTATGAAATTTTGGGAAATATAGTAAAAGGCTGATTTTTGAAAATATGGGTTATTAACTTTATAAAAAGAGTTTAATCGGGATTTTTGAATTTATTATAAAAAGTTGAAATATAGGATTTATAAAATTTGATTATTTTACAAATCAAAATGGTGAAATAATAAAGGAGATTAAAGAAGTTTTAAAGAATAATATAAATTGATTTATATTAAGAGATTTATAAATGGATATTTATAAATTGAAATATAGACATTATAAAACGAGTTTTATAAGTGTTTGAATGAAGTGTAAATGAATTTCATAAATGTATGAAATTTATAGAATTATAAATGGAGAAGTTATAAATGAGATTTATAAATAGTAAGATTTATAAATTTGTGAAGTTATTAAAAGAATAGTTTTGAATAATTCATTGAATCTTATAAGTTATAAGATTTATAATTATGAAGTTTAAAAGAATGATTTTGTAAAATAATCGTTTTATAAATATTTAACTTATAATATGAACCTTTAGTTTATAATTGAGTTATAAATCGAATAGGTTAATAAAGAAAATTTATAAAAGGAAGTTGTTATAAAATAATTAGAAATGGGATTTATAAACGTTGTTTTATAAATTCGCAAATGACTTATTTTGATAAGTAAATTGTTGAAACCTATAAATGAAGTTATATTCACGTTGTTGACAGTGAATAACCCTTAGAAATAAAATGAATGGAAATGATGATATTTGTTAACGTAGTATATTCACGTTTTTGAATAGTGAATAGTATATTAAAGAGATTGTTTAGAATGTGATATTTTGAACTGAATTAAAACGATCTAACGATGTTTTAAAAGGTGTTAAGTTTCGAAACCATAGATTTCAACATTTATTGTTGAAATAGACGTTTTCGAGAAATAAAAGGAAATGGTGGACTATAACACTGTTGTTATAGTAAATGATTTCCGAAAGGAAATGTTTTGTATAGTATTGGGATTTATATATCTGTCTTAATTTCGAATCCCTATACTAGTGATTTTGGGACGTCGTAACGATGTTTTACGCAACATTCGTTTTGGCCCAAATAAATATGTTAAGAGAATGATTTCCTTAAAGAATGAAATATATACTTAATTTCGATTTAAGTATATTGAATATTTTCTAAGTGTTGAAAATAAATAAAATTTGTGAATTACTTATGAATAAGTAAGTATGGAAATGTTTTCCAATATAAAGTGAATATTTTGAGAATTTATCTTTTTGAGGATAAATTGAAATGAATAATTGAAATCGTATATTCATGGATATTTTGAAATATAAATTCACTATTGAATTTATAAAATGAAAAGGGGAATTTGTTTAAAAATAAATATTGATTTATTTTTGAAGTGTGAAATTATATATCTAGTAAAGATATTTTTGAAAGAATAAATAATTTGGAAAATTATTTGGAATCTGGTGATGTTGTGCATATTCATTAATAGTTCAATAACCGACTATCAATATTTTCCTTTGAATGGGTATTTGATGTGATTTGTTTGAATTTGAATGCCACACTTATTTTTGAATAAGCGCTCACTATTTGGGTTAACCGGGAAAGGACCATGGGGTCGTATAACCCATTCCGAATGTGTGATACGTCGTTATGAATTGCATTTGAAGATCGGTGTTGAAGACCCGGTATTTGCGAGAGCGATAGGATGACCTGTCGATTGACTCTGCACCGAGTTGCTCCGGTATAGAGTTCTCCATATGTGATGGTGAATCCGATCAGGATTGTGAATATCCGGATTGCAAGGACTTCTTTGTAAGTGCCTTCGGTTTTGTTCGAGCCCGGAACAGACTTGTATAGATTGTATGTCTGACATTACAAATTGAGATATAAAGCCGATTTCATTCAAATATATTTCTGTTGGTGGCGGAGAATTTATTCTTTTAGCTTAACACCCTTCTCTGAGACGTACGAGCTCAGAGGTTATGTAGTTGAAGGTTATCAGCGATATATTCCCAATTTGGTAATGTGACATGCTGAGTGTTGCTGTAAATGATCATTGTGTTGATTATTTGTGATAGGATCGTTTATTTGATCGTCTATCTTTGTGATCATTTCTATGATCATTTGTTGACCCAAAGCATGGCTTTTGTATAAAGTATGTTTTTGTGGACGTGACTTCGTCGAGCCTCACACCCCGTGAATGGTCAAAACAGGAAAGAAGCAGCAAGGTTATGAGGTGTAGCGCCCTTTAGGATGTGTGCATTTCCTTCTGGAAAAGGGTGGTATCATGGTATGGAGCCCAGATGCTTACTCATGTTGAAAACACTTTGTTATGATTGTGTGAATTGATTGCGAGCGCTCGGTGAAAAGGTCCCAAAGGACCGGGGGATGGCATATTCGGTCAGTTGTTACTCAGTTAGGGGTAACCCGGCCTTGTGTTGGTAGAGATCCGGTTTGGTTCTCGGGGATGTCCATCCAGAGGCATTCTCATGTGGCAATGGGAAGTTCCTTGGCCTGATCATTCGTTGGAAATCCAAAGAAACAATACGAGACTTGTACGGTTTTAGTTGTATAACTTGCTATGGAATGTGGCAGTAACCTGCTATTGAACATAGTTAGCTATAGTAGGCATAGTTCGAAATGTCTATGCTCGCTAAGATTTATATTCTACTTTCGAAATGAATTTTTCCTACACTATGCACTAGCAATAATATCAAATGTTTCTTTTTAATGCGTATCAAGCATCTTTGACTATCATAAGGAGAAATCTCCTCCGATTCTGCGTTTGCATGTGTGTGTGTGCGGGAGGCCTTATGGTAGTCTCATTTTTAAAAGCATTGCGAATTGAATTTAAAAATATTCTTCTATTTTGATTTTTAAAGATAAATAAACTGTTTTGAGTTCTCACACCAGTCACATGACTGACTCGGAGTTTATTGTTTTCCTTCCTAAACTCTGGGTGCCCACCAATTTTCCACACGGGCAGTCAAGAGTTAGGTTTATCAGGATATTCTGGATATTCTGGAGTTGCTGGAGGCAAACTGGATGGCATGGCGTATTATTAGTATATAGTATTTCTTCTTTTCCGCTGCACTGTTTGTTGTTGTATGATGTTGTACACTCTAATGATATGATGTAATGTAATATGATGAAATGTAATAACTGATATAGTTCTTTGTTTAAAGATTTTTCATTTATTATTATATGTTGTTCCGCTGCGAATTGTGAGATTCTGATGTTGTTCTGTTATTTTCTATTCTTTGTTGTTTCCTTTCTGTCCGTTCTGTTTTCTATTCTTTTCTATTTTCTTTTCTGTCTTTCCTCTCTTCTTCTCTCTTTTTCTTTTTCGTAAACCCATAACTTTTCGGTTTTTCGGTAACGAAAAATCGCAATCGTTACACTAAACTTTGGATGCCCACAATTTTCCACATGGGCAGTCTAGAGCCAGGTTATCAGTAGATGTAGATTTGGCAGTCTTTGAAGTCTGTGGATTTGGGGATCGCATTTGCTTCAATGCAGCATGATAACTTTTTGTTTGAGTTTTTGCTTGGAGATCTTTGGAGCTTTGTAGATGCAGTCTGTTGGATTTTCTCTTTCTCTCTCTTAGACATCCATTGAAGATAGATTTCCGTTGTTGTTGCTCTTGTTCCCAGTTTTGTTATTTCTTTCCACTGTTGGATCTATTTTGGCTCTGATGTTGTTGGGCATTTGTTGTATTCATGTTTTATCCAATTTGTGTATCAATAAAAGTTATTATTTCTTTTTTGTTTCCGCTGTGTTATTTTCACCTAATGTGTTATAAGCTCTAGGAGAATCAGACTCCAATGATTGAATCTACGGCATTCGAATGCGGGTGATGTATTGGATGTCGATTTTCGAGCGTCGGAACCCGGGTCGTCATAGAAACTATGGGACAGATAAGAAATTCTTAGGCCTCTACAGATCTTATCTAACTTGGTCACTCCCCCTATAGGATTAGATACATAAATAGGACGGTCACTAGGGGTAAGACGAAACTTCTCTAACGTATCTAAACGAATAAAACAAAGGGATGTACAAGAATCAAACAAAACTCTAACAAAAATGCCATCTAAAAGCAAAGTACCTTCCAGAATGCCTTTTCCTTCCCTATCCGAAGAAGCTGGCGGTCCTTCTTGAATAGAAAACACCTTGGTGGGTTGAGCTCTCTGAAGAAGTGGGCAAGCCTTCACCATATGCCTAGGCTGTTGAAAGTTGAAACACAAAGACTTCTGAACCATTGTAGAACCGGGTCCACTCTGATGCTGCTGCTGCTAAGCTCTTCCTCTGGGACACTGCTTAGCCAAATGACACTCTTGCTGACACACATAACACTTTTGAGCTCCATTATTGCCTCCCTATTTCCCTTTGCCTTGCTTCTTCCAGTTAGGGGTAAATTTCCTTTTGTTTGGATTGGAAGAAGTTCCACTCGGTGCTGCTATAGATGCAAGGGGATTCCTATTTATAAGCACCTCCTACATCAATGCCTTGTCAATCGGTACCATGAATGATCCCTTAATATGAGCTGTCATCTTCTCGTGGAACTCGAGCCTCATTGCAAGCACAAACATCTTGTTCTTCTTGAGGGGTGCGTCGATAAGACCAGGTTTATAGCGAGATAATTCGTTGAACATAGTCTCATATTCGAATACCGACATACTTCCTTGCTTCAGATCTAGAAAATCTCTATACAGACGAGTCTTCCCGGCTGTGGGCATAAACCGTTCCTGAAACAGTTCCTTAAACTTACTCCAAGAAATATCATCCTCTGAAATTTTCATGGTAACTGCATCCCACCATGCAGCTGCTCCTTCTTGAAGTTGCCACGATGCTATGACTTTCTTTTGCTCATCTGATAGATCCAAACTCTTAAAAAATTTCTCATACGAGCGTAACCAAGCCTGAACTTCAATGATGGACTCCTTTCCTTTAAAAGGCTTTCCTTCCAGATTGGTGAAATCCTTACACAAAGCAGCAAAGCTTACTCGAGGCGGTGTTGGATCTACAGCCTCGCAAGCATTCGGACCTCTTCCATTAGTGGCCGTCGTGCTGCCCACAACTCTGCCACTCCTTCCTCTAGAACTCATATTGGCAACCTGGACAGGTAACCCATTAATTAGATGGGTATATAGATATATAAAGAATGCAAATATGCTCTCTCACGATAGATATTACTCCAAAGCCTAGGTATTTTCTCAACCTAGCGCTCTGATACCAACTGTGATGACCCGTCTTTCATTCCAAAGAAAGACATATCATCATAAAGGAAGAAATAGATAGAAAGAGAATAGATGGAAAAAAAGAAACAATAATATCAGACTCTCACAGTGGAAACGAAAAAATATATTATATCACATACATATTACATGGTCATTACACATCAGAGTCAATATAGTTACAACATCATAGTAGACAGTCATGAAGACCTGTCTATCCATTACATTCCGAAATACAAACAGATGGTACCAACATAGCGGAAGTAGGTATATATAGATACGCCAAGTCTCCTGCTCCAAGTCCTTTCCAAAATTCATCAAGACAACCTGGTCACTTGGCTATTCATAAAAATTTGGTTACCCAAGAGTTTAAGATAAAAAGAAATAAACTCCGGGTCATACATGGGTCTGGTGTGAGTAAATAGTTAAGTTGTTTAACTTAAAAAACCTTTGAAACAAAAGGTATCTCTTAAGACTCTCTGCAAATAAACATGGACAAATTTTTCCCTTACGATAACCAAAATATTTGATACGAAATCCAGTTATATTATAATAGTGGCTAGGGTTTTCAAATAAATATTCACATAGCCGAAATTGTTACATTATTAAATTCCAACATACATAGGTACACAATCAAGTCCAAGATCACTTATTGGAGATTGGATTCCATACAATGGCATGGCTGCTGGGGTACCATCCGTCACAGTACATGGTCTAGATCACTGTCCCGAATATCCACCCTGATCCCCTGCAACACAAGACCGGAGCTACGCCTTACTGGATAGTCTGATTAAGACAACCCCACGGTTGTGGCCAACAACCGCCTAAACAGCCAAAAAGGGACCTCTAGACAGGGGAAAGTCTTATCCTACTTGGGTGCTACCCACTTAGCCTTGCGTGGACCTCCCTTATTTTAGCCATTCTCGGTTGATGAGGCTTAAGGCTACGATTACCTTTTTAGAACACATATCTTGGAATGCTCATCATCCTCCATTGACGATGATCTGATAACATTCATCCATTCAAGTTCGTTCCGGGTTCGAACAAAACCGAAGGCACTATCTCCCTTACGCTCGTTTTGGAATCACCCTCAGAGTTAACGGCAAATAGTCCTTGCACTTTGAATCTTCATCTCGATCTTTACTTGTGATTTCGTGACCTATCGTTTAACTTGGATCGATGTGGTTTTTGGATAACAAATTTGATATTTAATCCCGGTCTCATCGAAATCCAAACGTTTCTTTTAAGGCCAAGTTGTTTAAGTAAAACAATTTAATTCAATTCAGATCATTATATTCATGCAGCAATTCAGCACAAATAAATAACTCATATTTATCACTGCTATATCCATAGTATTTCATATCGCAGAACATCACAGATTAGCATACTATAAATATTAATCAATCCAAACATTCAATAAAATTAATCACCCATACGCAAGATTTATTAATCCCATAATTATAATTAATTTAATTAAGTCAAAATTACTTATGAATTAATCACCTAACGCTGCTTAATTAACATTAAGTAATTACAACCCACTGATTATTACCTAATTAATTAATGAAATTAATTAATCATGCTTAATTACCTACATTAATTAATTATCTCATAATTACTAATTAATTACCCTTTAATTATTAATTAATTATCCATTAATTAATTAACCTTTAATTAATCAATTTTTAATCTCTAATTAATTAATTATTCTTTATTTACTTTCATTAATTAATCAATCTTTAATTACTAATTAATTAATTAATTCTTAATTACTATTTAATCAATCCTTAATTACTAATTTATTAATTTCTCTTTACTTACTTCATTAAATAATTAATTTTTAATTACCCAAGACCTTAATTAATTTTAAGATAAACCATTTATCTTTATTAATTACTTAATTATCATTAAAATCTTATTTAATAAAGCTTGGAATAAATTATCATTAATATATAAATTAGAAACATTCTACCTTTTAATTAACTACTTAATTACACCATTTAATTTAAGTTTAGATAAACTTAAGAATTAACTTAATTAATTTAAGTTAAATAAATTATACAACTCACTCACCAAAATATTTAAAAACATTTATTATATAAAAGGAACTGATTTGAAGAAATAGCTTAAAACTTGATTTATTTTAAAATTTGCTTTATTTAAATTTTAAATCTATAACAACAGCTACCCGAGTAAAACCCAGTACCAAACCCGAGCCCAAAACCGAGAAAAGTCCTCCTTTTTAAAGAAAAGCTTTGTCTGGTTCTAAATTTAAACTGTTATACAAAGCACACTCACGAACCTCCCGATAACACTGTCGAGCCACTACAACATTTCCTCGAGTCAAAACTCAAGCCCACTCCATCTTCTCCAATCCCACCGCACCGAACCAAACATGTGACACGCGTGCATGTGCACCCCTAAATGTCGCAGCTCCGATTATCGCCATCACCTCCAACACGTCGCCGATCACCTCGCTTAGGATTCCGACCTCCTAGAACCCCAAATAAAACTCCAAAACGAAATCAAGGAACCTGGGTACAACTAGAAAAAAACCGATCGACCAAGAACCACCTCGACCTGACGTCTTCGACCACCAGACCCTTTGAAACTACGTCCATAGCTTTGCAGACAAACCCCACACCTATTCTCCCACCTCCGATCAACTCCGATGCCTCGATAATGATGTAGCATCCTAAATTCCTACCTCGCCAAAACCCGGTTTTAAACCCTACTTTGACGATATGCCGCCGCCATGGTGGTTAGAAAATCCACTAACCATTTTTCCCGCGATCGCCTACCTCCCTGCTACCTCCAGTAGTGATCCCGACCACCCAGCTCGCTCCGATCACCAGAAAATGACCAAAACAACATTCTCGTTCAACTCGCAAGTTCTCTCGAATTACAAACTTAAAAATTATGATTTTTCTTATAAAATTCATTATTTTCAAAAAAAAATGAGATTAGATAAATGAATCAATAAATCATTGAAATCGAATTTTGAGATCCTTTGGGTTTTTTACAGCATTTTCTAATTTCTAGGAAATACTCAAACTAATTTTACATGAAAATATTTTTAAAACTTTGATCATGTTAATTCAGACAAATTTGTTTAAATATCAAAGCCTATAAGAGAATAAATGAAGAGATTTTGATTTTTGATCTAGATTTTAGCCTGTAAATACAAAAACAGGGATACCTATATATGTACTAACATGTAAACTCAAACATCTCATATTTATAAACATGCAAGCATAATTTCATTCATGCAAACATCTATTATAACATTATTTCAAATATTACTCACATTCAACAAGTTTAAATAGGTTAAAGCATTTATATAGGTTGTTTACTCCCCAGGTTTGATGATGAACAGAGAAATTTTTGAACTGGAAATGCTTGATCCTTTGAAAACTTTGTAAACTGGAAATTACTTTAGCTTGTTGAGATGATCTATGCTTAGATTGCTACAGGTTTTGAGATTTGAAATACTTGTTGTTTGATATTTTTATTTTCTAGTTTGTTTTGAAAAATGGAAGATTTTGTTTTGCCTTAGTTTTGAATGAATGTAAGAAAAATAAGGCGAAAAGGATAGAATGATATATATAAATCTGGTTTTCTTATTATTTTTCAAAATAAAAGAAAATAAATAATGTGACACTTGTTAAATTACATGCTACTAATCTTACATTTGTTAGTTTGCTTGTGTTAATTATTTTTAATATGTTTTTATATAACTTTATGTTTTATTTTCTATTTAATCTAATATTAATACGTGTTTTTATGTTTTTTATATTTAAACTTCACCTTTATTTATATTTATAAAATCTTTAAGATAATGATTTAAAACTAATTATACTCTAATAACTAATTATATGTATATACTCTAGTTTGTAAATCCAATTAATTTTTAAGGTATTTATCTTTTGAATTCAAATTCAAATTTTATTTAAAATCTATTTATAGATATATGCATAAACAACACATATTTTATTTGTTTGAAAAAGAATAATTTTGCACATCTTAAAATAATTTATAAAATAAGATTATCACATTTTTATTTGCTTAAATTCCAGGATATCACACTAAAACTTTCGTTTGAACCACTTTTACAAATTTCAAATATTTTTATGTCAAAAATACTTTTTTTCTGACTCATTTCCGTACCCATATTATCAAGGCCGAAAATAAAACTCCTTCATTTGATCATATCTTTATCAAAATAAATCCAAATTGATTGATTGTTTTTTAAACTAATAGTGAAAAGAATTTTCAAGAATTTTTCTTTCTACCACTTGTCCAAATTCCATGAGAAACATTGTCAAACAAAGAGGGGAAGATGACCCCTTTTCGAGTGATTTTTGTATGGTTTTCCAAGCTTTACAAGTTCAAAATCATTTCAAGCTTTCAAAGATTGTTAGTGAGTAAACCATTGTTTTAAAAATAAAAGTTTAAACATTGGTATATTTCATTAATTTATGGTTTTACATGTGCTTGCTAAAGATATTGAATGTTAGGTTTAAATCATGTTGTGATGTTGCATATGTATGTGAATTCTTGTATGTAGTTAGATTAGACTTAGATTTGGAATCTAATTTTGTGAATAATGGTAAAGTTTAATTTGTGCTTATGGTTATGATTGTGATTTCATTATGGATGTTATAGATATGGTTTTGTGTAGGTCTGCTAAGTAAGTTAGCATTTTGGTTTGGTTTATCGGCGAAGAATTTTATATCAATACACGACCTTTTGTTTAGAAATAAAAATCAATTTAAAAGTTAGTAACTTTGTTTTTAGTTTCAAATACTTAACTTAGTTTTCAAAAATTTAGTAACTTTCTAAGTGGATGGGTTCGAAGAAGAAAGCGAGAGAATAGTTCTAAGAAAACAACATCCATAGTGATAGTCATGATGTAGTTTCGATGAAAATTCGATTTTTAAAAAGTTGAGTTTTCTACTTTAAGAGTTTTGTAAATGTTTTACAAATTTAATAAAAAAATGTGTTTTAGAAAGTTAATTTAGCTTATAATTATTAATTATTAACTAATTTAGTTTAGTAGTTAATAATTAATTAAATTTAAACAAGAATTATTATGTTTAATTAAATAAGTATTAGTTACTAATTAATTATCTTTTAAATTTAAGATTAATTTTAATTAATGCTAATTAATCTAATTAAATTTTATTTAATTATCAGTTAAGTATATTATTTATTTTAATTAATAATTAATTTAATAAAGGGTTTAGTTATTAATAAAATACTAATCAAGTTAAATTTAAGTTAAGGATTTAATTAAAACTTAATTATGATTTAATTATTTGTAGCTGAGGTTTAATTTATTATTTAAGTTTTAATTATGGATTATTTAATTAATTAATTGAGATTAATGAGTATTTAATTATTAATGAAGGTTTAATATTATTGTTCAATAATTAATAAAGGATTGACTCTAGGTTTAATTTATTAATTAATTATTTATCAAAGGTTTAATTATTTATTAATATATAATTAAATTAAGTTCATATTTAATAAAGATAAATTATGGTTTAATAAAGAGTTTAACTTGTAATTAATTATTTTAAAAGAGAAGTTTTAAGTTTAAAATTCTGTGTTTTCCAAGAATCAATTTTTTTAAAAGGCACTTCTTTTTCAAAGATGATTTTGAATACAAGGGATTCAAATGTTGATACTAATAGTTAGACAAACAATTGTGAAAGAGTATTGTAATTTTTTGTTGTGTGGATATGTGTTAGTAGAATAAATTTTCATTCTGCTATAAGTTGATTATTTAGTTGTTTGGACTTCTAATGCAGCATAATGCCCTGTTCTGCTATAATGTAATTGCTGCTTGTGTGGACATGTGTTTTAGCAGCATAAACTCCTGTTCTACTATAGATTGATTGAATTATGTTGGACATTTATTTAGTAGGATAAATCATCATCCTGCAATTATATTATTTGGACGTGTATATGCTAGTTGAGTTGTATTGACATGTTATTACATGATTTGGATAAGAATTGCATTTACATGTATGTTGTATTATGTAAATAAATGGTTAAGTGACTTGAAAGTAAAATTATGTTAAATGGTAACTTAAATTGCTACTATTGGGATTGCGAAGCCTCATTTTGAAATTGTAAAGTATGGTTTTGAATTAATTTTAATTCCTTAATAAATTTTTGGGTTTAAAGTTTATAAATTATTTTCAAATTATATAGTTATTCTATAAAGGTACTTATAAATAATAATTTGTTTATAAGAAAAGGTATTACTAAATAAAATGGTTTATTTAAAATGATTTTCAAAGGATGTTTCGTAAATGATATTTTACAAATAATTTTTCCTTAAGAAGATTTAAAAAAATGGTTTTGAAATGGGGAAATGATTTTGGAGATTAGTATAGAGGTTTTATAATTTAACTTGGAGAATTTTAAAAGTGAGTTATAAATTTATTTGGAAAATTTATAAGTTATTTGAAATATGAAGTGAGATTTTAAAAAGGAAACTTTTTATAAAGGATAAATGGATTGATTTTTATAGGAAGTAGTGTTTTAAAAGGAATTTTTTCGGCCATGGAATTCGACATAAAGGAACTTTTGTAAAGTTTGGTAAATATACTTATACCATTGAGATAATATTTAAATGTTTTTCCAAGTATAAAGGGGATGTAAAGGTTTGGGAATAATGTTTTGTAAATATCTTTTGGTTGAATGTTTATAAAGTGATTTAAATTAATTAAAGATTAATTAAATAAGGCTTACTTGATTCCATATGGGATTAGATCCATGTTGAATTATTGTTTATGTGATATTTACATAATCAACTGTCAAATCTGGACCAAAACATAACTTTGGAAATATGTAGGAGAAACAAGTAAGTTATATAGCGTAGTCATCTTCAATGATGTTGTACTGTGCATATAATCTTGTTTCGTTCCTTTAGGTTAAATGATAAGGAAATTCTTCTATTTATGGTTAGGAGGTGATCTCCGCTTTTATCTTTGTCTGTTTATTTCCTAAAAAAACTGGTGTTGAGTTTACCTATCAAAACTTAATTAGAAGAGACGAGGATCGAAAATGTTATCCTAGAACCACTTCGATCCAACTCAAGTTGATTCGAAGTAAAGACATTTTGAAGAGTATGGAATCAATGATGGAGCTTTTGAAGTGTAAGGGCTACTTGGTACCAATCCTGAGGGTGATTGCAAAATAGGTGTATTAGAGGTAATGCCTTCGGATTCGTTCAGACCTAGAACGAACTTGTATGGATGAATGATGGCATTGTATTTTTGCCTAGAGGGAAATGCTAGCATTCTAGATGTTTTGCTACATAAAAAGGTAATCATAGCCTTAAGCCATATCAGTCGAGAAATGATAAAATTAGCATGCAGCATAGCCAAGTGGGTCGCTCCCAAATCTAGATCGATTACTATCTACTCATATATGCTTTGGGGCCCAAATAGGGTGATCATATTTGGTACTTCTAGTCAAGTGGTTGGCCAGTCCTGTATGGCAGGGGTATAAGATGTTCTTGTCAGACCCTGGTGTATTTTATCTATAGATGTACAATCGGAAGGTAGTAATTACCTTGTCCTAGTATGGAATCCATTTTACAATAAGAACGATATAGTTTTGATTGTGCCCAACTATGTTGAAATGTGAGATGCAAGCATTTTAGCTCTATTCATATTTTACTTGAGCTGTTAAACATTATTATAATATCACTGGATTTTAACATAAAAATGTTTTTTTTCTCATAAGGTAAAAATCCATGCGTAGTTATGTGTGGCGTGATCTTACGAGTTATCCTCGATTCTAAATGTAACGGCCTGGTATTTCGAACCATTCTCATCCACACATGTCGGACTTGAATTGCTCAAAATGTCAGATTGTTAATTTATATTTGGCAAAACTCAGCACATGCAGTAAATAAATCAATCACAGAATCATAGACATAGAGTATTACAATAATAAGCAGTGGAATAGATAAATAGTAGTCCATGAAGCTACTATAAAACATCAGAGTCTGAAACAAGATACAACATAATCTCAAATACAAATTAATCTCTACTACATAAGGAACATACGAGTCTGAACATAAGTGAATGAAATAAACTAAATAACTGAAAACTGGATAAATAGATCTTCAAACAAAGCTCCAATCTCCAAAGGTGGGTCTCAAATGCTGTGACACTCAGTCTGATCCAAGCATAAAGCAAAACACAAAACACTCGAGTCAGGATTAGCATTCTTATATTAATAAATTCAACTCAAGTGAAATGTCAACTAAAACATAAGTAACTTAAAGGATGTTTGGGATTTCCATCCTCTAAGGATCCATGGAAGTATCTACTATATATTAATATACACAATTATAATACGTCTATAGTAAAGTAAACTATTAAAATAACATTAAGGCATTATCCATATCCCCCTTAACACATTTTATATATTCCCATAGTCTATACAATGTCGTACGTTCCACCGTATACTGGAGGTTTACCCGGAGGACAACACATAAGTACGGTACAAAACAAACTCGTAGAAGGTGTGATAAGGCATGCGACAAGGCACTCAAGGCAATGCTAGGGTAGATATAACATTTGCACTTCCGGACTGAAGGAAATGCATAGCGACTACTACCGCCTACCTCGTGACATATTCCCAAATCAAAGAGTGCACCCAATCAAATCACAAAAGCAATAGAATGGTATCAAAGAAATATGCCCGATCGGGGGAATGACCCCACTTGGCCCGGTATAGCTCCGGTTTTAGCGACATTAAGCTGACTCATAGGAATCAGAGCTACATAAATACCATATAGAATTGTCGCCAAAACATCCTACTTCATTCTGGAATCTCCACCACGTATATAGTTATTAAAGAAGTTTTCGGTATTGGCAAAGTGTATGACAATATCTGATCACGGTCTCTTTAACAAGCAAATGCTTATTTCACACCGTGGTCATTTCATTTCAAATAGTTCATACTTCAAAATCAAGATATCATATTCATTTCAAAAACCATATCAATTCGATATCATTATTCACTTTAATAATATTCATTTCCAGAGTTATACACTTTCCGAAATTATAACACTTTCGAAACCATATCACTTTTGAAATCACAACACTTTGAAATCATAACACTTTGGAAATCATAACATTTTGAGACCAAAACACTATGAAATCATAACACTTTCCACCTAAACAGTTTAGATGTTGAAAATAGTATATATATTGAAATACTTTATGAATTAAAATAGTTTATATATATAATAAAATACTTTATGTAATAAAATTAGTTTCCTCTAATTTTACAAATCGATTTACATCTTAAATTCCAAAATTCAATTTAAATTAATTCTAGTTCAACCATATCAATTTAAAATTTCAAAGATTTAAGTTTAAATATTCAAACATTTACAATATAATTTTCACTTATATTTCGACATTTAACTTTCAATTTTATCCAAATTAGAAATTATTCCCACAGCCATTTTATAACAATTTATTTAAATCCCAATTTATATAATAAATCAATATTAAATATTTAAGCTTATTTTTTTTCAAAATTGAGAACATTCACTTAATCAGTCTTTATCAAATCAAGTTGTAAACTAAGTTATAATCATATATTTTCAAAATCTCAAAATAATATGTTTAAATCAATTTTTTCTTAAATTCAGTTATTAACCAATTTAAATTCCATGTCAACATTAAGTTATCTTTCCAACCTTTATTAATAAAGTTATATATCTATTTTAAAAAATTAATATAATTTTTTTAAATAAATATTTTAAAATATATTACATGCAAATTAAGTTAAATTTTATTAAATTAAATCTTATTATTAATTGTATTTTGTATTAAACCTAGTTTTACATTTTTTTTAAAATAACAAAACTATAAGAAAATCTTAAAATTTATATTTTTCAAAACTAACTTATAAATTAAAATTTTCAAAACATATAAATTTAAAATCTAAATTTTTATACATATATAGAAATTGAATTCATAGATATTATATAAAATAATACTTATTTAAACCTATATATTTCCTTTAAAACTTTGAAAAATCATTTTTCAAAACATAGACCAATGATGTCTGTATATAATTTTCTATCCTATGGTCAAGTGGTATGGATATTTATCGTTTCAATCCACAATTTAAATATTTACGGGTATATATCATTTCAACCCGCAATCCCAAAATTAACAATAAATGAAAATCATTTGGGTTTATCATTTCAACCCATAACGATTTCTCATATTCTACAAAATCGTTCGGGTATGTATCATTTCAACCCGTTGGAAATTCAAAATTAACTGGGAACTTGCAGAGTGAGAACAAATATGATAAAATATAACATATCAATAACATGAATATATCATCAGTCATAAATTAAATAAAATATATGCAGCAGGATATGGTGCCATATATCACAGGCGAACAATTGTAGATAATGGCATATTATATTTAACCATTAAATAACTAGCAATTCAATTTAACAACATATTTCAATTGTCGTTTCAAGTGAAATAAAATTTATGAAATATAAGAATGTTAATCGTGAGTGATTTCTCACCTTTCGAGGCTAGAGAGATTCGACACTAAAATGAGTTATGAATCCAAGCATGAATTCCAAAGCAAAGCATGATGGGCATGAATTTGACAAACAAAGCTGATAAATGGGAATCAATGAGAACAATCAATCAGTTTGATAGAAACAATATATATATATATAATTCTTTTATTAAAATCAATATTTTATTTTTAAACACCTATAAATACATCTCTAGAAATATACGAAAATTAAACTCATGTATATAAATAGACTAGTACATAACCATTGCATAAGCTTTGAGACATATTGCATATTTTATTATAGTACATACATAACTCAACAACTTACATATATGTTATATCCCAAAAATCTAGATTTATAATAAAACTAATATAAATTTAACTTTTTATAATATACATATATATAGACTCAAAACGAATCATATAAAGCCTATCTAAACTATATATATAAACGAATATGTTATATAAAACTTATATAGAATCATACACACACACACACAAACATATCCTATACCTTATAAACTGCTAATATATATAAACAACCCATAACTATATTCATACAATATCTTTTTTTCTTCTCTGTTTTAACAGCTAGCTAAACTTTATAAAAAATTAGATTATATAGCATCAAACGTATTATAAAGTACTATATAACATATTATACATATATTTACATCCCAATTTTTTTAACGAAACATAATATATATAAATATATACGTTTATATACAATACAAATCTTAACACTACGTGTTATATACAAAAGATTTTGAAAATTCATTTTAACAATACTTAAAACAACAGTTTAAAACAAGTAACAGACTGAATTTATGTAAATGTTTTCAAAACAAAGCACAAAACATATTTTATATAAATATATATGTTTCAAATAATAACAAACAGAACACATATAAATGTTCCAAGATTTCAAATAAGGAAAGTCGGCTGCTAGTGGTTGCAAGGCCTTTGGTCGTTGGAGATGGGTTCTTTTGTGGCCAAGAACGGGTTAAGGGCTACGGAGGTGGGTTTGCTCGGAGGTAGGTGGCAGGTTCGCTGGCACAGGGAGGAGATAGGCTGTTAGGTTTGAGGTGGCTTCGGCCATGGTAGACGGTGGATTGTGGCATGGCGGGTTGCGGGCTAGGCTTGCCCGTACGGCAGTCAGTGGGTAAGTGAGGGGTTGCTGTTGCACGCCTTGGCATGGGTGGTGGAAGGTGGCACTCGGCATGGAGATGCCGTGAAGGTGGTGAGGGTGATCTAGGTTGTGAGGCCAAGATGGTCGTGAGAAGACACGTGCAGGTGAAGGGAGAAAAACGGCCACACATGCCATTGAGAGGAGCATCGGTTTCGAAGTTGAGGTGATGACAGGCTCACATGGAAAAAAGAAAATGATGCATGTTGTTTCCTCTTTTTTTATAAGAAGACCGAAGAAAATGAAGGGGAAGAGAGAGGTTGAAAAGAAATGGGAAGAGGAAAGGCTACAAGAATAAGAGCTCTGATGAAATATATTCTATAAATTTTTCCTCAAATCGAAAATGTAGGGGAAGAGACTGGAAAATTCTTGAATGAACCAAAATTTAATATATTATATATAGGGGATAACAAGAGTCACGTCGATTTCTGCATATGATAAAAGTGAGTTTCTATTTATTTTAAATGGTGGAAAATGAACAGTCATAAGTGTTGAGTCAAGATTTTTTATAGAGTTTTGATTTCTGACAAAGGGATAAGCCGTGATCAACAAAAAGAAGTTATTCAGACACAAAGAGCTCCATATGATTAGAGGTTGATTATTTGGTATGTTAGTAATGATTATTTATGTTAAAATCTATACTCAAATAATCTTATGCCTTCAATCTTCGAATATATATATAAATATATATGAGTGCACATTAACTGTGCACTTTGGACAAAACCGGTCGACTGGTCAAAACCAGGTGGTCGACCGTTTTTGCCCAGAATGCACAGATAATGTGCACAAGTGAACATAACGTATATAAATTCAAATTTCTGTCTACTGGTCCTTTTTGACCTGTCGACCGTTTTCAAACAGAAAGCAACCCTTCGTATAGACACTTCCTTTTCCTCAATGGTTGCTTCTCTTTCTCTTCACCAATGATCATGACCTTTGTTCATACCTTTTCACAAAAGGTTACAACTGTTTATTTCTTATATGAACATCATGAAATCATTATTCCAAATATCCAATCGATCTATCGAATCTAATTTTTCTATTCTTCTAATCTCTATTCTATCTTGTACTCTCAAGCGTTCAAATTACTCATATTCTATCGTATATCGTTTTGAATCCTTAAATTTATTTAACATCCTTTTGATTCAATACGATATCCACTTCCAATTCTTCATATATACAAATAATCTATTTGAGGATAAGATTATAGGAAGTCTGTACTATAAGTGACAAAATAGTGTTAGCAAGAACACATACCGTCACCAAACAATTATTTTCATTTGTTGAAGTCCTCGTGTTGTAAGAGGCAAGTGTTGAAGTCCTCGGTGTTGTAAGAGGCAAAGTGTTGAAGTCCTCAGTGTATTAGAGGCGTGAAATCCCGTTCGTCTGCTCGGGTGTTGTAAACCTGTTCCTCCGGGTGAAGCGAGGTAGTTGGTAGTGAAAATCCAGATAGAAGTCTGGGACTGGACGTAGGACGGCTCTCCGAACCAGTATAAAAATCTCTGGTGTGATTTTTCTATTTTTAATTACTTTGCTACTATCATCTATTTCCGCATTTATATTATATTCCATATTACGCGATCCGTGTGTACTATATTAGCACGTGCACTTGTACACTGCATTCTTCAATTGGTATCAGAGCACGGCCATCATATAACCGTAACACAGTTATTTGATATATTCTTGTAATATGGCAAATAACGCAAGTACTAGCACCCAAAACACCACTTACATGGAAGGTCAATCGACACAAAGACCTCCATTTTTCAATGGTCTTAACTATAGTTATTGGGCAACACGTATGTCATTCTTTATGCAATCAAATAGTTATGATGCTTGGAATGCAACTCAAAAAGAAATAGTGAATCCAACAACTGATTATTCAGAATGGACTGCGGTTGAGAAAACGGCAGCAGCCGTAAATGCAAGAGCAATAAATATGTTGTTTCGTGCATTATACCAAAATGAATATAATCGTGTTAGTATCTGCACTACTGCATATCAAATTTGGCAAACGCTAAAAATCACTCATGAAGGTACTAACAAGGTTAAACAAGCCAAAATAGCCATGCTGAAAAGTCAATTTCAAAATTTCAAATTGAAATCAAATGAGACAATCAATGATATGTATTCACGGTTTCAAACTATCCACCACGCACTTATTGGCTTAGGACAAAAGTATTCTGATTTTGATGTTGTTTCAACAGTCCTACATTCTCTGACTAGTGAATGGGAAGGAAAAGTATTAGCAATTGAAGAAGCTAATGACCTTTCCGTCATGAAGCCAGATGAATTGATAGGAAATCTAATGTCCTACGAAGCTAACTTGCAGACTAGAAAGGAACAAAAAGAAGAAAAGAAAAACATGGCATTCCATGTTGAAAAAGACGAAAATGAATCAGAGTCTGAAGATGAAGATCTGGCTTTCATAGCAAAAGGTTTCAAAAAATTCCTAAAACAGCGAAAAGCCAGTCGTTATAACAGAAAGAAATCTAGATCAAATAAACCAACATCATCCTCTATAGAATGCTTCAACTGTCACAAAAAGGGGCACATGCACAAGGATTATCCGGAGCAAAAGAAGAAGTCGGAAAATGACAAATTAAGATATAAGAAGGACAAATCAAAGAAACGAGCATTCTCGGTAACGTGGGATGATACAGACTCATCAGAAAGTGATAGTGATACGGAAGATGAACAAGCAAATGTATGTTTCATGGCAACAGAAGATGAGGTACAAATTCCTACATTCGATGAAATACTTGATATTAATGCTGAATTGATAGTCAAATACAAAGACATAAAACGACAGCTAAAAGAAGACAAAGCAGATTTGAGTAGAGCAGAATTTGAACGAGATATGTTAAAAGACGAGAAGAAAATATTGGAAGAAGAACTTGAAAAATTTCAAGAATCATCATCTAATGTTGACTCTCAACTAGTTCTTTTGAGTCAAGAAATTGAAACTCAAAAAGAGAAAAATGATGCTCTCACTACTAAAAATCATGTGCTTGAGGCAAAAGTCAAAATTCTGGACCTAGAAAAGGCTAGTTTACAAACTAAGTTAGATAACATTACTCAAAATGTTTCTAACTTTAACAAAGGTCGAGAAAATTTGACAAAAATCATTAAAAATTCACAATCTACTTCAAATAAACAAGGTTTGGGATATAAGAAAAAAGAAACTAAGAAACATGGTAATAAAAGGAAGAAGAAAGTACAAAAAACTGAAGCTAAGAAAAATCTTAGTTTATTATATTCCAAACCAGAACCAGTTGTGAAATTCAAAAGAAAAATGTCAAGACTATCAAAATATGGGTTCCTAAAACAAATAACAATTTGATTAGGAACAAATATATTCAGAAGTTCATGAATACTGTGCATCATAATATTAATTATGTATATAAAGGGGATACCAGACCCGTATGGGTTTGGACTCCTAAGACCTAACTCTTAGGACCCCATAAAAAGTGGGTACCATGGACTTAATTTTATTTTTTGCAGGTCCCACTTAAGAAAAGAGGAAAGTGGATATTGGACAGTGGTTGCTCGAAGCACATGACTGGAGACAAGAGCTTATTGACAAATATTACATACTCAGATGGTGGCTCCGTCACTTTTGGAGATAATTCAAAAGGCTATATCATCGGCAAAGGTGATGTGAGCAATTGCGGTACATCTAACTTACCTCTCATTACTAATGTCATGCTAGTTAGAAATTTAAAAACACAATTTACTTAGTATTAGTCAGTTATGTGACAAGGGTTTTACAATTTCCTTTTCAAATAATAAGTGTAGTATTTTAGATAAAGACCATAATTTAGTTTTCGAAGGTTAAAGAGACAGAAATATATATATTCTGAATATGAATATTAATCATAATTCAGATATGTGTCTTGTGGCTAATGATAATGATCCATGGCTATGGCACAAACGCTTCTGTCATATAAACTTCAGAACTATTGACAAGCTAGCCAAAACCAATCTAGTTAGAGGACTACCCAAAATGAGTTTTAAGGATAACAATATTTGTGATGCATGTCAACTAGGAAAATTGACAAAATCATCTTTTATATCCAAGAAAGTCATATCAACATTACAACCACTTGAGTTACTACACATGGATTTATTTGGACCTACTAGGGTTCAGTCAATAAATGACAGTCGATATGTGCTTGTAATTGTTGATGATTTCTCTCATTACACATGGACAATTTTCTTAAAAAATAAAAGTAACACTTTCGATCATTTCAAATCTTTCGTCAAAAGAATTCAAAAATCAAAAGGGATTAAAGTTAAAAATATAAGAAGTGATCATGGCGGAGAGTTTGAAAATAATGAATTTGAACATTTTTGTACAAAGAAAGGTATATATCATAATTTTTCGTTTCCCAGAACTCCACAACAGAACGGAGTTGTAGAACGGAAGAACCGAACTTTACAAGAATGTGCAAGAACATTATTGAATAGGACCACATTACCAAAACATTTCTGGGCAGAAGCCGTCGCAACTGCCTGTTATGTTTTAAATCGTGTGTCCATAAGACCTCTTACCAAGAATACTCCTTATGAATTATTTAACAAAAGAAAGCCTAAAATCTCATACTTCAAAGTTTTTGGTTCAAAGTGCTTTATTTTAAATACGAAAGACCAGCTTGGCAAATTCGATCCAAAAGCCAATGAAGGAATATTTGTCGGTTATTCGGAACGAAGCAAGGCCTATCGTATATTTAATAAACGAACCAAAACTATTGAAGAATCACTTCATGTCTCTTTTGATGAATTCTATCAGCATCCTTAAACTATTTCATATGATGACGAAACAATAGTCACTGACAATCCAATCATCACAAATGTTGATCCTGACTCGGAAATAATTATTGAGAATATTCCTCAAATATGTGAGTTACAATCACCACCAAGAATATTAAGAGACCATCCGGCCCAAAATATAATCGGTGAAGTAACATCACATGTCAGAACAAGGAGTCAACTCAATCAAATGGGTCATGTCGCTTTTCTCTCAAATATCGAACCTAGGAATCCAAAAGAAGCTGCTACAGACGATTACTGGATCGTTGCCATGCAGGAAGAACTAAATCAGTTCGAGCGCAATGACGTTTGGGAACTTGTTCCAAGACCAACTGATCAGTTAGTTATTGGTACTAAATACGTCTATAAAAATAAGGCTGACGAACAAGGAAATATCACCAAAAATAAAGCAAGATTAGTAGCACAAGGGTATAATCAGGAAGAAGGTATCGATTATGAAGAAACTTTTGCACCAGTTGCTCGACTAGAAGCTATTAGAATACTATTATCTTTTGCTTGTCACCATAATTTCAAACTTTATCAGATGGATGTCAAAAGTGCTTTTCTCAATGGATTTATCAAAGAGAATGTCTATGTCGAACAACCTCCTTTGTTCGTACATGAAAAATATCCTGACCATGTGTTCAAACTTAAGAAAGCTCTGTATGGTTTAAAACAAGCACCTCGTGCTTGGTATGAACGACTACGTAGTTATCTTATTAACTCAGGATTTCAAATAGGCAAAGTCGATCAAACTTTGTTTATCAAACATTCTCAAAAGGATATTCTAGTTATCCAGATATATGTAGACGATATCATCTTTGGTTCAACAAACGATAAACTCTGCAAGGAATTTGCAAGTATTATGACCAAAGAGTTTGAAATGTCTCATATGGGAGAACTGTCATATTTTCTTGGATTTCAAATCAAACAACTTCTGAATGGTATCTTTATTAATCAAGAAAAATACTGCGGAAATCTTATCAATCGCTTTGGGTTAAATAACACATTTGGTAAACCTACTCCTATGAGTACAACTACACATCTTGAAAAAGATGAAAAAGGTAAGAATGTTGACCAGAAACTTTATCGAAGCATGATTGGTTCTCTTCTTTATCTTACAGCAAGTCGTCCAGATATAATGGTGAGTGTTTGTCTATGTGCACGCTTTCAAGCAGATCCAAAGCAATCACATCTACGAGCAGTGAAACATATAATTCGTTATCTTAATAATACCAAAGATTTCGGTCTTTTTTATCCAAAAGAATGTCCATTTGAACTAGTATCGTATAGTGATGCTGATTTTGGAGGCTCTTAAACGGATAGAAAGAGTACAAGTGGTACGTGCCACTTTATTGGAAAATCACTTGTCTCTTGGTTTAGTAAGAAACAAAATTGTGTTTCACTATCAACATGTGAAGCTGAATATATATCAGCGGCTCTTGCTTGTACTCAAGATATATACATGCAACAAACTCTTCAAGATTTTGATATTCATTTATCAAATTCTACTATATACTTTGATAACACAAGTGCTATAAATCTTTCTAAGAATCCAGTGAATCACTCCAGAACCAAACACATTGATATCCGTCATCATTTCCTTAGAGACAATATCGAAAAAGGAAATATATGTCTCGAATATGTCCAAACTGATAATCAACTAGCGGACATTTTTACGAAGCCTCTACTTGAGTCTAATTTCATTAAATTTCATAGAGAACTTGGTTTAATTTCTAGAAAAGAACTTGATAAGTAAATCTTTAATGTAATATTCTAAGTTCCTTTCGGATTATTTCTCCTATTACTATATTAGGAAATTGAATATGAGCTTCAAATTTTTTTTATGGCCAAATTTGCATGTCTTTTTTCATCCACAAGCTTATATATAGGAATTGTTATATAAGCTTAACAAAAATGTTGTTTTCATCGCTTCTATTTGAGCCTAATAAGTTCATACTTCATTATGGCACATATTTGTGATGAGTGTGCTCAAAGGTCTCATATTTCGGTCACAAGTTCTGAGCCAGAAGAATATTACTCTCCTGAAACTCCAAAACTCAAATCAAAATGTCATCACCAATGCATTCATACTCCTGGCAATACACCAACTCCAAAACGAGCAAAGAAGGTATTGTTTTGTTCACCCCGTACCAGAGAGAAGATCAATGAGATTCACCATTATCAAAAACATAAAATCGATCTTCAAAGACAGCTGCATTATGAGCAACAAATAACTTCGGAACGTCTATCTCTTCTAGAAAGAATGGCATCATTCTTTTGTGGTTCAAACAAACATGGCGTATACGAGCCAATGCCTCATGCACCTTCATCCTCTAAAAGCCCAAATTCATGGGATAAAAACTATGCTCAGAATGAAGGAGCGAAAGAAAAATGGTCGCCATGGAAACCACGCGTTACCGATGTCAAAGAAGAGACTTTCGATCATATTTCCTCTACCTCTCATTAAAATTTGTTTAATGTTATGATTGTATTTTTATATTTCTTATGAATCAATATATATATATATATATATATAAATATCATGTTCTTGAAATTTGATATTATATGGACCGTTAACGTTCAGAAATACACGCAAAAGAAGGAAAAACACCACACTAGCAAACAAGTCGACCGGTCAAAAACAACTAGTCGACCGTTTTTGTCTCTGGAAGAAAACGGTCGACCGGTTATTTATGGGCGGTCGACCGGTTTCGTGCTGTGTTGTTTTTTTAAAGGGCACATACGGTTCATTTTTCTCCATCTCTTCTATTTTTTTTCTAAAACAAAAACTCTCCTAACCCTAGTACTCAACTCTTCTACCAATTCCACACAAATGGCTCCTCCACAAAAGAAATTAAAGCAAGCTTCTACCTCCGAAACACAACCAATTGATCTCTCTATCAGGAAGTGGCTTGTAGATCCAATAGCAATCAAAAGGTGGAATGAGATGAAGGATTTTAAATTCCATCCGGGTTCTTTTATTAAATTTTCAGATTTCTCTAGTTATCGTATTCTTAGTTTAGCAAAGGAAGCCGACATTGAAAATCTCATTTATTTTGATCAAAACAATGTTGAAATTAACCATGTAATGATCAAATTATTCTATGCTAACTTAAATTTAGAGAAAAACAAGCCCGAGAATCCCAATTATTGTCTTTGGTCCGTTGTTTGTGGCAAAGAAGTATTCATCTCTTGTGACAGGATGGCAACCGTTCTTGGTTCTTCATTTTTTGGTGAAAAATTCTCAAGTAATTTTTGCAATGTTCACATCCGTAATCAAATTAGTCATCAATTTATTGAAGATGACAAGGATAGCACTAAGTCTATGGGTTTACGGCCGTCTGCAAGAATTCTTCACTATACTCTTATGCACTCTCTTTTACCAAGAATAGTAAATTTTGATGCCGTCTATAAAGAAAATTTCAAGGCATTATACTCAATCTATGGGGGTATACGCATAAATTGGATTGGTATGATCTTTGATGAGATTTTGAAAGTAAATGATTCCTCTAGACCACACTTGTTCTATAACGAGTATATTATGCGTCTCTTGCTTGATTGTGGCATTGAACCTCCCAAGTCTTCAATTTCCAAACCAAAGGTAATCAACAAAGCAACCATTACAAGAATGAAGCTTCCCGCTCCATACTTTAATATTATGCCTTTTGAACAATCGAAAGAACAAGGACATAGAGAAGCTTCATCTCGCCCATCTCGCCCTAAACCTGAGGAAGTCAAACTTTTACGATCATCCTCCTCAACAAAAGAATCACTTGAAACTATTGCTCGAAATCAATTCCTTCTCGAAGCACGACTTAAGCGCATGGACACAAAAATGGATAAACGCTTTAACAAACTTAAGTCTTTCTTCGTTTCTATATGGGAAGCAATACCTTGTGGTGCATCATCTTCATCAATGCAAGCTTCAGACCCTGGCATGTGCCCAGCTCCTCCTACTTTTGCTTGGACATCTTCGGAGGAGGGCACAAGCTCGGGAACTAGTCATGAACGTCGATACGGGAAATCTCAGCTTGTTGAAGAAGAAGAAGAAGAGGGTGAGACGGAGTCAGAATAAGTCCTTTTAGTCTATCTCTTTTTATCTTTTATGCGTACTTATGACTTTAGCTTTTGCTTTAAATACATTATCTGGCACTTGTACTAAATAGTGTCATGTTTTAATTCGTACTAGACTTATGTGTATTATAATTCTGTGTGAATGTTACTCTTAATCTGTGATAGTAGTTTTATGTTTCTTATAATCTGTTTTACATCTTCCATTTAACAACTCCTTTTTGTCGATGACAAAGGGGGAGAAAATTGTGCTAACAGTATATATGCAGGACACAATCTCAAGGGGATATCATATACAGGGGGAGATTCAAAGGGGATATCATATACAGGGGGAGATTCATAACTAAGTTGTCATCAATCAAAAAGGGGGAGAATGTTGAGCCAAGATTTTTTTATAGAGTTTTGATTTCTGACAAAGGGATAAGCCATGATCAACAAAAAGAAGTTATTCAGAAACAAAGAGCTCCATATGATTAGAGGTTGATTATTTGGTATGTTAGTAATGATTATTTATGTTAAAATCTATCCTCAAATAATCTTATGCCTTCAATCTTTGAATATATATATATATATATAAATATATATATGAGTGCACAATAACTGTGCACTCTGGACAAAACCGGTCGACTGGTCAAAACCAGGTGGTCGACCGTTTTTGCCCAGAATGCACAGATAACGTGCACAAGTGAACATAACGTATACATATTCAAATTTCTGTCTACTGGTCCTTTTTGACCTGTCGACCGATTTCAAACAGAAAGCAACCCTTCGTATAGACACTTCCTTTTCTTCAACGGTTGCTTCTCTTTCTCTTCACCAATGATCATAACCTTTGATCATACCTTTTCACAAAAGGTTACAACTGTTTATTTCTTATATAAACATCATGAAATCATTATTCCAAATATCCAATCGATCTATCGAATCTAATTTTTCTATTCTTCTAATCTCTATTCTATCTTGTACTCTCAAGCGTTCAAATTACTCATATTCTATCATATATCGTTTTGAATCCTGAAATTTATTTAACATTCTTTTGATTCAATATGATATCCACTTCCAAATCTTCATATATACAAATAATCTATTTGAGGATAAGATTATAGGAAGTCTGTACTATAAGTGACAAAATAGTGTTAGCAAGAACATACACCGTCACCAAACTATTATTTTCATTTGTTGAAGTCCTCGTGTTGTAAGAGGCAAGTGTTGAAGTCCTCGGTGTTGTAAGAGGCAAAGTGTTGAAGTCCTCAGTGTATTAGAGGCGTGAAATCCCGTTCGTCTGCTCGGGTGTTGTAAACCTGTTCCTCCGGGTGAAGCGAGGTAGTTAGTAGTGAAAATCCAGATAGAAGTCTGGGACTGGACGTAGGACGGTGCTCCGAACCAGTATAAAAATCTCTGGTGTGATTTTTCTATTTTTAATTACTTTGCTACTATCATCTATTTCCGCATTTATATTATATTCCATATTACATGATCCGTGTGTACTATATTAGCACGTGCACTTGTACACTGCATTCTTCAATAAGAAAACAAAATTCGGACCATTACGGTTTATCGTTTCGCGTGTTTCACCGCGTACCGGACACCGAAAAAAGTTAAATGAATATACCGTGGAAATCGACACGATGATACGAATATAATGATACATAGATATGAGCGACATGATCAAGTTATAAAAACTCAATTTTTCACTGCTGAAAATGCCGTTAAAACGCTGAGAATAAGATAAACGGGGCTGGAGAACTCCAAATTTGATGAAACGAAATATGACGTCTCACGTAGAAAATGATTTAAAATTTTATTATATAAATTATTCAGATTTCAATAATATTTTATTTTCATCAAATTATTAACTAATTAAAATTAAAATAAAATTACAAAATATAATAAACTTCCATACTTTCCAATAAAAAAAAAATCCAGTTGCTATGTCAAAATAGATGTATTCCAAATATCAAAATTTTATTTTCAAATTTAGTTATTTAATTTCAAGCAAAATTTCGGTTAATTACGTTATAAAAACCGCCAAAATTTATGGGTCGTTACACTCTCCCCCACTCTAAACTTTTCGTCCTCGAGAAGGAATGAGCTAGGAGAATAGAACAAACCCATGAAAGATAGATTCAAAGTGTATAGTGTTAGATATAATAATTAATTCAAACCATAAATTTCATTAGTTTCAATTTGATTAATATTTAACAAATTTTGTTTCCATCCATTTTATTTAATCAACAAATTTTCATTCATTTGGTAAAGTTTCAATTTATTAACATTTGTTACAAAATTTTCTTCCAAAACGAAATTTATTATATTTAACTTATTGATTTACTCCATTTACCTTTAATTAAGTTGATTTCACTTAAAATTTTATTATAACAATTCTTCAGTTCAAATTTATTTGCTTAACTAGCATTCTCCCTTTTTTTATTTATCTCATTTTACTTGACATATTTTACAACATATATTAGTGGGTAAACTTTTATTATAAACATTTATTATTCAACCAATTAATTATCTTTTCATCTGTTCAATTCATTATTCAATTTATTATTTATAAATTCCCTTAAAAAAAATCTTTTTTGGACATCTTATTGCTCACATTTATATTGTATGTTATTCAATTACCGATTCTCATTAACATTTAACTATCTCTAATTAAGTTATATAAGGTTCAGAGTGTAATTAAATACTATACAAAATTTTCATTATTTACAACATTTATATTAAAATAGATTTTTAGTTTGAACAATTTATTACTTAAGTTTTCCTCTTGTATAGCCTTTAATTATATATTCACCCTAACCTTTTAACTTTTTAAAGTTTAGGTAAGTTATACATATTAGAATGCAATTTAATATTATATAAACAAGTTTTATTCAAATTCAACTATTTCAAGTTGGTTTAATTTCATTTATCATTTTAGATATTCCAATTATTTAAAAATTCCACTTTATTTCAATAATTGAAACAATTCTTAATATAAAACATAAGATTTAATTTTTGGTTTTACTTCAAACTATTGTGAAATAATTATATACATATATATTTTATAAATCAATCTATACATGGGAAGTTTTAAATCAAATCTATTTTTTTGTAGAACAGAAGTGTAGCAAATCTACTAAGGGGAATCTTCATTTCAAGACTCGAAAATGAATATCGGTGATGCTGCAGTCATCACCGAAATTATTTTCCAGTGACAATAGGGAAGAGTATCGATTTTTTATTTAAAATTCTTTGAAAAAACTTTATACTAGAAATATTTCAATTAATACATTTTCCAAAACTTTTAAAGCACGAATTTAGAAAAAGCATCGGAAATTAAATTCTCAAAGTTTAATTTAAATTCATTTCGATTTCAAATCAAATTTTATAACCTTTTTTTTACAATTTCAAAGAACAATAGTTAATGATTTGGAAGCGTTAACCAAGAAATAAATGATAACCAAGTATTATCATTTCTAACAACCATTTCATTTACTATCTAATTTTTTAAAATTATACCTTTATATATAAAATATAACCATACATAAAATTATATCTTTTACCAATTTCGAAAACAGTATTATGTCAATTTTCTCTATTCAATGGGATAGAATTTCTATCGATAGAGTGGGCTAGACGAATCAATCGAAACCCCAAAATAACTCAATAGTACAAACAACACAATATAAAAAAATTATTAATTACAAATACACTCCCTCACATGATGATTCAATAATGGAATGAGATTCAAATATAGAGCGATCTTAATCAAAGAGAATTTTAACTAATGAGATATACTAGAAAGGAAGATAAGATAATTAAATTACAAAAGGGGAAGGATGGATAGACTTTCATTAATCATGGCAACCTTAACCGGGTCAGCCAAGATTCCAGGAATAAGATCAATGTGGAAATTCAATTTCCCACTTGAGAGGGAGATAAGTGACTTCACCAGAACATCATGAAATATGTGGACAACATGGGTGGAGTCAAGATCACTATGCTGAAAAGGTAAACTGCCTGAAAAATCCTGAGGCAATCGAATTTGATCACAAGAGAATTTACCTTGGTCGTCTACAAGAAAAACGGTTTCGGGCGTTGCAGGAGGTCAAAACATCAAAACCAATGATATAGAAATCTTCAATGAATCGACGTTTTTTGTAAAGGAGTTTCACCCCTTTACAGATAATACAAAGGTTGGCAGGACCGTCGATGGAATTAATCACACAAAAGGAGGAAGTTGCCAATTTGAGTGGCAAGATAAGCTCAAATTTTTACGGAAGTCAACGAAAATGGAGCTATGGAATGCTCCACTATCAAGAAGGACACGAAAGGAAGGAAAATAATGAATTTCAGAATAAAGGGGATAGTTCCAAAATTCAAAAGAAATACGAATCAAAGAGGGTAAGTTCAAGCTCGAACGAAGGTGATTATGTAATTACTCCGTATGCTAAGTTTTTCCTAAACCAGAGCTCTGATACCAACTGTAACGGCCTGGTATTTCGAACCATTCGCATCTGCACTTGTCCGACCTGAATTGCTTAAAATGTTAGATTGTTAATTTATATTTGACAAAATTCAGCATATACAGTAAATAAATCAATCACAGAATCACAGACACAAGACAGATCACAAAAAGCTTACATACATTACTCAACAACTTACATATATGTTATATCTAAAAAATCTAGATTTATAATAAAATTAATGTAAACTTAACTTGTTATAATATATAAATAGTCTCAAAACAGATCATAAAAAGCTTATCTAAACTTATATACATAAACGAATAGGTTATATAAAACTTATTTAAAATCATATATATATATATATATATATATATATATGTTCATGTCTTATCACTACCTATAGATAAACATAGCCTATACCTTTTAAACAACTAATATACAAACAACTCATAGCTATATTTATACAAAATCTTTTTTTTCTTCTCTGATAGAATAGCTGACTAAACTTTATAACAAATTATATTATATAGCATCAAACATATTATAAAGTACTATATAATATACAAATATTTACATCCCAAATTTTTTTAACAAAACATAATTTATATAAATATACGTTTATATACAATACAAATCTTAAAACAACGTGTTATATACAAAAGCTTTCGAAAATTATTTTCAACAATATTAAACAATAGTTTAAAATAAGCAACGGACTAAACTCATGTATATGTTTTCAAAACCAAGCACGGAACATATTTTATATAAATTTATATGTTTCAAATAATAACAAACAAAATACATACAAATGTATCAAGATCGCAAATGAGGGAATTCGGCTGCTAGTGGTTGCAAGGCGTTTGGTCGCTAGAGATGGGTGTTCGTATGGCCAAGAACGGGTTGCGGGCTGTGAAGGTGGGTTTCCTCGGAGGTAGGTGGCGGGTTCGCTGGCACAGGGCAGAGATAGGTGGTTAGGTTTGAGGTGGCTTCGACCATGGTGGAGGGTGGTTCGTGGCATTGTGGGTTGCGGGCTAGGCTTGCTCGTGTGTTGGTCCGTGGGTAGGTGAAGGTGGCTGTTCCATGCCTCGACATGGGTGGTGGAGGGTGGCGCTCAGCGTGGAGAAGCCATGAAGGAGTTGAGGGTGATGTGGATTGTGAGGCCAAGGTAGTCAGGAGAAGATACATGCAAGGGAAGGATGAAAAATGGCTACGCATAACATTGATAGGAGCATCAGTTTCGAAGGTGAGGTGATGACAAGCTCGCACGGAAAAAAGAAAATGATGTATGTTGTTTCCTCTTTTTTTGTAAGAAGATAGAACAAAATGAAGGGGAAGAGAGTGGTTAAACAGAAATGGGAAGAGGAAAGGCTACAAGAATAAGAGCTCTGACGAAATATATGCTGGGCTATAAATTTTTCCTTAGATCGAAAATGAAGGGGAAGAGACTGGTAAATTCTTGAACGAACCAAAATTTAATATATTAAATATAGGGGATGGCAAGAGTCACGTTGATTTTTCCATATGATAAAAGCGAGTGTCCATTTATTTCAAATGGTGGAAAATGGTCACAGAGAAACAAATGTCGGACTGTTACAGTTTATACTCTTAGGTGTTTCACCGCGTACCAGACCCAAAAATAGCCAAATGAATATACCGTGGAAATTGGCATGATGATACGAATAGAATGACATATAGATATAAGCGACATGACCAAGTTATAAAAATTCGATTTTTCGCTGCTGAAAATGCCGTTAGAACTCTGAAAATAAGATAAACGGGGCTGGAGAAGTCCAAATTTGATGAAACGAAATATGACGTCTCACTCAGAAAATGATTTAAAATTTTATTATATAAAAATATTCAGATTTCTATAATATTTTATTTTCATCAAATTATTAACTGATTCAAATTAAAATAAAATTACGCAACAAAATAAACTTCCATACTTGCCACTAAATTTTTTCCTGCTATGTTAAAATAGATGTATTTCAAATATCAAATTTTTATTTTCAAATTCATTTATTTAATTTTAAGCAAAATTTCAGTTAATCACGTTATAAAAACCGCCAAAACTTACAGGTCATTACGCTAAAATGTTTTAAAGAAATAATTCAATTGTTTGAGTTTACTCACTCAAGATCCGTGTTTATCCCGGAGTTTTATTTTCTTTCTTTGAACTCTTGGGTGCTCAAATTTTTATGGGCAGCTAGGTAGTGCAGATTTTCCAACAGATGCATTTTGGAGGAGCTTGGAGCAGAAGGCTTCATCGATAGCTAGTTATTGACTTGTTTTTGCTATATTATATGTATCTAATATCTGTTAGGTAGGGACAGACTGTAATAACTGTCCAAGGGTATAATTTTATTAGTATGACTGCGATGTATCATTTTGTAAATGATCTTGTAAAGAATTAAGTTGATCAATATATGTTATTCCATTACGTTGTGAGATTCCGTGATTGTTTAGTTTCTTCTTATCCGTTCTATCTTTCTTTCTTTTCAACCTTAATGATGTAACGACCCACTTTTCCATACAATTTAGGCAGACAATTAACCACACATGGCCCACCCAAATTGAATGGAAAGTCGAATAGTTAGAGAAAATAATGAAGGGATAAGAAAGAAGAAAGAAGAGAAAGAGAAAAATAACAACAAAGAATCTCACACGTAATGAATAATCTATAATAAAAACAAATTTTTACAAGGAAACAAGACCGTAATATATACACACATCAATAAGAGTATACTAACCAATTTTAGCTCGAATAATTATAACAACATGTCCTCATCATTGATGATAAATACAACAACGAACGCAGCAGAAAAATAACTACATACATGAATACATTTCTAAGCCTCTAGATCATCTCCTGAAGCTCCAAAGTAACCGAACTAAATCTATAAAATGCTCTGTCTTACTCGAGCATTATAATAAAATAACACCCGAGTCAGTCTGGTAAACCAGCGTGATAGAAACACACCCAACTGTATTTTAAAGTTATGAAAAAACCATTTGAAATCAAAAGTATCTCATAAGATTGCGTCCCACATAAACACGGATGGGTTTTTACCTTACGATAACCAAACCATTTCATATAAAATTCTCTGATATTTTGATTGTGTCTATGATACATATACATATTAATCATAGTCGAAATTGTTAAATTAATTAAATTCTAGCATAATAGGTATATAATTAAAAATGTAAAGCTCGCGTTGGAGAATGGATTCCATCCTATGACATGGTAAGGAACTACCTTTCGACGTTGCATCTCCAGATAAAATGCACGAGGGTCTGACAAGAACATCTTATACCCCTACCACACAAGACTTACCCACCACTTAATTAGTAGTACCGATTATGATCACTCATTTTGTTAACGGGCCTCGAAGCATATATGAGTAGATAGTAATCGACCTACATTCGAAATGGCCATATCCTGATGGAAGTGACCCACATAGTCCTGTTGCATGACCGATATTTGTCAATTCCCGATTGATGAGGCTCGAGGCTGCATTTTATCTTTATATAAAGTACTCCCTACTTGGAATACTACACTGCCCTCAATGCAACAATGCAAACCCCGCATTCATCCATGCAAGTTGTTCAAGATATGAACAAACCAAAGGCACTACTTCTACTACATCCATTTTGAAATCTTCATCGGGATTAGTAGCAAGTAGCCCTTGCACTTCAAAGAGCTCCATCTTCAATACCATCACCTTTAAAAATATCTTCACTTTGAAACGCTTGAGTTGGATCGAAGTGGTTTTCGATTAATAAATCTGATTTCGGACACTTCGAAACAACATTCAATAGTTTTCAGTAAACTCAACCCCGGTTCTTTAGAATATACAGTCAAAGATAAGATCGGAGATCACCCCCTGACCATTAGTGAGCAAGTTTCCGAATCGTTGGTCCAAGGAGAACGAGACAAGATTTATACACACAATAGAGCATCATCGAAGACGATTTTTCCATATAACTCACATGTTTCCCCTAGATATTTCCAAAGTTACGTTTTGGGTCCCTATTTGATAGTCGGTTCTTTAACTATCCATAAACACATACCTACATCAAGGATTTATTTCAAAAGGGGAAAAGCAACATTGGTTTAGCAAACAAATAACCACTAGCTTCTTTAATTAGTCTTTTCATTATTTACACCCGTCATGTAAATACTTGTATCAAAATACTCTTACATGATATATTCGCAAATCCTTATATTTTTGATACTTAGAAAAATATCTATATACTTATCGCAACAATATAAGTATATTTACAGAACGAAGGAAGATTTCCATTTTTGCACAATTCTAGAACAGATTTTTAAATTACTTTATAAATCTCTAAAACCATTTGTAAAACCATTTGGTAAATCTCTGAAACCATTTATAAAACTCTTTATAAAACCCCATGTAAAACCCAACATTCGTTTCCAATTATAAGCACTTTTATAAATTTCAAAACATTTATAAACTCTTTATAATTTGAACTATTTATAAAACTCTTCTTATAAATATATAAACTCGTTTCTAAAATTCTTTTATGAATATCTAAAACCATTTGTAAAACTCTATTTGCCCTTTAACTAATTTTCCTTTAAGTTTCTAAACCATGTTATAAAACTCCTCTTAAAAAACTCAAATCTATTTATAAAACCTTAGTTATAAATCACTGAAATACTTATAGATGAATTCTAATCATTTACTTCAAAACACTATTATATAATAATAATAATTTATTAACAATAAAACATTATAAACAAATAATAGTTATTGATTTCAAAACATCGTAAACTAATAATTAATAATTTCAAAACATTATCAAATAAATGATAATATCTAATGTTTACTATTATTATAGTAATAATAATTTATTTTCAAAACATCATTAATAAAACCTTCTTATCAATTTCAAGATATATTTATTTACAAAATAATTAACTTTTCCAAATATTTGAAATATTGGCAAATAACTTTTAAACAACATTAAAGGTGAATAAATAACTTTAAAACGATATTAGATATTAATAAATAAATTTTAAAAGCAATATTAAAAATGAATAAATAATCTTTAAAAACAATATTAAATATAACTTAATATTCTTTAAAAACAATTTTAAATATAACTTTTAAAAACGTTTCTACAGACCAAGAAAACGCCAGATAATAAGGTTGAAGTGAAATAGAAATTTAATCTTTTTTAAACAAAATATTTTCGAACCCAAATTCAGATTTAAACATCATTTCCTGTCTCAAAATTCAACACCTACTCTAGTGACAATTTACAGTATTTTTAAAATACTAATTCAAGGCCAATATTTACCAAACGCTTAACCAATATCAAATTTGATTTTCGATCACTATAGGTTTAAGTGTTGAATATACAACAATGTCAAAATCAATAGAGCCAACAATCAGGTTTAATATCCAATAATACGTATGACAGGAATAATTTTGAAATTAAAAATCAACCATGGCGAGGAATCCCATGGGATCTCTCCAATTTGTCCCCCTGCATAACAACTCATATATATTAGCGCGCATATATATACATATATGTGTGCGTGTGTGTGCGTGTGTGTGCGTGTGTGTGCGCGCGCGCGCACGCGTGTGTAAATATGTAATATCCCGGAATTTTTAACAATATAAATTTAATAATCTGCATTAAATTGATATTGATATTCTGTTAGTAATTATTCAAATAGATTTAATAATCATCTTCAATAAATATTTCAATTGGTTATTTTATCTTTTAAATAATAAATGGATTTCTATTTAGAATACAAATATTTGGTTTATATTTTAAATAGATTGGTTTTGTTTTAATTTTAATAAATAAAACATATTTTCTTGTTTTATTATTTGTAGCAATTTTGGAAATTTTATTTTATTTAATATTTAAGTTTTTCAAAGTTAAATAAATGATTTTTGGTTTAAACTTAATAATTGAATCATGTTCTAAAATTCTAATATATACATTATAAATTGGAAATTTTGTTTTAATTAGCATTGAGTTTTTATAACTATTTCATAAATAAATATATGATTTTAAAATTGATAGGAAAATATTAAATGTTTTAAATTAAATTGGATTTAGTTTTAAATTTAGAATAAATTTAACAAAAGGTTTTATGGTTTAATAAAATGGATATTTTATTGACAAAAATATAATCTCTTGTAAAATGATTTTAATGTAATAATAAGATATTTATAAAAACAATATTGATAATGTATTGGCTTTATAAATAAGTTTGAATAGAATTTGTAATTTTTATTTCAAATTGAATTTATATTTATAACTTGATTTGAAAATAATTGATTCTTGAATTTAGTTTGAATTTAAGTTCAAAAGTATGAAATCTTAACTGTTTTAATTTTTAATATGTATAAGTTAATTTGTAAAACATTGTTTGTTCTTATTTCTTTTGTGAATTCATACACATATTTTAATATAAACTAACAACTTAAATACACATTAATAGGTAATTAGTGCTAATTATTTTAAAGAGACATGTGTTTAAAAACTAATATACAAATTGACGAGTGTTGTAAAAATTGACAAGTGTAAATCTTAGTTTTTATTTTTCTTTTATTACATTAAATCTGAAATACATCTAGTACAAACTTGCATCTTCATTCTTTCATATTACATTTTCATTTCCTTAATCAAATGAAGACCAAAATTCATTTTTCATATCCACAATCAAAAATCTGCATACACAAACTCATCAAAGATCAAATCTGCATTTCCTCAAATCAAAGTGAAACCTGCATCATATTTCCCTTCAATCTGGAAAACTTCTACTGCATACACCAGCAACTTCAAATCAAGTATAAGTTTTAACTCTGGCAACTGCATTTTCAAATAAACAAGCAACTCTGTTCCAAAGCAAAAGCATTTTTAGCATTTCTGTGCAAAGTTTTCAAAGCTGTCTCTTAATCTGTTCTATGCTTCTTCTTGTGAGGTGAGTAACTTTAAAAATATTTAAATTCTTACCTAGGTTTCATGCTTGTTTGTCTTGATATAAATATGTATTGTTGTGTTTTGATAAAAGTCTGATGTGAGATGTAATGTGTGCATGCCGTTGTTTTATTTGCCTATTCTGTTAAATTTTCCAGACACCAAACATCATTTAAATCTTCATTTTTAGTTAAGTTTCTGATGGAATGAAGTTATAAAGTGAAGTAGTTGATTATCTTAAATCAATAATTAAAATTTTATGTAAGTTAAAATATTAGTTTGTTGTCTATGGAAAAATAAAATAAGGAACATCGGTACATGTTGATTTTTATAAAAATCCTGACATGTTAAATTTGTAATTCAATATTAAAAATCTAAAGCCTTAACAAAATCATGATTTTTAAATCAAGAACCATAATTTTTAGAATAGAATTAAAGGCACTGTTTGATGATCAACTGAAATGGAAATAATTACATTTTCTGGTGATCTTTGATTTTTGGTGTCTTGGTTTTCTTCTGGGTGATAGAGTAGTGTCAGGAGATGCTATGAAAAATCATGGAGGCTGATGGTTGTCATTGAGGAAGGAGAAGATTTGGTTATTCATTTTTTTAAACCTTAGTTTGATGGGTTTTAAAGAATAAGTCATTTCAACTTGTGTACTTGACCGAGTGCTGTGATCTTTTGGTGACTGATGGATTGGTCGTAGTTGAAGACGAGGCTGGAGTATTTGATCGACAGGTGGTCGAAGCGGCGAGAGGTGGCCGTTGACAGGTTTGAAGCAGAAACCTGTTTTTCCTGTTTCAAGGTTTGTAGTGGGTGTTCGATTTTGACTTAGAGGGTGGTAGCTTGAATTGATGGTTGTGGGAGGTGGCTGGGTGTGTTTTTGGTGAGCAGCGATCATCTCTGATGATCAGAGTTGGCTGTGGTTGCCGTGCATATGCACGGCGATGAATTCTGGTGAAGTTTGTTGGGTTGATTGATGTTACAGGGGAGATGTGGGAAGAGGGAGTTGGCTCGAAGCAAGTAGATGTAGAACTCGAAGTGAAGCAGCTTAGAACCCGAAGTGGAATTTTGGTTCCTCGGGTTGAACCTGTAGTTTCCAGGTTTTGAAACAGTGTTTTAAAAATCTGGGTTTTTAAAACTTTTAAAATCTGTAGCTTTTGTGCAAGGTAAGGTTTAAGTTTAAATTCAATTGAAGTTTGAATTTCTAATTTGAATTCAAATCCCAGTTTAAAATAAAATTAAAGTTTTAGCAATTTAAACTTAATTAACCTTTGTTTTGATAAAATAGTTTTAAACACTTTTAGAAATGAGATTTTAAAAATATGAGTGGATTTGAGGTTATTTAAAATCTGGAAATTCAAAAGTTTAATTTGAATTTCAGGTTTAAATTTTAAAGAAGGTTTAAATTGAAGTTTTAAATGAAAGTGAAGATTTAAGTTATTAAAGGTTTGAAATGGATTTAACTTTAAAATTTTCATATAGTATTTGTTTGATTGGCAATTTAAAAAGTTTTAAATTTATTTAAGTATTGATAAGTTTAAAAATTTTCTATTTGAAACTTGAATTTAAATTGGTATTTAAAGGTAATGTCAAAAGTACTTTGTTTTGAATTAAATTGTTTTAAACAAAATTAAGTTATGTTTATGAAATTTAAATTAAGATTTATATTTCAGAATTAATTTAATTAACAAGGTAATTAAGATTAATTAATTAATTAATTAATTGAATTTGGAATTAATAATTGATTAATGATTAATCAATTTATAATTAAGATAATTAATTAAATTATTAATTAATGATGAATGAATATTATTAATTATGTGATTAAGTTTTAAATTAAGGTTAATTAATTTAATAATTAACTTTAATTAATGAATGATTAAAGATAATTTAAATGGTAATTAATTTAAGTTAATTACTTTATAAAATAATTAAAGAATGGTTAATGAAGGTCATTAACCAGGATTATTTAACAATTAATTAATATAGTTAATTTTTATAATTAATTAGATTAATTAATTTAATAATAATCAATTGTAAATGGTTTGAGTAATTACTTAATAAAGTAATTAAGAAATTAATTACTAAATGTAATTAATTTAGTTTAATGGGATTGTTTAATTTAATTAATTAAGTTTAATTAATTTTAAACATTTGGGTTTTATAAATAATTACTTTATGTAATTGATGATTTGGGTGTTTACTTAGTTAAGTAATTGGTTGATAATTACATATTGTAATTAAGTGGAGATGTTTAAGTGTGAAGTAATTTGGTTTAAATTACTTATTAATTAATCAAGGGATTAATTAAGAGATTAATTAAGGATAATTAATTTGTTTTAATATGGTAATGAAGTTAATTAATTACTTAAGGTAATTAATAAAAGGGAATCATTAATTATTTTAATTAATGATGTAATTAAAGTTGATTAATTTAGATTAATTAATCAATAATAAGTAATTAAAGGAAATTAATTAATGTAATTAATTAAGGATAAATGTAATTAATTATGACTAATTAATTGAAGTAATTAAAGTTTAATTACTGTTTGTTTGAGAATAATTAATTTGTGAAATTAATTAAGGATAATTACATGAATGTAATTAAGGGTAATTAATCAAAGGTGACTAATTAAGGTAATTAATAATGAATCATTAACTGATTGTAATCAATTAAATGATTGAGTAAGCAAGATATATTTTGATGAAGTAATTAATTTAATTTATTTTAAATTAATTATAGATAAAGTAATTAATTTAATTCATTTTAAATTAATTATAAATAGAGATAGTTAATTTAATTCATTTTAAATTAATTATATTGAGATAAGTAAATCTTTGCTTATGTATGAGTGACATTGATTGTCTTGGATGCTTGTTGATCTCAGTAATGAGATAAATGATATTGTGTGGTATGGATGTTTGACTGTATTGTGATGATAACATAGGTTATCTATTATGGTGAGATATGGAATATCTATTTGATATTGATAATGTGGATTTCCTGTTATGTGATAATGCTGATTATCAATTATTGTTCTGTGTGTTATCTATCTGTGTATATAGATACTGTATTAAATCATTTTAAAACCTTTAAAACAACTTGGACCTAAAAGACACGCTTTGGATTTCGATGAGACCGGGATCGGGTTTCCATATTTGGATATCCGAAAACCACATCGATTCCAAATAACGTTAGGTCGTGAATCCAAGTGGAGCGAGTGAAGACTCGAGGTGTAAGGGCTATACGTCAGTATAACTCTATGGGTGATTCCGTAATGAATTTGACAGAATAGTACTTATAGATTCGAGATGGTGGTTTAGAGTTCAAGGGTTATTGTCGTTGACCCTGAGGGTGATTCCAATATGAGTGTAACGAGATAATGCCTTCGGTTTCGTTCGAACCCGGAACGAACTTGTATGGATTGAATGCTTTCAGAACATCGTCAGGTGGACGATGAGCATTCTAAGTGATATGTCCTATAAAGGTAATCGTAGCCTCAAGCCTCATCAACCGGGAATGGCTAAAACAGGGGAGGTGCAGCAAGGCTTCGTGGGTCGCACCCACTGGAGAGCGAGATTTATCCCTGTCTAGAGGTCCCTTTTATTTCGGCTGTGTGGACGGTTTTTGAGCTCCAACCGTCGGGGTTATCTTGTTCGGAACTGTTCAGTAAGGAATGGGTCCGGCCTTGTGTTGCAGGGGAGTGGGAGTACTCCTCGGTACGGTGATCTAGGCCACGTACTGTGACGGGCGGTACCCCAGTAGCCCAGCCATTTTATGGAATCCAAAATCCAATAAGTGCCAACGGTTTTGATTGTATTACCCACTTTTGTGGCTAGTAGTTGGAATTTAATAATGTAACAGTTTCGGCTATTTCTTATTTATTTGAAAAACCTAGACACTATTATAATATCATTAGATTTCCTATCAAATGTTTTGGTTAGTGTAAGGTAAAAACTTTTCCATGTTTATGTGTGGGAAGTCTTACGTAATACCTTTCTTTTCAAAGGTTTTAAAAGTTAAGCAACTTTAACCTGTTACTCACACCAGACCCATGTCTGACCCGGAGTTTATTTTTTTTTTTTCATAAACTCTTGGGTACTCAAATTTTTACGAGTAGCCAAGGGGATTCGGGTTAGGATTCAGGTTTTCTTTGACGAATTATGGAGGAGCAATGGAGCAGGAGGCTTCTGCGTTAGATATATAGTATTCCGCTGTGTGTTCTGTGTTGTCTCTGGATTGTATTGAGTTGTAATAACTAGACAGGTGTTTATAGTTGTCTATTATGTGATGTTTATCTGTGTACTCTGATATGGTTATAAACTACGTAATATTTATGTTATTAATATAGTTTATTCGTTCCGCTGTTAGATTCTGATGTTGTTTCTTTCTTCTCTTCTTTCTATTCTCTTTTCTATCCCTTTCTTTCTTAAAAATGATGCGATTTTCTATGGTAAGAAAGTCGGGTCGTCACACTTGGTATCAGAGCATTAGGTTGAGTGAATACCTAGGCTCTGTAGTGGTGTCTATCTTGAGAGAGCGTATTTGTAATTTTTATATATAACTACACACACACACACACACACACACACACACACACACACATATATATATATATTTCTACCAATCTGTTGGGTTACCTGTTCAGGTTTTCCAATATAAGTTATAAAGGTAGATGAGGTAGTAGTGTGTGTAACACGACTACCATTGGTTGGAGTTTGGATGCGTGTGGTTGGAAGTGTATCTGTCGAGACTGTAGACCTAATACTGTCTCGAGTGAGTTTTGTAGTGATGAAGAATTTCATTAATCTCTGAAGGTAACCTGTAAAGGTTCGGAGTTAATTCTTTGAAGTTGGATGAGTAGTGTTTGGATTTGTTGGTTGGGCAGAAGCAAGTGATGGTATTTTGAATACCTCAGGGAGTAGTAGCCGCGTGATGAGATGCAGTGACTATGGACGTTTCCGAAGATGTTTTCTTTGGAACAAGTTAAGGAGGTGAGTCTGCTTCAGTGTTGTGGTTGTGTTCAGCTGGAGTTTCTGTTTGCTTTGAGGTTTGAGTTTCTCGAAGAGCTTGTTTTGGAATTTTTTGGCATCTGTGACTACAGTGCAGCTTGGGATGTTCACGGTGTTGGCAAGAGATCTTCTGGCTTAGCAGTTTTTCTGGAGTGGAGTTCAGAAGCTGAGTGGATCAGTTCCTTCGATGGGTTGGCTAATTAAGTTTAAGCTATTCCGTTTGGTTAAGGAAGATCAATTTTCTTTGGATTTGGTTTGGTGGATCGCAAAAGTGACTTGCGATTGTTTGAGTGTTCTCTTGGGTTATCTGAGTTTCTGGATGTCTTCAGGAAGTCAGAGTTTTGTCTGTATCTGGAGATTGAGTTTTCTTATCGACTGGAATTCCAGGAATGGTACCAGTGGTTCATCTTTATAGAAGAATGGTTTCTAGGAGATTGAGTTGGTGTAGCAGCTCGGAGTTTTGGAGGAACTCCTGAATGATTCTTACGGATTTTTTGAACCATATCTCTGGATGTGTTATCCTGTTTGTGTTTGTGTTCTTCTTTAGCATTCTCTTTTGTACTTCAGATCAGAGTTGAGCAGCGGAAGCAGTTTGGAAGTGCATCTGCTTTTCTTTTTCGGATAGAAGAAGTTGTTGTCTTCTGATGTTGAGAAGTTGACTTTGAGTTGTTGGTTTTGGTTGATCTTGAGGAGATCATTTTGTTGGGTTGATTGGTCTAGTTTGTTTCTAGAAGTATCAGCAAGGTTGAGCTGATTAGTAAGGTTATGGGTAGCCCAGGATCGTCCAAAGAGTTTTGTGGATAAGAGTCGGAGGAATTTGGATTCTGAAGTCTGGGATTTAATTTTGGATAAGTTTTCTCCGATCAAAAGGAGCTATTAAACGAGTAAGTTTGGGTAAATCTGTGAAGCTAGCTCTGAAGTGTTTTGGATCTTTTCTGTGATCTTGGAGAATAAGTGATTGATCTACAGGATTGAATTGCCAGTTTGGATAACTGGAATTCGATGAGTTTCACGTATCTCTGAGGGAGTACGTGTATGATCTATCTCTGGTTGGGAAACCAGTAGTTTGGGAGTTTTTGTTATTGAGTCAGACTCGTTTGTAGTCTGATATCTGGTATAGTGTTATAGATATAAATGAATAGGAATTTTGTAGCTTCATAGTATTGTTTGTTTGGATTCTCTAGAGCGAGTATCCCGGTGTGTGTATATATACACCTGGGGAAACTCAAAGGAATTTTATCCAGAATTTGTATGGATAATTAGATTTGTTTGATTAGTTGTTTTTGGTTGTTAGCATATGTTTGATATATGCTTGTGTTTTTAAATAAATCTTTAATGGGATTATTAAATTACCTTTGTTTTAAATTTCGGGGACGAAATTCTTTTAAGGGGGAAGGATTGTAATATCCCAAAATTTTTAATAATATCAATTTAATAATCTGTATTAAATTGATATTGATATTCCGTTAGTAATTATTCAAATAGTTTTAATAATCATCTTCAATAAATATTTCAATTGGTTATTTTATCTTTTAAATAATAAATGGATTTCTATTTACAATACAAATATTTGGTTTATATTTTAAATAGATTGGTTTTGTTTTAATTTTAATAAATAAAACATATTTTCTAGTTTTATTATTTGTAGTAATTTTGGAAAATTTGTTTTATTTAATAATTAAGTTTTTCAAAGTTAAATAAATGATTTTTGGTTTAAACTTAATAATTAAATCATATTCTAAAATTCTAATATATACATTATAAATTGGAAATTTTGTTTTAATTAGCATTGAGTTTTTATAACTATTTCATAAATAAATATATGATTTTAAAATTAATAGGAAAATATTAAATGTTATAAATTAAATTGGTTTTAGTTTTAAATTTAGAATAAATTTAACAAAAGGTTTTATGGTTTAATAAAATGGATATTTTATTGATAAAAATATAATCTCTTGTAAAATGATTTTAATGTAATAATAAGATATTTATAAAAACAATATTGACAATGTATTTTCTTTATAAATAAGTTTGAATAGAATTTGTAATTTTTATTTCAAATTGAATTTATATTTATAACTTGATTTGAAAATAATTGATTCTTGAATTTAGTTTGAATTGAAGTTCAAAAGTATAAAATCTTAACTATTTTAATTTTTAATATGTATAAGTTAATTTGTAAAACATTGTTTGTTCTTATTTCTTTTGTGAATTCGTACACATATTTTAATATAAACTAACAACTTAAATACACATTAATAGGTAATTAGTGCTAATTATTTTAAAGAGACACGTGTTTAAAAACTAATATACAAATTGACAGGTGTTGTAAAAATTGACAAGTGTAAATCTTAGTTTTTATTTTTCTTTTATTACATTAAATCTGAAATACATCTAGTACAAACTTGCATATTCATTCATTCATATTACATTTTCATTTCCTTAATCAAATGAAGACCAAAATTCATTTTTCATATCCACAATCAAAAATCTGCATACACAAACTCATCAAAGATCAAATCTGCATTTCCTCAAATCAAAGTGAAACCTGCATCATATTTCTCTTCAATCTGGAAATCTTCTACTGCATACACCAGCAACTTCAAATCAAGTATAAGTTTTAACTCTAGCAAATGCATTTTCAAATAAACAAGCAACTCTGTTCCAAAGCAAAAGCATTTTTAGCATTTCTGTGCAAAGTTTTCAAAGCTTTCTCATAATCTGTTCTCTGCTTCTTCTTGTGAGGTGAGTAACTTTAAAAATATTTAAATTCTTACCGAGGTTGCATGCTTGTTTGTCTTGATATAAATATGTATTGTTGTGTTTTGATAAAAGTCTGATGTGAGATGTAATGTGTGCATGCTGTTGTTTTATTTGCCTATTCTGTTAAACTTTCCAAACACCAAACATCATTTAAATCTTCATCTTTTGGTTAAGTTTCTGATGGAATGAAGTTATAAAGTGAAGTAGTTGATTATCTTAAATCAATAATTAAAATTTTATGTAAGTTAAAATATTAGTTTGTTGTCTCTGGAAAAATAAAATAAGGAACATCAGTACATGTTGAATTTTACAAAAATCCTGACATGTTAAATTTGTAATTCAATATTAAAAATCTAAAGCCTTAACAAAATCATGATTTTCAAATCAAGAACCATAATTTTTATAATAGAATTGAAGGCACTGTTTGATGATCAACTAAAATGGAAATAATTACATTTTCTGGTGATCTTTGATTTTTGGTGTCTTGGTTTTCTTCTGGGTGATAGAGTAGTGTCAAGAGATGCTATGAAAAATCATGGAGGCTAATGGTTGTCATTGAGGAAGGAGCAGATTTGGTTATTCATTTTTTTAAACCTAGTTTGATGGGTTTTAAAGAATAAGTCATTTCAACTTGTGTACTTGACCGAGTGCTGTGATCTTTTGGTGACTGATGGATTGGTCGTAGTTGAAGACGAGGCCAGAGTATTTGATCGACAGGTGGTCGAAGCGGCGAGAGGCGGCCGTTGACAGGTTTGAAGCAGAAACCTGTTTTTCCTATTTCCAGGTTTGTAGTGGGTGTTTGATTTTTACTTAGAGGGTGGTAGCTTGAATTGATGGTTGTGGGAGGTGGCTGGGTGTGTTTCTAGTGAGCAGCGATCATCTCTGTTGATCAGATTTGGCTTTGGTTGCCGTGCATATGCACGGCGATGAATTCTGGTGAAATTTGTTGGGTTGGTTGATGTTACAGGGGAGATGTGGGAAGTGGGAGTTGGCTTGAAGCAAGTAGATGTAGAACTCGAAGTGAAGTAGCTTAGAACCCGAAGTGGAATTTTGGTTCCTCGGGTTGAACCTGCAGTTTCCAGGTTTTGAAACAGTGCTTTAAAAATCTGGGTTTTTAAAACTTTTAAAATCTGTAGCTTTTGTGCAAGGTAAGGTTTAAGTTTAAATTCAATTGAAGTTTGAATTTCTAATTTGAATTCAAATCCGAGTTTAAAATAAAATTAAAGTTTCAGAAATATAAACTTGATTAACCATTGGTTTGATAAAATAGTTTTAAACACTTTTAGAAATGAGATTTAAAAATATGAGTGGATTTGAGGTTATTTAAAATCTGGAAATTCAAAAGTTTAATTTGAATTTCAGGTTTAAATTTTAAAGAAGGTTTAAATTGAAGTTTTAAATGAAAGTGAAGATTTAAGTTATTAAAGGTTTGAAATGGATTTAACTTTAAAATTTTCATATAGTATTTGTTTGATTGGCAATTTAAAAAGTTTTAAATTTATTTAAGTATTGATAAGTTTAAAATTTTTCTATTTTAAACTTGAATTTAAATTGGTATTTAAAGGTAATGTCAAAAGTACTTTGTTTTGAATTAAATTGTTTTAAACATAATTAAGTTATGTTTATGAAATTTAAATTAAGATTTATATTTCAGAATTAATTTAATTAACAAGGTGTAACAACCCTAAATTTTTCATATATTTTAATATTTGACTTTATTTTATTTTGAAATTATTTTTAAACTTGTTTTATTTCAAACATTTCACATTTTTAAATATAAGTATTGATTATTATGTGAATTATAATTTCAAACAGGTATAAATTGGATATTTTACTGAAAGATGAATTTCTGTTCAAACTGGTCAAACTTTGACTTTTAAATTTCAAATTTAAATATTTAAACTCCTAAATTTTACCTTTTATTATGAAAATGTATTTAAAAACTTGAATACTGCCTTTTGTTTCGTTGAAAACGGACTTAAACTGTGAAAGTTATACACATTTCAATTTTGAGTATAATTTGTTTTATTTTGCAATTTTGGTCTATTTTAGATTATATAAATCATATTTTCTTTGTTATATTTTATTTTAATATGTGTCAATATGTTATTTTATGTATATTTTTGTTTTTTTGATATTTTTAAAGTGATAATATAATTTTTCCAAAATTTATTGCATATATTTTCTATTTTTAAAGGCTAGTTTCCATTTTTTTTTCTATTTTCTTCATTTAAATTATATTTAATTAAAATTTATTTATTTATTTTTATGCATGCATTTTATTTTTGTGTCTTTATCTTTATTTATAAAAAAATTTCAAGTAAACAAAATTTTTCCAAAGTTCATTTCATTTATTTTCAAATTTTCTAGCATAGTTTACATTTTCTTTGCTATTTTCTTAATTTAATTATATATAATTAATATTTATTTATATATTTTTGTTTATTTAATAAATTTTCGTGTTTTTATCTGAATTTATATGCATTTTTCAGTTATTTAAAAATTGCAAAAGGAATTATGGAAATATGAAGAGTTTGAGACCATTTATTTGCCTAAGTCCTTTTGTATTCCGCCGTTTTATTTTCAATCAATGCATCATTATTTTGGCCGATTCTTTTCTGATTGCTTCAGCCACTTCTCTCTTCATTTTTCACGAAAATAAAAGTTTCTCATCCAAAATTTTCGGCCATGAACTCCTGAAGCAAAAGTTTGGTAAAGTTCTTCTTCTTTTTCGCTTATTCTTCTTGTTTTCCTTATCTCTTTGCACTTGTCTTCATCTTTGTAGCTCAGCCCTTGCTCCTCCACCACCATAGCCACCTCCACCACCACCACAACCAACTACCATCCCCTCCAGCCCACTGTCCATCCATAGTCGTGGCCATCCATGATGTAGATCCACCAAATATTTGAGCAAACTCCACCTAAACATGCATTGCCAAGCTCCTTTACCTTCACCACTCCACCACATCACCTTGGCCGACCTTTGCATCATCACCACCAGCCGCTAGCTGACGTGAGACCCCTGCCACATCAGTACATGACCCTACCAGGCCTGGCCGTGCCTATGTATGCTTAGGGCCGAACCATTTATGCACAGAAATTCTACTTTGGTTACCTTGATTTGAGTTATACATGCCTATACACTTCATCTCCTTCATATCCATGTTATGGCCGACCCTATTGAACCCAAACCTGATCCAAACCTGATTCAAAACCATCCCATAACAGTGCCTTTCCAGTCCATAGCTGAAGCATACAAGGTTGAATGCAAGTGCAAAAGTTCTAGCTTTGAATTGTGTAGTTATTCCTAGCATTGTTTTGTAATATCTTGGTTTGTAATTCATGTTTGTATTTGTTTTGTTTGATATATTTAAGGAAATTAATCTTTGGCCCTACCGATCTCAAATCTTATTCATGTTGTCGTACCTTCGAAGATTCCTTATCGTGTGTTTTGGTTGTCATCTCCAGCTTAAACAGGTGAGTAAATCTCACCAGACTAAAATGTACTTATGTAGTGATAAACTGACATCACCTGAATCTGTAAATGCATATCATCCTGTTATAACTGCTATATCATATTCATATGATGTTCACACCTATATTTACACCTGTTATATCATATGTTACTGTTATTTCATGCTATTCTGTTACTTTCATCAGTTTATCACACTGCAAGTTCCTTGTAGACTAGAATCACTATGGGTTGAAATGATACATACCCGAACGGACTTTAGAATAGGAGAAAATCGTTATGGGCTGAAATTATAGGCCTGAACGATTTTCAATTATTTTCTTTTACTTGGGATTGCGGGTTTGAAATGATCAAACCCGGGTTTTCTTTGTAAATTACGGGTTGAAATGATATATTACCCGTATCACTTCATCTAGGATAGAAAATGAAATATAGACCTGTTGTTAAAATATGTTTTTCTAAAAAATTTAAAATATTTTAGAAATGTAAATATTATAATATTTTGATTTAAATTTGATAAAAATGATTTTTGTAAAGTATTATTGATTTTCTGAAAATTTATAAGTGAAGTAAATAAATGGTAAAGTTAGAAAATCTGAAATGTAAGTTATTTTGGAAATTAGAATTTGGTGACAAATGGAATTTAAATTAAATATTAAAATATGATAAATTTATGATATTTTGTATTAAATGAATCTAAAATGATTTTATAATATATTAATGATTTTTGGAATAAAGTTAAAATGTGAAATGAATGAATATTTAGGTTGAAATTTGGAAATATAACTAAAATTGGAAATTTGTGAATTTGGCTCAAAAGTGAATTTTAAGTTAAGTAAATAAAAATGAAATTAAGTTATATTTGAAAATTTTAAACTTAAATGTTAAGTTAAATTTAATTTAATGAATTTAAAATTTAATGTTGGAATTTAATAAGTGAATTATTATTAAATTTTGATTTTTGAATGAAGATTTAACTTTATAAAATCATGAATATAAGGGTATTTGAATGATTGTTTCAAAAGTGAAATTATATTATTTTATAAGTTAAAAATGATTTAAATAAAATATAATTATTTGTGAAATTATACTGAATATTTGAAGTTAAATAACTGCATTTCAGAAATGCTATTAATTCTGATGTAAAGGATAACACATCATTTGTAAATGCTGTAGTTGATAATAATGAACCAAATGGCTAAGTTTAATTAAAGGCTATCATAGCATTTTTGAAAATGTTATAATTGTTGAATTTAACTAAGTTTTATTTGAAACTAATGTAACCCTATCACAGCATTTTTTTTATGCTGTCTTTTGTTAAATTGAACTGTTTTGAATGTAACTTTCTGTAGCAATTTCTAAATGCTGCGAAAGTTGAATTTTCATCTGTTTTAATAAATTAAGTGGATAAATGAATTTTGAAAGACTAAAGTTTTGTAAATTTAATAATTTAATTATTAAATATACTAACTTTATTTTATGATTTAAAATGAAGTAATTTGTTTTGAAATATAAACTATTTTGAAATGTGTTTTGTAATGGTATTTAAATTAAATAAAAATGAATGCGGTTTGGAAGATATTATATTTTTGATATTTTGAAATGGATTTTGAATGATATTGAATTTTGAAATGATATTTGATTTTGAAGTATAAAATACCATTTTGAAATTTTAACCACGGGATGTAATTAATTTATAGTTTAACTGATTCTTAAAGGATGGGCGATCCCAAGCATCCTTTAAGTTATTGTGCATCTCTACTACAGTTCACTTGAGTTAGTTTATATTATATAAGTATATATTGTCCTGACTCGGGTGTTTTGTGTTTTACTTTACGCTCGGGTCAGCTTGAGTATTTAGAGCTTAGCTTTGGATTTCTTTCTGGAGCTAGGAATTGCTGGAGATTCTGCTTGTCTAGTTATCTATCCCTTCAGTTTCAGTTGTTCTATTTCAGCTTTGGTATTGATAAACTGCTATGTAATTGAGATTTCTATTGTATATGTTTTTCAGACTGATATTATGTATTTTGTTTTGAGAGTTTGTTATAGTAGCTTCATGAACTACTATGGTATTTTAATTTCCGCTGCGAGTTATTCTGATATTTCTGTGTCTGTGATTCTGTGATTGTATTTCATTTGCTCCAAATTTATTTACAACGCGGTATTTTGAGCAATTCAAGTCCGACATGTGCGGATGCGAATGGCTGAAAATATCGGGTTGTTACACAAGGTAATTAAGATTAATTAATTAATTAATTGAATTTGGAATTAATAATTGATTAATGATTAATCAATTTACAATTAAGATCATTAATTAAATTGTTAATTAATGATGAATGAATATTATTAATTATGTGATTAAGTTTTAAATTAAGGTTAATTAATTTAATAATTAACTTTAATTAATGAATGATTAAAGATAATTTAAATGGTAATTAATTTAAGTTAATTACTTTATAAAATAATTAAAGAATGGTTAATGAAGGTCATTAACCAGGATTATTTAACAATTAATTAATATAGTTAATTTTTATAATTAATTAGATTAATTAATTTAATAATAATCAATTGTAAATGGTTTGAGTAATTACTTAATAAAGTAATTAAGAAATTAATTACTAAATGTAATTAATTTAGTTTAATGGGATTGTTTAATTTAATTAATTAAGTTTAATTAATTTTAAACATTTGGGTTTTATAAATAATTACTTTATGTAATTAATAATTTGGGTATTTACTTAGTTAAGTAATTGATTGATAATTACCGATTGTAATTAAGTGGGGATGTTTAAGTGTGAAGTAATTTGGTTTAAATTACTTATTAATTAATCAAGGGATTAATTAAGAGATTAATTAAGGATAATTAATTTGTTTTAATATGGTAATGAAGTTAATTAATTACTTAAGGTAATTAATTAAAGGGAATCATTAATTATTTTAATTAATGATGTAATTAAAGTTGATTAATTTAGATTAATTAATCAATAATAAGTAATTCAAGGAAGTTAATTAATGTAATTAATTAAGGATAAATGTAATTAATTATGATTAATTAATTAATTGAAGTAATTAAAGGTTAATTACTGTATGTTTGAGAATAATTAATTTGTGAAATTAATTAAGGATAATTACATGAATGTAATTAAGGGTAATTAATCAAAGGTGATTAATTAAGGTAATTAATAATGAATCATTAACTGATTGTAATCAATTAAACGATTGAGTAAGCAAGATATATTTTGATGAAGTAATTAACTTAATTTATTTTAAATTAATTATAGATAAAGTAATTAATTTAATTCATTTTAAATTAATTAGAAATAGAGATAGTTAATTTAATTCATTTTAAATTAATTATATTGAGATAAGTAAATCTTTGCTTATGTATGAGTGACATTGATTGTCTTGGATGCTTATTGATCTCAGTAATGAGATAAATGATATTGTGTGGTATGGATGTTTGATTGTATTGTGATGATAACATAGGTTATCTATTATGGTGAGATATGGAATATCTATTTGATATTGATAATGTGGATTTCCTGTTATGTGATAATGCTGATTATCAATTATTGTTCTGTGTTATCTATCTGTGTATATAGATACTGTATTAAATTGTTTTAAAACCTTTAAAACAACTTGGACCTGAAAGACACGCTTTGGATTTCGATGAGACCGGGATCGAGTTTCCATATTTGGATATCCAAAAACCACATCGATTCCAAATAACGTTAGGTCGTGAATCCAAGTGGAGCGAGTGAAGACTCGAGGTGTAAGGGCTATACGTCAGTATAACTCTTTGGGTGATTCCGTAATGAGTTTGACGGAATAGTACTTATAGATTCGAGATGGTGGTTTAGAGTGCAAGGGTTATTGTCGTAGACCCTGAGGGTGATTCCAATATGAGTGTAATGAGATAATGCCTTCGGTTTCGTTCGAACCCGGAACGAACTTGTATGGATTGAATGCTTTCAGAACATCGTGAGGTGGACGATGAGCATTCTAAGTGATATGTCCTATAAAGGTAATCGTAGCCTCAAGCCTCATCAACCGGGAATGGCTAAAACAGGGAAGGTGCAGCAAGGGTTCGTGGGTCGCACCCATTGGAGAGCGAGATTTATCCCTGTCTAGAGGTCCCTTTTATTTCGGATGTGTAGACGGTTTTTGAGCTCCAACCGTCGGGGTTATCTTGTTCGGAACTGTTCAGTAAGGAATGGGTCCGACCTTGTGTTGCAGGGGAGTGGGAGTACTCCTCGGTACGGTGATCTAGGCCACGTACTGTGACGGGCGGTACCCCAGTAGCCCTGCCATTGTATGGAATCCAAAATCCAATAAGTGCCAACGGTTTTGATTGTATTACCCACTTTTGTGGCTAGTAGCTAGAACTTAATAATGTAACAATTTCAGCTATTTCTTATTTATTTGAAAACCCTAGACACTATTATAATATCATCGGATTTCCTATCAAATGTTTTGGTTAGCGTAAGGTAAAAACTTTTCCATGTTTATGTGTGGGAAGTATTACGTAATACCTTTCTTTTCAAAGGTTTTAAAAGTTAAGCAACTTTAACCTGTTACTCACACCAGACCCATGTCTGACCCGGAGTTTATTTTTTGTTTTTCATAAACTCTTGGGTACTCAAATTTTTACGAGTAGCCAAGGGGATTCAGGTTAGGATTCAGGTTTGCTTTGACGAATTATGGAGGAACAATGGAGCAGGAGGCTTCTGCGTTAGATATATAGTATTCCGCTGTGTGTTCTGTGTTGTCTCTGGATTGTATTGAGTTGTAATAACTAGACAGGTGTTTATAACTGTCTTGTATGTGATGTTTATCTGTGTACTCTGATATGGTTATAAACTATGTAATATTTATGTTATTAATATAGTTTATTCGTTCTGCTGTTAGATTCTGATGTTGTTTATTTCTTCTCTTCTTTCTATTCTCTTTTCTATCCCTTTCTTTCTTAAAAATGATGCGATTTTCTGTGGTAAGAAAGTCGGGTCGTCACAAAATAAGTTCAACAGCGGTTATATTAGGCAGGTATATACAAAAGGTCATCTACTCCAGGGGTGGAAATAAATCCAATCGATTGATAAAAGAGTAAATCATCCAAATATCTAATCAATAAATTTTATCAACAATACAATGTACTGGTTAACCAAAAAGGTGAGTTTAATTCACCAAATTTATGTTGTCACCAAGGCGTTCCGGCTTGGATTAAAATCGAACAAACGTTCAATTTTAACAAAAATTTCCACTAGCTCCAAATCCATCCAATTCTATATCGTAGATTTTGCTGAAACAAATGCAACGTAGCTTGTCGCCTTCAATTGCGACCTCGTATGAATTAGATATAAATTAATGAACAATTTAGATTTTTTTTAAATTGTCATTAACTTTAAATTATATAATTTTTAAACTTTAATCTACCTTCCCTCCCTCGTTCATGAATACGACCTAGGCATCCACTTGATCAAGACTTCACCTAGCCATACCGTCTCCACCACCGCACTATGCCTCTAGCTCGTCCAGACCCCATGCTTCCTATCGCTACCCGGGCTCGACTTCCCTCAACCATCGTAGCACTGCCAAAACCCAAAAATGCGATCTCTATTCAACCAAGGATTGTCGCTACTATATATGATTTCGTGCTACCAAACTACGGCCGAAGGTGGCCCACACCATCCATATTATTACCCTTAAGAAACCATCGCCTTTATATCACCCACGATGCCACAATTGGCATAAAATGCTATCGCCATTCAAGTGAGCACCGTCGCTACCTCGCCTTGTCTAAGTCCATTCCAACCATTGAACTTCCTCGATTCGACGTCGTGAACATATTACTAGTTGAGCACTTAGCCTAAAAATGCTTTGAAGGGCTTCGATCAATTCGAGTCGTAGGATGGGGCTGCTGTTTGGTTCTGTTTTAAATTTGAAACTGAACAACATTTTTCTCTTTTAAAATCACGTGTTTTAAGTACAAAGGAGGGCATGCTTTTGAAACAGTTGAAGTATGGGCTTGAATATGGTTATATATATTATTTCAACTAAAAATATCAAGCTTTAAAGTTCGAAAATGTCGAACTCATACCGAGACATGCCGCATGTGTTTTATACTAAATACCATTATTTCGAACACAAAGGAACTCGTCTGGAGACCTAAGTCAAACACATACAAAAGATAGCTTTCAATCCCAGTTGTATTATATAAATTTCTTTAATTAATTTCTACGCGTTTCGACCTCGCACGACCACATGAACATCCAATCGCCGAGAAATTTGACGACAAATAATGATCCGCTTTACGGATCCAATGACACTAGTTTTATCAAAATCCAAGGCAGATCCCCGAAATGATATTTTTACATGTTTATTAAAACAAATTATTACTTAAAACCAATTCAAATCAATTTAACTATAAATTAAAGTCTACTATCTTCATTCTTATTTAAATAGAATTTAATTAAGATTTCAAAATTATGTTTATATTCACATATTCAAATAAATCCCTATATTTGAAATTTATGCTATTTTGTTTATACAACTAATTTTTCATATTTAAAATTAATTAGATATTTCAAACTCAAATGAATAAAATTCTGGATCATTACATTCTCTCATCTTAAAAGAATTTCGTCCCCAAAATTAGCAAGTAAGAAAAATGCCACAAAACCCTTTAATTTTTCAAAACCAATTAGTTGAGACTTGGTTATCACCTTTTTTAAGTCTTAAATTTCATTCATAGATTTATTTAATACCATTCCAAGTTATAACATAAATATCAAATTTTAGTTAGAATTTTTTTCTTCAAAATTCTTAATATTTTTCTAACGTCTTAAATTAACGAAAATTTTGCCAGTGTCTCCTTTGCACGGTTTGATCAAAACAACAACAAATCGTCGCTACATCCCAATATCAACTAAAGAAGACAAAAGTTGAGCAGCTAGATCATAAAACATCAAATTCAAACAACAATATAAACATATACCTATTTGTCGGGCAACCAAATTCTACTTGTGAAACCATAGGCATCAAACAAGCTTTTTCTTCCCTGAACCTGCATCTTATTTATAAATAATATCCAACTATATAATTAATAACCATATTTTTTGTATTTAAATATCAAAATTTATTTTACTAAAGCCCGTATGATGTAGACATATCATCCGTATGCAATATCAAATCTGATCACCCGCTCGATTACACAATTTCACTTCCAAACTTGTATCGTTCACCGGGCCACTCTAGTGTGGATCCAGATTTGGTTCCTTGTTTAGAAACCGTCATTCTTCTTACATAGCTATATACCATGATAGAGAATATAAGAATCAATCAGAAATCCATATCCAGTGTTTGCCATCAAGAATCGAGTGAAAAGTCCCAACTAAGACCTATGTAAATCGTCTCGAAACCTTGTACTCAAATATGGATTAAATAGTTAACAAATAAAATAATATATGTACAAATTTCGTATTTATTTCAACTGGTTTCTATTATTCAGATCCCTTTATTTACAATCATTTATTACTTAGTATGTTTCTTTCAGTACTAATGTCAATTAAGAACCATTTCATTAAATTTTACTTATATTTATTATAAACATTTTTATAACACTTCCTATGTTTATTATCACTTCATAACTTAAGTAAAAAATTATTTTTAATCAAAGTCAATTTCATTTAACTTATTTCAGTAATTTACTTTATTATTCAATTCTATCAAACAACATTCAAAAAAATATCCAATTCACTAATTTATTTAACTTTTTTATTTCATTAATTCATTTCGACCTACAATCAATTTCATTTCAAAAAAAATCATATCATTTAAGTTAACTTAGGTTAAATTTCATCTCATAATTCAAATTTCAAATTTTCTTTTTTTAACATTTATATTCAACAAATTTTAATTTTTTTAACTTGCTAATCCTCAAAATTTATCAGTTATAAATCTTATTTCTCATATTTATCTAATTAAACCTTGGATTTTTAAATTCAAAATTTGTTTTACCAAAACAAAACTCCAACGGTAGCAATTCCTCTCTTAAAAACCCGAAAATGAACTTTGATGCTCCTGCAGGCATTATTGAAATTATTTTTCAGTGAACGAAGTGAGTTCAGTGCTTTCTTAACACTTTTAGATTCTATTTTAAAACGTTTCCGTTCTAAAATATTTTCCAAATAATATTATTATTATTTTATAAAACTTTGGAAAACAATTTTCAACATCAACGAAATTTAAATTCTCAGAGTCCCAGCTTTTTATCCTTTTTATTTACAATTGTATTATAATTTCCCTTATATATCATTTCACTTTGGTTATATAAAACCATTCCTTAATTGTTTATCTTGTTTACATTGTAGTAATGATAACTTTTATTTAAACATAAAGACAAACAAAAATGATAATAATATAGTATTATCATTTACTAACAACTAAACAAAACATATATACTATAATAATTTCTAAAAAATTATTCCTTTACATATAAAATATACTTAAGGTAAAATTATTTCATTTACTCAATTTCAAAAGACTACCATGTCAAATTGCTCTGTTCAAGTGTTTAGAAATCTCTATTAATAGTGTTAATTACTCATATTGATTAGAATCCATAATCTACTCAACTGATTAACCAACACAATATAAAACATTTTATATCACTAACAAGTACATGCTCCATATATATATATATATATATATATATATATAGACATACACACTCAAACTCATTCTAAGGTGCTACTGTCCCTATCTATAATGAGTACACCACCAAAGGCAAGGTTCTCGCTTAACCTTGCGCTCCGATACCATGCTGCAACGACCCACTTTCGGTAGAGTTTAGGCAGATAATTAACCACAGATGGACCATCCAAATTGAACGAAAAGGCGAATAGTCAGGGAAAAGAAAGAAGGGAGAAGAAAGAAGAGAGAGAAAACTAGCACGGAATCTCACAGCGGAATGAATCATCTGTAATATAAAACAAATCTTTACAAGGAAACAAAACTGTAATATATGTACACACATCAATCAGGGTATACTAACCTATTTAAGCCTGGAAAATTATAACAACCCATCCTCCCAATTTCTGGTAAATACAACAATGAATGCAGCTGAAAAATAACCATGTATGTGAATACGTTTCTAGGCCTCCGGCTTATCTCGTGAAGCTCCAAAGCAACAAAACTAAATCCATAATATGCTTGATCTGATCCAAGCATTATCATAAAATAACACTTGAGTCAGTCTGGGAAATCAATGTGAGAAAAACACACCCAACTATATGTTAATGTTATAAAAAAACCCGTTTAAAATCAAAACTATCTCATAAGACCACACCGCACAAAAACATAGATGGGCTTTTATCTTACAATAACCAAACAATTTCATATAAAATTCACTGATGTTATGTTAGCGTCTAAGATACAAATACTTATTAGTCATAGCCAAAATTATCGCATTAATAAATTCCAACACAATAGGTATACAACTAAAACCGTAAAGCTAGTATTGGAGAATATATTCCATACAATGACAAGGTAAGGAACTACCTTTCGATGGTACCTCTCTAGATAAAATGCATCGGGTCTGATAAGAACATCTTGTACCCCTGCCATACAGGTCTGGTCTGCCACTTGACTAGTAGTAGTGCATATGATCACCCCTTTTATTAATAGGCCCCGAAGCAAGCATGAGTAGATAGCAATCGATCTAGATTTGGAATGACCATATCCTGATGGGAGCAACCCACATGGCCCTACTGCATGCCTGATTTTTGTCATTTCCTGGTTGATGAGGCTTGAGGCTACTTTTATCTTTATATATAGCACTTCCCACTTGAAACACTATACTGCCCTCCAGGCAACAATGCAATGCCAGCATTCATCCATACAAGTTGTTCAGGATATAAACAAACCCAAGGCACTACTTCTACTAAATCCATTTTGGAATCATCCTCTAAATTAGTTGCAAGAAAACCTTGCACTTCAAAGATCTTTGTCTTCAATTCCATTATCTTTAAGATGTGTTCACTTCGAAATACTTGAGTTGGATCGGAATGGTTTGTGGATAACATATCCAATCCTGGTCTCTTCGAAGCAACATTCGATCGTTTCCGGTAAAATCAACCCATGTTTTTAGGAAATAAACAGTCAAAGATAAGAGCAACATTGTAACAGTGGATGGATTTCCTTATCATAAGTCCTAGGATAAAAAACCAAGATTTATACGCATAATACTCATTGGAGATGATTGTGCCATATAAATCATATGTTTCCCCTAGATATTTCCAAAGTTACGTTTTGGCTCCATATTTGATAGTCGGTTCATTAACTATCCACAAACACACATCTAAATTAGTGATTTATTTACAAAAGGGGAACAATAACATTGGTTGAGCACATAAGTAACCACTAGCCTCTTTAATTAATCTTTTCATCAATTTGATTCATCTTGTAAATATTTGTATCAAATACCTTTACAAGATATATTCACAATTCCCTATATTTTCGGTACTTGGAAAAATATCTATATACGTATCCTAACGATATAATATATTCATAGAACGAAGGAAGACTTCCCTTTTTACATAATTCTAGAAAAAATTTATAAATTCCTTTATAAATCTCTAAAAACCATTTATAAAACTATTTTATAAATGTCTGAAACCATTTATAAAACTCTTTAGAAAACCCCTTATAAAACCAACCTCCATTTCCTATTATAAACTCTTTTATAAATTTCAAAACATTTATAAACTCTTTATAAGTTCATAAAACTATTTGTAAAACTCTTCTTATAAATATATATAAACTCATTTCTAAAATTCTTTTATAAATATCTAAAACCATTTGTAAAACTCTTTTTACCCTTTAACTGGTCTTCCTTTAAATTTTCAAACATGCTATAAAACTCCTCTTATAAAACTTAAATCTATTTATAAAACCCTATTTATAAATCTTAGAAACATTTATAGATAAATTCTAATCATTTACTTTAAAACACTATTACATAATAATAATTTATTAACAATAAACATTATAAACAAATAATAATTGTTAACTTCAAAACATCTTAAACTAATAATTAATAATTTCAAAACATTATTAAATAAACGATAATAATTAATCTTTACTGTATTATAAAAATAATAATTTATTTTCAAACATTATTAATAAATCCTTATTATTAATTTCAAGCCATATTTATTTTTAAAATAATCAACTCTTTAAAATATTTAAAATATTGTTAAATAACTTTTAAACAACAGTAAAAATAAATAAATAACTTTAAAACGATATTAAATATAAATAAATAAATTATAAAAGCAATATTAATATAAATACATAATCTTTATAAAAAATATTAAATACAACTAAATAATCTTTAAAAACAATATCAAATATAAATTTGAAAATTGTTTCTACTGACTTAGAAAAAGGCCAGATAATAAGGTTGGAGTAAAATAGAAAGTTAATCCTTTTTGAACAAATTATTTCCAAAACACAAATTCAGATTTTAAAATCGTTTCTTGTCCCAAAATTCAACTTAAGCTCTAATGATAATTTATAATATTTTTAAAATACTAATTCAAAGCCAACAGCTACCAAATGCATAACCAATATCGATATTGATTTTCGATCACTACTAGGTTCAAGTGTTACACATATAACAACGTAAAAAATTATAGAGCCAACAATCAGGTTTAATATCCAATTACTCATATGACGGTAATATTTTTGAAATTAAAAATCAACCATGGCGTGGAATCCCATAGGATCCCTCCAATTTGTGCCTCTACATCACAGCTCATATATATCAGCACACACATACATATATACATACATACATACATACATACATATATATACATATATATATGTAAATAAATTCAAAAGTGATAAGGAATCCTATTGGATCCCTCCAACCTATTTTCCTGTATCACATACAGTATATAATTATGTAATATGGGTCATCTACTATTAGGGGGTATATCGAATAGGTCATCTGCTTCAGGAGTGGAAATAAACCAACCAATTGATAAAACAGTAAATCATCGAAACAACCAAGCAACAATTTTTATCAACTGTATAACATACTGATTAACCAAAAAGGTGAGTCTAGCTCACCAAAATTTCTGTTGTCACCGTGCATTCAATTTTAACCTAAATTTCCACTAGTTCCCAATCCATCCAATCCAATTCTATATCGTAGATTTTGCTGAAACGATCGCAATGCAACTTGCTGCTTTTAATTTCGACCTCATATGAATTAGATATAAATTAGAGAACAATTTAGATTATTTTTTAGTTATCACTAACTTAATTATATAATTTTTAAACTTTAATATACCTTCTCTCCCTCATCACAAATACAACTCAGGCATCTACTCGACCGTGACTTCACCTGGCCCCACCATTGGCATCGCCACACCGGAGCCACTGCACTCTGCCCCTAGCTTGGCGAGACCCCACTCTTCCTATCGCTAACGGCTCGAATTCCCTCGACCATCCCATTGCCACCAAAACCCAAAAACACGATCACCATTCAATCTAGGATTGCCACTACTATGGACGATTTCATGCTACTAAACAATGGTGGAAGGTGGCCCTCACCATCCTAGACGATTAACCTTAAGAACCCCTCGCCTCTAGATCACCCACGACGCCGTAATCAGTGTAAAATGTAATCGTCGTTCAACTGAGGACTGTCGCCACATCGCCTTGTTTTAGTCCAGTCCAACCATTGAACTTCATCGATTCGATGCCGTGAACGTATTCCTAGTTGAACATCTAGCCTAAAAATGCTTCGAAGAGCTCCGATCGATTCGAGCCGTAGAATGAGGCTATTGTTTGGTTCTGTTTTAAATTCGAAAATGAGTATCATTTTTCTCTGGTTATATCACGTGTTTTATGTAGGAAGGAGGGCATGGTTTTGAAACAGTTGAAGTATAGGCTGAATAGAAGGAGTATAGGCTTGAATATGGTTATATAAATTATTTTAAATTAAAAATATAAAGCTTTAATGTTCGAAAATATTGAACTCCTATCAAGACGTGCCGCTTGGCGTTCTATACTATTACCCCTATTTCAAACATAAAGTAACCAGTCTCGAGACCTAATTCAGTCATATACAGAAAATAGCTTTTCAAACCTAGTCTTTTTATATAAATTTCTTTAACTAATTTCTAGGCGTTTCGATCCCGCACGACAACACGATACGTCTAATCGCCACAAAATTCAATGGCATATAATGATTCATTATTACGAATCCAATGACATTTGTTCTGTCAAAGTCCAAGATAGTGTCCCGGAATGATATTTACACACGTTAATTAAAATGAATTATTATTTAAAACCAATTCTATCACTTTAATTATAAATTAAAGTTTACTATCTTCATTCTTATTCAAATTGAATTTAATTAAGATTTTGAAATCATTTTTATATTCACATGTTCAAATAAATCTCAATATTTGAAATTTAAGCTATTTTGCTTATATAACTAATATTCTCCTATTTAAAATTAATTAAATATTTCAAATTCAAATTAATAAAATTCTGGATCATTACAAATGACACGTCTTTCAAACACTTAAATGATTAGCACACGAATATCGTGGATGTGTTAAGTGTGGAATTTTACAAATTCATAGATTATCAACATAGAATTATACTAAACATCAGTCACGGATCCAATCATAGATAAAAATAAAAGAAGTAAAGCAAAGTAAAGAGTCAGTGGGATGACACCATGGACTTTATACTGGTTTAGATTTCTCCTACATCCGATCCCGTATAATTGCTTGTTTTTTTAAAAAAAAGGCCAATCTCTAACTGGGCAGAAGATAAACCGAAATAAAATCTCGATTTCAAGGCTACAAAACACACCCTCCTGAATTTTCGAGCTCAGGGTAGACTCGCTTGATTTGACAGGGCTAGAGCACACCAACTAAATTTAAACAAGCTACTAACCACACCAACTTTATTTGAAGGGGCTACAAGCACACCCAAGCAAATACAACTAGAGTTGATAGTTTTTCCAAAGACAAATTTATATACTTTGGATACAATGGATCATATAGCCTCTAAGATAACACTTTGGTCTTTTGAATGAGAGAGATGTTTCCATAATAGGAAGAAAGTAGTATCGAATCAATATAATGAAGTGTGAATCGATTCTATGTGATTTTGAAGAGAATAGAGTGTATTATTCAAGATAATTTCCAAGAGAGTAAGAGGAGGGAAGAAAATAAGTTATTATTTCCCAAAAAATTAATTTGCACTCCCCTTTGTATAGTAAATGAACAAATGTGTCTATTCTTAAATAGTTGTGAAGAATAGATACTTCCTTTCAAAATTTAAAAAACTAGTTGGTGACATGTACGTTGACATATATTGTAGGTGTATGTCGACATACCTTAGTTGAAAATTAAAATTGTTTTCTTACAAATAATTTGAAAATTATATATTTTGTAAATTAATTTGATGCTTTGTAAAATAGTTTGAATATATTTTATAAATATTTCAGATTTTAAAAAAAAATATAAAAGTTTTTGAAATATGTTTTGGTTAAAAATACAAAAGATTGGAAAATTAGAGATAGAGATTAAAAATTGCTATTAAGGACTTTAACAATATACACTACGACTCTATACACTAAATTATAATCTTGAGATCTTCATATCTTGGTCTTTGAACTCATGAGTCTTCATATCATCTTTATCTCGAGTCTTTATGTTGTACAGTCTTCGATTCAACACCTATGTAATATTCTACACTATATACTATATAAATTAGCAAAACATTAGTATCTATATTTTATATGATTATACATGGTTGTTGTCATCAAAACGAGTAAATTAGGTATTAACAATCTCCCTCTTTTTGATTAGGATAGCTATTAATTATTCTTGTATATAAAATTTAATATTGCTCCCTTGAGTTACATAACTCCACTTGAATTGATGTATGTACATTTTTTCTTTTTCTCCCATCTTGTCAACAAAACAATAGGTGTAAAAAAAGATCCACCTAAAATGATATACTTATAAATTGTAGAGTCAAAATCAATAATCAAATCTTAAGTAATTTGCTAGTCAAAACGAGTTTAACATATATTTGGACTAAATTAATTGGAGTATATACTAAAATGAGATATAGATGCAGTTTGATATATAAATGATGATTTAACTATCAAACCATAAAAAAACCAAATCAAAGCCATACTTATATATTTTATAATCAAACTTAGCATAATTAGTTGAAACCAATTTTTTTACAAATTACTACTAAAACAAAATAAGTCTAATAAACAAACCTACAAATTAGTTATAAGAAAAAATCTAGACATTTCTAGGAACTTCAACCCAACCTTCAGATCCAAAGATTGGATTTGCTTTGATGGCAATCCAATCTCCATTGCCCTTTGAGCATTTTGGGTTGTTTATTTAATCAACTCTGATCAGGGAAGAGATTAACCATCGAAGTGCATCAAAGTGCTTATCTTGCTCTTTTATCATTTGCATTTGGCATAATTCAAATGCCTTTGGTTCATAGAATAAACAAGAGAATATCTTTGAATGATTGGAGAGTTTCTTCAAGGTTTTCACCTAGTTTTTGGTCTGGAGAAGGCATTTTTAGTTAAAAAAATGTTTGAAAATGAAAATTGAATAGAGAATAAAATGATAGGTAAACTTTTCTGGAAGAAACAGACTTATATAGGAGTGAAAACTCATTTGCAAAGTTTTAGTAGATGATAGTTATAATAATTTTAAAATTCAAAACTAGGCCAAATTGAAACTATATATGTTTGTCGACATGTGTACCTAAAATTGTAAGCTTTTAAAATTTTATACCATTATTGTAACAACCCGCTCCAGAATAGGCTTAAATTCTAACCCATAAAAGTCCCATCAGAAACTTAGACTTATTCCAAAGCAGGCTATTAGTTGGTAAAACAAAAAATAATGCAGAGCTATCTATCTATTCTTTCAAAACTCACAATAGAAGGAATAAAATATAATAATGTACCCATTTACTTCAAATCATTTCAAATGTCATAAAACTTTGCATAATGTCAACCGTTGCAACATTTTGGTCAAAAATACACTTCACGGGTACCATAGAAGATAACGAAAAAGATAGATAGTAGCTACCATAATTTTCACTCTTATCATCTTGAAGCATCATTAACTCCTCTAAAAATGAGGAAAGAGTTAGGACAACAAGTGTCTCATGAATAGAAATCTCGAGCCTTAATATTTCAGCACTTGTGCAACATGATTTAAATAAGAATATGTCTTAGATATCTAAACCGAGTAATACATCTTATAAGAAAAGGAGGTGGGTGCTCAATCAACCACTTACTACCTTCCATTCTCGAAGAAGGTTTCTAAATTCCATAACCCAAATCCGACGTCATAAATATCTATAATGCGAGCGATGGTACCCAAGCCATTTAATACCTTTTATTGGAAAATAGGCAGGCTCAGACCATTTATGGCCTTAATTGAGGCGGAACGCGTCTTTTAATACCTATTTCCAAGGAGGGCTCCTCATCGGTGATTATCTAGCTGATATCACATGGAATCTCTTGACCCACTTAATACTTCTTTGTGTAAAGGCAGACCCTCAATCAATCACTTAATACTCTATCCAGAAGCGGACCCTTGTCGAATTTCCATCTATCGTGCCTAATAACTAACCATTTGGCCATTTAATACTTTATTGGAGTCCTTAAACAACCATTTAATACCCCAAGATCCTAAAGTAGGGCCCTCGTATTTTGACCCATACTTATACTAACATCTCACATTAGTTCAATTATTTATAGGAATTGGTAGCCAGATTAGCTAGGCATATTTACTCTATAGAATTTAGGACTAACCTCACTTCATCACAAATATTTATCATAGGAGATGTCTCATATCAACCCCAAAGTTACACTGCTGGTAGCTAGATTAGCTGGGCATACTTCTATGTGTCTTTCGGCTGACCTCGCATCCCTATAACTTGGCAATAATTTAAATACGCTCCTTATATATAATAATCATCTAGTTGCTTCATAACTAAGTCCTTGCAAGGAATCTTCCTTATTATGCCTTAAAATATTAATTACCTTCCTATAGGGGAATCAGTGATAATTATTACCCAATTAACTATGCAATTATACACTGTAATTATACGTTTATTACGCTAATAGAAATAAATATATATTCACAGCCAATAACTTCTAAGAGTGCGGTTCGTACGCCTTAAACTAGCATTTGTGTCAATTCCTTTAACCATAACACTAATACAAGTCCATTCCCTTTAGATTTATAATATCTAAATATCCATAATAAGAATTAAATATTGATATCCAAAAATACAATAAATAAACTTATAAATAGAAATAGCAACTCGGTTTATTACATCAATTCAATGGAATATCCTCAACAGTGGGAATTGCAATCCTAACTTCATACTCAATTTAACTCCTCTATTATTGAGAAATAAATGATAGAAGTTTGTACGGAATAAGTGGTGTAAACTATGAATTGAACTTATGGCCACACCTTTATTTCATTATTGAAAACTCACAGTTTGAATCAAAGAAGGAGGGAAAGTGGAATAGATTATGGAATTATCAAAAATTGCAGGAACAGCAAAATTCCATCAAATTAACATAATAATCGAGAATCTTGATTTAGAATTGACATTTTGAAATAATAAGGAATTTTGGGGGATTCTGTCTATTTTTTTTGCAATCCCAAAATATCTACGCCACATTCAAATCCATAAATTTATACTAATAAATTATTGAAATAAAATACTAAAGTTTCCACTCATAGTTGATCCTTGGCTTTACTTCTCTTTGGATTTGCAATGCCATTATAACCTCCTTCAGATCTCTTATTTTGATATGGACAACACGAGATTTGTATATATTACATTTAGAAAGGTTGGAGGAAGAAAGAGGTTGGGAAATTAAGTAATAAATAAATATAGGTATATAGGATTTCTTACTTGAAACCATATTGGAGTTTTTTGAATCTAAGAAGAGATAAATGGACAGGGCTTCGTCGATGTTCCTAAAATATTTGTAAATGAAAGTAGAGAGGGTAGGGTTCTATTTATAGGGGTTGAAACACACCACAGTGTAGTAGCGGTCAACCACCTTTATAGAGTAGTCGACCGCTAGGGGTCGACCGGTTGGGTCATACTGATCCGTCGCTCCAATATTTTAGGAGCTATTGTTTGTTTCCATTGTCTGATTATTTTATTTTCTAATTAACTTTTAACATTAACTGTTTAACTCAACATTTACTTAACCACCAAGTCCAATCACGGTTAATATTTGAAATTCAAACTCTAAAATTAAAAACTCATTTGCATTTGAATTTGAATTGAAATGATTGAAATCTGAAAACTAAATTTAAATTTGAAAACTTCAAACGCTCATAACTTCTTGGTTTAAGCTATGCTTTTAGCATATTATATATGAAAACAGATCAGAATTTTACCACGAGCACAATGGAAAACTTTGTGGTCAAATTTCAACATTTATAAAATTTGCACTTTTATTCCTACCCTAACTAATTGATTTTTCTTAATTTACTCATTTAATTAGCTTGATTTTACGAGGTGTTATATTCTCCCCACTTAAAAAGGAGTTCTTCCCGAACCTTGTAGGAGGCGAACAACGTAACGCACAATAACATCCATGTTATAATCCAAATTATCTACAAAACTATCGACAATACCAATGTGCAATGTGATTATGTAATGTGGACATACTAATATGAGCTCAATCCTAGTGATGAGCTCAATCCTAGTGTGAGTGTGTGATCATGCATAAAATTGCTATATGGGTGTAAGGTGATGGTGATAAGTGTGGTAACCATCTCCTACCATCCAATCTAGCAAACTCCATGCAACCAAATCCTAATTTTAGAGAGAAAATTCACCAAAGAAAGTCTTAGAACGAGAAGTCCACATGCCTTCCACCGGATTTTCTCTCCATTATACTCCAACACTATTGGCTTTATCTCCACAATGCATGTATTGCCATGGGACACTATTGGCTCTGTCTCAAAATCCCCAATTGATTAAGTTCTACCACATTTTCTATGCTATAAAGGTATTTATTCAAATAAAAAATGTGAAAAATATCATGGACTCCAGCCAAAATACAAGTTTTCTTACTTTTTCCTAACATTGGAAAAGGCCCAATAGATCTTGGTGCCAACTATTCCAACCATCCAAATCTTATGACCTTCACATGCTGCCTAATCAACTCTGACCATTCAATGTCTCACAATTAAATTTAATCCAAGTAGAATTTTTTGCCCCCACCCATAATTTGGTGATTTGTATGGACTTTTGAAAATTGCTTCAAGGGTGCCATACTAATCAGCTATTAGTGACTACTACTAACGTGAATTTTACTAAGGTTAAGTGCTACTCCTGATGTCCTTTTAAGTCTAAAATGCAAGTTCTCAACAAATCCTCTAAGTTCCCATCCATTCGTTCTATTTATCCATCGGTCTTCAACTGGTAAGCGATGCTCAAATTTAATGAAGTTCCTAAAGCTATTTCCTAAAGCTACGAGCAAAATCCTCTAAAAATTGCTAGCAAAATAAGGGTATCTGTTATTAAAGAAGAAAACTGCAACTCCAAAAAGTTATGCTAGAAATGGTGCAATTTTATTACTTCTAATGGAAAATTCTTGTCACCTTCTTCCTTATCCTTGATTAGTAGGAAATTCTCTTCACATTCGTATCATTTTATCTTTTCCTTGGATGGTGATAGTCTATGAGCTAAATTTTATTTCTCCCCAAATTCTAAAGTTTTGGGATTAAATAATTTATTTGCTTTAGGCTGCTAACCTAATTTCCATATTAACTTCTAGTCTTACTTATGATTTACCGCTAGTTAAGTATCCCTATAAAATTTATTTATTTACATTGCTTCTCAACAACATATTTATCAAGTGGTTTAAATCCCACTCATAAAGTCAACATAAGAATAAAACAGGGATATATCTTATACCACGTCATACACTTTTCCAATAACTAAGAGAGATATCTAGCAACTACAACCTAGGAACTCTAAAAGAAAATTTTACTGGAGGCCGCCATTTGATATAAATGGTGTTGAGGTCCTAATACTTCCAACTAAATTAAAATGGGTATTTCTAATATGTCATTTCAATACTACCCATTTCCCTTAACTTTCCTTTTCGGTTTTTCATAAATATGGTGTATCCATTACTTCAGTTAACATCCATAGCAATTGATCATTACTGTCAAGATTTGACGATTTCCAATTAATTCTTCCTTAATCCCTTCAACCTTCTTTAGGTTTCCCAAATCCAATCATTAATCAAATTTCTTTCGTAAACGTCATACCAAGTTTCCTTAATTAGTCCCCATTTAATTCCTTTCCTCTCATGATTATAAATTTATTGCCCATTAAATTGTAATTAGTGTCCATAAATCCTGATTTGTTAATTACTAACAAATACACATATAATCGTAGTCTATTCTATATATATTCTAATTGATAAGCATAGCTACATGTAATATATTTTTCTGACTATTAACCTCTACAAATAGAATACTAATTTACATATTTTGATTTATTGAAACTATCCTTCCAAATAAATTACCACCATAATTTCTCATAAATTAACCATAAGTGATTTTTTTCTTTGTTTGAAATTACAAGAAATTATTTATTTTAATTTTATTGAAATAGACAATGTAAACCATGGGAAAAAATATTCATCTCTTTCCATTTTAGTTTATTCCTTGTTAGTCCAAATAACACACTTTTATATGTATTTGAAATTGGATAAATTATGGAAATTGCATGTAAACTACTCTAAAATTAAAATATAGAAATTCATATTCTACCGGCAGCTTAATGTACAACTCAACTATAGATCTGAAATATCATTATGCTTTACCAACATTTTCGAGTAGAGGTTTGAGACTGATTTCAAATTTCCAAATTCGGTTGTACATTCCAGTCCTATTTTATCTATATTATAAAACCTTAGTTTTTCCTATCTAGGTTGTGATCCATATCTACTCCATAAAAACTATTCTTTATAAAACTAGAATTTTAGTAGTCATACAAAATAGTTTTAAATAAACAATTTTCATCAAATTCAAAATCACCATTGATTACCTCATTTCTTATAAAACTTAGAATTTCATAAACATCAAGAACCAAACTCAAAATCTCCATCTCTGAAAACATAAACTTAGAAACCTTTCCAAGAATTAAAAAATTCTTAGTTTCAAATATTAGTAAAATAATGTCTCCTTTTAAAACTTTCTTCATCAAAAATTTATCTCTTTAAAAGTTAGATTTTAAATTCATATCATTCAAAGAGTGCTTGGTTTCAAAAATGGAACAATGGCAAACTTCCCTTTCCAATGACTTACTAAAATAAAGACTTGCTTCTTTTTACCATAGGACCTTTAACACAAAACATTCAAAATTCAATTATCATTCTAAAATAATAAATTAGACCAAAGAGTTTTCAAGTTACATGAATTATCATTTCCAAAATCATAATTCTTCCTCAATTATCATTTCAAAATAAAAGTATATCATTCTAATATATATATTATCGTATTACTCAAAATATACCGTTATTTGATAAAATATTTTTGTTGTAACTTTGTTAAAGACTCTTAAAATGTCTTGCAATCCTTTCCACGTCAATTCCAACAATATTCTTCTTCAAACAAGTCAAAAATTTAAATTAGGAAAAATGCACAAATAAAATTCTCATCTTCACATAATTGATTTTCAAAAAATATCCAATTCATTTACTAATGACCATCATTTAAATTACCAAAAATATCTTTTAAGTAGCTTTAAATGACAGAAAAATAGAACAGACAAAGTAAACTACAATCATTTTCCTATTACTCCTCTTCTATATCATTTAATATTAGACTAAAATTAATAATTCTATCATTACCTAAATTCATCTATCATTCTCTGCAGTTCCTTATACGGGAATGTTCATCCTATCTACCTTATCGGGCATTCTTATCCTTCTATTCTTTCTATCCTATGCTGTCATATGCCTTTTCAATTTGTGCACCATTTCAAAAGAAATTTAAGAAAAAGAAACTCAAATTTTATAAGTTAGGAAAAATCATCCATTTCTCAACAGAAAAATATTTGGACCAAACACTTTTGGCTTAATAATTTAAACTAAGAACTTTACGAAAAATTTCTAACTCAATTATTTATAAATTATAAATCTCTAATTTTCCCTGCTCTTTTCAAAATAATAGCTTCCAAATTCATAAAGTAGAAGAATCCATAAAAATAGAAGAATCCCAAAATGAAGAATCCAAAAGTTGAAGACCTTTAATTCAATAAATTTTAAACGGAAAGTTGATAAATGAGAACTTTCTCTTTTTTCACAACTTTTCAAGTAATTAAATATCATCCACCATTTTATTTTAAAAAATTTTATCACTTCTTTCTAAACTTTTTACAAATAGTAATGTATTTTCAAAGTTGTCAAAAATCCATTTTTATCAAAAAAAATTAAACTTACAACACAGAGGATTTTCACTTAATAATCTTTTGAAAAAGCTCATTCAAAACTTTCAAAGAGTCTTCAAAAACATTTTTTTACCACTTTCTCTCTCAAGTGGTAAGATTTTAAAATTAGCTTTAATTGCACCTCTCTTTGAACTCCCTACTCAAACTAATTATCTCCTTTTGGTGATTAATGTACACCTTTTTACGGAAGCTTGTTTCACTACTCTATCCCTTACTTCCATATGTTTCCAAATACTGTGCCATATAACATTTAACTATTACCTAACATTTATATTTACTACTCTCACAAATTTCACTTTGTCCATATTAAATGGTTGTTATCTTAACGGATATTTCCTAAAGACATTTATTTGCTTATTCAACTTTACCTATTTGACCGCTTCCTAATCTTCCCATAATTACCATAATGGTCACATTAATCTATTCGTAACTCCTCACTTATTGCCCATTCAATACATATTAAACTTTTGGAGTAACCATTTTCCTTTCTGGACTCCTATCTATATTATTAAATATGCCTATAGGTCAACAGTGATAAGGAAGTCTAGGTCCAACAAAGAAGTGCAAATTTAACTCTGTTTATTTTTCCAACTCATAGTTGCTTCGCCCACCCTTCGAAATATAGTAGCAACTAATTCTATAGTCGAAATTTATAGAATTGGGCATAAATTGAAAATAAGTAAATATATATAGTAAATGTTAATATGACTTCTTGTTAAGACCCCAAAGTTATGCAAAGAGAGTTAAGGGTCCTTTGTAAGAACAGCGAGCAAGATCCCCTTAGGAGTTGCTTTCCAATTTGGTTTTATTTATTGATAGTTATTGAATCAAACCTTTTGATGTAGTCAAATGTTTAGAATCTTGGTTTAGTAACCTTCTGGCTTTGTTAAGCCACTATGAAATCTCCTATAATGGTCTTCCTTTTGATTAGGCTAAAATTCACTGGGTTAAGTCCATTAAAGGTTGGCTCTAATCTTGTTGAAGGGTTAGGTGGTGACTTTCCTTAGGTTTAAGCAAGAAATGATATGTCCTAGCAGATATGAAGCAGGTTTCGACCTTGTAAAAAAGTTAGGTCACCTATGTGAAGTAGGATTCAACCTTGTCGAAAGGTTTAAGCCTTAGAGTTAATCACTTCGGAAGGTTACCAATGCTGCTTAGACCAATTGTATTATCAACCTTGTCAAAAGGATTAAACTGTAAGGTTAAGGGCTTCGAAAGGTTGCAGTAGTCACTTGCAACAGAAGTATTGTCGACCTTGTCGACAAGAACCTTTCGATGATGTTTAACCTGAAATAGGAGTTGATCTAACAAAAGTGTAATCAAACAATAAAGCAATTAATAAAGCATAAGACTTGCCTCTTTATCCATGAAAGAACTCTATTTTTATTAAATTCCCGAATCGGCACCCGGTTAGGGTTACAATGTGTTGACTAAGAAAATACAAGATTAGAATGAGAGAATTCCTATCTCCAAAACATGTCCCTTTGGGTCTTATTTATAGATACAGCAGCCACCCTTTCGAATCCATGCTCTCAATTGGGTTAGAAGATCACCCTTTTATATGCAGCCGTGAACCTTTAGACTTTGTCAAAAGGTTTCCCTTTCTTCTGGTATTATGGAACTTTCGACAATGTCTAAAGGTTTGCTTATCTTTATGCCTTCATAAACCTTTCGACTTTGATGAACGGTTTTCCTTCTATATAATGTTGTGAACCTTTCGACTTTGTTAGAAGGTTCCTATAAGGGTTTTCCTTCTATATACTATTGTGAACCTTTTGATCTTGTAAGAAGGCCGCTCTACTCCTGATTACTGTGAACCTTTCGACCTTGTTGGAAGGTTGCACTTCACTTGGTAGCCATGAACCTTTCAACCTTATCGGAAGGTTGCTCTTCAATTGATTGTTATCAAGAGCTATGCTTCCCTTTAATATTGTCAGGTTATCTTCCATTCTTTGTTGACTTATGAATGTTGCTTACTCTATAAACCTTTCGACATTGTCGAAAGGTATCCTAGATGCGTTTCAACCGGATGGAAAAGCTTGCTATGCTTTCGAAAAGGTCATTATGGAGTTGCTTACACTCGCTTTGACTTTTTCATCCTCTTCGAAAGGTATGAACTCCTTGGAGACTAAGAGACGGAACCTTTCGACTCATTTGTAACATTTGGGACTATGATTTTTTTCTTTGTCTTTGTTTAAAGACCTTTTAAATTAGTCGAAAAGTAGATTTTTAGTGTCACATCATTCAACCTCGTCAAAAGCTTCTTGTCGAATGCTGTGATTAACCAGGCCATCTTGATGCTTTCTGATCTTTTCCAATGCTCTTGTGTTCGTTCTTTCATACTTCAATTTTTGAGAATATTTTATGGATAACATTTAGCCCCTCCCCCCTATGAAAGAAGCTTTTGTTCTTTAGGACAAAACTCCAATGAACTTCCTTCTTTGCTTCCTGCAAACTAGATTATTACTTCTATTAAGGTTGTAGCTTTTTTATGAAATATTAATGCATAATCTTAAATTTATGAAGCTGATATTCAAGATGTCATTAAGGTAATACTTTCGGATAAGTTGCTATGTAATGGCTATGATTAAACTTCCTTAAGATTGTGGAATAATATCACCTTATTTGCAAGTATCGGTTCAAATAAATGAACCATTAAAGAAAGCCTATTACATACTCTTAATATTTCTTTTTCGAGTTAGACCTTTTTAACCTATGGAAATCAATTTCATGCTATCGAGGACTTTTCCTTGTCCCTTCAAGTTTCCTTTATTTTCAACCTTAAAATATTGACTAGTAGTTCTTACTCAGTTAAGAGGTAGGAAATGATTTAATAATGATGCTATTTGGTGTCAAGAAGATCTCGTATTGAAATCAAATTTTAAATTCAATGGATAATCCATAAATCATCATAAAATTGAACAACATAATATAGAATTTATAAAGTTAGGAATTTAGTAAATGCCCCATAAAGAAATCAGTGATGCGAAATTCGTAAATTGTTATCAAAATCCATAAGGAAATTTTAAAGTCCATGAAATTGGTCAATTGAAAAAAGATCATTTAAAATTCAACGAGAAAATTAGGCATAGAAAATCCATAAATCATTAGGGAAATCCACAAGGAAATTTCAAAATTCATTCAATCAAAAATCCAAGTAGCGATCGTCAAAAACCTCCATAAGGACAATAGGAATATAAAATTCATGAATCACGATGAAAATGATTAAGGAATCACAAGATTTTTAAAATCAGGGACCTGAAAATCTAATAACATGGTCGGGAATAGGAAAATTGTAAATTCTCATCAAAATCCAAAGGAAAACATGAGTCTCAACAAATCAGAAAACAGGTGGAAAACCATCCAAATCCTGTCATGGTGGTATAAAGAACCAAATTCGTGAATTATTATGAAGACCAACAAGGAATTCAAAATTCACCATATATAAAATCCAATAAGAAATTATCCCAAATCCATCGAGAATGCAAAATTCATAAGGCCCCATAAAGATTCACAAGGAAATTTCAGAATTCATGAAATCAGAAATCTTGTAACGGATTATCAAACACCCAATAAGAAATCAAATATTCATAAATCATCATGTAAATCATCAAGTAAATTCAGAATTCATTAATTCAAAACTCTAATAAAAATCATCCAAAAATTCCAATAGGAAGATTAGAAATACGTATTTCATCTACCATCATAAAAATAAGTAAGTAAGCTTAAATTCCATTAAATCGAGGAATTAAAAATCCAAGAGTCAAAAATGTGATCTAAAACCTGTACATTCTTATTCAAAATCAGAAGGTCAATGGAAAGTTCATAAATTATCATTGAATATAAATTAAGGCAACCAGAAATCATGAACTCATGAAACAAGTGGTCAATAGGAAATCATCAGGAAAATTTAATGCGAAATTGTAACATGTGAAATTCATGGATCATCAGAGATATCAGTGGGTAAATTCATTAAACCATTAATTCAACAAGAAATCACCACAGTGATTTATTAAAGAAATCATGAACATAAAAACAGCAAATCATCACAAAAATCAATGGAAATTCTATAAACTATCATAAAAACTTCACAAATGAGTTAAGAATTCACTAAACCCGAAAACCAATAAGATCATCAAAAATTCAATAAAGAAACTAGAAATACAAAAATTCCTGAATCACTATAAGAATCAACAAGGGAATACATAATTCATGGAACTAGAAATCAAAAATTCTATAAGGAAATTAAAAATGGGAAATCTTCGAATCATCATAAAAACTCATCAGGGAAATCAAGAACTCATTAAAAAAAGCAATTAATAAGAAATTACCATGACAATTCAATAGGAAGAAACTCAATGCTTGGAATTCATAAACCATCATAAGAGACCAATTGGGAAATTCAAAATTCATAAAATCGAGAATTCACTTTAAAAGTTATCTTGAAAATTCAACAAAAAACCATGAATATAAAATCTATAAATCATCATAAAAAGCAATATGGAAACTCAAAATTCACAAATCCAGAATGAAATTGCATCAATAGAAATGGTGAAACTTAAAATTTATGAAATCAAAAATTTATCCAAATTCTCGTCAGGATCTCATTTGACGAATTAACTATTCCAAACTCTGTTCAATATAAATACAAAGCCATAGATATGTCTAATAATTGCATATTCAATGGATTTCAAATAAAAGATAGCTAAGTTTACCTAACTTAATTCTAAGGCTATTCACAGGAAAGTTTCCTATTAAATAATGTGTCTCTCCGAAAGTGCCTATAAGTTAGTAGCATATGTATATATGTATACACAGATATAATAGACTCTTCTATCCAATCTGTCACTTTATCTCAAAGAACTCCGGAATGGCTTTCTTAATCTGCTCTTGGAGTGAAGTACTTTACCTTAAAATTTGTTATATATTCTATTCCTTTGGTTTACGTATTAGTTTTTACTTTTTTTCCCTTGTTATGGATTCCTTCTTCCATTTTCGAGTCTTACATTCCTTTTTAGGATGCGCGTTTCTTAACTCTTTTGTTGTGAGTGCCACTTTTCAGATATTTGATGTGTTAAAGTCTGCTAGCTTATATATTGTTCTTTCTGATCATGATTTCTGAATATTTTTCCACTTTTGATTATGATGTTGGATATCTTCAACCTTTTTCTTTTGTTTATTCCCCTTCTTTGGGTATCCTTTTTAGACGGCGATTGAATTCATTCTCTTGACCTTTAATTCTTTTAGGACTCGACCTACGGACACCTTTGTCCTTATTTCTTTTTTTTGTGTCCCCTCTGGGCTTCATTTCTACTTCGATGGTGGATAGATTCCTACTTTACCCATTACCCTCTCTCTTTTGGGTTTCGATTCTTGCTTTTAGCTGTTGACTTCTTTATCTTTCTTTATTTGTTTATTTAGTGCCTCCTCTTTGGGTTTGGATTTCTTAGTCTACTATTTGGTGAGCCTCCTCTAGGCTTCGACATCTTAGTCCTCTTATTAGATGAGCCTCCTCTGGGCTTCCCTTATCTCAAAGGGATATCGTGTTTGCTGAGCTAACCTTCCTTCATACGGTGGCTGGTGTGTACTATCTTGACCCACTCCCTAAGAGGTGGTTTTGACGTAAGGGGTTCTATCTCTCTCTCTAGTAGATGCTATAGAATAGCATCGTAGGCTTATGCTCCTCGCTCTAAGAGGTGCCATGGAATATCATCATGGGCTTAAGTCCCTCCCTCTAGGAGGTGCTAGGGAATAGCATCGTAGGCTTGAGAATTTGTATATAAAAATAATTTTTGGCAATTTTAAATGGAATCTCCTTTGAAAGAAAGAATTTCAAAATTAAACCCATCTAGTATATTGAGGGGTTATCTTTTAAAAAAAATTGGACTCATGAATCCTTTTAGTAAAAGAACATTTCTCAACATGGTCTTTTGCAAGAACTTTCTCGCTATTATCATAATAGAGACACGGATCTCAAATAGAAGACCGGAAGATCATGATTCATGAACCAATAATCTTCTAGTCGAGAATAGGATTCTCTAATTTAAGTTTCAATAAACTTTTGATGATTTCAAAATTTTTATTGAAAAAGTATGAATTTGCTTTTCTCTACTCATAATTCTTAGAAAACTTTGAAACATTGAAATTGATCGGTTTGAAGTTTTTGGTATGCATTTACTAATGCTATGTAGTAGCCAAAATAGGTTGCATAAACTAGCTTTTACATCAAATAGGTATTTTTTCTCCCAGGCCATGGGGTAATTGAAAATAATTGTCTTAAGAGGATATGTTTGTGAAATTTACTTTTAAAATTATTTGCTAAGAATAGAGTTGGTATATATGGACTTTCCCCTAAATTGATATTGGATTTAATAATGATCTGCTATTTCTAAGAGAATAGCCCTTATATGGTGTTGACTAAATTATTGATAATTACCTCGTATCTGGTATCTGAGCTTTCTTTTTCAAGTAGCTAGGAGTGTGTTGTGCTCTTAGATTATGTTGAATGCTTTGATCTGATTTTTTTTCTATCTGTAGTAACACTCAATTTTTAATCGGGATGTGATCAATGCACAACAAAGATCTAAGTATGAATGAAAATAAAAATTGTGTTAAAAAGATATGAAAAGAGGTAGAAAATTTTCATAGTTGAACTAATGCCACAAATCTTCATAATTTGATATGGATCTGCATTTGAAAGTTACTGAGTTGTTTTCCTCTTAGTTTGAGTAGGATGTCATTCGGGTTTCTTTGACAAACTCTTGTAAGAATCCTAACTTGATCATGCCTTGAACGTTCTATGCTAAGATGCGACATACATCAGTTTCATGTTCATTTGCTTTGTGGTATTCACAGTAACTCGCTCCTTTATTTGATTCTGGAGCACTCCGAACCTTATGAGGAGTAGTAAAATTTTGGTTTCCTTTTATCCTTGAGAATATGTAGGAGAGGGGTTTGTTTAGGACTGCATAATTTTTTTTGGAACTATTTCTTCGACTACCCTTTGGGTTTTCACTTTCCCTTGGCATCTGGTCAAGGCGCCTAAAATTAGATTTCTCTTCCTTGGATTCTCGGTAAAATTCTTTCTTAGCATGGTGTAACTCCACAAATTGAATAAACTTCTCAGCCCAGAAAAAGAAGTATTATAGATCTTTGCATCCATTGATATAAAGGTCCTTTCAGAATGGGGTTTGTTCAATTAACCCCAATCGAACTGCCATAAGATTTTCTCTATTAGTCGTATTTTTCCCCTTAATGCTTCTGCACTGAATCTGCTCAAATATTCGCTATGTAGCACCCCTGGCTTTTTTTGATGGTCGCTAGCAAGCTAAAGTCCATAATTATATCTCTAAATATAGAAAATTGCGCTACGAAGTCGCAAGTAAACTATTCCCAAGAATAGATGGTTTGCATTCGGACTCCTATACCATTTTTGATAACCGCTCCTTGAAAAGTAATGGGAAAAAGCTTACAATGAACTGCCTCTGCAGTGTTGTATAAGTTCATCCAATTTTCAAAGACGATAAGATGGTCATCTGGATCGATTGTTCCATAATACTGTAGTGAAGGAATTTGAATATGCGGGGAGGGGGGGATTTGTTGCCATTATTTCCCTAGAAAATGTAGCCTTTTGCAGGATAACATATTCTTTTGGATCAAAAGTTTCCTTTTCTCTAAGCATATTCATCATTATTTAGTGTTGAACGTTTGCTTGGTCAGTCTTATTTCTATGACTACTCATGTTGTTTTTCTTGGATTAGGCTATTCAATCGCTCGAGGGACCCTTTTATTTGATTTTCTCGGTTTAAACCTAATCCTCTACCTTGTCAGGAAGTCACGCCTCATCCTCTAATTTCATAATTCTTATTTATACCTAGAATAGAGCTCTTATAGGATATTCTTGTATAGCTACCATTTGCAACCGTTGATTCTGGACCTTAATTACATTGCTTTCTAATTTTGTTAGGGTCAAAGGTTGCCCAACTCCTGCATTCCCTAAATTAGAGAGTCCGACCATGCGATCTTTCAAAGTTAATTGTGAAGCAGCTTCTTTGCTTGGATTATTGTCACTACTCCTTGCTCTTACCATTTACCTTCTTTCAAACGACTGACATTTTGCAATTAATCTGATATGGAAATTATCAGGGATCGAAGGTTCAAGCCCTCCATCTAGCACTAAAAATGTTAACAAGATCTCTTGATAACACACTAAAGTTAAGCGAAGAGAGTTAGAGATCCTTTGTTAGAACAACGAGCAAGATTCCCTTAGGAGTTGCCTTCTAATATGGTTTTATTTATTGATTGTTCTTGAATCAGACCTTTCGATGTCGTCGAAAGGTTTAGAATTTGGGTTTAGTAAACATTAGGCATTGTTGAGCCACTATGAGATCTGCTGCAATGGTCTTCCTTTTGATTAGGCTATGATTCACTGGGTTAAGTCCTTTAAAGGTAGGCTCCAATCTTGTCGAAGGGTTAGATAGTGGCTTTCCTCGGGTTTAAGCAAGAAATGATATGCCTTAGCGGATATGAAGTTGGTTTCGACCTTGTCAAAAAGTTAGGTCACCTATGCGAAGTTGGATTCAATCTTGTCGAATGGTTTAAGACTAAGAGTTAATCACATTAGAAGCTTACCAATGTTGCTTAGATCAATTGTATTATCAACCTTGTCAAAAGGTTTAAACTGTAGGGTTAAGGGATTCGAAAGTTGCAGTTGTCACTTATAGTAGAAGTGTTTTCGACCTTGTCGACAACAAAATTTTCGATGATATTGAATCTAAAATAGAATTTAATCCAAAAAAAGTATAATCGGACAATAAAGAAATTAATAGAGCATATAACTTCCCTCTTTATCCATGAAAGAAATCCATTTTTATTAAGTTCCCAAACTAGCACCCGACTAGGGTTACGATGTGTTGATTAAGAAAATACAAGATTAGAATGAGAGAATTTCCATCCTCAAAACGAGACCCCTAAGGTCTTATTTATAGATGTAGGCGGCCACTCTTTCGACTCCATGCTCTCGACTGGGTTGGAAGGTCCCCCTTTTATATGCAGCTGTGAATCTTTCGATTTTGTCGAAGGGTTTTCCTTCCTTCTACTATCACGGACCTTTCGACATTGTCAAAAGGTTTACTTGTCTTTATGCCTCATCAACCTTTCGACTTTGATGAAGGGTTTTCCTTCTATATAATGTTGTAAACCTTTCGACCATTTTGAAAAATTGGCCTGAAGGGTTTGCCTTCTATATACTGTTATGAACCTTTCAACCTTGTAGGAAGGTCGCTCTCCTCCTGATTGTTGTGAACCTTTCGAACTTGTCGAAAGGTTGCTCTACACTTGATTGCCATGAACATTTTGACCTTGTCGGAAGGTTTCTCTTCACTTGATTGTTGTTGAGAGCTATGCTTCCCTTTAATGTTGTCGAAAGGTTATCTTCCATTCTTCATTGACTTATGAATGCTGCTTTCTTCATAAACCTTTCAACATTGCCAAAAGGTATCCGGGATGCGTTTCAACTTGTTCAAAAGGCGTGTTATGCTTTTGAAAAGGTCACTATGGAGTTTCTCACACTTGCTTTGACTTCTTCATCCTCTTCGAAAGGTATGAGCTCCTTGGACACTAAGACATGAAACCTTTCGAGTCCTTCGAAAGGTTTGGGACTGTACTCTTTTTTCTTTATCCTTGTTTAAAGACCTTTTAGATTAGTCGAAAGGTAGATATTTTGTGTCACATCCTTCAACCTCGTTAGAAGCTCCTTGTCGAAAGCTATGATCAATCAGACTATCTTAATGATTTCTAATCATTTCCAATGCTCTTATTCCTGAGAATATTTTATGGATAATAGTAAGGTTTATGAAAAATATTCCAAAAATAACAAATAGGCCATTGAGATGTAAACTTTTTCCCATTGATCTGGTAACATAAGCTGGGAAACCAAATGTAACAACTCACTCTGGAATAGGCCTAAACTCTAGGCTAGAAATCGCCCATCAAAACTTAGACTCATTCCAAAACTTGTTTTTAATTGGAAAGAAGAAAAATGATACAGAGCGATCTATCCATTCTTTCATAACTCACAACAGAAGGTATAAAATATAATAACAATAGTAGTACCATTTATTTCAAATCATTTCAAAAGTCATAAAACGATACATAAAGTCAACCATTAAGGCATCTTGTTTAAAAATACATTTCATGGCTACAATAGAAAATAACACAAAACGATAGATAGAAACTACCACAAGCTTCACTCTTGCCATTTCAAGCATCATCAACTCCTTCTCTAACTTATGTTGTAATGAGGAGGGAGTCAAAACAACAAATGTCTGGTGAAGAGAAATCTCGAGCCTAACTATTTTAGTATTTGGGATGAATTATTTAAATAAGAATATGTCTTACGTACTAAACCAATTGATGCTTCTTATAAAGAAACGAGGCGGGTCCTCAATTACCCACTTAATACCTTCCATTTTCGAAGTAGGTTTCTAAATCCCATAACCCAAATCTCACTTAATAAATATCTAACAATGCGAGAGATAGTACCCAAGCCACCAAGTACCTTTGATTGGGAAATAAGTTAACTCTAACCATTAAATTCTCAATTGAGACAGACCCCATCATTTAAAACATATTCCCAAGGCGCACTCCTTATAGGTGAGTATCTAGCCGAAACCGCTAGGAATCTCTTGAGTCACTTATTATTTCTTTATGGAAAGGCGGACCTTCAACCAGTTATTTAATACCTTATCCCAAAGCATACCTCTGTCGAGATTCCACCTATCATGCCTAATAACTAGCCCTTTGGACACTTAATACTTCATTTGGAGAAAACAAACGGGCCTTCAAACAACCATTTATTACTTCAAGGCCCCGTAGTAGGCCCTTTATATTATGATCCATACTCATAATGAAATCTCACATTATCCATACTATTTATCGGAACTAGTTGCCAAATTAGCTGGGCAAGTTTACCCTACAAAATTTGGGACTAATCTCACCTCATCGTAAATATTTATCAAAGGAGACGTCTCACATTAGCCCCAAAGTCACACTACAAGTAGCCAGAATAGCTTCATAGACTTCTATGTGTCTTTTGACTAGCCTCACATCCCTACGACTTAGCCATAATTTAAATACTCTCCGTATATACATTACTCAGTTCACCTTTTCATAATTAAGGTCCTATAAGGAATCTTTCTTATTGCGGCTTAAAATATTAGTTGCCTTAGTATGGGGGAATCAATGATAACTATTACCAATTACCTACACAATTATAAACTATAATTAAACATCTACTATTCTAATAAAAATAAATATATATTCATGTCTAATAACTTCTAAGCGTGCGGTTCGTACGTCATAAACTAGCGTTAAATATCAATCCCTTTAACCATAATACAAATACAAGTCCTTTCCCTTAAAATTTCCAAGATTTCAAAATCCATAAGAAGGAATTAATTTTCAGATCCAAAACTAGAATAAGTAGACTTGTAAATAGAATTAGAATACCAATTTATTACATTAATACAATGGAATATCCTAAGCAATAGGAATTGCAATCCTAACTTCATATTTTATTCAACTATTCTTTTATACAGAAATAAATGAAGGAATTTTGTGTGGAATAAGTTACGTGAACTGCGAATAGGATTTGCACTCTATACACTTATTTCATTATTGAAAGCACAAAATTTGAATCGAAAAATGAGGAAAAGTGGAATATACTATCAAATTATCAAAAATTGCAGAAAAAATACAAATTCCATCAAATTTTCATAATAATTGAGAATCTCTATCTAGAATTGATGTTTCAAAATGAAAAGAAATTTGGGGGATTTTATCTATTTTTTCATAATCCTAAAATCCCTAAGGCATATTTAAATCCATAGATATACATATATATATATATACATATTTTTTTAATCAATTTCTTGAATAAAAATACTAAGGTTTCCACTCACAGTTGGTCCTTAGCTTTGATTCTCTTTGGATTTGCAATGCCCATTATAATCTCCTTCAGATCTCTTCTTTTTGATAGATACAACAAGAAATTTTAATATATATTAGATTCGGAATGGTTGGAGGAGAACATGATTAGAAATTAATAATAACCAAAGATAGGTAGATACGATTTCTTACCTAAAACCTTAGTGCAGTTTTTTGAACATGAGAAGAGCTAAAATAGAGCTTTTCCAATTTTCCAAAAATAGTTATGAAAGAAAGTTCAAAGGGAATGGTTTTATTTATAGAGGTTGAAATATAAAAGAACCATGGGATGAAACTATGTTAAAAATGGATAAATCTGAAGCATGGAACATCACAAAACCATAGCCGCACAGTGTACTAGCAGTTTACCACCACTTATAGACTGGTCGACCGCTAGCGGTTGACTGGTTGGGTTTCATTGGTCGACCGCTACGTTATTTTAGGAGTGTATTGTTTGTTACCATTGTCTGATTATTTTATTCCCTATATAAATTTTTAATGTGAACTATTTGAGTCAGCGATTCCTTAACCTCCAAGTCTAATCATCGTTAATTTTTGAAACTAAAACTCTAAATTTAAATAATCATTTGAATTTGAACTAGATTAATTTAAATCTGAAAACTTTAAAAGCTTGTAACTTCTTTGAGCTTTTTTTAGCATATTATATATGGAAGTGGATCGAATTTTGCCAAGAACGCAATGGAATACTTTCTTGGTCAAATTCAAACTTTTATGAAGTTTTAATTTTTACCCATACCATAATTAATTGAATTTGTCTTAATTTAATTATTAAATTAAGGTTGATTTTATGGGGTGTTACAATTATATTTTCGTAATTTCCAGAGACTAATAGAAACTATATATAACAACAAGAAATAGATTGCATTACTAAGGATAGAAAAATACAAGAATTTCAAAGAAAAACAAAAGAGGTACATGAAAGAAACATGAAATAAAACAAGGTTAAGGCACAGTAAGAGTTCAAAGGTAAAATAACTAGATCTAAAAGGACGATGATGAAGATAAAGAATTTACCAAACTTCTTAATGATTTTTCCAAAGTAACTGTCAATTTTTTTAGAGAGAGAAGTGAACTTTTTATTAAAGGAATATTTAAGCTTCTTTTCTTTTTGAAAATCTTATCTTCGTTCCTTAGTGTCTCTTCATTGGAAGGGCAGAAGGTTTGTCGAAGTGTTATATAGAAGTATCCATCTCTTCCTCATCCTCTTCTTAATTACACTCTTTTTAGATTTTCATTTCGTCAACTTCTTCTTGTTGTTGTTGAATTCTTTTATCCTCTTCTATATGCCAATCTTTCTTCTTTTTAGCAATAGTTTCATAGTATCTGAAATAAGGAGAAATATGCATGAGAGAGATATTAGCCTTATCGAAATATTTTCGAGGCAAAGTATGTTCACCTCTTAATTCAACACCAAAATATTCAAGAACTTTAGTAAGATACACACAATGGTAAAGTGTATTCTCATGTCTAGAAATATTCGTTTGAAAAAAATCATCTAGAATGACATATGCCCAATTGATGTCGTAATTTCCATAGATGGCAAAAACAGCTTGAAACACTTTTTGAGTCGGGTTATTGTAATTTTTCGTCGTTGGAATAATGCTTTATTCTAAAATAAGACTCATCGGTCTTGATTTTGGTCCAAGATTTTTATGTTTAAGATAAAATCCTTCGTCACTTTTGAAAATATCATGGATACTTCACAATTTTATTCACTAATTTTAAAGGTTGAGAGGTCAATTCCACTAAATTTACAACCTAGTATTTGGCTTCAAATTTCCCAATTTAAAACAGTAATAGTGCCTTTTACAATCCTCCAAACTTGTCACTCTTCCTGTTGAAAAAAATTTCCATTTAAATTTGCATAAAACATTTTAACTAAATTCGGATAGCAAACAAAATCATTTTGCAAAGAGTCAACTAAATCAATAATTTCATTTTGTAAACAAAGACCTTGAAGACCATAAGAAGAGAAACCATCAAACTTAGCAAATCTTTCATAATTTTTTTTCCATAAGTAGCATACTCAATAGAAGTATCTATGGTTTCTTTGACATTAAAAAGAAAGCCTTTGATTTCTCTGTAAGCCTTATGGTTTTTGGTGGTTGGCTTGAGGCGATGATTTTTGAGTTTCTAAAAAGATAAGAGAACAAAGAGATAATTTGTTTTTTGAAATAAAGTAAGTGAATAAATGGATAGAGATATGATGAATTAGTAGATCGAGAACTAAAATTTCAACTTTGAAAATATGTCTTTTTAGTTATTAGAGTTAATGGAAAAGAGTAGGAAATTAAAATTTTAAATTCGAAATGAAGATTCAAATATCCGATAGATTTGTCGACATATGGGCTCTGGGTTTGTTGACATATCTACCGTAAAATCCAAAATTAAAACAAGTATAAAATATTGTTATATTTGCATATACACTTGTGTGCATCCAATATTAATATTAATATATATTTTATTCCTAAAAATAAAAATTAAATGTAAAAAGTACCACATTTTTCTCCTTTGCTTTGATTAGTTCTTATTATTTTACTATTGCCGAACACATGTTTGCATCCTCGGTATCCAGTTCATTATCAGTTGAAGTAGCATATGAATCATCTAATGTTGCTGGGGAAGCAGTCTTTCTTTTTTTGGATGAATCAACAACTAGCATGATCCTAGATTGATTCTGATGTTGGTAGTCTCTGTAGATGACAAGGTTCATCATAGTTGAAAAATCAAATTGCAGTTCAAGTTTTAGGAATCTAGTTTTCGGGTCTTCAAAAGTAATTCATCTTTTTATACTTCAGGAACATTTTGAAATTTCTGGTTATGTAAGCAATCTACTCATCATTGTCATCGTCTGAATCTTGATAGTTAGTCATTGCGTTGAATTAGATCTCTTTTACATTGCCTTACTTTCTCTTACCAAGAATTTTATACTGGTTCAAATTTCTCCTAATCCGGTCCCATACAATTGCTTGTACAGATTTCTTTTCATATGCCAATATTTAACCATGTGGAAGACAAATCCAAATGAAATCTCGATTTTGAGACTATGAGACACACCTTCTTGAATTCTCGAGCTTAGGGTAGACTAACTTGAATTGACGGGGATACGAGCATACCCACTTAATATGAACAGGTTACTAAGAGCACCCACTTGATTTGAACGTGCTGTAAACAAACCCAAGCAAATACAAATCGATTTGATAGTTTTTCCAAAGACAAGTTCTTGTACTTTGGGTACACTGGATCCTATATCCTCTTAGATAGCATATTGATCTTTGAAATAAGGGACAGATGTTTCCAAAATAGTAAAAAGTAGTATTGAATTAGCACAATGAAGTATGAATAGATTCTATATGATTTTGAAGAGAATAGAGCGTATTTTTCAAGAGAATTTTCAAGGAAGTAACAGGAGGGAGAAAAAAAGTAAGTAGTTACCAAAAAATTCATTTGCACTCATCTATATATAATAAATAAACAGATGTGTCTGTTCATGAAGTGTTGTGATGTATAGACACTTCTGTTAAAAATTTAAAAAACCAATTGGTGGTATGTATTTAGACATATATTATCCAGGTATGTCAACATTCCTTAGTTGAAAATGAAAATTATTTTCTTAAAAATAATTTGAAAACTATATATTTTGGTAATATTTTGTTAAATAAATTGATACTTTGTAAATACATTGAACATAGTTAATAAACATTTTAAACTTTGAGAACCTTTTATAAAATAATTTCAAATTTATTTTGGTTAAAAGTATAAAAATTAGAAAATTGCAGATAGAGACCAAATATTTCTGCTAAGGACTTTAACAATATATGTTATCAATTTAAACACTAAATTATAATCTTGAGACCTTCGTATCTTGTTTTTTGAACTCATGACACTTCATATCATCTTTATCCTTAGTCTTTATGCTATATAGTTGTTTGCAACCAAATTGGCCACAAACACCCAAATTAAGTAGTGGAATAAATGAAGAAATTAAATGAAAACCGTGGAGAATAACAAAATACCAAGGAAAACATAGTAGAAAGTAAAAAATAAGACTTATAGTGGTTTGGCTTTGATTGCCTATGTCCACCTTGGGCATTCCCTTTATTACTTCTCAATTCACTTGATTATATTTACAAACAACAAGAAACGACAAGAGATCAAAAAAGAATGGAGAAAGTCAGTTATAATAATGGAAGAGTTTAACTAACAACGTAAGAGTCCCTAAAATGGTCCTTTTGTGCCTATATTTATAGATGAAGGCGGACTCCAATCTGACTCAAACTTCGGCAACATAACCTTCTCCACCATATGGGCCCACCATAGGAAGGGCTAGGCCTAAGTCTCAATGGACAGGGATCGTTACCGATCCCTCCATGTGTCGAGTTTGGGTTAGCAATCCCTATAGCAGCTTTATTATGGTCTGTAATGATAGTGCTTCGAATATCTTAGTGCTTAGACTTGTGGAGCTTGAGTTCATGCAATATTTCAACTCAAATCTTGACTTGGCCTAGGCAATGTCAATCCCTCCTGATGCCACCTATATATGCCGACCCATACTCCACTAGCCATGCCCTGTCGATCCATACTATACGACCAATACCATGCCGATACTTATCCTTCAAGGACACTATGCCGATCCATTCTCCACTCCAAATATATTATGTCGATCCATGTCTCACCAGAGAATCATGCGGATCCCACTCTCACAAGTGCATCATATTGAATCTTTTTGCTTCTTCAGTCATGCCGATCCATCCACATCCACCCAAATCAACTATCTTGCCAAATAACTATGCCAACCTCCCACCATATTGTATACCAATCCCTTCTTCATCTCATCCAATTCGACCAATGTCCATGCCGATCCCTATTCCAAACAAGATAAACTCCATAGTTCCGACATCCTACGTTGTCTACCTATTAACCCTATTAATCTTAGACCGGATATAACTACTCGAACGTTATATTTTGGTCATGTGGCTGATATCTCGTGATCATCCTTCTTATCATTAGTCGAGCCTGGCGTTTGTAGTCGGCCCTAAGTAGCTAGGTCAAGGCACTGGTAACACTTGCCCCCCATAGTACATATTGTGAGTAATACGACATGCTTTGAATTCGAAAAACCCAGGCTCCGGGGAATAAGTTCATCCAACTTTCCAGTTGATCGCTATTCCTTTATCAATATTTGATGATATAAGTTCGATGTCGTATTCCATTAGTATGCTCAGATTTGTTCATGTGATATTTATAGGCTTTCTTCTGATTTGACTTCAAACTTGATCATTCCAAGCTAAACCGCCATTTCAGTTGATTTCAAAAGGTTGAATCCTTAAGTTTCTTCCATGCATGTTCACATACACGTTTCTGTTGTTGGCTCTTGGACGTGTTCGGATGTCTGTTGTTCTTTACCGAGCTATTTTATTCTGCATGCTTACACTAGCAGTCTATCCTTCATGACATCGGTCGTCACTTGGTTTCCAACTATTTGCCAATTTCTTTTTTGGGCAAAGCCAACCAGTATTTAACATGTACCATCCACATTTATTACCCAAGACGTTTAAAAGAATAGGTGATTGGAGTAGGCTCTAGATCAGCTAATGCAATAAAAGGAAAATGGGATCTAGACAGACAAGACTAACCAACTAAGCAAGAAGGACAGCTATCACCCAGAGAAAACACTAACCAAAACGTTAGTTGAAGGACCAAGAACATAAAGAACATGAAAAAACAGCATAGCAAGAGAAGGTACGAAGGATCATGGCATGGAAGAGTAAAGATAATTCCGATCCCAAGATGAATCCAAAAATTATAGCCAATTGCGTAGGCCAAAAACGCATCCAGTATAAAGTGTTGGGCCTTCACCGTCCACATGATAAAATAACCTCCTCAATTCACCGTCATCGCCCACATACAGATAATAGCGATCCGAAACTAGATCGTATCTCATTTCTGAATCATAATGAACCTAAGTATGCTCTTCCGGGAACCATGAAATAGTATCCAAATCAGGAGATGCCGATGAAGTAGATATACTATATTGGAATGCATATGTCATAGCAAGAGTTTCAACACGAAGGATAGTAGGAGGAATAAGGGAAGGTTGGGAAGGAATGATTACCTTAGGAACCCACTTCAAAGCTGGCTGAGGAAGCGGAAGCTTAGCCCGAGGACCAGGGAATCAAACTCGATCGAACACAAATCAGGAGAATGACAAAAGGACTTATAAGATGGGCAAATTTCAGATTTCCACTCGTACTGTACGTCCACTATCACATCGTGGCCATAAGCAAGTCTTACAGATAGGGACAAAGACAAAGGTTTATAAGGCTTGATCTCAATCAAAGCTCTTGCATAGTGTAAAGATTTGCGGGCTTTGGCATTAGAATCAAAACACTTGAGTTCACCGATGAGACTGGCAGTTCAGACCTAACAAAGGCTAAAGGGTAGATGGAATATGTGTAAAAGTAGCCCAAACAAGAATCAAAAGCACCTGCTCCCTACCTTTGTCAACAATAAGGCTCCATGGTGTAACAATAAATGATTTCCCCTCTATGATAAGTGGATTGGTCTCAAGCGCTCTCAACTTGTCATTTTTGTTAGAGAATTTGAAATAGAACATAGTTTATAAAAATTGGATATGAAAACTACCTTTCAAATTCCATTTATATTTACAGTTGTTATGTACCTCCCGGTATGGAGAAAAAGAATCCAGGAAACCATAGCTTCCACTTCTCCTTCCCTTTACTTTTCTACTTTTCCATTTTACTTAACCCTTTTTACCTAACCTTCGCATATCTTCCACTCCTTCTCCCTGTCGAACTCATACCATCGTAACTCTCCCTTTACAAGCGTTATTTCTTCAATTATAGACCTTGACTTCGATCACAAACCCAATCCATCCTCTCATAGCCACTCCTCCTCAATCTTTGATTCTTAAGCTTGAATACTCGATCTCTTAGTTTACCCTAAGAATATCGGTATGAACCCTCTTTTAATTGTGTTAATGATTTCGGGTTTGGTGAATTTGGGTGTTTCTTAGGCCAAGGTAGGATGAGAGATGGTTTAAGATGTAAGGGAGAGGAGGAGAAGGAGGAAGGACTAAAAAAGGAGATATGGAAAGAAGGTTTCATCAAGTTAGAGAGGGCTCAGCCATGAAATGCTTTGGCATTGGGTTGTGGTGGAGTTAGTGGAGTGATCGGTCTAAGTCAATTCGATAGGGTCGGTATGACATTAAAAAGAAAGGGTCGGTGATTGTTGGAACCTAGGAAATGGTTCTAGGAAGGGTCAGTAAGAGTCATTGGTCTTAGTAATTAAGAAGTAAGGATCGCCCTGAAAGTTTAAGTACTGGGATCGATATGCAGGCCAGAGAAAAGGGATCGGTAATGAGAATTCAAACATAGGGGTCTGTGATGAGCCAAAAGAAAGGGATCGGTGTTCCAATTTGAGTTGAAGTTTAGGGATCAGTTATGTGGTTGGGGCATAGGGATCAACATATAATATAGGGATCGATGTTGACTATAAAAACCAGTCTAACTCAAGTCATTCAAACATTTAACTACATATAAGTCATTCAAACATTTAACTACATACTTCCTTGCTCGAACATAAAATGGCCTAAAATAACGTAACTTGCATACTTGGACTGATATACTTGAACGAACAAACTTTTGGACTGCACAACATGAACTAAGTAAAAAACTAGCTAAACAAACTTAAACAACAAACTTCATAATTTGGAATATTAGCTTTCGATCCTAAAGCTTTGCTTGTTGATTACCTTTCTCATCAAGTGAGACGGTCAACGATGACGGTCTCTCTAGACGAAATCCCTAAGTTTCGACAGTTTTACTTTCGCTTGTCTGATTTCAAACTATTTATGTTTGTTTCACATTGCATTGCCCTAGTTCACATATAACACGGCGGGAATAGGTGGTTATTTCTAATATTGATTGTCTATTGAGTATAGCTGACATAGATCTCAAGTTACATGGAGCGCTTAACCATAATGTCTTTTGAATTGGCAACGAGATCAAGCTCTGCCACCCTATCCAATAAACCTGCTCCGAGTCATCAAACAGATCAAGTAGGGGCATCTGACCCACTAACAAATCTCTTTTCCGACTTTCCTGTCTTTCCTACAAAAGTTATTGATTCTGCTGCCGATTCCATTGAGGGTGCTATCATCCCAAACAACCGGTTGACTCACAAGTGTCTAGAATTGGCGAAGCCGCTTTTTATCGATTATGTTTCATCCATGGAATTCCTTTCGAAGACATTCTAGTTCCATCAATGCAGGATAGCACTCACTTGACCCTAGCCAGATATACTGCTTGTAACAAGTACATGTGCTGGGCCAGATGTGTACCACCTTTCAACTCTTTCGTTCGGAAAATGTTGATATGCCTGAGGATCGCTCCTACTCTACTGCACCCTAAAAGTTATGCCCTTATCCATGGCATTTTTCTTCTTTTCATGAATGTCTTATTCCGTCCGCCAACTCCCGAAGGCATAAAAAACATCTGTACTTTCAAAAGATAGACCGAAAGTCCTTCATATGTTAACCCTCTCCCAAATGCCCATTTTAAATGGGCATATGGAATAAGCACTCTCTATTCAAACACGAGTGGTTCTATGTACGGTGTCCTCCTGGCTTTATGAGGAGATGGTTGGAAGGCCATAAGTGCTACTCGTGCCATTGTCTTTAATTCAAAGATTTATGTCGAAACTACTTTCTTAATTATAATAATATCTCCATTTCTTTCAAGCGTCCGCCCTCGACGCGAAGGCATCGAGTGTTCTAGGGCCATCAAGGCCATTCGTGCCATTCCCATTGATTATCGGGACACCAAACAACATGTCACCGGTGAGCTGCTCTCATTGTATGGGCTTTTGGAAGATGGTCACAAAATCGAACTTCTCGGTAGTAAAGCGGCCCCAAATTTTTTTCAAAAGTAGGGCAGAAGCAAGTGACCCCATGGTGCCCCCAGTTGAGGGAGTCGGGAAGACATTAAAGAGGGAAAGATAAGAGAATCACAAGATGTAGGGCTTAGAGGCGAAGGCATGGACCCTAGGAAAGCACCGGTTGTCGACGCGCCATAGACTAGCTAAATGCAAACTCCCGCAAAGAGAAGAAAAGGATTGGTGTACAAGTTACGTAAAAGAAAGGCCGAGGCAACTTGGAATTCGTCATAACCCCAATCATAAAGGAATCGTCTTCCTAGCAAGGGGAAAGTTCAATTAAGGGACTCTCTGACATTCCTATTTTGGATGATATATTAAATTACAACTTTGCTAACATTGACGTCGAAGGGCTCAACTCTCTTACGAGAAGCGATGAAGGCAGGCAACCTTCCAATTGAGTGGAGGAAATTCCAATGAGTAAAGCTAACGTTACTGGTCCATCGGCGTGAAACACTAGGACACACATAAACACTTACACTCCACCATCTGTTTATGATTAACTCTTCGGTTACAATTTCTAATATGTTGTTATTTGGCTTTTTTATAGGCGTAATGTCACACTCGCATGCATTCGGTCGTCTTTGGATTCTTCCACTTACTATCGCTCAGGTCGAGATTTCGAATCTAGAAGACGAAGAGAAAAGGACGAAGGGTGAGACAAAGACTATCATTCTCGAGAATCTTCTTTTTCGTCCAGACGACAATCTCAAACACATGCTTCCCGCCATGGCGATCCATCAAACCCTCCTACTCATAGCGTAGATAAATCCTTTCATCGGAATTTCCAAGCTGCTGCTCCCTATGATCAACACTCCGGGTCTTCAAGCACAATGCAGTCACATGAGCATCGTAAGCACCCGCAAGTTACTACTAAATAGCCATTGCCGGTTCCTACCCATGATCCTACCATAGTTGAAAAGTTAGCTGAATTCAAAGACACTTCTTGAAAATCTACTTTTACGGACTCAAGTTCCTCCCCTCCATGCACATCATCTTTGGAAGTATCAAAGAGATCCCATTAGCATGTATGAATGACATGTAAGTCTAGCATTAATCGTTCATTCACTTAGCCGAGAGAATCCCCAAAGTTTCCATCGAGCGTCAGCACAAAATTGATCACCTCAAGTTGGAGGCTATTCATGACAATGACATCATCAAACATCAGGATGTCGAGCTACTTGAATATAAAGCTCAACTTTCCATCGTAGAGAAGAATGTGAAGGAAATAGAGGCTGTAAGTCATTTGGAGACCTCACACAAAAAGGAACCGGATGTAGCGCACCATCATAGTGGCATTCTGGCCTTAGAGAAGGATTCCTTACAAAAGGACAAAGATGTCTTAGCTTGCTGCGTTCAAGAGATTGAAAAATTATTGTTTAAAGATAGGGAGGAAAAAATCGAGACATATGAAGAATCGTAGAGATACTGCGAGGAGATCATTGAGGTGAGAAACTTAAAAACAAAACTTGTCGAACAACTTGCCCAGATCGATGCCTTTGAAAGAAATAGCCCGCAAAAAGGGCAGAAAAGGAGCACTGGAAGAAGCCACACCCGAGCGGAAGCTGCCACTGAGTCCGGTAGAGAAGAAATCAAGAGCTTGTTCGAAGCGCTTATTGCCGAATATAACGCCAAAGTTCTTCTTCATCGGGACTTGAATTTTCTAAGTGAAGGCTATCTTGAATCGCTCCATGAATCCTGGGAGGTTATCACCAAAATCAAAAGGGATGAGAAGGGAGTGGAAGAACTTAATAAGGAGGCACTCGTGGAAGAAGTACTCCAAGGAAACGAGCCATCTGAGCTGGCCACCGCCAATATTTCGTTCCCTAGGGCTCCTGCTCCTGACAAAGAAAGAGAGGACAACGCTGGGTCCTCTGGGACTGATCTCAAGGGTTCTTCTCCTACTCAGATGGTCGAAACATCATCTTCTCAGCCTTTGGTGCATCGTATTGGCTATGATCCGGACAGACCCGGTCTCGGTCCATAATTGTTATCTTCCATTCTTGAAGGGAGCACCTCGTTGACCACGGAGAGCCAACCGGATGCTGGTACCGTACTGGAATTTCTTGAATTCCAAAGGTTGTTATTTTTGGCAAATAATGGCTATTCAATAATGCTCACGTTTAACTAACTTTTACAGGCCATCTAGGTTAAGAGCAAACTTCTAGGAGCGATGTCGCCATGAAACAATAGGAGAAGGTGGTTGAGGCTCTAGTTGCTGTAGATATTCCGGGGCCTAATGCTTGAGTCATCGTTGCACTCGAGCAGGATAAGCCTAAGGAACCATCCCTTGGCGAGGAGTGGGGCAATGTTGTGATCATAGGAACCTCAGAGCACACTGACAAAAGAAGTATGAAGGAGCAGATAGAAGAGGAAGAGTGATCAAAGAACAAAATTAAAACGGAGCCTGTTGAGGCCACAACCGATGATCCTATTCCCACACCTTTGCAGGTCATTCCACCTGGCGGGACAATTCCTATTGAAATTCCTCCTTCTTAAAGCGTCTCTACCAAGGGTAGCAAAGGGTCCCAAAAAAGACGCTCGACTAATTCAACTCCTGAAAAACTGAAGAGGGAGAAGAAGTTGAAGAAATAATTAGTGTTTTGGTTCGTTGTACATAGTTTGAATAATTTAGACGTGTGTTTATTTTCTTAGTAGTAGGTGTATGAGCGTGGATTCTGAACTTTTGAATAATTTTCATTGAATTTTTTAGATAATGAATAAAAGTTTTTGCTTTTTGATTAACCATCGCGTGAATTATTACTTCAATAGTAGAGTAATTATTTCCCATTTCATGTCTTGTAATAATTTTCACAAGCCTCGTTAATAAATTACTATATCTATCTCAAAGCCTCTTTCTAGACGTCATCTTAAGTCATAAGCAATGCCAAGCCGGAACTATAACAAATGATTTTGTCTTGCTATTAATAGTTATAGTCTTCCATCGATTTAAGATCGAAATTCGTGGGACAAAGAACAGTCAAAATCTGTTCGTCCACCCATTGGGTTTTCGAGTTAGCCCATGGTCGGGGGACTTGGAATTTTTCACATGTGGTCAGCTATATTCCAAATGCCCATACTATAATCCGTGCTCTGAAGACTCAGAGATTTCAGTGTGGGCAGTCGCAGTCCCGCCCGTAGCAGTCGTTCCTTTATCGAATGATTTATACTCTAGTCCCCTATGAGGACTTAAAGTTTTCTAGTCAGTAGTCGGGGAGTAAGAATTTTTGTTATGGGTGGTCGTGTTTCCGGCCGAATGATTTATACTTTGGTCCACAATTAGGGACTTAGAGTTTTTGTCGTGGGCAGTCATATTTCCACCCAAATGTTTTATACTCTGGTCCACAGTCATAGACTTAGAGTTTTCTAGTCCGCGGTTGGGGACATAGAGTTTTTTAGTCCACGGTCATGGACTTGAGATTTTTTAGTCCATAGGCAGGGACTTAGAAATTTTATCGTGGGCAGTCAAGTTTCTGCCCGAATGGTTTATACTCTAGTCCGTAGTCAGGGACATAGAGCCTTCTAGCCTACCGTCGGGGACTTAGAATAGTCCGTAATTGGGGACTTGGGATTTACTTGTCCGTAGTCAGAGACTTAGAAATTTTGTCTAGGTAGTCGTGTTTCCGCTCGAATGGTTTATACTCTGGTCCGCAGTCAGGGAGTTAGAGTTTCCTAGTCCGCGGTCGGGGACTTGGATTATTTTAGTCCACGGTCAAGTACTTGGGATTTTCTAGTCTATGGTAAGGGACATAGAAATTTTCTCGTGGGCAGTCATGTTTTCGCCCGAATTGTTTATACCCTGGTCCACAGTAAGGGATTTAGAGTTTTTTAGTCTAAATTCAGGGACTTGGGATTTTCTAGTCTGTAGTCAAGGATTTAGAAATTTCATAGTGGGCAGTCATGTTTTTGTCCGAATGGTCTACACTTTGGTCCGCAGTCAGGGACTAAGAGTTTTCTAGTCCGTAGTCGGGGACATAGAATTTTTTGTCGTTCTCTTATTGTCGACAACCTTTGTTCCTTATTGCGAGCTTCGCTTTTTGATTCGTCTATGGGAAACTCCAGCTGAGCAAACTTTCAAAGCTCACCTTATTCAATCCCATCGAGGATTGGTATAATTGATCGATTGTGAACTTTGTGAATCTGTTCACACATCACATAGATAAATATCAATTAGTTCCAATGCATACTTAGCATAAAATGTAAAGACAGTAGCTTATGCAAAGGAAGCTTTAGGATTTTATTCATCATATAATAGGGAGTAGAATAACTCATCTTATTACACATTAAAAAACATCAAATACGAATGAAAATGTCTAAAGTAACTAGTACTGAAATATAAAGAAATAATCTAGGTGAAATAGCGCCGTAAATGCTCGCTATTCCACGTTCTTCGAAGTGTTGCGCCATCAATAGTCGCTAGCTTGAAAGTCCCTTCTCCAAGCCTCTGTTTAATGACGTATGGTCCTTCCCATGTCAGGTTCATGGCGACGTGACCAGAAAAACTTGTTTTAGGACAAGATCACCAATTTCAAAGGTTCTCAATCAGACTTTTGTATTATAGTACCGGGCAATTCGATGTCGATGTGCAGCTACTCTCAAATCGACCTCTTTGCGCTTCTCATCGATAAAATTTAATAACTCTAGTAAGAGGTTTTGGATTGTTCTGGGATCGTACTAAGTCACTCGATGGGAATGGACTTCGAGTTCTATTGTAATAACTGCTTCGGCTAAGTAAGCAAGAGCAAATGGAGTATGACCGGTCGTGGACTTGTGAGCGGCCTAATAGGCCCAAAGTGTTACAGGAAGCTCATCCACCCACTTGCCTCTACCCTTCTCCAAATGCTTTTTCATACCAGATTTGATAATCCTGTTTACAGCTTCAACCTGTCCATTCATCTAAGGGTGAGCGACTGCCGCAAACCTCTTGTCAATAGGATATCTTCGACAAAACTCTTTAAATTTGGCACAATCGAATTGGGTCCCATTGTTAGTCACGACAGTCCACAGAAGACTGAAATAGCATATGATGTTTCAAACAATGAATTTAATAACTTTATATGTTGTAATCATGGCTAATGGCTCGCCTTGGCCCATTTTGGGAAGTAATCAACATCGACGATCTCATACTTCTCGCCACCTTTGGAGATTGGTAGAGATCCGATGATGTCAATACCGCACATAGCGAATAGGCATGTGATAACAATTTTTGTCATCTCCGTCAATGGGGCTCCTGGTGATTTTGCATATATCTCGCATTTTTCGCATCATCTAACATAGTCAACAGCATCCTGGTTCACAGTAGGCCAGTAGTATGCAAAACGGAGCATCTTTTTGCTAAAGTTTGCCTCCCAATGTGATCGTCACATTCCCCGTCATGAAATTCCCTTAAGACATGCTTTATCTCATTGTATGAGATACACTAGAGAAAGGGAATGGAATAGTTCCTTCATACATAATATACCGTGAAGCTTTGTGAAGGACTTGTCGCTTTTCATTTCTCTTTTTCGACAGGATTCCATGCAACAGTTATTCTTTAAGCGGAGTCATCCATGATTCCCTCTCAGGCTTCGTCTCCAGTATTTCGTCAACTTCCATCATATCTATACTTGGGGTGTGCAAAGTCTCGACTGGAACCAAGCCCATTTGTTGCGCATCACTAATGTTCTTCAGCACTGCCAATGAATTGACTTCTCCATTCCATTTATGCAGGACATGGAAATGTCATAATATTCAATATTTGCCAATAGCTCTTGGACTCAGGTAAGATACGGAGCAAGTCGCTGTCCTTTAGCCTGATAATCTCCCCTTACCTAATATACCACTAGTTGTGAGTCACAAAAGATTTCAAGAGACTTTACTCTGAGCTCTCTTGCGAGTTTTAGCCTGGCGATCAATGCTTCATATTCAGCTTCGTTATTTGTAGTAGGAAAATCAAGCTTCAGAGCATAACAAATTAACCAGTTCTCAGGGGTTACGAGAACAATTCCAGCTTCAAAACAATGGTCATTAGATGCTCCATCGGTGTACATCTTCCACCGCACTAAAAGGATTACTTCGTTCTTTGGGGGATCATCCTGCATGGTAAACTCTGCTGTAAAGTCTGCTAATGCTTGTCCCTGAATAAGTCTTTGCAGCAAAAATGCAATGTCGAACTGGCTGAGTTCGATATTCCATTTAAGTAATCTTCCAGATGTCTCAGGTCATTGTAGGGCCTGCCACAACGGCTTATCGATATTCACATCGATTGGATATGCCTGGAAATACGAGCGAAGCTTGTAGGATGTGATCACCAAGCAGTATGCCAATTTCTCTATCTTAGGGTGGTTTCTTCTTACCACCTTAATCATTTACTGATATAGTATATCGATCTCTGAATCCGGTTCTCCTTGCAAATTAAGGCGGCACTTATGGCATGTGGTATTGCAGCTAAGTAAATATACAACTCTTCGTGGTCTACCGGCTTTGACAAAGCAAGGGATCTCTCCAAATGATTCACCAATTCTTGGAATGCTCCATCACAATCTCGTCCACTTGAAACACCTCTTCCCTTTTTTGTCAAATCGAAGAAAGGACTACATGTATGGGTCGCCCTGGAGATGAACCGACACAAAGCAGCGGCCTTCTCGTTCAAACTCTGCACTTTCATAATGATTCTAGGTGCTTGTATATCCTGAATGGCTTGATCTTTTCTGGATTAACTTCAAATCCTCGAGCATTGATGATAAAGGCCAAGAACTTCCCCGATGCAACACCGAATGAACACTTCGAAGGATTGATTTTCATGTCATAGAATCGAAGGATATCAAATATCTCCGATAAATCTTGAATATCATCCTTTGCTTGTCATGACTTCACGGGCATATCGTCCACATCGACATCCATCATCCTCCTAATATAATCCTTAACCATTCGGTTAACCAGACGTTGATAGATCGCTCCAGCATCCTTTAACCCGAACGACATCACGACTTAACAGTAAAGCCAAACATCCATGATAAATATTGTATGTTTCTAATCTGGGACATGCATTGGGAATAAGTTATACCCCGAGTACAAGTCCATAATCGATAACAATTCGTGCCCCATAGTTGAATCAACTAGCTGATCAATTCTTGGCGGGAGAAAACTTTATTTAGGACAAGCCTTGTTCAGGTCTGAATAGTCAATACACGTTCTCCACTTCCCATTTGCCTTCTTCATCATCACAGGGTTAGATTTCCATTCAGGATAGATGGCGTCGTGAATAAACCCATTGACTTTAAGTTTAGCCACCTCCTCTTTAAGAGCAACGGATCCCTCCAGATCCATGCCCCGTTTTTGTGTTTCACATGGACATATCTTGAAACAATGTTTAATGCATGGTCATGATTACAGGCGAGATCCCACACATGTCAAAATGAGTCCAAGCGAATACATCCAAATTCACTCGAAGGAAATCAGTAAGTTCTCTCATCATCGAAGGGCGGAGTTGTGATCCAATCTTCAACACCTGCGATGGGTCATCGTGGATAACAGTGGAATCAATCGTCAGTTCAACCGGTATTGCCTTAGTCTCCTTGGGTTATTCCTCATCATCTTTCAGATCTATATCTCGATAAAACCAACTACGGTGCCCAAGCCAAGGCTTAGCCGTGATTTGTCAATCTTTCGTAACTTGGATGCAGATAGACTTGCCCACACTCTTTCCCTTTTGTTTCCCTAAGCCTCTCTTAACTCAGCCACATAACAGGAAAGTCCAGTCGCCTGATCACCAAGCAAAAATCGTTATCAGTTGCAAATTTCAATTTCAAACACCATGGGGCCAAAGCTTCTCGAAATTCATCCAGGGTCAGACGGCCCAGAAAAACATTGTACGGTGAATCTACATCTAAAACAATGAACGGTAGGATCCGCACCCTCCAACGTTTACCTTCTGCTAACTCAACTGGCAATTCAATATAACCAACTGCCTCGGTAGACAGACCATTGGAACCGTGTATACGAGCTTTAGACGGTTTCAAATCCTTAGCCTCCATCCCCATTTAATCATATGCCTTCTTAAAGATAATGTTCATAGAGCTTCCACAATCAATCAAAATTCTTCTCACCAAAGAGGGGCCAATCATGGCTAAAATAACCATCGGATCAACAGCAGGCGCTTTTACTCTATCATCATCCCTACTTCTGAATACTATATCATCTGTCATTGTATGTTGTTGCTTGGCGAAAGTTCCATCCTCCGTATTCAAATAGCATTCGAAATCCACATGCCTCATTGAACTAGCATAACACTCCATTTCCTACCAATTCCTGTCCATCGGACGCGGTACACCAACTATAGTGCTTATTACCAACCTTCCACCAGTCCGTGTAGGCTCCTTAGCCCCACGTAGAGCCTACCCTCGATTGGGGTCAGACGTCCCAAGTCCGCCAGCGTGCGGATTTTTCACAAACTGCTGCAACATTTTCTCCGGAATCAATTTCTCAATGGCATCCTCCATATGCCTACACTCATCTATATTGTGCCCATCACATACATGAAACCAACAATACTTCCCTATTTGCTTTTGTGCCTCCATCGATTCTTTCAGATGTGGCTTCTTATACTAGAAAGCATTACATGTGGACAGATAAATGTTCTTCAGGGACGAATTCAAAGTTGTATAGCTGCCATACATAGGAAACTTGGACCTCGGCCTTCTAATCTCTCTCTTCCGGTCATTATTCCCTTCTCCACTTCTTTTCTGTTGATTCGACTTGTTTCGAACATTGACCTGCACCTTCCCGGAACTCTTGCCAGACTGCTTGATTGCGATATTGCTTTACACCGCTTCTCCATTTGGCCCCCAGCATAGATTTTTCTAGACAACCTGGCCTCGTCCTTCCTCATAAACTGGACGCCTTTTAGTAGAAACACTCAAGCATGGCCGGCGGTTTTCTAGCTAGCCAGTCACCAAACTCAGATCCGGGGTCAACCTCCTTATCACAACCATAAGTATTGCATGATCATTAGGGTTACTGGCTTTAGTTGCGGCAACATAAAATCTCTACAAGTAGTCATTCAAAGATTCCCCCGGAGCCTGGATTACACTGAACAATGACATCACATCTTTAGGGCGAGTAGCATGAATCCGGAATTGCTCTAAAAATCTTGTTGCCAGCTCATCAAATCTTAAGATCGATCATAGGGGTAATCTTGTGAACCACATAGCAGCGATACCAGAAAAAGTTAAATGGAAGCTTCTGCATTTGGTAGCATCATTCCCTCTTATTGATTCCATCAACCATTCGTACCTTATGATCTGCTGCCTGGCTGCGCAGTTAAAGCACTCGGCGGATTCAATGCGGTGGAGGTGCAAAAAGTCATAGCAGAGATACAGCGAGGATATAGAAGATGACTCTAAAATAGAATATAAAACTCGTAGTTAATTTTTTTATAAATATATCAATGGTAATTAATTGAAAAATTAACATTCAATTGAATTATAATTAATACATAATTAATTTTAAAGAAAAACATGTGCGAGTATACTGCAAATAAACATAAAACTATTATATACCATAATTGAATTTAGTAGAATATTAGAGTATTTTCATTTCCAAAAGTATATTAAAAATTTAATTAAATTAATTAATTTCATAATTTCTATAATGCATAAATGCCATCTTTCAATACGTTTCCTTTAAAGAAGATATAGCGGAAATAGTGGAACAGAGTGGATAAATGGGATATAGTTGAAATAGCGAGGCTTAAAGTGGAAAAGTTATATTTGAGGCTATGTGGAAAATCATAGCGGTAGAAACCCACTATGAGATATAACAGGGTTATAGCGGAATAATAGTGAGATATTAACTATACAGTTGCTTGGGGTCAGTTTTCCTTAATAAGCATGCATCGTAGGCATGTTAAACCTTCTAGGATACTCCGCATGTAAAATACTATCAGTAAATGGGGTGTGGCTCCTAGAGACTCTCCAGTCATCTTTTTTCAAGCCCTGGTTCTCCATCATTAGATGTTTGACCATTGCGGATGAATCCGATGTCTTGATAGGTGGCGCCAAGTGCTGGTCGTGCTCCACCTCGCGTGAATGTTCCAGTCGGAGTCTCCGGGCTATTTCGCGCCTCCTTGGCCTATCATCCTCCTGATGTTTATCCTAAGCATTCACTTTATTACCATTTTGGAGAGGTAGTTGGCTAGCGTACAAACATATTCCAATATCCAAGTTCTCGGATCCAAGTCTAGCTGACCCTCCAGCTATAGTTAATGATCCATGCCCATGGTTGAGGGATCGGTACTGACCCCTAGGGAGGGATCAGCACCGACCTATCTTGGTGGTCCATGGTGGTCAGCCAAGTGTTAGTTCGATGTCCCTACTCATTCTACTTCAACTCTGCGATGACTTTACTATGATGTTTGTCTGATGAAGTTGAACTATTTAACGTTGAATACGAAGCGAGATCCCTTCTCGTGCTTTGGCGCTGCTGTTAAGCAATCTGGTTCATCAAGTTGGCATTAGTCTAGATTTTCTCATTTTTCTGCCTACGACATTCCATCAACTCTCTTATAAATTCATTGAATTTAGCTCTAGTTATGGAATCATCGGGGTTGTAGACTGCAGTAGGCTCCACATTCGCATTAGCAGGTTGGTTGCTTGGACCCTCTTGTTGGACATTGGCGGTTTCGTGGGCATCAACATTCTTGGAAGTAGATCTGGTGTGCCTTAGCATTTTGAATTTCTTTCCTTGGGTCTTGATAAATTTGAATAGCATCTGTAAGCTTCTGAAGGTTAACCTGGATCTGCATTGGTTGATTTCCTCAATCCAGTAGCAGCAAAAGTGATCCTAACAGCCTGAGAATCGGCATTCTCAGTGAAAGCAACAATATGTTTGTAACCAAATTGGCCATAAACACCCAAGAATAGACTTAAGTAGTGGAATGAACGAAGAAATTAAATGAAAACATAGGAGAATAGCAAAATATCAAAGAAAATATGGTAGAAAGCAAAAACAACAAGATTTATAGTGGTTCGGCATTTTTGATTGCCTAAGTCCAATTTGAATATCGGCTTTAGTGCTTCTCAGTTCACTTGATTACAATTACAAACAGCAAGAAATAACAATAGATCAGAAAGGAATGGAGGAAGTAAGTTACAATAATGGCAAAGTTTAATTAACAGCGCAAGAGTCCTTAATATGTCCCCGTGCCTGCATTTATATATGAACGCAACATCCAATCTGACTCAAACTTTGGCAACAGGACCTCCTCCACCATATGGGCCCAACATAGGAAGGGCTAGGCCCAACTCTCAATGGATAGGGATCGGTATCGATCCCTCCATAAGTCAAGTTTGGGCTAGCGATGCTTATGGTAGCTTTCTTATGTTCTATAATGATGGTGCTTTGAGTATCTTAGTGCTTAGACTTGTGGAGATTGAGTTCTTGCAATATTTCAACTCGAATCTGGACTTGGCCTAGGCAATATCGATCCCTCCTGATACCCTATATATATGCCAACCCATACTCCACTAGCCATGCTCTGCCGGTCCATACTATACGAACTGTATCGTGGCGATCGTTATCCTTCGAGGACACTTTGCCAATCCATTCTCCACTCCAAATATATTATGCCAATCAATGTCTCACTAAGGCATCAAGCCAATCCCACTCTCACAAGTGCACCATACCAAACAATTTTGCTTCATGATTCATGTCGATCCATCCACATTCTCACCCAAACTATCTTGCCAAATAACTATACCAACCTCCCACCTATTAAGTGTATACCGATCCCTCTGTCATCTCATCCAATTCGACTAAAGTCCATGTCGATCCCTATTCCAACTAACATAAACTCCATAGTTTCGACATCCTGCATTGTCTATCTATTGACCCTATTCATCTTGAGTTGGATACAACTACTCGAACATCATATTTTAGTCATGTAGCTGATGTCTCGTGATCATCCTTCTCATCATTAGTCAGGCCATGCCTTTGTAATCAGCCCTATGTAGTCGGATCAAGGCACCGGGTAATAATAGTCTTTGGTTCAGCACTTGTGTAACATTTGCACTATTTACTATATAACTTGGCAAAACATTAATATCCACATTTTATATGATTATATATAGTTGTTGTCATCAAAATCAATAACCGAAGTATAACAAAAAGTGACGAACCGACTTTCCACTCCCAAAAAATCACATCATCAATTAAGAAAGAAAGGGATAGAAGAAGAAAAGAAAGAAGAGAAAGAAGAAACAACACTAGAATCTCAACAGCGGAACGGATAAATTATATTAATAACATAAGTATTTACATAATATACAATATCAATAAGAGATACACAGCATACACATCACATATACTAGACAGTTATAAACACCTGTCTAGTATTTACAACCCAATACAATCACAACACAGAGAACACACAACGAAACTATATATCTACAACGCAGAAGCCTCCTGCTCCATTGCTCCTCCATTATTCGTCAAAGAAAACCTGAATCTCTTGACTACTCGTAAAAATTTGAGTATCCAAGAGTTTAAGAAAACAAAGATAAACTCCGGGTCAGACATGGGTCTGGTGTGAGTAACAGGTTAAGGTTTTTTAACTTCTAAAAACTTTTGAAAAGAACGGTATCACGTAAGACTTCCCACACATAAACATGGAAAAGTTTTTACCTTACGCTAACCAAAACATTTGATAGGAAATCCGTTGATATTATAACAGGTCTAGGGTTTTCAAATAAATAAGAAATAGCCGAAATTGTTACATTATTAAATTCCAGCTACTAGCCACAAAAGTGGGTAATACAATCAAAACCGTTGGCACTTATTGGATTTTGGATTCCATACAATGGCAGGGCTACTGGGGTACCGCCCGTCACAGTACGTGGCCTAGATCACCGTACCGAGGAGTACGCCCTCTCCCCTACAACACAAGTCCGGAACCATTCCTTACTGAACAGTTCCAAACAAGACAACCCCGCAGTTGTTTGCAACCAACTGCCCACACAGCCGAATATAAAGGAACTTCTAGACAGGGATCAATCTCGCTCTCCAGTGGGAGCTACCCACGAAGCCTTGCTGCACCTCCCCTGTTTTAGCCATTCCCGGTTGATGAGGCTACGATTACCTTTAGAGAACACATCTCTTAGAATGCTCATTTTTGAATCACCCTCAGAGTTAACGACGATAACCCTTGCACTCTGAATCTTCATCTAGAACCTATAAGAACTAGTTCCGTCAAACTCATCACGGAATCAACCCAAGAGTTATACTGACGTATAGTCCTTACACCTCGAGTCTTCACTCTTCACATAAGATTCACGACCTATCGTTAATTTGGATCGATGTGGTTTTCGGATATCCAAATATGGAAACCCGATCCCGGTCTCATTGAAATCCAAAGCTTGTCTTTTAGGTCCAAGTTGTTTTAAAGTTTAAAACAATTCAATTCAATATTATCTATATACACACAGATAGATAATTCAATAATTAATTACCCTCAAATAAGTTACCCTAATTAATCATCTTGATTTATTATTCTTTAATTACATTTAAGTAATTAATCTCCAATTAATTTCACAAATTAATTGTTCCAAACCAAATCAGTAATTAACTTGTAATTACTTCATTAATTAATCCTTAATTAATTACATTAATTAATACCTTCATTGATTAATTGTTCTTATTAATCAATCCTCAATCACATCATTAATTATTTAAATTAATGATCCCAAATTATTTATAATTACTCTATTAAATTAATTATCAATTATCCTATTTGATTAATCACTGCTGATCAATCACATTAAGTTATTACATTAAATTAATTACATCTATTTATTTTCTTCAAATAATTCAATTATCAAAACCCTAAATTAATTACACTAAGTAATTAATTATTAATTACTTACCTAAGTAAATATTCTGTATACTAATTACATATTAATTACACAAAGTAATTAATTTTCCAAGGCTGCTCCATTATCCAAGTATCCTTCAATTAAATTACATCAAGTAATTTATCTTCTTAATTACTTCACTAAGTAATTATTCATTTTTAATTACATTGGTAATTACTTCGCAAATCAACCAGTGATTAATTTAAATTAATTAAACTAAATTAATCAACTTAATTAATCAAAAAGAAAATTAATTAATTACAATTAGTAATTAATTTCCTTAATTACTTTCATTAAGTAATTATACTTAAATAATTCTCAAATGATTATTTTCAAACTAATTAATACAATTAATCATTAAAATTAATTACATTAATTAATTTTAAAATAATACTAAGCAAATGACCTTCATTAACCAATAACAAATCTTTAATTACTCTTCCAAAGTAATTAATTGAATTAATTAATATTAATTCGTAATTTATTTTAAAGAAACTCATTAATTTATTTCTAATTATTAAATTAATCAAGTGATAATTAAAAACTTAATTGGTTATTAATTACTTGATTAATAAATTTAATTTATTAATTAAATTAATCAAATCTTGTTTAATTAGTTTCTAAATCACACTTTAATCAAGTTTAATTAACTTACTTAATCTTTTTATTAATTAAATAAACCCTTAATTATTTAATTAATACCCTAATTATTAATTAATTAAATTAATTAATTATAAACTTAATTATCTTGATCAGATAATTATTAAGTTTAAAATAATTTAATGAAAATCATTAACCTTATTAATGATTTAATTATCATTATCAAAGTAATTTAAAAACAAATTGCTTTTGAATTTTTCTAAATTCCATTTTAAATTAAAATTAAAATGAAATTAAATTTAAACTTAAACAAGATTTTAAGTATTTAAAAAAACTCTTTAGTTTTCATTTTAAAGGATCACTTATCTCTTAAAGCAATTTTAGAAGAATAGTTTAACTTTAGCCCATATTCAATTTAAATAAAATTTAAAATACCTTAAATAATTCAAGTGATATTGAACATATAAATTCAAATCTTATTTATATTACAACCAAAATTCAAATCATGCTTTCAAATTTAGATTCAAAGGATTTAAATTTAAACCCTGTTTTATATTTCATTACATATGTTATAAAATTCTAAAAATATTCAACGTGATTATAACATTTGAATTTATAACTTGTTTTTATTTGAAACTTTCAAATTCAACTTCAAATTTGGATTCAGGTTTAAAATTCAGATTTAACTTAGAAATTTAAATCTTGTTTAAATTTAATTTCCAGATTTAAAAATCATTTTACAAAATACATCACAGGTTTTATTATTTTATTAAATACTTTATTTTATTTATTCAAATTTATTCAAAATCTGGAATTCAAATCTATTTGAATTCATAATTTAATCTTTCTTTAAGTTTAGATTTAAACTTGCCTTGCTTATTTTTAAATTTAGTTTAAAAAAAATTAAAATTTGAAACAGTTCAGGTTACAGAAAACAAAACACTGCACTAAAAACTACTCGAGTTCAACACCATCTTACTTCGAGTCACCCTTACTCCAACTTCGAGCAAAAACTGAAATTACCCGAGCACCACCTCTTCACCCTATTCCATAAACCAAAACACCTCCATGTGACCACTGTGAACATGCACAAAATCCATGGGCAAACTCCGATCATCAGTGATGATCATCCACATCCACCATCCACCCTTGAATCCACTTGAACACCTAAGCATCAGAGTACTTCCATTTTCCCAATTTCAAACAGAGCAGCTCTTTTTTTTTAAAAAAAAACCTGGAACACACTACACCCAGAACCCCACAACCCTGTCAACGACGAATTCACCTCCCTCCGACCATTGTTTAAGTCGAAACTTCAACCACAACCTCGTCATAGTCCCAGCTACACTTCCCCAAAACAACTTCACCCTCGGTCAACCAGAGTGTGAGAATGATCCAAATTTGAATATGATCAAGAACTAGGGTTACAGAACCCAAAACCCTTATCACTGCTAATCCCAAAAATTATCCATTAAGTTTATAATTTTCCTGAAATGCTTAAACTCTCAACAACAAACAGAAGAAATTTCAAACTCCCAAAATTCCAAAATCAACAGCATTTCCCAAATTCAACTTTTCAGTTCATCACAGAACTGCTCCCAAAATTCTCAATTAAAAATTGTGATACTAGTTTCAAAAATCATGTTTTTATTTATGTATCCAGTTTGCAATACTAAATTAGAAATTTAACGGTTGGTGTTTTACCTTATTTAAAAAAAAATGTTTTGCTGTATTATTGTTTGCAGGGGCAAACAGACACTATTATTAATTTTCTTAAATTTTTAAACATGATTCCATGTTGAATCACAATCTTGTTTGATAATCAAGTTTTTATCAAATCAAGATCAAGTAAATAAGGGATTTATATTTCATTCAGGGCCTAGGAACACCACAGAGTAAAATATTTATATAAACACAGCATACATTCAGTAATAATCATATCAAATTTTCACCTGTATATTCATGCATATCTATTCATTTCAGATATAATAACATGCAACCAGATTTTGTTTAAAATTTTTTTTAGAAGTTACTCACCAGCAACTCAGGGGAACAGAGCACCATAGATTTAGAAAACCCTTTTTGAGTCCTGTCTTTTGATTGCTTAAATTTTTTGAAAAAAATGCAAACTTCATTAATTCCAGATTGCTTGCATTTAAATTCCTGACCAATATAGATGCATGCAGGCCTTGATAGAGATGTAGGAATTCATTTTGCAAGTTGATATTCTGGTTGATTGATTTTGAAAATGCAGTTGATCTTCCAGAGAAGAAAATGCAGTTTTGTCTTCAGGTGGGAAAGAAAGAAATGCAGAATTGATTATGATTTGCAGTAACTTTGAAATTGCATGTTGATGTTCTTGCTACAAGTTTTGGTTTCGAGAGGTGTTACAGATCTTAGATTTGCTTTTTGAAATGAATTTGCAGATTTTGTTTTTGAGGGGTTTTGAGAGTTTTAGATTTTAAGTGAAATGTTTCTTTGATTCAACTAGCATTTGATCTTTAAAAGATAATAAAGGAAACTGAGAAATGTTTTAAAAGGCTGAAAATACTTTAATAAAAATAAAGAAGAAATTAAAATCAAATGACACTTGTCATTTTGTTTGTTTTACAACTTAACACATGTAGCTTAGATTTGTTAAATACTTAACACTTGTCTTTATTTAATTAAGTTATACTTGTAAATGTTTAAAAAGAGTTTTCTTTAATTTGTTTTATGTTTGAATGAATATATATGATTTTATTTTTTTAAGAAAATGTAAATAAATAGTTTATAAATAAAAAACTTATACAAATATTTTAAAGTATCAATTAATTTGAATTTCAAAAAAACAATTTCAATTCAAATTAATTCTTTGAATTTCAAATTAAAATCATTTTATTCAAATTAAAAATGAAGATTCTATTTTCCTATTTTAATTCCTTTTTATATTTATGAAAAATAGTACATTTATTAATATGGCTTAAAATAACTAATTAACAAATTTTATACGATTTATAAAGAAATTATAAATCACTTTATTATCAAATGAATTTAAATCATATGCTATTTTATATTTTAGACTTATATAAAATATTTCTAAATCATATAAAATCAAATAATATTTAAAATGAAATAAAATAAACCTTTATTTAAATTTAAAACAAAAATTAAGCTAAGATATAATTTTAAACAATATAACATTTATTATTAATATTACAAACCATATAATCACTAATTTAAATAGATTTTTAAAAGCTTAATATTAATTTAAAACATAATTTCCTAATTACTCAATATTTTATTAGAATTTAAAAACAAAACTTCATTTATTTATTAAATTCTGAAACAAAGATAAACTATAATATATATACAAATATATATACATTATAATTTAAAACATTTATTTTAGCCTTTAGAAGGTAAAATCACAAATTAAATATTTATTAAATTTGATAATTAAACCAAAACATGTTTTATTAATCAATATTGTCAATATCAATTTAATTCTATATAAAGATTATTAAATTGATATTGTCTAAAATTCCGGGATATCACATTCCTTCCCCCTTAAAAGAATTTCGTCCCCGAAATTTAAAACAAAGGTGATTTAATAACCTATTTAAGATTTTAAATTTTAAAACCAAGCATATATCAAATATATGCTAACAACCATAGCAATCAATTCATCCAATCAAACAAAATTAATTATCCCGACAAAATTCTAGATAGAGTTTCCTCGAGTTTCCCAAGTAAACACCGGGTTACTCGCTCTATAGAACCCAAACAATCAACACTACTAAGCTACAGAACTCCTACTCATCTATATCTACAACTGAACAATACATCAGACTACAGACAAGTCTGACTCAACAACCAAAATCTCCCAGAACAGCTGATTACATAACCAGAAATAGATCATACACGTACTCCCTCAGAGATACGTAAAACATATCGAATTCCAGTTGTACAAACTGGCAATTCAATCCATAAAATCCAACACTTATCCAAAACAAAACACAGAAGAAATCAAAAACATCTCAGAGCTAGCTTACCCAACCTTACCCAACCTTACCAAAATTTATAGCTCCCTAAAACTGAGAAACTTATCCAAAACCAGACTTCAGATCCACAAAACTCTTCGGACGATCTCGGGCTGCCTACATCCTACCTGATCAGCTCAATCCTTGCCGATGTCTCAAGTAACAATCTAGACCAAACCCATCAGAATGATCCTCCATGATCAATCAAGATCAAGAACAACTCCACCCACAACCACCAGAAGAAAACAACTTCTCCTATCCGGAAAAGAAAAGCAGATGCACTCCCAAACTGCTTCCGCTGCACAACTCTGATCTGGAGTAGAAAAGAATGTTGATAAAGAACACAAGCACAACTAGACAGCAAAACCAAGAAGATCTCAGATAACCAAGAGAAAACTCAAAAGTTCCTCAATTCCTGAGTTGCTTCAACAAACTCCATCTCAAGGAACCAACCTTCAACTAGTTGAACTACCGGTACCACACTTGAAATCCTGGTCGATAAGAAAACTGAATCTCTAGATGCGGACAACCTCTGACTTCCAGAAACATCCAGAAAAATCTCCAATAATCCAAGAGAATACTCAATTATCGCAAGTCACTTTTGCGATCTACTCAATCTAATTCCAAAGAAAAATGTCCTCTCTTTACCCAACATAACAGCTTACACTGGCCTAGCCAATCCCAATCTCTTCGAAAAACAGGGACTTCAAATCAAACAGAAACATTCTGCTGAATTCAGCCACAACACCGAAGCAGACTCACTTCCTTAAACTTGTTCCCAAGAAATAATCTTCGGAAACATCCATAGTCACTGCATCTCATCACCCAGCTACTGCTTCCCTAGATAACAAGATACTATCACTCGCTTCTGTTCAGCCAACAAATCCAAACTCTACTCATCCAACTTCAAAGATGAACTCCGAACCTTAACAGGTTACCTTCAGAGATCAATGAAGTCCTTATACCACTGCAAAGCTCACTAGAGACGGTACTAGGTCTACTATCTCGACAAATACACTTCCAATCTCAAACATTCAAACTCCAACCAATCGGTAGTTGTGTTACTCGCACCACTACCTCAATCTGCCTTTATAACTTATATTGGGAAACCCGAACAGGTAACCCAACAGATAGGTAGAAATATATATATATATATATATATATATATTAAAAATTACAAATACGCTCTCTCAAGATAGACACTATCGCTTTAATAAATTATATTTGTTTTTAAAATTATTCAAATAAAAGGTTGATAATACAAATAATATTCTTTTTAGTGATAATAAATAGTAGGAATTAGGAAAAAGGACAAATTTTGAAAAAAAAAATAGGCTGAAGGACACCATGTTTCATTTTTAGACTGAAGGATAAATGCTGGTTGTAATTAGCGTTATATTCAACTTTTACACTATACAAAACGCTAGTTATATCTAGCATTTTATTCAGTTTTACATGATACAAAATGCTAGTTATAACTAGCATTGTCCTTTAGCCTAAAAAACAAACTTCTTGTCCTTTACCCAAATTTATTTCTAAGTTTTTCCTTGGGCCAATTTTTCTATAATAAATAATATTAATCTTATTTTGAATAGATATTTTCAAAAAAATTCCTCAAAAATTAAATCGATAAAATGACCGAAAACCGTTTTATCAATAACCAGCTTTATAATCGTAAAATGTCAAACATAGAGAAGGATACATACATATAATTGAAAAAAATATGAAATAAAATTAATTATTTTATTTTTGGAAAATAAATGTATTTATGTCATCACCAATAATGACATCATTTTTTAATATAGATTTATGAATTTAAATTGAGATTTAATGGTTTCATAATTGTTTTAGTTATTCAAATATTTATTTTAAACGGTGATAATTCATTTTGAATAGTTACAAAATGATATTAAATCATTTATAATATATTTATAAAGATATATATTTGATTTTAAATATGAGGAAAATTGATATCGGTTTATCAGTATAATAACACTTTTTGCAAACAACGGTTTAATATTTATTTATACGGTTTTATAATTCAAATGTGATCATTTTAATTCATCTAAAATGAAAATAAAATAGTTTCCAAAACTATGTTTAAAAATATATGTACGTTAACTAAAAAGTGAAAATGTGACCGGTAACCGGTTTTCGTATTTTCAACAGTTTATCGAACGGAAGATGATCGGAGTCAATGCAATGTTGTTTATATATTATGTACACATATATAACACATAAATATGCATCCTAACATGCACATTAATATATATACAAAAAAATATGCATATGTGTGTATATATACATATATGCATACATATATATACACACGCAAACATACATATGCACATGATAATATCTAAGATATTTTAAGTTTACTTAATACTTAAGCTTTTACAAAGGTCAACACTTACGCATCAATGTACACACTTGAGTATGCACATGGAGGGGGGGTCATCTCAGACACATGGTTGGTGGTAAAAGTGATGATGGCGATGATGGTAGATGATGAAAGAGGAGATAAATATCTACCTCTCCACTTGCCTATAAATATCCATCCATTTTGCCTCTTTTTATTGCTCTATAACTCTGTCAAAATTGAATAAAATGGTAAAATTCATTTTTTGAACCACTCAAATTTTCAGTGGCTACAATTTTCTAGTTTAGCACTACTTCCCATTCTAAGTTTATCTATGCTAAAAACTCCATTCTTTATAAAGCATTTACGAGCCCGGTTTTAAAGGCCGAAAATATCTCTTTTTCATTCGAGTATAACTCCTCCATTCGGGAACCAAATAAAGTAATTCTTTTGTTTTAAATCAATTAAAATTATAGTGGCTATAACTTTCGTGCTTTGGACTTCTTCCAGTTTTGAGTCTAACCACATCAAAATTCAACTTTTTTACAGTGCGTTTTCGGGCTTCATTATTACGAATCCGAAAATACCCTCGCTTCTTTTGATCATAACTTCCTCAAAGTAGTCAAAATCAAGTGATTATTTTCTTCAAACTTAAGAGAAAATAATTTTCAACAAATTTCTAGTTAACAAACTTTTCAAATTTTGAGAGTAAGAGGGTCGAAAAGTTAGAGAGAAGACGGCCTATTTTCGGTTCTAGTTTAGTGAATTCAAGGTTGAAGCTCTACCACTTTTCTTCCATACTTTTTCCCATCCTCTTCAATCCTTGGCCGAGCCTTCTCAAGTGCCTAATGACCAATTTCAAAAGCTTTCATGCAATCATAACAAAGCTATTGTCCGTTTAGCAGAGTTAGGAAGCAATGATGGTTGTTTTCTGTTGAACCCTCGTATGTATTGCTATCTAAATAGTTGAGCTATTACTTTCCATGTAGTGTACCTATAATTCATTGGTTGTTGCTTTGGATGATAATCTATTAATTGTATCCCAAGGCCTCCATGTATTTGTAGCCCTGAGTCATACCAAATATGGGGCTTAAGCCCTAATGTTGCACTGTCGGATTCAGCGGTTTGAGGGATTATTCTCCTGCTCCTAGTCCCGGGTCAACAGATTTATACGATGGATGGTCGAACTCCATCCTTTACGAGTTCTTTTCCTTCTATCGGTTTCAAGATGGAGTTCACGAAATAATGAGTGGTCGAACCACATTCTTCTATTCGTTTATTCTCATATCCACACACTAGGGATGAGTGTTAGTTAGCGGGTTGTCGAATCACATCGGGTTTGTGTTTATATTCCTGTCTGCACTCTGGATCCTTAGAGTTATTTCAGAAAATAGTTGAATCATACTTTCCTCAATTGATTAATTTTCCTCTAAGGTCCGGGGTTTGATTTTGCGAGTGATCGGTCGTGTCATGATCGTTTTTGATTTATTTCAGCCTCACCACTTGGTAGGATTTTCAATCATCGGATGGTCAATTTGCATCCAACCCTCGTTATGTATTCCATCCATTAGGTTATGGGCAAGAATTATCAAATAAATGGTCGGATCATGCTCATCTTATTTAGCTCAATCAGGAAGTAGCATAATTAGTTAGTTCCAAACTGTGGGAACCTGTTCTGACATGTTGACATTAGTCAGTTTCATAATGTAACTAACATGTAATGCTACAAAAAACAAAGATATAAAGGAAGTTCAAAACTTTTTTTGCTAAATGAAAGGAAATGTAATAATTTATCTTATTGCATATCAAGAAAATCAAATGCTAAAGCAAATTATGAATGTACTGAAGGAGAAAGAAACAATCTAAGTGAAATAGCATCGTAAATGCTCGCTATTCCACGTCGTTGGAGTGTGGTGCCATCAATAGTCGCTAGCTCGAAAGTTTTCTCTCCAAACCTCTACTTAATGATGTATGATCCTTCCTAAGTAGGATTCATAAGCAACGGGGTAGGAAAAACCGTTTCAAGATGAGATCGATGATTTCAAAGGTTCTACGTCAGACTTTAGTACTGTGATATTGGGTGACTCGGTGTTGGTGTGCAGCTGCCCTCAGATCAGCTTCCTCACTGTTCTCGCCTATAAAGACTAGAGATTCCAAGTGGAGATCTATATTTGTTCTGGGATCGTACTAAGTCACTTGATGGGAAGGAACTTCGAGCTCAATCGAAATAATAGCTTCAAAACCAAAAGGGAGGGCGAATGGAGTATGGCTAGTTGCAAACTTGTGGGTGGTCCTATAAGCCCATAATGCTACCGAGAGTTCATCCACCCACTTGCCTCTCGCCTTTTCCAATTTCTTCTTCAGAATGGATTTTATGATTTTGTTAACAGCTTCAACTTGCCCTTTAAATTGAGGGTGAGCGACTGCCACAAATCTTTTTTTCAATACGATACTGACGCAGAAGTTTTTAAACTCAGCACTGTCGAAATGAATCCCGTTGTCTATTACAATAGTCCGTGGAAGACTAAAATGACAGTTGATGTTTAGGATGATGAATCTGGCCAGGAATAGGTTAGGTTGGAGGCTTCCAAAAGTGATCTAAAGGTTGAGGATAGAGATGCTTATATGAAGGAGAATCAAGAGATTTTTAGGATCAAGATCCTACATCATCTCTTAACAGTTCTCTTCCATCTTATTCCTCCATCTCAAATTCTATGTTGCACCATCTTATTGACACATTAATCCCTCATTATGACCAAGCCCTCTTCATAATCATAATTAAATTTTTACAATTAATATTTCATAAATATTAATTAATTTATAATAATTATAAATTAATTAAATTATTTGGTCAAAAGAGAATTCATCGTTTTGGCTGTGTGACTCAGTAGGTGTAAATTCTGTCAGCGATTTATATTGAACTATTTGCATAGTAATGTTCACATGTGATTTAGCAGGTGGTGTGGCACTTTAGACAAATTTATCGCTTACTAGGTTTCGGTAAAAAATCCAATTGTATTTTTTTAAACATTACGCGATTGTGACTTTATTTACACCAATTCTCTTCGTTAAAACTATACCACTTTAAATTTACGGAATTTAGTTTGGTCAAAATTCTAATATTATCTATATTCAACTCTATAGTTCCAACACAACGTCCTTTATTTAATAATAACAATTATTGTTAACCAAAATGCTCTAGCCCAAGACTTCGACTTTGAGTTGACATGAGCTGACTGTGATACTAACCCCATATAACTGAGGAGACGAATTCTCTCTGAATAGTGCTTTACATCCAATACTTCTACTTGACCCAATTATAGTCACTCGATGGACCCATGCCATGATTTGATTATAATTAAAGTAGAGCTTTCATATTAAAGATTGATAGTATTCTCAAGTCGAGAGAAGTGTGTAGATCAGTCCCATCGATATATTTTGTTTGACCTTAGTTATATTAACCAACAGAAAACTATCGAATAAGTCGTTCCATAGTTATCCAAAAACAATTTGTATATATCCTCTAGGTGCCCCCAATAGTCATGAGTAATACACCGGCCAACATTTAGAGAGCATACATGCTCTAGTCTCAACAATATACCGATATTCAGTCACGATCATCTTGACTAGAACATTTAAAATTGTATATTTGTTTTCATAGTGAAAATTACTCACGATTACAACATTTTTTAGTCTAGTAACACAAAGCATACCATTTATGAATTTTCTATTAAATACAATTCTAATAAATTTAATTAACAAATATAACCATTATATTAAGTATATGATAGGAAGAAAATACCTTTTATTTCAAACAAGATTGGTTACTGTTACACCATAATTATATCTGGAACAAATTACAAATATTCGAAAGGACATGCGGATAGCCATCGCTTCGGCTTTGTTTGCACATAACTTGTATAGTTTTTTCCTTTTTGTTGGCCGTCGTTGTACGAGTACGGCCCCCATTTTTAGAATAAACTCATATCACAATTTTGAAGCTTATTATGTGAATAAAAGTTTCTTGTTTTCTGTTGAACCCTTGTGTGAATTTTTATTTAAATAATTGAGCTATTACTTTCGATTCAATGTACTTGTAATTTTTTGCTCGTTGCTTTGGATGATAATCCATCAATTCTATTCTAAGGCCTCCGTGCGGTCGTGAGCCTAAGTCACACCAAACACGGGGACTAATCCCTAATGTTGCACCATCAGATTCAGCGGTCTAATGGACTATACTTTTGCTCCCAGCCTCCGGTTAATGAAGTTAGACGTTGGATGGTCGAACACCATCCTTTACGAGTTCATGCTCCTCTTGTCGGTTTCACGCTGGAGTTCATGAAATAGTGAGAGGTCAAACTACCCTTATCTATTTGTTTATACTCATATCCACACTTTGAGGATAAGAGTTAGTTGACGGGTGGTCGAATTGCATCCAGCTTGTGTTTATACTCTAGTCTGCACTCTGGGGCCTTAATCTTATTTTAGAATATAGTCGGATCCTACTTTCCTTAATTGATAGATTTTCCCCCAAGGTCCGGGGTTTGATTTAGTGAGAAATCGGTCGTGTCACGATCTCTTTTGATTTATTTTAGTCCCACTAGTTGGTGGGATATATTCGATCATCGAATGGTCAAGTCGCATCCATTCCTCGTCATGTATTCCGTTCATCGGGTTATGAACAAGAGTTATTAAATGAACAGTCCGATCATGCCCATCTTGTTTAATTCAATCAGGAACTAGCGTAATTGTTTAGTTCCAAACTCTAGGAACCTGTTTGGACATATCGACATCAGTCAGGTTCATAATGTAACTGACATGTAATGCTACAACAAACATAGATATATAAGAAGTTCAAAACTTTATTTGCTAAATGGAAGGAAATGACATAATTTGTCTTATTACATATCTGTAAAATCAAATGCTAAAGCAAATTCTGAAAGTAAATATAACTGAATAAGAAAGAAACAAACTAAGTGAAATAACATTGTAAATGCTCGTTATTCCTCGCCCTTGAGAGTGTGATGTCATCAATAGTCGCTAGCTCGAAAGTTCACTCTCCAAGCCTCTTCTCAATGAAGTATGGTCTTTCCTAAGTAGGATTCATATGCGACGGGGGAGAAAAAACCCGTTCCAAAATGAGATTGCCGGTTTTAAAGGTTCTAGGTCAGACTTTAGTGTTGTGGTATTGAGTGACTCGGTGTTGATGTGCAACTGCCCTAAAATCAGCTTCCTCACACTTCTCATCTATAAAGTCTAGAGATTCCAAGAGGAGATCTTTATATTTTTTGGGATCATAGTAAGAAACTTGATGGGAAGGAACTTCGAGCTCAAGAGGAATAACAGCTTCGGAACCGTAAGCAAGGGCGAATAGAGTATGGCCAGTCGCAGATTTGTGGGTGGTCGTATAATGCCGTTGGGAGTCCATCCACCCACTTTCCTCTAGCCTTTTCTAAATGCTTATTCAAAATGGATTTTATGATTTTCCTCACAGCATCAACTTGCCCATTTTCTTAAGGGTGAGCGACTGCCGCAAATCCTTTTTTAATACGATGCCGAAGGCAGACGTTTTTGAACTCAACACTGTCGATTAAGTTCGGTTGCTGTTACAATAGTCCGTTGAAGGCAAAAATGATAGATGATGTTCAGATGATTAAATTAATTACTTTCTTGGTTGTGATTCGAGCCAAAGGTTCCATTTGGTAGATTTGGTGAAGTAATCAACCTCGACGATAACATATTTTGCACCACCTTTAGAGATCGGCAAGGAACCGATAATATCTGTGCTCCATATGGCAAACAGCCATGGAATGACCATTTACGTTGTTTCTGTCAACAAAGCTCTTGGTACTTTTGCATATATCTGGCGCTTTTTTATCACCTTACATAATCAGCAGCATCTCGATTGATGGTTGGCTAATAATATCTGTAACGAAGTATTTTCTTTGCTAGAGTTTGCCCCTAGTGTGATCGCCACATTCTCGTTCATGAACTTCTTTAAGGAATTGTTTTATTTCATTATGAGCAATATACCAAAGCAAGGAAATGGAAAAACCATTTCTGCACATAACTCCTTCCTGTATGATATATTATGAAGCTGTATGAAGGATTTATCGCTTTCCATACCTTTTTTCAGGAAGGAATTCTTGTAGCAAATAGTTTTTAGTCGGAGTCTTCCATGATTCCTTCTCAGTCTCCATCTCTAGCACCCGGTCGATTTGCATCAGGTTTATACTCAAGGCATTTAATACTTTGACGAGAACCAAACCCATCCGTTGTGTGTCCTCGATGCTAGCAAAAAATTTCAATGAATCGGCCTCGCTTTTTCAATCTTGAGGAATGTGCGTAATGTCATAGTATTCAATGTCAGTCAACAACTCTTGGACTTGGATAAGTTATGGAGCAAGCCATTTTCCTTTTTCTTGATAACCTCCCTTGACTTTGTATACTACCAATAGTGAGTCACAAAAGATTTCATGAGACTTTATTCCCATTTTTCTAGCAAGTTTAAGTCCAGTAATCAAGACCTCATACTTGGATTCATTGTTTGTTGTAGGAAAATCAAGCTTTAAAGGATAGAAAATTGATAGATCTTCTGGATTTACAGCCACCATCCCAGCTTTAGAGCAACGATCATTTGATGCACCATTTGTATTCAACTTCCACCGTATGTCAGGAGTTTCACTGCTCTTCGAGAAATCATCTTGCACAGCAAAATTCTGCTATAAAATTTGCCAGTGCCTGACCTAGATAGCCTTCCGAGGAAGTTAAGTGATGTCGAATTGGATAAGCTTGATATTCCACTTGAGTAACCTTCTTGATGTCTCAGGTCGCTATAGGACTTGTCGTAATGGCTGGTCGGCATAAACATTGATAGGGTGTGCTTGAAAGAATGGGCGGACCTTTCATGATGCAATCAGTAAATAGTATGCCAATTTTTCTATCTTTGGATAGTTCCTTTCAGCTCCCATCAATCACTTTCTAACATAGTAGACCGGTTGCTGGATTCAATTCACTTCACAAGGAAACGCTGCACTTATAGCATATATCGACACAGCTAGGTAGATATATAAATCTTCATGATCCATTGGCTTTCATAAGATGTGAGGTCTCTCTAAATGCTTCACCAAAGCTTGGAATGTGTCTTTACAATCTTGTGTCCATTTGAAATTCCTTTTTGCTGTCCTAATCAAGTCAAAGAAAGGAATGCATTTATCGGTAGCTCGGGAAATGAATCGGCTTAGGGTAGCGACCTTCCCATTTAGATTTTATATTTATTTGATGGACTTTGGAGCTTCAATGTTGTGAACAGTCTGAATATTCTCGGGATTGACTTTGATTCTATGAGCATTAGCGATGAAACGTAAGAGCTTTCCTGATGCAACGCCAAAGCAGTATTTCAGAGGATTAATCTTCATTTTATAATGTCGAAGGATGTCGAGCATTTCTGCCAAGTATCTAATATGGTCGCTAGACTATCGTGAGTTCACGATCATATCATCCACATATACCTCCATCGTTTTTTAATTCCAATCTTTGAACATTTTATTAACTAGGCACTGGTAGGTCGTTCCTACATTCTTTAGTCCAAACGCCATCAGTACATAGCATTATAATCTAACGTCCCTAATGAAGCTGGTGTTCCCTTGATTTGGAGTGTGCTTCGGGATTTGGTTATATCGTTGGTATGCATCCATGAAAGAAAGCAATTCGTGTCCTGTGGTGGAGTCTACCGGCTGGTCGATCCTTGGTGGGGAAAACTTTTTTCTTCAAACACGTTTTTTTCAAGTTCGAGTAATCAATGCACATCCGCCATTTCCCATTCGCCTTTCTCACAAGTACAGGATTAGATACCCACTTAAGGTAGCGGGCATCACGAATAAACTCATTGTCTTTGAGTCTATCCACCTCCTCCTTAAGACTGGCAGATCTCTTCGGATCTATGCCATGTCCTTTTTGTTTCACCGAAACATGCTTCGGGTCGATATTTAATGCATGGCTCACAAAAGTAGGCGAGATACAACACATGTCAGAGTGATTCCAAGCGAACACGTTGAGATTCACTCGGTGAAATCTAGCGAGTTCTTTCATCATCGAGGGGTTGAGCTGCGATTCGATCTTTAGGACCCGTAATGGGTCTTCGTGGCTGACTGTGATGTCAATCATTAGCTCAGCCAGTGTAGCCATAGTCTCTTTGGGCACCTCCTCGCCATCTCTCCAATCTATATATCTATAGAGCCAACCGTGGTGCCCGAGCCAAGGCTCTGGCGCTACTTCTCAATCTTTAGTGGCTTAGATGCGGACTGACTTATCCACACCCTTACCTTTCTCCTTCCGTTGAGCATCCATCAACTCAGCTACATAACAAGCATGTCCAACTGCCTAATCACCATGAACATCTCCAACATTATTATTTATCAGGAACTTCAAAGTTAAGCACCATGGGGCAAAAGCTGCCTGAAACTCAGCTAGGGCTGTTTGACCTTGAAATGCGTTGCATGGAGAGTCAACAGCCAAAACAACAAAAGGTAGAATCCGCACTATCCTATGGTCACCTTTTCCCAATGCTATAAGTAATTTAACATAACCAACAACTTCAGTTGCAGCACCGTTAAAGCCATGAATGTGGGCTTTAGATGGTTTCAAGTCGTCGGCTTCCATCCTCATGTGATCATAAGCTTATTTGATTATTATATTTACAAAACTTCCATAGTCCACCAATATCCTTCTCACTTAAGTGGGGCCGATCATGGTCGAAATGACTATTAGGTAAATCGTTGGAGCCTCCACCTTGTCTACATCTCTGTTTCTAAATATGATATCGTCTACCACTGTACGTTGTTCTTTTGTCGGAGTTTCATCTTCCGTATTTGAACAACATCAAAATCCACATGCTTAATCGTGCTAACATAGCGCTCCATTTCATACCAACTCTTATCAGCCAAATGGTACCTCCGAATATTGTATAGATCACCAATGTCCCACCAATACAAGCAGGCTCCTCAACCCTGTTTGGTGCTTGTCCTCGGTTGGGTCAGATGTCACCTACCCGACATCCTATGGGGTTTTCACAAACTGCGGTAATGTCCATTCTCGAATCATCTTTTTGATAATATCCTAGAGAGATGCCGGCATTTTTTTGTGTTATGCCCATAGCATTCGTGAAATTGACAATATTTCCCGATTTGTTTCTACTTCTTTGTTGATTCTTTTGGAGGCGGCTTCCTATACTGCATGGTATTGCAGATAGACAAATAGATATTCTCCGGGGACATATTCAGTGACGTGCTAGTATTATACATCAGAATCCTACGCTTCCCTTTTCCAGTATCCCTCTTTCATTCTCGACTCCCATCTCCGCCTTTCTTTTGTTGATTCAGTTTGTTCTAGACATTCACTTGAACCTTCCTAGGGTTATCATCAGACTGCTTTATAGGAATATTACTTTATACTCCCTCTCCACTCGGTCCCACAACATTCTTCATCCTGGAGGATCTGGGTACCTCCTTCCTCAAATACTGAACAGACTTTGCGTAAAAGTGTTCCAATGTTATGGGTGGCCTACCGGCTAACCAATCGCCAAAATAAGATTTTGGGTCAATCTCTGCTGTTACTGCCATCAATATTGCATGGTCATTTGAATTACTGATTTCTATAACATCTATACAAAATATGTCCAAATAATCTTTGAATGATTCTCCCAGAGCCTAGATCACGTTGGACAATGACATTACATCTTTGGGATGAGTTGTGTGCATTTGGAACTGCTCCATAAACCTTATTGCCAAATGTTCAAATCTAGAGATCCACCATGGTGATAACCTTGTAGACCACATCCTTGCTGTTTCAAAGAGAGTTATGGAAAAAATCAACACTTGGTTGCATCATCTTCTCATGCAAAATCCATCAGCTATTCATATCTCATGATATGTTGCTTGAGGTTGGTTTTCCCCTCGTAGGCAGGCATCGATGGCATGTTGAGCATCCTTGAATACTCTACGTGTATGATATTATCAGTGAACAGGGTATGGCTTCTCAAGATTCCACAGTCATCATTGTTCAAGCCTTGGCTCTCACTTACTACCTGTCTAACCATAGCCAACAAGTCCGACCTTTGAATAGTTGGTGTGGCGCCCCACCTCCATACTCACACTAGCCAAGGACACTGTGGAGTAACGCCGTCAACTAGCACGAAGAATAAGGTTGTTGAGGAGCGACCATCTGTGTAATTGCTTTGTGCGAGCACCGATATGTCAGATAGTATAACATGCATTTCATTTCAAGAGGAAATCCGACATACCGATGCACACTCAAAGCTACTACATAGTGGTTGTATGATCTTCGAAAATAAATATAGAAATAAGCATAACACAAATTAGATACAGATATCCATATCACAAAGGCAAAAATAGATATGGGTATAACACATAGAAGTGTACATCAGAGTAGTTGTCAAACAAGATCCACAATATCATAAAAGAATAGATACAAGTACTAGATAAAAGAATATGTATACATCAAGGAGTCTCTATCTCGAGTGTATAATAACAAAAACTACTAAACTAGAGTAGTTTGCCAAAAGTCAAAAGCTAGTCCCAACTGAGGAGTCAAGCAGAAGCAGCAGCAATATCTCGGTCTAACCCAAGTATTATTTAATAAGAAGATAATAAACGGATCAATGTAGCTATAAATATCAAATAAAATAAGATAGGATAAGAGATATAACAAAAACGTATGATAACAATAACGCCATACTATGAAAAGGTTGCATTAGACAACACAAACAGGTCATACAATATCTCAAGATATCTCAAAGCACTAAAAAGAATGTCATATTCTTTATTTTATTTACCAAACCCCAAATATCGACAAACAGAACATTGCCAATCACAAAAGAGGTGAAACACAAATTTTAGAAATCAACATCTAGAAATCCAGGAATCACAAAAGGGGGAGGCCTATCACAAAACAGAACCATGAAAACCCACCAATACGTGTGTTACAAACATCGACACAGCTAGAAAGATATGCCCCATGCATAAATAGACATTGACGCACCTAGAAAGATACATCCCATGTATAAACAGACATCGACGCACCTAGAAAGATATGTCCCATGTATAAAAAGACGTTGACACATCTAGAAAGATACGCCCCATTTATAAACAGACATCGACGCACCTAGAAAGATATGCCCCATGTATAAACAAACATCGACGCACCTAGAAAGATACGCCACATATATAAGCAGACTTCGACGCACCTAGAAAGATGCGCCCCATGTATAAACAAACATCGACGCACCTAGAAAGATACACCCCATGTATAAACAGATATCGACGCACCTAGAATGATACACCCCATGTATAAACAGACATCAACACACCTACAAAGATACGCCCCATGCTCCGACTTATCGAGCCGATTGCTCCACGAACGGTCCGAAGACCATGGGTCGCTAGCCCATAAAGAAAATGAGACGAAGCTCAAAAAAACGAGGTACAGTCCCCTACGTGGACAAAGAGGCATCGCACATTGCTAGTCTAAACCATAAAATGATCATCATCGATCATTAAAAAGTGTCGATTACATTAATCTAGTAAATAAATGAGTTTAGCTTCGTGTCCCATAACCACTGGCTTAACTTAAATATTTACGAACAAATTGTAGATTTCCACTCGAAGATTGTCACAAGAGTTTCAATCGAATGAGTCTAAGAATTAACTGACAAAGTAAACACAAGCGTTTCATACCACTTGTTTTGCAAAATCGTTTAATTGGATTTCTCGAACAAATGAGGAAAAGGTTTGTATATACTAATAGATTGGAAAACAGTTTTAATAAACGAGCTTTGTATTAAAATAGTTTTGAAATCATTTTGTTGAAAGGGTTTTGATATTTACTACTAGTGTAGAAACCTTTGTATTTCAAAGTGACAAGTCACAGAAATGATTGTAGAAACAATCATTCACCAAAATTCACATTCGAAGACGTGAATCAAATCCAAAGAAATCGATACCAAATCCATTGAAATGGATATTTTCAAAAATCCCAAAAAAGAAGTTATCAAAGTCAACAAAGGTGATAAAAAAAATTAAAATTGAAAACCCAAGCAGAATAGGCAAATTGGCTGAGAAAGCAGATTCAATCGACTGGACCATAGTGGTCAGTCGACTGAACTATGCTTGGAAACTTTCGATTTCCAAGTTCATTCGACTGGACCATATGGGTCAGTCGACTGATACTTGCTTAGGAAAATTCCTATGCTCTGCTCAGTCGACTGACTTCCCAGTTCAGTGGACTAAACTGGGATTTTCAGTATTTTCAGCCTAGCCCCAATAAAGGGCGAAAACCAAACGATGGCGATCGAATGAGCAATGACGACTAGGGATTTATGGCACGTGACAACCCAGCCCTATAAGCTCTTTGATGCAACACCAAAAACATGTTCAGACATCAAAGATAGGATTTTTAAAGATTTGGCATCAAAACACCAAAAAATTGGAATATTCACCAAATCAATCCAAATCAAAAGCAAATAAACATGAATAGATGTTAGGAATTCGTACCTAACAACAATGAAAGTTATAGACGTAGATGTGAATTCAAAAACTCACCTTTTACTCAAAAACAAGGAAGGAGAAGCTTCAAAATAAAAGGAAGATCAATTACTCTTCAATTTCAACTCTAAAAGCTCCAATCTAAGCTTCTCTTCGATTTTGGAGCTTGAACTGGAATTTGCAAAAGAAACTTAGGCTTAGGATTTTAGTTTCCAACCTCTTCCCCCATTTTTGCTAAAATTTGAAAAGTTAAGAAATTAATAGAATGAATGAAGAGGAGAGGGGGTGGAGTTACGATATAAGATGAGTTGGGTTAGTGGGTTGAAACCCAAACCTAAAGCCAAAGCCCTAAGTGAAAACATCAAAATTCTAGCTAACTCCAAACATATCGATGTTTATACTTAAAAAGGTCACAAACGGCATTTTGAACTCAATGGAAGTGGTCTAGAGTTCTAATTCGGCTGTTTGCAAAAAGTATAATTTCGGACTTTAATCCGACTAACGATGTTATATTTAAATATACAATCATAAAATATGCGGGTTGTTACTGTTGGTGCCAAGCGGTGGTCATGCTCCACCACACATGAATGGTCCGTTCAATGTCTACAGGTCGTTCCACACTTACTTGGTTCAACATCTTATGTATCACGTAAATTCACTTCGTCGTCATTCCCAGGAAGCATTTGGTCAACATTTAATTGAACACCATCATCCAAATCGACCGCAGAAGCTCCAGCTTGAATCCCAGTGTGTATAGGTAAGTTCCCTCCTTTGGAGGAGGGAACTACACCGATCCCTATAGACACCGATTGGTCCTAGCAGACCATGATGGTCTGCCTATTAACACTTTGAAGTTTCTATGCGATATCTGTCTGTTCTGCGATGCCTATGCCTATGATACTCACTTGATGAACTAGAGCTCTCCAATGCCGAGTAAGGGGTAGGATCCCTCCTAACGTTTCATCGGTATTGCCAACTGAGTTGGTTCATTAGGTTGATATTGGTTTGAATCTGTTGATTTGATTGTCAACGGTTATCTATTATCTCTCTCATTAGATTCTGGAACACGGCTAGAATTAGTTGGATTCTAAACTTCAACTCGTTCAACATTCACTTCCATTGGTTAACTGCTCAACCCTTCTTGCTGGATACTAGTGTTCTCGTTTCCTTCTACGTTATGAGAAGTAGATCTAGTGTTCCTCACCATTATTGATAGCTTTTCTTAGATTTTTGCAAATCTGAGTAGAACAAGCAAACTCTTGAAGATCAATATGGATCTCCTTTGAGGGATTTATACGATCCAATAGCAACAAAGGGATCCTAATAAGCTGAGAATCAAGGTTCTCGGTGAAAGCACTAAAATGTTTGCACCAATAATTGGCATAAATACCCAATAGAAATTTATTGAAGAGAAATAAAGGAAGAACAAAATGGAAACAGTGGATAATAACAAAGTGGTAGTAGTTAATTGAAAGGATAACATGCATACAAGAATTTACAGTGGTTCGACGTTGTTTTCCATTATCCACTTTGAATAAATTACTTTATTAATTACTTTATAATCTGAGTACAAAAGGGATTGTATCGAAATCCTTAGTTACAAAAGAGTATAAAGAAACTACCAACCTAAAAGTCTCTAAACTGAATAACCCGGCTTTTATTTATAAATGAAGATGGCCACATATCTTTTTGAAAACATGGTAGAAAGACTGTGAAAACCATATGGGCCCATAAGAGGGGTCGCATAACCCAACGCTCAAAGAAGAGGGATCGGTACCGATCCCTTTTTAGTTGAATTTTGAGCTGTGATCCCTATGGTGGCTTCCTCAGGCCCAAATATGCTTAACCCCCAAATTTCATTCCAATTGGGTTAGTGGAGCTCAATTTATTGCTTGATCTTTGCTTTAATATGGTTTGCATGCTGCTTTCCACCGATCCCTTCCTAAGGAAGAATACCGATCCTTCCAACTTCATTCCCATGAGGTGGAAAACCTAAAGTAGGCTTCATAGGATCCCTATGTCTTGTTTACAAAAGTTCATATGCGTTGGACTTATGGATCTTGAGATATTAATTGTTTTCTATAAAAATGCTCTCACACCCTATAATATGCTGATTCCTATTATTAAAGCCAATTTATGCCAATCCCTCCTAGGTGTTGAGCCATATTTCACATTTTGAACATTTTTCCATGCATATTCATCAAGTTCATTCAGCATTGACTTCATGTTATCATCCGTACTTGACTTCTGGGCCCTGCAATCATTACTTTGGAGTCTTCGGCCTTGGTAGTAGTCAAATCTGACTTTTGTAATTAGTTCAATATAGCTAGGTTAAAATGCCATATAACACTATCGATGGTCCATTAGGACGAAAATTAGGAAGGACCATTAATTATTCATAAACTGATTCTTCTAGGAATTTAGCGATTAAATAAACCAGATGCTAATGTCACGATAAGAACATGGAATGACGAACCTTCGGTCCCGCTTGACTGAAGCACCCATCTAAAGAGTGATGGTCAAGTAAGCATTTGGTCCCGCTGTTGGGTCCGACCAAAGCACTCATCCAAGAGAGATGATCACAAAAACCAATCGAACTCGTGGCTAGCCTGACCAACCACCCATTCAAAGAGTGATGATTAGTTAAGCCTTTGGTCCTACCATTGTATCTAACCAAAGCACCGATTAAAAGAGATGGTCAAAAAGGCCTTCGATCCTACCGCTAGACTTGGCCGAAACACGCATCCAAAGAGTGATGGTCAATTAAGTTTTTCATCCCAACGCAAGGCCTGACTAAAGGTCCCATCCAAGGGGGATGGTCTATAAGCCTTCATTTCTTCAACAGGCCTGGCCAAAGCACCTATCCACGGAAGGCGGTCCATATAAAGCTTTTGGTTATCAAATTAAGTCTTTTGAAAGTAACCTTTTAAGGAAGGATGATCAACTAAATTCTTGACTAGATAAGTGAATGAACTTAGAACAAAAACCTGAAATAATCAAAAAATCGATTGAAGTTTTCAATCAAAGGACGAGCAAGAATAAAGAAATTTTCAAACAAGGTAGACAAGTAATCGATGATGGAAAATATAATAATAAGGAATAACAATCCGGGAGGAGGAAAGTAGAAGTCTACTTAAGCTAACCATAAGAAAACTTTTATAAGGGAAAGTATTACACCTAAAAAATTTCAAAAAATGCATAAGGTGTGAAAACCATCAAAGGTTGGCAATACAAAACCATAGCACTTTGAAAGCTGTAACACATTGAAGAATGGAGACCATCAAACATTGAGAATAAACCAGCACATGTTAAAATGTAATACCGTCCCAGGTTAACTGTAATAGGCTATCACAAGTTGGTAATAATGAGCTATCATAAGTCGAGGTTAAAGTAGCTGTCGTAAGTTGACAATGGAGTAGTTGTCGCAAGTTGAAGGTAGAAGTAACAGTCGAAAGATGATAATGAAGAAGCTATCGAAAGCTAAGGTTGAAGTAGCTGTCACAAGTTGATAATGGGATTGCTGTCGCAAGTTGAAAGCAAAAGTAGTTGTCAAAAATTGATAATGAAGCTGCCCTTTCTAGATGAGAATAAAGTGGCCGTCGCAAGTTGAAGACTAAGTGGCTGTCGCATATTGATGAGAAAATAGGTACCATAAGATGATATAAAAGGAAATTATCACATAATGAAGGGAGCTATCACAGACTGATAAATGAAGCTATCACATGTTGATAGAAACCATTACAGGTTGAAAACAGAAGGGAGTTATCACATGTTGCAGTGAGCTGTCGCATGTTGATAAATGGAGCTATCTCATGTTAATAGAACCCCTTGAACATAGAATGAAGTTATTGCATGTTGAAGGAAGCTATCGTAGGTTGATAAATGGAGATATTGCATGTTGATAAAAATCATCAGGGATTAAATACAAAAGGGGGTAATCGCATATTGAAGGAAGCTATTGCAGGTTGATAGATGGAGCTGTCGCATGTTGAAAGAATGCACCTAAAATCAACACCTCAGTTAGCCACATGGCATTGTCGGGTTGGATTAGCTATGCCACTTCATCATGAAAAAGTTGAAGGAGGATTGTGTCAAATGTCATCTCGAGTATGTGCCATATCAGCAAATCGTAGCCATCAATTTCCTATAAGTGACCTGTGTCATGAATCTAAGGGTTAAGATTCTCTATCAATCCACATTGTAAAAAGCGCCAAGTGGACATTAGGAGGTAAGAATGGATTAGGGATTAAACGTTTAGGCAGAGATTAATTTAGGATTAATCGAAGTCAGGCCATTTTTGATAAATCATTTATTTCGGGTCAAATTTTGGTGTTTATTTAGTATCGACAGACATAAATTGAAAATTTAGGATTTTAGATGTGATTCAAAGCAGTAACGGAGGCAAGATCGCTCAAAACTAGCATATTAATGCTTGTAAGTGACATTGAGTCATAAATAATGCATAACCGCTGCCTAGAAATATATTTAGATTCTTACATGAGACAATAAACCTTGTCCAAGAAGGTCTAGGCAAATTCCTAAACGGCAAACCTTGCCTAGCATATATGTGGGGCCTAGTCGAAGGTCTAGAAGGATTTTTAAAACAATGCTATAAATAGGCATGCACCATTACTAGAAATGGACGAATTCCAAACCGTTCTTTCTCATTTTTTATTTTATCTTGTGCATAATAAAGAAGCTTATGGTCGAGACTTTAACGACTGCTAGATTAGATAAAATTTGTAACTTTTTGAACAAGAACTTTAACGAAGCTATATTTGCATAATAACTTCATACGAGCTCAATACTAGCATGCTTGACTAAGTGAAATATCTTACTCGAGTACTCAAGGCGGTTCCTAGGGCTGGGCTATCTATGCTACGGCCCAGTTTAAGGACATGACCCATTCTTTAAATTTATTATTATGTCAATAATAATGTTAGTTTAATTTTCGGAGAATTTGTTAGTATATATGGTGAAGTGTACCATCTTTGATCAAGTTAGCAGGGTTCAAGTCCTAATAGCTTCATTTTTTATGTCATATACACACACACACACACACACACACACACACACACACAAACACACACACACACACACACACACGAGTTCGTTTTAACCTTCTGCCCAGCGTCCAAATTCACCTTGGACTAGACTTGTGAGTGTCATTGATTTCTTATGACCAATCCATTATAAATGCCCATTCTTTACGAAGCGAACGGAGTATTTGAGTGAGGTATTTGAGTCGGGAAGTTGATTGAAAGAGGAATTGTTTTGTATGCTGTGAGCGGAGAATCTGAGCAAAGTGTTTAAATTTTATATTTAAAATAAAATTGATTCATAATTAATTAATTAATTAATCAATTGTCTTTTAATGAATAATATGCATGTATGAACAATTTTCAAAAAAATTTAAATTGTTCCAAGTCAGTTCAAACAAACTCCATAATGTAGAGAACTTTGATATGATCGCAAGCAAAAAAACCATGCCTCAAATAAACCTCATTTGCACAATTTATTAATTTTAGAATTCTATAAAAATTTATATTTAATAAATCAACATATATAAATAGGGTAACTCACCATCTCCACGCGGTGCCGCAACTAGGGATGAGTGTTTGGTTGGTTTGGTTTATCCGATGATGAAAATTGTTAAACCGAACTAAAACCAATAATAATGAAAACCAAACCAAACCAACTAAATTAAGTTAGGTTGGTTCGGTTGTTTATCCGATTTATTTGGAATATTAATTGTAATTTGAAATAAAACATAAATATATGATTAAAGTATTCTTATTTATCATTCTATCCTTTCTAAAAGTAATTTTTACACATTTATGATAAATAAAATTTATTTGGATCACTAAACTAATATAAAAAAATTATTATGACATCGATAATTTTGAAAATATAATAAATGTTCGGTTAATTTTGTTAAACCAATAACCAAACTAAATTTTTAATGAACCGATTATAAACTAAGCTAGTTTCAAAACCAAATCAAACCGACGAAAATGAATGGTTGATTTATTTGGTTTAACCAAATAATGCTCTCCCCAAACCACAATGGGTCATTCATCCGTTGAGATATTGGAAGCATAGGCAGCGTCAGATACATCCGGAATGCCATTGTGCCCATTTTCGCAGCAGAACGTAAACACCGGAATGGTGCCTAAATTGAAATAATTTTTTTACCAAACAGGGAAGATTTATCTATTGTACTATGTAAATGTTACAGCAGCCGCTATCGATCAATATCAGTTTGGTCATATTCTTATTTACCACAATCCTTTAAATTAAATTATTTTTCAGATAATATTTAATTACTGCACTAGCACCTTTTCATCTTTAATAAACATTATCACTCTGTTAGTATCTAAAGATTTTTCGGGCTCGAAACCATATATGTTAAACATAATAGTTTGCTTTTAGGTTTTTTCTTCTTCTTTTGTTTCTTGTATGGAAAGGCAACCCGATCCGATTCTACTTCTGGCTGTATTTTTCATGTTAACCGCCCATTAAAATAGTGATAATAATGAGATAAGACATGGACGTAGTTTCTTCAGTTTTTGAAGTTTTTTAATCATTCTCATCAGAAACAAATAAATGCAATATAGTTATGTAATTTTGTTGATGCAAAATTACAACTTGTTGCACATCATTATTCATTTAAACACAAACAGAACATATTTCAATTTTATTTTCCAATACAACTTGATCAAATTATTAACACCTTCTGTAACTAATATTGATCAATCCATCAGTTCGTAGCTGACTGGCCCGACCAGGCTTGGCCATTGCTCCAAAAGCAGCCCCACTTAAATCAAAATGGACCGGCACAGAAGAACACTGGCCATCGAGGCAACTATCAGTAATGGTTATGGTTACAGGTTTTCCTGAACATGCACTATTTTCAGTGCATCTAACCTGCATGTATGTAGTATATGTATTTCATTAATCGACATGACTTGCATTATTTTTACTAATTAACAAGTAGAATGATCTCTCGGCATAAATTACAAACACACCTGATAGCATGAACCGCATCCACGACCCGATTGAAAAAGCCTAGGATTTCCTGCTGCTATCATTTTATTGTATGGAGGTCTTTCAACTGCACTACCATATCCACATGCACCACCTGTAATCATCGTTTACGTATTTTTATCACACTAGTATGTCCGTTCCTTTAATTTGTATATGTTTGAAAAGAAAATAGAAAAAAATGGAAATGAGAAAATAAAATGAAATAGAAAACTTAAGCTTCATGTATATACCATCAGTTCCTGCACCATCAGGGGGGCCATACCATGTAGCACGAGCTGGAGCAAAGCCATCAGTGAACGCGGCTGATAAATTTAATTGCTTCGTATTGAAACATAAGCATGGAGCACAAAAGAGAGATAAGACGACACTCAACAAAGCAAAACTGTAGAGATTAGACAAAGCCATTGTTAAAGTTTTATGCAAGTACTGTGAGTTGAGGATGTAGACAGTATATATATATATATATATATATATATATATATATATATATATATATATATATATATATATATATATAAAGCAAGAGTTTAATAGATAAACTCTACGCTAATTAAGATTTTCCTTACTTGGTAAATGATGTAATAAAGTCAAAAAATATATTTGGACCGAAGGACAGGAATCCTAATAGTAAATGAAAATAATTATAATAAGAAAGTATTTATACCAAGGAAAACTGACGCAGCGGATTAATCAAACAAAACTTCAATCGATGGATTGTAGCAATCGGTGAGTTGAAGATACCAAAAATGCCCAAGTTCGTTGATCCAAAGATACCGAACTCTAGCTATCTCAAACACGTTGATAGCGCACTATACCGTGTTCAAAGATCTACGATTCTTCGCACGTTGATCTAGCGCACTAGATTCCGTGAATCGGCTTCAACAAACGTGGATTCGAGCGCACTCGAACGACGTAAGTGGAGATAGGAGATTACACTCAACTACCAATTGGTATGAAAGCACAAAGCTAACAAAAGAGAAATTTTATTCAAAAATCAACCACTTAAAAATTTACAACACACCCGCTATTTATAGGCATTACAACTCAACACAACCTACAACACTCAACTCCTAGGTCGGCACCGACTCACCATGTACGACTCATCTCGGCCGACTCACCATAAGTCGTTACCGACTCAACACACGCAACTCCAACCCCTTACAACGGAATACAAAGTAAACGACTCAACATGACCGACTTAACAGTAAGACCTACATATAACAACTCACCCGGTTCAATACATTACCGACTCAACGTATAACGACTCAAGGATTTGCGCCTTAGCACCCAACACAAACCATAGGTCGGTAACGACCTAACATACAACAGTACACGACTCAAAAATATACTGCTTATCTCCTTGCCGACTCATCTTAGGTCGTAGCCTGTTAGCTCGGTCCCGACTCATGCCTTCCTCATTAACTCGCACCTTTCCCACACATGCTCCCTTAGGTCGGTCTCGACTCAAGGCCGCCTCAAGTTCCTGCTCAGTGACTCGTGCCGTTTCTTCCCATGTCTTGTTGAGTCGTGGACGCTTTATACTGAGTCGTAGACGACTCAAACCAAGTCGGAGACGACTCAACACCGAAGTCCATTTTACTCTACTTTTGTTATCCCGGAAACGACTTAGGGCCTCCTCCTTTGCTCGTAACCTATGTCCCTTAAGTCGGTAACGACTTAAAATCTCCGAGTTACCCAACTCCACAGCTTCCCCCACACGACCTAGAAGTATGTTAACTCGTGACCGACTTATCTCTTGGGAAATTGTAGATCGTGCTGCATCATCCTCCCCTGGTTGAGAAAAATTCGACCTCGAATTTGCAACTTCTTTCCCAACAATCTCATCTCCATGATACGGAATTAAATGTTTGACGTTAAAGACATCAGAAGTATAAACATCATCTGGTAACTTTAATCGATAAGCATTCTCATTGATTTTTTTCAAAACTTCAACTGGACCCATTTTTCGTGCTTTCAACTTGTTATAAGCACCCACCGGAAAACGATCCTTTGTCAATACGGCATAAACCAAATCACCTTTCTTAAATTCAACATTTCGACGTTTCAAATCTGCAAACTTCTTATATTTCTCATTCGATTTCTCCAATCGTTCCTGAACGACTTTATGACATTCCGTCAGCTCATCAACAAAATCAGCAGCTCGTTTAACTGTTTTCTTTGACTGTGGTACAACTGCTAAATCCAACGGTCCCCTGGGTAAACATGAATAAACAATCTGAAACGGACTGAATCCTGTGCTTCGATTAACTGCATGATTGTGAGCAAATTCTGCCTGACATAGTTTCAGGTCCCAACTTCTCAAATTATCCTGTACAAGACAACGCAACAAATTTCCCAATGACCTGTTAACAACTTCTGTCTGTCCATCGGTTTGTGGATGATAAGCACTGCTGAAATTCAACTTCGTTCCCACCATTTTCCACAAACTCAGCCAAAAGTGACTCAGAAAACGAGTATCTCGATCAGAAACAATAGATTCTGGCAATCCATGAAGTCGATAAATCTCCTTGAAAAACAACTGTGCTACTCGAACTGCATCTGCTGTCTTCTTGCAAGCAACAAAATGTGCCATTTTTGAAAACCTGTCCACCACAACAAATATCGAATCATTTCCCCTTTGAGTTCTCGGCAAACCCAAAACGAAATCCATGCTAATATCAACCCATGGCTTGGATGGTACTGGTAATGGCATATACAACCCCGCATTCGTTGCTGTTCCTTTTGAAACTTGGCAAATATGACATCGCTCCACAAATCTCTCAACTTCTTTTCTCATCAATGGCCAAAAGTAAGATTGTGAAATCAACTGCAAAGTACGATCACGGCCCACATGTCCTTCCTCGTGCAATTCCTTCACAATTTTCATCCTCAGACTACAATCCGGAATACATAATCGATTTCCTTTAAACAGAAAACCATCAACCAACATGAATTCATCGGTACTCCCATCCTTCACCTTTTCAACATATTTCACAAAGTAAGGATCTTCTTCAAGCATCTCTGGCAACATTTCAAACCCCGTCACTTCAACCTTCATTGTCGTTAGTAAATGACTCCTCCTACTCAAAGCATCAGCTACCCGATTTGTCACCCCTGATTTGTGCTTAACGACAAAAGTAAACTGTTGTAAATAAGAAATCCATGATGCATGTCTCGCTGAAATTTTATCCTGTCCCTGTAAATGTTTCAAAGCCTCATGATCTGTGTAAAGAACAAATTCCTTCTGAAACAAATAATGCCTCCAATGCTTGATAGCCTGAACAACAGCATAAAATTCAACGTCATATGTACTGTATCTCATCTTCGCCCCTGACAATTTCTCACTGAAATATGCAACTGGCTTCCCATTCTGACTCAGAACTCCTCCAATTCCAACCTTCGAAGCATCAGTATGCAATTCAAATAACAACTGAAAATTAGGTAAAACAAGAATTGGTGCAGACGTCAGCAATTCCTTGATTCTCTCAAAGGCAACCCCCGCTTCCTCTGACCACACAAATTGTTTACCCTTCATGCAATCAGTCACTGGAGCCATCACGCTACTGAAGTGTGGAATGAATCTTCGGTAGAATGACGCTAGCCCATGAAAACTTCTCACTTCTGTAATTGTCTTTGGCTGTGGCCAATTCCTGACTGCTTCAACTTTACTCCGGTCAACTTGAATACCTTCCCCTGAAACAACATACCCCAGAAATAAAACAGTATGTGTCATAAACACACATTTCTTTGTAGCAGCATAAAATTGTTCTTCTCGAAGTATAAGCAACACTTCCCTCAGATGTAGAATATGCTCCTCTGTACTTCTGCTATAAATCAGAATATCATCGAAATACACCACGACAAACTTCCCAATGAATGGTCGAAAGATTTGATTCATCACCCGCATGAATGTACTAGGTGCATTAGACAAACCAAATGGCATAACCAACCATTCGTACAACCCCTCTCTTGTTTTGAAAGCTGTCTTCCATTCATCTCCAGGTCTGATTCGGATTTGATGGTAACCACTCTTCAAATCAATCTTCGAGAATATAGTTGCCCCACTCAACTGATCCAGCAAATCATCCAACCTCGGCATAGGGAATCTATAACGAACAGTGATCTTATTCAAAGCTCTACTATCAGTGCACATCCTCCAAGTCCCGTCTTTCTTTGGTACTAACAATGCAGGCACAGCACACGGACTCAGACTTTCCTGAATACGACCCTGCTCAAGCAACTCTTCCACCTGCCTCCGTAACTCCTCATGTTCCTTCGGACTCATTCTGTAATGTGGTCGGTGTGGTAACACTGCTCCTGGAACAAGATCAATCTGATGCTGAATGTCTCTAAGTGGCGGTAACTCCTTTGGTAACTCATCTGGAAAGACATCTTCAAATTCTTTCAAAACAGGCTTTACTTCTTCTGGAATCTCAACTTCTTCACTACTCTCTCTCCCAATCAACAAAAACACTTCCGGTTCTTCCTCCACTTCTTTAACAAACTCCTTCAAAGTCAACAGAGTTTTTAATTCTTCAATCTCTTCTAGCTTGCTCTCCTTCTGTTGCTGTTTCTTGGGAACCAAAGTAATTTTAGTACCCTCGAACATGAAACTGTAACTGTTGGCACGACCGTCATGCTGAACTGCTCTATCAAACTGCCATGGTCTGCCTAACAATAAATGACAAACATCCATATCGACGACATCACACCATATTTCATCTTTGTACTTCTTTCCGATTGAAAAATTCACACAAGCTCTTCGACATACTTTCACTTCACCTCCCTTCCTTAACCATGCTAGCTTGTACGGTTTCGGATGTTTCTCGGTCTTCAAGTTCAACTTTCTAACTGCCTCTGAAGAAATAATATTATCACAACTTCCCGCATCAATAACGAACTTGCAGACTTTCCCCAGAATAGTGCATGTCGACTGGAAAATATTGCTTCTCAACCAACTACATTCCTCTTCTTGTTTTGGTGTCAAACAGCTTCTCCTCAACATAAGATTACAACCTTCATCACCCGACACTTCTTCTTCCTCCTCAACATAAGGTACATTTGAATACTCTGCCTCCTCACCATCATCTGCCTCAACCTCTGCAACCATGGTTCTCTTCTTCGGCTTCGGACATTCGTTGCTTTTGTGACCCAACTCCTGACAATTATAACATTTGAAAACACTACTAGCCTTCGCCTTCTCAACCTCCTTCACCACTGGCTTCGTAATAGATTTGGGAACATTAGAACTACCACTGGCCCCCTTCACCGGATTATTAGAATTAGTAAACACACCTCCTCCACGCCTTCCTTGTTTCTCCCAAGCCAACGCTTTTTGATGTGCTTCTGCAACGGATCTAGGATCGAACATATTAACCATATCCTGGATCTGCATTCTCAGTCCCCCAATGAATCTAGCAGTCAGCTGTTCTTCTGTCTCCATGATATCATTCCTGGCAATGAGTTGGTAGAATTCATCAGCATAATCACTAACAGATTTAGTCCCCTGCCTCAGATTCTGCAACCTTTGGTACATAAGTGACTGGTAGTTGTAAGGTAAGAAAGTAGATCTCATCAACTTTTTCATCTTCTCCCAAGATTCTATCTTTGACTTCCCCATTCGTTCTCGAGTAAGTTTAGTTTGCTGCCACCATGCCAATGCTCTTCCCCTCAGCCTTGTAGCAACTAACTTCACCCTTCTATTCTCCGGCACCTCCTTGAAATCAAAGATTTCCTCCACATTAGACAACCAATCTAAAAACTCCTCAGCAACCATTCCGCCTTTAAATTCTGGAATTTCCATTTTCATACCCGACTCCCAACGACGATCATCCTCCACATCACGGTAAGAATTTCGAATTTGGTCTCGATCTCTATAAGGAATACTTGCTCTATCACCCTCTTCAACAAAATCAAAGGTACGCCTACATCGATCTCGACTAACATCATCCCTTCTCTCATGCATGCTTCTTTGACTATGTCTCTCTTCATCTCTATATACTTCATGGTCAAATTCTCGATGACTTCTTCTTTCTTCATGTGCATAGTCATGATGATCTCTTCGTGATGAAATTGATGTTTCTCTTCTATCTCTACAAGAATGTGGTGATACCCTCCTCGCTTCCGTAACCAATGGCGAAACTCGGATTCCTCCATGGTTCGAGTTTGGTGATCTCCTCCTTTGATTCAAATCAGTCATCAATCTCTCCAATTTACCAATGCCTTCATCAAACTTTTCATTAATACGTTGTTCCATAAGCTCGGCTTCTTCTCTACGATACAAAGCTTCAACGTTTTGATGTCGGTTAGCTCTCCTTGGTGGCATGGTTGTAAACTTCACAAGACTTCAAAAATTCAACACAAGACTTCAATCAACAAGTCACGGTTCAACAATGTCTCGGCTCCAACTGGTCTCGGCCTTGACACTTCACGGTTCAACTTAGGTCGATTTCAACAATGCACAACTCAATCACTTGGCACGGCTCAAACTAGCTCGCACCAATCTATCTCGGTTCACTTGCTTAGCTCGGCCTACAACTCCAAAACCCCTTCAAAATTTGGCGCGCAAAACTCCAATTCAAAATCCAAACAAAGTCCAACTCCTCGATCCAAAATGAAATGGATCAAACACCCCAAACTTGTTGCAACTTCAATATGAACACAATGAACAACTCCAAACTTCAAAAACTTCAAAAACTTGGCTCCAAGAATCAAACTTAGCTATGATTGGCTAAGTATGGCTCCGATACCAAAACTGACGCAGCGGATTAATCAAACAAAACTTCAATCGATGGATTGTAGCAATCGGTGAGTTGAAGATACCAAAAATGCCCAAGTTCGTTGATCCAAAGATACCGAACTCTAGCTATCTCAAACACGTTGATAGCGCACTATACCGTGTTCAAAGATCTACGATTCTTCGCACGTTGATCTAGCGCACTAGATTCCGTGAATCGGCTTCAACAAACGTGGATTCGAGCGCACTCGAACGACGTAAGTGGAGATAGGAGATTACACTCAACTACCAATTGGTATGAAAGCACAAAGCTAACAAAAGAGAAATTTTATTCAAAAATCAACCACTTAAAAATTTACAACACACCCGCTATTTATAGGCATTACAACTCAACACAACCTACAACACTCAACTCCTAGGTCGGCACCGACTCACCATGTACGACTCATCTCGGCCGACTCACCATAAGTCGTTACCGACTCAACACACGCAACTCCAACCCCTTACAACGGAATACAAAGTAAACGACTCAACATGACCGACTTAACAGTAAGACCTACATATAACAACTCACCCGGTTCAATACATTACCGACTCAACGTATAACGACTCAAGGATTTGCGCCTTAGCACCCAACACAAACCATAGGTCGGTAACGACCTAACATACAACAGTACACGACTCAAAAATATACTGCTTATCTCCTTGCCGACTCATCTTAGGTCGTAGCCTGTTAGCTCGGTCCCGACTCATGCCTTCCTCATTAACTCGCACCTTTCCCACACATGCTCCCTTAGGTCGGTCTCGACTCAAGGCCGCCTCAAGTTCCTGCTCAGTGACTCGTGCCGTTTCTTCCCATGTCTTGTTGAGTCGTGGACGCTTTATACTGAGTCGTAGACGACTCAAACCAAGTCGGAGACGACTCAACACCGAAGTCCATTTTACTCTACTTTTGTTATCCCGGAAACGACTTAGGGCCTCCTCCTTTGCTCGTAACCTATGTCCCTTAAGTCGGTAACGACTTAAAATCTCCGAGTTACCCAACTCCACAGCTTCCCCCACACGACCTAGAAGTATGTTAACTCGTGACCGACTTATCTCTTGGGAAATTGTAGATCGTGCTGCATCAAAAAAGATTTACATATTAATGCTATTAATGATCTTTCAGATTACTTCCCACATCTATCCAATTTTGATTCGAAACGTTAATTGCAATATTCTATTGTTCTGATTATTTTTTTATTGTCAATATCCCTTAACAATTATAAGAATTTTATCACTGCACCTAGAATCATATTTTAGATACTGGACTTTAATTGTGATTGTTTGAAATCATTTGGAATCATTATTTAGTATTACAAATGTAGATAGATCCCCGCTATATTTACTGATGTAAAATAGGCCCTCCTTTATCCTCGTTCATGGATTATTTGTACCCGCTTACATTCAATCTTTGAACATGAAAACTTATCCTAAAAAAAGTTGGATTGAAATATCATTTTCATAATTAAATCACAAATTTTTGTATGTTTTATAATACGATAACCGTATCAGCCATATCTACATCCAAATTAATCGCTATATCAAATCGAACTATATGCATCAAACTGTTGCACAGAACCGATGCAACAAATTTATGTATCGAACTGATGCATTGTGGTGGTCACTACAAGTCTACAACAAAAGTACCCTTTTACAACTGTGTTTTTACATTTGCCACAAAATATCAGTTATAATAAAGGTTTTTTACAACTCTTTTTTCTTCAGAAAGTTGTAATAAACTTATTTTCAACAACTCTTTTATTTTACCAGTTGTAATAGATGTCCATTACAACGTTTTATTTTTGCCAACTATATATAATAGATGTCTACTTTTAACAACTCTTCTTTTTTGCAAGTGGTTACAGATGCCTATTACAACCTTTTTCATTTGCCAGTTGTAACAGATGCCTATTTGAAACAATTTTTTATTTTTGCTAGTTGTAATAGATGTCTATTATAATCTTTTTCATTTGCTCGTTGTAATAATTAATTAATAATTATAATTAAATAATAATGCTTAATAATTAATAATCAAATATTAATAAAAAAATTATAAATAATTAATGATTACTATTATCAATAATAATAAATATATAATTTGAAAATATGAAATAATTAATATTAACAATCACTGTTTAATAACTAATACTCAATATTAATAATTAATAATTAAGAAGTAACAGTAAATATTAATAATTATAAGAAGTAATATTTAACACTTGGTAATTAACTTTGATAATTAATAATTACGATTTTTTACCTAAAAGTTATACAAACTTATTTTCAACAACTCTTTTTTTACTAGTTGTAACAAAGGCCCAAATAATATTAATAATAATTAATATTTATAATTAATAATTAAGAATATTAATATTTAAGAATATTTAATAATAGTTACAAATTAATAATAGTTAATATAAATAATTAATAATTACTATTAAATAATTGGTACGAAATAATTAATAACTAATAAAAAGTAATTATATTTTAAAAATTACTATTACATATTTAGTAATTAATATTGGTAAGATATACATAATGTTTAATTAATTTTAAATAATAATTACTGTTAAACAATAATAATCTGTAATTAGTTTGAAACATGAAATAATTTCTATTAATAACCAGTAGTTATTAATAATTAATCAATAATTAATAAATCAATGATCAATAAATAATAAATATTTAATTAACAAATAATAAATTATAAATAATAATCACTATTAAATAATAGTAACTTATTGCTATTAATAATTAATAATTTATTAGTAATTCCAATTAATAATAAATAATAAATAATTTATAAATAATAATAATTATTATTATAATATATGCATAAAGTTAACATTTAATGATTGATATTAAATTATAATTAAGAAGTAATAAGTAACAATAATAATGAATAATTAGCAAATAAAAATTAACAATCAACAATTAAAATTTTCAATTAATAATTACTATTAAATAACTAATAATTAAGAATTAAGACTAATATTTAATAACCAATAATTTATAAGTAATTAATATTTAATAATTAAGAAATAATATTTATTATTTCGTATTTTATATTTAGTTATTATAATTAATAATAATAGTTAACATCTAACATTTTTAATAAAGTTTTTAAATAAAAGTTTATAATTAATAATAATGTTCGTTAAAATTCAAATATTCAAAAATAAAAATTTATGATAATTTTTTTTAATTTCATACACATTTGGATACTCTCTTTTATGACCTATTTTTTGACATATATTAGTATTTCTTTTCGTTTAACTAGCGGAAATTTTGGCTCCATCCCTCTAAATTTTTGGCTCCAATCCTGAAATGTGCTGGCTCCAATCCTATTTTTTATAGTAAACCTTCGTCTTCTTAAATACTCGATTAAAAAAATCACTACTCCAAAAAAACACTTCAGTCTCAAAAGGCTTCTTCTCCTCAACAAAAGAATCATGGTGGGAATGATTTAAGCAACTTTCGAGGTTTGAAAAAAATCAAGACGTCTAGATCTGGAATCTACTCGAGTTGCACTACTTCTGAAATCGGCACTGAAAAAGTCAATAATGATCTGAACTTTTAGTCGCTTGCTTTAGGTAATCGATGTTCGTGCTTTGTTTCAGATTTGAAATCCGAGTACTTGGTGGATATTGGGGTTTACCTCACGTTTGATTCTTCTAATTTGCTTTGCTCAAATTTACTTGTTCATTTTATTCCTTCATCACATCGCTCAGAGTGGAAAGAGGAGATCTTGAACTCAAAGAAGGAGAAGTAGAATTTCTAGATGATTACGGCTTTTTCTTCGATCGGGATCGCTATTGTGACTATTTGCATTTATGGTTTGCTGGAAACAATGGTAGGAAGCAGAGTAGCCAGAGTATTCAGTTCTAGCTATATATGGATGAAAAGGTACAAACAAATTGAATCCTTTTACGGATCCATCCTCCTAATTTCTGTTCGATTTTCAAATTTTAATTTTGAAACTCAGTTCGACTTCAACTTAGACATAAATGGATAAATCTATTAAAAAGAAGCAGCAGTAACTATAGAATCTCCATGCACTAGAGACTACATTATGTTTAAATAGAAAGCAAAAACATATTACTATATTTATATGTTTGTCAACCATTTAACGAGGAGACAAAATAAGTAGCCAACATCCAACTGACTTGTTCAACCAATTTTTCATGTTAATATTCAACAAGAATGGGATAAAAGTTTTTCTTGAAATAGAGGTTGTAACAACCCGCATATTTATCGATTTTATATTTAAATATTTTGTCGTTGATCGGATATTGGTCCGAAAAGCTACTTTTTGCAAACGATCAAATTAGGACTCGAGACCACTTCCATTGAGTTTGAAATGCCGTTTACAATTTTTTTAAGTATAAACATTGATAGGTATGGAGTTAGTGGAATTTCACTTACTTTTCCCGCTTTGGACTTTGGGTTAGATTAGCCATTATAACTCAAACCCACTTCTCTCCTTCTCCTCACTCTTCATAAATTTCCTTACAACCGAGCTTTAGTATTAGTGGTGAGTGGAAGGGAAAATTAATATTCCAAGCTCAAATTCTCTTGCAGATCCAACATTCAATTCCAAATTCAAGAAGAAGATATTGGATTCAAGCTTGTGATTACTTCTCCATTGCTTTCAAGCTTTTCTTCATAAATTTGGTGCAAAGGTGAGATTTTTATCTCACAATTCTAGCCTATAATCATATTGGACTGTTAGGAATGATTCCCTATCACTTTTGCATGCATATTTGCATTTGGTTTGGATTGGATTGGCGAAAAACTCCAATTTTTAGTTGTTTGGTGAATTTCCAGAGCTTAGGTCGCTCTGCCCAGGTTAGGTCGCTCAGAGTCATTAGCTCGCGCGCGTGGAAAAGTCACGGCCTTCAGATTTTTCGTTCTCTGACCATAGGTCGTAGGTCTCTAGCTCATAGCTCGTATTTGACCATAGGTCGTAGGTCGCTAGCTCATAGCTCGTATTTGAGCTTAGGTCGTAGGTCGCTAGCTCGTAGCTCGTATTTGAGCTTAGGTCGTAGGTCGCATCACCCTTAAGTCGTTCGACCCTTAGGTCGTAACACATAGGTCGCTCGGCCATATTTATATCCTTAGGTCGCAAGTTTCACTAGCTCGCGTAATCCCATAGGTCGCTTGACCTTATGACGTTAGGTCGCTGGCTTTATACACTTTAGGTCATATGCCCTTGGGTCGTTTCACTAGGTCGTTTGACCTGTGTTATCTTAATTCGTTCAACCTGATGCCCCTCTTAGTTCGCGCATCCCCTTAGGTCGCTAGGTCTTAGGTCGCGCATCGCCTTAAGTCGCTCGACCTGCTCTTACCTTAGGTCGCGCTATCTTTTAGGTCGCGTACCACACTTTAGGCCGTAGTCCCTTAGGTCGCTTGCACCTTAGGTCGACCTCGTTAGCTCGCAGATCTTAGGTCGCGTGGCCTTTACACTGTTAGGTCGCGAGCGTTAGGTCGTTAGACCTTACCATTCCTTAGGTCGCATGACCACAACACCATTAGGTCGCTCGATCCTATCCTCCTTTAGGCCTTCACTAGGCCGTACCGTTTTGGACGGGGCGCTGCCTCCTGGACCCCCACGACCTGACCAGGCAGGTCGAACCCCGTAGTAGGGGCGTTGCCCCCGCACCCCCACCTTGGGGGGTTTCCACCCCCTTGGACCTCCCCTCCATAGGGGATCTTATCTGAAAAACATTCAACAGAACTTGCTTTGTTGAGATGCTGAGTTGACCATTCTTCGAGACAAACTATCTTTGGCTTCTCGGTCGATTTTATGGATTTTTGAATATCTATTTTGATGGATTCTTTATCGGTTTCTTTGGATTTTATTCACGTCTTAGAATGTGAATTTTTATGATTGATTGTTTCTACAATCACTTCTATGATTTGTCACTTTAAAATATAAAGGTTTTCTATACTAGTAGTAAATATCAAAAACTCTTTCAACAAAATGATTTCAACTCTATTTTCAATAACAAAGCTCTTTTCTTAAACCGTTTTCCAATCTACTAGTTTATACAAACCTTTACCTCACTCGGATGAGAAATCTAATTAAACGGCTTAGTAAAACAAGTGGTATGAAACGCTTGCGATCACTTCGTCGGTTAATTCTTGGACTTGTTCGATTGAACCTCTTGTGACAATTTTCTAGTGAAGATTTACAGTATGTTCGTAAATATTTAAGTTAAGCAAGTGGTTATGGGACACGAAGATAAACTTTTATATTTACTAGCTTAGTGTAATTGACACTTCTCGTTGATCATGACGATCATTTTATTATTTAGACTAGCAATTGTGCGATGTCTCTTTGTTTGCAAGGTCAGACTAGACCTCATTGGTGTGATTCCGACTCACACATATCTCTTTGTCCGCAAGGTTAGTCTAGACACCATTTGTGTGATTCCACTCACACATACCTTTTTGTTGCGAGGTTAGGCTAGACACCATTTGTGTAATTCCATGCACACATACCTTTTTGCTTTTTGGTTAGCCTAGACCTCATCTGGGTGATTCCGACTCACCCATATGGGATAGCTCCCTATGGTTTTCGGACCGTCATGTGATAGGCCTCTTTCCCTTTTTCTGTGATTTCTGGATTTCTTGTGTTGATTTCTGGAATTTATGTCATTGACTTGTTATGAGTACAAGTTTAGGGTATGATGCCCTCTTTGGATCTTTGAGAAGATTCTTGTGATATTGATTTATCTCTTATTGATTGATCTTCTGTTGATCATCATTTGCATACTTATAGTAGTATGTCAGTATGGATATTTTATGTTTATGCCATATCTTTTATTTTATATCATGTCATCTGATATTTATAGCTAGACCAATCCGTTTATTATTTTCTTAAATAATACTCGGGTCAGACCGAGATGTTACAGGCGCTTCTGCTTGACTTCTTCTCGGGATTTGCTACTCCGACTTTTGGCTAACTATTTAGATTAGCGGTTTTTGTTGTATACACTTGAGATATAGACTCATAGTTGTATTCTTTTGTATAGCACGTGTTGCTATTCTTTTGTATTATTGTGGATCTTTTTGACCACTACTCTGATGTACACTTTCATGTGTTAGTTATATATATTCATATCTTCTTCCACCTTTGTGATAAGGATGTCTGTGACTGATTTGTGTTATGCTTATTTCTATGTTTGTTTCCAAAGATTATTTATAGCCACCGTGTGATAAGCAATTACATGGATGGTCGCTCCTCAACAGCCTTATTCTCCGTGCTAGTTGCAACACTACACCGTAGTGTTCTTGGCTAGCGTGGATATAGAGGTGGGGCATCACATAGGTACTTTATTTACTTAAAAAGTGCGCATATACTTTCATCATATGCATCGTTAAAACCTTGCAATCCCTCTAACCTAAATAGATGCCTTATAAGGAAAAAGAGTACATATTATGTCCATATATTAACAATAAAACAATATTATTACAAGAAAATCAAGTTGTCAAATAGATGAAGGAGTAAAATGATGAAGAAACATACTCAAAGCCATCCATACGATCAACTTAGGGTTATAATATAGAGGGAATACAGAAAAACAAGACATAAATTTTACAAAGCAAGACATGTGGCAATAAAAAAACCATAGCTAAATAGTGCAAGCCACCGAAGAAACGATAACACCAAAGAGCCTTTTGGAAGGGAAAAGTCTTCAAACAACTTTACCAAAAATGCAGATCTAAAATTATTTCCTCCCGAGATAAAAAATGGCATCTAGAACAAGAAAAGGAACCTACGAGGAGCTAGGCAAAATACTGTTAGATCCAGGTAAACAAGAAAATCCGAGCTTAGGAAGGGTGATGCTCTTAGATCGGGTCCATCATAATGCCAAAACTTGCTAAGATAAGTTCAAGATCCTTATTTATCTTCTTTATGTTTTGTTTTCTTTGAATTAAATGTTTACAGTCTTGTATAACGAGAATGGTTCTCACCTGTGTTAGTAGCTCGATTCCTTTGAAAATCCGAGAGTTTCTCTCACACCAAATATTCCATATCAGAGAATTAAATGCTATGTTCTTAAGATGATTAATAATGGGATATAAGTTATTGTTCAAAATTAATTTTAAGCTAAAACAAAGAGTTGTTTCCAGTTAGGTTCTTAGTAACTTTTTGCTCAAAGAATAAGAGAAGTAGTGAAGCAAGCAACTGAGATGAGGCTTGCACTTTCTGCGGTGAGAGGAAATTCAATGCTGTTGATGTGGCATAAAATGTTGATCGTGGTATGTATTAGAGATGCAGCGAGGCCAAATGTCATGGATGTCATGTATAAATGTTATGCACGGTAAGCTTTTGTGATACTTGCAAACATACCAAAGAGCTCAATAAAGTTGCTGAATATAGGCATGTAAAACCAGCAGAACGTAGAAATGTTGTTGAGCGTAGGACTTCAATACCGAGCTTTTTTGTGCAAGGCTGAAGGCATAGAAACTCCAACTGCGTTTCGACATGCTGTTCATGCCATTTCTGTTCGTCAAACCGTGACCATTTGAGATGACATCGAATTATTTTGTTGCATTTACTAAGGTATAAAAATCAAATGTATTATAATTTGATTGAATATGATAGTGATTATAATTTCTTTGACTTGGTTATTTGGTTTTTTTGATATATTAGTTTTGTAGATAATAATAGTGTAATGTTTGAATTGCTTACAATGTTATTTTTATTCTATTAATTATGCTTATCTTCTTCTTGTTATACTTGCAAAATGTTTGTATAAATGAATTTTTTTTATTTTGCTTTTTTAGCACAATTGCCAATCGCAGTTGTAAAATAGTCTTCTATAATTGCCAATAGTAGCTGTACAATATTTTTTACAACTTCCTAAACTAGTTGTAAAAAAATTCTACAACTGCCAAAAATATTTGTAAAATATTCTTTTACAATTACTTTAGGCAGTTGTAAAAAAATATTTTACAACTGTCAAATGCAGCTGTAAAAATATAGAACTCTATTACAACTCCGGATATAAGGATGAGCAGATGGCCATTTTAATAGACTTATTGAAACTATTTTTGGCAGTTGTAATAGGGTATTTTTGTTGTAGTGGGTGTAGTGTTAGATGTACCATGATCAATTAAAATCTTGTCATGTTAATGCAAGTTTAACTGCATCTTAGTGTAGTTTTAACTACCACCTTGATGCAATTTTAACTAAATTTCAATGATGCTATCATAACATCATTTTGATGTTGTTGAAACTACATATTTTTGTCAGGAACTACTAGCTCAAGCTATGGTGATACGACGCTTTCGACCGAAGTTCAAGACGTCGTGGGTTTGAACCCAACGAGAGTATTCTAATTAAATAAAGAATCACTCTTATTTTGAAAGCATACTGCATATTTCCAATGCAGCTTCAACTGCACCTTATCGATATAATTAAAATTGCATATGAGTTATGCAGTTTCAATTGCATCATTCTAATGAAGTTTAACTACACTTTCATATTATTGAGCTATATTTAAAAGATGCAGTAATTAACAAAACTATATGGTTGTTATCTTTTAATATTCAAGTGTAATTTTAAACTAGATTTAGTTTGTTGCATTTGGAAGATGTATTTTTAATAGTTTAATTCTGCTGTTGAGTAGCTTTTAGCAATTTTGAAGCATTAAAGCCGTATTTGTGATGCAACAAATAACTTTATTATGGTTATGCTGTCTTTTTTGATATTTTAATGCAATTTTAAGATAGACTATCTTAATGCACTTGAAATATGCAAATTCAATAGTTTATTATCTTTAAGCAAATTTTATCGTTTTTAAAGCCTTAAATATGCATTTGAGAGGGAAATTCCGTAAATGAGGTCGTACTAGTATGACCAAAAGTAACTTAGCTTCTTTATGAAATAAAATAACCAAATAATAATTTACGTATCAATAAGTCTCCACTAAAGTACAATAAATAGTAAGAGTGAGAGTTGTGAAATGCAAACTTTGTAGTAATTGAGGAAAGTAAAATCACATAGCAATTTATCCTCGTTCAGACAACTTATCCTACCTCTAGTTTTGAAGTTTCTCCTCAGATTTTCACTGTCTAAAAACCTTCACTTCTCCCAGTAACAGGTTTACAGACCCCGCCTAAAGATCTACAACAAGACTTCAATAATTCAACAATAGCACTTCTCCAAATGCCAACTATTCAAGCACAACGTATAGTTTTGACTCTTGTGTCGTGTATAATGATTTGACATTGTTTGTGTAAGGCTCTTATAAGCATCTCAGAATAGTGATTAATAGTGCAATGATTTGGACTGTTTTAAAAATGACTTTGAATTGTTTGAGAGAAAATATGCAATATATCAGAAGAAAATATGATCCTTGGAAAGCCGAAGAGAGTTTGAAAGCATGTTATTCATTCAAGTTAGTTGCTAAAATGATTTTTATCAAGTCTATAAATAGTAGAAAAAAGATGCAATCAAACAAATGTAATTCACCTTGTAAAGTTGTAAGTTATCACTAAAAAGATACTTGTTTTCATTTCAAAGAAGAATGTGCAATTTCAACTATCCGTGTATATATATATACACATATATATATATATATATGATGGTTTAACAAAATTCAATGATGGTTTAAGAAGACTTATGATGGATTAATAACTTTTCATTCCTTAAGATTTTGTTAAATCGATATATAAGAGAGACAAGAAGTACGGGAAATTTTTTAATTGTTATAACACTAGCTTAAAGAAAGGGTACTGTTATTGACACTTCACTTTTTGCATATGAGGAGACCATTTTTATTAAAAAAGTATTTTACTACGAGGGGTACTAATCAAACTTGTTCTCTCATAAAATTACAATCAAATTAACATATTTTTCATTTTTTATTTATCCTAATTTTCCTTTAATTATCATTAATTTTTTTCAGAATCATTAATCAATGGAGAATTCAAACTCACCTCCAAATGGAATTGTAAATGTGAAAGAGACAAGATTGTTTTCTTACTCAAGAAAACATTCAACACGGTCAAATTGTACCCTACTTACTATCATAGTTAAATAGCGTAGTAAATTGGATTAAATGATTATCTTTCTATCATCTTCTTAGCAATGTTTGGATCTGATTGTGAAGACTGTAATGAATTTCTTATTCTTTCCATTATTTTCTTTTTCAAAAAAGAAAGGACGAAAGAGTAAATGAAAGTGTTTAGGATTTTAATGTTTTAACTGATGGCAAAAGAGGTAAAAAAATATGTGATTAATATGGTGTATACACCTCTTAGCAATTTAATTTGTAGGGAGTGCTCATAAAATTTGCCCCCTCATATTCAAAACCAAAGCGTCAATAAAAATGCTCTAACAAAATTTTATGTTGACTTATTCCTTTATTAGTTGGGTTGAAAGTGCCTTAAGTGAGCTTAAGCGTAGAAGCATATATTGGTCCAAAATAACTTGCATTATTTTTGCAAAAATATGCAATAAGATATTTTATATCAAAAAATTTATGTGTACGTGCACACAATATGAGGATTTTAAAAAAGTGTGAGACATATGACTCGGATGTACTCTTTACTGAAGCTTGTGCGAGTCCGTGCATGTCTTTATTGCATTTTCTTGTACTTCGAACTTTGTAACTCCACTCTAGTACTTGAAATATTTTTATAAATTGTTGGCAGTATGATTGTATATTTAGCATCATTAGCAAACTAAAGATATGCTTTTAACATTCTAACCCATTTTTTTGATGACAACATTACATTATTAGAAGATGTAAAAATGTATAAGCTTCCTTAATAAACAATAATAAAGATAGAAAATTATGTAGTTTATCCCGTTTGTAATGCTATTTAATTATCTCGTGATTTTAACCTCGCGATCAAAGACTCACCTAGGGTTTCTATGTTACAACCCCGATCTTAGATATACTCTAATAAAATAAATAATGATTTAAATTGGAGATTTAAATGAAAATTTTGAATTTTCCTTCCTTTATAAAAGATAATGAATCCTTTTGGAATATGAATTCTAAATTTATATAATATGGGAAAATTAATATGTGGAATAAATATTTTGGAATTTGTAAATAAATCTACTTTTATAAGAAGAATAGAGATTTTATTTGTTAAATTCTTTTAATTATTATAATGGGGAATAAAGGAGTTTTTAGATTGTTAATAATCAATTTAAAGTATATCTAGAAATTTGACTTAAAAGAGTTGTGTTGAAGTTTATCGTTGATATTATAAAAGGAATATAAATTGGAAAAGTAATTAGTAATAAATATTAGACAGTACATTTTATAATATGATTGAAAATGAAAATGAACGTAGAAAAGAAATAAAACAATAAAACATTTCTTTTCCTTATTGGGTATATTTTCAACCCAAAGCCTATTTAAGGCTTAAAGAAAGAGAAGTCTTCTTCTCAGTCTCTCATTACAATACGAACAAACCAGAAAACAAAAAGAGAACCACGTATTCTCCTCTTTCAACCCTAATGCAAAATCCATCATTTTAATTCAAGAAAAATTTCAGAAAAAACCAAGAAATTCAGGGATTTTGCTGAAATTGTAAAAGCTGGGTAGAAATTTGTGTTTACGCGCTTCCTTAAGAAATCAAGGCGAGTAATCATCACCACTATCCCTAATTCTAATTTAATCGCATGCGGAAATTGTTGGGTTGATTATGAATTTTTGTCTAATCTATGATGGTTTGGTTGAATGTATAGATATATTGTAATACTGACTTAGAAATCCCTGTCGAACCTCTTTCCGTAAACTCAGTTTTCACCACTTTTCTAAAGCCATTGTGACATGAAGGAATTCAAGTGCATGCATCATTATTTTTTAGTTTAACATTCCAAGTTCAATCATTGGAAGGCAAATAGTCAACGATCATAGTGGTGCCTAGAGTACACATGCTCCAGGAATTATCGTTGATCGACCGGTGGATAATGACTAGTCGACCGACAATAGCCTGGGCATGTGCTCCAAGTGATCTCTACCCTATTGTTTTGATTTCTTGTGTTGCTCTGTCATGTCGCTTTCAGGCCTTTTGTGTTGAGTTTCTTCTTGCTCAATTTTTGGTTTTGATTTCCTTTCTGGTTGCTTTGAGATGCTATGAAAATTTTATCCTTTGAAAATGTTTATATACATATTATATGTACTACATAAGTGTATATGAAGGAGTGTTCTTGAAAATAAATTATCTGAAAAGTGCATAGTTTCCAAATCTATCTTATAAATAAATTTAGCTTTTAAAACTATTTTTAACATAAGGGTTCAAATTATATAAATACAATCACACCTTTTTTTAGTTATTAATTTTATGGTCATTAGACTAATATTTCAAAGGAAGTAATTTCAGTATAAAATATTTCTTCTATTAGATAAGAACTACAGTTGAACAATTTATTAGTACAAGTGGTTTGAAACACTTGTTTCACTTTATCGGTTAATTATTAGACTCGTTTGATAGAATAGTTTACTTGAATGGAATCTACGATCTTTAGTAAATATCCAAATATCGCCAAGTGGATATGGGACATTGGGAGACACTCATTTGATTACTAATTTAAAGTATTTAACACTTTTAATCAGCAATGATCACTTCGGTGTAGCCTTCGAGCTTGTCTTCTAGTTCGTAGTAGCTTTCGTCCTCATCTTCTAGTTCGACGTCGCCTTTGTGCTCATCTTATGGTTCGGCGTAGCCTTTGTGCTTACCTTGTGGTTCGATGCAGCCTTTGTTCCCGTCTTATGGTTCGACATAACCTTCGTTCTCATCTTCTAGTTTGACGTGCCATATGCCTGTCTTATGGATGACTTGCTTTCATTTGTGTTCTTTGATTTATGACTCATTTGTGAGATATTGATTTTTTACTTGCTTTCGGGCTTGCTTCTTTGGTTTTGACTTGTTTTCGTACTCGTCTTTTGGTTTCGACTTGCTTAATGCTTGTCTTATGGTTTAACTTGCCTCCATGCTCGTCTTTTAATTTGGATTTGGACTTGTGAGGTATTTTGATTCAATATATTTGAGATGATTGCTTGTAATAAGCAGGTTATGGCCTAATGAATTATTATGAATATGTCATTTATTATTCAAATGATAGCCTATTATATAATTAGGACTATATTATTAAAATTTACTTTTGTTACACCTATAATCTCACATTTGTCAAATTAGAGGTAGTCTGGCCTATTTATTATTTAGTAATACTCTGGTCTTGCTGAGACATTTCAGGTACAGGGACTCATTGACCATTGATGTTGGTTTAGCTCCGAAGATAGTATATTTAAATTATATGTATCATTTATACTAGACTTTGTGGCTATGTACTTCTCGTGTAGAGATAATGCTTCATGATGATTATTCCTTTGGAACTAGTCATGTGTTTTAGTATGTATATGTATTTTGTGCATCTAGCACTTCCACTTTGCAGACTCACTTATATATGTATCTCCATGTCTATATTATATATTCCATTGTGTTATGTGATTGTGTGTTCTCCGTGATGTAATATGCGTTGTTCTTTTCTTATAGCTAACGTATTTATTTCTTTATATCGACACTGTACGTTGTATATGATTTATCAAGAAAAGCAATACATGTCGGTGTTAGCCCAAGAGAATATTCATGTTTGGCCGCTCCTATCTAGCCCTATGCTCTATAATAGGAGACGATATTACTACGTAATATTCTTTGTTAGTGAGGTAATAGGGGGGTTATGTTCTAGCCGCCAACTATGGATGCCCTACTAGCAATGATCCTCCTCTTTCTTGATTCCAACCACCTCTCTTCGTACCTACCAGCTTCTCTTGATCTCAGTGCCCTCTATGTTGCAAGCCTTCGTTGATGACGAGTTTACTACCAAGTTTCAAAATGAAACCCAAAGATGATGCATTCCATGAAAAAAAAACGTCGAAACCTAATAATTCTACTAGGTTTTCACAACGTATTTATTGTCACACATCTGGTAAACATCCACAAGCCCCAACCGGTCTCCCATCATTCCCACCCATTTCATGAGACAATCCCATGCCATTCATCGAACCTCTTTAGGCACTTCATACCCTGGGTCTGCAAAGTAGGCTAATTTTGCAAAAAGTGGGGTACCATTTTTTAGAGTCTAGAAAGCTATCATAACCAAGGAAGTTATACAAGATTCTACCCTATTAAAACTCTATAACCCTATAGATTTCATTCGAAAAATATGCGCTAAAATATTGAACTCAATGGTGGATTTTGCTAAAAGATATTGGGAAAACTCTATAGTAATCTATGTGGTGAGCTCTCGTCCATACAACCAATATTTTTGCACATACTGAAAGGGTATGGCAGCCTAAAGGTTATTTTTTTATACATACTAAGGAAAATGGTTTTTATGTTATTAAATATGAGGACAAGGAAGAATGCAAAGAATACTTATAGGAAGTCCCTATTTTTACAATGAAAAACTTATGATGATGAAGGGAAGTTCACCAGATTCAAGTTATCTAAAGAAATGTAACTGACCAACCTGATATGGGCACGCTTTCCATGCCTCAAATTAGAACTCTGGTTAGAAGAAAGAATAAGTAAAATTGCATCAGTCTTGTGCATCCCATTAAAGATGGGCACTATATGAAATGAATGTTTAAGATCTCGTGCGTCCGTATATTGATGGAAATTAAAAATTACTTTAAATTCCAAATTGATGTTACAATAGTTAATCAAAATAATAAAGTTTTTTTCCTCAAATTGTAGAATATGAGGGCAAACCATTGGTTCGTTCAAACTATGCACTTTTGGCTATCCACTAAAGTTCTGTTCATTTGAAAAAAATTAGGCAACTAAAACCCCAACATGCAGTTCGTTCCCAGTAAAGAGCAGTGAGCCAGGTAATCAATTTTTTCCAGAGTCTAATAATGCATGGATGGATATTTTTGATTGCAGCATCACACGCAACACGGTGAATGAGCAACAAGCATCGAAAGACGTCACAAGTAGAAATAGGGATTCAGGAATAACAAATACAACAAACATCTTATAACGAACTGGAATTTTCGACCTCAAAAATCGATACTAATACGTGCACTGTATTACGTGTCTAGCATTCAAGTGCCAAGAAAAACGATAGTTAGGGGAAAAGAAGAAGAAAGAATAGAAGAATGAAGAGAATAAGATGAGATTAAACAATCATGGAATTTCACAATGCAATGGAACGATATATAATATAACAATTATCTTTACAAAAAAAACTGTAATAAACATACATCCATCAGATTCCAACAACAAATCACTAATCATAAGCCTGGATAGTTATAACTACTTGTCCTCACAAATATTGATAATTTTAAACAATCAATGAAGTGGAAATAAGATAATAACTAGCTATCGATAAGCCGCCTGCTCCATGCTCATCAAAAATGCATCCAAATCTAATCTGTAAATATACTGGGTATGACCCAAGTATTAAAATGGAAAAAGGCAAGGATCAGTTTTGTAAACCACCATGACACAATAACTCTCAATTGCATTTTAATGCTATAAAACTTTTGAAATAAAGGTATCTCATAAGACCACGCCGTTCATAAATACGGATGGGTTATTACCTTACAACAACCAAAACATTTTTATCAAACCATTTGATATTATTTCTAATGAAATTCTTTGAAAACCCTTTTCAAATAACATATTAAAATAGCTGAAATTGTTACATCAATTAAATTCCTGCATATTAGGCTCTACAATCAAAACCATAAAGGCACGTACTAGAGAATGGATTTCCAACAATGACAAGGTAAACGACTACCTTCCAACAGTACATCTTTAGAAGAATCATCTCTAGGATTAGTAGCGAGCAGTCCTTGCTATCTAAAGATTTTCAGAATGAAGGCACTACTATATATATATATATATATATATATATATATATATAATATGGGAATCACCCGAGAGGTTAATGGAAAGATGCCATACATCACGAAGATCACCATCTTCAAAATCATTTCAGTAAATTTCACTTTGGAATGCATACATTGGTCCGAAGTGATTTTGGATAAATCTAATTCTAGTCTCTTTTGACCAATAATCAATAAGAGGCCTGAGCAACCAACATACAATCTAGCCCACAAGCAGTCACTGGGCATGTTTAATTAATCTTTTATTAACTAAATCACTTCCTAAATATTTATCTCAAAATATCTTTTTGAAGATATAATCTCAAAAACACTTTTAGATCTTTCGTTATTTTGAAAATATTTCCATATGCTTATCTCAATGGTATAAGTATATTCACAAATTATTCTATTTTCAACACCTATAAAATATCTCTATATACTTAAATCCATAATAGGTACGTTTACTAATCTTTGAGGAAAGCTTCATATTTTCGTAAACATGCTTTGTTGGGTCAAAAAGAATGTTGTGTAAAACATCGTTATGACAACTCAGAGATCAGATTAATTGTACTTAGTATTAATCTTCGATGTTGAACTTAAACTATTTATTAGTTAACAATGAAGCATATCAAGTTGGAATATCATTACCTCTCAGACCTTGAATGGATTACATTCTTAACTATGAAATAGATATAAGTTACCCATCTCGAATATTAACATCAAATATAGGATATGAGTAAATCCAGTATACTATATAAACCATCTCCTTTTGGAATTCACTTATGGAAATCACTTACTATAAAAACAATGTTAAAGTCTTTGTCTTCCTCACTTTCTCGAAAACATTTATTACGACAAAATGTTGAAATCTATGTCTTCCTATCACTTAACACACATTAAATCACTTTTCAAACCATTAAACTCCATTTGCAAATATCACTTTCAAAACATTCCTTTGATAGATTATTTTAACTTTTTAAAATGTAATGTATCTCCTTTTATAAAAATCCATATTTATCAAAATAAACCCTTTAATATTTATAAAACCATGTTTTGTAATCCCACTCCAATTTTATAAAACTTCTTTCCATAAAATCTCCTTATTTATGAAATTCCATTTATAAATCTATTCCTTTACAAATCTTATTTATTTATAAAATTTCATATATAAATCCATTTACAAAGTATCAATCACAAATCCATTTTTAATATTTATAAAACACTGATTATAAATCTGTTACTTTATTTATAAAATATAACTTTTATAAATCTTTTATATAAACCATTTCGGAAATATTTGTTTCAAACTATTTCCATTTTCTTTAAAACTATATTACCTTAATAATAAACGAGGGATCTATTTATAAGTTTTAAAGCCTTTATAATGCAGTTCGAAAATCTCTACTTTACAAAGCAGTTAAATTAATTTTCCACAAATCATGTTTTTATTTCATTTCATTAAACTCCTTTTAATAGTTTTTAAATTATTATCAAAACATGTATTATTCAATGTATCACCTTAATATTACACTACAAGAACAACATTATATAGCGACAACACTCTTCTGACTGCTCCCAACGGCGATTTCCGATGACTGGCGACGACACGCGAACTTCGGGTCATTTCCATAATTAAAATACAATAGCCGTTACACGCCGTCGAAAACCGTAGCAACCACAGCCGTTGATAGCCATCGAAAATATGCGTCTTTACAGGCCAGTTCGGCCGAGACCTGCTTCATTCCCCTCTTTCACCCAAATAAGTCAAAATCCCCAACTCCCCCACCACCTCCCCGCGACAGTCAGCCCCCCACATCTTTCGACGCATCTCAAACATCATTAATTATCTCTCCTAACAACTCTAGCCTCCCCATCGATCTCCAAATCAAGTTTTTCCTAAACCCTAATTGATTTTGGTTTGTTAATGTAGGGTTAAACTATAATTCTAGTTGTTTGTAATAACTGATTGATTGTTTATTTACATTAAATAATTAGTAATTTGATCATTTTATTTACATAAACCCTAAACCCTAATTTGTAATTTCCTAAACCCTAATTAATAATTTGATTAGTTTATTTACATTAACCAATCAGTGTATATACATATACATATACATATATATATATATATATATATTGATTATTTAGTGTATATGCACATTTGTGCTAGTAATTGGTTAGCATTTGGTTAGTTAGGATTGATGTGAGTGACTAAGTTTATGGTTTGTAAAATTCCAAAAATAATAATAAAAATATATTAATCATAGTTAAACCCTTAATTGTTTATATAAAAATCAAGTTTGATACAATTTTGTGGCATGATATAAACTAGTGTATACTAAACTTTAATTTTATTTTAAATAAAATATAATACTATATATGTAATTCGTTAAATTTGCAGACATGAATGATATATATATTTGAAATATTAAAAATCATATAATATAGTATATATTGAATAAAATAGTAGTTAGCAAATAACTATTGTACAAATGCGAATATATGTTATATAATTAACTAATCGTGGCTAATATTGATATATAATGTTAATATTGATAATTTATGAACAAATTAGACTTGCATAATGTATCTTATTTTATATAATTCCCTTTGAGAGTTTAGACTTTGTCTGACAAGTATTGTATATGATCGTTATATGGATATTCGTTTTTATTACAAAACGGATGTGCATATTCATCTGATACAATGTTTGTCGGATTCGTCCCTGTATTGGACAATAGAAATGGCATCAGAAGTTTGTCGTCGATATTGCACAAGTATCGTATATGGCCATTAGCAGCCATCAAATAGGCATCGGAAGATTTTGATCGATTATGTGGAAAGGCGACAAAAATCACAGATGTTATTCTGATTGCTATAACGTTAGCTTCCGACGGCCATCGATGGCTATTTGCCGTTGGAATAGCCCTGTAGTCTTATAGTGATAAATTCAATTCAAAATCGTTATTTTATAGTATTTTAAAATACTAAAAATAAGGCCTAGTGCTACTACAACACTAAATAAGTAAAATCATGTCCATGCCAACAAATATGGCATCCAACAAATCATATATCACAATGTATGAAAAATAAAATCAATAGTGTGAGAAATCCCATTGGATCCCTCCAACCTGTCATCCTGTATCACAGCTGATATATATATATATATATATATATATATATATATATATATATATATATATCAACACACACAGTTATATATGTAAATAATATCAATAGTGGTAAGGAATCCTGTTGGATCCCTCTAATCCACCCCTTGCATCACATATAGAATATAATCATATAATGGGTCATCTGCTAGTAGGCGGGTACACATAAAAGGTCATCTGCTACAAGGGAGGGAATAAATTCAAACCAACTGATAAATTAGTAAATCAACCAAACAAGCAACAAACAAACATCAATAAAAATATCCATAATTATATAAAATATAAGTGGTCTAGAGAGGTGAGTTAACTCATGTTATAACTTAACAATGCTGATGCGATTCTGCTCAACGCGGTAATTGAACAACGTTTGATTTTTCTTAAAATTCCTATAAGCTCTACACTAATCTAATCCAACTCCACTGTGTAGATAATTTTGATATCAATGGAACGTTGAAGACGACGCTTCAATCGGACCTCGTATGAACGAGAAAGGATTTTATAAGGATTTGAACTATATAAAATATTTACTAATTAACTAAAACTTAATTAACCCTAATATAATTACTCACCGCTCCAAATCCTTCTCCTTCCCTTATTCAAAATCCAAAGCCTGCACAATGATATGTGACCCAAAACCAAGCGTGCACGATCTAATGATGCGAAAACCGCTTAACGAATTGACAAACCAACATCTCCAGTCTACTTCTCTTCCCACGCCCGACCTTCCAACCTCCACTACGCGCCATCACATACTTAACCAATTTCCAACCTGGCATGCCCAATTCGACCATTACCATAGTTTCTTTATGATTCTAACCATCATTCATCCCAAACCATCGCTAAAATGCTCCTTTCTCCACCAGGATCTCATCCCTCGCCTCAATTTCAATTACGGCCATCTCCCTAGTAATGCAACCCAAACCCAGTCGGCGTCATCAAATTGTCATGGTTATCTATACGTAATCACGCTTCACCAAACTATGTCAAATAACTTGCCTTCACATGTGCTACTCAAAGATACCCTCCAATTTACCCAACTCCACCTCCATCAATGATAATATCATGCCCTAAACTCCACCGACCAAAGTTGAATACGACAACCCATCATTTCTTGCAAAACTAAGTTGACGGGATTGAAGCCCTAGCTAATATGTTGCAACAGATCCAAAATTACGTGGTTTCACTAACTAAATCTCTCAAAACAATTGAAGAAGTGATCAAAGTGGTTGCGATTAGAAAATTGGTCAAGAAGAAAGAGGGAAATTTGAAATTTAGGTTAGCGAACTTGATGTGTATTTATAGGAAAAATTATAATATATCAAATTCTCTTAATATTTCGTTATGCGTTTCAAATTCGCATGATCACAAAGTATGTATAATCATCATGAAACTCTTGGTGTACAACGATTCATCATTTCGGATCCAATGGCATTGGTTTCATCAAAATTTAAGATGGTGCCTCTGAATGATAATTTCATACGTTATTGAAAACGAATTATTACTAAAAAAATTTAATCACTTAATTTATAAATTAAAATTTACTATAACCATATATTATTTAAAATGAAATTAAGTAACTTTTGAAATCATTTATTCAAATTAAATTAAAGATTCAATCATTTAAATAATCTTGATGTTTTAAATTACTATCCATTACTCAAATAACCATTCTACTTGAAATTTAAGTTGTTTAAATTATAAAACTAATATTTCAGTATTTAAAATGAATTAAATATTTCAAATTTAATTGTCTAAAATTCTGGGTTGTTACACAGCTAAAATACATAGGTTAATCATAGCAGTGTAGAACAACTCAATTTAGCAGAGATGAATTTTGAATGTAATGAAGCTTTGTCATATTTAGAGAATAGGACTAACATAATGCATGATAATGTGGAAGATACGAATTTCATTGTAACACATTGAAACCTTAATGAAATAGAACTTGAATGTTATGGATCTATTTCTAATATGGGAAATGAAATACAAAACACAACAGTTGATTTTGAACATGGTTCAATAGAGAAACAATTAAATTCAAATGAAGTCCTCAGTCTTAGTACTTCCAATCCATATGGAAATAACGATAATTCAAAAGTAGGGTCCGAACAGAATGATGATTAGACAATGGCAGATAATTAGGAAAAGTATTCACAATCCAAAACCCCTACACTGCTCTTTGATGGTCACATTGGAACATGTCTGGGTCTAAATAGAGGAGGAAGCAATGATAGGAAGAAATCACTTTCGAGTTTGCTACAATAATATCTAATGGTGTTATCGATAACGCTTCCATCAAAATACAGTATCATAGTTAAAGCCAAAAGATAAGAAAATCAAACGAAAAAAGACAAGTGCTAGTATTCTCTCATGTAGCATAAGCAACATTGCTGACTTCACAACGGGAAAATAGAAGTGGATCTACTCGTTGGTGTGAGATAAGTGTCATATTCGACGAGCGTTGAGGGAATAATAAGTAACTTGGATGCAATGAATTCGTGCTCGAATTTGGATATGTAATATTTGGTAGGAGATAAACCTTAGTTGGTATGGTCTTGCACGGCTGATGCTTTTATGCAATTTTCTCATGTTTTTTATGTTTATTTGTTGTTGTTTTTGTTCTTTGCGAGCATTGAGGAAATATATGATTGTTTTTAGTATGATTTATGTTTAACATTCCAACAATTGTTTGTTCCCTACATGTTATAAACTGTACCCCTATTTTTTTAGTAAATAAAGTACCTTTTCTAACACACACACCCCTATGTTCCTTGTCATTTTATGAGCTTCTTATATCAATAAACCGATATTTTCACCCCCTTTGTCATCAACCAAAGGAGAAAAATGTCCGAAAGTAGGGAGGAACATAAATTTGTAGACCATCATCATAATAACATACCAGGATATGTTTTTGGTCGTATTTTAGTGTAGTTTTAAAATAGACATATTGCATTTGCAAGATGTTGGTTAAAATACTCTGATGTTTTTCAACCAAATTTCATATTTTTTGAAATGTTGTTTGAATACCTTTAAAAATAATATTGAGGCAGTTTATTTGTTATTTAAAACAATGACTTATATGCTTGTAAGATTAAGATGATCATCAATTGGATATTTAAAATAAAAATATCAATTTTTCATAGAAATGAATTTCAAAAATTTTATTTTTAGGCATAATGCATAACATTAAAAAGTTGTACCTTTTATTTTTATACAATGTTGAATTTTTTTAATTCGGTGTTTCTGCGAAAATTCGTGCATTTTAAAATTTTAAAATAGGACGAGTGTGAATTGCTAATAAAGATGAGGCAATAATGACTGCATATGGAGAAAATTATGAGTAGAGACTTAGTTTACAAATTATTATATGAATTGATTTTTTTCTAAAAAAATAGTTGTGAGAATCTATCCTCCATAATCCTTTTTTATTATGAGGAAGTGTCCAATGTTTCAATTTTGAAAACTAATATACAAACTTCCAATTTAATCGAGTAATTTAATTGCAAGGTCTGCAATAGAAGTTTCTTATATTAACAACATTCTATGACTTTTTTCTTCAAATTATCTGACCAACTGTAAGCATAAATTTATAATTTTAGTTTTTCTTAAAACTTGACTTCCTCAAAATCATATTGATACTTTACTTAATTCATTAAAACTGAAAGATGGATCGGTGCCATCATATACAATAGTGAAGCTAGAGAATAATACGAGTAGGGGAAGAATATTAAAGTTAATTTTACTTGTGCTTGTAAATGATAATTTTATTACTTGTATCGGCTTATATATTTTTTGATGATTTCCTCTAGATAGTAAGGAAAAATACATTTAGGTTTTGATTTTGTTAGAATAAAAGGGTAGAAGTGTAATACCTATTACATATCCTTCACCTCATATACATTATCTTTCTTGAGCATTTATTAGTTTAGACAAATCTAAAGTACTTATCTTCTTTATAATAAGACTTCCAATAAAATTCTAGGTCAATAATTTGGTAGGTCAATAATTTGATGTCTATCACTACCTTATTTTTTTGGACACAACCTTAATATCCTCTCAAATTCACTAGAATTGTTCCTTTTATTTTAGTTCCTGAAATGTCAACATAGTGACATCCTTCTTAGTGATAGAGTTAAAAGTACACCATAGGGGAAATTATATAATGTGTTGTATAAATTAACATTTGTAAATATATTATTTTAAAACAAAATACCCTTTTTTCAATTATATATATATATATATATATATATATATATATATATTCACATTGTGATATATGTAAAGCACATAAAACATTAAACTTATACAAATGGAAATATTTTAAGAAAAAATATTTACTCGATTGCAATTGTGAATGTGTTCGCAACCATGGGTATTGAATCATGTATATAAAAAAGTCATCCTTAAATATTCATGGTTTATGCGTTTCAGTAACAAGATACATATATATTTATTAATATTAGTGTAAGTAACGCTCTTGAAACGATAGACAATGATTTACTCATGACCAATAGGGAATAAAGAGCCTAAGTACCTGTGGTTCTTTGGAAACATGACAAAACAACCTAATGTGCAACTTTTGTACATTAAGTACAACTAAGTCAAAATAAAGGATCTCGTGTAAAGTTGAGAAGTAGTGTATCACCCTATATTTTTATGACATTATCTAGGATATTTTCTTAGTTAAATTAAATAAAATAATATGAAGATTAATAGGTTGATACTTGATTAAATTAAGGGTAGTCATGCCATTTTAATGTGTAAATTAAAATAAGAAAACATAAACTAATGTGTTAGAAAATGAGTAAGGGCATTTGGGTAAGAGAAAAGGCTTATACCGTAAACCTATAGGGATTGAAACTCATGTTCATTCTCATTTTACCAACCCAAATACTCTTAAGGCTGGTAACCGTTTTTATTCTCAAGGAAGATAAAGCTAGGATTCAAGAGAAAGAAATTAATCAACATATTCGACATCACATCTCACATCTTTTACTCTCAAAGCTAAGGTGAATAATTACTTCGTCCTATTTTCTTATTTTTTTTGGTTTTAAGATTAGATCTGAAATGATGTTGCAAGTTTATGCCATGTTTTGATGATTAATGTTGTATATATGCTTGTTGATGAATTATGTATGCTCATTTTAAGTTTTATGATACGTTTGGGATGAAAACCCTATTAAACAACGTCCAAATGTCTTTAAAATTTAAATATAGGTTAGAAATGATATTTTAGAGTTGGGTTCCACTTTTTTGAATTAATGTAGATTGTATATAAATTTTCTAGTGAATAAAATGATTTATTGGGTTATAAATTATTTATGACTAAAATAATTATTATTTGAGTTTGAAATTTTTATATGTTGGAAAACATATTAGAATAAATTTAATTGAATTTTTCAAGATTTTTCCTAAATGTTTTGATGAATATATAAAATCATTTAAGGTGTGGGACCTAAATGTTATATATATTTAATTACGGAGAAGGGGCATTTTATAAAATAAAATTATTATTTATTTCTGAAGTTAGGGCAACACTTTTCCAAAAAATATGTATTAACCAATTATATTTTTACAAACAAAGGCATATTAGTTGAAAAGATTTCCTTTTCAATTTAAAAATAAGAAAATCATGCTTTTAACATGTTTTAGCAATTTTAGGCATCAAACCTTCCGACCTAGACCTTCCGACAAAGTCAAAGTACAAAGCTTTCGACAAAGTCAAACCAATGCATATGATATCAAGTAGCTTGGTGCGCAATGAATTGGACAAGGTTGAAGGGTTCTTAGTCGAAAGGTAGGTAGCCAAAGAGGCTGGATTATGTTTGTTTTATAAGACTAAGGATTCGCCAACTTTCCTTTCGAATAAGAGCTTTGGACTTGGTTGCTTTCGACCAGGTTAAACATGTAAAATAAAGGTTTTAAACCTTTCGACGTGGTCGGAAGGTTACTTCCACTTTACAACATTTCAAAGTTGTTGCTTTCGACAAAGATGAAAGATTTACTTGTTTTTAAAACTACCCTCTTCCCCATGCTTTCGAAAGAAAAATTTCAACATAGATGTTTTACCGTGTTTTTTCTAATGGAAGTATATCCCAACCTTTCAAAGGAGTTGTTTTAAAGGCAGAAGTCTGGTTTTAAATTATATGTTTTAAATCTTTCGAAGCAGAGCTTTCGACAAAGTTAAAAGGTTGCTTCTAGTGAAGTCGAAAGGTTTTAAAAGAAGATTTTGCACATGTTATAAATTGAACACGGTAAGTTTTTGAAAGGTTTTTGTTTTCTGAATGGTTTCAAAAGATAATCATTTAATGGTTTTGAAAGGTTTTAGTTCAATGGTTTCCAAAGTTTTGAGTTCAATGGTTTCGTAAGGTTTGCTTTGAATGCTTTCAGAAGGCTAAAAGGAAGGTTTTCCAAAGGTTACCTAAGGCAATGTTTTAAGTTATTTTTAAAAGTAGGATGTCTAAAGTTTTATTGCTTTTGAAAGGAATGATTTCAATAGTTTCGAAAGGTTTGATTGTTGGTTTCGAAAGGTAAGGTTTTTCCCTTTTGGCTTAGAAAATTAAATGGTTTCGCTTGGTTTTAAAAGAGATGTTTTCAAAAGTTTAGAAAGAGGTACTTTCAAATGTTTTCATATTTTCATCAACTAAGGTTTGAGTAACGATGATATATATAACATGGTAATGTGATTTTGAGTAAATCATAAACATTATATATTTTCTTGCTTTGAGTTTGATTTAAAGGTTTTAAATCATTTTGAAAATATTTTCAATGAAATTTTGGGAGGGGACCCTTAAATGAAAATGGCTCAAATATTAGAATACCAAATGGGACTAGTATAGGGTTGCGCCCTATATATCAGCTATTAGCCCCAACTAGTTGTTGTCCGAATTTCCTGTGTGTAGGGCTTGGTTATAGGTGGACTATAACTATGATTACACACCGAAAGGAATATATGTTGTGTATAAATATGTTCTTGGTGAGCCACAAAAACCATTAGGATCAGGAAGGCCTGAGATTTGATTAAGTGAGGGACAGATCCTCCAAAAGTTAAGTATTTAACAAATAGTAAAAAATAGATAGTCTAGATGAAGAATAGCTAATAGGTGTTGGACTAATTTTTATTATATGGTCTGGTAGGCCCGAGTCAGCCAAAGAATAAAAGTTATCCAAACAAAACTTATGTGTTTGAACAGATAGTTCATTATTACCTGATATCTATGTATGTTTACATAATTAATTACTTTATAGTATTTAACTAGTTTTGGTTGCAGGAAAAGGTTTTGCAAAGATATGTTTTAAAAGGATGTTAGTGAGAGGAAACTCATTCCGCTAAGCAGCGTGGTCTCACTTAACATATTAAACCGGGATGTATAGTATTATTCACACCAGGTTTTACGTCTGACCCGAAGTTTATGTTTTCCCCTTAAACTCTCGGGTGCTCAAAATTAATTTGAGTAGGCTGAGGGGATAAGGTCTTTTCAAGTTTTAGTAGGATGATGAATAAGGCTACTGGAGGCTTGTAGGCGGCAAGTGGATAGCTATTTAGGAGTTACAGTTCTTGTTTTATGTTTTGATGTATTTCCACTGTGTTTGTATTAAGTCTATTATAACTCTATGACTCTGATCATCCAAGGGGGTATTTTCATATATCGTTCGTGGCATATTTGTAATATGTATATTTTATCTGTGTCTGGGAACGTATTTAGGATTATATAAGATGAATATGGTACATCTGTTTTAAATGTAATGATGTAAAAGTTGTTTGAAATCTGTGTTTTGTTTCATATTCAAGTGATTTTAATATTATAGATACCATTAACATAGCCACATTTAGTCGCTGGAAGCTAATACTATAGATGGCTGTAGCATCTGTAGCGCTTAGTTTTGGGCATCTAGATAGGGGATGTTACAGCTTGGTATCAGAACATGGTTTATGAAATACTTTAACTAAAATGGTTTTTGAAAACATAATCCTTAGTAATCGGAGTTAAGATCGAGGCATGGGATAACTCTAAAGTAACGTACTTTTAATTGTTATATATAAGTATACAGTATATCTCTAGACTCCTATCTTAGTTAGGTTATTCATCTGTATCTTACGAAGCTTAAATACAAATATGGAAGGAAGAAGAGGCAGAGTTAATCTTGGAGAAGATAACACCACCACTAATGGAAATGCCCGACCAAATGATAGAAGAGGTCTAGGTCAGGCTCAAGCTGAAAACGTTGGTGCAGTTGTTCCCTAAGTGGACATGGGAGCCATGTATCAGTTTTTCGTAAGCATTATGCATGTTGGAATTGCAATTGGAGTTGTCGAAGGAAATTCTGCTGGAGATGGAGTTCGGAAAGCTCCGATGTTTAACCACTATGCTAACTTGAGTAAAGATTACACCCAACTTTGAGGGGAGCCATTCATTGGAACTAGATGCGATCGAGGTGGAAAATTGGGTACTACATTGTGAGAGGATTTTTGTTGACTTTTGATTGAATCGAGTAGAATAGAAGATTAGCTTCGAGATAGCTTCATGGTGGTGCTCTATTTTGGTGGAATACTATTATAGCTGGTGTTGATGAGGAAACCATGACTTGGACGGAGTTTCGGAGAAGGTTTCAAGAAAGATTTATGTCGGTGACGGTACAATCAGCATTAATTAGTAATTCACTGAACTGGAGCAAGGAGAGATGTTCGTTCTAGAATATGCAAGAAAATTTGAAGAGTTGGCCCTGTACGGGTATGCTTTGGTTGATACGATGATCGGTAGGAATGAGAAGTTTATAAATGGCTTGAGGCCAGAGTTGATAAGTGCTACCTTGCCACACCTAAAAGATCCTAGTGATGTAGTGGTAGAAATGGCGTTGAGGTAGGAAGAGGCGTTAGCGTGTTTGGGAAAGAAAATGAAGAAGGACCGGGTGGGACAAGGCTAGAAGAGAAAGTTTTTCCATAAGAAGAATCCCCAGAAAGAAGGAGCATAGGAGAAGAGAAAAGCTGAGGTGGTTTGTTATAAATGTGATAAGAAAGGATACTATGCTAATGAGTTTGTGCTGGAAATGGAAAAGGAAATGGGAAAGAAGCAGTTGTAAAAAGAATGTCAATTGTTTTAATTATTATCAGATCGGCCATTATAAGAACCAATGCAAGGAACCTGCCAAAGAAGGAAAGGGGCAAGTTTATGCATTGGAGCCCGCAACTTCAAGGCCAGTTGTGCAGGAGAAAGGGAAGGCTATTTTGGGCGGCTCGTTATAAATTCACGGTATGTCTGTTAGCGTTCTATTTGGTACCGGTGCATCACATTCTTTTATTTCTCGATGTTTGTTAGATAAGCTTAACCTAGAATCCCCGTACTTATTTACTTCCTTAAAGGTTGCAAATTAGATAGGAAGGTATGCGACATTTGTGATGAGGTATGACCATTTAGATTTTGATTTGCTAGGTCATTCTACTGATTAATGTTTACATGTGTTTGATTTTATGGGATTTGGGATTATCCTTAGGATGGATTAGTTAAGTATATATGATGCTACGATACTTTGCCATGATAGGAAAATATCACTTAGTCACCCAGATTGTAGTGATCGGATAATTTATACCGTAGAGAATCTTTGTTGTGAAGTAAATGCTTTACTGCGTATCATGAAGTTGGAGGATGAGTTGCATCGAGTCTTTGTGGTTAGAGAGTTTGCTGATGTGTTTGAGCAAGTAGTTGGGCTGCCATTGAAACGAGCCATTGAGTTTCAGATTTATTTGGTGCTTGAAGCAGAATCGATGAGTAGACCACCAAGCAGGATGACACCTACGGAGATGAGAGAGCTGAAGGTGTAGTTGGTGGATTTGGAAGGCAAGAGTTTTATTCGACCGAGTAGTTCGCCATAGGGAGCTTCCGTAGTGTTCGCTAAGAAGCCAGAGGGATCGTTATGCTATGTATTGATTATTATAAGTTAAATAAAAAGACGATAAATAACCGATATCCATTTTTGAGAATTGATGATTTGTTTGATCAGTTAAGTGGAACTAAAGTATTCTCTCAGCTGGATCTAGCGATTATATTTAATTAGCTTAGAGTGGTAGTGGATAATATTCCTTTGACGGTGTTTAGGACAAGGTACTGATCGCATGAGTGGTTATTTATGCCGTTCGGACTAATAAATGCGCCGGCATTCTTTATAGATCCAATGAACCGAATTTTCTAAGAGCACTTGGATAGAGTTGTGTTAGTCTTCATAAATGATATTCTTATATACTCTAAGGATGAGAAGGAGCGTGAAGTTCATTTAGAGTTGTGCTCGAGATGTTGAGGGAGCATCAGTTAAAGGCTAAGTTTTCGAAATGTCATTTTTTGAAGAAGGAAGTGAATTTTCTTGGTCATGTAGTCTCAGAGAAAGGGTTCTCTGCAGATCCAACTAAGATCGAGGTGGTGAATAATTGGAAGAGACCCGAAAGGGTGACCGAGATAAAGAGTTTTCCTGGATTGGTTAGATATTGTCGAAAGTTTATAAAGGATTTTTCGCGGATAGTTGCACCGATGACTAAGCTTATGCAAAAAGATCTAAAGTTCGTATCGCCCGATAAGTGTAAGGAAGCATTCCAGAGCTTGAACACTTATTGACCTATGCACCGGTATTCGTGGTTCCAGAGGGGAATCGGGATTTAGTTGTTTATAAAGATGCGTGTGGAACTGGATTGGAAGATGTGCTGATGCAAAGAGGTAAAGTGATTGCTTATGCTTCTAGACAGCTCAGGCCATATGAAGTTAGGTATCCTATGCGTGATTTGGAGTTAGCAGCTGTTATATTTTCTTTAAAGGTGTGGAGGCATTACCTTTTGGGAGATCGATTTAAGCTTTATACAGATCATAAGTCATTGAAGTACTTGTTCTTTCCGAAGGAGCTGAACATGAGACAACAAAGAATGTTGGAGTTTATTGCTTCTTATGATTTTGGAATTGAGTGGACACCTCGGAAAGGAAATAAGGTAGGTGGATACGGTTAGCAGGAAACATCAGAACGCAGTATTGGCTATGTTTGCTAATTGGAAAGACTTGGAAGCATTGTTAGCTAATAGAGCATAGTATAGATCCAAAGTAGGTTCTAGTACGAGAAGTGTTGTATTGTCTTGGTTGAAAATTCGACCGGTAATGATTGAGAAGGTAGCTTCTAAACAGAAAGTGGATCTAGTTTTGGCTGAACGGATCAAAATATTAAGTGAAGGAACATAGAGCAATGACTTAAAGGATTTCAATCTCGACCAGAAAGGGTGGTTGAGAAAGAAAGGAAGGTTGTGTGTTCCGAATGTAGGAAACATGAGAAAAGAAATTTTGGATGAATGCCATCGTTCGAAGTTCACTATCCATCTAGGAGGTACAAAGATGTACCAGGATATGAAGAGAAGTTTTCCTAGGAAGGTATGAAACGGGACATTGGTTTATGTGTTAAGAAGTGCTTGAATTGCCAACAGGCAAAGGTTGAAGACTAGAAGCCAAGTTGATTGCTTCAACCATTTGATGTTCCGACATGGAAGTGGGATTCTATCTTAATGGATTCCATTGATGGGTTGCCAAGCTCTATTAGAGGAAATGAATGCATATGGGTCATAGTGGATAGATTGAGTAAGGGTGCCCATTTCATTCTAGTGAAGTCAACCAGGACATCACTTATTTTGGTGAAGTTATTTATGAAGAATGTGGTTAGACTACATGGGATTCCTAGTAGTATCATCAGTGATAGAGATTCTTTGTTTACTATTGAGTTCTGGAAGAGCCTACAGGAAGCATTAGGAGCCAAGCTCAACATGAGTACCGTTTACCATCCATAGACCGATGGGAGACGAAAAGAGATAACAAAGACTTGGAGGATTTGTTAAGAGCTTGTGTATTGGATTTCGAAGGATCATGGGAAGACCATCTTCATTTACTTGAGTTCTCGTAAAACAATATTTATCAGACTAGTAATGTGATGGCACTGTTTGAAGCCTTGTATGGAAGGCCATACAAATCTCCCATGTGTTGGTTGGAGTCCGGACATAGACTGGTTCTTGGTCCTGATTTGGTGAAAGAAGCCGTGGAGAAGATTAAGATGATCCAAGCTAGGATGAAGGAAGTTCAGTCTAGGCAGAAAAGTTATGCCATAGAAGAAGGAAAGATTTGGAATTCTCTATTGGAGACTCTGTTTTTATTGAGGTTTCACCGATGAAGGGTGTGATTAGATTCGAAAAGTTAGGAAAATTAGCACCTAGATTCATTGGACCTTTTTGTATTATTGAGAGGATCGAGAAACTCGCTTGTAAAGTGGAGTTACCAAGCAGTTTGACAGGAGTCCATGATGTTTTCCATGTTTCTCATCTTAAAATGTTTAAGACATCCGAAGACTACTATAGCACATACAGTGTTAGAAGATTTAGTAATAGAGCCGGACTTGACTATAGTTAGAAAGCCGATTCAGACTATGGCTAGAGATGAAAAGAGGCTAAGGAACAAGACAGTCAAATTAGTAAAGCTCTAGTGGATTGGTGATACAAGAGACTATACTTGGCAGACTGAGAGCAGGATTAGAGAAGCTTGCCCTAATTTGTTTGATGGTATGTTTTACCTTTGATTGTTTTGTTTTGTGTCTTATAGTAATTTCGAAGACAAAATTCTTTAAGGTGGAGAGTCTGTAATAACCCATATTTTATAACATTATCTAGGATATTTAATTAGTTGAATTAAATAAAATAATGTGAAGATTAATAGGTTGAGATTTGATTAAAGTAAGGGTAGTCATGCCATGTTAATGTGTAAATTAAAATAAGAATACATAAACTAATGTGTCAGGAAATGAGTAAGCGCATTATGGAAAATAGGAAAGGACTATACCCTAAACACTTAGGAATTGAAACTCACATTCATTCTCATTTTACCAAACTAAAAACTCTTAAAGCCAACCATTATTTTTATTCTCAAGGAAGATAAAGCTAGGATTCAAGAGGAAGAAGTTAATCAACACATTCAACATCAGATCTCACATTTTTTAATCTCAAAGCTAAGATGAATAATTATTTTATCCCATTTTCTTATAGTTTTTAGTTTTAAGATTAGATATGAAATGATTTTGCAAGTTTATGCCATGTTTTTTATGATTAAAGTTATATATATATGCATGTTGATGAATTATATAAATTCTTGTTAGTTTTTAAGATATGTTGGACGTGAAAACCCTATTAAACAACATCCAAATGCCTTGAAAAAATTAAATATAGGTCAAAAATGGTATTTTAGAGATGGGTACCATTTTTCATAATTTTCTGAATTAACGTGGATTTTATGTAAATTTTCTAGTAAGGAAAATGATTTATTGGGTTATAAATTATTTACGGCTAAAATAATTATTATTTGGGTTTGAAATTTCTATATGTTGGAAAATTTATTAAAATAAATTTTCTGGAATTTTTCCAAATTTTTCCTAATTGTTTTGATGATTATATAAAATCATTTAAGGTATGAGACTTAAATAATTTTTATGTTTAATTAAGGAGAATGAGCATTTTATGAAATAAAATTATTATTTATTTCTGAAGTTAGTGGCAGCACTTTACTAAAAAATGTTTATTAACCAATAAGATTTTGACAGACAAATGCAGGTTAGTTGAGAAGTTATCCTTTCTAAGTTAAAAACAAGAAAATCATGCTTTTAGCATATTTCAGCCATTTTAGGCATCAAATCTTCCGACCCACACCTTCCAACAAGGTCGAAACATACAAAGCTTTCGAAAAAGTCAAACCCATGCATATAGTATCAAGTTGCTTGGTGCGTATTGAATTGGACAATGTCAAAAGGTGCTTAGTCGAAAGGTTGGTTGCCAAAGAGGTTGGAGTTGTTTGTTTTATAAGACAAAAGAATCGCCTGCTTTACTTTCGAATATGAGCTTTCGACTTAATTGCTTTTGACAATGTTAAAAAAGTAAAGTAAAGGTTTTAAACCATTCGACAAGGTCGAAAGGTTACTGCCGCTTTACAACCTTTTGAAGTTGGTGCTTTCGACAAAGATGAAAGGTTTATTGGTTTTTAGTTCAAGCCGCTTCTCCATGCCTTCAAAAGAAAGCTTCAACTTAGATGTTTAACCTTGTTTTCTAATGGAAGTATAGCCCAACCTTTTGAGGGAGTTGTTTTAAAGGAAGAGGTGTATTGTTTTAAATGATATGTTTTTAAGCTTTCGAAGCAGAGCTTTCGACAAAGCCGAAAGGTTTCTTCCAATGAAGTCGAAAGATTTTAAAAGAAGATTTCCACGTTATAAATTAAACCCAGTAATTTTTCGAAAGGTTTTTGTTTTCAAGATGGTTCGAAAGGTTTGAGTTCAATGGTTTCGAAAGGTTTTAGTTCATTGGTTTCGAAAGGTTTGAGTTCAATGGTTTCGAAAGATTTTAGTTCAAAGATTTCAAAACGTTTGAGTTCGATGATTTCAAAAGGTTTGCTTTAAATAGTTTCAGAAGGCTAAAAGGAAGGTTTTCCAAAGGTTTCCTAAGGCAATGTTTTAAGTTATTTTTAAAAGTAGGATGTCTAAAGTTTTATTGCTTTCGAAAGGAATGATTTCAATAGTTTCGAAAGGTTTGATTGTTGGTTTCGAAAGGTACGGTTTTGGCCTTTTGGCTTAGAAAATTAAAGGGTTTCACCTGGTTGAAAGAGATGTTTTCAAAAGCTTAGAAAGAAGTACTTTCAAATGTTTACATATTTTCATCAACTAAGGTTTGAGTAAAGATGATATATATATAACATGGTAATGTGATTTTGAATAAAGCATAAAGATTATATATTTTCCTGGTTTGAGTTTGATTTAAAGGTTTTAAATCATTTTGAAAATGTTTTCAAGGAAAATTATGGGAGGGGATCCTTAAGTGAAAATGATTCAGATATTACAATACCAGATGGGACTGGCATGGGTTCGTGCAGTATACATTAGCTATTAGCCCCTGCTAATTGTTGACCAAAATTCTAGTGTGTAGGGCTTGGTCATAGGTACACTAAAATTATGATTATGTAACGAAAGGAATATATGTCGTATATAGATAGGTTATTAGTGAGCCAGAAAAACCATTAGGATTAGGAAGACCTGGCAGATGAATAAGTTTGGGACAGACTGTTCAGAGGTGAAGTATTTAACAAATAGTTAGGGATAGATAGTCGTGGAGAAGAATATCAAACGGATGTTAGATTAATTTTGATTATATGGTCTGGTAGGCCCGAGTTAGCCTAAGGTTAAAAGTTATCCAAACAAAACTTATGTGTTTGGACAGATAGTTCATTATTACATGTAATTACGTATGTTTACATAATGAATTGATTTACAGTATTTAACCATTTTTGGTTGCATGAAAAGGTTTTGCAAGGAAATGTTTTAAAAGGATGTTAGTGAGGGTAAACTCGTTCCCCTAAGCAATGTGGTCTCACTTAAAATATTAAACCGGGATGTGTAGTATTATTCACACCAGGCTTTAGGTCTGACTCGAAGTTTATGTTTTCCCCTTAAACTCTCGAGTGCTCAAAATTAATTTAAGTAGGCAGAGGGGTTAAAGACTTTTCTGGTTTTAGTAGGATGACGAATAACACTACTGGAGTCATGCAAGAGGCAAACAGATAGCTATTTAGGAGTTTTGGTTCTTGTTCTATGTTTTGATGTATTTCCGCTGTGTTTAATATCAAGTCTATTATGACTCTATGACTTTGATCATCCAACGGGGTATCTTTAGATACCGCTCTTGGTGTATTTGTAAAAAGTATGTTTTATCTATGCTTGGGAACATATTTGGGATTATGTAAGTTGAATATGGAACATCTGTTTTAAATATAATAAAGTAAAAGCTGTTTGAAATTCGTGTTTTGTTTCATATTCAAGTGCTTTTGATATTATCGATACCATTAACATAGTCATATTTAGTCGTCGGAAGCTAATACTATAGATGGTTGTAACATCTATAGCGCTTACTTTTAGGCCTCTAGATAGGAGATGTTACAAGTAGTATTTAGGCTTGAGAGTATAGTGGATCTTAATTGTCTAAATTGTACTTTGACTACGGTTAATCGTATGATATGATTCTCATTACATCCATAGCTGGATATTTGTTATACCTCTAGAAGTGAAGCTCTACTTATTGGAGGATTCGCCCCTTCATTTCAGAAGTTTAGTATCATTGTAATTGGTAGTCAATTTAAAAGAAAAATATTTGCCAAAGTATAATGGTTAACCAATAATGTTATCAAATTGAAACAAAAGCATTAAAGTTGTTCTTTGTTATTAACTATGGATATTATTGGAGTTTTTGAGCATTAACCAAACTCTATATATCCTACGATATAGTAATGATGAAAATAAAACACGTACAATATATCATTTTGTACGGTGTACCATAAAAGGATCAGAAATAATATTTGTCAAAAATGATCTATTAACAACCGTACTCATGTCCACTGCCATACTTTTTCATGACCTGCATATGGTTTAATAATCAAATTATTTAAATATTACCAATAGCTACATCTACACTAGGGAATCACACAACAATATTTGTCAACCTATTTCCAAATCTGACATAATTGAATGAATTTATACTTTTTTGTAACTAAAATGGAGAAAATTAGTATAAATATTACAGTGATTTATCATTGTTTCTATCTATTTTTTTAGGTCTTAAAATAAATGAAAATAATAATTAAATGTTACGAATTGATCTGATTAAATGAATGAGTTAAATTAAAATAATTATTAATCATTAATTAATAATTATTAAGCCCAACACATTATATTGTATATATAATTAAGCGGCATACCTGATCCGTATGGTGTTTTGGTTTGAATTTGGATTAATATTCTGCAAATAATTTACCGTGTACAAAGACGGGGAAAAAATTTCAAAGTATTTTAGATATTTTCTAACCAAAAAGAGGCGATAAATACCACCTTTTTCTCTCATTCTTAAGAAAGTAATCCATGCAAAATCATTAGCCATAATATAAGAAATTTAAAGCCTTTTGCTTAGCTTTGCAAGTCAAGCTAGGAGGAGTACTATGAGGAGGAAATTGCTCACAATACGATAGAAATCGAACGACTGGATCAAGGTAAATAATTTAAATCCATTTAATGTTAATTTATAATATATATTTTTTCTAGTCAGAGTAAACTTTAAAAGAAAAACTATTTTTTATTTAGATTACAATATGTATATGATAGTTCTACAAATTAAATAATACAAAGGTTTTTATAAAATGATACACATACACACATGCATATACATATACACACACATGCACATCTATATCTCTATTTATTTTCGATTATAGATTCATTTATATCTAAACAATGTTTTTGAAACATTATATTATTTTATTGTTAATGTATATTCATTTAATATATTACACACATACACAGACTCATATACATATATAAACAATAGATATATAGAATAAAATCCATTTGGAAATTTAAAAAAAAAGTTTTTTCGTAGTAAAAACCATATACAATAATATAGATAATTAATTATTTATTTAATTGGTAAATTAAGTGCTAATTTGAAATTTAAATATATATCTTTAGAATTCCCCTAAAATCATTGTTTTATATTCCTCAAACTATTTAATATAATAATTAATTACATTATAAAATAAAAGTTGAATTTAAAATTTACATCATATTTTGATTACCAAATTATAAATAGAAAGCTTTTTTAGGCCGAGCCCATATTACATGCTTTTATAAAATAATTATATGGGATAGACCCAACAAATAAACAAAATTTAAAATTTCGATAAGATAATTATGTAAATATGTATATGAACATATATACATTTTGTTAATACCTCAGTTATTGATTTTGATGACAACAACCATATATGATCATATAAAATATGGATATTAATCTTTTGACAAGTTATAAAATAAATAGTGCAAATGTTACACAGGTGCTGAACCAAAGACTATTGCTACCCAGTGCCTTGATCCGGCTACATAGGGCCGACTACAAAGGCATGGCCTGACTAATAATGAGAAGGATGATCATGAGACATCAGCCACTTAACCAAAATATAATGTTCGAGTACTTGTATCCAGTCTAGGATGAATAGGGTTAATAGATAGACAATGCAGGATGTTAAAACTATGGAGTTTAGCTTAGTTGGAATAGGGACCGACATGGACTTTAGTCAAATTGGATGAGATGAAGGAGGGATCGGTATACACTTAATAGGTGGGAGGTCGGCATAGTTATTTGGCAAGATACTTTGTTTGGGTGAGAATGTGGATGGATCGGCATGACTTATGAAGCAAAATAGTTCGGTATGGTGCGGTTGTGAGAGTGGGATCGGCATCCTAGTGAGACATGGATTGGCATAATATATTTGGAGTGGAGAATGGATCGGCATAGTGCCCTCGAAGGATAAGGATCGGCACGATACAAATCGTATAGTATAGACCGGTTGGGCATGCTAGTGGAGTATGGGTTGGCATATATATGGGGCATCATGAGGAATCGACATTGCCTGGACTAAGTCTAGATTCGAGTTGAAATATTGCAAGAACTCAATCTCCATAAGTCTAAACACTAAGATACACGAAGCACCATCATTATAGGCCATAAGAAAGCTACCATAAGGATTGCTAGCCCAAACTTGACTCATGGAGGGATCGGTACCAATCTCTATCCATTAAGAGTTGGGCCTAACCCTTCCTATGGTGGGCCCATATAGTGGAGGAGGTCCTATAGCCAAAGTTTGAGTCAGATTGGAAGTCGCCTTCATGTATAAATAGATGCACGGGACCATTTTAAAGACTCATGCTCTGTTAATTAAACTCTGCCATTATTATAACTGACTTCATCCATTCTTTTCCGATCTGTTGTTATTTCTTGCTGTTTGTAATTGTAATCAAAAGAGTTGAGAAGCAATAAAGAGAATATTCAAACTAGACTTAGACAATCAATGCCGAACCACTATAAATCTTGTTGTTTTTGCTTTCTACTATATTTACTTTGATATTTTGCGATTCTCCTCTATTTTCATTTAATTTCTTCATTCATTCCACTACTTAAATCTATTCTTGGGTGTTTATGGCCAATTTCGTTATAAATATATTGGTGCTTTCACTGAGAATGCTGATTCTCAAGCTCTAAGGATCACCTTTGCTGCTACTGGATTGAGGAAATCCCCTAATGGAGGTCCAGATTTACCTTCAGAAGCTTACATATACTATTTAGATTTATTAAGATCTAAGGAAAGAAATTAAGAATGCTAAGGCACGCCAGATCTACTTCTAAGAAAGTTTATGCCTACGAAACCGCCAGTGTCCAAAAAGAGGGTCCAAGCAACCAACCCGCTAATGCGAATTAGAACCCTGATGATTCAATAACTAGAGCGAATAAGGGTTATATTGTTGCACATATTTCTCGCATATAAAGAAGTGGGCCAACCTACTTAAACATCTCCATTTTCCTTGGTCTTGGTATCTGTCTGCCTCCTCAATCGATACAACCTAATAGCAATGATCAAAGCCCATATGTCATCTCCGTCTAGAGCACTGCCCTTCCGCTTCCTATCCCACCTGCCGCCCCATCCAGGCCCGTTTCGTAATATACCATATCCACTTCGACATAATCGATGATCAGTCCCCTCTTCCAAGCAGTGGGCAGCAAGTCCATGTAAGTTCATACTAAGAAGTTGGGGTCTCTCGGTTGTCAGCTTAGCCAACCAGCAAGCTACCCAACTAGCTTCTCATTCGCTATCATCATTATGTTGGCCTGCCATCACTTGTAAGAACCCCTTAGCTTCCCTTAACTATATTTGCAAGCATCAACCCCCATACTTAAGAGATGCCCAACCTATGCCATATCTCTAAAAAGGCTAGCTTCCATTATCTTGGCTCATCTAACAAAGTTGGCGCATGTAGCCACACCTCTATGTACTTAGTTGATACATTCAACTTCTACTACCGCCTCCTTTTACACCTCGATCATCTGCTGTGTTTTGGGGGCATTTTCATGGTATAACATGCCAATTGTCTACATCCGCATCCTATACACTACCAAGAGTCCTAGCTAGCATGATCGTCAACCATTTATCACCTATAATGGCCTAAGGCATTTCTTGGGCTTGATCGGACCAATCTTAGTCATCCATGCATGAAGTTCGGCCACTATAAATACATCATGCAGTGTAAAGTCAGAAGGAGAATACCTTTGTATTTTTAGCAACTCCATCCTGTAATTTAAGCTGTTGTAATCAAAATAGTATAATAAAAGGCTCCTAATAATGGATGTAGACCACCTTTGGTTGAACCACTCTAAAGTGTGGTTTCTCTATTTTGTCGCATATTCGTATCACTACAATTTTCTATTCCTAACCAAGATATTAGATGTCAATTCTTGGTAATATACCATCATAAGCACATTTCCAAGGTTGGCTAAGAATATGGCAAGCAGTAACGCTCTTTATTTATTAGGTAGTGTATTACTCATGGCTATTGGGGGCACCGAGGGGTTACACACTGATAGCTACTGAATAACTATGCAATGACTCACTCAAGAATTTTCTATAGGTTAATAAAACTTAGGTAAAATAGAGAATCTTGAAGTGATGCTATTACACAGTTCTCTCGACTTAGTAATACTATTGAACTTCAATTTGGACATTCCCATAAGACAAGAAAAGGAAAATTTACAAAGTTTGTTCTATGGCACTATAAGAAGAAGTAAAAAAGCTGTTAGAAAAATGAATTATTAGAGAACTATTTTATTCGAAGTGGCTAGCAAACCCGGTGTTGGTTAAGAAGTCTGATGGAAAGTGGAGAAAATGTGCTGACTATACCGCTAGAAATAATGCACGTCCAAAAGATTACTATCCACTTTCCAGAACTAATCAGTTAGTGGATGTCATAAGCATCCACAAGATGTTGTTATTCCTGGATACATATTCAAGATATGATCGAATTCCTATCTCCAAACCCGATGCAGAACACATGATTTTTGCGACTGATTGGCGAATGTATCGTTAGAAAGTAATACCATTTGGACTAAAGAATGCAGAAGCCACATATCAATGATTATTGAGTAGAATATTTAAAAATCAAACTGGAAAAAACATGGAGGTATATGTGGACGATATGCTAGTAAAGTCTAAGAAAGAAACCAATCACATAAATATTTGAACGAAATGTTTGAAATGTTGAGGAAATAATAAGGAAATACAAAATGAAACTGAATCTGCAAAAGTGTTCCTTCGGATCCACTCCGGGAAATTCTTAGGACACATTGTCACTACATGGGATATATAGGCTTACTCTGATCAGATCAAAGCAATTAGGAATATGGTGTAACCAAAGGCAAGTAAGGAAGTAATAGGACTGAATGGACGCCACACTCAGCCGATCCATATCAAGGGAAACTGATAAATACATTCCTTTATTCGATGTGATTTATAGGAAAAAAACCTTTGAACGTATAAAAGAGTGCCAGCAAGCCTTTCAAGAGCTAGAAGACCATACGGAAAAGCCATCGGTAGTTTATATCCCCATAAAAGAAGAAAACTTGTTCTTATATATGGCAATACAAGAACATGCGGTTAGTTCAGCCTTAATAAGGAAATAAAATGAAATTTAATTCCCAGTATATTATACGAGAAAAAGATTAAAGGATGCTGAAGTTAGATCTCCATTTATAGAAAAGTTGGCTTATTTCCTAGTGCTATCGGTACAGAAGTTAAGGTCTTATTTCCAACCCAACCCACTCAAAGTTTTAACCAATTACCCACTAAAGCAAAACTTCAGCAAACCTAAGACATTAGGAAGATTGGTAAAACGAGGAATGGAATTGAGCCAATATGAAATTGAATATTTACCCTGAGTTTTAGCTAAAGGCAAGGCCTTGACCAATTTTGTAGCAGAATGCACATGATTCATTTAAGAACAATTAGAAATGATAAAGAAGCTTGAAACGAGGTGGCAATTATATGTGGATAGTGCTTAAAATGAATAGGGGGATTGAGATGGTTATGTGATAATTATTCCTAATGGGTTAGGCTATATATGTGTTGGAAATGGCGGCACGCAGAGGATTAAATGGGCGAACTGCAACTTTTTTTTACTGATTGGATCTTATTGGTCATCTGAAGTCTTGGTTGATTTAGATCTGATCTACATAAATTTTAAATAAAATCATTATTTTATTTTGTTTGAAGATAAATGTTTATTGTAACTACCCTACTTTCTACACGGTAATAATAAATAAGTTTAGCTAAAATAAAATATTCAAATTTGATTATTTGATAATTATAATTGTTGAAAATAAAAATTTATTTACTTAAATTCTATTTAATAAATGATTTTTTTAATAAATTGGAATAAGTTAATAGATTCTTTTCGGATAATATATTAAAATTGAATAAAATTGCACAATTATCGGAGTATATTTTTTAAAATGAAATGTAAATCGATTTATATTAGATTGAAATTTATTTATATAAATAAAAGATAGTACAAATGAATATAAAGAATGGTACTAAAAAAGGGTGAATTATCCTTCACAAAAAAGCCCAAGCCCACATTTATTTGCAAACTTCAAACCCATATTTCTTCCCTCATTTTTAGAAACCACTCAACTTCAATCAAACAAATCCAAACTAGATCCTAAGCTTATTTTGTAACAACCCGCATATTTATCGATTTTATATTTAAATATTTTATCGTTAGTCGGATTTTAGTCCGAAAAGCTACTTTTTGCATACGGTCGAATTAGGACTCGGGACCACTCCCATTGAGTTTAAAATACCGTTTGCAACCTTTTTGAGTATAAGCTTCGATATGTTTGGAGAAAGTTGATTTTTGCTACTTTTCACTTTGGGTTTGCTTTTTGGGCTCAGCCCTATGTTAACTTATGCTCAAATCTGAGCCACTCTCCCCCACTCACCCTCATTCTCTTCTCTTTTCAGTTTTTATAACATTAATGGTGGGAGAGATTGGAAATTAAAAACTCCAAAACCCTAGTTTCTCTTGCAAATCAAATTCCAAGCTCCAAACTCAAGAAGAACCCATTGGTAAGCTTCTCTGCTTCTTCTCCAACTTATTCTCTTACCAATTTCAGATATTCCTAAACCTAATTTTGGGAATGTTCTTGTTTTTGAGCATAGATTCAAGCTCATTTGGGTTGTGTTGAAGAGAGGTTGATTCTCCATTTGCTTTCAAGCTTCTTCTTGTTTGATTTTGAGAAAAGGTGAGATTTTTTTATCTCACATCTATGACTATAATTATCTTTGGTTGTTGGGTATGAATTCCTAACACTTCTTCATGTGCATTTGCTCTTGATTTGGATTGGTTTTGTGAATATTCCAATTTTTGAGTTTTTAAGTCAATTTGTGTGAAAATCCTTTTATGGATGTTTGATCATGCTTTTGGTGATGCATCGAGGAGCATATAGGGCCGGGTTGTCGATTGGCATAAACCCTTAGAGCCAATGTTCGTCCGGTTGCATTTTGGAAGAGTTTGCTCTTCATTTGAATAAGGCTGAAAAACAGCCCAGGCATGATTCAGTCGACTGAATACTCTGTTCAGTCGACTGAACCTGAAACCCGAAAGTTTCCAGGCATGATTCAGTCGACTGAATCCTCTGTTCAGTCGACTGAAACTGGAAACAGAAAGCTTCCTGAACCTGGAAAATTTCCAGGCACAGGGTCAGTCGACTGAAAACTCTGTTCAGTCGACTGAACCTGCTGTTTTAGTCCAATTTGCCTTTTTGGATTGAATTTCCAATTTAAATCGATTCGTGATGATCCTATTTATTGTCATCATTTATTATCCTCTTTGATGACTTATTTTCTTTGGGAATTTTAGGTATATCCACTTCGATGGATCCTTTATCGATTTCATTGGATTTTTATTCACATCTTCGAATGTGATCTTTGTGATTGATTGTTTCTACAATCCCCGTTGTGCTTTGTCACTTTAAAAATATAAAGGTTTCAATACTAGTAGTAAATATCAAAACTCTTCCATCAAAACGATTTCAACAACTATTTTATTTATAATTCTCGTTTTCTCAAACTGTTTTCCAATCTATTAGTATATACAAACCTTTACCTCATTCGTATGAGAAATCTAATTAAACGACTTAGTAAAACAAGTGGTATGGAACGCTTGCGTTCACTTTTTTGGTTAATTCTTGGACTTGTTCGATTGAAACTCTTGTGACAATTTTCTAGTGGAGATCTACAATTTGTTCGTAAATATTTAAGTTAAGCTAGTGGTTATGGGACATGAGGCTAAGCTCATATATTTACTAGTTTATTGTAATTGACACTTCTCGTTGATCATGACGATCATCTTTGTGATTTAGACTAGCAATGTGCGATGTCTCTTTGTCTATGTGGAGGACCGTACCTCATTAAATTGAGCTTCGTCTCATTTCTTTGTGGGATAGCGACCCATGTACTTTCTAATGTGTTTCGATTCATCGGATGTACCGTTTGTACTACATTGATGTTTTGGCTTTTGGGTTCACTGGATGTACCGTTTGTACTACATCAATGTCTTGGCCATCCTTTTTATTGTGATTTCTGGATTTCGTGTGTTGATTTCTGGAATTTGTGTTTCACCAACTTTTACGATTGGCATTGATATATATGTCATTTATTGTGGCTTGGTGAATGAAATTAGGAGTATGACATTCCTTTTTATCTTGAGCAGATCTTTGTGATATTGATTAATCTCTTATTGATTTTTCAATTACTTATTTATCACAGCTTGGCATTGTGATTATTATATGTTTATGTCATATCTCCTATTCTATATCATTTCATCTCATATTTATAGCTAGACTGATCCGTTTATTATTTTCTTCTTAACTAATACTCGGGTCAGACCGAGATGTTACAGGTGCTTCTGCTTAACTTCTCATCCAGGATCATTACTCTGACTTTTGGTTAACTACTTAGATTAGTAGTTTTTGTTATATACATTTGAGATATAGACTCCATAATGTATACGTATTCTTTTGTATAGCACGTGTTTCTATTCTTTTGTATTATCGTGGATCTTTTGACCACTACTCTGATATACACTTTTATGTGTAATATTCATATCTATTTCCGCCTTTGTGATATGAATTGTCTGTGACTGATTTATGTTATGTTTATTTCTATATTTGTTTCCGAAGACCTTTATAGCCACTGTGTAGTAGCTTTGAGTTTGTGTCGGTATGTCGGATTTCCTCTTGAGATGAAAAGTTATATTATTACTATCCGGTATATCGGTACTCGCACAAAGCAATTATACAGATGGTCGCTCCTCAACAGCCTTATTCTCCGTGCTAGTTGACAGCATTCACAGTAGTGTTCTTGGCTAGCGTGGGTATAGAGGTGGGGCGTCACAGCTTGGTGTCAGAGCCAAACTTCGGAACAATATGGAATAATTTAACAAGGATCATCGTCCTAAGTCCATCTTAGGAGTCGTGCTTTAGGATTTTATTCGGGTCTTCGTACCGTCCTATCCTATTTTCTTTTATGATTCCTTGTTTTATCTATCAAGATTGCTTGAAATTTATTTTGAGAATAACTTTTCTCCTTCTTTCTTTCTTAAAGAAGAGAAATTGTTAGACCAGGCCGTCCCAGCGCCGGTCAATCTAGTGCTACTCCCCTGGATGGAGTTTTTATGTCTGCCCAACAACTTTTGGATCTTGTAAAGAATCAAGAGTTTATCTATGCTTTGAGTAAGAACCCCGAAATGGTTCTACCTTTGAAACTTGAAGTTTGTTTCAATCAGCTTGTGGATGTTACTCTTCTTCATGGAGAGGTTGGTAAAGGAAGTGCTTGTGATATTGGGACTTCCAAGAAGAGGCATATTGTGTTCAAGAGCCTTAATCCCAATAAGAGAGTGAAGCAAACTACTTTTGTAGCAAAGACTCCAATACCTAATCGTGGAGGATGCTACAATTGTAATTCTAAGGAACACTATGCGAATATGTGTCCAAAACCCCATTCTTGTCGCTATTGCAAGAAACCGGTTCATCTTTTATCTGCATGTCCCAAACTTTTGAACAAGGACATGAGAACGCTAAATATTGTGCAAGCCCCTAGAAACTCTTCTCTTGATCAAGGTATTTCTCCTTCAATCCTTGGTTTTATTTGTCTCGTGAATATTGTTTTCAAGTTCTTGTTGATATGAGTCCATCTCACTATTTTATATCAAAAGAACTTGTTGATTCTTTTTCTTTAAATATTTTGGGCTTGTTGACTTCATTGAGAATTGCGAATCCGGACGGTAGATCCGCAACACTCAATTTGCTTTTGTTTAGATGTCGTGATTGTTTTATGTGACTTTTCTTTCCGAGCCGATATTTACTTTGGCTTCGGAATTGACTTTTTTTGTAAGGATTGGCTTAATCATTGTGAAGCCCATATCCTATTTTTTCGAGTGGATTATTCATCTTCGACATTTTCAATCTGTTAAGCAGATTTCTATTTTTCCTTTGTGATTTTGATTCCAATTTGATCGCATCATTTTATTCCTTAAAACCCGCATGATAAGGAAAGTATTATTTCTCTCAATCATATCGTTTGAAAAATTTTCTGGTATTTTTGAGCTTATCTTAGGATCATCACGTAAGCAATATCTTTTGTGTGGTGTTAAGGTCTTTTCAGTTTGACTTTACCACCGGTTTTCGTTTGCTACGAGTTGCGGAAGTTAGCACCACTTACCGCATTCCACACTCGTTATGATTCTTATGAATGACTTATTATGTCATTCAATTTGTCCAGCTTATTTCATCCATTTTATAAATCGAATATTCTATGAATATTTCGATGAGACCATTCTTGAGTTTATTGATTTTGGATGAAAATAGTAATTTAAAATTTTGCAAATCTTTTTCATAAGATTTATTTATAAGTAAAACAGGATTTTTGTTCTTGAAACGAACAAAGAATATTCTTAAAACTTTTTAAGAGATTTATTTATCCTATAAAAGATGATTTTGTGATTGTATTTCCCGTTGAGTGCTTTAAGAATTTTGGTCGATGCGCTTGATCAACGTTATCGATAGGAATTTCCTAAACGCTTTGATGTGACAATTAGACACGATATATTGACTTGTAAAATGTAAATTCTTCTAGAAATATTTTTACATCGAAATAATTTTGATTTTTGAAAGCTTTAGCTTTTCGGAAAAGAAAATCATTTGAAAGAATTTCCTTTCGATACTCTTATTCTTGTGATTCCTGAAGGGGAACCAAGACTTTGCTATTTGTACCGATACTAGTCATATTGGTTTGGATGCCGTTCTCTTGCAAAAGATAACGTGTTATCACTTGTGCTTCTAAATCATTATTGCTTATCGAGACTAGATATGCCACTTATGATCTAGTGCTCTCGGCTATTGTTTTTGCTTTTGGAATTTGGCATCATCATATTTGGATGAGAAATTTGTTCTCTACCTCGATCATAAATCTTTGGAATATTTATGTTCTCTTAAGGAACTGCATGTTGACTCGAGTTCCTAGCTTCCTATGATCTTGATATTCTTTTTATTCCCGAAGGGGAAATCGTGTTGCCAATGCGTTTAGTCGTAAGCAACAAGGGGTTGTTTCTTTGTTGATGACCGAATGAAATTATCTTTTTATCAAGTTCATCGGGCGTTTTGATGTACTTCGTTTTATTGAGTTTCATCTCATTTCTTTTATGATCTTGCGTCCGATGTTCTTTTATTTTGTTCGGTTCATTAGACGTACCATTTTTGTACTACGTTGGTGTTCCGAAATCATTCGGGCTTTGATACATTGGATGTACCGTTTGTACTACATCAGTGTCTTTGATTCATTGAATGTACCGTTTGTACTACATCAATGTCTTTTCTTTTTGGATTCATTGGATATACCGTTTGTACTACATCAATGCCTTTGCTGTTTGATACATTGGATGTACCGTTTGTACTACATCAGTGTCTTTGATTCATTGGATGTACCGTTTGTACTACACCAATGTCTTTGCTTCTGATTCATCGGATGTACCGTTTGTACTACATCGATGTCTTTGCTTTTGATTCATTGGATGTACCGTTTGTACTACATCAATGATATGCTTTTGATACATTGGATGTACCGTTTGTACTACATCAATGTCTTCGTTTTTGATTCATTGGATGTACCGCTTGTACTACATCAATTTCTTTGTTATTTGATGCATTGGATGTACCGTTTGTACTACATCAGTGTCTTTGATTCATTGGATGTACCGTTTGTACTACATCAATGTCTTTGCTGTTTGATACATTGGATGTACCGTTTGTACTACATCAGTGTCTTTGATTCATTGGATGTACCATTTGTACTACATCAATGTCTTTGCTTCTGATTCATCGGATGTACCGTTTGTACTACATCGATGTCTTTGCTTTTGATTCATCGGATGTACCGTTTGTACTACATCGATGTCTATGCTTTTGATACATTGGATGTACCGTTTGTACAACATCAATGATATGCTTTTGATACATTGGATGTACCGTTTGTACTACATCAATGTCTTCGTTTTTGATTCATTGGATGTACCATTTGTACTACATCAATGACTTTGCTGTTTGATTCATTGGATGTACCGTTTGTACTACATCAATTTCTTCGTTTTTGATTCATTGGATGTACCGTTTGTACTACATCAATGTCTTCGCTTTTTGATTCATTGGATGTACCGCTTGTACTACATCAATGTCTTTGTTATTTGATTCATTGGATGTACCGTTTGTACTACATCAATGTCTTTGCTTTTGATTCATTGGATGTACCGTTTGTACTACATCAATGTCTTCGCTTTATGGTTCATTGGATGTACCGTTTGCACCACATCAATGACTTGGCTTTTTGGTTCACTGGACGTACCGTCTTTGTACTACGTCGGTGTTCCAAATTATTCGAGTTTCTAGTTTCTCGGGCGTACCGTGATTGTACTACGCCGTTGCACCGGCTCAACTTTCCGCTATTCTTGATGTTTTCCACGTCTTTTAACTACGGAAATGTTTTTATGTTTCCGGTTTTTTTTTATTCTTGAGCCCGATGTTATTGGGGAATTGAAGTTTCACCAAATTTGATTTTTGAGCACCATTCCATTCGTATCATTGCTTCGGAAGTCAAACGACATCGAAATAAAGATGTTCCGCTTGTTAAAGTTCAATGGTCTTCAAATCCTAAGGATTGTTCTTGGGAATCTAAAGAGTACATCGAGCGAACACACCCGGACTTACTTTCTCGTGCTCTTTGAGGTGAACTTCTTATTTCAAGTTTCTTTTGTGTTAAATATGCTTTTATGGTTGTTACTTTATGTTCTCTTCTTTAATATTGCGAGGACGCAATTTCTTTAAGGAGGGAAGTCTGTAACAACCCGCATATTTATCGATTTTATATTTAAATATTTTATTTAAATATTTTATCGTTAGTCGGATTTTAGTCCGAAAAGCTACTTTTTGCATACGGTCGAATTAGGACTCGGGACCACTCCCATTGAGTTTAAAATGCCGTTTGCGACCTTTTTTAGTATAAGCTTCGATATGTTTGGAGAAAGTTGATTTTTGCTACTTTTCACTTTGGGTTTGGTTTTTGGGCTCAGCCCTATGTTAACTTATGCTCAAATCTGAGCCACTCTCCCCCACTCACCCTCATTCTCTTCTCTTTTCAGTTTTTATAACATTAATGGTGGGAGAGATTGGAAATTAAAAACTCCAAAACCCTAGTTTCTCTTGCAAATCAAATTCCAAGCTCCAAACTCAAGAAGAACCCATTGGTAAGCTTCTCTTCTTCTTCTCCATCTTATTCTCTTACCAATTTCAGAAATTCCTAAACCTAATTTTGGGAATGTTCTTGTTTTTTAGCATAGATTCAAGCTCATTTGGGTTGTGTTGAAGAGAGGTTGATTCTCCATTTGCTTTCAAGCTTCTTCTTGTTTGACTTTGAGAAAAGGTGAGATTTTTTTATCTCACATCTATAACTATAATTATCTTTGGTTGTTGGGTATGAATTCCTAACACTTCTTCATGTGCATTTGCTCTTGATTTGGATTGGTTTTGTGAATATTCCAATTTTTGAGTTTTTAAGTCAATTTGTGTGAAAATCCTTTTATGGATGTTTGATCATGCTTTTGGTGATGCATCGAGGAGCATATAGGGCCGGGTTGTCGATTGGCATAAACCCTTAGAGCCAATGTTCGTCCGGTTCCATTTTGGAAGAGTTTGCTCTTCATTTGAATAAGGCTGAAAAACAGCCCAGGCATGATTCAGTCGACTGAATACTCTGTTCAGTCGACTGAACCTGGAACCCGAAAGTTTCCAGGCATGATTCAGTCGACTGAATCCTCTGTTCAGTCGACTGAAACTGGAAACAGAGAGCTTCCTGAACCTGGAAAATTTCCAGGCACAGGGTCAGTCGACTGAAAACTCTGTTCAGTCGACTTAACCTGCTGTTTTAGTCCAATTTGCCTTTTTGGATTGAATTTCCAATTTAAATCGATTCGTGATGATCCTATTTATTGTCATCATTTATTATCCTCTTTGATGACTTATTTTCTTTGGGAATTTTAGGTATATCCACTTCGATGGATCCTTTATCGATTTCATTGGATTTTTATTCACATCTTCGAATGTGATCTTTGTGATTGATTGTTTCTACAATCCCCGTTGTGCTTTGTCACTTTAAAAATATAAAGGTTTCAATACTAGTAGTAAATATCAAAACTCTTCCATCAAAACGATTTCAACAACTATTTTATTTATAATTCTCGTTTTCTCAAACCGTTTTCCAATCTATTAGTATATACAAACCTTTACCTCATTCGTATGAGAAATCTAATTAAATGACTTAGTAAAACAAGTGGTATGAAACGCTTGCGTTCACTTTGTTGGTTAATTCTTGGACTTGTTCGATTGAAACTCTTGTGACAATTTTCTAGTGGAGATCTACAATTTGTTCGTAAATATTTAAGTTAAGCTAGTGGTTATGGGACATGAGGCTAAGCTCATATATTTACTAGCTTATTGTAATTGACACTTCTCGTTGATCATGACGATCATCTTTGTGATTTAGACTAGCAATGTGCGATGTCTCTTTGTTTATGTGGAGGACCGTACCTCATTAAATTGAGCTTCGTCTCATTTCTTCGTGGGATAGCGACCCATGTACTTTCTAATGTGTTTCGATTCATCGGATGTACCGTTTGTACTACATTGATGTTTTGGCTTTTGGGTTCACTGGATGTACCGTTTGTACTACATCAATGTCTTGGCCATCCTTTTTATTGTGATTTCTGGATTTCGTGTGTTGATTTCTGGAATTTGTGTTTCACCAACTTTTACGATTGGCATTGATATATATGTCATTTATTGTGGCTTGGTGAATGAAATTAGGAGTTTGACATTCCTTTTTATCTTGAGTAGATCTTTGTGATATTGATTAATCTCTTATTGATTTTTCAATTACTTATTTATCACAGCTTGGCATTGTGATTATTATATGTTTATGTCATATCTCCTATTTTATATCATTTCATCTGATATTTATAGCTAGACTGATCCGTTTATTATTTTCTTCTTAAATAATACTCGGGTCAGACCGAGATGTTACAGGTGCTTCTGCTTAACTTCTCATCCAGGATCATTACTCTGACTTTTGGTTAACTACTTAGATTAGTAGTTTTTGTTGTATACATTTGAGATATAGACTCCATAATGTATACTTATTCTTTTGTATAGCACGTGTTGCTATTCTTTTGTATTATCATGGATCTTTTGACCACTACTCTGATATACACTTTTATGTGTAATATTCATATCTATTTTCGCCTTTGTGATATGAATTGTCTGTGACTGATTTATGTTATGTTTATTTCTATATTTGTTTCCGAAGACCTTTATAGCCACTGTGTAGTAGCTTTGAGTTTGTGTCGGTATGTCGGTTTTCCTCTTGAGATGAAAAGTTATATTATTACTATCCGGTATATCGGTACTCGCACAAAGCAATTATACAGATGGTCGCTACTCAACAGCCTTATTCTCCGTGCTAGTTGACAGCATTCACATTAGTGTTCTTGGCTAGCGTGGGTATAGAGGTGGGGCGTCACATATTTGTTCTCTAAAAACAAAATCACGACATCATCGGAAAGAAGAAAAAATGATCACGATCGATCCTGATAAGTGGCTCGAAGGCAATGCAAGTAGGTGAGACAACAATTGCGATGGTGGCGGATAACGTTAAGGCATCGTGACAAAACATTCGAGCCTGGCATTGTCATTGCCATAAGGAGGAGGAGGATTCAAACGTGCATATGTGTTTAAGTGATGGTGGATGGCGATGAGGTGGCTAATGCATGGTTGGGGATGATGATGTAGCTCGTGTGATGGTAAGAAATGTAGCAAGAGTGGGTCTGTTGTCTATTAATGGAGACGACTGTGTGGAGGACTTTGTGTGAATTTTGAGAGGAGTTGGAAGGAAATCTACAACACAAATTGAAGAAATCTAAAATAGCTTTTAGATAAGGTGAGTTTTCAAATCAGAATTGTATCTATAATTATCTTAAATAATAATTAAATTGCATAGTTGAATTGTTTGTTGGTATATTGATTTGGAATTGGATGATGTTGTGATAGTGCTTGTTTATGTTGGTTGGAAGTGTCAATTTGCAATTGGAATTCTGTCAGAATGCAAATTGAACAATATATATGTATTTTTGAATGATGATGCCTGTACATTATAGATGATCGGAGTTCTACTAAACCTAACTTGGGTCCTACAATATATATTTATTGTGATGTTTAGTTCATATGAACATGGAATAATTTTACATCATAATTTATACTTGGATAGTTTTTTCATTTCTTGTTTATAAAGATGTTAAAAAACTTTGGAAAACTATTTAAATATTTTTAAATTTTTATTAAGAATATTTTATAAATATATTACTACATTTAATTTAACATGGGAATTTTAAAGATGATATAATATAAAGGAAGGATGTTTTATTTCTAATTAGTTTTAGATGAAGAGAAGGCTTTGAATTATATTCTTTGGTATGAAATGAATATAATTTATTTTGAAAGTTTATAAATTTATTTTAAATAGAATTTAATTATAGAAAAATTATTTAGGAAAGTCTATTAATTATACTTAATTCATTAATTGAATTTGAATTTTTTATAAGTATATAAATAAGGATTCGAAAGTAAATATAATGTCAAATCTTTATTTTCCTATAATATATATAGTGTGAAAGTTTGTATATGTGTGTGTGTGTGTGTTTTACTAGTTTTATTAATTTTAGAATAAAATAATTGATTGACGAAAATGTTTATTTAAAATTTAGTAATTTATTGAAAAGTAATCTATAATTGGCTTTAAATACTTATTCAAGAGTTTATATAATTCATGAATATAAGAAATATTCCCTACTTAATATTATAAGTAATTTTAAAAGTTATTTTATAATCAATAAGAATAATTAGGAATATAAGATGCTTATTCTATCCATTTGTTTAAATGATATTTTATTACACTTTTATGATTTCATATTTCTTCCAAATTGATTTTGTTGTTATGAATGATTGACCATTAGGTATTGATTTGATCAATTTTTTTGATGTGGTTTCATATAATGATGACATCCTTTTGTTGGATTTGTGATATTTCATTCTATGTTACGAGAAATCTGAATAAACAAAGTTATATTATCGTTTGGGATGGGAATTCGGTAATATTTCTCCAGTTATTCATTGGACTCGTTATATAGAATATTATAGGGATTGAGTGTAGTTTTTGAGCAATGAATAAACGTTTGAATATCACATAGCGGTATGGCACACTGTTGTGATATTTATTTGATTATTTATTATAAGTAGATGACACTCTGTTGATGGGAATAATATGATGAGATTATACTTTCATGAGGTGATGGTCATAGGTGTGAGTAGTTAGGTGCCCTTATATTTATTGACATTGTGTGCCACTATCATGATGTACTCATGTTATTGGAGTTGGAGAGAACCAAATGGCTAGAATCTACCATAGTGGCCTGATCTTGGGTCGTGCTCTAAATCTATGACACATTTTTATTCGATATTATATTTGATGCACATCATGAGATTTGGGTTAGGTTACCCATATGGTAGGTGCCATATAGCCCTTTTATGTCATATAGGCCAGTATTTTGTTACCTACAAAGGGGAAAGCATGATCGTTATCGAGGCTATATATTAATTAGTCATTGGTGGATATGTATCACGATGTCCATCTAGGTAATTAAAGAATGTAGGATTAGATCCAGTTAGGTGACCCTGGGATCCTAGAGCAGATATACGGCCATTAGTCTCCCTTTTGGTTCTAATGGAGTGGTAAATTGGCATATTCTATTCATATATCTCACTTAAGTATAAATATGGGTTAGGTGACCCAGGGTTGGGTTACCCACATGTTTATATAACTCTACTTGGGACTTTGTGTCTACCGTACATTTATTCACTGTAACGACCCGCACTCCATCCTTCGAAAATGGGCACCCGATACATCACCCGTATCCGAATGTTAGTGATTCGAATGTCGAAGTCTGTATCGTCGGAGCTTACAACACATTAAAGACAACAACACAGCGGAAAATAAATGAATATCAATGATACATCAATGGATACAACATCTGATACAATATGATACAACGGATGCCCAACAATATCAGAGCCAAAAATGCACAACAGTGGCAACAACAGCGGAAAGATAGCACCAACATAGGCTCCAAAAGAATCCAAAATCCATACTGTAACTCCATCTCCAATGCTTCAAAACCAACTAGCTCAACCCAAAAGCTCAAAGGCATCCAAATCCAAATGCTCAAACTCCAATCATGCTGCGATAAAGCAAATGCGATTCCGAACCAAAGACTTCAAGATCCATAACTGAACTTGCTTCTGATTCTACTAAAACCTGACTCTAGGCTGCCCGTGTGGAAAATTGCGAGCACCCAGAGTTTAGAAAGGGAACAATAAACTCTAGGTCAGTCAAGAGACTGGTGTGAGCAAATGAAAACAGTTTTATCTTAAACAAAAACAAAACAAAATAAAAAGAAATCCACAATGCTTTTTGGAAAATGAAACTATCATAATGCCTCCCTGCACACACACAATGCAATCGCACACTTGGAGGAGATTTCTCCTTATGATAGTCAAACATGCTTGATACGTAAAAACCCTTTCGATATTATTATTATTACATAGTGCAGAAAACATTTCAAAAATATAATATTAATCTTAGCCAGCATAGGTACCACTATATTATGCCTGCTATAGCTACCACCTGAGGTGGCAGGTTATACAACTGCAATCGTAAAGGGAGTGTATTGTTTTATTTGGATTTCCAACAAATGGTTAGGCTAAGGAACTTCCTCACCGAATGGGAACGCTTCTGGAGGGACGCCTTGAGAACCTAACCAGCTCTCTTCCAACACAAGGCTGGGTTACCTCTATAATTAGGTAACTACTGACACGAGTATGCCATCCCTCGGTCGTAACCAACCATTATCCGAGATATCTCTACACAAACAAATTCCAACAACCACATAAGTTAAATATTTGGGCTCCATACCATGATATCACTTTTTATCCAGAAGGAAATGCACATACCCTAAAGGGCGCAACCCTCATAACCTTGCCGCATTCTTCCTGTTTCGACCATTTTCGGGTTGTGAGGTTTGACGAAGTCTCGTCTACAAAGCTACGCTTCTCACAAAAGCCATGCCTCGATCAACAAATGATCAGCACTCAGTATGCCACACTACCAAATTGGGAGTATATCACTAATAACCATCAACTACATAACCTTTGAGCTCGTACATCTCAGAGAAGGGTGTTAAGCTAAGAGAATAAATTCTCTGCCACCAACAGAAATGTATTTGATAGAAATCGGCTTTACATCTCAAAGTTTAATGTGACGACCCGTCTTTCAATAGCCAAAAAGACGTATCATCAATAAGGAATAAAAGAGATAGCAATAGAAAAGATAGAAAGAAAAGAACAACAATCATTAGAATCTCACAACGGAAACAAAATAAAATATAATATTATACATATCCATTACATAGTTTTACATATCAGAGTGCACAAAATAATATGACTTCATTACATATACATTTATAAGAGTTTTCCAATCCATACAACCCAAAAACACAACATCAAAATATCACTACAGCCGATAGAGATTGATAAGTACGTCTGGAATCCAACTCCAGCTTCCAAAACATTTTCCAATCCCAACCTAATCACTTGGTTACTCATAAAAATTTGAAAGAGTTTATGAAAAACAAAATAAACTCCAAGTCAGACATGGGTCTCGTGTGAGTAAACAAGTTAAAATTGTTTAACTTTAAAATCATTTGAAACAAAAGGTGTCACGTATGACTTCCCAAAAATAAACATGGGTAAGTTTTTACCTTACGCTAACCAAACCATTTGATAGGAAATCCAATGATATTATAATAGGGTCTAGGGTTTTCAAGTAAATAGAAAATAGCCGAAATTGTTACATTCATTAAATTCCAACTACTAGCCACGAAAGTGGGTAATACAATAAAAACAATAGGGTCTCGTAGGGAAAAATGGTTTTCCATCAATGGCAGGGCTACTGGGTACCGCCCGTCACAGTACGGGGCCTAGATCACCGTACCGAGGACCACTCCCGATCCCCTGCAACACAAGGCCGGAACCATCCCTTACTGGACAGTCCCGAACAAGACAACCCCGCAGTTGTGGCCAACAACCGCCCAGACAGCCGAAATAATAAGGGACTTCTAGACAAGGGGAAATCTCGTCCTACTTGGGCATGACCCACTTAACCTTGCTGCACCTCCACTGTTTTAGCCATTCCCGGTTGATGAAGCTTAAAGCTACGATTACTTTTACAGGACACATTTCTTAGAATGCTCATTGTCCACCTGACGATGTGCTGAATGCATTCAATCCATACAAGTTCATTCCGGGTTCGAACGAAATCGAAGGCGTTATTTCGTTACACTTATTTTGGAATCACCCTCAGAGTTAACGACAATAACCCTTGCACTTTGAACTCCATCTCGATCTTCACTTTGAGATGTCATGACCCAACGTTTAACTTGGATCCATGTGGTTTTCGAAAAACCAAATTTGATTCCCGATCCCGGTCTCATCGAAATCCAAACGTGTCTTAAAGGCCAAGTTGTTTAAATATTTAAACAATTCAATTCAATTTAAACATTACATCCACACAGTATTATCCATAGATAATACCAATCATCCAACATAGATATTTACAAAATCACATCACAGAATATCTCAAACTATCATCGAACAGATGTCAACCAAATTCAGATATTCAATTCACAATAATCACCCATATGCAAGCATATCTCTAATTCATCTTATAATTAATTTAATTAATTCAAATTAAATTAATTACTTAGGAATTAATCACTTTACCTTGCTTAACCAATCATTAACTAATTAATCACAATCATTTAATTAATTAATGACTTCTTAATTATCCTCATTATCAATTAAGTAAATCTTTAATTGATTAATTAATTATCCTTTAATTATTAATTAATTACTCTAATTATTCATTATTAAACTTGATTAAAAATTAATCATTCCTTAATTGGTTATTAATTAACCCTTGTTTAACAATTAATCTTAATTAATTGTTTAATTAATTACAAATTATAAATTAATTCATCTTAACTACTTAATTAATTATAAATTAATTAATCTTAATCATTTAATTAATTAAGTCTTAACCACTAATTAATTAACTATTTAATTATAAATTAATTAATGTTTAATTACTTAATTATTACAAATTTATTTAACCTTAATTATTCGATTAATTAATTCTTAATCACTGATTAATTAATCACTAATCACTTAATTAATTAATCAATAATCACTTATTAATTTATCTTTAATTAATTAATTAATTATCTATTAATTATAATTTAATTTTATTCTTAATTACCAATTAATTAATCCATAATTAATTAATTAAACCTTAATAAATTAATTAATCTAAAATTATTAATTAATTTAACTTTAATTACTTTATTAATTAAAGTAAACTTTGACCATAAACTTAATTAATTTTCAAAACAAAACAATTTCATTAATTACTTAAAATTATTACATATTTAAAACATTTCCAATTTGTTTAAAACTTAATTACTTTTTAAAAGTTAAATTTAAATGAATATAAAATCATCTTAAAACTTAACCATTAAAATATAAAATACTTTAAATTAAAAAGTTTAACATTTCACAAAGTCGTTTAAATAAAATTTTAATGTTTTAAAACTTAAAACAAATTTGAAAACCTTTTAAAACATTACTAGTTTCGGGTTCGAACGACCCAAACTCGAACACTCGAGCCCATCTACTTCTTCGATTCCTATTTCTTAAGAAAAGTTACAACTTAAATTCAATCTTCAAAACAAAGAACAGGATGGAAGCAACACACTTGAACCAGGCACGAGTAGTATTACCCCGAGCCCTACACAAGCCAAAACCCATTCAACTCGATCGTCGCTTCGAGTCCCACATCACCAATCCTTTCTGACACATGTACTGACACGGTGCATGTGTACGTCGCGCCAACACCGCCGCCACCACCAGTGACACTGCGCGCAAGCCCCTCCTCGTCCACTGACACGTCTCCGACCGTTGATCAGACATTGCACGAGCTAAATAAAAAATGAAGTTGACCGCACCTTCCTGGAATAGCCCTTTCATCAGTAAATCCACCGAACCCATCAACCTCAACCATTGATCGCCATGAAACTCCGACCACATCACCCCAAGGCCTCCACGCAACTATCCCCAAAAACACTCGCAACTCGATCCACCACAAAATTTCCAGTCACTCCATTTCCAGATATGTCCAAAACACAGAATAAAACCCTAGTTTCCCAATTTCAAATTCCCTAATGATTGATTTCCTATTCTACAATTTTTCACAAATTCATCGATCACTAGACATGCTCCAATCCAAGCCACGACCCTCTGATTCCATACAGTCACCAGTTTTTGATCAAAAGATCATTTCTGGTCATCCCAGAAATGTGCCAAAATCCCAAACCTAAAATTCTTGGTTTCCTTATTAAAAATAAAGTTTTTCCATGTTGATTCAAGTCGCAAACTCGAAGCAAGAAATTTAAGTACTTGGTTTTATCATATTTTAAAGATTCTTACTGTTTTTTCTTTGCTCCAAAGAAATTTCATATTAAAAATTCTTAAACAGGATATAAGTTTTAGATTATGATCCTATAATCATTTTTGCTATGAATCATTAAATCCAGTAGTAAATGGATTGGCAGATGTGTATATTTATATTTATATATTCTTAATTCCTGGACTCTGTAAATTACAAACAGAGATCAATCTACATTCAATATACTGAATCAACACACACACACATATATATAGAAGCTTTAAACATAAAACATGCAAACAAATTTAAAATATATATACTTAGTCCAACAACACGCAAAAAATTTATCATCAAGCTTCTAATCATGCAACCAAATTTTAGTTAAAAACAAGTTAGTGTTTACTCACTGTTTATTTTTGAGCAGAGATAGGTTCCTGCTTGTTTCCCAGAATTTGATTTTTGATCTTGAGCTAAATTTGTTGATTTTGCTTTTCAAATCTGAGAAGGCTCTGTGATGATGCCTAATAGTGAAAATTTTCTGCAGATTTGATGATGCTTGTATTTATTGAATAAAGCTTCCTACTGTAACTTAGTTTATACAGAATTTTTTCTTCTTTTGTTTGCAGGTTTCGGAATTATGAAATGAGATTTGAATGCTTGATTAAATTTTGGTTGAAAGAGTAAAGATTGCTGAAATTTCAGATTTGTTAATGGTGATGTGATTTTTTTCTTGCTTTAGAAAATGAGAATGGGAAAAATTTAGAGGAAGAAGATGAAATACCCTTTTATAGAAATAATTTTGTTTTATAAAAATTAAAGAAAATAAATTAAAAATTATGACACTTGTCATTACACAATGTTATCCTCTTAACACATGTTATTAGAGTGCTTTAAAATTTAACAAATGTAATCCTCATGCAAAAAGAATTTTTAAATGTTTTTATTAATTAATTTTCTGAATTTAAAATGCATTTTTAATTTATATAAATCAATTCTTCTTTAAAGAAATAAATATAAAACAAATTTTGTATTCTAAATAAATTCATAAAAATACACTTTAAAAATCAAAGTATAATTTTAAAATATAAATAACCCTATTTTTAAATTTCAATTTAACAATTCAAATTCAAATTAAATTTCAAATTCAATTTAAAATCAAATTTGATATGTATAAATTTTAACAAATCCATTTCCACTTGTATTATTAATTCCATTTAAAATCTATATATATTTACAATCCATTTGTTATTATTGTTTAAAATAACAAATTTATTAATTTCAATTAATTTATTAAAAAGATTATCACATTCAAATTTGGTTTGAAATTCCGAAATATCACATTCCTTCCCCCTTAAAAGAATTTCGTCCTGAAATTCAAACAAAGGATAATCCAAAATTTCATTTTATTTCAACAATTCAAGCATACATATCATCCATACATAAGCAATCAACCAACAAAACATCCAAACAACAATACATCCAATACAAACATCACTAGCTATCCGGACACATATCCGGATAAGCCTTCCTAAAACTATCCAGAGTCTCCCAGGTACAATCTCTGGGATCCTCACTCCATTGGACTTTAACAAGCTTTACTATCTTGCTTCTGAGTTGCCTCTCATCTTGATCAACAATTTAAAGGGGATGTATGACAACTGATAAGTCCGGCTCAACCTCTAAGTCTTCCTACACGGCTGGTTCCACAATAAGAGATGGATCGTGCACGTATTTCCGTAGATGAGATACGTGAAAAACATTGTGAATTCCAGCCATCTGGACTGGCAATTCAATCTTGTATGCTACGGCACCAATCCTCTCGAGCACTCGAAACGGACCAATATATCTCGGGGCGAGTTTCCCTATCTTTCCAAATCTTACTGCTCCTTTAATAGGGGAAATTTTGACAAGGAATAAATCACCAATCTCGAACTCCACTTGTCTTCATATTTTATTTGCATATTTCTTATGACGATCCTGAGCAGCTCTCATCCTTTTCTTGATAAGCTCAACTTTAGCAGATGCTTCACGGATCAGATCTGGTCCAAGCACAAGACGGTCTTTTGACTCTATCCCACAGGCTGGGGATCTACACGGTCTTCCATACAGTGCTTCATAAGGAGCCATCTTGATACTTGCTTGGTAACTGTTATTATAAGAGAATTCCACTAGATGTAGATGGTCTTCCCACGACCCACCAAAATCTAATACACAGGCACTCAGCATATCCTCTAGAATTCGATTAAGCCTCTCCGTCTGCCCATCTGTTTGGGGATGATATGCTGGACTCAATCTCAAACTTGTTCCCATAGCCGATTGCAAAGCCTCCCAGAACTTGCTGGTGAAGATAGGATCTCGATCACTTACAATACTGACCGGAACACCATGCAATCTGACTATCTCTCTCAAGAAAATTTTTGCCAGAGAAGCTGTAGTACGGGTTGCCTTAACTGGTATAAAATGGGCGCTTTTGGTTAGACGATCAACAATCACCCATATTCCTTCATTTCCCTTCTTGGTTCTAGGCAAACCGTCGATGAAGTCCATCGAAATCATCTCCCACTTCCACATCGGGATCTCCAAAGGTTGTAACAAACCGGCTGGCTTCTGCTGATCTCCTTTAACTTGCTGGCAGATAGCACAACTATAAACGTAAGTAGTTACATCTTCCTTTATGCCCTTCCACCAAAAGACTCTCTTCATATCCTTATACATCTTCGAGATTCCTGGATGGATATTTAATCTGGAGCGATGACTCTCTGACAACACCTCCTGTCGTAGATCCCTATCATTCGGAACACAAATCCTTCCATTAATCCTCAATGTTCATTGGCCATCAATCTCAAAACCAGGACACTGACCCTTCCTAACTCTTCTGATAATTCTTTTCAACATTTTATCAGATTCTTGCTTGCTCGAAATCCTTTCCAGAAGAGATGGAACCACTTCCAAAAGAGACAAAACTGCATTTCTGCTAAGAGCGTCTGCCACAACGTTCGCCTTCCCCGGGGTATACAGAATATACAAATCATACGATGCCAAGAACTCGACCCATCGATGCTGTCTTAGATTAAGATCTTTTTTAGAGAAAAGATATTTCAACGGTTTGTGATCCGTGAATAACTCAAACTTTTCTCCTAAAAGATAGTGCCTCCAGATCTTTAAAGCAAAAACAATGGCCAACAGCTCTAGATCGTGCGTAGCGTAGTTCCTTTCATGTGGCTTCAGTTGCCAACTCGCATACGCAATTACCCTACCATTTTGCATAAGCACAGCTCCTAATCCAACAATACAGGCATTAGTATAAACTTCAAACTTGCTCTTCCCATCTGGAATAGCCAATACAGAAGCACTTGTCAACCTTGCCTTTAGATTCTGAAAAGCCTCTTCACATTCCGGTGTCCACTTGAATTTAGCTCCCTTCCTTGTCAGCTTTGTTAGGTGTGAAGAGATCTTGGAATAATCACTAATAAACATCCTGTAGTAACCAGCCAATCCCAGAAAACTGCAAACTTCTGTTGGTGTCCAAGGCCGCTTCCACTCAAGAATAGTCTCAACTTTCGCTGGATATACAGAGATTCCCTCACCAGAAACAATGTGGCCCAAAAATTTTACTTCTGATTTCCAAAAATGACACTTAGAGAACTTCGCCTTCAGAACGTGTCTTCTCAGGGTTTCTAATACTATTCTCAAGTGCTGCTTGTGCTCTTCTTCCGACTTAGAGTAGACCAAGATATCATCAATGAACACCAAAACGAACTTATTCAAAACATCTCTAAAGACTCAGTTCATTAGATCTACAAAGTAGGCAGGAGCATTGGTTAACCCGAAATGCATAACCAACCACTCATAAAAACAATTAGGTCCCTGCAGTTAAGGGAATACTGTCCTTAGCTACCCTTAACTGATGGAAACCTGATGCTAAATCCAACTGAAAAAAGACTGAAGCTCCATGAAGCTGGTCGAAGAGAGCATCAATACGAGGAAGAGGATACTTATTTCAAATGGTCACTTTGTTCAACTCACGATATTCTACACAGAACCTTAGCGACCCATCCGATTTGGTGACAAATACTGCAGCCGAACCCCAACAAGAAAAACTGGGTCTAATCAAACCCTTCTCCAACAGATCTTGAGTTTGCTTCACTAGTTCCTCCCTCTCCCTAGGAGCCATCCTCCTACTAGGTTGAATTACGGGTACTGCTCCAGGAACCAAATCTATATGAAACTCTATTTCTCGATGCGGAGGCAAACACTTAACTTCTTCGAATACGTCTGAGAAATCCTGGATTACTTCAATATCTTCAACCCCCTCTTGAGAAGTCTCAACTCCATGTAAAAGACTACTCAAGTGTATTCCAAAGTTATCACATATTACTCTGGAAATCCTTCCCAGATCAGTTTACAACAAAGCTGTTCTCTCATCACAATTTAAAACAGCCTTATATTTGTCAAGCCAATCCATTCCCAATACAAGGTCAAAACCCTTAGAATCCAACACATAAGGGTCACAAGAAAAACTATGGGATAGATAGGAGATTCTCAAATCCTTACAGATCCTATCTAATTTGGTTACCCCTCCTATAGGATTAGATACACAGATAGGATTGTCTACGGTACTAGGGGTAAGAAAGAAATTCTCTACAGATTCTAGAGAAATAAAACTCAAAGAAGCACCAGAATCAAACAAAACTTTAATATATTTGCCATCAAAAAGTAAGGTACCTTCCAAAACTCCTTTGCCCATAGACGAGTTTGATGGTGCACCTTCCAAAGCAAATACTTTATTCTACTAGACTTTATGAAGGAGAGGTGTAACGACCCGGAAAATTTTAACAATTTTAATTGATTTTATAACGTATTTAATTGAATAGTTGTGAAATTTTATAATAATTGGATTTTGAGAAATTTAAATAGTAATATTTTGAAATAAAAATTTTATCTTTGGATTTCGTACAATGTAACATAACAAATGGTAAATTTCCAATTTATTTGATGAAACTTTATTTATTATGAATTCTAATCAGTTAATAATTGGTGATAATAAAATAATTTCCAAACTCGAATATTTTTCTATAGAAAATTTCTAAATCCTCTTCAGAGTAAGGCGCCATCTTTCGTTTTTCTAAATTCGGACGTCTACTGCTCTGTTTACCTTATTTCTGACCAATTAGCAGCATTTTTGGTTCCGATCATTGACTTTTGATCGGATGATCGTACCACTGGTATCTGTATACCGTTTTGATCGTCTCATCGTGCTGATCTCCATAGTATATTTATTTCTGTGTTTTGAAGTCCGGTACACAGCGGAATCCACAAAACCGGTAACCGTATCAGTATCGGATCCGTGAACATTTGATTTCCTTTGCGTTTCAAAATTTTTAAACGCGCATAAATCAATTGTTTTAATATTGTCCACGCAAATATTAATGGCCATAAATTTCAGCTGAATCTAAGCTCGTGACAGTTGCCATCCCATATTGAAAATCAAAATAAATGAATGTGTATACGTTTTATTCATTCTGAACGGTCCATATTTTATTAGTTTTACCTCTCTATGTCTTCATTGCTTTAAATATTTCAACTGAATCAACGCAAAATTTGCTGCCTTTTTCCGTTGATTTTCATGTATTCTTGCGTTTTCTCGGCCTGATATATTTGGTAGAGTTTTTAATTAGATGGGCATTCCACAGTTTTCCTAATTTTCGTTCTACCTGCTTCTTCCTTATATAAACATGCTGTCACGTTCAGATTCAATTCTTTTCATTTGCCTACTGCTTCTTCTCCTTCGGTTCTTCTCCATACCCAGATCTACTTTCGTATCCTCTTCCTACTTTTGAAAGGTAATAACTTATCTTATTTTATATAGCTTATAGGATGCCTGCTGTTGGTTTTCGATATTTTGTTTTTGGAAAAATCGCGTATAATATTTACTGTTGCTTCTCATCAACTTGCTTTCCCTTAGCCGCCGTAGGCAGCACCATCAACCGGATCTCACCACCCCTGTGTCCCCTCCACCGAGAACCCGCTACCTTTGCCGAACACTGGACACTATCAGCCGCTACCCACGACCGCCTTCGACCGTAGCCACTCCTCCCGTCCTTTGTCACGCAAGCCCATTGACCTGAGCCACGCACCTCTGTCTCACGCTCCCTGCTCCACGTTCGCCCTATCACTCTCTCCTTACAGAAATATTTTTTTTTATATGAAAGTTGCGTGCAGATTCTTTACTTTCTGAAACATTGTTCGCCCTCTCCCCTACACGCGTTTCCAGATCAACCAAGGCCGGCCACCCTCCGGCTCCGCCTCACCGAGCCCGCGCCACCAACCGAGCCTCAGCCGACTCTTCCCTGCCACCGCCCTTCAACGCAGCCAGCCATCTTCCTGTGCACGCAGACCCATGCTTCCTCCACCACCGGCCTTGCACGTCTACTTCCCACCGTACCGTGTGCAACTTAGGCCAGCCGAACCTCCCCTTCTTTCCCCTTTGGTTTTTATAAAAGGTATATAAGCGTTTGTATATTTAGATATTAATACGTATATACTATATTTTAAAGAAAATTCTATATACGAGCTATATTGGTTTCTTTGTTACATATATGTCTCGAAACCTATTCTATAGGAAAGGTTACTGATTTTCTTTATGTTATTTTGATATGAGGTTACGGTAGTCTTAATATATGGTCTCTAAAACAAAAGTTTTCGGTTTGTATATATGTATATATATGTATTATGTTCTGTCACTATAGAATTGTTTAAGTTAGTATATTTTAAGTTAGGTTCTAGCAACAGTTTATACAATAATTTATAATAATATATATGTTTATAATAGTATATATGTCTTATAATAGAAAGTTACAAAATATGTTTTACAGTTATAAAGGGTTTCAGATGTAAGCTTATGTAAAGTTTTTTATAAAAAAATTAATTTATGTATATAAGTCAATTTATATAAAATTTGGGTTTGATAAGTTAGGGGAAGATATATATAGCACCGTGTATATTTTTAAGGGTAACATGTGTATTGCTTATAAGTTTACATGAATTTTTTCATTGTTATAGTTTACACGTCAGAGTGTATATTGATTTGCATATCTGCATTTAAGTTTACGTGTCCGTATACATATGGTTTTGCATGTAAATTTGTTTATAGTTGGTTCACATATATTTGGTTAAGTGAAGTCCGCATACCTATTTAGTGTTGATTTTGCGCATAAACTTTGAGTTTAAAATTTTAAAATGGTTGTAAAGTTATATATATTAAGTGTGTGTGTGTGTGTGTGTGTATATATATATATATATATATATATATATATATAGTCGTACGCCTGAATGTTATATAAAACAACGAATATAATGTTGGTAGGGTAGATATATGAAGAGTTTGAAAGGTTGCTTTACAGCTGTTCATGTGCAAGAGGTAAGTTATAGTATTGTTTAAATAAATTGTTTATGTTGAAGTGTTTGATATATGTATTATATGACTTGTACTGATATTGGGTTCACATTATTTACAACAGGTCTGCCTATATGTATATTTGTGTATGTTGAGTCTGCATACATTTTGAGTAACATAAGTGTAGTTATTTGCATATAAAAATAGCTTACACCTATTTTGTATATATATACACTATTTTTTATTTAAGATTGATGTCATCAATATTAATTTTATAATAAATATTGTTTTACATATAACATATAATTTATTTTCTTATATGTTTGACTTGTGTATTTAAGTTTTAGTTTAAACAATAGATTTTGAAATATATATGTAACATATATGTTTAATATAGGTTTGAAGTTTGAATTTGATTTTTTAGATATATGTCCACTTATAACCATTTATACTTCGATCCGATTCTGATTTGATTTCGTCTATTTCTATCAGCTTTGATCGTTGAACTCGTGTCTATCGTGCTTTGCTTCGAAATTCGTGTTCAGGATTCGTAACCCATTTCATCATTAAGTAACTCTAGCCTCGAAAGGTGAGCAATCACTCACGATTTATGTTCTTTTATTTAGTAATTTGATTTCAATTGAAACGACAATTGAAATATGCTGCTGTTAGATTTTACATTGCTATATATGTTGTTACCTGAAATTGTTCACCTACGGGATATGACTCCATATCCTGTTGTTTATAGTGTATATTTCTACCCTGTAGATAGTTCCATGGACCCTTAGAGGATGGTTATTCCAAACATCCTTTAAGTTATTTGTATTTCAGTTGATATTTCACTTGAGTTGGATTTATTGATATAAGAATGTTAATCCTGACTCGAGTGTTTTTGTGTTTTGCTTTACGCTCGAGTCAGACTGAGTGATACAGCATTTGAGACTCACCTTCGAAGTTGGAGCCTTGCTTGAAGATCCAGCTATATATCATTTCAGCCATCTTGTTGATTGGTTCAGAGAAGTCATCTGGGCGTATTGGAGACTTCACTGCATCTAAGATATTCAGTTGTATTTTATTTCTAACTCCAATGTATATAGTAGCTTCGTGAACTACTATTCTTTATCTATTCCGCTACATTATATTACTCTGTGTCTATGATCTGTGATGATTTATTTACTATATATATGTTAAGTTTTGCCAAAATTTTAATTAACAATTCGGTATTTTGAATTATTCAAGTCGGACATGTATGGTTTTATTGTCGATTTGAATGGTCCAAAATAGCGGGTCACTACAGTTGGTATCAGAGCTTTGGCTCTAGGCAAAACTTAGCATATATGGTAAATTTATTTACAGAATCACTTTCGCTCGAATTGAATCTCTTCCTTTTGGCTCGATTTCCTTTGAATTTTGGAATGTCCCTCGGTTCCGAAATTCACTCTGTCTCTCCCTATTTATATTCTTTGATTCTGGAATATCCAATAACTCCACTGAATGATCTGTAAAGGGGTGGAAACTCCTTTACAATTAGCATTGATTCACCGAAGATTTCTGTATCCTCGGTTTACGATGCTGCTATATCTAGTTATGTCGAATTTTATATCGGGGGATCGAATGTCGATTTGTTTTGGAACTCCGCATCGATTATGATGCTGAAGTCACGGATGGCCCGATTAAGGTCGTCCGCGATTTATAGAAGTATATCCATCGTCTATTTTGAATTGTATTTCCTCATCTTCGTTCGAGCTTTTCTACTTGTTTTGAGACTTCCTTGGGACAAGTTTCCCCTTAAAATTTTGAACCTCTATCTTGTTTGATTTTGGACTCCTTGAATGATAGGAAACTATTTTGTAGATGGCAAAATCGAAAGAGCAAAAAGCAGCTCGTCGAACTCGAAGAGCACTAGCCCGTAAGGAACAAGAGGAAGCAATGGAGAAGTGGGAAAGGCTGTGGAGGGAAAGGGCAGGACCTGGTCCTTATGACCATGTCATCTGTTATCGGTGTCAGGAGAAGGGACATTATGCAGCTATGTGCGGGAAGAGAGATGAAGGTAAGAAGAAAGAGGGCAAGCGTTATCGATCCAAGATCTTCTGTTTTAAATGCCGTAGTATGGGGAACTTTCCCAGTCGCTGCCAAGAGGTGAAGAAAGTAAAATCTGCACCCACTGCATCAGTCAACCAATCAACCATTTGCTATCACTGCAGGCTGCCTGGGCATATAGCCAGGAGTTGTCCTGTGAGGAAGTATGGAAGGAAGGCTGCGTTTTCGCAGTTCGTTAGGGAGGATGGGCGTGTCGTGCATTTATGCAAGAAATGCAGAAGTTGGGGCCATATTGAGGGGGAGTGTTCTGGACCCGTTGAAGTCCCACCCGGTAGAATTAATACCGATGCTTTATTTATGTAGGGTGGTATTCTGTGGATCTGTTTGTTTTCAGCAGCTGTTATGTTATTTTCGGTAAACTCTATTGTATCTTTTGCTTAACTAAAATTCTCAAATAAGATATTCATGTTCCTGTTTCCGTTGATATGAAATTTAAGTCTCTGTTGTTTTGAAATCTATTCTTAAAAGTATCCTCTGAAAATCGGGTATGTTTGCATTTTGAAATTGTTTTATATATCGAAATTATTATTTTGACAACTATGATTTTATTCTATATATAAAAGTGAAAATGTTTTCGATGAGGATTATATACCTATATATAAAACAAATGAGAAATGTTATTCTATATAAAAGGGTTTTGAAAGGATTTGAAATTTTGAAAAAAAATATAAGAAATTGATTTATATAAAAATGATTTATAACGGAAGTGTTAAATTTGAAATTCGAGAATTGAATTCTGGTGTTTTGAAATTGGTTTTAAGATTTTTGAAATTATATAAAAATACGATTTGAAAGTATTTTCTGAATAAGAAGTGTTTCAAATGACTCAAACGAGTTCCAATGATTTTAATGAAATTTCAAAGAAGTTTTAAGAAAATAGAAGTCCAGAACTCACTTTGTCGCTGGAAAATAATTTCGGTGATGAGTGCATGCATCATCAATATTGATTTTCGAGTTTCAGAGTGGGGGAGAGGCCACTCTAGTAGCTTTGCTATGCGAGTGATATTGTGAAACAAATTTTGATTTCAAATTCCGAAGAATAATTCGATATTTGAAAGATATATGTATATATATTTAAAATGATTTAAAGGAAACAGGTATTCAGCCCTTGAGTTTTGGATTTGATTTGGTATAAATCCTATCTATTTATTGTTGATTTTCAAATCTTGAATTGAAAATTTGATTTCCCTAACTATTTTGAATGTTCGAACACTTTCAAATCGAGATTAAATTTTCAAAGCTAAGAAATTTCGAAGAATATAAAATGTTTGATAAAGAATATAAATTTAGTTTTGAAATGTTTTGAAAAAAGTAGGTGAATAATGGTTTTCAGAAAGGTAAATTGGATATTTCACATAGAAATAGATAGTTTAAAAGGTTAAAGAAAAGGGGGTAATTATAATTTCGAAACCATTTTGAGTATAATTGATTTTGGAAAAATATTTGGTTTTGAAATTAAATTGGAATTAAAAACCAGCACTTATATGGTGATTTTTGGAAATGAATTTGTTTGACTTGAATTATTTTAATTTGGAAAATGGGATAATTTTCTAAACCTATTATTTTGGGAACTTTCAAATTTAGATATTTAATTTGGAAGAAAATTTGGTGAAATCATATATGATTTTGAAACTGAATTGATATTGAAATGATTTGAAATTTGAGAACCTTATATTATTAAGCACTTGATATGGGAGTGGTCGAACTTATATAAAATGGATTGTATAAGTATGAAGTTGATTTGAAACCTATTAATTTGAAAGGTACTCCATTTGGAAAGAGATTTTATATAATCGAAGTCTATATAAGTATGATTTGGATTACTATTGATTTTGGAAAGTATTCGATTTGGGAAAAATGGAATCCTATATATATGGACTTTATATAAGTACGATATTTGAAAGTGATTTGAAAAGGTACTATATGATATATATTTTCGAAGTAAAGATATGGAAAGTGCCTTCTGCTTGATATCCGCTTTGTGGCAACATCGTGGATTCATTCTATCGATATTATTCTCTCTGATTTTTGGTTTTCCGGATGTAATACTCGAGTGTTCCCACCGTGGCGTAACCCATGGTTTCTTTTTTTTCTCTCACGAATGCATAACGCAATTGCCTGGCTGAGTCTTGCCTAGGGGTACGGATTGTTTCCTGGGGGATCCAGGCGTAACCATTGTGTATCCTGCAATCTGTGTAGGTCGTGAATAGTAGCGCAAGTGCCTGGCTGAGTCTTGCCTAGGGGTACAGATTGTTTCCTGGGGGATCCAGGCGTAACCATTGTGTATCCTGCACTCTACTAGTCATCATGGCGTAACTCGCAGGGCTGAGAAAGCGTACGGATATGGATTGTTTCCTGGGGGATCCAGGCGTAACCATTGTGTATCTGCGAACCATGATCGGACAAAGGTTTTGGTTTGGTTGTTTGTTTGGATTGTACTTTCCATATCTGTTTTTAAAAGTGTTTTTCAAGTATTTTCACTGGGTGTTAAAACGGGTCTACTAAGTACTTGAAGAATTCTAGCTTTGCACCTGATCAACGCATGGCCAGAGTCTGCAAGAACGAGGATGAACTTGTTGAAACATCGAGTTATAAAAGTATTTTCGAAAGGAAAATTTATTTCGATATAATAGTATTTTATTATGGAAGTATTATTATAAAGGTATTTATTATAGAAGTATTTTTCCCAACAAAGAAATTTTGAATTAATATTTGAAATATAAATTCTTATGGTTCTAGATTAATTATTCGTGCTCGATTCTATTCTTTGAATCTACCTTATCTTCTTAGCTTTATTTGTTCACCTATATTCCGTTCCAGAATCTACCTTCCTTTCCTTTTTGAATATAATCTTTTATAGATTGCTTATCAGTATACTACATTGGTTAATAGAAATTTTAGTGGTATAAATATTTTTGAAGTTATTAATTAAATAAAACATATTTAAAGCAAATGATTATTAATATATTGATAATATATTGATAATATTTGGAAGTATCTTGAGATAAATTAAAAATTTCATGCATTTTGGATTCAATATTTTTAAATAGCTTCTTTGTAAATATAAACAATAGTGTAAATAATAGTTTTCAAAGGAGTTTTGAAAAGTTTTAAAGTATCAAAGATAATCGAATTTCAAATGAAGTTTTCATATTTCAAGAAAAAATTTATTTAGTTTCAAAGTATTGGTTTAATCTTGACTTCCAATCTACTTTTGTTTCTGGTTGTACAATCCTCCTACCTCCTTCCTTTTCGGGGAAGAAAAGTGTTGAGTGGGGGAGAGTGTAACGACCCCGAAAATTTTAACAATTTTAATTGATTTTATAACGTATTTAATTGAATAGTTATGAAATTTTATAATAATTGGATTTTGAGAAATTTAAATAGTAATATTTTGAAATAAAAATTTTATCTTTGGATTTCGTACAATGTAACATAACAAATGGTAAATTTCCAATTTATTTGATGAAAGTTTATTTATTATGAATTCTAATCAGTTAATAATTGGTGATAATAAAATAATTTCCAAACTCAAATATTTTTCTATAGAAAATTTCTAAATCCTCTTCAGAGTAAGGCGTCATCTTTCGTTTTTCTAAATTCGGACGTCTACTGCTCCGTTTACCTTATTTCTGACCAATTAGCAGCATTTTTGGTTCCGATCATCGACTTTTGATCGGATGATCGTACCACTGGTATCTGTATACCGTTTTGATCATCTCATCGTGCTGATCTCCATAGTATATTTATTTCTGTGTTTTGAAGTCCGGTACACAGCGGAATCCACAAAACCGGTAACCGTATCGGTATCGGATCCGTGAACATTTGATTTCCTTTGCGTTTCAAAATTTTTAAACGCGCATAAATCAATTGTTTTAATATTGTCCACGCAAATATTAATGGCCATAAATTTCAGCTGAATCTAAGCTCGTAACAGTTGCCATCCCATATTGAAAATCAAAACAAATGAATGTGTATACGTTTTATTCTTTCTGAACGGTCCATATTTTATTAGTTTTACCTCTCTCTGTCTTCATTGCTTTAAATATTTCAACTGAATCAACGCAAAATTTGCTGTCTTTTTCCATTGATTTTCATGTATTCTTGCGTTTTCTCGGCCCGATATATTTGGTAGAATTTTTATTAGATGGGAATTCCACAGTTTTCCCAATTTTCGTTCTACGTGCTTCTTCCTTATATAAACATGCTGTCACGTTCAGATTCAATTCTTTTCATTTGCCTACTGCTTCTTCTCCTTCGGTTCTTCTCCATACCCAGATCTACTTTCGTATCCTCTTCCTACTTTTGAAAGGTAATAACTTATCTTATTTTATATTGCTTATAGGATGCCTGCTATTGGTTTTCGATATTTTGTTTTTAGAAAAATTGCGTATAATATTTACTGTTGCTTCTCATCTACTTGCTTTCCCTTAGCCGCCGTAGGCAGCACCATCAACCAGATCTCACCACCCCTGTGTCCCTTCTGCCGAGAACCCGCTACCTTTGCCGAACACCGACCCTATCAGCCGCTACCCATGATCGCCTTCGACCGTAGCCACTCCTTCCGTCCTTTATCACGCAAGCCCATTGACCTGAGCCACGCACCTCTGTCTCGCGCTCCCTGCTCCACCTTCGCCCTATCACTCTCTCCTTATAGAAATAATTTTTTTTTATATGAAAGTTGCGTGCAGATTCTTTACTTTCTGAAACCTTGTTCGCCCTCTCCCCTACACGCGTTTCCAGATCAACCAAGGCCGGCCACCCTCCGGCTCCGCCTCACCGAGCCCGCGCCACCAACAGAGCCTCAGCCGACTCTTCCCTGCCACCGCCCTTCAACGCAGTCAGCCATCTTCCTGTGCACGCAGACCCATGCTTCCTCCACCACCGGCCTTGCACGTCTACTTATCACCGTACCGTATGCAACTTAGGCCAGCCGAACCTCCCCTTCTTTCCCCTTTGGTTTTTATAAAAGGTATATAAGTGTTTGTATATTTAGATATTAATATGTATATACTATATTTTAAAGAAAATTCTATATACGAGCTATATTGGTTTCTGTGTTACATATATGTCTCGAAACCTATTCTATAGGAAAGGTTACTGATTTTCTTTATGTTATTTTGATATGAGGTTACGGTAGTCTTAATATATGGTTTCTAAAACAAATTTTTTCGGTTGGTATATATGTATATATACGTATTATGTTCTGTCACTATGGAATTGTTTAAGTTAGTATATTTTAAGTTAGGTTCTAGCTACAGTTTATACAATAATTTATAATAATATATATGTTTATAATGGTATATATGTTTTATAATAGAAAGTTACAAAATATGTTTTACAGTTATAAAGGGTATAAAGTTTCAGATGTAAGCTTATGTAAAAAAATTTATAAAAAAATTAATTTATGTATATAAGTCAATTTATATAAAATTTGGGTTTGATAAGTTAGGGGAAGATATATATAGCACCGTGTATATTTTTAAGGGTAACATGTGTATTGGTTATAAGTTTACATGAATTTTTTCATTGTTATAGTTTACACGTCAGAGTGTATATTGATTTTCATATCTGCATTTAAGTTTACGTGTCCGTATACAAATTTTTTTTTGAAACTGGGTAAACCGCCTCATTAAAAACCTTACTAGTTATCATCGTGATAACTAGTATGGAAAAAAGAGTGCGGTGCTTTATTGATTTATCACTTAATATAATAATTTACAAATAATCTAGAGTGTTCAAACAAAACAAAATAAGCCTTCCCAACAGAACATACAAAAGCGACCGATAATATAACAATACAGAGCATATCCTCTCTACCCAATAAAGCAGTAAACTACTTTAACCGTTATCCACTAAGTCAATGCCTCACCTCTCTAAAATTTCCTCATTTTCTTTAGTTCTCTTAGTCTTCTTCTTGCTTTTCGACATCAGGTATTTGACATCAATCTCCACATAGTTCCATTGTTGAATTTTGTCAGCCTCTCTGCCTTCATGGATTCTAGCATTTCTCTTTCTCCAAATATGGAAGATAATCGTAACAAAACTGCAAAAGGCGAGGTCTTTGATTTGGTTTTCAGTCTTGAACAAGTTGTACATATCAATCGCTTCCTCTTCAATCAACATCGAGCTATTCCGATTCATACCTAACTTCAATTTACTTCGAGTCCAGAGATACGCCGAGTACGTGCATTGGAAAAACAGATGATTTCTATTTTCTGGTTCGCATTTGCATAGTACACATGTAGGATCTATAGAGAAACCCCATTCCATCTGTTTGTCTTTAGTTGGCATTCTGTTTAAAATAACTTTATATGCACACAAACTCATTTTAGGACTGTTACAATGGTTCCATATAATTTTAGTCCAATTAATAGGCTGTGAATGGATTCTTGAACTATCCCATGCAGAGTAAAAATTAAAACCATATGGTTTATTGTTCCAACTCCAGTAGTCAGAGTCATGTGTTGTAGACATTTTTACTTCACTGATCTGGTTTACTTGACTAGTAAAATGAAGTATCTGTGGCCTTAAGGAATTATTTTGTACTATACTACTAACCTTCAGATTGTCCCCACCATATAATCCAAGAGCATCCCATCCAAGAATATTGACTAATAATTCATTGTTAATCCATGGGTCGTGCCATAACAGTGTGTCTTGACCGTCTACTATGCTCCTTTGAATATGTTGAAGTCCTTTTTGCCTATGCTTAAGGATAGTTTTCCAGGTGCATGAACTATTATTATCGATTTCCATAGTCCAGAAGTGTTTTTCTTTGCAGTATCTATTTCTCATCTATTTAGACCACAGATTGTTGTTGTGTATATAATGCCACAGTAGTTTAAGAGAAGTAGCAGTTCTAATGTCTTCAAAATTTCTCAGGCCCACCCCTCCTTCAAGTTTCGGTCTGCATAAGATGTCCCATGCAATTTTATGGGTTTTGCCACCCCATACAAAATTTGCACATATCTTATTAATTTTATTGATAGTAGCAATAGGAAGTCGGTATATCATCATCCAATATAGAACCATAGGTGTGATAACAAAGTGTATAAGTTCAATCTTACCAGCCATAGATAGAAGTTTGCAATCCCATCCATTCATTCTGGTTTGTATTATGTCAAATAAATTTCCACAATCATTGTAGTGAATATAATTATATGAAAGAGGAACTCCCAAATATTTAATAGGAAGAGTTCCTTCTTTCATACTCAACATGTTGATCATAAAGTTTCTATTGGTCACACCTCTGCTGAAATAAACTTTAGATTTCAAATTGTTTATGTTTAGTCCTGCCAAATCTTTTAACTTCTGTAACATGACTTTAATAGCTTTAGCATGTTTAAGCTTAGCTTTATAGAAAATCATGAGATCATCTGCATACAAAAGGTGAGTGACACAAGGATCTTGATTATATATTGGTTGTATATTACCAGTCTTGTATGCTTTATACATCATCAAAGACAGGAATTCCATAGCTATGCAGAAAAGATAAGCGGAGAGAGGGTCTCCCTGTCTCAACCCTCTGTTACTGTGAATAAAACCTCTTGGACTACCATTTACAATAATAGAGTAAGTAGGGGTTGTGATGCATTTTCTGATAAGTTTGACCAGGCTATAGGGAAAACCCATCATTTTCATCATGTGACACACAAACTCCCTGTTAATCATATCATAAGCCTTTTGAAGGTCAATCTTGATACACATTCTATCACTTCCCTTTCTATTGAACTGTCTAATTTGCTCATGCGCAAGCAGGACATTTTCTGCAATGTATCTTCCTGGAATGAAAGCTGTTTGGTTTTCTGATATTAGGTGGGGTAAGAACGGCTTTATTCTATTGCATATGATTTTGGAAATGATTTTGTATAATACATTACAACATGCAATAGGTCTGTAATCAGAGATACAAATAGGATGTTTGATTTTAGGCACTAGAGTAATAAAAGTATGATTTAGCCCTTTTTCAATTCTGCTTGTGTCAAAAACTTCTTGTATTTAATCCAGAATATCATATTTCAACTCATTCCAATGTATTTTATAAAATTTAGCTGTGAATCCATCAGGTCCAGGACTCTTATCATCTGAGGTTGAAAAAATAGATTTTTGGACTTCCTCAATTGTAATTCTAGAGGTAAGTTTAGATCTGCCCCTATCATATGTTATGCTCATACACTGGATATCAGGGAAATCATTAGGTAGAGGCTGTGTGGAGTGAAAAATGTTAGTGTAATAACTTATAGCCTCAGATTCAATTTTTTCAGCTTCTTGAATGATTTCCCCATTGCTCTTAATTATCTGGTTCCAATTGTTAATATACCTTCTTTGGTACATCTTTGCATGAAAGAATTTCGTGCACAAGTCCCCTTCTGTCAGCTAGTTAATTTTTGCTTTCCGTTTTGATTTTAAAAATTCTGCCTCATTATGGATTTTCTAGTTGTTATATGCATTGCTAAGTTTGTCAAATAAGAGTGTGTTTGTTGGGTTTGCATCACAATCTTTAAGGCATTTCTGATATTCTTCTTCATGAAGTCTAATCTGGTTACCCTCTCTGCTATTCTGGAGATTCCATTCTTTCAGCTTGGATTTACATTCCTTAATGAATTTGATGAACTTGTGCATTTTTGAGGCTTGGTAATTGGGGGTGTTTGACTAATAGATATCAAGAGCATTTTGAACATAAGTCATATATCCTTCTCTCAGATGCCATGAGTTCACATATCTAAATGGAGTGTTATGATGAGTTTTGGTCTCTTTATTAAAACTAATAAAAATTGGAATGTGGTCACTGATAGCATTAGAAACCCCAAAAGATGTAATCCCTGGATTAGAACCCATTAATAAGTGGTTACAAAGGACTTTATCAATTTTTGATGCTATCCCTTTCTTCCTCCAGGTGTATTTAAAACCTATGATAGGTAGTTCCATTAAACCCACTCTAGAGATGCAATTGTTAAATCCTGTCAATTGGTTAAAGGGAACAGTTGATCCACCCTTTTTGTGTGATGGAGATGAAATATTATTAAAGTCTCCTAGGATGATCCATGGGGAGTTCACAAATCCAGATTCATCAATTAATTCTTCCCATAATTTATTTCTATCTTTAAGAAAATTACTGGCATAAACAAATGATATTCTACATTTAAAGCCACCAGTGTTTTCAGCTATTAAAGAAATATGTTGAAATGATTTTTTCTCAATATGAAACTTCCAAATATTTGAATCCCAGACAATGAGAATACGACCTTTGCTACCACAGTCGTTGTTATCAATTAATTTCCAGTTACTTTGCAGCCTATACCCCAGTTTCTCAATATTTATACTACTTAATTTATTTTCAAGTAAGCCAGCTATTGATGGCTTATATTTTGTTAGGAATTTAATCACTTCGAATTGTTTATTCTTAGCATTTAAACCCCTAACATTCCAAGAAACAATATTCATTATTTAATCTTACTTTGGCTCCTTGTATTTGCTTTAGGAGGATAAGTTGTTGATTTTCCTTTCCTATTTTTAACATTTTGCATTTCAATTGTTTCCATTTCTTCATAAAAAAATTTGTTTTTGTCCACACAGTTTGAGACATCTTCCATTTTTTCTGGGTTTTTGAACACATTTTCTTCTCTTGCAAGGTTTCTGATAAGTTCCTCTTCTTCAGATTCATTTAAGTCTTCTACCAAACCTACTGTAGTTTGTTAACCTATGTGAATATTTTCTGTAGGTGTAGTGTCTGATTTGTCATGAGACATGATGGTATGATTGCTATCCTTTAACAAGGGTAATACTGTGCCCTTCTCTTTTAGAAATGTAGAGTTTTCAATCCCTATATCCTTTTCTGTTGTTTTTCCAGTTGCAGGCATCTCAGATTGAATAGAGTTAATACAATTGTTTTCTATGTTTTCTACAAATTCAATTGAGTTCTACTCATGTAATTTAACCGACCCATCAGTTGTAATATCAGCATCTACATTTATTATTTCTTTATTAGAATCATGAGTTGTATTTCTTACTGTTTGCTCTGCATTTCTATTTTCTTCTATTTGTTCCAAGTTATTGACTAGTTGTTCAGAAATTAAAGAGCTGCTGACATTTTCTTTATCTTTTGGTATCCACTTTTCATTTCTTTTTATTTTGCATTGTTGAATAGAGTGGCCAAACACTTTACATTCTTTGCAACTATGTGGCTTGTAGAGGTACTCTACTTTGATTGTTAATTCCTCCCCAGTATATAGAACTGTTGTCACCTCATTGGGAAAATCATCATTAGCTTGCATTTCTACCAAAATTTTTGCAAATGCTATTCTAGATTCATCAACAGTGATTTTATCCATCTTAATAGGCTTTCCAAGCACACTTGCTATGGCGCTCAATGCTTCTTTATCCCAGAGTTCAAGTTCTAGATTGGTTAGCTTTATCCATATAGGTAGAGATGTTAATAATTCTTTCCTGAATCTAGTACCCATAACTCATTTTTTCAAAATAATAACTTTGTTATCAAACAAATAAGGTCCACCTTTCAACACATTGTCGCAATCTTGTTTGTTATTAAATCGTGTAATGAAGAAACCATTCTCTTGTGATAACAATTGAAATTTCCCTGTTGGTTTCCATACTCGTTCAATGTAACCTTTTAAATGTAGATGATATGGTCTGATCCCGTATACGTAGAAGATAATCGAGTGTTCCCATTTGTTTTCCGATCTCTTCACTGAAGTTTCTGTAATCATTGCTTTCCTTTTATCATCTACCAGAACTGGTTGAATATACTAGAGGTCCAGAAATTCGTCTTGTTTTTCCCCTACTCCTCCATTAGCTGCATCCCTCCATGATTTCATATTCCCTGCTTTTATTTCATTCTGGATCGATTTCCATTTATATGCTTCCTTGCTACTATCGACTCGATCGCCTTGAACCTGTGTGATTCCAGATCTAGTTCGGGATTTATCCCCCCCTCCCCAAGTATGGAACACTGGATTGACGAACCACGTTGGTAGTTTTTTGATTATTGTGGAATAATCCGTCACGTCCCAGGTCAAGCCCATTCGATGTCGTCGCTTCCTCCGTAAGTACTGATTTCCCTTTGTTTCTGTAAGAACTGAGAGTGGCATCTTTGTATAAATCACCTGTATCAGGTGGTCGTCCTCTGTCTTTGGTGAAATCCCATTAGATGTAGATCGTTCAGCCGCCATTAAAATTTGTTGAAACAATGGTAATTTGTTGAAACAATCGCCATTAGATGTGTCCGTATACATATGGTTTTGCATGTAAATTTGTTTATAGTTGGTTCACATATATTTGGTTAAGTGAAGTCTGCATACCTATTTAGTGTTGACTTTGTGCATAAACTTTGAGTTTAAAATTTTAATATGGATGTAAAGTTATATATATTAAGTATAAATATATATATATAGTCGTACGCCTAAATGTTATATAAAACAACGAATATAACGTTGGTAGGGTAGATATATGAAGAGTTTGAAAGGTTGCTTTACAGCTGTTCATGTGCAAGAGGTAAGTTATAGTATTGTTTAAATAAATTGTTTATGTTGAAGTGTTTGATATATGTATTATATGACTTGTACTGATATTGGGTCCACATTATTTACAACAGGTCTGCCTATATGTGTATTTGTGTATGTTGAGTCTGCATACATTTTGAGTAACATAAGTGTAGTTATTTGCATATAAATATAGCTTACACCTATTTTGTATATATATACACACTATTTTTGATTTAAGATTGATGTCATCAATATTAATTTTATAATAAATATTATTTTACATATAACATATAATTTATTTTCTTATATGTTTGACTTGTGTATTTAAGTTTTAGTTTAAACAATAGATTTTGAAATATATATGTAACATATATGTTTAATATAGGTTTGAAGTTTGAATTTGATTTTTTAGATATAGGTCCACTTATAACCATTTATTCTTCGATCCGATTCTGATTTGATTTCGTCTACTTCTATCAGCTTTGATCGTCGAACTCGTGTCTATCGTGTTTTTCTTCGAAATTCGTGTTCAGGATTCGTAACCCATTTCATCGTCAAGTATCTCTAGCCTCGAAAGGTGAGCAATCACTCACGATTTACGTTCTTTTATTTATTAAATTTGATTTCAATTGAAACGACAATTGAAATATGCTGCCGTTAGATTTTACATTGCTATATATGTTGTTACCTGAAATTGTTCACCTACGGGATATGACACCATATCCTATTGTTTATAGTGTATATTTCTACCCTGTAGATAGTTCCATGGACCCTTAGAGGATGGTTATTCCAAACATCCTTTAAGTTATTTGTATTTCAGTTGATATTTCACTTGAGTTGGATTTATTGATATAAGAATGTTAATCCTGACTCGAGCGTTTTTGTGTTTTGCTTTACGCTCGAGTCAGACTGAGTGATACAACATTTGAGACTCACCTTCGAAGTTGGAGCCTTGCTTGAAGATCTAGCTATATATCATTTCAACCATCTTGTTGATTAGTTCAGAGAAGTCATCTGGGCGTATTGGAGACTTCACTGCATCTAAGATATTCAGTTGTATTTTATTTCTAACTCCAATGTATAGAGTAGCTTCATGAACTACTATTCTTTATCTATTCCGCTGCATTATATTACTCTGTGTCTATGATCTGTGATGATTTATTTACTATATATATGTTAAGTTTTGCCAAAATTTTAATTAACAATTCGGTATTTTGAATTATTCAAGTTGGACATGTATGGTTTTATTGTCGATTTGAATGGTCCAAAATAGCGGCTCGCTTCAAGAGGGCAATCTTTAATCATATGTCCCAGTTGATGGCAGTTGAAGCAAAGAGACTTCTGAACTAAAGCTAAACCCGGTCCACTATAATGCTGCCGCTACTGCTGTTGAGACCCTTTTCTGGGACACTTATTTGACAGGTGATCTTCTTGCTGACAAATATAGCATTTGCGTGGTCTATTGTTGTTTCCAGACTTCTTCTTGTTTTGCCTCTTCCAATTAGGATTGAATTTTCTTTTATTAGGGTTGGAAGAATTTCCTCCCGATGCAGCAACTCATGCCACTGATCTTTTATTCATCAAATCCTCATATATTAACGACATATCAATTAGCTCCACAAAAGACCCTTTCAAATGTGTTTTCTTTCTTTCATGATACTCTGGCCTCAACCCTTGTACAAACATCTCGTTCTTTTTAAGAGGGGTGTCTATAAGTCCTGGACCATAGCAAGATAACTCATTGAGTTTAGTCTCGTACTCAGCTATAGTCATGTTTCCTTGTTTTAGATTCAGAAAATCTTGATAAAGACGAGTTCTCCCTGCAGCAGGCATGAACTTCTCCTCAAACAACTCCTTAAACTCTTTCCAAGACATATCGTCCTCCAAGACATTTGCAGTCACTGTATTCCACCAGGCTGCAGCACCACCTTGTAATTGCCACGAAGCCATTACTCTCTTCTTCTCATCCGATAATTTCATGCTCTTAAAGATCTTCTCACACGAACGTATCCATGCTTGGACCTCTATTATAGTTTCTGACCCTTGAAATTGTCTTCCTCTAAGATTAACGAAGTCCTTTCATAATGCAGCAAAACAAACTGGAGACGATACTGGATTAACAGCCTCATTATCAGTCTGTTCTCTCCTATTACTGGTTGATGCACTTCCTACAACTCTTCCCCCTCTGCCTCTTGAACTCACTCTGGCTACCTGAACAGGTAACCCAACCAATTTAGATAAGGATATAGTTATATAAGAAAATTACAAACGCACTCTCAGGATAGATACTACTCCATAGCCTAGGTGTTTCTCAACCTATGCTCTGATACCAACTGTGATGACCCGTCTTTCAATACCCAGAAAGACGTATCATCAATAAGAAAAGAAAGAGATAGAAATAGAAAAGATAGAAAGAAAAGAACAACAATCATCAGAATCTCATAGTGGAAACGAAACAAAATATAATATTACACATATCCATTACATAGTTTTACATATCAGAGTACACAAAATAACACGACTTCGTTACATAGACATTTATAAGAGTTTTCCAATCCATACAACCCAAAAACACAATATCAAAATGTCACTACAGCGGATAGAGATAGATAAGTACGTCTGGAATCTAGCTCCACCTTCTAAAACATTTGCCAATCCCAACCTAATCACTTGGCTACTAATAAAAATTTGAGTACCCAAGAGTTTATGAAAAACAAAATAAACTCCGGGTCAGACATAGGTCTGGTGTGAGTAAACAAGTTAAAATTATTTAACTTTAAAATCATTTGAAACAAAAGGTGTCACGTAAGACTTCCCACAAATAAACACGGGTAAGTTTTTACCTTACGCTAACCAAACCATTTGATAAGAAATCCGATGATATTATAATAGGGTTTAGGGTTTTCAAGTAATTAGAAAATAGCCGAAATTGTTACATTCATTAAATTCCAGCTACTAGCCACGAAAGTGGGTAATACAATCAAAACCGTAGGGTCTCGTAGGGAAAAATGGGTTTCCATCAATCGCAGGGCTACTAGGGTACCGCCCGTCACAGTATGAGGCCTAGATCACCGTACCGAGGACCACTCCCGATCCCCTGCAACACAAGGCCGGAACCGTCCCTTACTGGACAGTCCCGAACAAGACAACCCCGTAGTTGTCGCCAACAACCGCCCACACAGCCAAAATAATAAGGGACTTCTAGACAAGGGAAAATCTCGTCCTACTTGGGCATGGCCCACTTAACCTTGCTGCACCTTCCCTGTTTTAGCCATTCCCGGTTGATGATGCTTTACGATACGATTACCTTTATAGGACACATTTCTTAGAATGCTCATCGTCCACCTGACGATGTGCTGAAAGCATTCAATCCATACAAGTTCATTCCGGGTTCGAACGAAACCGAAGGCCTTATTTCGTAACACTCATTTTGGAATCACCCTCATAGTTAATGACAATAACCCTTGCACTTTAAAACTCCATCTCGATCTTCACTTTGAGATGTCACGGCCCAACGTTTAACTTGGATCGATGTGGTTTTCGGAAAACCAAATTTGATTCCCGATCCCGGTCTCATCGAAATCCAAACGTGTCTTAAAGGCCAAGTTGTTTAAATATTTAAACAATTCAATTCAATTTAAATATAGCATCCACACAGTATTATCCATAGATAATACCAATCATCCAACATAGATATTTACAAAATCACATCACAGAATATCTTGGACTATCATCCAACAGATGTCAACCAAATTCAGGTATTCAATTCACAATAATCACCCATATGCAAGCAAATCTCTAATTCATATTATAATTAATTTAATTAATTCAAATTAAATTAATTACTTAAGAATTAATCACTTTACCTTGGTTAACCAATCATTAATTAATTAATCACAATCATTTAATCAATTAATGACTTCTTAATTATCCTCATTATCAATTAAATAAATCTTTAATTGATTAATTAATTATCCTTTAATTATTAATTAATTACTCTAATTATTCATTATTAAACTTGATTAAAAATTAATCATTCGTTAATTGATTATTAATTAACCCTTATTTAATAATTAATTAATCTTAATTAATTGCTTAATTAATTACAAATTATAAATTAATTCATCTTAATTACTTAATTAATTACAAATTAATTAATCAAAATCATTTAATAAATTAAGTCTTAACCACTAATTAATTGACTATTTAATTATAAATTAATTAATTTTTAATTACTTAATTAATACAAATTTATTTAACCTTAATTATTTAATTAATTAATTCTTAATCACTGATTAACTAATCACTAATCACTTAATTAATTAATCACTAATCACTTATTAATTTATCTTTAATTAATTAATTAATTGTCTATTAATTATAGTTTAATTTTATTCTTAATTATCAATTAATTAATCCATAATTAATTAATTAAACCTTAATAAATAAATTAATCTAAAATTATTAATTAATTTAACTTTAATTACTTTATTAATTAAAGTAAACTTTAACCATAAAATTAATTAATTTTCAAAACAAAACAATTTCATTAATTACTTAAAATTATTACATATTTAAAACATTTCCAATTTGTTTAAAACTTAATTACTTTTTAAAAGTTAAATTTAATGAATATAAAATCATCTTAAAACTTAACCATCAAAATATAAAATACTTTAAATTAAAAAGTTTAACATTTCACAAAGTAGTTTAAATAAAATTTTAAATTTTTAAAACTTAAAACAAATTTGAAAACCTTTTAAAACATTACTAGTTTCGGGTTCGAACGACCCAAACTCCAACACTCGAGACCATCTTCTTCTTCACTTCCTATTTCTTTAGCTAAGTTACAACTTAAATTCAATCTTCAAAACAAAGAACAGGAAGGAGGCAACACGTTTGAAACCAGGCTCGAGCAGTATTACCCCAAAACCTACACGAGCCAAAACCCATTCAACTCGATCGTCGCTTCGAGCCACCACATCACCAATCCTTTCTGACACAAGTACTGACACGGTGCACGTGTACGTCGCGCCAACACCGCCGCCACCACCAGCGACACCGCGTGCAAGCCCCTCCTCGTCCACTGACACGTCCCCGATCATTGATCACACATCGCGCGAGCTACATCAAAAATGAAGATGATCGCACCTTCCTAGAACAGCCCCTTCATCAGTAAATCCACTGAACCCGTCAACCTCCACCATTGATCGCCACGAAACTCCGGCCACGTCACCGCAAGGCCTCCACGCAGCTATCCCCAAAAACACTCGCAACTTGATCCACTACAAAATTTCCAGTCACTCCATTTCCAGATGTGTCCAAAACACAGAATAAAACCCTAGTTCCCCCAATTTCAAATTCCCTGATGTTTGATTTCCTATTCTACTATTTTTCACAGATTCATCGATTACTACACATGCTCCAATCCAAGCCACGACCGTTTGATTCCATACAGTCACCAGTTTTTCATCAAAAGAACATTTTTGGTCATCCCAGAAATGTGCCAAAATCCCACACCTAAAATTCTTGATTTTGTTATTAAATATCTAGTTTTTCCATGTTGATTCAAGTCGCAAACTCGAATCAAGAAATTTAAGTACTTGGTTTTATCATATTTTAATGATTCTTACTGTTTTTTTCTTTGTTCCAGAAAAATTTCATATTAAAAATTCTTAAACAAGATTTAAGTTTTAGATTATGATCCTATAATCATTTTTGCTATGAATCATTAAATCCAGTAGTAACTGGATTGGCAGATTTGTATATTTTTATTTTGATTTTGATTTTTTCAATTCCTGGACTCTGTAGATTACAAACAGAGATCAATCTTCATCAGTATACTGATCAACACACACACACACACACACACACACATATATATATATAGAAGCTTTAAACACAAAACATGCAAGCAAATTTAAAGTAAATATACTTAGTCCAACAACATGCAACAAATTTATCATCAAGCTTCTAATCATGCAATCAAATTTTAGTTAAAAACAAGTTAGTGTTTACTCACTGTTTATTTTTGAACAAAGATAGGTTCCTGCTTGTTTCCCAGAATTTGATTTTTGATCTTGAGCTAAATTTGTTGATTTTGCTTTTCAAATATGAGAAGGCTCTGTGATGATGCCTAACGGTGAAAATTTTCTACAGATTTGATGATGCTTGTATTTCTTGAATAAAGCATCCTTTTGTAACTTAGTTTATACAGATTTTTCTTCTTCTTTTGATTGCAGGTTTAGAAATTCTAAAATGAGATTTGAATGCTTGATTAAATTTTGGTTGAAAGAGTAATGATTGCTGAAATTTCAGATTTGTTAATGGAGGTGTGGTTTTTTTTTCATGCTTTAGAAAATTAGAATGGGAAAAATTTAGAGGAAGAAGATGAAATACCCTTTTATAGAAATAATTTTGTTTTATAAAAATTAAAGAAAATAAATTAAAAATTATGAAACTTATCATTACACAATGTTATCCTCTTAACACATGTTATTAGAGTGCTTTAAAATTTAACAAATGTAATCTTCATGCAAAAAGACTTTTTAAATGTTTTTATTAATTAATTTTCTAAATTTAAAATACGTTTTTAATTTATATAAATCAATTCTTCTTTAAAGAAATAAATACAAAACAAATTTTATATTCTAAAGAAAATCGTAGAAATACACTTTAAAAATCAAAGTATGATTTTAAAATATAAATAACCCTATTTTTAAATTTCAATTTAACAATTCAAATTCAAATTAAATTTCAAATTCAATTTAAAAATCAAATTTGATATGTATACAATTTTAACAAATACATTTCCACTTGTATATATTAATTCCATTTAAAATCTATATATATTTACAATCCTTTTATTATTATTGTTTAAAATAACAAATTTATTAATTTCAGTTAATTTATTAAAAAGATTATCACATTTAAATTTGGTTTGAAATTTCGGAATATCACATTTAATATCAGACATACAACCATACAAGTCCGTTTCTGGTTCGAACGTTGCCGAAGGTACTTCAGAAGAAGCCCTTGCAAATCCGGATATTCACAATCCCGATCAGACACCCCATCACATATGGAGATATCTATACCGAAGCAACTCAGTAAAGAATCATTCGATAGTTAATCCTATCATTCTCGAAAATACCCAGTCTTAACCACCGTCTTCAAATGCTATCCATTTCTTCGTATCATTAATTTGGAATGGGTTTTATGACGTAAAGTCCTCTCCCTGCTAATCCGAATAATGAGCGCTTAATTTCAAAAAGCATATGGATATATTGGGATCTTAGTTAAATCACAACTTTCAACACTTATTTCCCAAAACCTTTCTTTTTTGAATGGTTTAGACAAATTTCCACTTTTATTCTTTTAAATAAAAGATTCACCCTTGAAGATCCTCTTTAATTTTAAAACAAGGTTCACCAATCCTTAACAAAGATTCATTCATATCTTTCAAAACAATTCCATTTCAAACTTGAAATATTTTCAAAAAAATATAGAATTTCTTTCTTTATATGAAAGCAATTATCTTTTGAAAACAAAGAGTTTTCGTTTTGGGAAAATCCGATCAAATATGCAGAAGTTATGGCCTTTTAAAGTTTAACCTGGAAAATCAGTGAACTGCCGTATACTCGGCAAGTTCCATTTAAGACCCCAAAATAGTTCTTTTAATATACTTCGAAAATGGTTTACAATCCATACATATATTGTATAACTTGCATACCCCTTTCAAACCATATTTTCCAAAATAATTTCAAAATTTAAACAAGACATATTTTATTCAAACTATATTTCAATTTCAAAAGATTTTCATATTCAACCCAATTCCATTTCCAAATCATTTTGGATTCATAATTCAATCTTTAAAAACCATTTTATTATTTTGAATAAAATAATATTATATTCAAATATATGTGACTTAACCAATTTCCTCATGAAATCCATTTTTGTGTGTGTGGTGTAGTCCAAGGGTTTTAACTGTAACAACCCTAGATTTTTTAAAATATTTTTAAATTAAATTTTATTTCATTATGAGAATATTTTAAAATTTATTCTATTTCAAGATTTTATTTTTAAATCATTTTTCAAAGCGTAGTAGAAATTTTTCCAAAACTAGTTGTATTTTTGTTTACAATTTTAATCCTAGTTTTAATTTAATAAACTATTTTCTTGTATTTTTTTCTATTTTTCATAAAAATATTTATTTATTCCATTTATACTTTATTTTGTTTTAATTTTTATTTTATTTACTTGATTTTCTTTTGGTTTATTTGAATAAAAGAAATTGGAAATTCTAAGAGACAAAAACCTTTTCAACTTGTGACTTTTCAATGCCTAGTCTCTTCATTTTCTTTGGCCGTCTTTTCCAAGCAATAGCTGTGTGTTTTCATTTGTGTTTTACATAAAAAAGCTTTTTGCTCATTTCATTTCTCATGGCTATTTTCAGATCTGAGAAAAATTTGGTAATGGCTTCTTCCATTTTTTACTTTTTTCTCTTCATTTTTCTAATGATTTTTCCATTGTTTTGCTTGATCTTCTTGTGCATTGGTCGGCCTAACCTCTTCACCACCATCACCAACCACCACATCACTTCCTCCTTATCACCATATAGGGCCTAACCATCCTCCTCCTCTGACCAATACTGGCCGTGACCACCCCATGGAGCAAACGCCACAAAAATGTTGCAAAACCCCTTGAACAATGCCTAACCGAACCTAGTTTTCACCATACCCTTCATAGTTCACCTCGGTCACCCGCTTAGCCACCACCACCATCAAGAAAACCACCTCTGGCCATCACTCCAGCCACCACCGGATCTGTACATGACAAGGCCGAGCCCAATTGATGCATGGCCGAGCCTAGATGTTACACCAAACACTCCTTTTTTGCCTTGCCCTTTGACCTTCCTACACTAGTTACTCCTACCCCTTCATCTCCTTGTAGCCGTGCCTATACGACCCATATCCGAGCCCAAAACACCACCAGGGCCGAACCAATAAAGTATTACGACCGAGCAAAAGTGGTTAGTGGTCAAGCAAAATCAATAGAAAAACTTGGTGATGTCTTTTGTAAATTCTATTTCCTTCTTGCTCCAATAAATTTTGGTATGTATTTATATTTATATTTTCGTTGTTGAATACAAGATTAATATTTTGTCTCTCTCCACTTACTTGAATCAAAAGTTGTGCTATCATGCTTTCTGGATTTGTGTGTTTTGAGTTGCTACTCTAGCGTAAAGAGGTGAGTATTCGCTCATGACATTTATACTTATATAAATTGTGAAGTGACAACAAGTGAATGTGTAGAAATATTATATCATGTTATACTTGCCTGTGATATGATTCATATGATGTTAACCTTGTTTATAAACCTTTCATATCATTTATTACTGCCATATGTTGCTATACTGTGTATTTATTTCTATTTTTCACACTACAAGTTCCCTGTGGAATAGAATCACTATGGGTTGAAATGATACATATCCAAATGGACTTTAGAATAAGGAAAAATCGTTATGGGCTGAAATGACAGGCCTGACCGATTTTTATTTATTTTATTTGACATGGGATTGCGGGTTTGAGATAATAGAATCTGGATTTTTCTTTGTAAATTATGGATTGAAATGATATATTATCTGTATCACTTGACTTAGGTTAGAAATTATTATACAGAACCGTGGTTAATATATATTTTTCTGGAATTTTTAAAGTATTTTAAAAATGTAAAAATTTAATAATTTGATTAAAATTTGAATTTTAAAATGACTTAATAAATTGTTATTGATTTTTTTATGAGTTAAAATGGTTAAATAAATGAACGCTTAAAAATGTAATTTGCAATATAACTTGACTTGGAAATGTGAAATTTGGTTTAAAAATAAAAGTTAAGTTAAGAAAATAAAATGGAAATTAAGTTTAATTTATGAAATGGTTAATTAAATTAAAGTGTAATGTAAATGCAAAAATTTGGAAAAATTATACATTGAGTTTTATAAGTGAATTTTTAAAAATTTGATATTTATTTGTGAAATTTACTTTATATAAATCATAAGTTGAAGGGTACTTAAATGACCATTTTTAAAGTGGAAAATAAGAGATTTTATAAGTTAAAATGGTTTAGATTAAAATTTAATAGTTGCTGAAATTCTATTGTAAATCTAGAAATTCTTTTAGTAGCACTTCAAAAATGCTATCGTTTCTGAAAATGAACTAAAATCTTGAATAAATGAATCTGCAGCACTTTGTAAGTGTTGTAGTTGCAGAAGTGAACTAAAAGGCTAAAAATAACTAAGCGATATTACAGCACTTTGTAAGTGCTGTGGTTGCAGAATGAAAACTAAAATCTGAAACTAATGAAAGAGTTACAGTAGCACTAGATAAGTGTTGCAGTTGGCTGAAATGAGAATTGAATATAATTGAACTACTGCAGCAGTTTTGTAAACGCTGTCTTTGCTGAATTGAATTAAATCTTTTAATTTGAACCCTGAACTATTACAGCGGTTTTATATATGCTGTCTTTGCTGAATTGAACTATTTTTCAACTAAAACTGAACTATTACACCAGTTTTTTAAATGCTGTCTTTGCTGAATTGAATTGTTTTCAAATGTAACTTACCGTAGCATTTTCTAAGTGCTGCAAAAACTAACATTTCATTGTTTTAATGTATTTAAGTGAATAAATGAGCTCGGAAAAAGCTAAATTTTTAGGAAGGGAATATTTGATTTGTAAATATAATGACTTCACTTTCAAATGGTTTAAATGAAGTCTTTTGATTTGAAATATAAACTATTTTTGAAATTTATAACCACGGGTTATAATAACGATTGGTTGTTAAAGAGACCGGGATTGGATATGGACATACTCTCTGTCGATGCCAAAAACCACTATAACAACTGTGCACGCGGTGGAGATTGCAGAATGAAGTAGGATGGTGGCGACGATCCTATTATGGTATGAACGTGGACCCGACTCCCGTGAGTTGGCTTAAGGTGGCTAAAACAGGAGCGATCGACGGGCCAAGTGAGGTCATTCCTCCTATCGGACACACTTCTTCGATACCATTCTATTACTTTGTGATTGATTGGGTGCACCCTTTTGATGTCGAAAGTGTGGCTCGAGATAGGCGGTTGTGGCTGTTATGCGTTACCACCAGCCCGGAAGCGTAATTGGTATATCTAACCTAGCATTGCCTAGTTGTGCCATGTCACCTACCATAGCGAGCTATACTACGAGTTGGTTTTTCACCCGTAGCCCATGGAGTATTTAGGGTAGCCTCCCGATCTGGAGGTATGCTGATACTGGATGCACTACTGGGACTATTATGTGTTGAGGGCTACATGAGTAACCCTTTAACGCTATTCAAAAGTAAGTTTATTTTACTGTAGACATTATCATAATAGCACAATATTACTACATAGTAAATAGTTTAACGCATCCTTAGAGGATGGGTGGTCCCAAGCATCCTTTAAGTTGTACTTTATTATAGCTCACCTGTGACGACCCGCCATTCATCTCCACATAATGACGCATCACCTTTAAGAAAAAAGGGATAAAAAAGAGAAAAGAAAGAAGAGAAAGAAGAAACAATATCAGAATCTCAACAGCGAAACAAATAAATTATATTAATAACATAATTATTACATAGTATACAACAACTGTCAGAGTTACACAAGCAATACATCACATACTAGACAGTTATAAACACCTGTCTAGTTATTACAACTCAATGCAAAGAAACCACACAAAGATACCAACACAGCGGAACACACAGAGGAAACTATATATCTAACGTCGAAGCCTCCTGCTCCATTGCTCCTCCATAATTCGTCAAAGCTAACCTGAATCCCTTGGCTACTCGTAAAAATTTGAGCACCCGACAGTTTAAGAAAAACAGAAATAAACTCCGGGTCAGACATGGGTCTGGTGTGAGTAATAGGTTAAAGTTTCTTAACTTTTGAAAAACCTTTGAAAAGAAAAGGTATCACGTAAGAATTCCCACACATAGACATGGAAAAGTTTTTACCTTACGCTAACCAAAACATTTGATAGGAAATCCAGTGATATTATAATAGGTCTAGGGTTTTCAAGTAAATATGAAATAGCCAAAATTGTTACATGATTAAATTCCAGCTACTAGCCACAAAAGTGGGTAATACAATCAAAACCGAGGGCACTTATTGGATTTTGGATTCCATACAATGGCAGGGCTACCGGGGCACCGTCCGTCATAGTACGTGGCCAAGTTCACCGTACCGAGGATCACTCCCAATCCCTTGCAACACAAAGCCGAAACCATTCCTTACTGAACAGTCCCGAACAAGACCACCCCGCAGTTGTGATCAGCAACCGCACCACACAGCCGAAATAAAAGGGACATCTAGACAGGGGTAAATCTCGTCCTACTTGGGCATGACCCACTTAGCCTTGCTGCACCTCCCCTGTTTTTTCCATTCCCGGTTGATGATGCTTGAGGCTACAATTACCTTTATAGAACACATCACTTAGAATGCTCATCGTCCACCTGACGATGTTCTGAAAGCATTCAATCCATACAAGTTCGTTCCGGGTTCGAACGAAACCGAAGGCACTATCTCGTTACACTCATTTTGGAATCACAATCATAGTTAACAACAATAAACCTTGCACTCTGAATCTTCATCTTCACTTCAGTTTCACGGCCTATCGTTAATTTGGATCGATGTGGTTTTCGGATATCCAAATATAGAAACCCAATCCCGGTCTCACCGAATCCAAAATGTATCTTTTAAGGCCAAGTTGTTTTACAGTTTAAAATAATTTCAATTCATTGTCTATATACACACAGATAGATAATTCACAGATTCATAATAGATAATCAACATTATCATCACAACAGATAATCTATATCATCATTATAAACAAATAATCCATATTATCATCCCAACAGATAATTCATATTATCATTACAATGCAACCAAATCATCCATATCACACAGCATTACTCATCTCATAGCTGAGATTACAAACCATTCAAGGCAACAAATATCAACCATTCATACATAAGCAATGATTCAATGATCACCATCTGTAATTAATTTAAAATGAATTAAATTAATTATTTTGTCTATAATTAATTTAAAATGAATTAATTTAATTACTTCATTATTATAATCCTGCTTAACTTAACCATTAATTGATTATAAATCAATTAAATAATCACCATCTCATTATTCATTTCCATTAGTCATTCCTGATTAACAATTTTCTAATTACAATAAGTAATTAGCCTTTAAATTAATTACACAAGTTAATTATACTTAACCCTTACCAATAATTAACTTTTAATTACATAATCAATTAATTAACTTAAATTAATTACATTAATCCTTTATTAATTAATTACTTCATTTATTAATTAATCCCTAATTAATCAATTCTAAATTTCATCATTAATTTTATTAATTTATGATTTCTAAATTACATTTTTAATTAATCTTTCTATTTAAATTAATTACATTAAGTAACTAATCTTCAATTAAACCACATATATATTAATCACCCTTAATTAATAACATCCAGTAATTAATTACCCTTAATTACTTCATTAAATAAATTACTCCTTAATTTATTCTTTAATTAATCCCTTGATTAATCCTATTCATTAATTAACTACCCTTAATTACTTCATTAAATAAATTACTCCTTAATTAATTATCTCAATTAATCCCTTGATTAATTACATAGTAATTTAATCCAAATTACTTCCGTTATTAAAACATCTTTAATTACAGCCAGTAATTATCAATTAGTTACTTCCCTAAGTAATTACAATTCCATTAATTACATTAGGTAATTATCTATCAAATCATCAAGTGTTTAAATTAATTAAACTTAATTTATTAATCTAAACCAATCACATTAACCCAATTAATTACGTCAATTAATTAATTCATTAATTACTTCCATTAAGTAATTAAACTTAATAATTTCACAAATGAATATTATTAATTAATTAATCCAATTAATTATTAAAATTAATCACATTAATTAATTATTAAATAGTCTTAAGTTAATGACCTTCATTAACAATTCTTTAATTACTTTTCTTAAGTAATTAACTTAGATTAACCATTATTAATTACAAATTAATTCATATTTAGTTACCAATTAATTAATCCCTAATTAATTAATTAATTAATTGTTAACTGCAACTTAATTAATCCTTAATTGCTTAATTAATTAATCTTTAATCATTAATTAAAATCTAATTAATAATCCTTAATTACAAATTAATTAACCTTAATTAATCAATATTAAACCTTAATTAATTAATTTAAAAACTCTTAATTACTTAATTAATCATCCATATTATTATTTAATTAAATAATTAATTATCCAACTTAATAATTTAATGAATCCAAATCATTAAATCCTAATTTTAATTTAAGAAAACATATCTTAATTATTCAAGTATTTAAAAACAATTTCCTTCCAAATTTACCTTAAATTCCATTTTAAAATTTCATTTTAAATTTAAGATTTTAAAATGAATACAAATTTTACTTAAACAAGGTTTAATAACAATTCAAAATCTTTTTATCTCATATGTTAAAGAAATATCCATTTTATAAAATAAGTTTAAAAGAATTTAAACCTAATTTATCTTTAAATTCAAGTTAGTTCAAAATACACTTTAAACATTCTAAGTTATTTAAAAATAAATTCAATTTAAAAATTTCCTTTAATTTCAAAACTGATATACAGATTTAATCTTTATTCTAGATTTAACTTAAATCTTTAAAAGTTTTCCTTACATTTTGAACTCCATCTTAAATTCAAATCATTTAACCATTTTAAAGTAATTAAACAATTTAAATTTAAACTTTATTTTAATTTAAAAGAAACTAAAATTTATCTCAAATTCCAGATTTTTAAATCTCAGATTTAAACTTATTTTAAATTTTTATTTTACAATTTAAACTTCCAATTTAAATTCAAAATCAATATTCTTTTACACTTGGAAGTTGTTAAAACCAAATTAAATTTTCAAAATTTAAATCATTTCAAAAACCAAGATTCGAACTATTTGAATTATGATTCAACTCAGGTTTTAAACTTAGTTTAAATTTTTGTTTACATTTTAAACTTAAGTTTAAAATTTTTAAAAAGAAGAACAGAACGGGTTTCTGTTTTGTTTTTAAAACCTGAAACAACAAAATATACCCGAGCCTTCCCTAACATGACTCCGAGTTCAACCCTAATCTGCTTCGAGCTACACCCTCAACTTACTCGAGACAAACCCGAGTAAACAAAACCCCACAAACCAAACATCACCAGAACTCAAAACATACACCATGCACATGCACCCACAAAGCCGCCTTCTCCGATCAACTCTGATGATCTCTACAATTCGCAGATCAACCACATACCTGATCACGATTATCACATCGCCAACGAAAATTCAAATTCGAGAACGAGCTCCAGAACTAAACCTGAAACAACTGAACCACTTCAATCTAAAACCTATCACCGCCTCGCCATGGAAGCTCCGACCACCGTCACCTCTGAAACTCCGGCAAAGACCTCGTCAACCCACCATCTTTCAATACCCAAGACATAGTTGAACTCGATCAACTACAATGGTCGAAATGATCGATTCTTCCTAGCCCATTAAAACTAGGGTTCAAATCTTAAAATCACAATCACCATCTCAATCATGAAATACACCATAATCTGAAAAAAAAAATTGACCTCTCTGATCACTCATCTACCTCCAGAAGAAATCCCAACCCATTCGATCACATAGAACATCAGTTAAAACCCCAAAAGCAGGATACAGTAAATATGGAACTGCTCTCTAGTTTTAACATTAAAAATTGAAATCTTAATTTTAAAAATCATAATTTTGTATGATGTTTTGATTTATAACCCTGAACCATTCAATCGTAATGTTTGAATTTTTCACTTATACAAATTTTGTTCTGTTATTTTTATTTCCAGTCAATACAGAAATTATTTAACCTATACAAAATGTTTTAAACTTTACTTTATCATGAAATAAACAGGTTTCATTCAAATACTAAATCATAATAGCAACCAGATCAAAAGAGAAAAAGAAATTTTATCAAATTGAACTTATACTGTAAACAGTCAGAAACATGGGTGAAAGAGACAGGCATTCTTTCATACATATAGATATACTCAGCAATGTATTTTACAATATATATAAGCCTACTTATTTCCATGGATAAATCAAGCAACCATATTTTATACTTAAATTTTAAAATGTGAAGTTACTCACCTATGCAGAAGATAAGCACCAGATTTTAAAAACCCTTTGAATCTTTAAAACAGAATTTGCCTCATGCTTTTAGAAACATAAGTTGTTTGATGTTTTTAACTTGCTTTAAAATGCCTTTGCCCCTTGATTTACAAACTTGCATGCATGCTGGCTGCAGATTAAAGAATACAGTGGCTAATTTCCAAATTTTGAATGAATGCGGGATTTTGAAAATGAAATGCAGGATTTCTTGCTTGATTTCCAGATTTTTGAAAAATGAATGCAGGCTTTTAAAGCAGATTGAAATTGCAGGTATTTTGATTTTCAGTTTTTGAAAGAACTGAATGCAGATTTTCTTTTGTCTTTTTGAAAATGAGTTACAGGATATGCATTTGAAGATGATTTGCAACTTGCTTAGAAACCGAGTTGCATGCAGAAATTGTTACAGATTTGCATTTTTGAAGAGCGATTACAGATTTTGAAGTAGAAAAGGGTTTTGATTTTTCAGATTTGGTTTTGATTTTGAGGATTGTCTAGAGTAAAGGGTTTTCAATTGAAAATTTTCTTAGTTATGAATTGAAAATGAGAAAAGAATAGGTAAGGAAGAAGGCATGAGTTTATATATATATTATTTTCATGATAAATTTAAAATTAAAGAAAATAAAAATAAACAATTTGACACCTGTCTTAAGTGTTAACACTTGTAAACTTCTTTTTTAATCACTTAACACATGTTATATTAGATCCTAAGATGTTTATACATGTTCTTTTAATTAATTAGTATTTTTAGTTAAAGTTAATGAAAGTTTTAAACTAAATTAATTAGTTTTTTTTAATACATAGTTATATATATATATATATTTATAATCTTTGAAGAATAAAACCAAGTATAATTATAAATAAAATAATACATATATTTATTTTTTGAAAATAACATTTTTGATTATTTTAAATAAAATTTATAAATGAGGTTATAATTTACCTATAATTTAAATGAATAAATGTTTCATATTTTAATTGTATTTTAAACTTCACATCTAATTTACAAATCATATTTATTAATCAATATTTAAAAAAAATGTTAAACAAATCTTATAATTAAATTTATTTAAACTTTAAGCTAAAATTCTTTTTAAACAATTAAACATTTATTTTATTTCTTTAAAATCATATAATTATTTTATTAAATAGCTTTGAAAATCTTAACATTAAATAAATCAAAATTTCTCAATTATCAAAATATTGGAATTAGAAAATATGCTATATTAATTTAAATTTAAAACCAAACTCATCTATTTAAAATATATAAATATATTTATACGTTATAAACAGAAAACAATTTATTAGCTTATTAAAAGATAAATTGACTAATTAAATATTCAATAAAAGAAGATTATTAAATCAATTCAAATTTATTTAAAAAAATTATCAAGTCAATTTAATTTTAAATACAGATTATTAAATTGATACTGTCAAAAATTCCGGGATATCACAATCCTCCCCCCTTAAAAGAATTTCGTCCCCGAAAATTTAAAACAGAGGTAATTTAATAATCTCATTAAAGAATTAATTTTAAAACACAGCATCTATTAATCATATGTTAACAACCAAAACAACCAATTCACAAAATCAAAACAAATCTAACTATCCATAAAACTTCTAGATAGAATTTTCTCGAGTTACCCCGATATAAATATTGGGATACTCGCTCTATAGAATCCCAAACAATCAATACTACGAAGCTAGAAAGCTCCAGCTTATCTAGATCTACAAAACTAAACAGGATATCAGACTATAGACAAGTCTGATTCATCGACCAAACCCTGCTGAACTGCAAGTTCTACAACGAGAAATAGACTATACACGTACTGCCTCAGAGATACGTGAAACACACCGAATCCCAGTAATCCAAACTGGCAATTCAACTCTTGAAAACCAAATCACTTATCTTACCAAAACACAGAAGAATTCCAAAATACCTCGGAGTTAGCTTCCCAGACTTACCAAAACTTATAGCTCCTTGGATCGCGAAAATCTTACCCAAATCCAAATCTCCGATTCCGAAATCCAAATTCCTTCGTCCCTTATCCACAAAAACCCTTCGGACGATCCTGGGCTGCCAACGTCCTTCCTAATCAGCTCATCTCTTGCTGATTCCACTAGAAATAGACTAGACCAAAACAACCCAACACAACGATCTCCTCAAGATCAATCCAAAACCAAGAACACAAACCCTACTTCTCAAACATTAGAAAACAGAACTCACTTCTCCTATCCGGGAAAGACAGAACAGATGCACTCCTAACTTCTTCCTCTGCGCAACTCTGATCCGAAGTAGAAGAAAATGCTGATAAAGAACACGAGCACAAACTGGACAACACATCCCGGAAATACGATTCAACAAATCCATAAAGAAAACTTAGAAATTGCTCGAAACCTGAGTTGCTTCATCAACTCTATCTCAAGGAACCATCCTTCATCTAACCGAATCACCAGTACCAATCCTGGAATCCACAGCAATAAAAAACTCAATCTCCAGATGTGGACAAACCTCTGACTTCCCTGAAGACATCCGGAAATTCTCCAACAACCTAAGAGAACACTCAAACTACCGCAAGTCACTTTTGCGATCTGCCCAACCTAATATCCAAAGAAACTGCTCTCTCTTTACCAATCAGAACAGCTTATGCTTGCCTAGCCAATTCACCAAAGAAATTGATTCACACTAGTGCTTCTGAACTCCTCCTTCAGAAATCTACTCAGCCAGAAGACTTCCTGCCAACACAGAACACTCTGAGCTGCACTGCTACCATCAATGCCAAAGACTTCCTAATCCAAAGCTCTTCGAGAAACTCGGACCCCAAAGCAAACAGAAACACCCTGCTGGACTCAACCACAACACCAAAAGAGACACACTTCCTTACTCTTAATCCAGAGAAACATCTTCGGATATATCCATAGTCACTGCATCTCATCATGCAGCTAATACTTCCTGAGGTATCAAGATACCATCACTCACTTCTGCCAAACCGATTGATCCAAACTCTACTCAGCCAACTTCAAAGATAGACTCCTAACCTTAACAGGTTTCCTTCAGAGATCGATGAAATTCTTGCTCCAAGAAAAACTTACTCGAGACTGTATTAGGTCTACAGTCTTGACAAATCCATTTCCAACCTCAAACATTCAAACTCCATCCAATGGTAGTAGTCATGTTCACACACCCCACTACCTTATCTACCTTTATAACTTATGTTGGAAAACCTTTACGGGTAACCCAACAAATAGGTATAAATAATTATATATATATATATATATATATATATTAAAAATACAAATACGCTCTCTCAAGATAGACACCACTTCAGAGTCTAAGTATTCGCTCAACCTAGCGCTCTGATACCACCTGCGACGACCCGCCATTCATCTCCACAGAATGACGCATCGTCATTAACAAAGAAAGGGATAGAAAAGAGAAAAGAAAGAAGAGAAAGAAGAAACAATATCGGAATCTCAACAGTGGAACGAATAAATTATATTAATAACATAAGTATTACATAGTATACAACAACTATCAGAGTTACACAGGCAATACATCACATACTATACAGTTATAAACACCTGTCTAGTTATTACAACTCAATATAAAGAAACCACTCAGAGATACCAACACAGCGGGACACACAGAGGAAACTATATATCTAACGTCGAAGCCTCCTGCTCCATTGCTCCTCCATAATTCGTCAAAGAAAACCTAAATCCCATGGCTACTCGTAAAAATTTGAGTACCCAAGAGTTTAAGAAAAACAGAAATAAACTCCGGGTCAGATATGGGTCTGGTGTGAGTAACAAGTTAAAGTTTCTTAACTTTTGAAAAACCTTTGAAAAGAAAAGGTATCACGTAAGAATTCCCACACATAGACATGGAAAAGTTTTTACCTTACGCTAACCAAAACATTTGATAGGAAATCCAGTGATATTATAATAGGTCTAGGGTTTTCAAGTAAATAGAAATAGCCGAAATTGTTAATTCCAGCTACAAGCCACAAAAGTGGGTAATATAATCAAAACCGAGGGCACTTATTGGATTTTGGATTCCATAAAATGGAAGGGCTACCGGGGTACCGCCCGTAACAGTACGTGGCCTAGATCACGGTACCGAGGATCACTCCCAATCCCCTACAACACAAAGCCGGAACCATTCCTTACTGAACAGTCCCGAGCAAGACCACCCTGCAGTTGTGATCAGCAACCGCACCACACAGCCGAAATAAAAGGGACATCTAGACAGGGGTAAATCTCGTCCTACTTGGGCATGACCCACTTAGCCCTGCTGCACCTCCCCTGTTTTAGCCATTCCTGGTTGACGAGGCTTGAGGCTACGATTACCTTTATAGAACACATCACTTAGAATGCTTATCGTCCACCTGACGATGTTCTGAAAGCATTCAATCCATAAAAGTTCATTCCGGCTTCAAACGAAACCGAAGGCATTATCTCGTTACACTAATTTTGGAATCACCCTCAGAGTTAACGACGATAACCCTTGCACTCTGAATATTCATCTTCACTTCAGATTCACGACCTATCGTTAGTTAGGGTCGATGTGGTTTTCGGATATCCAAATATGGAAACCCGATCCCGGTCTCACAGAATCCAAAACGTATCTTTTAAGGCAAAGTTGTTTTAGAGTTTAAAAGAATTTCAATTCATTATCTATATACACACAGATAGATAATTCAAAGATTCATAATAGATAATCAACATTATCATCACAACAGATAATCCATATCATCATTATAAACAGATTTTCCATATTATCTTCCCAACAGATAATTCATATTATCATTACAATGCAACCAAAGCATCCATATTACGTAGCATTACTCATCTCATAGCTGAGATTACAAACCATTCAAGGCAACCAATATCAACCATTCATACATAAGCAATGATTTAATGATCACCATCTATAATTAATTTAAAATGAATTAAATTAGTTACTTTATCTCTAATTAATTTAAAATGAATTAAATTAATTACATCATTATTATAATCCTGCTTAACTTAACCATTAATTGATTATAAATCAATTAAATAATCACCATCTCATTATTCATTTCCATTAATCATTCCTGATTAACAATTTTCTAATTACAATAAGTAATTAGCCTCTAAATTAATTACACAAGTTAATTATACTTAACCCTTACAATAATTAACTTTTAATTACTTAATCAATTAATTAACCAAAATTAATTACATTAATCCTTTATTAATTAGTTACTTCATTTATTAATTAATCCCCAATTAATCAATTCTAAATTTCATCATTAATTTTATTAATTAATGATTTCTAAATTACATTTTTAATTAATCTCTCTATATAAATTAATTACATTAAGTAATTAATCTTCAATTAAACCACACATATATTAATCGGTCTTGATTAATAACATCTAGTAATTAAGTACCCTTAATTACTTCATTAAATAAATAACTCCTTAATTTATTCTTTAATTAATCCCATAATTAATCCCATTCAGTAATTAACTACCCTTAATTACTTCATTAAATAAATTACTCCTTAATTAATTATCTCAATTAATCCCTTGATTAATTACACAGTAATTTAATCCAAATTACTTCCATTATTAAAACATTTTTAATTACTTCCAGTAATTATCAATTAATTACTTCCCTAAGTAATTACAATTCCATTAATTACATTAGGTAATTATCTATCAAATCATCAAGTGTTTAAATTAATTAAACTTAATTAATTAATCTAAACCAATCATATTAACCCAATTAATTACATCAAGTAATTAATTCATTAATTACTTCCATTAAGTAATTAAACTTAACAATTTCACAAATGATTATTATTAATTAATTAATCCAATTAATTATTAAAATTAATCACATTAATTAATTATTAAATAATCTTAAGTTAATGACCTTCATTAACAATTCTTTAATTACTTTTCTTAAGTAATTAACTTAGATTAACCATTTTTTAATTACAAATTAATTAATATTTAATTACCAATTAATTAATCCCTAATTATTTAATTAATTAAGTGTTAACTGCAACTTAATTAATTCTTAATTACTTGATTAATTAATCTTTAATCATTAATTAAAATCTAATTAATAATACTTAATTACAAATTAATTAATATTAAACCTTAACTAATTAATTTAAAAACTCTTTATTACTTAATTAATCATAAATATTATTATTTAATTAAATAATTAATTATCCAAGTTAATAATTTAATGAATCCAAATCATTAAATCCTTATTTTAATTTAAGAAAACATATCTTACTTATTCAAGTATTTAAAAACAATTTGCTTCCAAATTTACCTTAAATTCCATTTTAAAATTCCATTTTAAATTTAAGATTTTAAAATGAATACAAATTTTACTTAAACAAGGTTTAATAACAATTCAAAATCTTTTTATCTCATATGTTAAAGAAATATCCATTTTATAAAATAAGTTTAAAAGAATTTAAACCTAATTCATCTTTAAATTCAAATTAGTTCAAAATACACTTTAAACATTCCAAGTTATTTAAAAACAAATTCAATTTAAAAATTTCCTTTAATTTCAAAATTGAAATACAGATTTAATCTTTATTCCAGATTTAACTTAAATCTTTAAAAGATTTCCTTACATTTAAAACTCCATCTTAAATTCAAATCATTTAACCATTTTAAAGTAATTAAACTATTTAAATTAAAACTTTATTTTAATTTAAAAGAAACTGTAATTTATCTCAAATTCCAAATTTTTAAATCTCAGATTTAAACTTATTTTAAATTTCTATTTTACAATTTAAACTTCCAGTTTAAATTCAACACCAATATTCTTTTACACCTGGAAGTTGTTAAAACCAAATTAAAATTTCAAAATTTAAATCATTTCAACAACCAAGATTCAAACTATTTGAATTCAGATTCAACTGAGGTTTTAAACTTAGTTTAAATTTTTTTTACATTTTAAACTTAACTTTAAATTTTTTAAAAAGAAGAACAGAACAGGTTTCTGTTTTGTTTTTAAAACCTGAAACAACAAAATATACCCGAGCCTTCCCTAACATGACTCCGAGTTCTACCCTAATCTGCTTCGAGCTACACCATCAACTTACTAGAGACTATCCCGAGTAAACAAAATCCTACAAACCGAACATTACCAAATCTCAAAACATACACCGTGCACATGCACCCACGATGCCGCCTTCTTCGATCAACACTGATGATCTCTACAAGTCGCCGATCAACCACATACCTGATCATGATTATCACATCGCCACCAAAAATTCAAATTCGAGAACAAGCTCCAGAACCAAACCTGGAACAATAGAACCACTTCAATCTAAAAACTGTCACCGCCTCACCATGGAAGCTCCAACCACCAACGCCTCTAAAAGTCCGGCGAAGACCCCGTCTACCCACCAACGCCTCTAAAAGTCCGGCGAAGACCCCGTCTACCCACCAACGCCTCTAAAAGTCCGGCGAAGACCCCGTCAACCCACCATCTTTCAATACCCAAGACATAGTTGAATTCGATCAACTACAATGGTTGAAATGATCGATTCTTCCTAGCCTAGTAAAACTAGGGTTCAAATCTTAAAATCACAATCACCATCTCAATCATGAAATACACCATAATCTGAAGAAAAAAATTGACCTCTCTGATCACTCATCTACCTCCAGAAGAAATCCCAACCCATTCGATCACATAGAACATCAGTTAAAGCCCTAAAAGCAGGATACAATAAATATGGAACTGCCCTCTAGTTTTAACATTAAAAATTGAAATCTTACTTTTAAAAATCAAAATTTTGTATGATGTTTTGATTTATAACCTTGAAACATTGAATCGTAATGTTTGAATTTTTCACTTATACAAATTTTGCTCTGTTATTTTTATTTCCAGTCAATGCAGAAATTATTTAACCTATAAAAAATGTTTTAAACTTTACCTTATCATGAAATAAACAGGTTTCATTCAAATACTAAATCATAATAGCAACCAGATCAAAAGAGAAAAAGAAATTTTTATCAACTTGAACTTATACTGTAAACAGTCAGAAACATGGGTGAAACAGACATGCATTCTTTCATACATATAGATATACTCAGCAATGTATTTGACAATATATATAAGCCTACTTATTTCCACGGATAAATCAAGCAACCATATTTTATACTTAAATTTTAAAATGTGAAGTTACTCACCTGTATAGAAGGCAAGCACCAGATTTTGAAAACCCTTTGAATCTTTAAAACAGAATTTGCCTCATGCTTTTAAAAACTTGAGTTGTTTGATGTTTTTAACTTGCTTTAAAATGCCTTTGCCCCTTGATTTACAAACTTGCATGCATGCTGGCTACAGATTGAAGAATACAGTGGCTAATTTCCAGATTTTGAATGAATGCAGGCTTTTGGAAACGAAATGCAGGATTTCTTGCTTGACTTCCAGATTTTTGAAAAATGAATGCAGGCTTTTAAAGCAGATTGAAATTGCAGGTATTTTGATTTCCTATTTTTGAAAGAATTGAATGCAGGTTTTCTTTTGTCCTTTTAAAAATGTGTTATAGGATATGCATTTGAAGTTGTTTTGCAACTTGCTTAGAAACTGAGTTGCATGCAGAAAATGTTACAAATTTGCATCTTTGAAGAGTGATTACAGATTTTGAAGTAGAAAAGGGTTTTGATTTTTCAGATTTGGTTTTGATTTTGAGGATTGTCTAGAGTAAAGGGTTTTTAGCTGAAAATTTTCTTAGTTATGAATTGAAAATGAGAAAAGAATAGGTAAGGAAGAAGGCAGGAGTTTATATAACTTATTTTCATGATAAATTAAAAATCAAAGAAAATAAAAATAAACAATTTGACACTTGTCTTAAGTGTTAACACTTGTAAATTTCTTGTTTAATCACTTAACACATGTTATATTAGATCCTAAGACGTTTACACATGTTCTTTTAATTAATTATATTTTTAATTAAAGTTAATGAAAGTTTTAAACTAAATTAATTAGTTTTTTTTAATACTTAGTTATATATATATAATCTTTGAAGAATAAAACCAAGTATAATTATAAATAAAATAATATATATATTTATTATTTGAAAATAGCATTTTTGATTATTTTAAATAAAATTTATAAAAGAGGTTATAATTTACCTATTATTTAAATGAATAAATGTTTCATATTTTAATTGTATTTTAAACTTCATATCTAATTTACAAATCATATTTATCAATCAATATTTTAAAAAAATGTTAAACAAATCTTATAATTAAATTTATTTAAACTTTAAGCTAAAATCTTTTTTAAACAAATTAACATTTATTTTATGTTTTTAAAATCATATAGTTTTTTTATTCAATAGCTTTGAAAAGCTTAACATTAAATCAAAATTTCCCAATTACCAAAATATTGGAATTAGAAAATATGCTATATTAATTTAAATTTAAAACCAAACTCATCTATTTAAAATATATAAATATATTTATACATTGTAAATAGAAAACAATTTATTAGCTTATTAAAAGATAAATTGACTAATTAAATATTTAATAAAAGAAGATTATTAAATCAATTAAAATTTATTTACAAAAATTATCAAATCAATTTAATTTTAAATATAGATTATTAAATTGATATTGTCAAAAATTCTGGGATATCACATCACTTGTGTTGGTTTACATTGTACAAGTATGTATGTCCTGACTCGAGTGTTTTGTGTTTTGCTTTACACTCGGGTCAGCCTGAGTATTCACAACTTTGGATTTCTCTTTCTGGAGCTAGGAATCTCTCGAGACTCTGCTTATCTAGTTATTTATCTATTTCAGTTTCAGTTGTTCTATTTCAGCTCTTCTATTAAAGGACTTCTATGTATTCGGGATTTCTACTGTATTTGTTTCCAGGCTGATATTATGTTTGTTTTTGAGACTTCATGAAGCAAATAGTAGCTTCATGAACTACAATGGTATTTTATCTTCCGCTGCGAGTTATTCTTACATTTCAATGTCTGTGATTCTGCGAATGATTTTATTTGCTTCAAATTTTATTACAATTTGTTGATTGAATTATTCAAGTCTAACATGTGTGGATTATTGTCGATTTGAATGGTCCTAAATAGTGGATCATTACAGTTGGTATCAGTGCTTTGGTTTTTTAGCAAACCTTAGCCTGCGGAGCAAAAACTCATTAGAGATAGGGTAGAAATACCCTAGAATAAGTGAAATCAATCTTAGAATCATTTCTTTGTGACAGAACGTATTTTCAAAGTGTAAAAAGATTTTCAAAATGATTTTTTAAAGGATTTTTCAAAGATTATTTTGATATAAAATTTTTATGGTTTTAAAAGTAATTTTCTAAACTTCCTTCCTTTCGTACCTACCTTGTTAGTATTTTCTTTCATTAGGATATTCATCCAAGTGAATTTTATCTTATCTTATCATCGTCTTCTATGTACTTTGTCCTAAATTCGTTCTTGATATTTCAGGATGAATCATGGAAATGCCAGAGGTAGGAGTCGTGGTATTTACCCGGCTCCTCAGCCTACTGCACCCGTTAGGTTTACTGTTCTTTGTAAGGAATTCTCTCAACTTGGTAGTACCAAGTTTTCTGGTTCAGAAAGCATTATAGAAGCTCAGCAATGGTTGCAGAGTTTAGAGAGGATCTTTACCGGTCTCTAGATCACTGATGCCCAGAAGCGTCAGGTAGCAGCTTCGCAGCTGTAAGATTCGGCCTTGGATTGGTGGGAGTCTGTTACAGCTCACAATGATGAGGCTGATATTACTTGGGAGAAGTTTAGGTATCCTTTGTGTTATCTTAAATTTTGTTCCTATTTTCCTTTCTTTTGAATCAATCTTAAGTTTGTTCTGTATCTCTTTTCGGGGGGGGGGGGGGCATTTGTGGCAAAATGGATGCCAAAAGCCGGTAAATCTCAGCTTTATCGTGAATTCATGGATCTCAAGCAGTGTACCATGTCCTTTTCTGAGTATGAGAGGAAGTTCAATGAACTTTCCAAGTTCGGTCCTAGCCTGATAGACACTCTTCTCAAGAAGAATGAGAAGTTCATAGCTGGTGCTCGTCCCGAGTATTATGATCGTCTCATTTCTCATGTTCATGGCACTTTTACCCAGCTTATGGATATGGTCATCCGTTATGAGAACCCTACTTCTAAGGGTCCTGCTGTTGTTGGTGCTCCTTCATCTCAGTCTTCCTCTGCTAATTCTACGAAGAGAAAGCCTAATTACCAGTAGTAGAAAAAGAATTCGCTCAAGAATGCAGGTTTGGGATCTTCATCATCTTCTCCTTCTTAGAGGTAGCCTATTGATCTTTCTTCCATCACCTGCTTCAAATGTGATCAGAAGGGACACTATGCCAATAGTTGTTCTACTTTAGTTGGTGCTGCTGTTCCTCCTCCTGCACAGTTGACTAGGCATGATCTATGCTATATTTGTCTTCAGCCTGATCATTTCAAGAAGGATTGCCCTACCCAACAGAAGGGTAAGCGATTTGGTATATTTGTTGTCATCTCTGTATCTTCTCTAGCACTTGCACCTGCTTCTGTTCCTATTAAAGACCAAGTTACTCTTCAGGGCACCTTTTCTTTATTTCATCATCCTGTTCCTGTTTTATTTGACATTGGAGCTTCCCATATTTTTATTTCTGTTGATTTGTGTGATAAGTTTGAGCATCTCCTTTCTCCTGAGCATGCTTCTGTTCCTTTATGTTTTTCTAATCCTATTGGGGGTCCTGTGAACCGTGGTAGGATTTGTAGAGGACTGAAACTCTTCCATTATGGTTATCGTTTTTCTGGTGATTGCTATGTTCTGGGTTTGATGTTTTTGATTTATTGCTTGGTGATGATTGGTTAAAGAATCATGATGCCCATATCTCTTGTAAATCCCGAATTGTTACTCTTATGGGAGATAAGGGTGATCCTTTGACTTTTCGATGCCGCATGCCTTAGGATTTTGCTGGTAATTTTATTTATTCTTTGGATTGTTCTCCTGGGGATCTTGATTCGACTCCTGTAATCAGACTCTATCCCGATGTATTTGGTGAAGTCAATTCTTTACCTCCTAAGCAGGAAATTGATTTTCTTGTTGATCTTATTCTTGGTGCTCGACCTGTAATTCTTCCTCCTAGAAGAATGGAACTCCGCGAGAAGGTTGAGTTAAGAAAGAAAATTGAGGACTTAGCTTCCAAAGGTCTGATTAGACCTAGCTATTCGAAATGGGGAGCAGCGGTGATTTTCGTCACCAAGTCCGATGGTTCTTAGAGGATGTGTGTTGATTATAGGGAGCTGAACAAGCTCACTATGAAAAACAGATATCCAATGCCTCGCATCAATGATATGTTTGATTAGCTTTTTGGTGCTATTGTTTTCTCTCAGCTTGATCTTGCCATAGGTTTCCATCAGCTCAGGGTTGCTGAGGAAAGTATTCACAAGACTGCTTTCCGCACTGAGAATGGGTTTTATGAATGGTTAGTCATGCCTTTTGGTTTGACTAATGCTTCTGCTTTGTTTATTGATTTGATGAATCGTGTCTTTCGTGATGTGCTTAATAAATTTGTTCTAGTCTTTGTTGATGATATCCTTGTCTTCTCTAAGACCAAGGAAGAGCATGAGTCGCATTTGAAATCTGTTCTGCAGACTCTCAGAAATCATCAGTTGAAGGCTAAATTTTCTAAATGCTATTTCTGGAAGGATGAAGTTCGATTCCTAGGGCATATTATTTCTAGTAATGGAGTTTTTGTTGATCCAGTCAAGATTAATGCGATCAATGTAAGTTTTTCTTTTCTCTCTTTTCTTTTATCATTTAATAATACTATCTTTTTTGTTGTCCTTATTTTCTCCCTATTCTGTTACAGGATTGAGAAACTCCTAAGACTCCATCTGATATTCGTAGTTTTCTACGCCTTGCCGGTTATAACCGGAGATTCATTGAGAATTTTGCTCGGATTGCTGCACTCCCACTGCTTTAACTCGTAAGAATGCTAAGTTTATCTAGGATAAGAGGTGTGAAGCGGCATTCAATGAGTTGAAGAGCAAACTTACTTCCGCATTAGTTCTTACCATTCCGAGGGATTGACGGTATACACCGATGCTAGTCGTGAGGGATTGGGTGCTATTCTCATGTAGGATGGTAAGGACATTGCCTATGCCAGCCGTCAGCTGAAAACCCACGAGGCAAATTATGCTGCTCATGATTTAGAGTTGCTTGTTGTTGTCTTTTCTTTGAAGCTTTGAAGGCATCATCTTCCAGGAACTAAGTTTGTGCTTTTCACCAATCATCAGTCTCTGAGATATATCTTCACCCAGAAAGATTTGAATCAGAGGCAAATTCGTTGGCTTGAGTTCCTGGCTTCTTACGACCTTGATATTAGCTATACTCCTGGTAAAGCTAATGTTGTGGCCGATGCTTTGAGTCGGAAGAAGGCTTTGTTCTGTCAGCTTGTTTTTTCTTCTTCTCCTCTTTTGGATCGTATCATGGCTAAGCAAGATGAGGATAAGATGCTTAGATTGATGAAGGGGAGTGTTTGTAATAGAGTTGGTGGAAGTAGTGGAGCTCAGATCGATGATAGAGGGATTTTGAGTATTATGGTAGGATTTTTTTCCTGAATGTTGATGGATTGAAGCAAGAGTTACTTTAGGAGAATCATCGATCCAGACTTTCTATTCATCCTGGTGTGTCGAAGATGTATCAGGGTATGAAGAGGGTTTATTAGTGGAAGGGTATGAAGCGGGATATCTCTATCTTTGTTAGTCGGTGTGCGACTTGTCAACAAGTCAAGGTCGACCATCAAAGGACCCCTGGTTTGTTACAGCCTCTTAAGATTCCCAATTGGAAGTGGGAATAGGTTTCCATGGATTTCATTGATGGATTACCGAGGACTAGGATGGTTAATGAGAGTATCTGGGTTATTATGGATAGACTGACCAAGTCCACTCATTTCATTCCGGTGAAGTCTAGCCGTTCTACTTCTAGCTTGTTTGAGATCTAGATGAGAGAGATTGTTCATCTCCATGGTATTCCTTTTAGCATTGTTTCTGATCATGATCCTATCTTTATCAGTTAGTTTTGGAAAGCTTTTCAGGAATCTTTGGGTACTCATCTGAATCTGAGCACTGCTTACCATCCACAGACCGATGGTCAAACGGAAAGAGTAAATCAGATTCTCGAAGATCTTCTTCATTCTTGTGTGCTTTATTATGGAGCATCTTGGGAAGATCATCTCCATCTTGTTGAATTCACCTATAATAATAGCTATCAGGTATACTCTAATCTTATGTTTTAAGCTTATCTTAATCCTTTATCTATCTCATTCCATCTTTGAATTTAGGCCAATATTAAAATGTCTCCGTTTGCTGCTCTTTACGGACGTTCTTGTAGATCTCCATCTTGTTGGATTGAGTCCGGTAATCATTTGGTTCTTGGTCCAGATGTGATTTTGTAGGCTTCTGAGAAAGTTGAGGAGATTAAGAGGAAGTTGAGAGTTTCTCAGAATAGGCAGAAGAAGTATGCTGATAGGCGTAGGCGGTGTTTAGAGTTTGCTGTTGGTGATCAGGTTTTCCTTAAGGTCTCTCCCTTAAGGAATTTCATTTACTTTGGTCATAGAGGGAAGCTTTCTCCTAGATTCATTAGTCCTTTCCGCATTATGGAAAGAGTTGGTTCTTTGGCTTATTGTCTGGATTTACAAGAGAAGCTTTCTGGAGTGCATGATGTATTCCATGTCTCACATCTTCACCGGTATCTTCATGATTCATCTCTTATTGTTCAGCCTTCTGCTCTTGATAGTTTGGATATTGAGCCTAATCAGACTGTCGAGGGGAAGCCATTTCGTATTGTCGACAAAGGTACGAAGCAGCTAAGAAGGAATTCTATTAGTCTAGTCAAAGTACAGTGGAGTACTGATGATCGTGACTGTACCTGGGAGACGGAGGAGAGCATTCGTGCTTCGAATCCGGAATTTTTTGTTTCAGGTACCATATGCTTTTCTATCTTGTTTATCCTTATTTTCCTTGTTCGTTCTTTTCGAGGACGAAAAGATTTTAGTGGGGGAAAGTGTAACAACCCTAGATTTTTTAAAATATTTTTAAATTAGATTTTATTTCATTATGAAAATATTTTAAAATTTATTTTATTTCAAGATTTTATTTTTAAAACATTTTTCAAAGTATAGTAGAAATTTTTCCAATACTAGTTGTATTTTTGTTTACAATTTTAATCCTCGTTTTAATTTAATAAACTATTTTCTTATTTTTTTTCTATTTTTCCTAAAAATATTCATTTATCCAATTTCTACTTTTTTTTGTTTTCATTTTTATTTTATTTACTTGATTTTTCTTTTGGTTTATTTGAATAAAATAAATTGGAAATTCTAAGAGACAAAAACCTTTTCAACTTGTGACTTTTCAATGCCTAGTCTTTTCATTTTCTTTGGCCGTCTTTTCCAAGCAATAGCCATGTGTTTTCATTTGTGTTTCACGTAAAAAAAACATCATTCTCATTTCATTTATCATGGCTATTTTTAGATTTGAGAAAAATTAGGTAATGGCTTCTTCCCTTTTTTACTTTTTTTCTTCATTTTTCTAATGATTTTTCCATTGTTTTTCTTGATCTTCTTGTGCGTTGCTCGACCTAACCACTTCACCACCGTCACCGACCACCACATCACTTCCTCCTCATCACCATACATGGCCTGACCATCCTCCCTCTCTGACCAATATTGGCCGTGATCACCCCATGGAGCAAACACCACAAAAAAGTTGCAAAACCCCTTGAACAATGCCTAGCCGAGCCTAGTTTTCACCACCCTTCATAGTTCACCTCAGCCACCCCCTTAGCCACCAACACCATCAAGAACACCACCTCTGGCCATCACTCCTGCCTCCACCGGATCTGTACATAACAAGGCCGACCCAATTGATGCATGGCCGAGCCTAGATGTTACACCAAACACTCCTTTTTGCCTTGCCCTTTGACCTTCCTTCACTAGTAACTCCTACCCCTTCATCTCTTTGTAGCCGTGCCTATATGACCCATACCCAAGCCCAAAACACCACCATGGCCGAACCAATAAAGTATTATGGCTGAGCAAAAGTGGTTAGTGGTGAAGCAAAATCGACTGAAAAACTTAGTGATTTCTTTTGTAAATTCTATTTCCTTTTTGTTCCAATAAATTTTGGTATGTACTTATACATATCTTTTGCTTTGTTTTGTTGTTGAATACAAGACTAATATTTTGGCTCTCTCCACTCACTTGAATCAAAAGTCGTGCTATCATGCTTTCCAGATTTTGTTTGTGTGTTTTGATTTGCTAACTCCAGCGTAAAGAGGTGAGCATTCACTCATGACATTTATACTTATATATATTGTGGAGTGACAACAAGTGAATGTGTAGAAATATTATATCATGTTATACCTGCTTGTGATATGAATCATATGATGCTAACACTGTTTATAAACCTGTCATATCATCTGTTACTGCCATATGTTGCTATACTGTGTATTTATTTCTGTTTTTCACACTATAAGTTCCCTGTAGAATAGAAACATTACGGGTTGAAATGATACATACCTGAATGGACGTTAGAATAAGGAAAAATCGTTATGGGCTGAAACGATAAGCCTGAGCGATTTATATTTATTTTATTTGACTTGGGTTTGCGGGTTTCAAATGATAGAACCATGATTTTTCTTTGTAAATTACGGATTGAAATGATATATTATCCGTATCACTTGACTTAGGTTAGAAAATATTATACAGACCCGTGGTTAATATATATTTTTTTTGGAAATTTTAAAGTATTTTAAAAATGTAAAAATATGATAATTTGATTTAAATTTGAATTTTAAAATGACTTAATAAAGTGTTATTGATTTTTCTATGAATTAAAATGGTTAAATAAATGAATGTTTAAAAGTGTAATTTGAAATATAACTTGACTTAGAAATGTAAAATTTGGTTTAAAAATAAAAGTTAAGTTAAGAAAATAAAATGGAAATTATGTTTAATTTATGAAATGGTAAATTAAATTAAAGTGTAAAGTAAATGCAAAAATTGGGAAAAATTATACATTGATTTTTATAAGTGAATTATTAAAAATTTGACATTTATTTGTGAAATTTACTTTATAAAAATCATAAGTTAAAGGGTATTTAAATAACCATTTTTAAAGTGGAAAATATGAAATTTTATAAATTGAAATTGTTTAAATTGAAATTTAATTGTTGCTTAAATTCTACTGTAAATCTGGAAATTCTTTTATAGCACTTCCGAAATGCTATCGTTTCTGAAAATGAACTAAAATCTGGAATAAATGAATCTGCAGCACTTTATAAGTGTTGTAGTTGCAGAAGTGAACTAAAAGGCTAAAAATAACTAAGTGATATTACAGCACTTTGTAACTTCTGTAGTTGCAGAATGAAAACTAAAATCTAAAACTAATGAAAGAGCTACAGTAGCACTTGTTGTAGTATCTAGATTAACCCTAGAGGGGGGTGAATAGGGTTAAAGCAAATTTTCTCGAACTAAAAACAAACTGCAGAGAAGTAAATATGCTGAAAAGTAAATCACACACAAAATTTACCCAGCTTCGGCAACCCCTGCCTACTGCTGCATTCCCAGATTTCTATTAGAATTAAACAGTCTCCCGCTTACAAACACACTAACATACTCGCAAACCCTGATACCGCCTATAGAATTTTGCAAACTTGCAAACCCTGCTTACTGAACTAATCCTAACTAGACAATCTGACACAACCTAAATCCTAGGTGGTGATTTACGAAGATTTGATTCGAAAAGTACAGACTTCAAAAATAAAAATAAGAGCAAAAATAAATAAAAGTTGAGTACAAATTTTTTTCCCTTAAACAAAATAACCCGACCCAAAACAAAACAAAACATGGCCACTTCCCTCTTTTGTTATCTGATGTAATTTAGGGTTCTGAAAATGGCGGCTTTGTCTCAACTACGAACCGATTGGATCTCTGAGTTGCCTCCAATTGCTCCTCTTCCCTTCGAATGTCCAATCGCCTCTGATTAAGGCTTGCGCAACCATGTTTAGAGCGAATTCTGATTGCTAAAAACTCGGGTGATTGAATTGGTATGATTTGAGTTGAGATTTTCTGATTTATCTTGCTTGTTCTCTTTTTCGTTTTTTCTCTCTATGATGATCTTGGGGTATATATATATAGGGTAGAAACCCTAATAATTTGCGTCTGGTTTGATTACTTGCTTGGCCTCCAAGTCGTTGAATATTTCCATTATTTTATTGCGACATTTTGGGTATATACGATTCGAATTTTGCTTGGTACCCACAACTTTGGATATTTCCTATATGTTTTCACAATTTTGAAATTTGAACTGCTGATTTTGTTCTGGAATTTTTTTTGTTTCTATAGCAGCATATTTGGAATTTTTTTTGGTCCATATTCGAATTATTTCTGTCCATATATGCATTCGAATTCTTTAATCAAATATGGAAAAATCTTTTTCATATATTTGCATTGCCAAGATTTGTTTGCCATATTTGATTTCTTGGCCAAGTCTTCTGATTTTTTACCTTTCCAAGAATTTTCATACACGCTTGACTATTTTGCGTCTGCATTATTATTCTTCGACTTGTTTAACATCTGCTTTAACTTCCAACTTGTGTCCTGATCTTTGTTACATTGTTTCTCGGCATTGAATAACTTGATTTACTGTAGGCCTTGACATTGTTATCATTGCGATATTGTAGTTCACTATTTGCATCACTGTCTGGTTCATCTTGTATCATACTGTATTTGTATTGAGTCACTGATTTTGGTCGAGACTTGTTTCAGTTTACATGTGGTCTTGATTCTCGGCCTATTGTGTATTCGACATTACTCCTGGCCATGAGTTCATCTTAGTCATCATGTCTTTTGGCTCGACTTGAGCATTGTCAGGTTGCATATCCAGCTGAGTCTATGTTGTGCATGATTGCTTTTGTTGATTGCGCACACGAGTTGGCGAGGCAGTGCACACGTGTATAAATGTACATGTGTGTGTTGCAGCCAATCATGATTACATGTCCCTGATAAGAATACTGATATGCACAGATATTACACAATCAAAAATGATGACAATAACCCATATATCTGAGACACCAAAAACAAATTTATATTATTGCAAATTCAAATTTGTTTATTTTCAGATTACTGTTGTAGTTGCTAATTATACAAGTACACAGGAGACAGGACAAGGACTGGAGCTGGACAATGCAGATAGATGCAGATGTGTAGACAGAGTGAGAAACTAAGTGTTGAGCGTTGTAGTGAGAAAAAAATATGAATGTGAAATGCATGAACTGGTGTATGTATATAGAGAGTGCTGAAAACTTTGTACTGTATAAGTGTTGACATAAAATATTATATTGAATAAAAATACTGATTGAATTATATAAATTCTGTGCAATGGTATTATTATTCAATATGAATATTTATTCTTATATGTATATAGTACAATCTGCAAACACATATATAAATTGATATATATTTGTTATCATCAAACAAAAAATCACATCAAACAATCTCCCCCCTTTTGATGATGACAAACATATATATTAAAGATTTTGAAATTCTAATAAATGTGTTTGAGCATGAAATATTTAGCTCCTCCTATATGAATGCTCCCCCTACAACTGAGACCACTCCTTATTTAGAAGATTTAGAAAATTATAGAAGAATAAAAGAACTAAAGAAAATTAACTAACAACATTTAACAAATTTGTTGATGTATTCCAAAAAAAATATTTACTTCCTTATCAAAATCTTGTTCTTCTCCCCCTTTTGTCATTATCAAAAGACTGACAAAAACTAATGGAACAACAGGAATTTTTTTTAAAAAAAAAATGCAAAAGAAAAAAAATCATAATATATCATAACGAGATAACAATTTCCACATTGTAGAGAATGGATCGATGATTCGGTTTTTATATAATAAGAAGAGAGATATTTTAAAGATAATTTGACATTTAAGCACAAAAATAAGCACTTACTAACCACGCATAACCATAAGGACTTTTAAATGGGATTAGCAGTTACTTATTAGTCTAAGCATCCGGACTTTTAAGTGAGACCAGAAAAATACTTAGTTACCATGCTCCATCCATGCATAACCATAAGGACTTTTAAATGAGAATGGAGTGATGATAAAATAAAAATAATTCACTCACATGCTCCATCCATGCATAACCATAAGGACTTTTAAATGAGAATGGATGCATGATATATATATATATATATATATATATATTTAAAAAAAATCATTCACCCTTCTCATTTTACAAAATCATTATGAATGATAGAAAGATGGTAGAAATAGAAATGGTCGTGGAATAAGTTACCAAGTTAATTATATTATGAATTATTTTTTATATAAAAAAGAAATAAAACAAACATATTTCCACTACTGAATACCATATTCGAATCAATCTTTGAATAATATCCAAAACTGGTTTGAGTCCTAGAAATTGAAGTTGAAAATAAATATCCAAGAATATTTCAACCAAAAAATGGAAAATGTTTAGTCAATTTCTATAATCCCCAAATCCAAACGTAATCTGGAAAATCTATCTTCGGGGATGGTTTTTGTGAAAATATCAGCAAGTTGAGCCTCAGTTGAAATATGTTCAATGCAAATGTCTTCCTTAGCAATGTGATCTCTAAGAAAGTGGTGTCTCACATCAATGTGTTTTGTGTGTGAATGATGAACATGATTATTTGACAAGTCTATTGCACTTTTACTATCACATTTTAATGGAACTTGTTTATAAACTAAGCCAAAATCAGAAAGAGTTTGCATCATCCATAAAATTTGAGCACAACAACTTCCTAAAGCAATATATTTTGCTTCAGTGGTGGATAATGCAACACAATTCTGTTTTCGACTTGACCATGAAACTAATGAATGTCCTAGCATGAAACATGTCCCACTAGTGCTTTTTCTGTCAACCAATGAACCAGCATAATCAGCATCAGAATAGCCAACTAAATCAAAATTTTCACAAGAAGGGTACCATAATTCAAATTTGTGTGTGTGTGAAAGATATCTCAAAATTCGTTTAGTGGCTTTCAAATGAGATTCTTTAGGATTAGATTGAAAACGTGCACACAAACACACAGAAAACATAATATCAGGTCTAGAAGCAGTAACATAGAGAAGTGAACCAATTATCCCTCCACATTTCTTCTGATCAACAGCAATTCCTTTCTCGTCTTTGTCCATCTTTGTTGATGGGCTCATAGGAGTTCTCAACTCCAAATTTCTTCAACAGTGCCAACACATACTTGGATTGTGAAATGAAAATACCATCACTGCTTTGCTTGATTTGAAATCCAAGAAAATATTTCAATTCTCCAACCAAGCTCATCTCAAACTTAGCCTGCATGACTTGTTCAAATTTCTCGCACAAGAGTTCATTAGTAGCACCATAAATGATATCATCCACATTAATCTGAACAATCAAAACTTCACTTCCTTTGTGTAATAGAAATAGTGTCGTGTCAGCACTCCCCTTTTTAAAGCCATTTTCCAAAAGATATGTAAAAAGGCAGTCATACCAAGCTCTAGGAGCTTTCTTAAGACCATATAATGCTTTTTCTAGTTTATACACATGATTTGGAAAATCATGATTTTCAAAACCGGGGGGTTGTTCAACAAAAACTTCTTCTTTCAAATCATCATTCAGAAAGGCACATTTTACATCCATTTGTTTAAGTTTGAAACCATTATAACATGCAAAACTTAGCAAAATCATAATGGCTTCTAACCTAGCAACTGGAGCAAATGTTTCATCAAAATCTATGCCTTCTATTTGGTTATATCCTTTTGCGACCAACCTAGCTTTGTTTCTAATTACATTTCCTGATTCTTCAAGTTTATTTTTGAACACCCATTTAGTTCCAACAATTGGATAGTCATTAGGCCTAGGAACTAATTTCCAAACTTTATTTCTCTCAAATTGATTAAGTTCATCTTGCATTGCTAAAACCCAACTTTCATCATTAAGAGCCATTTCAACAAAATCAGGTTCAATCTCAGAAATAAAACCACTGTGACAACAAAACGCACACAATTTTTTATCAAATGAAGAGCGAGTGCATATACCTTCCGTAGGATCACCTATAACCAATTCAGGAGGATGATTGGATTTGAACCTCAATCTACCAGCATCAACAGTCCTACTTTCAGCTTTCTCACTAGATGTCCCTTCTTCAATGCCTTCCTGATCTACACCATCGTCAACCGTCTTTTCAATCATCCTTTCCAGTCAGATTCATCGAATTTCACATTGATTGATTCAACAATTGTCTTTGTTCGTTTGTTGTATATCCTGTAAGCCTTGCTCCTTGTTGAATAGCCCATGAAAATTCCCTCATCAGCCTTTGATTCAAATTTTCCAAATTGATCACCTGTGTTAAGAATGAAACAAGGACATCCAAATACACGAAAATAAGAAATGTTAGGTTTCCTATCATGCCACAATTCATAAGACGTTTTGCCAAGTATTGGTCTAATCATTACTCTATTCATTACATAGAACGAAGTATTCACTGCCTCTGCCCAAAAGGTTAAAGGTAGTTTATACTCACTCAACATGGATCTAGCCAATTCTTGCAATGTACTATTTTTCCTCTCAACCACCCCATTTTGTTGAGGTGTTCGTGGAGCAGAAAATTCATGTTTTAAACCATTTTCTTCACAAAAGCTTTCAAATTCCAAATTTTCAAATTTGCCTCCATGATCACTTCTCAAGGTTTTAATTGAAACTCCTTGTTCATTTTGAGCAAGTTTTGCAAATTTTGAAAAATAATCAAAAGATTCAGACTTTTTGGCTAAGAAATAAACCCATGTAAATCTAGAATAATCATCAACCAATACATAACAATAACGTTTTGCATACAAGCTTGCAATTTCATTTGGTCCAAATAAGTCCATGTGAATTAATTCAAGGACCCTTGATGTGCTAACAATGTTTTTAGGGCAAATGATGATCGACTAAGCTTGCCCAAGGAACATGCTTTACACACTTTATTAGTTTTAAATTTCTGATGTGGTAACCCTCTGACTACTTCTTTCGTTTCATGTTTTTTTAAGAGGCTCATGCTAGCATGTCCAAGTCTCCTATGCCATAAAGATGCCTCCTCGTCAGTGGCTACCAAACATCTAGAAAGATTTAGATTATCAAACGAAAGCGAGTAAACATTTCCTTTTCTTTTGCCCATAAAAACAATGTTATTAGAAGATTTATCAATGATTTTGCAAGTATCACTATCAAAAACCACATTCATACCTTTGTCACATAGTTGGCTAATAGAAATGAGATTGTGATTCAAATTATCAACGTATAAAACCTTAGTCAAGGAGAAATTACCGTTACCTACTTCACCTTTACCAATAATCTTACACTTGTTATTGTCTCCCATGATCACATTTCCACCTTTAAAATTCTCTAGGCTAAGGAACTTCGATTTGTCACCTGTCATATGTCTAGAACAACCTGAATCTAGAAACCATTCTTGTTGCTCCTTAGCCCGCCAACAGACCTACATAAAGAGAGAGGAGGATGACCTAGAGAAACTCTTAGGTCCAATGATATTAGTGACTGAAGCATCGTGAATAAACAATCCCTTTGGAACCCAAACTTGTTTTGTCCTTTTATTCTTGTTCCAATAGACATGAAATTTGTTTGTAGAATTCTTAGGAGCCCAAACTTGTATAAATTTTGTGTTCTTGTTCCTATGACTACAGTTTTCAACGCGATGCCAATTATTTCACATCTAGCAAAGACACTCTTACCTTTTGCATTATCATCAACTTGTGTTTTTCCAAAGCCTAATCCTTTTCTGTTGTAAGCAAAAATTTGATTTCCCAATAACATGTTGAATGATTTTTCTCCTCTTGAAAAGTTATTCAAAGATTTCTCAAGATTTTGGACTTTGGTTTTTAGTGTTGTGTTTTCAGTTACAAGTGAGGTGCATCTATTTATAAAATCCTTTTTCCTAGTGTCAATGGTTTCCTTAAGACTCAAGTTTTCTTTTTCAAAATTCTCAAAGCTATTCTTAAGTCTTGATAATTCTGAATCTAAAATTTTACATTTTTTACAGTCTAGGTTTTGAATATTTTCAAGTTCAGTTTCTAACCTAGAATTTTCATGGACAAGTTCCCCTATCAGATTTCAGTTTTTCAATTTTAGATTCAAGAGTATCAATTGTTTTAGTAAGATCACAACACATCAAAACAAGTTCTTTATAAGAATAGTCACCTACCTCACCAGATTCCTCTGAGCTTGCTTCTGAATCTGATTTTGCCATAACACACAAGTTAGCCTCCTTTGAGCTATTATTCGAAACTTCCTCTCCTTCTTCATCATCCCAAGTCGTTGCAAAGGCCTTCTTCTTCTTTTTCTTTCCTTTGTTTTTTTTGAGAAGTGGCCATTTTTGTTTGAAGTGGCCAGGCTTCTTGCAGTTAAAGCACGTCAATTCTTTATCGGAATTGTCAGAATCTTTTGACCTATTACCACTTGTTTTCTTCTTGCGTGGCCTGAATCTTGACCATTTTCTAAGATTATTGACAGCCATTGCAAGCTCTTCAATTGGATCTTATTCTTCTTCATCGCTCTCTTCTTTGCTCTTTAAGGCAATCGTCTTCTTCTTTGATTCGGAGTTGTTGCGTTCCTCCTTTGCTTTTAGCTCAAGCTCATATGTCATCAAGTTGCCGATCAACTACTCCATGCTTAGTTTACTCAGATCTTTCGATACTTGTATTGCCGTGACTTTTTCCTCAAAGCTCATCGGTAAGACTCGTAGCATTTTCCTCACAAGATCTACCTCAGTGAATACCTTCCCAAGCGCTCTAGCATTGTACACCAAAGTTGAAAAATGCCCAAACATGTCCTTTATGCTCTCGCCTTTGTCCATCACAAAGTTCTCGTATTCATTGCTAAATAGGGCTAGACGAGACTCCTTGACTTGATAAGTTCCTTCATGTTTCAACTCCAAGGTATGCCAAATTTCCTGTGTAGTTTTACAATAAGAAATTCTATTAAATTCAGTCTTATCAAGAGCACAGATCAAAGCATTCATGGCTTTAGCATTTGTAGTTTTTAATTTCTTATCGTTAGCATCCCACCTATCCTTAGGTTTAGGAATCTTAGTATCACGAACAGTTATAGTGGGAGATTTATAGCCAGTTTCAATAATGTCCCAAACATCATAATCAACAAAACTAAGATAAATACCCATCCTAACTTTCCAATAAGCATAATCATTCCCATTAAACATGGGTGGCCTAGCAATAGATTGCCCCTCAGAAAAAACATTATTTGGTGGATTCATGACTCTAGAGTTAAAGAAAAAAAATCATGCTTTGATACCACTTGTAGGATCTAGATTTACCCTAGAGGGGGGGTGAATAGGGTTAAAGCAAATTTTCTCGAATTAAAAACAAACTGCAGAGAAGTAAATATGCTAAAAAGTAAATCACACACAAAATTTACCCAGCTTCGGCAACTCCTGCCTACTGCTGCATTCCCAGATTTCTATTAGAATTAAACAGTCTCCCGCTTACAAACACTCTAACAGACTCGCAAACCCTGCTACCGTCTACAGAATTTTGCAAACTCGCAAACCCTGATTATTGAACTAATCCTAACTAGACAATCTGACACAACCTAAATCCTAGGTGGTGATTTACCCAGATTTGATTCGAAAAGTACAGACTTCAAAAATAAAAATAAGAGCAAAAATAAATAAAACATGAGTACAAGTTTTTTGCCCTTAAACAAAACAACCCGACCCAAAAGAAAACAAAACACGGCCACTTCCCTCTTTTGTTATCTGATGCAATTTAGGGTTATGAAAATGGCGGCTTTGTTTCAACTACGAACCGATTGGATCTCTGAGTTGCCTCCAATTGCTCCTCTTCCCTTCGAATGTCCAATCTCCTCTGATTAAGGCTTGCGCAACCACGTTTAGAGCGAATTTCGATTGCTAAAGACTCGGGTGATTGAATTGGTATGATTTGAGTTGAGATTTTCTGATTTATCATGCTTGTTCTCTTTTTTGTTTTTTTCTCTCTATGATGATCTTGGGGTATATATATAGGGTAGAAACCCTAACAATTTGCGTCTGATTTGATTTCTTGCTTGGCCTCCAAGTCGTTGAATATTTCCATGATTTTGTTGCGACATTTTGGGTATATACGATTCGAATTTCACTTGGTACCCACAACTTTGGATATTTCCTATATGTTTTCACAATTTTGAAATTTGAACTGCTGATTTTGTTTTGTAATTTTTTTTGTTTCTATAGCAGGATATTTGGAATTTTTTTGGGTCCATATTCGAATTATTTCTGTCCATATATGCATTCGAACTCTTTAATCAAATATGGAAAAATCTTTTTCATATATTTGCATTGCCAAGATTTGTTTGCCATATTTGATTTCTTGACCAACTCTTCTGATTTCTGTCCATATATTGCCATATTTGAATTGCGATATTGTAGTTCACTATTTGCATCACTGTCTAGTTCATCTTGTATCATACTGTATTTGTATTGGGTCACTGAATTTGGCCGAGACTTGTTTCAGTTTGCATGTGGTCTTGATTCTCGGCCTATTGTGCATTCGACATTACTCCTGGCCATGAGTTCATCTGAGACATCATGTCTTTTGGCTCGACTTGAGAATTGTCAGGTTGCATATCCAGCTGAGTCTATGTTGTGCATGATTGCTTTTGTTGACTGCGCACACGAGTTGGCGAGGCAGTGCACACGTGTATAAATGCACACGTGTGTATTGCAGCCACTCATGATTACATGTCCCTGATAAGAATACTGATATGCACAGATATTACACAATCAAAAATGATGACAATAACCCATATATCTGAGACACCAAAAACAAATTTATATTTTTGCAAACTCAAATTTGTTTATTTTCATATTACTGTTGTAGTTGCTAATTATACAGGTACATAGGAGACAGGACAAGGAATGGAGCTGGACAATGCAGATAGATGCAGATGTGCAGACAAAGTGAGAAACTAAGTGTTGAGCGTTGTAGTGAGAGAAAAATATGAATGTGAAATGTATGAACCGGTGCATGTATATGAAGAGAGCTGAAAACTTTGTACTGTAGAAGTGTTGAAATAAAATATTATATTGAATAAAAATACTGATTGAATTATATAAATTCTGTGCAATGGTATTATTATTCAGTATGAATATTTATTCCTATATGTACATAGTACAATCTGCAAACACATATATAAATTGATATATATTTGCTATCATCAAACAAAAAATCACATCAAACACTTGTTAAGTGCTGCAGTTGGCTGAAATGAGATTTGAATATAGTTGAACTACTGCAGAAGTTTTGTAAATGTTGTCTTTGCTAAATTGAATTAAATCTTTTAATTTGAATCCTGAACTATTACAACAGTTTTGTATATGCCTTCTTGCGGAACTGAACTATTTTTCAACTAAAACTGAACTATTACAGCAGCTTTTTAAATGTTGTCTTTGCTGAATTGAATTGCTTTCAAATGTAACTTACCACAGCATTTTCTAAGTGATGTGAAAGCTGAAATTTCACTGTTTTAATGTATTTAAGTGAATAAATGAGCTCAAAAAAACTAAATTTTTGGGAATTGAATATTTGATTTGTAAATATAATGACTTCACTTTTAAATGGTTTAAAAGAAGTATTTTGATTTTAAATATAAACTATTTTTGAAATTTATAACCACGGGTTATAATAACGATTGATTGTTAAAGAGACGAGGATCGGATATGGACATACTCTCGGTCGATGCCGAAAACCACTTTAACAACTGTGTACGCGATGGAAATTCTAGAATGAAGTAGGATGGTGGCGACGATCCGATTATGGTATGAACATGGACCCGACTCCCGTGAGTTGGCTTAAGGTGGCTAAAACATGAGCGATCGACGGGCCAAGTGAGGTCATTCCTCCTATCAAACACACTACTTCGATACCATTCTATTACTTTGTGATTGATTGGGTGCAACCCTTTGATTTGGGAGTGTGGCTCAAGGTGGGCGGTAGTGGCTGCTATGCGTTACCACCAGCTCGGAAGCGTAATTTGTATATCTACCCTGGCGTTGCCTTATTGTGCCATGTCACCTACCATAGCGAGCTTTACTACCAGTTTGTTTCTCTCCCGTAGCCCATAGAGTATTTAGGGTAGCCTCTGTAGGATCTAGATTAACCCTAGAGGGGGGGTGAATAGGGTTATAGCAAATTTTCTGATTTAAATACAGAAACAAACTGCAGAAATAAATATGCTGAAAAGTAAATCACACAAAAAAATTACCCAGCTTCGGCAACCGCTGCCTACTGCTGCATTCCCAGATTTCTATTAGAATTAAATAGTCTCCCGCTTAAAAACACTCTAACAAACTCGCAAACCCTTGCTCCCGCTTACAAACACTCTAATAGACTCGCACCCCCTGCTCCCGCCCTATATAGTTTTGCAAACTCGCAAACTCTGCTCCCGCCTATAGAGTTTTGCAAACTCGAACACCCTGCTCGCTGAACTAATTCTAACTAGACAGTCTGACACTACCTACAACCTAGGTGGTGATTTACCAATACTTTGACTCGAAAAGAAAATAGATTTCAAAAATAAAAGCAGGAGCAAAAATTAAAATACAAACTTGAAACCACAATTTTTGCCCAAATAAAACTAGATTTAAAAATTAAACCCTATAAACTAAATCCCCCTTTATAAAAACAAAAACTCCTTTAAAAATAAAGGCCCGCCCAATTCTTCTCTTCTCCACGTTCCCTTTTCTTTTGCTTGTAAAAAGAATTGCGGCCTTGCTTTGAAATTAGGGCTTTAGTCTTTGATCCAAATTAGGGCTTTTTTGGTTCTTCGTTCGATCTGATTTGTGTTGAACTTGCTCGCGCTCGTTCCCTGATGATCAGTTCTCTGAAGATAGGCTGCTTGGTCGACTTCGAGATTGCGTTGCTCCTCTGTTGATCGAGTTCGTTGTTGCTTCGGTATTTAATTTTTTTTCGTTGCGGGTTCAATTTCTTGCTTTAACTCGATGCCTATGATGAATTTTGGGTGTGGTATTTATATGAATTACGAGATACTTAAGTTTGTTCGTATCAATTCGATACTTTCCAAACTTTTGCTTTCCTGATATAGCTACAACTTGATACGCACGACCTTGTTTGTGCAGCGTTCGATTTAACTTGATTCATACGGCAAAGAACTTTCCTCTTTTACTTGTTTTGACCTTTTCAAAGATATGAATTTGACTTTTTCAAATTTACACACACTTGAATTTCTTACATGGTCATCCCTGTGAGCTTCGTCTCTGGCCATCTTCTCTGATGATGTTGATTTCACTGTGACCTTGGTTATTGATATTGATCGAACTTGTTTTGATTCATCTTGATGTTCTGTAGTCATTTATGTATTGATGTTATTCTCTGTTGGCTTTGACTTGAATTTGCAAAATTACTTCGGCACTGGATATTGTGTATGCGACTCCATGACTCTGTACTAACCTCGGCCATCACCATTGCTTTGATATTGTCTTTGCTGTAGCATGGTCGTGGTTTTGAAGTCTTTGTCATTCGTTGATTTTGTTTTGTGTCTGCATTGACATTGTATCACTTGTGTTATTGACATGATACTCGACTGTTGTACTTGGTGGTCTTGCTCATCCAATTCATTGAGATTGTTGCCATTACTTTGTTGAGTTGTTTCAGTCATTGAGTTCTGGAATTGTATGTGGTCTGGAGCTCGAGTTCCATCCATTAGTAGCTTGGTTGACTTTTGCAGTTCTCTGGTCTTGCATCATGATACAGTCTTCATTAGCTCGTGTGCTTGTTTGTATGTTGTAAATGTTGGTGCACTTGTTATCTTCACTTGTATATTTGTTCATCAAGTATGCACTTTGCACTAGAGTTTTGCATATCATACTCTAAATTGTCATTGTGCTTCTGTTGTTGCTCTGACTTGAACTTGATATTGTGGTATTTGCTGTTATTGTATTCACTACATGTTTGCATTGTTATATTGTATACTTGGGCTTTGAAATTTTTCAACCTGATGCATTTGGACTTGAGCATACTTGATGCACTTTACTTGTTGTCTGGTCATTGTTGGCACCGGTCTGCATATATGTGCTTTTTCTGTTGCATTCATGTTAGTTCAGTCGTGCACTTGGTCTTTGTTGTAACTGGACATGTTGTTGTTTCTTGAATGCATCTGTGCATGACTGCTGAACTGGTTTTCTTGTGCACTGTTGATTAGTTGATCTTCATTTGGGTTTGTTTCATGTAGCTGTTGGTCTGGAGTTGTTTAATGAAGAGGTTGAACCTGTTAGTCGAGCTTGCATACTTCATGATTGCACTGTTCTCTGCATTTACTTGATTGTTGCAGTCCATGTTGATGTTGGTCTGACTTATGATATCTTATAGCCTGGCCATTGCTTGCCTCACTGGTCTTTGCATCCATTCATGTTGATTTTTGAAATTTCACTTGAGTTGAATCTAGTTTCAAAAAATCGGGTTTGACCTTGTGCTCATGTCGTGATTTTAAATATATTGCACGTGAGTTGAACCCAGTTTTTCATTTGGGTTTGACCTGTGCTCACCTGTCCCTGTAGCATTATCAAGTGCATATCGATGTGCACGGCCTTGTGGCATGTATAGTGATACACTGTGCATGTCACATTGTTCGTGTATGATGAATTCAAATGTGAATGATGACGAACAACCCAAATAACTGAGGCAAATCATATTTTCAAAAATCATACTTCATTTTATATTGCAAAAATATTTCTTTTTCAATTTTACTGCGTTAGTGAATATTTTTGCAAATTTCTCAGATGCTGGATTCAAACTGGAATGCAGTTGAAGACAAAATACGAGTGTGAGTGATATGTAGTGAGGTTATTAATGTAAAGATAATTGTGATGTATTCAAAAATGTATATGTATAGTGAGAGCTTGAATTTGTACTATTCAAGATTTTAATAAATATTTGCTTGAATAAAATTTCTGTTTGAATTCAAATTCCATTCAAATTCTGTGTAATTTATTTTATTCAACAAATATTTATTTAATCTATGAAAAAAATAGAATAGTACATTAACAAATACATTTAAACGAATGTGTGCATATATATATATATATGTTTACTATCATCAAACAAAAATCATGTACTCGCATATTCCACAATCTCCCCCTTTTGATGATAACAAACATATATTTAAGATTTTGACTGTGTTAAATGTATTTGAACAATGATACACTCTAATTGCTCCCCCTATTTAAATGCTTCCTCTCTACACGATGCTCCACCTACATATATGCATACAAATAGAAATATACAAATGAGCCTAGATGCAAATGAAAAATTATTTGACATTTGCTTGATTTTATTTGACAAAATCTTAACTTTTCTCTCCCCCTTTTGTTATCAGCAAAAGAATAATAGTGTTAGAGAAAATAGAGATAAAGTGATCAATATTAATCCAACCTTAAACTCAAATTGAATATAAATATTAAACTTCAATAAAAATCAAACAAAAATCATAACTACCCTTGTTAGGTGCATATTCCATTTTTAGAAAGAATGGTAATGATGTTCTATAAAATCATACAATTTTATCAACTTGTGGTACATTTATATCAGGAATTTGAATATCTACTAATCGTGCATAACCGTTAGGACTTTTAAATGAGATTAGTAGTATTCCAATTTAATTTTAAAAAATGAAATCAAGTATCTTCTAACCACGCATGACCGTGAGGACTTTTAAATGGGATTAGAATCAACTTGTCTATTTAATCAATTAATTTTGATATGCGTTCCATACATGCATAACCATAAGGACTTTTAAATGAGCATGGAAGCACATAATCAAAAATCCAAGTAATTCACCCATGCATAACCGTTAGGACTTTTAAATGAGAGTGAATACTTTGGATATTTATTTATTTTTACAAAAAAATGTGAAATGAAAAACAAATGTTTCCTGATTATAGTACCACATATCGACAAACTATATTTAAGATTTGATAAACAATGGTCGATAGAAATATGATAGATATAGAAATGGTCATGGAATCTTTACCCAACGAAAAGTTTTATAACTCTTGTTTGAATTCCTAAAGAAATTTTCCAAATATACTCTCTTGAGTAATGTATGTTAAATATCAACACTTATCACCTTTTCAATCACTATTTATGTTTTTGATAATTAGCAGGGAGTCGGATTAGTCAAAATTTGTCATTTAAAATCAAATAAAAATGACTAATCTGAAAATATGGTCAAAAATGATTTTCTCGAAGGGGTTATATGAGAAAAATTTCTGGTATTTGAAAAATATTTGTAATGAAAAATATGCAGATATTTTCTTTGAAGAACGATGCAGCAAATGAATGTTTCAAAAAATTAATCACGTTCCACTAGTAATTTTTCTATCAACTATATTACAGTGTAATCAGCATCTGAATTTCTCTTTCACTCCAAAATATCACTAACTAAATTTGATAGACCAGACCATGAAGTGTGCACACAAAAAAACTCAATTTTAATGACAATTTAAATGACATTCTTTGAATTTGAATTTAAGCCATGTAAATAATCAGAAAACCGTGAATATAGAGTTAGCCGAAAAAAAATATTATCATCCAACAAAACACTATGTTTAATCCAAACATATATGTTGAAGTAATTCAAAGAATAGTGTTTTTTGGCATAAATATAATTGGCCAACTATGTTGAACAAGCCAGAAAAAATCATCTCTTTACCGCATCTCAATATTGGCTGATTTCATTCAGAATATGGTGCAGATTATCACATTTAATATATCGATTAAATAAATATACCTTCACCTGTTTTACCTTTACGATACTTTTCGTGGCTGCTCATTGTGATTCTATCACCTTTATACTAGGCTAAGAAACTTTGCCTTGTTGCCCGTTGTGTTTCTGGAACAGCCAAAATCCAGATGACACTGTTGTTGTTCCTTAGCCTGCCACCATACCTACACAATGAAAGATTTTTGTGACCTATTTGTCTTTATAGGTCCATGATTGTTAGTGGCTGAAGCATTGTGAATAAATAATCCCTTTGGAACCCAAACTTGTTTAGTCCTTTTATTCTTGTTCCAATAGACATGAAATTTGATTGTAGTATTCTTAGGAACCCAAGCTTGTATAAATTCTGTGTTCTTGTTCCTATGACTACAATTTTCAACACGATGTCCAATTATTTCACATCTATCAAAGACACTCTTACCTTTTGCATTATCCTCAACTTGTGTTTTCCCAAAGCCTAATCCTTTTCCGTTGTTAGCAAAAATTTGATTTCCCAATAATATGTTGAATGATTTTTCTCCTCTTGAAATGTTATTCATAGATTTCTCAAGATTTTGGACTTTGGTTTTTAGTGTTGTGTTTTCAGTGACAAGTGAGGTGCATCTATTAATAAAATCCTTTTTCCTAGTGTCAATGATTTCCTTAAGACTCAAGTTTTCTTTTTCAAGATTCTCAGAGCTAATCTTAAGTCTTGATAGTTCTGAATCTAAAATTTTACATTTTTTACATTCTAGGTTTTGAATATTTTCAAGTTCAGTTTCTAACCTAAAATTTTCACGAGCAAGTTCTCTCCTATCAGTTCTCAGTTTTTCAATTCCAGATTCAAGAGTATTAACTTCTTTAGTAAGATCAAGACACATAAAAAAGTTCTTTATAAGAATAGTCACCTCCCTCATTAGATTCTTCTGAGCTTGCTTCTGAATCCGATTTTGCCATAAAACACAAGTTAGCCTCCTCTCAGCTACTATTCGAAACTTCCTCTCCTTCTTCATCATCCCAAGTTGCTGCAAAGGCCTTTTTCTTCTTTTTCTTTCCTTGGTTGTATTTGAGAAGTGGGAATTCTTGTTTAAAGTGGCCAGGCTTGTTGCAGTTAAAGCACGTCAATTCATTATCGGAATTGTTAGACTCTCTTGACCTATTACCAGATGTTTTCTTCTTGCGTGGCTTGAATCTTGACCATTTTCTAAGATTATTGATAGCTATTGCAAGCTCTTCAATTGGATCTTCTTCATCGCTCTCTTCTTTGCTCTTTAAGGCAATCGTCTTCTTCTTTGGTTCGGAGTTGTTGCGTTCCTCCTTTGCTATTAGCTCAAGCTCATATGTCATCAAGTTACCAATCAACTCCTCCATGCTTAGTTTACTCAGATCTTTCGATTCTTGTACTGTCGTGACTTTTGCCTCAAAGTTCATTGGTAAAACTCGTAGCACCTTCCACACAAGCTCTACCTCAGTGAATACCTTCCCAAGTGCTCTAGCGTGGTACACCAAAGTTGAAAAGCGTCCAAACATGTCCTTTATGCTCTCGCCTTTGTCCATCACAAAGTTCTCGTATTCATTGCTGAATAGGGCTAGACGAGACTCCTTGACTTGAGAAGTTCCTTCATGTGTCACCTCCAAGGCATGCCAAATTTCCTATGCAGTTTTATATTGAGAAATTCTATTAAATTCATTCTTATCAAGAGCACAGATCAAAGCATTCATGGCTTTAGCATTTGTAGTTTTTAATTTCTTATCGTTAGCATCCCACCTATCCTTAGGTTTAGGAATCTCAGTATCACCAACGGTTATAGTGGGAGATTTATAGCCAGTTTCAATAATATCCCAAAATCATAATCAACAGAACTAAGATAAATGCCCATCCTAACTTTCCAATAAGCATAATCATTCCCATCAAACATGGGTGGCCTAGCAATAGGTTGCCCTCAGAAAAAGCATTATTTGGTAGATTCATGACTCTAGAGTTAAAGAAAAATACCGTGCTTTGATACCACTCATAGGATCTAGATTAACCCTAGAGGGGGGTGAATAGGGTTATAGCAAATTTTCTCGATTTAAACACAGAAACAAATAGTAGAAATAAATATGCTGAAAAGTAAATCACACACAAAATTTACCCAGCTTCGGCAACCCCTGCCTACTGCTGCATTTCCAGATTTCTATTAGAATTAAACAGTCTCCCGCTTACAAACACTCTAACAGACTCGCAAACCCTTGCTCCCGCTTACAAACACTCTAATAGACTCGCACCCCCTGCTCCCGCCTATAGAGTTTTGCAAACTCGCAAACTATGCTCCCGCCTATAGAGTTTTGCAAACTCGCACACCCTGCTCTCTGAACTAATTCTAACTAGACAATCTGACACTACCTGCAACCTAGGTGGTGATTTACCAATACATTGACTCGAAAAGAAAAATAGATTTCAAAAATAAAAGCAGGAGCAAAAATTAAAATACAAACTTGAAACCATAATTTTTGCTCAAATAAAACTAGATTTAAAAATTAAACTCTATAAACTAAATCCCCCTTTATAAAAACAAAAACCTCTTTAAAAATAAAGGCCGGCCCAATTCTTCTCTTCTCCACGTTCCCTTTTCTTTTGATTGTAAAAAAAATTGCGGCCTTGCTCTGAAATTAGGGCTTTAGTCTTTGATCCAAATTAGGGCTTTTTTGATTCTTCGTTCGACCTGATTTGTGTTGCACTTGCTCGCGCTCATTCCCTGATGATCAATTCTCTGAAGATAGGCTGCTTGGTTGACTTCTAGATTGCGTTGTTCCTTGTTGATCGAGTTCGTTGTTGCTTCGGTATGTAATTTTTTTCGTTGCGGGTTCAATTGCTTGCTTTAACTCGATGCCTATGATGAATTTTGGGTGTGGTATTTATATGAATTACGAGATACTTAAGTTTGTTCGTATCAATTCGATACTTTCCAAACTTTTGCTTTCCTGATATAGCTACAACTTGGTATGCACGGCCTAGTTTGTGCAGCGTTCGATTTAACTTGATTCATACGGCAAAGAACTTTCCTCTTTTATTTGTTTTGACTTTTTCAAAGATACGAATTTGACATTTTCAAATTTACACACACTTGAATTTCTTACATGGTCATACTTGTGAGCTTCATCTCTGGCCATCTTCTCTGATGATGTTGATTTCACTGTGACATTGGTTATTGATATTGATCGAACTTGTTTTGATTCATCTTGATGTTCTGTAGTCATTTATGTATTGATGCTATTCTCTGTTGGCTTTGACTTGAATTTGCAAAATTACTTCGGCACTGGATATTGTGTATGCGACTCCATGACTCTGTACTAACCTCATCCATCACCATTGCTTTGATATTGTCTTTTGTATAGCATGGTCGTGGTTTTGAAGTATCTGTCATTTGTTGATTTTGTTTTGTGTCTGCATTGACATTGTATCACTTGTGTTATTGACATGATACTCGACTGTTGTACTTGGTGGTCTTGTTCATCCAATTCATTGAGATTGTTGCCATTACTTTGTTGAGTTGTTTCAGTCATTGAGTTCTGGACTTGTATGTGGTATAGAGCTCGAGTTCCATTCATTAGTAGCTTGGTTGACTTTTGCAGTTCTTTGGTCTTGCATCATGATACAGTCTTCATTAGCTCGTGTGCTTGTTTGTATGTTGTAAATGTTGGTGCACTTGTTATCTTCACTTGTATATTTGTTCATCAAGTCTGCACTTTGCACTAGAGTTTTGCATATCGTACTCCAAATTGTCATTGTGCTTCTGTTGTTGCTCTGACTTGAACTTGATATTGTTGGTGCACATATTGTGGAAGTGCAATAAATAATAATTTGGAAGTAGCTAATGTTTTGATTTATATTGAGTGATGTCCAAGATTTTGGAAAAGTTGTTTTGAAGATAGAATAATATTTCAAGAAGTATATTAAGCTATATTGTTGAAAAAGAAGATTTATATGGTATTTTGATAAAGAATAACAAAGCAGTTGTGACGACCCGCCTTTCATGCCATAGAAAGGTGCATCATTATTAAGAAAGAAAGGGATAGAAAAGAGAAAAGATAGAGAAGAAAGAATGAAACAACATATGAATCTCACAGCGGAACGAATAAATTATATTAATTACTTAAGTATTACATAATATACAACATCTATCAGAGTTATACAGCTTTATATCACATACTAAACAGTTATAAACACCTGTCTATTCATTACAACTCAAATACAACATAGAGATACCAACACAGCGGAAACACTATATATCTACGAACGCTGAAGCCTCCTGCTCCATACCTCCTCAAGAATTCGTCAAAGATAACCTAAATCCCTTGGCTACTCGTAAAAATTAGAGTACCCAAGAGTTTAATACATAGAAAATAAACTCTGTGTTAAACATGGCTCTGGTGTGAGTAACAGGTTAAAGTTGTTCAACTTTGAAAACCTTTGTAAACAAAAGGTATACCCGCACATAAACAAGGAAAAGTTTTTACCTTACGATAACCAAAACATTTGATAGGAAATACAATGATATTATAATAGGGTGAAGGGTTTTCAAATAAATATTCACATAGCTGAAATTGTTACATTTATTAAATTCCAGCATATATAGGTATACAAACAAACTCGAAGGGCACTTATTGGAGATTGGATTCCATACAATAGCAGGGCTACTGGGGTACTCCCGTCACAGTATGTGGTCAGATCACCGTACCGAGGATCCACCCTAAATCCCCTGCAACACAAGGCCAGAACCATCCCTTATTAGATAGTCCCGAAAAAGAAAACCCAAGCAGTTGTTGCAATCAACTGCCCACACAGCCGAATAAAAAGGGACCTCTATCCGAGGGAAATCTTGTCCTACTTGAGCGCGACTCACTTAGTCTTGTTGCACCTCCTCTATTTTAGCCATTCCCGGTTGATGAGGCTTGAGGCTACTATTACCTTTATAGAACACATCTATCTTAGAATGCTCATCATCCACCTGACGATGTTCTGAAAGCATTCAATCCATATAAATTCATTCTGGGTTCGAACGAAACCGAAGACACTATCTCGTTACACTCATTTTGGAATCAACCTCAGAGTTAACGACAATAGACCTTGCACTTTGAATCTTCATCTCAATTGAAAGCACTGTCCCCGTTAACTCGTTTTGGAATCACCCTCAGAGTTAAGGACCATAGCCTTTCCTCTGAATCTTCACTTGATGATCACTAGAGATTTCATGACCTACCGTTTAATTTGGATCGATATGGTCTTCGGATATCCAAATTTGGAAACCCGACCCCGGTCTCATCGAAATCCAAAATGCGGTCTTTTAAAGCCAAGTAGTTTTAAAGTTAAAACAATTTAATTCAATTCATTATCTATATTCAACAGATAGATAATTCACAATCTCATAAATAAATAATTCATGTCATCGAAAATTCAACCAAAGCATCTCATAGCACATATCTCATATCAGAGATATCAAACAATCCAAGACATTCAATATCATTCAGCCATCCTTAAACAATGATCTATCAATCACACCATCTATAATTAATTCAAAATAAATTAAATTAATTACTTCCATTACTATAAATCTTGCTTACTTAACATTGATTAATTAAAAATCAATTAATTAATATTCCGTTAATTATCCATCTCGATTAATCATCCTTGTTTAATTATTCTTTAATTAAATTAAGCAATTAGCCTTTAATAATTACACAAATTAATTATCCTTAAACAGTAATTAACCTTTAATTACTGAGACGACCCGACTTTTTCTCCATAAAAAGTCGTATCATCCTTAAGAAAAAAGGGATAGAAAACAGAAAAGAAAGAAGAGAAAGAAGAAACAACACAAGAATCTCAACAGCGGAACGAATAAATTATATTAGTAACATAAGTATAACATAGTATACATCAAATATCAGAGTTACACAGACATATACAACACATATTAGACAGTTATAAACACCTGTCTAGTTATTACAACTCAATCACAATACAGAAACACTCAGAGATACCAACACAGCGGAACTATATAACTATACGTAGAAGCCTCCTGCTCCATATGCTCCTCCACAATTCGTCAAAGCTAACCTGAATTCCCTTGGCTACTCGTAAAAATTTGAGTACCCAAGAGTTAAAGAAAAATAGAAATAACTCCGGATCAGACATGGGTCTGGTGTGAGTAACAGGTTAAAGTTGCTTAATTTTCAAAACCTTTTGAAAGAAAGGTACCACGTAAGATTTCCCACACATAAACATGGAAAAGTTTTTACCTTACGCTAACCAAAACATTTGATAGGAAATCTGATGATATTATAATAGTGTCTAGGGTTTTCAAATAAGTAAGAAATAGCCGAAATTGTTACATCTATTAAATTCCAACTACTAGCCACAAAAGTGGGTAATACAATCAAAACCGTTGGCACTTATTGGATTTTGGATTCCATACAATGGCAGGGATACTGGGGTACCGCCCGTCACAGTACGTGGCCTAGATCACCGTACCGAGGATTACTCCTAATCCCCTGCAACACAAAGCCGGACCCGTTCCTTACTGAACAGTTCCGAATAAGACAACCCCGACGGTTGTCATGATCAACCGTCCACACAGCCGAAATATAAAGGGACCTCTAGACAGGGGTAAATCTTACTCTCAAGTGGGGGATACCCACGAAGCCTTGCTGCACCTCCCCTGTTATAGCCATTCCCGGTTGATGAGGCTTGAGGCTACGATTACCTTTATAGGACACATCACCTAGAATGCTCATCGTCCACCTGACAATGTTCTGAAAGCATTCAATCCATACAAGTTCGTTCCGGGTTCGAACGAAACCGAAGGCATTGTCTCGTCACACTCATTTTGGAATCACCCTCAGAGTTAACGACAATGACCCTTGCACTCTGAATCACCATCTCGAATCTATAAGTACTATTCCGTCAAACTCATTACGGAATCACCCACAGAGTTATATTGACGTATAGCCCTTACACCTCGAGTCTTCACTCGCTCCACTTGGATTAACGACCTAACGTTAATTGGAATCGATGTGGTTTTCGGATGTCCAAATATGGAAACCCGATCCCGGTCTCATCGAAATCCAAAGCGTGTCTTATTAAGGTCAAGTTGTTTTTAAGTTTAAAACAATTCAATTCATTATCTAAATATACACAGATAGATAATTCAAAACACAACAGATAATCAACTTTATCATTTTCAACAGATAAGTCATATCAAAATCAGATAATCCATATTATCATCCAAAATCAACCAATGCATCCATATCACATACACTACTCATCTCATAATTGAGATTACAAACCATACCAAGCAACCAATACCATTCATCAAACATAAGCAATGATCTAATGATTACACCATTTATAATTAATTTAAAATTTATTAAATTAATTACTTAATCTCTAATTAATTTAAAATGAATTAAATTAATTACTTTATCATTAAAATCGTGCTTAACTTAACCATCAATTGATTTCAAATCAATTTATAAATCATCATCTAAATATTCATTTCAATTAATATTGATTAACTATCTCTAATTACAACAAGTAATTAGCTTATAAGTTAATCACACAAGTTAATTACTTAAACCCTTTGCAAATAATTAACTAAATTAATTAACTAAATTAATTACATTAATTATTTATTCATTATTAATTATACCTTAATTAATCAATTCCAAATTACATCATTAATTAATTAATTAATGATTTCTCATTGCATTTAATCAATCTCTCAATATAAATTAATTACATAAGTAATTAATCTTCAATTTAAACCATATATATATTAATCACTCGTGATTAATAACCATTCAGTAATTAACTATTAAATTACCCATCCCATAATTAGTTTCTCATAATTAATTACTTCCTTAAGAAATTAAAATTTTATTAATTACATAAAGTAATTATCAACAATCCAAAAATGTTTAAATTAATTTAACTTAATTAATCTAAACTAATCACATTAATCAAATTAATTACACCAAGTAATTTATTCATTAATTACTTTCATTAAGTAATTAAAACTTAAACAATTGATTATTATTAATTAATTAATCTAATTAATTATTAAAAATTAATCACATTAATTAATTGTTAAATAATCTTAAGTTAATGACTTCATTAATATTTCTTAATTACTTAATTAAGAATTAACTTAAATTAATCATTATTGATTATCAATTAATTAATGTTTAATTATCATTTAATTAATCTTTAATTATTAATTAATTAAGTGTTAATTAGAATTTTAATTATCTTAAATCACTTGATTAAACAAATCTTAATTATCAATTAAAATTTAATTAACCATTCCTAAGTATGGATTAATTAACCTTGATTAATTAATCTCAAATCTTAATTAATTAACTTTAATTTTTTTATTAATTACTTAATTAATCATCTACATTATTAATTAATTAAATAATAATTAATATTCCATTTAAATTAATTTAATAATTTAAATGAAACCAATTTCTTAGGTTCCTAAATTAAGAAACATTCCGCTTTATACAAAGTAATTTAAACTATTTGTTTCAAACAAATTAAATTTAAAAAAAAACTTTTTTTTAAATTTTAAACTAAAACTCAATTCAAATTTTCATTTTAGATTCAAACTTAAAAACTTAAAACTTTACTTACATCTCTATCTTCAAATCATTATTTTATAGCAATTTAAATTTAAACCTTTATTTAAAAACTGAAGTTTAAATTCCAGATTTAAATTTAAACTCAAGTTGCATATTCCTGTTTTCCAGTTTTTTTTACTTGTCTTAAATTTCAGTTGCATTTTAAAATTTTACTTTTTAAATTAAAACAGAAAATCAGTTTTCTGTTTATTCTAACATCTTACGTTTTTGAATTCAAAAATGTTTCAAAAATCCAGGATTTAAATTATTGAGTTCATAATTAAGTTTCAGGTTTAAAATTTTCAAAATAAATTTCGTCCTTCAAATTTTACTTTTAAATTTAAAAAAAAAACAGAAAGACAGTTTCTGTTTTGTTTTAAAACCACACTTGAGTTTAAAAAGAATTTCAAATTTATCTCAAAGATCTAAAATTGAACTAATTGAATTTAAATTCAAATTTCAGGTTCAATCTAGTTTCAGATTTTTGGTTTTGCAATTTACTTCTACTTCAAAACTTAATAAACCTGGAAAACAGGTTTTCTGCTTTTTGATTTAGAAACCCAAATTAAGATTTTAAAATCTGAATAATTTACAAATACCAGATTTAAATTATTTGAACTTATTATCCAAATTCAGGTTCCAAACTAATTTTAAATTTCAAGTTTGCATTCCTACTAACACTTCAATTCTAAAAAACTGGAAACAAGTTCATATCAAAAACTAAAACCTGAAATACTTACTTTTTTTTTAAAAACTCAAATTATTACAAAATCAGAATTCAAACTTTTTGAATTCTTATTTAAATTTTGGTCTTAACCCAGTTCAGATTTTAGTTTACTTTTAAAAACTTTATTACTACTTTTAATTTTTAAAACTGTAACAGGTTTCTGTTCAATATTGAAAAACCTGAAACAAAAAAATTAACTCGAGCCTTCCTATACTTACATCGAGTCAGAAGCCATATTTCTTCGAGTCATTTATCAAAATACCCGAGACCATCACGGGAAAATAAACTCTGCAACCAAAAATCAACCCCACCATCATCACCAACATGCACACACCCCTGTGCGTTCTTAAACCATCTCCGGCCACCTCTGACCATCATCTCTGGCCATCCCCCATCGACCACAATTCCCACATCAACCTTCAACCCTCAAAATCCCATAATTCATCTTGAATTTGAATTCAAGTTTAAAACCAAAAACCTGGAAAACAGCATTGCCTTTCAAAGCCTGACCTGTCAACGGCGGAAACTCCCAACTCCGACCACCATCATCCTCCAAACTCCAGCGACAACTCCATCAATACATCATCAATCCATACCCCAAAGATCTTTACACTCGATCAACCCAGGAGACCCCATCAAACCAAACACAGTGACCCACATGAAACTAGGGTTCATAACCGAAATTCCCAAATTACCATCTCAAAATTGAATTGCAATACAATTCAAAAAATTTCCTATAATCTATGTTAGATACACTGTCCCCAAAAACAGTTTCAACCAATTCTAATGTAAGCTTCAACTAAACATGAACAGCAAGTAAAATACAGTATGTTGAAACTGTACTTTATTTACAGCTTTATAAATTGTATCTTTTGTTTTAAAATCCTTGAATTCACTTATGATTCTATTGATAAACCTGAAACATTAATTCATGATACATACATTTTTTTCCAATTTTACAGAATTTAGTTGTGTTTTTAAGTTCCAGACAACACAGAATCTATACAACTTATAAAAGGCTTTAAAATTTATTTTATCATGTAATAAACAAATTCCCTTCAAATGCTAATCCATAATAGCAACCGGATCAATGAAAAAAAATCTATTTATCAAATTTGAACTTAAACTATAATAATCAGAACCTCGGAAATCAGACATGCATTGCATTTCATATATACACAGGCAGTTTTTAAAAAAAACATATACAAAAATTTAACTCATCAGAAAAACAAGCATGCAATCCTACTTAATTTATTTTAAATTAGGTGTTACTCACCTGATTATTAAGCAGAGCCCAGATTTTACGAAATAGATGAATGAGGACAGAACTTTAAACTTGAATGTTGAATGCCTTTAAACTTGTTTTCCTGATCTTTGAAAATCCTTGCATGCAGACATCTTCCCTTTCCAGATTCAATTGCATGTTTCAGATCAAATGCAGGTTGCTTGAATGATATGCATAGCAATTTAAAATTTTCAGTTTTCAACCCAAGTTGTTTTTGAAAACATGCAGGCTTGTATTTTGGGGAATGCAGATTAATGTTTGAATTTTAAGGAAGATGGGTTTGATTTTGAAGAGGAGTGAAATAATGCAAATATACTTGAGTTTGAAGTATTGCATATTTGATTATGGATGTGGAAAAATGAAATTTGGTCTTTCTTTTTATTAAGGAATGAAAAAAAAATGAATGAAGAAGCAAGTTGATATAAAGGTAATTTTCAGATTTAATGAATTAAAAGAAAAATTAAAATAAAATTGACACTTGTCCTAAGCTATCAACACATGTAAATTCATGTTCTAAATTACATACACATGTATCTTTATACTTACATATGTCTTTTAAATGTTTTTGTTATTTAAATTAAGTGTTAATAAATGTTTAAACTTAGTAAATTATTTAGTTCTTAGACTTAGTTATGCATATATTTAATTTCAAAAGAACAAAGCAAAGTATTATAATAAAACAATATACAAATAATCATTTGAAAAAGAAACTTTTAAGATAAATTTATAAAAGAGTTTGTAACTTAATGACCACATGCTTCATATATTAGATTATATTTTAAACTTCATATTAATTTTACAAATCAAAATTATCAATTAATAATTTAAAAAGAATAACACAAATATTTATGAACCTTATTTTAATATTCAAACTTAAAATAAAAAATGAATTTTAAACTAATTAAAGCATTTATCTCATATTTAAAATCATATAGTATTTTAATTAAATATTTTTGAAAAGCTTAAATTAAAAATAGATTATTATTCCTATTTTCAAAACATTAAAAATATGCTATACAAATTTAATTAAAAACAACTTATCTATTTAAAATATATATAAATAGATATACATTATTAAATAAAAAAATAGATTTATTAGCTTACTAAAAATAAATTCACAAATTAAATATTTAAATAAAGAAGATTATAGAATCAAATCAAATTTATTAATCAAAATTATCAATTCAATATAAATTTAAACATAGATTATTAAATTTATATTGTCCAAAATTCCGGGATATTACAATCCTTCCCCCTTAAAAGAATTTCGTCCCCGAAATTTAAAACAAAGGTAATTTAATAATCTATTTACAGATTTTATTTTAAAATACAACATATGTTATTCATATGCCCACAACCAAAGCAATCAATTCACACAATCAGAACAAATCTAATTATCCAAAAGAATTTTGGATAAAACTTCCACGAGTTTCCCCGGTATATATATATATATATCGGGATACTCGCTCTATAAAATCCAATCAACCAGTACTATTAAATTATAGAGCTCCTAATAACAATTCTATACAGAATATCAGCCTACAAACGAGTCTGACTCAACAACCAAACCATCCTAAACTGCTGGTTCTACAACCAGAAATATCAAATACGCACTTCCTCCGAGATACGTGAAACATCCTGAATCCCAGTTATCCAAACTGGAAATTCAACTCTAGGAAACCAAACACTAATCTTACCAATCACAGAAGAAACCAAAACACTACGGAGCTAGCTTCCCAAACTTATAGCTCCCTGGATCAGAGAAAAACTTAACCAAATTCAAATCTCCAATTCCAGAATCCAAATTTCTCCGCCTCATATCCATAAAAACTCTTTGGAAGATCCTAGGCTACCAATATCTATCCTGATCAGCTTAACTCATGCTGATTCCATTAAAAAAGACTGGATCAAAACAATCCAATGATCTCCTCAAGATCACTCAAAAACCAAGAACACACCCTGCTTCACAACAACAGAAGACAGAACAAACTTCTTCTTATCCGGAAAAGACAAAAACAGAAACACCCCCAACTGCTTCCGCTGCACAACTCTGATCCGAAACAAAAGAAAATGCTGAAGAACACAAGCACAGACTAGACAACCCAGCACAGAAATATAGTTCCATATATCCATAAAAGAAAACTCAAATGTTCCTCCGTAACCTGAGTTGCTTCACCAACTTCTATCTCAAGGAACCATCCATCTATTAACTGAACCACCAGTTCCATTTCTGGAAAGAAAACTCGATCTCCAAATGCAGACAAACTCTGACTTCAAGAAGACATCCAGATAATCTCCAACAATCCAAAAGAACATACTATCGCAAGTCACTTTTGCGATCAACTCAGCCTAAATCCAAAGAAACTGCTCTCTCTTAACCAAACAGAACAGCTTATGCTGGCCTAGCCAACTTACCAGAGAAACGGATCCACTTTGCTACTTCTGAACTCCACTTCAGAAAAACTACTCAGCCAGAAGATTCCCTATCAACTCTGCTAAACTCAGCCACATCACCGAGCAGACTCACTTCTTATTCTTGTTCCAAAGAAACATCTTCGGAAACATCCATAGTCACTGCATCTCATCACACAGCTACTATTTCCTGAGATATCAAGATATCATCACTCTCTGGCTTCTGCCCAAACGACAGATCAAAACTCAATTCTGCACTGCAAAGATGAACTCCGAACCTTTACTGGTTTCCTTCAGAGATCGATGAAGTCCTTCCTCACTACAGAACTCTCTCGAGACGGTATTAGGTCTACGGTTTCGACAAATACACTTCCAGCCTCATACATCAAACTCTAACCAATGGTAGTCGTGTTACACACACTTCTACCTCATCTACCTTTATAACTTATATTGGAAAAACCTGAACGGGTAACCCAACAAATAGGTAGAACCATATATATATATATATATATATATATATATATATATTAAAAATACAAAAACGCTCTCTCAAGATAGACACCACTCCAGAGCCTAGGTATTCACTCAACCTAACGCTCTGATACCAACTGAGACGACCCGACTTTTTCTCCACAAAAAGTCGTATCATCCTTAAGAAAGAAAGGGATAGAAAAGAGAAAAGAAAGAAGAGAAAGAAGAAACAGCACAAGAATCTCAACAGCGGAACAAATAAATTATATTAGTAACATAAGTATAACATAGTATACATCAAATATCAGATTTACACAGACATATACAACACATACTAGACAGTTATAAACACCTGTCTAGTTATTACAAATCAATCACAATACAGAAACACTCAGAGATACCAACACAGCGGAACTATATAACTATACGTAGAAGCCTCCTGCTCCATATGCTCCTCCACAATTCGTCAAAGCTAACCTGAATCCTAACCTTAATTCCCTTGGCTACTCGTAAAAATTTGAGTACCCAAGAGTTAAAGAAAAACAGAAATAACTCCGGGTCAGACATGGGTCTGGTGTGAGTAACAGGTTAAAGTTGCTTAATTTTCGAAACCTTTTGAAAGAAAGATATCACGTAAGACTTCCCACACATAAACATGGAAAAGTTTTTATCTTACGCTAACCAAAACATTTGATAGGAAATCTGATGATATTATAATAGTGTCTAGGGTTTCCAAATAAATAAGAAATAGCCGAAATTGTTACATCTATTAAATTCCAGCTACTAGCCACAAAAGTGGGTAATACAATCAAAACCGTTGGCACTTATTGGATTTTGGATTCCATACAATGGCAGGGCTACTGGGGTACCGCCCGTCACAGTACGTGGCCTAGATCACCGTACCGAGGATTACTTCCAATCCCCTGCAACACAAAGCCGGACCGTTCCTTACTGAACAATTTCGAATAAGACAACCCCGACGGTTGTCATGATCAACCGTCCATACAGCCGAAATATAAAGGGACCTCTTGACAGGGGTAAATCTTACTCTCAAGTGGGGGCTACCCACGAAGCCTTGCTGCACCTCCCCTGTTTTAGCCATTCCCGGTTGATGAGGCTTGAGGCTACGATTACCTTTATAGGACACATCACTTAGAATGCTCATCGTCCACCTGACGATGTTCTGAAAGCATTCAATCCATACAAGTTCGTTCCGGGTTCGAACGAAACCGAAGGCATTATCTCGTTACACTCATTTTGGAATCACCCTCAGAGTTAACGACAATAACCCTTGCACTCTGAATCGCCATCTCGAATCTATAAGTACTATTCCGTCAAACTCATTACGGAATCACCCACAGAGTTATACTAACGTATAGCCCTTACACCTCGAGTCTTCACTTGCTCCACTTGGATTAACGACCTAACGTTAATTGGTGTAACGTACCGAAAATTTTCGACTTTCGAAAATTCAACATCGATACTCACTTTATCGACTACCGAGAAATCGAAGGCCGGAAACACGGAATGTTATGGGTTTTTAAAAAGAAAAGAAAAAGATAGAAAGAGAAGATAAGAAAATAGAGAGAAAAGAAAATAAAACGGAAGAGAAATAGAAAATTTGAAAATGTAGAAAATTGGAGAATAGAACGGAACAGAAAACAACAGAACAACATCAGAATCTCACAATTCGCAGCGGAACAACATATAATAATAAATGAATAATCTTTAAACAAAGAACTATATCAGTTATTACATTACATTTCATTTCATTACATCATATCATCAGAGTGTACAACAACAACAACAAACAGTGCAGCGGAAAAAGAAATACTATATAAGTAATATGCCATGCCATCCGGCTTGCCTCCAGCAATTCCAGAATATCCAGAATATCCTGATAAACCTAACTCTTAACTGCCCGTGTAGAAATTGGTGGGAACCCAGAGTTTAGGAAGGAAAACAATAAACTCTGAGTCAGTCATGTGACTGGTGTGAGAACTCAAAACAGTTTATTTATCTTTAAAATCAATAGAGAGATATTTTTATTTCAATTCGCAATGCTTTTAAAAATGAGACTACCATAAGGCCTCCCGCACACACACACAATGCAAACGCAGAATCGGAGGAGATTTCTCCTTATGATAGTCAAAGATGCTTGATACGCATTTAAAAGAACATTTGATATTATTATTAGTGCATAGTGTAGAGAAAAATTCATTTCGAAAGTAGAATATAAATCTTAGCCAACATACGACCATTATCGTATGCTTACTATAGCTAACTATGTTCAATAGCAGGTTACCGCCACATTCCATAGCAGGTTATACAACTAAAACCGTACAAGTTTCGTATTGTTTCTTTGGATTTCCAACAAATGGTCAGGCCAAGGAACTTCCCATTGCCACATGGAAACGCCTCTGGCTGGACGTCCCCGAGAACTTAACCAGCTCTCTGCCAACACAAGGCCGGGTTACCTTTATCACTAGGTAACTACTACATGAATATGGCATCCCCCGGTCCCATTGGACCTTTTAACCGAGCGCTCGTCACCAACAACACCACACAGTAATAAATATAGTGTATCAACATGAGTAAGTATCTGGGCTCCATACCATGATACCACCCTTTCCAGAAGGAAATGCACATACCCTAAAGGGAGCTACCCCTCATAACCTTGCCGCATCTTTCCTGTTTTGACCATTCCGAGATGTGAGGCTCAACGAAGTCACGTCCACAAAAACATACTTTATACAAAAGCCATGCTTTGGGTCAACAAATGATCAACACAATGATCACAAGGATAGACGATCAAATAAACGATCCTATCACAAATAATCAACACAATGATCATTTCAGCATCACTCAGCATGTCACATTACCAAATTGGGAATATATCGCTGATAACATTCAACTACATAACCTCTAAGCACGTACGTCTCAGAGAAGGGTGTTAAGCTAAAAGAATAAATTCTTCGCCACCAACAGAAATATATTTGAATGAAATCGGCTTTATATCTCAACTTGTAATGTCAGACATACAATCCATACAAGTCTGTTCCGGGCTCGAACAAAACCGAAGGTACTTCTTACGAAGCCCTTGCAATCCGGATATTCACGATCCTGATCGGATTCACCATCACATATGGAGAACTCAATACCGTAGCTACTCGGTGCAGAGTCAATCGACAGGTCATCCTATCGTTCTCGCAAATACCGGGTCTTCAACACCGATCTTCAATGCTATTCACAACGACGTATCACATATTCGGAATGGGTTATACGACCCCATGGTCCTTTCCCGGTTAACCCGAATAGTGAGCGCTTATTCAAAAATAAGTGTGGCATTCAAATTCAAACATATCACATTAAATACCCATTCAAAGGGAAATATTGATAGTCGGCTATTGAACTATCAATTGATATGCACACATCACCAGATTCCAAATAATTTTCCAAATTATTTATTTTCCAAAATATCTTTACAAGATATATAATTTCAACACTTCAAAAATAAATCAATATTTATTTTCATACAAATTCTACTTTTCATTTATAAATTCCATAATGAATTTATATTCCAAAATATTCATGCATATACGATTTCAATTATCCATTTTCAATTTATCTTCAAAAAGATAGATTCTAAATATTCACTTCATATTGGAAAACATTTCCATACTTATTTATTCATAAGTAATTCACAAATCTTTTTATTTTCAACCTTGGAAAATATTTAATATACTTAAATCAAAAATAAGTATATATTTCATTCTTTAAGGAAATCATTCTATTAAACATATTTATTTGGGCCAAAACGAATGTTACGTAAAACATCGTTACGACAACCCAAAATCACTAGTATAGGGATTCGAAATTAAAAATAGATATATAAATCCCAATACTATACAAAACATTTCCTTTCGGAAATCATTTACTATAACAACAGTGTTATAGTCCACTATTTCCTTTTATTTCTCGAAAACGTCTATTTCAACAATAATTGTTGAAATCTATGATTTCGAATCTCAACACATTTTAAAACATCGTTAGATCGTTTTAATTCTATTTAAAACATCCAAATCCAAAACATTTTCTTTAACGTGTTATTCACTATTCAAAAATGTGAATAAACTTCGTTAACAAATCTCATCCTTTTATTCATTTTAATTCAAAGGATTATTCACTATTCAAAAATGTGAATATAACTCCATTAATAGGTTTCAACAATTTTCTTATCAAAATAAGTCGTTTGCGAATTTATAAAACAATGTTTATAAGTTCCATTTCTATTTATTTATAAAAACTTCTTTTTTTTATAAATTCTTTTATTAACCTATTCCAGTTTATAACTAAATTATGAACTAAACATTCATAATATAAGTTAAATACTTATAAAACGATTATTTTACCAAATCGTTCTTTTAAAGACTTTCCAATTTATAAATCTTATAACTTATAAGATCCATTTATTTAACCAATCTATTCTTCAAATAATTTCACCAAATTTATAAATCTTACTATTTATAAATTTCATTTATAACTTCACAGTTTATAATTCTATAAATTTCATTCTTTAATGAAATTCATTTTCACTTCATTCAAACACTTATAAAAACTCGTTTTATAATGTCAATATTTCAATTTATAAATATCTATTTATAAATCTCTTAATATAAATCAATTTATATTATTCTTTAAAAACATCTTTAAACTCCTTTAGAATTTCATCATTCTCTTGATTTATAAAATAATCAAATTTTGTAAATCCTATAATTTCAACTTTTTATAATAAATTCAAAAACCCAATTTAAACTATTTTATAAAAACATTAGCATCATATTCTCAAAAATCAGTTTTTAACTATCTTTCTCAAAAATCATAATTTTTATAACATTAAAAATTATAACGTTTATTTATTTAAAATTGATCAATTCCAAAATATTTTATATTTTCAAAGATCACTTTAAAAATCATTTTAAAATCCCAAAATTTGGGTCCAATGATGCTACACACCAAATAGTCAATCACGACAACAACGATATCATATATCGTATATGATAATCAACGAATATCAAAATATCCATAATCAAATAAATATTGTTGAGGAATCCAGTTGGATCCCTCCAACCTGTTTTCCTGCATCCAAAAACATTAGCACAATACCAATTTCGCTCCAGTACGAAATTATCGCGGTATATGTTCTTATTAAATATTATCCGCTTAATAACGGCGTAATAGGGTCTCATCCGCTAAAAATACGGGAAATCAATCAACTGCAATATATACATATGCCAATATATATATATTGATATTATTTATAATACCAATTTCACTGTTTATGAAATATTCGCGGTATATGTTTTTAATAAATAACATCCGCTTACTAACGGCGCATAATGTCTATTTTAACAATCAATAGATATTCATCAACATTCAAACATGCATTCAAATATTTTAAATATAACTATTTAAAATAAAATCGAAACCTATTCGATTGAGTGAGAAGTTCTCACCTTGATTTAAATTCCGTTTTAGCGATTTATTTCGAATAAAATTAAACGGACGTTTAATTTTACCCAAAATTCTCACTAACTCCAAACGACTCCAAACCAACTCCATCGCGTAGTGCTCGTCCATACGATTCCAACGCAACTGAGTTTGCATTTTTTCGACCTCGTATGAAAAAGTTATTGATTTTACAAGTTTGCACACGATTTAACAAATATAAATTTACAACTTATAATTAAATTTTGCAACCAATACCATCCTAGCCCTTGGATCATTCCTACAGCATCAAGACCGTTCCCCCCTTCTTTCCTCTTCACGCAAATATCTCCAGGAAGGAGCACGCAAGCATGAGCCCAACATAGATAATTAGGGTTAAATATCGCGACTTCATCGTTCAACAATACTTCGATCAGATAGCGCCATTGTCCTCGCCTCCATCCACTCCACACACGGCCACAATAGCATAGAGTTCGGTCACCCCTAGATGCTCGCGCACGAAGGTGAACAGCCCACAAACGCAGGTGCCTTGACGAAAATCCGTAGCTCCAAATGCGATCTCCACCGTTGAAAACGTAGTTCTCATCGCCCTCTCCAACTTTCATGTTGACAACTTCCTCTAATTGTTGACGGATTGGAAGATCTAGAGAGAAGAAGTTGGAACATTTCTGGCCATTGAACCTAAAAGTGGCGGCTAGGGTTTTGTAATTAGGTTTTAGTTATTTTTTTATTTATTTTCTTGAGTGAGGGGCTATTTATAAGAGAACGAACGACACTATTCATCCCGGAAATTCCGAACTCCGATTTATGCGCCGTAACCAGCGTTTCTAGGGTTTACCCCGCGTTCCGGACACAATGGAACAGGTTTCGGAAGCTAATTCGGAAGTATGTGCGAGTTATGGCTGTAAACGCTCAATTTGAATTAAACCGATTTAAGTCGATTTCTAGGCGTTTTAATTTGTACCGGACAAACGGTAAATCCAATTGACTTGAAATTTGAAACCTTACAATAATATCACATTACGGATCCGATGAAACTAGTTTCGTCGAAATCCGAGACTTTTTGAAAAATGGCTATTTTGACTCGCCAAATTTAAATTAAAAACGATTCGATGCGTTTCGAACTGCCACGATCAAACGATAACTCCGATTGACACGAAAATTGAAATCCGGTAATAACTAACTATTACGGATCCAATGGAACTGGTTTCGTTCAATTCTGAGACTGTTCAAAAATTGGCTATTTTCACTAGTCGATTTAAATATTAAAATATTCAATTTTCACAAATTGACTCTAAATTCGATTTTAAAAGTTCTAAAATATCATTCTAACTTCCATATAATAAAATAAAATTTTACAAATCATTTTCTATCATATTTAACTCAATTTTCAATTATTTCCATAATTTAACGTATTAAATTATCGATTTAATAATCCAATTAAATTCAATAATTCAAATAAAAATTTATTCGACTTATAAATTCACTTATTAATATTTAAAATAAATTAAATATTCAAATTTTAATTAATAAAAATTCTGGATCGTTACAATCTTCCCCACTTAAAAGAATTTCGTCCTCGAAATTAACAAGTAAGAAAAGTTACAGAATCTATTAATTTTCCATGATTCATGGTTAAACTTCTTATAATACTTTACTAAGTTTTCAAATCATACTTAGTTATCTTTTCAAAAACAACTACTATTGTTTAACTTTCAATTCCAAAACAAAGTTAAAAGTTTTCAAAAATTTTCAATTTTCTTAAATTTTTTCTAACGCCTTAAATTTTCGGAAAAATTCGCCATAGTCTCCTTTGCGCGGCTCGATCCGAAAAAAAAATTGACATTATATATATCACAAATATACATCTCATCAAGTAATGAGGCATCCCGAAGGGAAAAAGTGTAAAAGTGCGATATTTAATCCGAGATATGTACCTTATATTTTATTAGCAAGCATATACGGCTAATATAGCGCAAAAGCGAGCTCCAAATGTGAAGCAAACGCGATCCGCACCTACTAATTACTCAACAAACAACATGAGAACATGCATACATGAAAATAATCTCAATATACAACATATATCTCCATAACAACTATATATGTCACATAGCAAATGCAACATATTCAAACATCAACCAACTATCATCCATAACCAAATCAATATTCATTTATATTCTCATTAATATTCAATGAAAGGGTTTTCAATTTAATCACATTTGATTCATTGCAGTGGATGTTCTTACTAACATTCATTCTCAATTCAATTAGTTATCACTTACTAATTCATATTCAAGTTGGTTCACTACCAAATCAAATTCACTTCTATTCAAATTTACTTACTTCTAATTTGAATTCAATTACATAGCTTTAAATTTCATTAATCAATTTCATTAACACTTAATGAATTCATATACAATCAATCAACTATCATATAGCAATCAATTTATATTTATTTCAACCAAATTCCTTTGCTTATATTTGGTTTCATTCAATTATTCAACATTCCAATAACATTAGATTTTAATGAATTAACACTTACATTCATTATTTCATATCAACTTAATTCACATTTAATTGATTAATATTCAATCCATTCATTCAATTCTATTACAAAAGTTGAATTCTATTACATAACTCAAGTTCACATCCACCACTTAACTTTATTAATTTACTTTGATACTAATATCAACTTCATTCCATATCACTTAAGTTATATTCATATAGTTTCACTTCTTATATATAAGTTTATTTCACAATTGTAAATCACTTTAATTATAATTCAATTCTTATAATTCTTTTTTTTACTTATACAATTATTCTTTTATTTAGATTATTCAAACAACCTAAACAATCAACTTATTTTCACTTTAATAATTTTGAAAAATTATTCCTTTATATATAAAATATACTCAAGGTAAAATTATTTCATTTACCCAATTTTAAAACAATATTGTGTCGAATTGTTCTATTCAAGTGTTTATAGATCCCTATCAACAACGTTAATTACTCGTATTAACCAGAATCTATATACCACTCAACAAATCAATCATCACAATATAAAACAATTTTATATTCACTAACAAATACCCTCTCATAGCTATTATTACACTCAACTCAATCTAGAGTACTACTGACTCTATCTCTAATGAATGATACCCAACAGAACCATGGTTGTCGCTTAACCATAAGCTCTGATACCAAATGTAACGTACCGAAAATTTTCGACTTTCGAAAATTCAACATCGATACCCACTTTATCGACTGCCGAGAAATCGAAGGCCGGAAACACGGAATGTTATGGGTTTTTAAAAAGAAAAGAAAAAGATAGAAAGAGAAGATAAGAAAATAGAGAGAAAAGAAAATAAAACGGAAGAGAAATAGAAATTTTGAAAATGTAGAAAATTGGAGAATAGAACGGAACAGAAAACAACAGAACAACATCAGAATCTCACAATTCGCAGCGGAACAACATATAATAATAAATGAATAATCTTTAAACAAAGAACTATATCAGTTATTACATTACATTTCATTTCGTTACATCATATCATCAGAGTGTACAACAACAACAACAAACAGTGCAGCGGAAAAAGAAATACTATATAAGTAATATGCCATGCCATCCAGCTTGCCTCCAGCAATTCCAGAATATCCAGAATATCCTGATAAACCTAACTCTTAACTGCCCGTGTAGAAATTGGTGGGCACCCAGAGTTTAGGAAGGAAAACAATAAACTCCGAGTCAGTCATGTGACTGGTGTGAGAACTCAAAACAGTTTATTTATCTTTAAAATCAATAGAGAGATATTTTTATTTCAATTCGCAATGCTTTTAAAAATGAGACTACCATAAGGCCTCCCGCACACACACACAATGCAAACGCAGAATCGGAGGAGATTTCTCCTTATGATAGTCAAAGATGCTTGATACGCATTTAAAAGAACATTTGATATTATTATTAGTGCATAGTGTAGAGAAAAATTCATTTCGAAAGTAGAATATAAATCTTAGCCAACATACGACCATTATCGTATGCCTACTATAGCTAACTATGTTCAATAGCAGGTTACCGCCACATTCCATAGCAGGTTATACAACTAAAACCGTACAAGTTTCGTATTGTTTCTTTGGATTTCCAACAAATGGTCAGGCCAAGGAACTTCCCATTGCCACGTGGAAACGCCTCTGGCTGGACGTCCCCGAGAACTTAACCAGCTCTCTGCCAACACAAGGCCGGGTTACCTTTATCACTAGGTAACTACTACACGAATATGGCATCCCCCGGTCCCATTGGACCATTTAACCGAGCGCTCGTCACCAACAACACCACACAGTAATAAATATAGTGTATCAACATGAGTAAGTATCTGGGCTCCATACCATGATACCACCCTTTCCAGAAGGAAATGCACATACCCTAAAGGGAGCTACCCCTCATAACCTTGCCGCATCTTTCCTGTTTTGACCATTCCGGGATGTGAGGCTCGACGAAGTCACGTCCACAAAAACATACTTTATACAAAAGCCATGCTTTGGGTCAACAAATGATCAACACAATGATCACAAGGATAGACGATCAAATAAACGATCCTATCACAAATAATCAACACAATGATCATTTCAGCATCACTCAGCATGTCACATTACCAAATTGGGAATATATCGCTGATAACATTCAACTACATAACCTCTAAGCACGTACGTCTTAGAGAAGGGTGTTAAGCTAAAAGAATAAATTCTTCGCCACCAACAGAAATATATTTGAATGAAATCGGCTTTATATCTCAACTTGTAATGTCAGACATACAATCCATACAAGTCTGTTCCGGGCTCGAACAAAACCGAAGGTACTTCTTACAAAGCCCTTGCAATCCGGATATTCACGATCCTGATCGGATTCACCATCACATATGGAGAACTCAATACCGTAGCTACTCGGTGCAGAGTCAATCGACAGGTCATCCTATCGTTCTCGCAAATACCGGGTCTTCAACACCGATCTTCAATGCTATTCACAACGACGTATCACATATTCGGAATGGGTTATACGACCCCATGGTCCTTTCCCGGTTAACCCGAATAGTGAGCGCTTATTCAAAAATAAGTGTGGCATTCAAATTCAAACAAATCACATTAAATACCCATTCAAAGGGAAATATTGATAGTCGGCTATTGAACTATCAATTGATATGCACACATCACCAGATTCCAAATAATTTTCCAAATTATTTATTTTCCAAAATATCTTTACAAGATATATAATTTCAACACTTCAAAAATAAATCAATATTTATTTTCATACAAATTCTACTTTTCATTTATAAATTCCATAATGAATTTATATTCCAAAATATTCATGCATATACGATTTCAATTATCCATTTTCAATTTATCTTCAAAAAGATAGATTCTAAATATTCACTTCATATTGGAAAACATTTCCATACTTATTTATTCATAAGTAATTCACAAATCTTTTTATTTTCAACCTTGGAAAATATTTAATATACTTAAATCAAAAATAAGTATATATTTCATTCTTTAAGGAAATCATTCTCTTAAACATATTTATTTGGGCCAAAACGAATGTTACGTAAAACATCGTTACGACAACCCAAAATCACTAGTATAGGGATTCGAAATTAAAAATAGATATATAAATCCCAATACTATACAAAACATTTCCTTTCGGAAATCATTTACTATAACAACAGTGTTATAGTCCACTATTTCCTTTTATTTCTCGAAAACGTCTATTTCAACAATAATTGTTGAAATCTATGATTTCGAATCTCAACACATTTTAAAACATCGTTAGATCGTTTTAATTCTATTTAAAACATCCAAATCCAAAATATTTTCTTTAACGTGTTATTCACTATTCAAAAATGTGAATAAACTTCGTTAACAAATCTCATCCTTTTATTCATTTTAATTCAAAGGATTATTCACTATTCAAAAATGTGAATATAACTCCATTAATAGGTTTCAACAATTTTCTTATCAAAATAAGTCGTTTGCGAATTTATAAAACAATGTTTATAAATTCCATTTCTATTTATTTATAAAAACTTCTTTTTTTTTTATAAATTCTTTTATTAACCTATTCCTGTTTATAACTAAATTATGAACTAAACATTCATAATATAAGTTAAATACTTATAAAACGATTATTTTACCAAATCGTTCTTTTAAAGACTTTCCAATTTATAAATCTTATAACTTATAAGATCCATTTATTTAACCAATCTATTCTTCAAATAATTTCACCAAATGTATAAATCTTACTATTTATAAATTTCATTTATAACTTCACAGTTTATAATTCTATAAATTTCATTCTTTAATGAAATTCATTTTCACTTCATTCAAACACTTATAAAAACTCGTTTTATAATGTCAATATTTCAATCTATAAATATCTATTTATAAATCTCTTAATATAAATCAATTTATATTATTCTTTAAAAACATCTTTAAACTCCTTTAGAATTTCATCATTCTCTTGATTTATAAAATAATCAAATTTTGTAAATCCTATAATTTCAACTTTTTATAATAAATTCAAAAACCCAATTTAAACTATTTTATAAAAACATTAGCATCATATTCTCAAAAATCAGTTTTTAACTATCTTTCTCAAAAATCATAATTTTTATAACATTAAAAATTATAACGTTTATTTATTTAAAATTGATCAATTCCAAAAATATTTTATATTTTCAAAGATCACTTTAAAAATCATTTTAAAATCCCAAAATTTGGGTCCAATGATGCTACACACCAAATAGTCAATCACGACAACAACGATATCATATATCGTATATGATAATCAACGAATATCAAAATATCCATAATCAAATAAATACTGTTGAGGAATCCAGTTGGATCCCTCCAACCTGTTTTCCTGCATCCAAAAACATTAGCACAATACCAATTTCGCTCCAGTACGAAATTATCGCGGTATATGTTCTTATTAAATATTATCCGCTTAATAACGGCGTAATAGGGTCTCATCCGCTAAAAATACGGGAAATCTATCAACTGCAATATATACATATGCCAATATATATATATTGATATTATTTATAATACCAATTTCACTGTTTATGAAATATTCGCGGTATATGTTTTTAATAAATAACATCCGCTTACTAACGGCGCATAATGTCTATTTTAACAATCAATAGATATTCATCAACATTCAAACATGCATTCAAATATTTTAAATATAACTATTTAAAATAAAATCGAAACCTATTCGATTGAGTGAGAAGTTCTCACCTTGATTTAAATTCCGTATTAGCGATTTATTTCGAATAAAATTAAACGGACGTTTAATTTTACCCAAAATTCTCACTAACTCCAAACGACTCCAAACCAACTCCATCGCGTAGTGCTCGTCCATACGATTCCAACGCAACGGAGTTTGCATTTTTTCGACCTCGTATGAAAAAGTTATTGATTTTACAAGTTTGCACACGATTTAACAAATATAAATTTACAACTTATAATTAAATTTTGCAACCAATACCATCCTAGCCCTTGGATCATTCCTACAGCATCAAGACCGTTCCCCCCCTTCTCTCCTCTTCACGCAAATATCTCTAGGAAGGAGCACGCAAGCATGAACCCAACATAGATAATTAGGGTTAAATATCGCGACTTCATCGTTCAACAATACTTCGATCAGATAGCGCCATTGTCCTCGCCTCCATCCACTCCACACCCGGCCACAATAGCATAGAGTTCGGTCACCCCTAGATGCTCGCGCATGAAGGTGAATAGCCCACAAACGCAGGTGCCTTGACGAAAATCCGTAGCTCCAAATGCGATCTCCACCGTTGAAAACGTAGTTCTCATCGCCCTCTCCAACTTTCATGTTGACAACTTCCTCTAATTGTTGACGGATTGGAAGATCTAGAGAGAAGATGTTGGAACATTTCTGGCCATTGAACCTAAAAGTGGCGGCTAGGGTTTTGTAATTAGGTTTTAGTTATTTTTTTTATTTATTTTCTTGAGTGAGGGGCTATTTATAAGAGAACGAACGACACTATTCATCCCGGAAATTCCGAACTCCGATTTACGCGCCGTAACCAGCGTTTCTAGGGTTTACCCCGCGTTCCGGACACAATGGAATAGGTTTCGGAAGCTAATTCGGAAGTATGTGCGAGTTATGGCTGTAAACGCTCAATTTGAATTAAACCGATTTAAGTCGATTTCTAGGCGTTTTAATTTGTACCGGACAAACGGTAAATCCAATTGACTTGAAATTTGAAACCTTACAATAATATCACATTATGGATCCGATGAAACTGGTTTCGTCGAAATCCGAGACTTTTTGAAAAATGGCTATTTTGACTCGCCAAATTTAAATTAAAAACGATTCGATGCGTTTCGAGCTGCCACGATCAAACGATAACTCCGATTGACACGAAAATTGAAATCCGGTAATAAATAACTATTCCGGATCCAATGGAACTGGTTTCGTTCAATTCTGAGACTGTTCAAAAATTGGCTATTTTCACTAGTCGATTTAAATATTAAAATATTCAATTTTCACAAATTGACTCTAAATTCGATTTTAAAAGTTCTAAAATATCATTCTAACTTCCATATGATAAAATAAAATTTTACAAATCATTTTCTATCATATTTAACTCAATTTTCAATTATTTCCATAATTTAACGTATTAAATTATCGATTTAATAATCCAATTAAATTAAATAATTCAAATAAAAATTTATTCGACTTATAAATTCACTTATTAATATTTAAAATAAATTAAATATTCAAATTTTAATTAATAAAAATTCTGGGTCGTTACAATTGGAATCGATGTGGTTTTCGGATGTCCGAATATGGAAACCCGATCCCGGTCTCATCGAAATCCAAAGCGTGTCTTATTAAGGCCAAGTTGTTTTTAAGTTTAAAACAATTCAATTCATTATCTAAATATACATAGATAGATAATTCACAACATAACAGATAATCAACTTTATCATTATCAACAGATAATTCATATCAAAACCAGATAATCCATATTATCATCCAAAAGCAACCAATGCATCCATATCACATACACTACTCATCTCATAATTGAGATTACAAACCATACCAAGCAACCAATACCATTCATCAAACATAAGCAATGATCTAATGATCACACCATTTATAATTAATTTAAAATTTATTAGATTAATTACTTAATCTCTAATTAATTTAAAATGAATTAAATTAATTACTTTATCATTAAAATCATGCTTAACTTAACCATCAATTGATTTCAAATCAATTTATAAATCATCATCTAAATATTCATTTCAATTAATATTGATTAACTATCTCTAATTACAATAAGTAATTAGCTTATAAGTTAATCACACAAGTTAATTACTTAAACCCTTTGCAAATAATTAACTAAATTAATTAACTAAATTAATTACATTAATTATTTATTCATTATTAATTATACCTTAACTAATCAATTCCAAATTACATCATTAATTAATTAATTAATGATTTCTGATTGCATTTAATCAATCTCTCAATATAAATTAATTACATAAGTAATTAATCTTCAATTTAAACCATATATATATTAATCACTCATGATTAATAACCATTCAGTTATTAACTACTTAAATTACCCATCCCATAATTAATTTCTCATAATTAATACTTCCTTAAGAAATTAAAATTTGATTAATTACATAAAGTAATTATCAATAATCCAAAAATGTTTAGGTTAATTTAACTTAATTAATCTAAACTAATCACATTAATCAAATTAAATACACGAAGTAATTAATTCATTAATTACTTTCATTAAGTAATTAAAACTTAAACAATTGACTATTATTAATTAATTAATCTAATTAATTATTAAAAATTAATCACATTAATTAATTGTTAAATAATCTTAAGTTAATGACTTCATTGATATTTCTTAATTACTTAATTAAGAATTAACTTAAATTAATCATTATTGATTATCAATTAATTAATATTTAATTATCATTTAATTAATCTTTAATTATTAATTAATTAAGTGTTAATTAGAATTTTAATTATCTTAAATCACTTGATTAAATAAATCTTAATTATCAATTAAAATTTAATTAACCATCCCTAATTATAGATTAATTAACCTTGATTAGTTAATCTCAAATCTTTATTAATTAACTTTAAATTTTTTTATTAATTACTTAATTAATCATCTACATTATTAATTAATTAAATAATAATTAATATTCCATTTAAATTAATTTAATAATTTAAATGAAACCAATTTCTTAGGTTCCTAAATTAAGAAGCATTCCTCTTTATACAAAGTAATTTAAACAATTTGTTTCAAACAAATTAAATTTAAAAAAAAAACTTTTTTCTTTAAATTTTAAACTGAAACTCAATTCAAAATTTCATTTTAGATTCAAACTTAAAAACTTAAAACTTTACTTACATCTCTATCTTCAAATCATTATTTTATAGCAATTTAAATTTAAACCTTTATTTAAAAACTGAAGTTTAAATTCCAGATTTAAATTCAAACTCAAGTTCCATATTCCTGTTTTCCAGTTTTTTATACTTGTTTTAAATTTCAGTTGCATTTTAAAATTTTACTTTTGAAATTAAAACAGAAAATAAGTTTTCTGTTTATTCTAACATCTTACATTTTTGAATTAAAAATGTTTCAAAAATCCAGGATTTAAATTGTTGAGTTCATAATTAAGTTTCAGGTTTAAAAATTTCAAATTAAATTTCATCCTTCAAATTTTTAAATTTTACTTTTAAATTTAAAAAAAACAGAAAGATAGTTTCTGTTTTGTTTTAAAACCACACTTGAGTTTAAAAAGCATTTCAAATTTATCTCAAAGATCTAAAATTGAACTAATTGAATTTAAATTCAAATTTCAGGTTCAATCTAGTTTCAGATTTTTGGTTTTGCAATTTACATCTACTTCAAAACTTAATAAACCTGGAAAATGGTTTTCTGCTTTTAGATTTAGAAACCCAAATTAAGATTTTAAAATCTGAATAATTTACAAATGCCAGATTTAAATTATTTGAACTTATAATCCAAATTCAGGTTCCAAACTAATTTTAAATTTCAAGTTTGCATTCCTACTAACACTTCAATTCTATTTAAAAAAAAATGGAAACAAGTTCCTGTCAAAAACTAAAACCTGAAATACTTACTTTTTTTTTAAAAAAACTCAAATTATTACAAAATCAGAATCAAACTTTTTGAATTCTTATTTAAATTTTGGTCTTAACCCAGTTCAGATTTTAGTTTACTTTTAAAAACTTTATTACTACTTTTAATTTTTAAAACTGTAACAGGTTTCTGTTCAATATTGAAAAACCTGAAACAAAAAAATTAACTCGAGCCTTCCTATACTTACTTCGAGTCAGAAGCCATATATCTTCGAGTCATTTATCAAAATACCCGAGACCATCACGGGAAAATAAACTTTGCAACCAAAAATCAACCCCACCATCATCACCAACATGCACATACCCCTGTGCATTCTTAAACCATCTCCGGCCACCTCTGACCATCATCTCTGGCCATCCCCCCGTCGACCACAATTCCCACATCAACCTTGAACCCTTAAAATCCCATAATTCATCTTGAATTTGAATTCAAGTTTAAAACCAAAAACCTGGAAAACAGCATTGCCTTTCAAAGCCTGAGATGTCAACGGCGGAAACTCCCAACTCCGACCACCATCACCCTCCAAACTCCGGCGACAACTCCATCAACACATCATCTATCCATACCCCAAAGATCTTTACACTCGATCAACCCAGGAGACCCCATCAAACCAAACACAGTGACCCACATGAAACTAGGGTTCATAACAGAAATTCCCAAATAACCATCTCAAAATTGAATTGCAATACAATTCAAAAAATTTCCTATAATCTATGTTAGATACACTGTCCCCAGAAACAATTTCAACCAATTCTAATGTAAGCTTCAACTAAACATGGCCAATAAGTAAAATACAGTATGTTGAAACTGTAGCTTTATAAATTGTATCTTTTGTTTTAAAATCCTTGAATTCACTTATGATTCTATTGATAAACCTGAAACATTAATTCATGATACCTACATTTTTTTCCAATTTTACAGAATTTAGTTGTGTTTTTAAGTTCCAGACAACACAGAATCTATACAACTTATAAAAGCCTTTAAAATTTATTTTACCATGTAATAAAAAAATTCCCTTCAAATGCTAATCCATAATAGCAACCGGATCAATGAAAAAAAATCTATTTATCAAATTTGAACTTAAACTATAATAATCAGAACCTTGGAAATCAGACATGCATTGCATTTCATATATACACAGGCAGTTTTAAAAAAAAACATATACAAAAATTTAACTCATCAGAAAAACAAGCATGCAATCCTACTTAATTTATTTTAAATTAGGCGTTACTCACCTGATTATTAAGCAGAGCCCAGATTTTAAGAAATAGATGAATGAAGACAGAACTTTAAACATGAATGTTGAATGCCTTTAAACTTGTTTTCCTGATCTTTGAAAATCCTTGCATGTAGACATCTTCCCTTTCCAGATTCAATTGCATGTTTTAGATCAAATGCAGGTTGCTTGAATGGTATGCATAGCAATTTAAAATTTGCAGTTTTCAACCCAAGTTGTTTTTGAAAACATGCAGGCTTGTATTTTGGGGAATGCAGATTAATGTTTGAATTTTAAGGAAGATGGGTTTGATTTTGAAGAGGAGTGAAATAATGCAAATATACTTGAGTTTGAAGTATTGCAGATTTGATTATGGATGTGGAAAAATGAAATTTGGTCTTTCTTTTTATTAAGGAATGAAAAAAAAAATATGAATGAAGAAGCAAGTTGATATAAAGGTAATTTTCAGATTTAATGAATTAAAAGAAAAATTAAAATAAAATTGACACTTGTCCTAAGCTATCAACACATGTAAATTCATGTTCTAAATTACATACACATGAATCTTTATACTTACATATGTCTTTTAAATGTTTTTGTTATTTAAATTAAGTGTTAATAAATGTTTAAACTTAGTAAATTATTTAGTTCTTAGACTTAGTTATGCATATATTTAATTTCAAAAGAACAAAGCAAAGTATTATAATAAAACAATATACAAATAATCATTTGAAAAAGAAACTTTTAAGATAAATTTATAAAAGAGTTTGTAACTTAATGACCACATGCTTCATATATTAGATTATATTTTAAACTTCATATTAATTTTACAAATCAAAATTATCAATTAATAATTTAAAAAGAATAACACAAATATTTATGAACCTTATTTTAATATTCAAACTTAAAATAAAAAATGAATTTTAAACTAATTAAAGCATTTATCTCATATTTAAAATCATATAGTATTTTAATTAAATATTTTTGAAAAGCTTAAATTAAAAATAGATTGTTATTCCTATTTTCAAAACATTAAAAATATGCTATACAAATTTAATTAAAAACAACTTATCTATTTAATATATGTATATAAATACATATACATTGTTAAATAAAAAAATAGATTTATTAGCTTACTAAAAATAAATTCACAAATTAAATATTTATATAAAGAAGATTATAGAATCAAATCAAATTTATTAATCAAAATTATCAATTCAATATAAATTTAAACACAGATTATTAAATTTATATTGTCCAAAATTCCGGGATATTACAATTACTCTCATTAATTAATTAATTATAATTAATTACATTAATCCTTAATTAATTACATTAATTAATCATTCTATAATCCCTTATTTTGATTAATTATCCTTTAATTAATCAACCCTTAATTACTTTATTAATTACATTAATTAATGATCCCCTAATTACCTTTTTAATTAATTATTGTTCGAATTAATACATTCAATAATTAATCTTTAATTACTTACATTCATAAATCAACCTTGATTAATCACATTCAGTAATTAATTACCCATCATTAATTACATTACTTAATTAACTTTAAAATAAATTTTGTTGATTAATTCTTAAAGTAATTACATTAAGTAATTAATTCTTAATTACTTCCGCTATGTAATTATACTTCTTATTAATTCCACAAAGGAATTAAAACAAAATTACATCCATTAATTAATTATCTTTCAATTAATTACACAAAGTAACTAACAACAAAACTACTTCCATTCTTCAATTAATTACATCCAATAATTACCCATCAATTACTTCTCTAATAAGTATACTTTATAAATTACATTAAGTAATTGTACTTAACCAACTCCATAATGGTTATCCTTAATTAATTAATCTAATTAATTATCTTAAATTAATCGCATTAATTAATCATTTGATAATCCTTAGTTAACGATATTTCATTAACTATTAACAATTCTTTAATTACTTCCTTAAGTAATTATGCTTTAATTAACCATTGTTAATTACAAATTAATTAATTTTTAATCACCAATTAATTAATCTCTCATTACTTAATTAATTAATGCTTAAGTACATCTTAATTACTCTTAAATACTTCATTGATTAATCTCTAATTATAAATTAATTATTCTTAATCACTTAATTAATTAGCCCTTAGTTATCCATTAATTAATCATAAACCTTAATTAATTTATTCTTAAACATTAATTTATTAATTCAAATTAATTAATTTCCCCTTAATAACCTTATTAATTTAATTAGTCTTAAATCATTAAATCTTAGTTAACTTTAGATAAAGCATTATCCTTATCAATGACTTAATTACCATTAATATGTGCATTGAAACATTTTACTTTTAAATATTCTTTCAAATTTACTTTTAAATCTAAGATCTAAAAATGATTACAAATTTAACTTCAACCAAATTTAAATCAATTTACAAACCCTATCGAATACACGAGCCCTCCTTCGAGACGAACCACAAACCAAAAACTCTGACATATCACAGCTGCCGTGCACATGCACCAGCGAAGAAGCCACCTTCGACCATCCACGATGCCCCTTACATGTCGACGATCATCCCCACACTAGATTCCGATCACCATAACATCAACAAAAACTCGAAATCGAATTCGACCAACTTTGCAAAATACTGGAACAAACCACCTCACCAAAAACCTCCTCCAACCCAAGATGCTGATCACCGGAGTGCCTAAGCCTTCAGCCACACCTTCGCCAACCTTCCCACTATTGATCCCCAAAATCTGGTGGAACTCTATCACCAGAGGTGCTAGGGTAAGCAAAAGTTCCGACCTTGCCACAACTAGGGTTTAAAAACAAATTCGACCACCGCCGCCACCATAGTGACCTGCATACCCTTCTCCATTTTTTCCAAAGTCACTAATCATCCTTCTACCTTCAGTGAAGGCAGCAACCCCTCAGATCAATCAGATCATCAGAAACCACCAAAACTACCAAGTCTGATCAACCCCAAAATGCTCACTCAAACCAAATCTTAAAATTATGATTTCACTTCTAAAAATCAAGTTTTTAGAAAAGAATTTAGATCGTATGCCGGAATCAATGAATTAAGATGTTTAAATTTTCACTTATCTTAAGCTTGCACTGTTGTTTTGATTTCCGAAAACATTTCAAATTTTATTTTAACTTAATTATAATTTTAAACTTTAATCTATGATGAAACAAACAAATTTTGTTTGAAACTTAAATCATAACAAAGATTAGATCAAGAGATAATGAATTTTAATTAAAATCTTAAGCTTGAAAACAAAGAATAGAGAGCACAGATACAACAGCATGCACACCTATGCATCCATGTGTATACACAAAAAAAGCACTTATATATATACACACACAATACATACTTATCCCAGAAATAAACATGCAACCATATTCATACTTAAGTTTTAAAAAAATGTTACTCGCCTGATACAAAGTTAAACAGAGCCTTTGAAACAAATTTTGATTTTGAAAACTTGAATGCCATTGCTTTAACTGTGAAAACTTGAACGCAGGAGAGATGTTTCTTTGATTTTGAATCTGGACTTTCTTTGTTTTCCTTGAGCTTGCATTTGAGAGGTCTTAAATTTGAAACATAGATGAAATCTTCTTTGATTTTTAGCTTGCTTCATTTATCTCAGGTTGAAGAAAAATTGTTCAGGCTTTTGGTTTTCATCTTGTAAATGATTTGCAGTTTATTCATTTTGATTTCTGGTTTGTGAAGTGTTAACGCTAAAAATTGAACGCTAACACCCCGGTGTGTAGAAGGTAATTGTGAAAGCACCACCCGTTGGTACGGGAACAAAGTATAAGCAGAGAAATCACACAGAAGCTATAAAAGACACAATATTTATAGTGGTTCGGCTTAAGATCTAGCCTACGTCCACTTTAAAACTCTTTATTGCTGATTTGGTTACAATTCTTTACAATCAACTCCGATTACAACACACTTAGACAAATAGCTCAAACCCCGATGTAGAAGAATCCTTCGAATGCATGGCGAATGAGTTAGATTTCCTCTTGAGATTTGTTGAAATGTCTTTGGTGATTGGAGTGATAGAAGTGTTGCTTGAACGTTGCTTGAAGTCGAGACAATGGCAGAGTAATGGCGTCCAGGAAGTCAGCCCAAAAAAAGTCCCTTGAATGTTGGAGGTGGCCACGTATTTATGGGCAAATTTCTGGGCTGGAATTGTTGATCAAGTCATAAGTCGTGACCGACTCAGAATGAACCGTGACCGACTCAAGATGAGCCGTGACCGACTCACATACCACGAGTCAGCAGGCAGCAGCATAGGTGTATCGGTATTAAGCTTGTTCCTTGTTCGCTTGAGTCGCTAGCGACTTATGATAGGTCGTTAGTCATCCTGAGTCGTTGAAATCCTTAGGTCGGTCTGCCCCATGAGTCGCTAACTCCATGAGTCGTTAACCCGTTGAGTCGGCCGGCACCTTTAAGTCGCTAAGGTTATAACCCGGTGAGTCCTTATCCCTCCTGAGTCGTTGAGTCGTAACCCTTCAAGGCCGTTGAGTCGGTAACTCCTCAAGGCTGTTGAGTCGGTAACTCCTCAAGGCTGTTGAGTCGGCAACCAGATAGGTTGAGTCGCTGGCTTACTTCACTCTTTATGTCGTATACCGTTTTGGTCGGGGCGCTGCCCCGCACCCCGCCGGGGGCGCTGCCCCCTGGACCCCTGCGACCTGACTGGTCAGGTCGAACACCGTAGGCGGTGGCGTTGCCCCCGCACCCCCACCTTGGGGGGTTGGCACCCCCCCTGGACCCCCCCCTCCGTAGGGGATCTTATCTGAAAAGCCATTCAACAGAACTTGCTTTGTTGGGATGCTGAGTTGACTATTCTTCGAGACGAACTATCATTGGTTTCTCGGTCAATTTTTGATACCACGGCCTTGCTGTGAAAAAGTGGAGTTAACATGAAGTACTGATTATCATATTCGTTTTTGAGAAATTGTTTTGAGTTTTCTTCTTAGTTTTGAAAAGAGAAATAAGAAAAAGGAATGAAGAGAAGAAAGCATGTTTGTAAAGGCTAAATTGTAATTTTTTAAAATAAAAGAAAAATCAATATTAAAAATGACACTTGTTTAAACACTTAACATTCGTCACTTGCATTGTTTATTAACCTACACATGTTACTAATGTGTCATGATTTAATTACACTTGTAATAATGCAATTTTTATTTGTTTTAAATATTAATAATAAAGCATTATACATAATTTACTATTTTATAAATGCTTATCTAAATATATATATGTATGTATGTATAAATTTCTTTAAAGAAAATATTATAAAATAAATTATATGCAAATAAAGGCGTATACATATATTTTATAATCCAAAATATTTTCAAAATATCTATCTTTTGAATTTCAAAATTAAATCCAAATTCAATTTCAAATTAAATTTAAAAATCCAATTTAAAGTCAACTTATATATATATACATATATAACAACACATTAAATTTGAAAATATCAATCCTATTTTCTTTAAAATCTATTTGTATTTATATAAAAACAACACATTATTAATATTGTTTGAAAATATAAAATTTGCCAATTTTAAGTAATTTATAAAAGATATTATTATATTATTTATAAATTACTTTATTACTTAAATGAATTAATGTATCATATATTTTATATGTTTGTGAATTGTATTTTAAGCTTTTATATATATTTAAGTCATATTTATCAAGCAATATTTAAAAACAAAATAAAACAAATCTTTATGTTAATTTTATTTAAATTTAAACTTAAGCTAAGATATATTTTAAACAATTAAACATTTACCTTAAGTAATTTAAAACTATATAGTTATTTATTTAAATAATCTTTAAAAGTCTTATATTAAATTAACCATAATTTTCAAATTACCAATATATATATATATATATATATATATATATATATTAGAATTTTAAACATGATTTTATTTGTTAAATTCAAATCAAAGCTTTTCTATTTACAATACATACAAATATATATACATTATAAATAGAAAACATTTTATTAGCTTTTAAAAGATAAAATTTACCAATTAAATATTTATTTGATTTTAAAAGAATAATTTGCCAATTTAAATTAAAATTATAAAATAAAATTATCAAATCAATTTAAATGTTAATACAGATTATTAAATTGATATTGTCCAAAATTCTAGGTCATTACATTCCTCCCCCTCAAAAGAATTTCATCCTCGAAATTTAAAAGCAAAGATAATTTAATAACCCATTAAATATTTTAATTTTAAACCACAAGCATATATTATCAACCATATGCTAATAACCATAGCAACCAATTCACTCAATCTAACAAATCTAACTATTCAGACAAAATTCTGAATAGGACTTACTAATACTATCTAGAGTTTCCCAGGTACAAATACTGGGACACTCGCTCTACTGAATCCAAACAATCTATACTACTAAGCTACAGAGCTCCTATTCATCTAGATCCACAAAAACGAACAGGATATTAGACCATAGTCAAGTCCTGCTCAACTACCAAGTCATCTTGAACTGCTGGTTCCATAACCAGTGATGGATCATACACGTACTCCCTTAGAGATACGTGAAAACACATTGAATTGCAGTCTTGCCAAATCTTAAAGCTCTTTGATCGAAGAAAACTTATCAAAAATCTAATCTTCGACTCCAAATTTCAAATTCCTTCCTGATCAGCTCAACCTTCGCTGATGCCTCTTGAAACAAACTAGACCAAAAACAATCCTACAAAATGATCCTCTCAAGATCAACCAAAATCAAGAACACAAACTCTACTATCATCAGTAGACTTCAAACTTACTTCTCCTATCTGGAAAAAATAAAACAGGTGCACTCGCCAATCTGGCCTCCAGATCCTGAAAAACTACCCTTAGAAACCCTCTAATCCAATAAAACTGCAAATTTCCAAGGAGTCTAAGGTTGCTTCCACTCTAGAAAAGCTTCTACCTCACTTCCGCTGCGCAACTCTGATCTGGAGTAGATGAAAATGCTGATGATGAACACTAGAAACAAACTTGTCCGACACCTCCCGGATGACATGGTTCATCAGATCCATATAGAGAAAACTCTGAAGTACCACGAAATCCTGAGCTGCTTCACCAACCTTCTCTCTAGGGGCCATTCTTCTACTAAGCTGAACCACCAGTATCACTCCTGGAATCCTATTTATACGAAAACTCAATCTCCAGATGCTATGGCAGACCTCTGACCTCTACGAAGACATCCGAAAAAATCTCTAACAACTCCGATAACTCCTATAATCCCTAGAGATGCTTCGATCCCATGCAAAAGATTACCCAGAGAACACTCAACTATCGCAAGTCACTTTTGCGATCCACCCAACCTAATTTCCAAAGATATTGTTCTCTCTTTCCAATCAGAACAGCTTATACTTATCTAGCCAATCCATCAAAGAAATGGGTCCACTTAGCTGCTTCTGAACTCAACCACTAGAAAACTGCTTAGCCAGATGACCTTCCTGTCGACACACAGAACACCTCCAAACTGTAACTCTACCAATGATGCTAGAGACTTCCTTTTCCAAAAGCTCCTTGAGAAACTCTTCCCTCAAACAAACGCAAATACCCTGCTAAACCTAGACTCATCTCCGATGCAGACACACTTCCTTAAACTTGCTCTAATAGAAACATCTTCGGATACATCCATAGTCATTGTGTCTCACCACACAGCTGCTTCTTCCTGAAGTTGCCAAGATACCATCACTCGCTTCAGCTTAACCGACAGATCCAAACTCTACTCATCCAAACTTGCACTTCAAAGATGGACTCTGAACATTTAAAAAGTTTCTTCAGCGAGTGGTGAAATCCATACACCACTGCAAAGCTTACTCGAGATGGTATTGGGTCTACAGCCTCGGTAGGTACACTTCCAACCTCAACACTCAGACTTCTTCCATTGGTAGTCATGTTACACACACCACTACCTTTCCTACCTCTAGAACTCATATTATAAAACCCAAACAGTTAAGCCAAAACTTTGGTATTCACTCAACCTAGTGCTTTGATACCATATGTGACGACCCGCCCTTCATTCCAAAGAAATACGCATCATTATTAAGAAAGAAAGGGATGGAAAAGAGAAAAAATAGAGAAGAAAGAACGAAACAACATTTGAATCTCACAGCGGAACGAATAAATTATATTAATCACATAAGCATTACATAGTATGCAACATCTATCAGAGTTATACAGCTTTATATCACATACTAGACAGTTATAAACACCTGTCTAGTCATTACAACTCAAATACAACACAGAGATACCAACACAGCGGAAACACTATATATCTACGAACGCTTAAGCCTCCTGCTCCATACCTCCTCCAGAATTCGTCAAAGCTAACCTGAATCCCTTGGCTACTCGTAAAAAATTGAGTACCCAAGAGTTTAATAAACAAAAAATAAACTCCGGCTCAGACATGGGTCTGGTGTGAGTAACAGGTTAAATTTGTATAATTTTGAAAACAAAAGGTATCTCGTAAGACTTCCCACACATAAAACCAAAAAAGTTTTTACCTTATGATAACCAAAACATTTGATAGGAAATACTATGATATTATAATAGCGTCTAGGGTTTTCAAATAAATATTCACATTGCTGAAATTGTTACATTTATTAAATTCCAGCATACATAGGTATACAAACAAACTCGAAGGGCACTTATTGGAGATTGGATTCAGTACAATGGCAGGGCTACTAGGGTACCGCCCATCACAATATGTGGTCTAGATCATAGTACCGAAGATCCACCCTAAATCCCTTGCAACACAAGGTCGGAACCATCCCTTTCCGGATAGTCCAGAACAAAACAAACCCAGTAGTTGTTGCAATCAACTGCTCACACAGCCGAATAAAAAGAGACCTCTAGTCAAGGGAAATCTTGTCCTACTTGAGCGCGACTCACTTTGCCTTGCTACACCTCCCTTGTATTAGCCATTCCAGGTTGATGAGGCTTGAAGCTATGATTACCTTTATAGAACACATCTTTCTTAGAATGCTCATCGTCCACCTAATGATGTTCTGAAAGCATTCAATCCATACAAGTTCATTCCAGGTTCGAATGGAACCGAAGGCACTATCTCGTTACACTCATTTTGGAATCACCCTCAGAGTTAACAACTATAGCCCTTGTACTCTGAATCTTCATCTCAATTGAAAGCACTATTCCCATTAACTCGTTTTGGAATCACCCTCAGAGTTAACGACCATAGCCTTTCCTCTGAATTTTCACTTGATGATCACTTGAGATTTCATGACCTATCGTTTAATTTGGATCGATGTGGTTTTCGGATATCCAAATTTGGAAATCCCATCACGGTCTCATCGAAATCCAAAACGCCTTCTTTTAAAGCCAAGTTGTTTTAAAGTTAAAAAAATTTATTTCAATACATTATCTATATTCACACAGATAGATAATTCAAAATCTCACAAATAGGTAATCCATATCATCATAATTCAACCAAAGCATCTCATAGCACATATCTCATATTAGAGATACCAAACAATCCAAGACATTCAATATCATTCAGCCATCCATAAGCAATGATCTATTAATCACACCATTTATAACTAATTTAAAATAAATTAAATTAATTACTTCCATTATTATAAATCTTGCTTACTTAACATTGATTAATTACAAATCAATTAATTAATCATCCTTTAACTATCCATCTTGATTAATCATCCTTGATTAATTATTCTTTAATTACATTAAGTAATTAGCCTTTAATTAATTACACAAATTAATCATCCTTAAACCATAATTAACCTTTATTTACTCTCATTAATTAATTAGTTATAATTAGTTACATTAGTCCTTAATTAATTACATTAATTAATCATTCTATAATCACTTATTTTGATTAATTATCCTTTAATTAATCAACCTTAATTACTTCATTAATTACATTAATTAATGATCCCCTAATTACTTCTTTAATTAATTATTATTCTAATTAATCACATTTAATAATTAATCTTTAATTAATTACATTCATAAATCAACCTTGATTAATCACATTCAGTAATTAATTACCCTTAAGTAATTACATTACTTAATTAACTTTAAAATAAATTTTATTGATTTATTCTTAAATTAATTACACTAAGTAATTAGTTCTTAATTACTTCCACCAAGTAATTATTCTTCTTACTAATTCCACAAAGGAATTAAACCTAAATTATTTCCATTAATTAATTATCCTTCAATTAATTACACAAAGTAATTAAACCCAAAACTACATCCATTCTTCAATCAATTACATCCAGTAATTACCCATCAATTACTTCTCTAAATAATTATACTTTATAAATTACATTAAGTAATTATGCTTAACCAACTCTACAATGATTATCCTGAATTAATTAATCTAATTAATTATCTTAAATTAATCACATTAATTAATCATTTGATAATCCTTAGTTAATGATCATTCATTAACTATTAACAATTCTTTAATTACTTCCCTAAGTAATTATGCTTTAATTAACCATTATTGATTACAAATTAATTAATTTGTAATCACCAATTAATTAATCCCTAATTGCTTAATTAATTAATGCTTAATTACAACTTAATTACTCTTAATTACTTCATTAATTAACCTCTAATCATAAATTAATTATTCTTAATCACTTAATTAATTAGTCCTTAGTTATCAATTAATTAATCATAATCCTTAATTAATTTATTCTTAAACACTAATTTATTAATACAAATTAATTAATTTCTCTTTAATTACCTTATTAATTTAATTAATCTTAAATCATTAAATCTTTGTTAACTTTAAATAAAGCTTATCGTTATCAATGACTTAATTACCATTAATATATGCACTAAAACATTTTACTTTTAAATTCTCTTTTCAATTTACTTTTAAATTTAAGATTTAAAAATGATTACAAATTTTACTTTAACAAAATTTAAATCAATTTACAAACCTTTTAATCAAATGTTTAAGAAATACTTATCTTATATAAAAGAATTTTGTAATAGTTTAAACTAAATTAATTTTAATTCAAAACCTTGCCCCTTTTTTTAAACTTTTAAAATTTGTTTTAAATGCTGCTTCGGGTTTAGCCCACAAGCTACTCAAGTATTTACCCGAGAAAACCACATCTCTTACTTCATTTCCAAAATTTTGTTTAAATTTTAAGTTTAAAAACTGGAACGAATTCACTCTCGATCGACCCGAGACTTCACTCGAGTTACCCTCTCAAATACACGAGCCCTCCATTGAGATGAACCACAAACCCAAAACTATGACATATCATCGCTGCCGTGCACATGCACTGGCAAAGCAGCCACCTCCGACCATCCACGATGCCCCTCACTTGTCGGCGATCATCCCTACACTAGATCCCGATCACCATAACATCAACACAAACTCGAAATCGAATTCGAGCAACTCTGCACAATAATGGAACAAACCACCTCGCCTAAAACCTTCTCAGTAACGACCCGTAATTTTCGATAATTTAATTTTGTTAATTTGATAAGTTTTAGTAATTTAACTCGAAAAGAAAATAAACAAATCTGTAATTTAATAATGAAATCACTAAAATAAAGGTAAAAATGTCAATACCAGTTAATAAATAACTAATTTAGTACAAACGAATTAATTAAAGCAATCGTAAGATTTTCACTGATTGTACTTAATAAATTGGGAAATAAGTTCAAGGTATATTAATTGATGAAATAATATGTTATAAACTGTAATTTGATAAAATCAATATTGGTGTAAAGTAAAGAAATAATTGAAAATAATGTAAATTCTATTGATAATATGATAATAGGTTGAATAAAAGGAAAGGAAAATCAAGATTTTTTAATTTATTGGGATTTAAATTTAATAATTGAATGAATTGCAAATAATTGAAATTAAATATTTAAATATTATGTTAATGGAGCTTGAGATAAAATTGAGAATATTATGTAATAAATCATGAACCAATGTTGATTTCATCCATTTGATAATGATAGATTAAATAATAGGAGGAAAGGTTAAATAAAATGGATTTTGGAATTTTAATTTATAATTTTTGAATTTAAAAGAAATTGAAATTAAACACTGAAATTGATGAATGAATCAACGTTAAATTGACATCTGAATTTGTTTAAATTATTGTAATTGTTTAAGAAATTAAAAATGATAAGAATTGCCAATTTTAGAATTAAAATTGAATTTGATTTAATTAATTAATTTATTTAATTAATGTAAAAATAGCCATTTTGGACACTGACTCGGATTTCAACGAAACAAGTTTCATCGGATCTGTAACGGTGAATTATTGTAGGATTTCAATTTTCGTAGCGATCGGGTTTGTTTTTTGATTGTACGGACTCGAAACGCCTAGAAATGAATTTAATTGAAATCAATTTGAAATAACTTGATTTTAGCATAACTTCTTCATACAATGGAATTTGGACTTGAAACCTGTTCCATTGCATTTGAAATATTTTAAAACATCTATTTTGATATATGGGTTGACCCAATTTCGTTCCGGAGTCAGAACGGGCTTTTCGGGCCATTTTATCGTTCAACGCGTATATCAATCGTGTCCATCCATTCTAATTTCAGCCTTGCATATATATACCTCGTTATAAACCCTAGCCTATTTCTTATTCCTCATTTCTATACGTACAATTCAGCTGTCTCTCCTCCTCAATGGCAGACGATCAAATTCTATATCCAATTGCAATTCAAAATCAAATCCAAATTCCAAACTCTTCAAACTATATCCAATTTTATATGGATTTGAAGCTCTCGACGAGTGTAATTCACTGGTGGTATTTGTTTATCAATTTGGACCATGGTTTGACCAAGATTGCTCGAAATAGTCATGGCCGTCAATAGGTGGTTTATGATCGACGACTGATCGTCGATTCGTGGGTACTGTTGCGGAGAGGTTATCGAGGGGATTACATCTAGCTAGTTCGTGGGTGGTGTCAACGGCCAGATTTGACGCGAAAATTCAAGTAGGGTATGGGTATAGGCCACGACCGTGGGTCATGGGTGCCTCGATTTGGGCTTCAGAGTGCATCGCACGGCTCGAGGGGGGAGGTCCTCGCATGGACGGTAGCGCGCGGCACGAGATGGTAGCGGCGGTGGCTTGGTGATTTCGTGTTCGATGTTTATTGCTCTGTAGGGTTCGAATGAAGTCTGGAAGGAACCAGGTGCATGGAAGATGGATCATGACGTGGCAGGGGTAAGGTGTTTTTTTTCTTTTACTTTATTTTATTTAATTCAGATTTCAAACGTTCAAACATGCATAACTTTCACATACGAGGTCCAATTCTCGCGCGGTTATCTCCGCTAGGTTCGTATTGAAATCTTGGACGTTTAGGCGCTGGTTTGGACGAATTCTGAGGCTTTTCAAATTTTGGGTTTAAATTGGATTTAAATTCAATTTAAATTCAAAAGGTGAGTGTTTAACCCACTCACAACTTCGAAAATTTCTTATGTGTGTTAAATTACTTTCTGATGTGATTAGAAATATATTTATGACTGTTTGGCATATTTTTAATCATCATTCCAGTTAAATTGAATTTATTGAATTGAATTGTTATTTAATTTATTATTTGATATAAAATGCCAGTTAAATAGTTATTTAATTTATTATTGATTATAACTGCCAGTAAATACCTGTTATTTATTATCTATTCTATATTGATGTTATTGTTTGAATTGGATGATTGTGATAAATTTTGATGATTGATATTGGATGAATGAATGTTGTATTTTATATTGTTATAAACTGGAAGTGGTTATGCATTTCATTTCATTCGGGATTGCGGTTTGGAATGATATATAACAGTATTTTTATTTTAAATTACGGATTGAAATGATAAATATCAGTATTACTTGACCATAGGATAGAAAATTATATAGACACTGTCGGTCTGTATATAAATATTTTGAAAATGATTTCTATGGTTTTGGATAGAAAAATACGGTTTAATAAATATTGATTTTTTTGATATTATATAAATAGAATTTCATATATAGTCAAATTCTTGAATTTAAGCTATGTATAAATTTGTTTAATAAAAACTAGTTTAATAAGGGAGTTTGATTTCAATAAAATAAAATGTGGTTAAGTATTCAAATCATACTTTAATATAGAGGTTATAATGATTTAAATAAATTAAGGTTGGAAGGTAAATTGGAAATTTATTTGAAAATGAGCTTATTGAAGAATTAAACTCAATAACTTGATGTAAAATTTATTAAATTTGAAATTTTAAATGGTATGATTCTTATAACTTGATTTTGGTTTCGAGTAATTTAAATGAATATTTCAACTATAATTAAATTTAAGGAAATATTCAGTTATTTGAAATTTGAGTTATTTTTAAATTATAATGGATTTATTGTGTAAATTATTTCAAAACTAAATAATAGAAAATTTAATTACTGAATCGAAATTATCAAATTTAGTATTGAAATTTTGGAATATTTAAAGCCTTGAAATATATCGAAATTGAAATGTTTTCTCGAAATTGAAATGTTTCGAAGTTATGAATTTCAAAGTATTATGTTTTAAAGGCGTTAAAATTTCAAATGTTTTGTTTCGAAGTATACAATTTGGAAGTGCTATGATTTTGGAAAAGGATTATATTTGAAATAAAATGATATTATATTGATTTGAAATAGAAATGTATCATATTGATTTCGTTTTAAAATGGAAATGATATCGTATTTATATGGTTTTGAAATGAATATTAATTCTGGTTTGAAGTATAAACTAGTTTGAAAAGACCGCGGTGTTATAATAACGTTTGGTTGTTAAAGAGACCGGGATCGGAAGTTATCATACTCTCTGCCAATGCCGAAAACCACTTTAACAACCGTGTACGCGGTGGAGATTCCAGAATGAAGTACGACGGTAGTGGCATTCCTTTGAGGTATGAACAGAAGCAATTAACGGGCTAATGAAAAATCGAGATTTATTAATTTATTGGGATTTAAATTCAATAATTGAATTAACTTCAAATAGTTGAAATTAAATATTTAAATATTACGTTAATGGAGATTAAGATGAAATTGAGAATATTATGTAATAAATCATGAACCAATGTTGATTTCATCCATTTGATAATGATAGTTTAAATAATAGGAGGAAACATCAAATAAAATGGATATTGGAATTTTAATTTATAATTTCTGAATTTAAATGAAATTGAAATTAAACACAAAATTTGATGAATGAATCGATGTTAAATTGACATCCGAATTTGTTTAAATTACTGTAATTGTTTATGAAATTAAAAATGATAAGAATTGTCTATTTTAGAATTGAAATTGAAAATTAGATTTAATTAATTAATTATTAATTTATTTAATTAATGTAAAAACAGCCATTTTGGCCACTGACTCGGATTTCGACGAAACCAGTTTTATCGGATCCATAATAGTGAATTACTGTAGGATTTCATGTTTTGCAGCGATCGGGCTTGTCGTTTGATCGTACGGACTCAATACACCTAGAAATCAATTTAGTTGAAATCAATTTGAAATAATGTGATTTTAGCATTACTTCTTCATACAATGGAATATGGACTTGAAACCTGTTCCATTGTGTTTAAAATATCTTAAAATATCTATTTTGAGATATGGGTTGATCCAATTTCGTTCCGGAGTCAGAACGGGCTTTACGGGCCATTTTATCGTTCAACGCGTATACCAATTGTGTCCATCCTTTCTAATTTCATCCTTGCATATATATACCTCGTTATAAACCCTAGCCTATTTCTTATTCCTCATTTCTATACGTACAATTCAGCTGTCTCTCCTTCTCAATGGCAGACAATCAAATTCTAGATCCAATTGCAATTCAAAATCAAATAAAAATTTCAAACTCTTCAAATTATATCGAATTTTTATGGATTTGAAGCTCTCGACGAGCGTACTTCACTGGTGTTATTTTTTTTTTGAATTGGATCATGGTTTGACCGGGATTGCTCGAAGCAGTCACGGCCGCCCATAGGTGGTTTATGATCGGCAACCGATCGTCTATTCGTGGGTACCGTTGTAGAGAGGTTGTCGAAGGGATTACATCTAGCTAGTTCGTGGGTGGTATCAACGACCAAATTTGACGCGAAAATTCGAGTAGGGTATGGGTATAGGAGGCAGCCGTGGGACTTCGGTGCCTTGATTTGGGCTTCGGAGTGCATCGCACGGCTCGGGGGGAGGTCCTCGTGTGGACGGCAGCGTGCGACACGAGATGGCGGTGGCGGCGGCCTGGTGATTTCGTGTTTGACGTTTGTTGCACTATAGGGTTCAAACGAAGTCTGGAACGAACCATTTGCTTGGAAGATGGATCGTGACGTGGCAGGGGTAAGGTGTTTTTTTCTTTTACTTTATTTTATTTAGTTCAGATTTCAAACGTTCTAACACGCATAACTTTCACGTACGAGGTCCAATTCATGCGCGGTTTTCTCTACTAGGTTCGTATTGAAATTACGAATGTTTTGGCGCTGGTATGGACGAATTCTAAGACTGTTTAAATTTTGGGTTTAAATTGGATTTAAATTCAATTTAAATTCAAATGGTGAGTGTTTAACCCACTTACAACTTCTAAAATTTCTTATGTATGTTAAATTACTTTCTGATATGATTAGAAATTTATTTATGATTGCTTGGCATATTTTTAATCATTATCCTAGTTAAATTGAATTTATTGAATTAAATTGTTATTTAATTTATTATTTCATATAAACTGCCAGTTAAATAGTTATTTAATTTATTATTGAATATAAATGCCAGTAAATACCTGTTATTTATTATCTATTCAATGTTGAAGTTATTGTTTGAATTGGATGATGATTGTGATAAATGTTTGATGATTGATATTGGATGAATGGATATTGTGTTTTATATTGTTATAAACTGCAAGTTATTATGAATTTTATTTCATTCGGGATTGTGGTTTGAAATGATATATAACCGCATTTTTATTTTAAATTACGGATTGAAATGATAAATATCCGTATCACTTGACCATAGGATAGAAAATTATATACAGATACCATCGGTCTATATATAAATATTTTGAAAATGATTTCTATGGTTTTGGATATAAATATACGGTTTAATAAATATTGATTTTTTGATATTATATAAATAGTATTTTATATATAGTTAAATTCTTGAATTTAAGCTATGTATAAATTTTTTTTAATAAAAATAAGTTTAATAATGGTGTTTGATTTTATTAAAATAAAATATGGTTAAGTATTTAAATCATACATTAATATAGAGGTTATAATGATTTAAATAAATTAAGGTTGGAAGATAAAGTGGAAATTTATTTGAAATTGAGCTTATTTAAGAATTAAACTCAATAAGTTGATGTAAAATTCATTAAATTTGAAAATTTAAAACGTATGATTCTTAAAACTTGATTTTGGTTTAGAGGGATTTAAATCAATATTTCAAGTATAATTAAATTTATTTAAATGAATATTTCAAGTATATTTAAATTTAAGGAAATATTTTGTTATTTGAAATTTGGGTTATATTTAAATTATAATGGATTTTTTATGTAAATTATTTCAAAACTAAATAATAAAAAAATTAATTGTTGAATCGAAATTATCAAATTTAGTATTGAAATTTTGGAATATTTAAAGCCTTGAAATATATCGAAATTGAAATGTTTTATCGAAACTGAAATGTTTCGAAGTTACGAATTTTAAAGTATTATGTTTTAAAGGTGTTAAAATTTCAAATGTTTGGTTTCCTAGTGTATAATTTGGAAGTGCTATGATTTTGGAAAGGTGATATGTTTGAAATAAAATGATATTATATTGATTTGAAATGAAAATGATATCATATTGATTTGGTTTTAAAATGGAAATGATATCGTATTTATATGATTTTGAAATGAATGTTATATTCTGGTTTGAAGTATAAACTATTTTGAAAAGACCGCGATGTTATAATAACGTTTGATTGTTAAAGAGACCGGGATCGGAAGTTGACATTCTCTCTGCGAACTCCGAAAACCACTTTAACAACCATGTACGCGGTGGAGATTCCAGAATGAAGTAAGATGGTGGCGGCGTTCCTTTGAGGTATGAACGTGGACCAAACTCCCGTGAGTTGGCATAAGGTGGCTAAAATAGGAGCAATTGTCAGGCTAATGAGGTCATTCCTCTGATCAGCACACTCCTTCGATATTAAATTCTGACTTTGAGATTAATTCGGTGGCCACTTTTGATTCTTTTGATTTGGGGTGTGGCTCGAGGTGGGCGGTAGTAGCTGTGTTACCACTGGCTTGGAAATGTAATTGGTATATTTACCCGGGCATTGCCTAGATGTGCCGTGTCACCTACCCGAGCACGCCTTGTACGAATTTGGTTTTCTACCGTAGCCCGTGGAGTATTTAGGGTAGTCTCCCGATCTGGAGATGCGCTGATACTGGATGGACTACTGGAACTATTACGCGTTAAGGGGAATATTGGGTCACTCCTTAACACTATTTAAAAGTAAGCTTATTTTACTATAGACATTATTATACTAGCGAAATATTACTACATAGTAAATAGTTTAACGGATCCTTAGGTGATGTGAATCCCAAGCATCTTTTAAGTTACTGCACTCACGTTTGACACTGGATAGGAGATGTAAAATCCCGTAAACATCTCTGACGCCGTTCCACTAATATTTATTTCAGTTGATTTAACTTACATAAGATCTTTTTGTTCTGACTCGAGTGTTTTATCTTTTCAATTCGCTCGGGTCAGTCTAAGCATTACATGATATGAAGACTTAATTTCTGGAGGACGAAGACGAAGATTTTATTACTATTATTTATTATACTATTCCATTGCATTCATACTATTCCACTGCATTGTTATTATTATTCTCTAGTATGTGTAACTCTGATTTCATAGTGTACTAGTATAATCAAATGTTTTTTAAACAGCTTCATGAACTGTTTATTTAATTATTATATTTTATCATTCCGCTGTAAGATTCTATTTTTTTTCTTTCTCTACGTTTTCTTATGTATCCCATAACAATCCGCCCTTCTATATGGTTTAAGTCTGACATGTGTGGTTTACCGCTGATTTAAAGCGTACAAAAGGGCGGGATGTTGCATCCTCGAACCCACGATGCCGATCACAGGAGTGCCCGAGCCTCCAGCTACACCTTCGCCAACCTCCCCGCTATCAATCCCTAAAATCTAGCGAAACTCGATCCACCAGAGGGGCCGAGCAAGCAAAAGTTTTGACCCTGCCAAAACTAGGGTTTACAAACAAATTTGACCATTGCCGCCACCATAGTGACTTACATACCCTTCTACCTCCAGTGGAGACCACGACCCCCCATATCACTTAGATCATCAGAAACCGCCAAAACTACCAATTCTGATCAACGCTAAAATGCCCACTCAAACCTAACATAAATATTATGATTTTACTTCTAATTTAGAAAAGGATTCAGATCATATGCATGAATCAACGTATTACGATGTTTGAATTTTCATTTATCTTAAGCTTGCACTGTTGTTTTGATTTCCAAAGACATTTTAAATTTTATTTTAACTTAATTATAATTTTAAACTTTAATCTATGATGAAATAAACAAATTTTGTTTGAAATTTAAATCCTAACAAAGATTAGATCAAGAGATAACGAATTTTACTCAAAATCTTGAGCTTGAAAACAAAGAACGGAGACAACAGATACAACAACATGCACACCTATACATCCATATATATACATAGAAAAATGCACTTATATATACACACAATACATACTTATCCCAGAAATTAACATGAAACCAGATTCATACTTAAGTTTTTTTTTTAAAATGTTACTCATATGATATAAAGATGAACAGACCCTTTGAAAAAAAAATTGATTCTGAAAACTTGAATGCTATTGCTTTAAACTCTGAAAACTTGAATGCAGGAGAGATGTTTCTTTGATTTTGAATCTGGAATTGCTTTGTTTCCTTGAGCTTGCTTTTGAGAGGTATTTAATTTGAAACACGGATGAAATCTGCTTTGATTTTGAGCTTGCTTCATTTATCTCAGGTTGATGAAAAAGTGTTTAGGCCTTTGGTTTTCATCTTGCAAATGATTTGCAGTTTATTAATTTTGATTTCTGGTTTGTGAAGTACTGATTTTCAGATTTGTTTTCGAAAAATTGTTTTGAGTTTTCTTTTTAGTTTTTGGAAAGAGAAATAAGAAAAAGGAATGAAGAGAAGAAAGCATGTTTATAAAGGCTAAATTGTAATTTTTTAAAATAAAAGAAAAAATCAAAATTAAAAATGACACTTGTTTAAACACTTAACATTTGTCATTTGCATTGTTTATTAACCTACACATGTTACTAATGTGTCATGATTTAATTACACTTGTAATTATGAAATTTTTATTTATTTTAAATATTAATAATAAAGCATTATGCTTAATTTACTATTTCATAAATGCTTATCTAAATATATGTATGTATAAATTTCTTTAAAGAAAATATTATAAAATAAATTATATACAAATAAAAGCTTATACATATATTTTATAATCCAAAATATTTCTAAAATATCTGTGTTTTGAATTTCAAAATTAAATCCAAATTCAAATTCAAATTAAATTTCAAAATCCAAATTAAAGTCAACTTATATATATACATATATAACAACACATTAAATTTGAAAATATCAATTCTATTTTCTTTAAAATCTATTTGTATTTATATATAAAACAACACACTATTAATATTGTTTGAAAATAACAAATTTGTCGATTTTAAATAATTTATAAAAGAGATTATAACATTATTTATAAATTACTTATATTACTTAAATGAATTAATGTATCATATTTTTTATAAGTTTGTGAATTGCATTTTTAACTTTTGTATATATTTAAGTCATATTTATCAAGCAATATTTAAAAAGAAAATGAAACAAATCTTTATGTTAATTTTATTTAAGTTTAAACTTAAGGTAAGATATATTTTAAACAATTAAACATTTACCTTAAGTAATTTAAAACTATATAGTTATTTATTTAAATAATCTTTGAAAAGTCTTATATTAAATTAACCATAATTTCTGAATTTCCAATATATATATTAGAATTTGAAAACATGATTTTATTTGTTAAATTCAAATCAAAGCTTTTCTATTTACAATATATACAAATATATATACATTATAAATAGAAAACATTTTATTAGCTTTTAAAAGATAAAATTTACCAATTAAATATTTATTTGCTTTTAAAAGAATAATTTTCCAATTTAAATTAAAATTATAAAATAAAATTATCAAATCAATTTAATTATTAATATAGATTATTTGATATTGCCTAAAATTCCGGGTCATTAGAGTAGTTTGAAAAAAAAATACAAAGATAATATAATTTATTAGAGTTGAAAATGAATTTTCCACTGAGAACAATAAATTAAAATTGTGTTACCCATTATATTAATAAAGGTTTGTGAAAAGATGTTAATTATTTTAAAACATGTTTGGAAGAAAAAAGAGATTTATTTATGTAAAGATGTTCTGAAATCATTCAGAATAAGAAATAAAATTCATTGAAAAAGAAAAGGAAAAATAACAAAAGTGAAATTGTACATCGATTTTAGAATGTATATAAGTTGCTAAGGGAATAGATATCTAAAATAAATTTTAGAAGCAACTAATTAAGTTTAGAAGTGATTTTAAAGAGCGAAATAAAGAATATATATCAGGAACTTGATTTAAAAATCGATAGGACATTTAATTCCCTTTTCGAAATATGTAAAGCTTGTATAAAACTTATGTAAGTAGTAGCTTTCTATTTTAATGGAAGTTTGAAATGAATAAAATTTGAAATTTGTTATTGAAATTGTGTTTGGAGTGGACAAAAAACTTTATACAACATATATAGGTTTTTTAAGTCTAAGCAATAAATCTTTTAACCTTAAATCTAAACCATCAATCCTTTTTGACGATTTTAAATTTGTTACAAAGCTATGCTATAGAAAGCAATTTTTTATTTGAAATGCAATGCGAAAATTTGAAGATAACAATGATTTAAACATGAATTAAAAGTGATGTATGTTGTTATCTGAAGATTGCAAATTTTGTGAAATAGCGCCGACTTCATTCAACTATAACTTTTGAATGGTTTATTCAATTTTGACGATCTTGCCTATTCCTAAAAGCTGGAACATAAGCAATAACTTTTAATTTAAGTCTTTACCAAAATTTTAATGTTTAATAGGCTAAAAGCACACATTATATAAGTGGACCTACATTTGTATTTTTATTTTAAAATTTGACGCTTTTGGGAAAAATACCATAAATCAAGCTATAGTCTATATTTTTGCAATCCATAAGTTGTTTTGAAAAGCTAGGATGTCGTACAACAAGCCACTCTTTGATATCATTATGTAATTTTGTGTTTTCGACTATACAAAGTTTATCGAAATATGGTTAAAACTTGAACACCACTATATTACTTTGATATTATATGATATCGTACTACTTATATCTCTCCTATTACGAGTAATATTAGAACTTGAGCTGAGCATTGGCACTGTTGAAGCACGTTGGACTTATTGGCATTGTTGGATCTTTTTGTGTTTTAGACTATACAAAATTTATCGAAATATGGTTAAAACTTGAACACCACTATATTACTTTGATATTATATGATATCGTACTACTTATATATCTCCTATTATGAGTAATATTAGAACTTGAGCTGAGCATTGGCACTGTTGAAGCACATTGGACTTATTGGCATTGTTGGATCGCTTTTGCTTTCCAAATAATAAGATAGCCTGCTTAAAATGCTAATGCAAAGATGCGTATTTATGATATATGAATATATGATATGATATTATATCGTTTCCCCATATTTCCATATACACATATATGGTAATATTACTGTGATATGATATTTCAAAACGCTTTTCATACAGAGGAGATTCTGCCATAATTTTTTGAAAAAATCCGACACTTAGAAAATTTTCACAAAATTTTTGTCGTATGGATATAGAAAATCATTAAATTGAATATATTTAAATTATAGCATATGATAAGAGAAATGGAGAATTAGCCAAATAGAGAATTGAGTATTTTAAGTTTGATAGAAGATCATAGATACAAAGAAAGTCGAGGAATGAGTTGTTAGACATCTTTATAGTGACCCATAAATTTATGGCTTTAATAAATTATATTTATCTTCAAAATTATTCAAATAAAAGGTTGATAATACAAATAATATTATTTTGAGTGATAATAAGTAATATTAATCTCATTTTGAATAGATATTTACAAAAATATTTTCCTCGAAATTTAAGTGGATAAAACGGCCGAAAATTGTTTACCAATAACCAGCTCTATAATTGAAAAACGTCGCACATGGATCTGGATACATACACTTATATTTTTATAATTGAACAAGAATATTAAATAAAATAAAATTATTTATTTCTGGAAATTAAATGTATTTATGTCAACAACAGTAATGACATCATTTTTAAATGTAGATTTGTGAATTTAAACCGAGATTTAATGATTTAATAATTATTTTAATTATTCAAACAATTATTTTAAATGATGATAATTCATTTAAATAGTTATAAAGCGATAATAAGTCATTTATAATAGTTTTATAAAGATATATATTTGATTTGAAATTATAAGGAAAATTAATTTGGTTTATCGGTATAATAACACTTTTTGCAAACAAGGGTTTAATATTTATTTATATGGTTTTATAATTCATGATAAGAAAATAGTTTTCAAATTTTGTTTACAAATATATGTACATTAACTAAGAAGTCAAAATGTGACCGGTAACCGGTTTTCCAATTTTCAATGGTTCATCGAATGGAAGTTGTTCGAAGTCAATGCAATGTTGTTTATATGTCATTTACACATATATAAAACATAAATTTGCACCCTAACACGCACATTAACATATATAAAAACATACAATATACGTGTACATACATACATACACACACACACACACATATACACACGATAATATCTAATATATTTTAAGTTTACTTAATACTTATGCTTTTACAAAGTTCAACACTTACGCATCAAAGTACACACTTGAGTATGCGCATGGAGGGCGGGAGGGGGGGGAGGGGAGGTGGGGTTTATTTCAGCCACATCGGTGGTGGTTGAACTAATGTTGGTGATGATGGTGGATGATGTAAGGAGCAGATAAATATCTACCTCTCCACTTGCCTATAAATACCTACAATTTTTGGCTCTTCTTCATTCCTCCATAACCCTATGAAAACCAAATGAAAAGGTGAAATTCTTTTTTTCAAACCATTTAAAATTTTAGTGCCTACAACTTTCTAGGTAAGAACTTCTTTCCACTATAAGATTATCTATACTAAAAACTCCATCCTTTCCAAAGTATTTTCGAGCCCAGTTTTAAAGGCCGGAAATAACTCCTTTTCATTCGAGCATAGCTCCTCCAACCCTGAACAAAATAAATTAATTCTTTTTTTCAAATCATGTATAATTCCAATGGCCACAACTTTCATGTTTAGAACTTTTCCTGTTTTGAAATTAACCGTTTTAAAAATCCACTTTTTTACAGTGCATTTTCAGTCTTCATTTTTATGAACCCAAAAATTCCCTCTCTTCTTTTGATCATAACTTCCTCAAAACATATTGAAATCAATTTATTTTTTTTAGTTCAAGAGAAAAGAATTTTCAACAACTTTCTAGTTAATAACTTTTTCAAATTTAAGGGTAATAGGGCCAAAAAATCAGAGAGACGATGACCTATTTTCGAGTTTAGTGAATTCGTGGTCGAAGCTCTACCACTTCTCCTCCAACTTTTGGTCATCCTCTTCAAGTCTTGGCCAAGCCTTCTTAAGTGTCTAAGGACCAATTCCTAAAACTTTAATATCATCGTAGTAGAGCTATTATCCATTTGGCTAAGTTAGGAAGCAATGATGGTGAGAACTCTAACTTTAAATCATTGTAAGTAGCTATAAATGTTTAACATAACTATATTGATGCTAATAATGTTTGGATGTTTGGTAGATGAATATTTAAAAAAGTAAAGTGAGAAACTCTTACCTATAATATATTCTTGGATAATGATATGATGTCTGCAATGGATGTTTAATATGCATTGATCATCAAGTTTGGTTGCTTAATATAAATGTTGAATATATATGCAAGTCACAGAAATACATGTCGATAAGCACAAAGGAAATCACTTTCCTTTATTGAATGAATTGTTGTATATGGAAAGTTAAGCCCCTTTAAAATGGTTTTAAAATGAGTTTGAAATCTTGTATAAACATATGGAAGTGTTTTGGTGAAGTTTAAAAGGTAATGGAAAATTTAGTCAAAAATAGACGCGTTGCGTAACAGTAGTTCGCGATTTCACGCCATAGTCAAGTGAGTTTATAAAATTGAATTTATCTTGGAATTCTTTGAGATAAGAATGTTGTGAATAATTATATCCATAGTTTTCTAACAAAGTAAGAAAATTGAGATTTCGTTAAGTAGATTTTGAAACATGAGCAAAACAATCTCTTTGAAAAGTTGCGGTTTTGCAGTTTGGAATCCAGAAAAGATTTATTTAGTAATGATAATTTACAATTATTTAAAAATATAAAATAAATTATAAAAATATTTTAAATTATTTAAAAGTGAATTGAGTTATAAAATTGAATTTTCAAATAAAAAGTCGTTTTGATCAATATTGCTCAAAAAGCACTTTTTGCAGCACTTTCCGCAGCACTTTTCTATAACCTTTGAAATATAGCGTTAAACCAAATAATTCTTTTCCAAATCTTTTATAAATGTTTTCAAATAGATAACTAAGTGTTTTAATAATGATTTCAAGATTTATAGTTTATTTAAAAAGTTTAAATAGATGATTGAAGAAAAGCTGTTATAGAAAAAGTGGTTTAATCTTGGCTCTAAAATCCAAAGAGCAGACTGGAGTTTTCTATTTGTGAGATCTGGATGTGAGGTGCTAAAACTAAGGAGATGTTTAGGGCAACCGGTGCCCTGGCTCACCAGGCCTCTTCCTTGGGCGAGGGGTAGATAAGGTTAAAGTGTCGGAAACGCCTTAAGTATAAACAGATTTAGATTTTCAAAATTCAAACTAAATACAACTTTGATTATATAGAGATGATCTTTTTGTATTTAGTATTAAAACCCAAAGTGGGAACTCATACTATTGTGGAATTCAAAAGGTGATTTCGACGCTATTACGCCTATAGTATTTGTTGAATACTTGAATTTATATGAGTAGAATTAGAAGATTTCTATAGATTCTGATCATTTAATATTTTCTAATTTTGGATTAACATTCTAGATAGCAAGGATTTTAATTAAACATAATTTCAAGTTTTGATTAAGAAAACTTTGATAAAATTTAAATGAAGTGATTTTGGAAATGTTTCCTAGGTGAAAAATGCAATGATTTAGAACTATTTCAAGATTTAAAAAGAATTTAATTAATCAAAGAATTTTAAAAGAGAATGTTTCCATATGTACTAGAAAGAAGTGTTTTAAAGTTATATATCGATAAAATATATTTTGATAAAAGGAATGAAATGATCAAATATATTCACATATTTACTTGAACTCTTTTATCGATGGTTCATTTGAAGGAACCGGGGTTGGATCTAGGTAATTCCTATCCAAAAACCACTTCAAACCAATTTATGTTCCAAAGTAAAACATGTTGAACATAATATCATTAAAGATAAAGATATTCATGATGTAGGGTTACTAGCCACTAGTTGCTCGAGCTGAAATTTACCATATCATATATTTATGGTGGCAAGTAGTGCTACGTTATGAAAATCTTCAAAGTGCAAGGATTAATCCCTACAGATCCTAGGGGTGATTCCCAAAACAAGATGCAGTAGAAGGAGTTCCTTTGGTTTCATTCAATCCCAGAATGAACTTGTATGGACGGATGTATGACGTTGCATTTTATAATCACATTAATTGATCTCTATAAACGTATTTCTTCTTGGCGGAGGACAAGGCAATTTCTCTTAGCTTAACATACTTTTCTGAGACGTACGAGATCAAGAGTTATATGTTTGTAGAAATCAGTCATGTGATTATGGAACGGCAACATGGCATTCAAAAGATGAAAGATGATGTGGTAGGCCGGTCTTATCTTGGTAGAGGACCATCAGTTGGGCCTCGGTACATTTCTCTAGAGATGTACCACTAGAAGGTAGTCCCTTCGCCTGGTCATTTGTATGGAAATCCATTTTCCAATAAGTGCTTTCCGTTTTTCTTATAAAACCTACTTTGCAGCTTATATGATGGAATTTAATCGATGTAACAATTTCGGCTAAGATTAATTAGTTTACTTGCAAACGTAGGAAAGTCATTAAAAATAATATCTAATGTTAATTTTATGTAATCTTTGTTTTCAAAAGGCGTATTTTTGTGTTCTCATACAAGTCTCATGACCGACCCGGAGTTTATTTTCCACTTCCTTAAACTCTGGATGCCCTAATTTTTCCTAGGCGGCCTAGCAGACGAGTTTAGTTTAGAAAAAATCTGGATGGAGCTCGAAGCATGGAGTCGGAAGATTTTTTCGAAGACTGTTATCTATTTCCACCACACTCTAGTGCTAGTATTCTGTATTTGTGAGGACAGAAATTTATTACTTTCCATGTTTAACTCTGATAAATGTATTTAAATTTCTGCTGTAAGTTTATGTTAAAATGATATATGTGAAATTATGTTCTATCTTTATTTTCTTTCTTACCCTTGAGAATCCACTTCTCTGGCATGTGGAATTGCAGCACGTGAATACCGAAGATGTATTAGTGTTGATTTCCAATAGTCGAAATGGGTCCTTCCATTTGGTATCAGATCACGAGGTTAAGAAAGAACTTTGGCTTTGGAGGGGGTAAAGTCACATCAGAGATATGGTTAGTAATACCATAGGATGAGTAACTCATTAGAGATAAGGTTAGTAACAATGCAGAATGAGTTTGAGAATATTATATATGAGAAATATTTGTTAATGATATATTCAAATGATTTTTGTTTTGAAAATTTGTAAACAAAATATTTTACTAGGACTATACTTTGAATATAAAGAATATTTTTTAGGAAAGGATAATACTTAGTTATTATCATTGATTGATTTGTCGTTTAATTTAAAATCTTTAAATACGAAGACTTCGTGAACTTAGCTTCGCAATTTGACTATGGGGTGTTCGATAAATAATAATGTTAGTTTAAGATTAAAGGAATTTATTTAAGATAAATAAATCTTATGAATATGTTTTATATAAGTGATTTTATAAACTAGATATATAAAACTTGCTTTATAAAGGAATTTTTGAGAAGTAGTATTTTTTAACGGAATTTCAAATGATTTTTGGAAAAAGAATAATAATAGTATTATTTCTAAAATAAGATTTTGAAAATGAAGCTAATTGATTGATTCGAGTGACTTAAAAGTAACTAAAATGAGAAGGAGATGTGCTCAAATGGTATACACATCTCTTAAGTATTCCCCTTCTTGTTAAGGAAATACAATTGGTGGTACTCAATTCCAAGGTATCATTTTTGAGTTATTCGATTAATATAATTTTATAAAGTTAAAAGGCATAATGTGAATCATTATTTGATAAATTAGTTGACGATTGTCAATTTCTACCAAAGTGTATTATCTTAATTGATAAGCATGAGTATGCTTTGATCTTTAAAATAAATATTTAAAGTTATTAATGAATGGTTTGGGTTTGTAATAAAAGATGTTTTACCAAAATTTGTTTTTAAACCCTTGAATTTCATATTGAAAATAAATCTTGTAGATATATTTTGATAATAACAAGTATCGAAATCTTTTAAGTAAAAAATAGTAAATGTTAAATGTTTATTTAATAAAAGAAAAGGAGTTCATTATGACAATGTTTTGTTTTTATCTCCTTAATTATATTTTGAAGGTAAGCAAAAAATTGCTAAATATAATTACAACATTTGAATAAGTATATAAGTACTTTTTAGTCCACGAGCATAGCTCAGTCGGTCCGGGACACTTAGCTACTTTGGAACAAATTTCCTTGAGGTCGCAGGTTCGAGTCCTGGTAGATTGAGTTGTGTTACCTGTTCATAGCGTGCAGATGGGCTCCTAGAAAAACCTATCATAAATGGCGGGGGCATCTAACCTCTAAGTTGGGATGGCATTAAATCCATCCTACCTGTGGTCGGACTAGACAGGTTAGGGGCTCATCCCATCCCTTCAATTTCATTTGGGCTTCGGGTTGATTTTTTTTAAATTAAATTATATAAATACATTTTAAGTGTTAAAACTTGTATAAGTAAAGAGAATATGTATATAAAGGAGGTTTTAATTAATAAAGGAGTGTTAATTGATAAAGAATGTTTTAACTAAATAAAGAATGATTTCACATTTGATATTAGCTAAAGGAAGTTTATGGTAATTGTCACATTTAATGAATTAATTTGAAAATTAGTTTTCCAGAAACCATTAAGACATGTTTTGAAATGTATTGTAATAAAAAATGATATTTATCTTTTGAAAATAAATGTGTTTTAAGTAGAAATATTAAGAAATAAAAATGTATAATGGTTATGTATAAAGAAGTATCTTTATAAAAGTTTGAATAAAAATGAAATTTTTATGAAATGTTGTCATGAAAATAATAATAATAATTATTTTATGCGGTATGTGGACTATTTCATCGCATGATTTAATCTAAGATTTGAGTGCAAAACTTTGAGGCGTTTACACCGGTCCGAAAAAGAATTTATCACTCGATTCTTAACGACGAACATTGTGAGGGTTTGTAGTTGGTACTTGAGTCTTCTATCATAGTTGAGAAGTATGCAAGTAAAATGTAAATTCTAGTCAGAAAGCCTAGTTAGAGTCTTTACTGAAGGATGGGGGATCAATGCTAGTTTAGAAGTAAAATTGTGTATTCGAATAGAAGATCGAAGCAGATATGGTGTGGGATGCTCTATATACATTGTACGAGTGTAAGTTTAAAATAAAGTGGGAAAATCCTTTGGGTTTTTATTTTGGTTAATTTCGGGGACAAATTCTTTTAAGGGGGAAGTTTGAATGACCTGCAAATTTATCGCTTTAATAAATTATATTTATTTTTAAAATTATTCAAATAAAAGGTTGACAATACAAATAATATTCTTTTTAGTGATAATAAATAGTACGAATTAGGAAAAAGGATAAACTTCAAAAAAAATTAGGCTGAAGGACACCATGTTTCGTTTTTAGACTGAAGGATAAATGCTGGTTATAGTTAGCGTTATATTCAATTTTTACACTATACAAAACACTAGTTATATCTAGCATTTTATTCAGTTTTACATGATATAAAATGCTAGTTATAACTAGCATTGTCCTTTAGCCTAAAAAACAAACTACTTGTCCTTTAGCCAAATTTATTCCTAAGTTTGCCCTTGGGCTAATTTTTCTGTAATAAATAATATTAATCTTATTTTGAATAGATATTTTCAAAAAAAATCCTCAAAATTTAAATCGATAAAATGATGGAAAACCGTTTTATCAATAACCGGCTCTATAATCGTAAAATGTCACGCATGGAGAAGGATACATACATATAATTGAAAAAAATATGAAATAAAATTAATTATTTTATTTTTGGAAAATAAATGTATTTATGTCGTCACCAATAATGACATCATTTTTTAATATAGATTTATGAATTTAAATTGAGATTTAATGGTTTCATAATTGTTTTAATTATTCAAATAATTATTTTAAACGATGATAATTCATTTTGAATAGTTATAAAGTGATAGTAAATTATTTATAATAGATTTATAAAGATATATATTTGATTTTAAATAAAAGAAAAATTGATATCGGTTTATCAGTATAATAACACTTTTTGCAAACAACGGTTTAATATTTATTTATACGGTTTTATAATTCAAATGTGATCATTTTAGTTCATCTAAAATGAAAATAAAATAGTTTTCAAAATTATGTTTAAAAATATATGTACATTAACTAAAAAGTGAAAATGTGACCGGTGATCAGTTTTCCTATTTTCAACGTTTTATCGAACGGAAGATGATCGGAGTCAATGTAATGTTGTTTATATATTATGTACACATATATAACACATAAATATGCATCCTAACAAGCACATTAATATATATACAAAAAAATTACATATGTGTGTATATATATACATAGATGCATACATATATATATACACACACAGACATACATATGCACATGATAATATCTATGATATTTTATGTTTACTTAATACTTAAGCTTTTTCAAAGGTCAACACTTACGCATCAAAGTACACATTTGAGTATGCACATGGAGGGGGGAGGGTCATCTCAGACACATGGTTGGTGGTTAAAGTGATGATGGTGATGATGGTAGATGATGTAAAGAGGAGATAAATATCTACCTCTCCACTTGCCTATAAATATCCATCCATTTTGCCTCTTCTTTATTCCTCCATAACTCTATCAAAACAAAATGAAATGGTACAATTCATTTTTCTGAACCACTCAAATTTTCAGTGGCTACGATTTTCTAGTTTAGCACTGCTTCCCATTCTAAGTTTATCTATGCTCAAAACTCCATTCTTTACAAAGAATTTACGAGCCCGGTTTTAAAGGCCGTAAATATCTCTTCTTCATTCGAGTATAAATCCTCCACTCAGGAACCAAATAAAGTAATTATTTTTTTAAAATCAAGTAAAATTCTAGTGGCTATAACTTTCATGCTTTGGACTTCTTCCAGTTTTGAGTCTAACCACATCAAAATTTAACTTTTTTACAATGCATTTTCGGGCTTCATTTTTACGAATCCGAAAATAACCTCTCTTCTTTTGATCATAACTTCCTCAAAATATTGAAAATCAAGTGATTATTTTATTCAAACTTAAGAGAAAATAATTTTCAACAACTTTCTAGTTAACAAACTTTTCAAATTTTGAGAGTAAGAAGGTCGAAAAGTTAGAGAGAAGATGGCCTATTTTCGGTTCTAGTTTAGTGAATTCAAGGTTGAAGCTCTACCACTTTTCTTCCATACTTTTTCCCATCCTCTTCAATTCTTGTCCGAGCCTTCTCAAGTGTCTAAGGACCAATTTCAAAAGCTTTCATGCAATCTTAGCAAAGCTATTGTCCGTTTAGCGGAGTTAGGAAGCAATGATGATTGTTTTCTGTGAATTACTATCTAAATAGTTGAGCTATTACTTTCCATGTAGTGTACCTGTAATTCATTGATTGTTGCTTTGGATGATAATCTATTAATTGTATCCCAAGGCCTCCATGTATTTGTAGCCTTGAGTCATACCAAATATGGGGCTTAAGCCCTAATGTTGCACTATCGGATTCAGCGGTTTGAGGGATTATTCTCCTACTCCCAGTCCCGGGTTAACTGAGTTATATGATGGATGGTCAAACACCATCCTTTACGAGTTCTTTTCCTTCTATCGTTTCAAGCTAGAGTTCACGGAATAATGAGTGGTCGAACCACATTCGTCTATTTGTTTATTCTCATATCTGCACACTAGGGATGAGTGTTAGTTTGCGGGTTGTCGAATCACACCGGGTTTGTGTTTATATTCCTGTCTGCACTCTGGATCCTTAGAGTTATTTCAAAAAATAGTCGGATCATACTTTCCTTAATTAATTAATTTTCCCCTAAGGTCCGGGGTTTGATTTAGCAAGCAATCAGTCGTGTCATGATCGCTTTTGATTTATTTCAGCCTCACCACTTGGTAGGATTTTCGATCACCGGATGGTCAATTTGCATCCATCCCTCGTTATGTATTCCATCCATTAGGTTATGGGCAAGAATTATCAAATAAACGGTCGGATCATGCTCATCTTGTTTAGCTCAATCAGGAATTAGCATAATTGGTTAGTTCCAAACTGTGGGAACCTGTTCTGACATGTTGACATTAGTCAGTTTAATAATGTAACTAACATGTAATGCTACAAAAAACAAAGACATAAAGGAAGTTCAAAACTTTTTTTGCTAAACATAAGGAGATGTAATAATTTATCTTATTGCATATCTAGAAAATCAAATGCTATGGCAAATTCTGAATGTACTGAATGAGAAACAAACAATCTAAGTGAAATAGCATCGTAAATGCCCGCTATTCCACGCCGTTGGAGTGTGGTGCCATCAATAGTCGCTGGCTCGAAAGTTTTCTCTCCAAACCTTTTCTTAATGATGTATGATCCTTCCCAAGTAGGATTCATATGCGACGGGGTAGGAAAAACCGTTTCAAGATGAGAACGATGATTTCAAAGGTTCTAGGTCAGACTTTAGTACTGTGATATTGGGTGACTCGGTGTTGGTGTGCAGCCGCCCTCAGATCAGCTTCCTCATTGTTCTCATCTATAAAGACTAGAGATTCCAAGTGGAGATCTATATTTGTTCTGGGATTATATTAAGTCACTTGATGGGAAGGAACTTCGAGCTCAATCGGAATAATAGCTTCAAAACCAAAAGGGATGGCGAATGGAGTATGGCTAGTTGCAGACTTGTGGGTGGTCCTATAAGCCCATAGTGCTACAGGGAGTTCATCCACCCACTTGCTTCTTGCCTTTTCCAAATTCTTCTTCAAAATGGATTTTATGATTTTGTTCACAGCTTCAACTTTCCCTTTAAATTGAGGGTGAGTGACTTCCGCAAATCTTTTTTTCAATACGATACCGACGCAGAAGTTTTTAAACTCAACACTGTCGAATTAAGTCCCATTGTCTATTACAATAGTCCGTGGAAGACTAAAATGACGGTTGATGTTTAGGATGATGAATCTGGCCAGGAATAGGTTAGGTTGGGGGCTTCCAAAAGTGCTCTAAAGGTTGAGGGTAGAGATGCTTATATGAAGGAGAATCAAGAGATTTTTAAGATCAAGATCCTACATCATCTCCTAACAATTCTCTTCCATCTTAGCCCTCCATCTCAAATTCTATGTTGCACCATCTTATTGACACATTAATCCCTCATTATGACCAAGCCCTCTTCATGATCATAATCAAATTTTTACAATTGATATTTCATAAATATTAATTAATTTATAATAATTATAAATTAATTAAATTATTTGGTCAAAAGAGAATTCATCATTTTGGCTATGTGACTCGGTAGGTGTAAATTCGATCAGCGATTTATATTGAACTATTTGAATAGTAATGTTCACATGTGATTTAGCAGGTGGTGTGACATTTTAGCCAAATTTATCGCTTACTAGGTTTCGGTAAAAATCCAATTGTATTTTGTTAAGCATTACGCGATTGTGACTTTATTTACACCAGTTCTCTTCGTTAAAACTATATCACTTTAAATTTATGGAATTCGGTATTGGTCAAAATTCTAATATTATCTATATTCAACTCTATAGTTCAAACACAACGTCCTTTATTAAATAATAACAATTATTGTTAACCAAAATGCGCTAGCCAAAGACTTCGACTTTGAGTTGACTTGAGCTGACCGTGATACTAACCCCATATAACTGAAGAGACGAATTCTCTCTGAATAGTGCTTTACATCCAATACTTCTACTTAACCCAACTATAGTCACTCGATGGACCCATGCCATGATTTGATTATAATTAAAATAGAGCTTTCATATTAAAGATTTATAGTATTCTCAAGTTGAGAGAAGTGTGTAGATCAGTCACATCGATATTTTTTGTTTGACCTTAGTTATATTAACCAACAGAAAACTATCGAATGAGTCGTTCCATAGTTATCCAAAAACAATCTGTATATATCCCTTAGGTGTCCCCAATAGTCATGAGTAATACATTGGCCAACATTTATAGAGCATACATGCTCTAGTCTCAATAATATACTGATATTCAGTCACAATCATTTTGACTATAAACTTTAAAATTGTATATTTGTTTTCATAATGATAATTACTCACGATTACAACATTTTTTAGTCTAGTAACACAAAACATACCATTTATGAATTTTCTATTAAATACAATTCTAATAAATTTAATTAACAAATATAACCATTATATTAAGTATATGATAGAAAGAAAATACCTTTTATTTCGAACAAGATTGGTTATTGTTACACCATAATTTATATCTGGAACAAATTACAAAAATTCGAAAGGACAGGCGGATAGCCATCGCTTCGGCTTTGTTTGCACATAACTTGTATAGTTTTTTCCTTTTTGTTGGTCGTGGTTGTACGAGTACGGCCCTCGTTTTCAGAATAAACTCATACCACAATTTTGAAGCTTATTATGTGAATAAAGGTTTCTTGTTTTTTGTTAAACCCTTGTGTGAATTTTGAACTAAATAATTGAGCTATTACTTTCCATTCAATGTACTTGTAATTTTTTGCTCGTTGCTTTGGATGATAATCCATCAATTCTATTCTAAGGCCTCCGTGCAGTCGTGAGCCGAAGTCACACACGGGGACTAAGCCCTAATGTTGCACCGTCGGATGCAGCGGTTTGAGGGACTATACTTTTGCTCCCAGCCTCTGGTTAACGAAGTTAGACGTTGGATGGTCGAACACCATCCTTTAAGAGTTCATGCTCCTCCTGTCGGTTACACGCTGGAGTTCACAGAATAGTGATTGGTCAAACCACCCTTATCTATTTGTTTATACTCATATCCGCACTCTGAGGATAGGAGTTAGTTCACGGGTGGTCGAATTGCATCCAGCTTGTGTTTATACTCTAGTCTGCACTCTAGGGCCTTAATGTTATTTCAGAAAATAGTCGGATCCTACTTTCCTTAATTGATAGATTTTCCCCCAAGGTCCGGGGTTTGATTTAGCTAGCAATCGGTCGTGTCACGATCTCTTTTGATTTATTTTAGTCCCACCAGTTGGTGGGATATATTCGATCATCGAATGGTCAAGTCACGTCCATTCCTCATCATGTATTCCGTTCATCGGGTTATGAACAAGAGTTACTAAATGAACAGTTTGATCCTGCCCATCTTGTTTAATTCAATCAGGAACTAGCGTAATTTTTTAGTTCCAAACTCTGGGAACCTGTTTGGACATATCAACATCAGTCAGGATCATAATGTAACTGACATGTAATGCTACAACAAACATAGATATATAAGAAGTTCCAAACTTTATTTGCTAAATGGAAGGAAATGACATAATTTGTCTTATTACATATCTGGAAAATCAAATGCTAAAGCAAATTCTGAAAGTAAATATAACTGAATACGAAAGAAACAAACTAAGTGAAATAACATTGTAAATGCTCGTTATTCCACGCCCTTGAGAGTGTGATGTCATCAATAGTCGCTAGCTCGAAAGTTCACTCTCCAAGCCTCTCCTCAATGAAGTATGGTCTTTCCTAAGTAGGATTCATATGCAACGGGGCAGAAAAAACCCGTTCCAAAATGAGATTGCCGGTTTCAAAGGTTCTAGGTCAGATTTTAGTGTTGTAGTATCGAGTGACTCGGTGTTGATGTGCAACTTCCCTCAAATTAACTTCCTCACACTTCTCATTTATAAAGTCTAAAGATTCCAAGAGGAGATCTTTATTTTTTTTAGGATCATAGTAAGTCACTAGATGGGAAGGAACTTTGAGCTCAATAGCAATAACAGCTTCAGAACCGTAAGCGAGGGCGAATAGAGTATGGCCAGTCGCAGATTTGTGGGTGGTCGTATAGTGCTGTCGGGAGTTCATCCACCCACTTTCCTATAGCCTTTTCCAAACGCTTCTTTAGGATGAATTTTATGATTTTCCTCACAGCTTCAACTTGCCCATTTGCTTAAGGGTGAGCGACTGCCGCAAATCCTATTTCGATACTATGCCGAAGGCAGAAGTTTTTGAACTCAGCACTGTCGATTAAGTTCAGTCGTCGGTTATAATAGTCCGTCGAAGGCCAAAATGATAGATGTTGTTAGGATGATGAAATTAATTACTTTCTTGGTTGTGATTCGAGCCAAAGGTTCCGCTTCGGCAGATTTGGTGAAGTAATCAACTTCGACGATAACATATTTCGCACCACCTTTAGAGATCGGCAAGGAACCGATAATATCTGTGCTCCATATGGCAAACAACCATGGAATGACCATTTACGTTATTTTCGTCAACAAAGCTCTTGGTACTTTTGCATATATCTGGCACTTGTTCATCACCTTACATAATCAGCAGCGTCTCGATTGGTGGCCAATAATATCTGTAACGAAGTATTTTCTTTGCTAGAGTTTTCCCCTAGTGTGATCCCCACATTCTCGTTCATGGACTTCTTTTAGGAATTGTTTTATTTCATTATGAGCAATATACCAAAGCAAGGAAATGGATAAACCATTTCTGCACATAACTCCTTCCTGTATGATATATTATGAAGCTTTATGAAGGATTTATCGCTTTCCATTTCTTTTTTCATGAAGGAATTCTTGTAGCAAATAGTTTTTAGTCAGAGTCTTCCATGATTCCTTCTCAGTCTTCATCTCTAGTACCAGGTCGATTTGCATCAGGTTTATACTCAAGGCATTTAATACTTCGACTGGAACCAAGCCCATCCGTTGTGCGTCCTCGATGCTAGCAAAAAAATTCAGTGAATCGGCCGCTTTTTTTCAATCCCGAGGAATGTGCATAATGTCATAGTATTCAAAGTCAGTCAACAACTCTTGGACTTGGATAAGGTATGGAGCAAGCCATTTTCCTTTTGCTTGATAACCTCCTTTGACTTTGTATACTACCAACTGTGAGTCACAAAAGATTTCATGAGACTTTATTCCTAATTTTCTGTCAAGTTTAAGTCCAGTAATCAAGACCTCATACTTCGATTCCTTGTTTGTTGTAGGAAAATCAAGATTTAAAGCATAGAAAATTGATAGATCTTCTGGATTCACTACCACAATCCCAGCTTTAGAACAACGATTATTAGATGCACCATCTGTATTCAACTTCCACCGTATGCCAGGGGTTTCACTGCTCTTTGGGAAACCATCTTGCCCAGCAAAATTCTGCTATAAAATTTGCCAGTGCTTGACCTAGATAGCCTTCCGAGGAAGTTAAGTGATGTCGAATTGGCTAAGCTTGATATTCCACTTGAGTAACCTTCTTGATGTCTCAGGTCGCTATAGGACTTGTCGTAATGGCTGTTCGGTATAAACATTGATAGGGTGTGCCTGAAAGAATGGCCGGAGCTTTCGTGATGCAATCAGTAAATAGTATGCCAATTTCTCTATCTTTGGATAGTTCCTTTTAGCTCCCATCAATCACTTGCTAACATAGTAGACCGGTTGCTGGATTCGATTCACTTCACGAGGCAATGCTACAATTATAGCATGTAGCGACACAGCTAGGTAGATATATAAATCTTCATGATCTGCTGGCTTTCATAAGATGTGAGGTCTCTCTAAATGCTTCACTAAAGCTTGGAATGTGTCTTCACAATCCTATGTCTATTTGAAATTCCTTTTTGCGCTCCTAATCAAGTCGAAAAAAGGAATGCATTTATCGGTAGCTCTGGAAATGAATCGGCTTAGGGTAGCGACCTTCCCATTTAGGTTTTATATTTATTTGATGGACTTTGGCGCTTTGATATTGTGAACAGTCTGAATATTCTCGGGATTGACTTCAATTCTATGAGCATTAACGATGAAACCTTAGAGCTTTCCTGATGCAACGCCAAAGCAGTATTTCAGAGGATTAATCTTCATTTTATAATGTCGAAGGATGTTGAGCATTTCTGCCAAGTCTCTAATGTGGTCGCTAGACTATCGTGAGTTCACGATCATATCATCCACATATACCTCCATCGTTTTTCCATTCCAATCTTTGAACATTTTATTAACTAGGCACTGGTAGGTCGCTCCTGCATTCTTTAGTCCAAACGCCATCAGTACAGCATTATAATGCAACGTCGCTAATGAAGCCGGTGTTCCCTTGATTGGGAGTGTGCTTCTGGATTTGGTTATATCATTAGTATGCATCCATGAAAGATAGCAATTCGTGTCCAGTGGTGGAGTCTACCGGCTGGTCGACCCTTGGAGGGGAAAACTTTTTTTTCGAACACATTTTTTTCAATTTTGAGTAATTAATGCACATCCGTCATTTCCCATTCGCCTTTCTCACAAGTACAGGATTAGATACCCACTTAGGGTAGAGGGCATCACGAATAAACTCATTGTCTTTGAGTCTATCCACCTCCTCCATAAGACTGGCATATCTCTCCTGATCTATGCCATGTCCTTTTTGTTTCATCGAAACATGCTTCGGGTCGGTATTTAATGCATGGCTCACAAAAGTAGGCGAGATACCACACATGTTAGAGTGAGTCCAAGCGAACACGTTGAGATTCACTTGGTGAAATCTAGCAACTTCTTTCACCATCGAGGGCTTGAGCTGCGATTCGATCTTTAGGACCCGTAATGGGTCTTTGTGGTTGATTGTGATGTCAACCATTAGCTCAGCCAGTGTAGCCATGGTCTCTTTGGGCTCCTCCTCGCCATCTCTCTAATCTATATCTCTATAGAGCCAACCATGGTGCCTGAGCCAAGGATCTGGCGCTACTTCTCAATCTTTAGTGGCTTAGATGTAGACTGAATTATCCACAACCTTACCTTTCTCCTTCCGTTGAGCATCCTTCAACTCAGCTATATAACAAGCATGTCCAGCCGCCTAATCACCATGAACAGATCCAATACTATTATCTACCAAGAACTTCAATGTTAAGCACCATGGGGCAAGAGCTGCCTGAAACTCAGCTAGGACCATTCGACCTTGTAAAGCGTTGCATAGAGAGTCAACAGCCAAAACAACAAAAGGTAGAATCTGCACTATCCTATGGTCACCTTTTCCCAACGCTATAGGTAATTTATCATAACCAACAACTTCAGTTGCAGCACCATTAAAGCCATGAATGTGGGCTTTAGAAGGTTTCAAGTCCTCGGCTTCCATCCTCATGTGATCGTAAGCTTATTTGAATATTATATTTACAAAACTTCCATAGTCCACCAATATCCTTCTCACTTATGCGGGGCCGATCATGGTCGAAATGACCATTAGGTTAATCGTTGGAGCCACCACCTTGTTTACATCTCTGTTTCTAAATATGATATCGTCTACCACTGTACGTTGTTGTTTTGTCGGAGTTTCATCTTCCGTATTTGAAAAACATCAAAATCCACATGCTTAATCATGCTAACATAGCGCTCCATTTCATACCAACTCTTATCAGCCGAATGCTACCTTCGAATATTGTATCGATCACCAATCTCCCACAAGTACAAGTAGGCTCCTCAACCCTGTTTGGTGCTTGTCCTCGGTTGGGTCAGATGTCACCTACCTAGCATCCTATGGGGTTTTCAAAAACTATGGTAAAATCTATTCTCGAATCAGCTTTTCGATAATATCCTGGAGATGCCTGCATTTGTTTGTGTTATGCCCATATCATTCATGAAATTGACAATATTTCCCGATTTGTTTCTACTTCTTTGTTGATCTTTTTGGAGGCGGCTTCCTATACTGCATGGTATTGCAGATGGACAAATAGATATCCTCCAGGGATATATTCAGTGAGGTGTTAGCATTGTACATCAGAATCCTAGGCTTCCCTTTTCCAGTATCCCTCTTTCGTTCTCGACTCCCATCTCCGCCTTTCTTTTGTTGATTCAGTTTGTTCTAGACATTCACTTGAACCTTTGTAGGGTTATCATCAGACTGCTTTATAGCATATTACTTTGTACTCCCTCTCCACTTGGTCCCACAACATTCTTCATCATGGAGGATCTGGGTACCTCCTTCCTCAAATACTGAACGGACTTTGCGTAAAAGCGTTCCAATGTTATGGGTGGCCCGCCGGCTAACCAATCGCCAAAATAAGATTTTGGGTCAATCTCTCTTATTACTGCCATCGATATTGCATGGTCATTTGAATTACTGATTTCTATAACATCTGTACACAATCTCTCCAAATAATCTTTCAATGATTCTCCCAGAGCCTAGATCACGTTGGACAGTGACATTACATCTTTGGGACGAGTTGCGTGCATTTGGAGCTGCTCCACAAACCTTGTTGCCAAATGATCAAATCTAGAGATCGACCATGGGGATAACCTTGTAGACCACATCCTTGCTGTTTCAAAGAGAGTTATGGGAAAAATCTACACTTGTTTGCATCATCTTCTCATGCAAAATCCATCAGCTATTCATATCTCATGATATGTTGCTTGAGGTTGGTTTTCCCTTCGTAGGCAGGCATCGATGGCATGTTGAACATCCTTGAATACTCTACATGTATGACATTATCAGTGAATGGGGTATGGCTTCTCAAGATTCCACAGTCATCATTGTTCAAGCCTTGGCTCTCACTTACTACTTGTCTAACCATAGCCAACAAGTCTGACCTTTGGATAGTTGGTGTGACGCCCCACCTCCATACACATACTAGCCAAGGACACTACGGAGTAATGCCATGAACTAGCATGAAGAATAAGGCTGTTAAGGAGCGACCATCTGTGTAATTTCTTTGTGCGAGCACCGAAATGTCAGATAGTATAACATGCATTTCATTTCAAGAGGAAATCCGACATACCGATGCAAACTCAAAGCTACTACACAGTGGTTGTATGATCTTCGAAATAAATATAGAAATAAGCATAACACAAATCAGACACAGATATCCATATCACAAAAGCGGAAATAGATATGGATATAACACATAGAAGTGTACATCAGAGTAGTGGTCAAACAAGATCCACAATATCACAAAAGAATCGATACAAGTGCTAGATAAAAGAATATGTATACATCAAGGGGTCTCTATCTCGAGTGTATAATAGCAAAAACTACTAAACTAGAGTAGTTTGCCAAAAGACAAAAGCTAGTCCCTGCTAAGGAGTCAAGTAGAAGCACCTGCAACATCTCGATCTAACACGAGTATTATTTAATAAGAAAATAATATACGGATCAATGTAGCTATAAATATCAGATAAAATGAGATAGGATAGGAGATATAACAAAAACGTATGATAACAATAACGCCATACTATGAAAAGGATGCATTAGACAACACAAAAAGGTCATACAATATCTTAAGAAATCTCAAAGCACTAAAAAGAATGTCATATTCTTTATTTTATTCACCAAACCCCAAATATCGACAAACATAACAATGCCAATCACAAAAAGAGGTGAAACACAAATTATAGAAATCAACATCTAGAAATCAAGAAATCACAAAAAGGGGAGGCCTATCATAAAATGGAAGCATGAAAACTCACCAATACGTGTGTCACAAACATCGACACAGCTAGAAAGATATGCCCCATGCATGAATAGACATTGACGCAGCTAGAAAGATACGCCCCATGTATAAACAGACATCGACGCACCTAGAAAGATGCATCCCATGTATAAACAGACATCGACGCACCTAGAAAGATATGCCCCATTTATAAATAGACATCGATGCACCTAGAAAGATACGCCCCATGTGTAAACAGACATCGACGCGCCAAGAAAGATACGCCACATGTATAAACAGACATCGACGCACCTATAAAGATGCGCCCCATTTATAAACAGACATCGATGCACCTAGAAATATATGCCACATGTATAAACATACATCGACGCACCTAGAAAGATGCGCCCCATGTATAAACAAACATCGACGCACCTAGAAAGATACGCCCCATGTATAAACAGACATCGACGCACCTAGAATGATGCGCCCCATGTATAAACAGACATCGACGCACCTATAAAGATACGCCCCATGCTCCGACTTATCAAGCTGATTGCTCCACGAATGGTTCAAAGACCATGGGTCGCTAGCCCATAAAGAAAATGAGACAAAGCTCAACAAAATGAGGTACAGTCCCCCACGTGGACAAAGAGGCATTGCACATTGCTTGTCTAAACCATAAAATATCATCATCGATCATCAAAAAATGTCAACTACACTAAGCTAGTAAATAAATGAGTTTAGCTTCATGTCTAATAACCACTGGCTTAACTTAAATATTTACGAACAAATTATACATTTCCACTCGAAGATTGTTACAAGAGCTTCAATCGAATGAGTCTAAGAATTAACCGACAAAGTAAACCCAAGCTTTTCATACCACTTGTTTTGCAAAATTGTTTAATTGGATTTCTCGAACAAATGAGGAAAAGGTTTGTATATACTAATAAATTGCAAACAGTTTTAATAAACGAGCTTTGTATTAAAATAGTGTTGAAATCATTTTGACGAAAGGGTTTTGATATTTTCTACTAGTATAGAAACCTTTGTATTTCAAAGTGACAAGTCACAGAAATGATTGTAGAAAAAATCAATCACCAAAATTCACATTCGAAGACGTGAATCAAATCCGAAGAAATCGATACCAAACCCATCGAAATGGATATTTCCAAAAATCTCGAAAAAGAAGTTATCAATGTCAACAAAGGTGATAACAAAAAAAATTAAAATTGGAAACCCAAGCAGAATAGGCAAATTGGCTGAGAAAGCAGATTCAATCGACTGGACCATAGTGGTCAGTCGACTGAACTATGCCTGGAAACTTTCGGTTTCCAAGTTCATTCGACTGGACCATATAGGTTAGTCGACTGATACTGGCTTAGAAAAATTCCTATGCTCTGCTCAGTCGACTGACTTCCCAGTTCAGTCGACTAAACTGGGATTTTCAGTATTTTCAGCCTAGCCCCAATAAAGGGCGAAAACCAAACGGTGGAGATCGAATGAGCAATGACGACTAGGGATTTATGCCACGTCACAACCCAGCCCTATAGGCTCTTTGATGCAACAACAAAAACATGTTCAAACATCAAAGATAGGATTTTTAAAGATTTGGCATCAAAACACCAAAAATTTGAATATTCAACAAATCAATCCAAATTAAAAGCAAATAAACATGAATAGATGTTAGGAATTCATACCTAACAACAATTAAAGCTATAGACATAGATTTGAGTTCACAAACTCACCTTTTACTCAAAAACAAGGAAGGATAAGCTTGAAAACAAAAGGAAGATCAACTACTCTTCATTTTCAACTCTAAAAGCTCCAATCTAAGCTTTTCTTTGATTTTGGAGCTCGAACTTGAATTTGCAAAAGAAACTAGGTCTTAGGATTTTAGTTTCCAATCTCGTCCCCTATTTTTGCTAAAACTTGAAATGTTAGGAAATTAATAGAATGAATGAAGAGGAGAGGGGGTGGAGTTACACTATAAGATGAGTTGGGTTCGTGGGTTGAAACCCAAACCCAAAGCCCTAAGTGAAAACATGAAAATTCTAGCTAACTCCAAAAATATCGATGTTTATACTTCAAAAGGTCACAAACGACATTTTGAACTCAATGGAAGTGGTCCAGAGTTCTAATTCGGCTGTTTGCAAAAAGTATAATTTCGGACTTTAATCTGACTAACGATGATATATTTAAATATACAATCATAAAATATGCGGGTTGTTATTGTTGGTGCCAAGCGGTGGTCGTGCTCCACCTTACATGAATGGTCCGGTCAATGTCTACAGGTCATTCAACACTTACTTGGTTCAACATCTTATGTATCACTTAAATTCACTTCGTTGTCATTCCCAGGAAGCATTTGGTCAACATTTAATTTAACACCATCATCCAAATGGACCGCAGAAGCTCCAGCTTGAATCCTAGTGTGTATATGTAAGTTCCCTCCTTTGGAGGAGGGAACTACACTGATCCCTATAGAGGGATCGACACCGATTGGTCCTGGCAGACCATGATGGTCTGCCTATTGACGCCTTGAAATTTCCATGCGATATCCGTCTGTTCTGTGATGCCTATGCCTATGATACTCACTTGATGAACTAGAGCTCTCCAATGCCGAGTAAGGGGTAGGATCCCTCCTAGCTTTTCATCGGTATCGCCGACTGAGTTGGTTCATAAGGTTGATATTGGCTTGAATCTGTTGATTTGATTGTCAACATTATCCATTAGCTCTCTCATTACATTCTGGAACACAGCTAGAATTAGTTGGATTCTAAACTTCAACTCGTTCAACATTTGGTTCCATTGGTTAACTGCTTGGCCCTCCTTGCTGGATACTAGTGTTCTCATTTCCTTCTACGTTATGAGAAGTAGATCTAGTGTTCCTCGCCATTATTGATAGCTTTTCTTAGATTTTTGCAAATCTGAGTAGAACAAGTAAACTTCTTGAAGATCAATATAGATCTCCTTCGAGGGATTTATACGGTCCAGTAGCAACAAAGGGATCCTAATAAGCTGAGAATCAAGGTTCTCGGGGAAAGCACTAAAATGTTTGCACCAATAATTGGCATAAATACCCAATAGAAACTTATTGAAGAGAAATAAAGGAAGAACAAAATGGAAACAGTGGATAATAACAAAGAGGTAGTAGTTAATTGAAAGGATAACATGCATACAAGAATTTACAGTGGTTCGATGTTATTTGCCTTTGTCCACTTTGAATAAATTGCTTTATTAATTACTTTATAATCTGAGTACAAAAGGGATTGTATCGAAATCCTTAGTTACAAAAGAGTATAAAGCAACTACCAACCTAAAGGTCACGAAAATGAATAACCGAGCTTTTATTTATAAATGAAGATGGCCACATATCTCTCTGAAAACATGGTAGAAAGACTGTCAAAACCATATGGGCCCATAAGAGGGTTCACATAGCCCAACGCTCAAAGAAGAGGGATCGGTACCGATCCCTTTTTAGTTGAATTTTGAGCTGCGATCCCTATGGTGGCTTCCTCATGCCCAAATATGCTTAACCCTCAAATTTCATTCCAACTGGATTAGTGGAGCTTAATTTATTGCTTGATTTTTGCTTTAATATGGTTTGCATGCTGCTTTCCACCGATCCCTTCCTAGGGAAGAATACCAATCCCTCCAACTTCATTCCCATGAGGTAGAAAACCTAAAGTAGGCTTCCTACGATCCCTATGTCTTGTTTACAAAATTTCATATGCATTGGACTTATGGATCTTGAGATAATAATTTTTTTCTATAAAAATGCTCTCACACCCTATAACATGCTGATTCCTATTATTAAAGCCAATTTATTCCAATCCCTCCTAGGTGTTGAACCATATTTCATATTTTGAACACTTTTCCTTGCATAGTCATCAAGTTCATTCAGCATTGACTTCATGTTACCATCTGTACTTGACTTATGGGCCGTGCAATCATTACTTTGGAGTCTTCGGCCTTGGTAGTAGTCAAATCTGACTTTTGTAATTAGTTTAATATAGCTAGGTTAAAATGCCATATAACACCATCGATGGTCCATTAGGACCAAAATTGGGAAGGACCATTAATTATTCATAAACTGATTCTTCTAGGAATTTAGTGATTAAATTAACCAGATGGTAATATGATGGTAAGAACATGGAATGACTAACCTTCGGTCCTAACGTTAGGTCTGGCCGAAGAATCCACTTAATGAGTGATTATCAACTAAGCTTTTGGTCTAAATGCCATGCCTGGCCAAAACATCCATCCAGGGGAGGTGATAAAAATGCCTTCGGCCTCACCATCAAGCTTGACTGAAGCATCCATCTAAAGAGTGATGGTCAAGTAAGCATTTGGTCCCGCTGTTGGGTCCGACCAAAGCACTCATCCATGAGAGATGATCACAAAAACCTTCGGACTCATGGCTAGCCTTGTTTGTACCAAAATTGGGCACAACACTGTTCGGGAGTCTTTTGAAGAGATAATAAATGAAGAATATGAATTGAAAATGAAGATTATCTAACAATAACTCCAAACAATGGTAAAGTAAAGACAAAAGCGAGCGATTTATAGTGGTTCGGCACGTTGCCTACGTCCACTGTGAAGTTTAACAATTTTATTGATTCTCTTTCAACGATTACAAGCGATTACAGCAAGCAACAGCAGGATACAACTGAAAATTCGAAATCAACAGCTAGTATACGATGTAGGATGATGAAGATCTCAATCCGGCAGAGTCTGGGCGCTTGAGAGTCGAAAGATCCCTTTTCTGTTGGCTCTGGGGCTCTATTTATAGGCGTAGGTTGTTGATATTTTGCTGAAAACTCGAGAGACCACTTCTGGCACGTAAGGGGGCCAACACGTCCGGTCTTAAGAAGTTTGGGCCCACTTTGGTATCGGTTCGAACTCCATTCGAATCGATCAAGAATTCATCCAATTGGGGTGAACTTTGGCGTGGACACACTTCGACATGAATGCAAGCCTCTGTGAAAATTTCGTGGCATTTGGATCAGTGGATTGAGAGATATGATGGATTCGAGATGGGGTTCATTGCGTGGTTGTTTGGTTTGAAACCATCCATTCAAACCGATTGTTTCGAACCGATGGTGGCACGTGCCTTCGTGGCGACGTGGGGCGCAAACTTCGAACCGATCCGGTCTTCACTCCGAGTTGACCGCTTCGACTCCATATAGCTCGGCGCATTTGAACCGATGAAAGACACGTCATCATGGTCAGTTGACCCAGTGGGTTCGAACGAAGCTTCACAGGTGGCTTCGAACAAGGCTTCTGTGATGGGTTCGAACAACTGATGCTCGGTGGATTCGAACAAGGATTCTTTGGATGGATACGAGCTTTGCAACCCCTCCACGGGCACGAGGTCCGCCGATACGAACTAGATGGGTTCGAGGTTGATGGACTCAAACCAAGGCACTCTGATGGGTTCGAAGTCCATCGATTCGAAGGTGATCGGTTGGAATGGTATTTGATGATGGGTTCAAAGACACCTATCTCGATGGGTTCGAAACCAGTGCTTTCCCCTTCAAGTTGAATCGATCATAACTTGAGCGTATGAACTCGGATTGACTCGAAATTTGAGATGAAGGCTTCTATGGTCTTTCTTGTCCTGTCCTATCAATTGTAGCACAATTCGGACTCGGACAAAATTCAGCGACATCCATAGCGAAACGAAGTATGGCCAATCTCTGATACGAACCATCCTTTGTTTTCGATCGATCTTTTGGTATCACGGCTTTGCCAAAAAGCGGGATAACATTTTGCACCCCAAAGTACGTCTTGTGGGAACATGACGTGCTTTGAATAGCTGTAATTTCTTTCTGAACAATTATTGCTCTCTTTTTTGTTGAGACTCGTACTCCGTATTGCTATAACCTTGCGTTGACATGATTGATTGTTGTATAATAGCGCTTAGCCATTGGCTGTTGCACTTGTAACAATATGAGTACTTGATCCCTATAAATGTTTAAAATCGAATGTTAGTTTGACATATATGCACATATGTTAGTTTGACCCTTGTTAACATTGCGCGTCCACGAGTCGTTATCAGCTTGGTTAGCTATTGAATTTCTTATCGATTCTCTCCTGAACTGATTTGGAAATTTAAGTTGAGACAATGCATGATGGTTGTTTTGAAAAATCCCTTCGTATCGATCCTCTCCTGAACCGATATAGAAGGTCGAAGGAAACGACTTTGGGTTGTGTGAATGTGATACTACGAACCGATGCGTTGGAGCATTGATGGGTTCGAAATCTACATTCGAACCGATGTGAGAGGATGGATTCGAGATAGTAGTTCGTATCGATAGGTTATGAAGGATACGAAACAGTCGTTCGTATCGATTGGTTGTGATGGATACGAAATCCCTGTTCGTAACGGTAGGTCGTGGATGGAGTTGGGATTTGCTGGTGTGAACAGGGCTTTCGAACCGATGTGCCCAATGTTTGTTTCGCATCGATGCATCTCGTCGCCCTGCTGTGCGCTTCGTACCGATGAAATGCGAGGGTAACTTCGAACCGCTAGGGTCCTAGGCCGATGGATTCGAAGGTTGACCTCGAATCGATACGATAATGGACCGGTGGTGACCGGTGGAGTTAACTGGGATACGAAACGGCCCGGTCACTTCCTAGGCCCCATATAAATAGCAGGGGGCCTCACTTTTTCACTTTTTACTTTTTTCTTTTTGCCTTGTGTTTTTGTGCTCTGCATCATTTCGAAGCCTTAGAAAAGAAGGAACCGCGTCATGTATTCGAACCATTCAAGATCCAAGACTATAACTCCTCGAATCCATCACTTAAACTAGGTAATTAGCCTCGAATCCAAATGGCAAAGTTACTTCGAACCTATCTCTTCTTCATCGATTGCTTAGTCTCAAGATTGGCAAAACCAGATCTGGTTCGGGAAGGCTTCGAACCGATGCGTGGATTCGAGTTCGAATCGATGATGGCGGCGTCAGATTTTGCATCGATCCCTGGAATGACTTTATGAGGGTGACATAGTTCGCACTGATTGACCATCTTTGATGGTTCCATTCGAATCGATGGTTTCGAATCCCTCAACCATCGGTTCGAAGTTCTCAACTTTGCATCGATACGGAGGGCATCGATTCGAACGTGGCCGATGTTAAGTTGAGGGTTTCCTTATCGGTTCGAACCAGTTAACCAAGGATCGATTCGAAGTCATCCTTCATTGATCGATTCGAACTTGACACCTGATCATCGATTCGAAGCGTGCCTTTCTGCATCGATTCGAAGTGACTGTAGGATGGGTTCGAATGAGTTCCCTCTGTTTGCTTCGAACCCTCTATGATGGATATCAAAGTTTGACATTTTCTAAGCATAAGTCCGGCGAGCTTCATCCTTGCATATTTGGACTTGATAGTCACACTGCACACTTGACCACCTTTCGAAGCTCGTCGATGGAACCATAACAACTTCTATCCAAATCAAATTCCATCATACAAACGGTTCAGTGATGACGGTCAGCGATGACGGTCACCATAACTGGGGAAATTAGCTTTGTCGTTTGCATGTTTCCTTTAACCCTGTGACACTTATTCAAGTAATGCATGGCACTATACAACATATATTCATACACTTTACATTGGGGAACGCACGGGTCCTTTGTCATCTAACGATGGTTTCTCATGAATTAGCTAGTCATGGAACCTTCAAGTTCACAACAGCAGGAGGTCCAAAGCACAGCTGCTCCGAGACTAGAGGTTCCAGATATTGAACCTGAGATCATTGGTCCGGCCCCGGACGAACTTCCCAATGCCTCTTTTATTGCCAATCCGTCGGATTCCGTTCAATCCAATATTTCTGAAGATATGTTGGGGAGAATATGCTTGAGGCACGGCCTGTCACTGGATGACGTGTTATTGCCGGGGCCGAATGATAGACCACACAACCCGCCGGAGGGATATACAGCATTTAATCTCCACGCGTGCGCGGCTGGGATGCTTCCTCCTTTCAACGAGTACATAAGGGAAGTGTTGTCCTGTTTGAGGATCGCCCCATCTCAATTACACCCGAACGGATATGCCTCCATGAATAGTTTATTCATCGTCTTCATGGAGTACCTTCATAGACCACCGATCCCGACCGAGATCAGATATCTATTTAATTTCAAAACTCGAGGCGATTACCCTTCCTTCACATTTATGGAAGTAGTGAGGAATTGCCAGGTGGTCACTGGGTCCTGGACCAGATTGAATTACTATAGGACGGAATGGTTCTATGTCAGGTGTCCTCCGGGGTTTGCCCGGCGATGGTTATTCAGACGTGAGTGTAGCTGAGTTATCAAGTAATTACTAAGGCAATTGTGGTTAAAGTGAAACTTATGTTTTTTCTTTTTACAGCAACGATTCAGCATCCTGAGGGCGAACACTTTAAGGAGATGGTGCGAGTACTTCGAGAAGTCCCGAGTGAAGATAGGGATATCGAGTCGCTTTTGACGGATAGGAATCTTCGGACTTACGGGTTGATCGAACGGGGGCAGAGCATACAGTTTGACGGGGCATTAAGGACTGTCTCGAAAAAGCAAGTCAAGCACATGAAACCCCAAGTTATTATAACCGAGGAGGCTGATTCTGAAAGAACCCACGCCGATGATGAACCGCTGACCGAGCCTACGGATGTAGCTCAGGATGTCGCAGAGCAGAGAAAAGGCAAGGCAGCCATTGTCACGTCAACTAAGCAGGGAAGATGGAAATTGGTTGTCATGGCCCGATCCTCTCCCGGAGTTAGAATTTCGGAGATGTCCCCTCCGAGAACTGAAAGTCTTTACGAAGGGCTCGCCGATATTCCAATTCTGGACTACGTGTCCCTGCAACATGACGCTGGATTGGAAGAACTTTCAGAAACTTTAGTTTTGAGCGATTCTTTTCCCACTGGTGTGGCAGACACAACCGGTTGGTCGGGGGGTTGCACATTCATACATATTTCACAACACTGCATAACCTTTGACTATATACTACATGCTTCGGAAGGTGATTAATTCTATTTTATTTTGCTCTACATATACTATGTCTAGGCGAGGTTGGATGTTAGGGAGTCTTCGACAGGCCCGCAAGTCTTCATGTTATGATTCGCGCAGACGGGAAGGGGACAGAGACTATGACCAGGGACGCTCTGGGTATTCTGGTCATGATAGATATGATACAGACAGAGGTTATAAGCGTCGATCTCGATCGCGTACTCCTCCTCCTCCCAGAGATCCCATACAACCTCCTGTTCACGTCTCTCGTCCTTCTGAATCTTCACATCATATGTCGGCCTCTCAATCTTCTAGGCATGACTCTCACCGTTCTAGGAGCGAAACAATGACTACTGCCGTTACAGATCAGCCCCCCGTGGAAATCTCAGGGGAAGGAGCGATCAGGCTTGCTCAGCTGAAGAGAGATTTCTCAAACATTTGCTTCGACAACTATATCTTTCCTCCACATTTGAAGAAAATCCCGGAGGAGGCTGAACAATTGGTACATGACTACGTACACGACTTTTATGCTCAGTATAAAGCATGGTCGAAAGCAGCAGACAAAGCGTCGGCATTGGCCTTTGAACATAAGGCCACCATCGAGAGATTACAGGCTGAGTTAGCTCAAAAGAGCCGTATTATTGATGTGCTAAACACTGAAGCTGAATCTTCTCGGAAATCTGAAATGGAGGCTATTAAAAAGGCCGACGAAGCCCAAGCAACGATGGATAGGATGAAACGTGAGCACTATGCCACGGTAGAGGACATGGGCCATCAAAACACCCTGGTCACTGCTGAGAGGGATGCAGCCCTGAAGGAGTTAAACGAGCTTAAGTCCAAATTCGCCGAAATCATCAAGGATAGGGATGATGCGAATAATGCAGCCCAGGAGGCGTGTGAATAAGCCGTGATTCTCCGGACTGAACGGGATGCAGCAGTAGCCAAGGTCCAGGCGGTTGAGACGGGGGTTGAGGAGAAAGTTCATCAAGCGGAGGCCAGGCTGGAGGCCGATATTGAAGATTTGCTCATCACTTACAATGCCAACATGTTGAGACACCGAAATTTGGTCTGGCTCCAAGATTACCCGATACACCTCTGCAGCGCTTGGGGTCGATTGGTTGAGGAAGAAGAGGAAGCACGTCCGGGTGAATCGGTCGACCGATTTGAACTTGAAAACCGGCTGCTGACAGACGATGAGAAAAGGGTCCTTCATGACGCCATTATTGCTCACGAGAAGGAGATGATTGGTGGCCGATCCTTGGAGGTTGGAGAGGGATCAGGTGTTGAGCACCATTCTGCTGTCGCTGAAGTCACCGCTCCACCTTCGTCAGTGCCTTTATCTGTGGTCGGTTCACAATCTGTTCCTGTATGACCCAGAACAGCCGCTGTTATCTCCCATTCGGGAGCACGTCTCTGAGGCCGTCCAACTGTCAACGAGCCAAACTGAGGAAGGTAGTTGAACATATCTCAAGTGTGCTTTTATTAAAGCGTTTGTTTTGAAGAGATTGCTTATATCTTCTTTTTCTCTTTGCTCAGTAACTGAAACTACTCCAGCATCTTTGGCTCAGGAGTCCATTCAAGGGCAAAAAGCCATCACCACTGAAACGACTGTCGTGACGACGTCAGTGCCTACTGAGATGGCGCAGGGGAGGTCCCTATCTCTTGACGAACAAATGGTGAGTGAGCTGCTTGGCCAACAGGGTGACTCTTTCGCTGACTTGCCATTTATCATCAGTGATCTTCCGTCGACCTCCAGTTTTGTGACGCAGACAACGGCTGCCCCCAGCCATGCCCCATCAGCTCGAGATGAGGAAATCTTGGCAGAGATCGATGCCGAAATAGAGGCTGCGGGGCAAAGTGGTAGTATCGGTGGTAGCACGGCGGCGCGTATCCCGGCACCTTTAAGGGTAGAGTCATCAGGCGGCATTATCACACCTTTAGTCACGGACCCAGTCCCTCCTACTCCTCCGACGGGAAGCCTTCACGTAGATTCGAGCTCAGAGGAGTACATTGACATTATGCCCCCTGCCGAAGAGCAGCCACCGGAGAGGAGGCCGTCCAAACGAAGGATCTCCATTCCTAGTGATTCTGATGACGAACCACTGATAAGGAAGCCAAGAAAGAAGAAATAGATCGGCCTCCCAAACAGATTTTTTGGTAGATAGGAACTTGTTTTCATTTTTTGTTAATAGGCCGTGTATAGATGCAGGTTTGGCCCCTGCAAGTAGGAATTTTTTTTGGAAGAACTTATTTTCATGTAAGTCCTTGTTTCTAGTTAGTTGAAATAAAATTTAATTTCTTTGTTTCAATTCTCATTTCTTTTGTGCTTAAGTGTTTGCAGTGCTTTGCTTTTAGTCCGGTGCACTTGTGGTGTTTTTACTGTCAAGTAGAGTTCGTTTTATTTGCCAAGTCTGAGAATCTTGGTCGCAAGTTGTGATTGACGAACAAGTTGAACTTCGGACACTGTATCACTTTGGTTAGTGATTAACACTTAGTTTTTTTTTTACCCCCTAGTCTCGGGGAATAACATTTGTATTTTTGGTGGCTGATCGCACTTGTTGCAAATCTTAAGCACACGCCCACATTCTGGGGACTTAGGATAATTTGAGATCGATAATCCGGTTCGCACTCCGCAAATTCGAGAGTTATCGATGTTTGTAATGTGGTTCGCGGTCCGGAAACCTAGAATTGATGTTTGTACCCCGATTCGCGCTTCGGGAATCTGGAGTCCGCTCGCACTATGGGAACGATTTGTTGAATGTTTATACTCCAATTCGCACTCTGAGAAGTTTGAGTCCGTTCACACTCCAGGAATGACTTATTGAACATTTATACTCCAATTCACACTCTGGGAAGTTGGAGTCGGTTCGCACTCCGGGAACGAGCTGTTGAATATTTATACTCCAATTCACACTCTAGGAAGTTGGAGTCCGTTCGCACTTCGGGAACGAGTTATTGAATATTTATACTCCAATTCATACTCTGGGAAGTTGGAGTCCGTTCGCACTCCGGGAACGAGTTATTGAATATTTATACTCCAATTCACACTCTGGGAAGTTGGAGTCCGTTCGCACTCCGGGAACGAGTTATTGAATATTTATACTCCAATTCACACTTTGGGAAGTTGGAGTCTGTTCGCACTCCGGGAACGAGTTATTGAATATTTATACTCCAATTCACACTCTGGGAAGTTGGAGCGAGTGTTTACACTCTAGTCCGCGCTTCGGGGACTTAGAGTTATTTCAATGTTTATACTCCAGTTCGCACTCTGGGAATCTGGAGTTAGTGTGAGGATTGTCGTGTATCAATCCTTTTAAATATTAACGTGGTGACATGCCCCCGAGCTTGGGCTTCACATAGCGAGTGACCGGTCGTATCACATTCACTCCCTACTTGAATTAAATCCCACCGTATGATGGAACTTAGCTCTTCGTGCATTGTGATGTTTTGCGGCGTATTCGATAATTCACAGCTCTGGCTTGAAGAGATAGCATTTTATTGCTGAAATGAGAAAATATGGCAAAGTCAGCTGCCTTATTACAATTTCGAGTTTCAAAATGCGAAAATAAAATGCAAAGGAAATAACGAGCTAGAACCAATAAAGCCTGTTATGTATAGTAGCGACGGAGACTCTCGCTATTCCAGGCTCTCGGCAGAGTTAGACCGTCAACGGTCGATAACTTAAATGTGGCATCTCCGAGCTTTTGTGAAACCGCATACGGTCCTTCCCAATTTGGCTTCATGTGAGAAGGAACCGGATAAACTCTTTTGAGTACAAGGTCGCCAAGTTCAAAGGTCCATGGTCGGACCTTGGCAATGTACATTCGGGCGACTCGACTCCGATATGCGGCTGCCCTTAAATCAGCCTCTTCGCGCCTCTCATCGAGCAGATCCAGGGATTCGGCAAGTAATATAGCATTCATTTTTGGATCATAATATGTCACACGATGAGAATGAACTTCCATTTCGACCGGATTAACAGCTTCAGCGCCATAAGATAGAGAAAATGGAGTGTGGCCGGTTGCAGTTTTGTGAGTCGTCCGATAAGCCCACAAGGCCATGGGAAGTTCATCAACCTACTTGCCCCTGGCCTTTTCCAGTCGTTTCTTCAAAATAGATTTGATGACCTTATTAACGGCTTTGACTTGGCCATTTTCTTGCGGGTGTGCAACAACGGAGAATTTCTTATGGATATGGAATCGTAGACAGAAGTTTTTGAATTCAGCGTTGTCGAATTGGGCTCCGTTATCGGTAATAATAGTATGCGGGAGACCGAACCGACAGATGATATTGCATACTACAAAGTTGATAACTTTCTTCGTCATGATTGTTGCAAGAGGTAGGGCTTCCGCCCATTTCGTGAAGTAATCGACTGCGACGATAGCATACTTCGCGCCACCTTTGGCCAAAGGCAATGTACCAATTATATCAATCCCCCATATTGCAAACGGCCATGGACTGACCATTTGGGTTATCTCAGTAGGCGGGGCTCTAGGAATGCGAGCGTGTTTTTGGCATCTATCACATTTTTTGGCATAGTCCATGGCATCGCGATTTACAGTAGGCCAATAATATCCGTATCGGAGTATTTTCTTGGCTAGTGCTTGTTCCCCAGTGTGATCGCTACATTCTCCTTCGTGTACATCAATTAACACTTGTTTGATTTCGTCGTGCGCGATACACTGGAGAAGAGGAATGGAATATCCCCTTCGATACATAACTCCATTTTGAATAACAAATCGTGAAGCCTTTCGTAGAATTTGTCTTTTCTCGCTTCGACGCTCGGGCAATACACCACGTTCGATATAATCTCGATAAGGAGTCATCCACGACGCCCTATTGGAGGTAGCTTCAAATGTGAAATCGGTCTCCCTTCGATCAATGCTCGGAGAGGATAGGGTTTCAACCGGAACGACCCCTAACTGTTGAGCCTCACCCGTACTTGCTAACTTTGCCAACGAATCAGCTTTCTGATTGTGCTCTCGGGGTATGTAGAAAATGGCATAGTAATCGAATTTATCAAGCATCTCCAGAACTCGAGTTAGATAAGCGGCTAATCTTCGGTCTTTGGCCTGATATTCTCCTAGAACTTGACATACTATCAATTGGGAATCACAGTAGATCTCTACAGCAATGATTTTCAGAATACGTGCAAGCTTTAGTCCGGTGAGTAGAGCTTCGTACTCGGCTTCATTGTTGGTTGCACGGAACTCGAACGTTAAAGCATAACATATGGTTCGTCCCTCGGGGGTTTCAAGCACTACCCCAGCTCCTGAGCACCGATCGTTTGACGCACCATCGGTGTACAGCTTCCATATGTATTCAGGAGATTTGCTGGTCTCGGGCAAGTCTTCAGGAACAGTGAATTCGGCTATAAAATCTGTTAGGACTTGGCCGTGAATGGCCCTTCTTGGAGTATAAGTGATGTCGAATTGACTCAGTTCGATGTTCCATTTTAGTAACCTACAAGACGTCTCAGGCGGCGTGAGGACCTGTCGTAACGGCTGATCAGTGTACACAGTAATAGGATGAGCTTGAAAATATGGACGGAGCTTCCTCGAGGCAATGACTAGGCAATATGCCAACTTTTCGAGCTTTGGATAATTTCTCTCGGCTCCGGTCAATCGTTTACTCACATAGTAGACCGGTTTTTGCACTCGGTCTTCCTCCCGAATCAATGCAGCACTGATTGCATTTTCAGATACCGCCAGGTAGAGATATAACTGTTCATGATCTATAGGCTTTGAAAGGATTGGTGGTACGGAAAGATGTTGGACTAGCGATTGAAATGCGCCCTCACATTCTGCAGTCCATTCGAAGTTTCGTTTCCCTTTTCGAATCAACTCGAAGAAGGGAATGCATTTGTCGGTCGACTTTGAGATAAACCTGCTCAGTGCTGCGACTTTCCCATTAAGGCTCCGAACTTGCTTTATGGTTCTCCGAGTCTGAAGATTTCTGATAGCCCAGATCATCTCGGGGTTGGCTTCTATTCCTCGGGCATTGACAATGAACCCAAGGAATTTTTCGGATGCGACTCCGAAATGACACTTTAGCGGATTAAGCTTCATCCCGTATTTCCGGAGGATACTGAACATTGATTCCAAGTCTTTGACATGATCAACGGAGTATCGTGATTTCACCAACATGTCATCTAAATAAACCTCCATAGTCTTCCTAATCTGATCGGCAAACATTCGGTTGACTAAGCGTTGATAAGTTGCGCCAGCATTCTTTAATCCAAAAGGCACGACCTTGTAGCAGTACAATCCCAAGTCGGTTACGAAGCTTGTGTGCTCTTGATCGGGTACATGCATGGGTATCTGATTGTAACCTGAGTAAGCGTCCATGAAGGATAATAATTCATGTCCTGCGGTTGAATCTACCAGTTGATCGATTCGGGGAAGTGGAAAGCTGTCTTTCGGGCAAGCTTTATTCAGGTCCGAGTAATCGATACACGTTCTCCATTTCTCGTTTGGTTTTCGGACGAGTACGGGATTGGACACCCACTCTGGGTATAAAGCGTCTCTAATGAACCCATTTGATTTCAACTTATCGACCTCTTCTTTCAGGGCGGCAGATCTCTCTGGATCCATACCACGCCTTTTTTGCTTGACCGGGACAAACCGCGGGTCAATATTTAGGGTGTGGTTCGCGATGTCTGGCGAGATCCCACACATATCAGAATGCGTCCAAGCAAATACATCCAGATTTGCTTGGGGAAACTCGACCAATTCCCGTTGTGCTCGCAGGTTCAACTGAGACCCAATTTTCAACATCTTTGAATTATCGTTGTCACTGATCGGAACAATTTGTTAATTCAGCTGGTGAAGCCTGACCTTCTCTAGATTCATCTTTATTCTCATTGTCTCGGGTGTCTAGATCCTTCTGGAATTGGTCGTGATGCCCGGGCCGAGGCCCAGGCGTTAATTGTCAATTGTCGGCGAAACGGACGCAGAGAGATTCCTCTACGCCCTTTCCCTTTTCCTTTCACTGCGCCTCCCCAGCTCAGCAACATTGCAAGCTCTCCCCGCAGCTTGATCTCCTTGTACAACCCCTATCCCGCGATCAGTAGGGAACTTAAGGGTCAAACACCATGGGGCAATAGCAGCCCTAAATTCAGCATGGGCCGGTCGGCCCAAGAAAGCACTATACGGAGAAGGAATATCCAAGACAATAAATTGCAACATCCAAACTCTTCGGCATTCTCCCACTCCCAACTCCACCGGCAATTCAACCATTCCGGTTGGTATCGTCGCACTTCCGTTGAAGCCGTGGACTCATGATTGACAAGGTTTCAGGTCCTTAGCTTCCATCTTCATCAAATCATATGCTCTTTTAAACAGTATGTTCACTGAACTCCCACTGTCTACCAAGATCCTCTTCGTCCAAGCGGGACCAACTTGAGCGGATATAACCAGTGGGTCGATTGTCGGGGCTTCGATTCTATCGGCATCTCGATTCCTAAACACGATGTCATCTGTCATCGTCTTCTGTTGTTTAGCCGGAGCCCCGCCTTCATAATTGCTACAACACTCGAAGTCCGCGTGCCTGATCGAACTGGCATACGACTCCACTTCCCCCCAGCTTCTGTCTGCCGGATGGGGACCACCGCTTATTGTATTGATAACCAACCTCCCGCCCGTGCGAGCAGGTTCATCCTGCCTTTCCTGATTCTGCGTACGATTTTGATTGGATGGGCCCGCACCACCAGACTGCGGTGCCCGAACGAACTGATCCAACTTTCTCTCTCTAATCAACTTTTTAATGAGGTCTTGCAGATGCCTACACTCATTGGTGTTATGCCCATAACTTTCATGAAACCTACAGAATTTTCCCATTTGAATCTGCCTCTCCGACGAAGGCTTCGGAGCAGGCTTCTTGTATTGCATAGTATTACAAGTCTGTAAGTATACAATTTCCAGCGACGTGTTAAGCGGTGTATAACTGTCAAACATTGCGGCCCTACGCCTTGGACCATGATTCTGATCCTGCTTCTTGCTTCGGTTATCACCGTTTCTCGGTCGTTGAGTCTGTTTATTTTGAATATTCAACTCGACTTTTCCTGAACTTTCGCCGGACTGTTTAACTGCAACATTACTCTGAACCCCTTCACTGCTGGGCCTTGCATCGTCCTACTTCCTAGACTGTTTCGCATCCTCTCGCCTCAGGAGTTGAGCGGCTTTGGAATAGAAACGGTCCAACGATGCGGGAGGGTTTCCAGCCAACCAATTTCCAAACTCGGAATCAGGGTCGATTCCTTTAGTCAAAGCCATTAAGATAGAATTATCATTGGGGTTGGTGATCTCTGTGCACGCAGCATTAAACCTCTCCAAATATCGTCTAAGTGTTTCTTCGGGAGCTTAAGTAACACTTGATAAGGTATTAACATCTTTAGGTCTAGCAATATGCATACGAAACTGCCCAACAAATTTGGTAGCTAACTGATCAAAAGAAGAAATAGATCGCGGTGGTAGTCGTGTAAACCACATCGTCGCAATTCCCCCTAAAGAAATGGGAAAACTACGGCATTTTACTGCGTCATCGGCTCTCACAGCAGTCATCAACCATTCGTATTTCAAAATATGTTGATTTGGGTCGGAATTTCCTTCATACATGGGCAGGGTTGTCATCCTGAATCGCCGAGGAGGTTTAGCATACAATATGTCATCGGTGAACGGAGTATGACTTTGGGAGATTCCCCAATCATCATTTGTTAAGCCTTGACTCTCGCGAATCATTTGGCGTACCATGGCTGAGAGGTCTGGTGTTGCTACATTCTGAGGGTGGTGAGCCAAAGTGTGGTCGGGTTCCACAGTGAGAGATTGGATCGGACGCTGTCGACGATCCGTGTCTCGCCTCCTTGGCGCAATGTCTTCTGGGACATATGGTTCTGGTGCTCGTTCCTGCTGGTGGTAATTCTGGTTGGAGTGATTTCGGGTATCAACTCCTATGTCAACCGCAATAGTGGCGGCGTGGTTCTCCGCGGTGTGTTGCGGAACAGCGCCCCCTCGGGATGAGGGCCCTGTATGAAAACTAGCGGATGGGCCGACTCTAATCTATCCCACAGTCAATGCTGGCTGATGGTCAACGGCCTGTGCAAAATTTCCTTCTAGCCTGGGTCGGGTGGATCTGTGATTGTAGTCTGATGAAGCAGAACTTTCCGTGGAGGAACGAGATGAATGATCCCTCCTAGATCTTCTACGCCCTTGGCGATCTAGTTGGTTGGCTAACTCAGTGTTGACGCGCAACTGCTCGGCTAGCTGTTGCCGAATTTGAGTTAGTTATTGGAGCAACGTCTGGAAATCTTGCCTGGTGACCGGACCTGAGGGGTCGGAATGCCCGGTATCGTCTTGGTTAGGTGGAGGTAGTTGCGCGGGATTTTGTCTATCCCGACCTTCTTGACCAGCGGCAGATGCGGTTCTTGTGCTAACCATTTTAGATAGTGAACTCCTTCCCTAGACTTTGGCAAATCTGAATAGAATGGAAGGAATCTGAAGCCGAAATCTGGATCTCTCCCTTAGATTTATGCAATCCGGTATCGGTGACAGATCAAAGGAGCAGGAGAAAAACTGGGTTTTCTCAGTGAAAGCACCGAAGTGTTTGTACCAAAATTGGACACAACACTGTTCGGGAGTCTTTTGAAGAGATAATAAATGAAGAATATGAATTGACAATGAAGATTATCTAACACTAACTCCAAACAACGGTAAAGTAAAGACAAAAGAGAGCGATTTATAGTGGTTCGGCACGTTGCCTACGTCCACTGTGAAGTTTTAACAATTTTATTGATTCTCTTTCAACGATTACAAGCGATTACAGCAAGCAACAGCAGGATACAACTAAAAATTCGAAATCAACAGCTAGTATATGATGTAGGATGATGAAGATCTCAATCCGGCAGAGTATGGACACTTGAGAGTCGAAAGATCCCTTTTCTGTTGGCTCTGGGGCTCTATTTATAGGCGTAGGTTGCTGATATTTCGCTGAAAACTCGGGAGACCACTTCTGGCACGTGAGGGGGCCCACACGCCCGGTCTTAAGAAGTTTGGGCGCACTTTGGTATCGGTTCAAACTCCATTCGAATCGATCAAGAATTCATCCAATTAAGGTGAAATTTAACGTGGACACTCTTCGACATGAATGCAAGCCTTTGTGAAAATTTCGTGGCATTTGGATCAGTGGATTGAGTGATATGATGGATTCGAGATGGGGTTCATTGCGTGGCTGTTTGGTTTGAAACCATCCATTCGAACCGATGGTTTCAAACCGATGGTGGCACGCGCCTTCGTGGTGACGTGGGGAGCAAACTTCGAGCCGATCTGGTCTTCACTCCGAGTTAACCGCTTCGACTCCATATATCTCGACGCATTCGAACCGATGAAAGACACGTCATCATGGTCAGTTGACCCAGTGGGTTCGAACGAAGCTTCACAGGTGGCTTCGAACAAGGCTTCTGTGATGGGTTCGAACAACTGATGCTCGGTGGATTCGAACAAGGATTCTTTGGATGGATACGAGCTTTGCAACCCCTCCACGGGCACGAGGTCCGCCGATACGAACTAGATGGGTTCGAGGTTGATGGACTCGAACCAAGGCACTCCGATGGGTTCGAAGTCCATCGATTCGAAGGTGATCGATTGGAATGGTATTTGACGATGGGTTCAAAGACACCTATCTCGACGGGTTCGAAACCATTGCTTTCCCCTTCAAGTGAATCGATCATAACTTGAGCGTATGAACTCGGATTGACTCGAAATTTGAGATGAAGGCTTCTATGGTCTTTCTTGTCTTGTCCTATCAATTATAGCACAATTCGGACTCAGACAAAATTCAGCGATATCCATACCGAAACGAAGTATGGCCAATCTCTGATACGAACCATCCTTTGTTTTCGATCGATCTTTTGATATCACGGCTTTGCCATAAAGCGGGATAACAAGCCTGACCAATCACCCATTCAATGAGTGATGATTAGTTAAGCATTTGGTCCTACCATTGTATCTAACCAAAGCACCGATCAAAGGAGATGGTCAAAAAGGCCTTCGATCCCACCGCTAGACTTGGCCGAAACACGCATTCAAAGAGTGATAGTCAATTAAGTTTTTCATCCCAACGCAAGGCCTGACTAAAGGTCCCATCCAAGGGGGATGGTCTACAAGCCTTCGTCTCTTCAATGGGCCTGGCCAAAGCACCTATCCACGGAAGGCGGTCCATATAAAGCTTTTGGTTATCAAATTAAGTATTTTGAAAGTAACCCTTTAAGGAAGGGTGATCAACTAAATTCTTGACTAGATAAGTGACTGAACTTAGAATAAAAACCTGAAATCATCAATAAATCGATTGAAGTTTTCAATCGAAGGACGAGCAAGAATAAAGAAATTTCCAAACAAGGTAGACAAGTAATCGATGATGGAAAATATAATAATAAGGAATAACAATCCGAGAGGAGGAAAGTAGAAGTCTACTTAAGCTAAGCATAAGAAAACTTCTTATAAGGGAAAGTATTACACCTAAAAAATTTCAAAAAATGCATAAGGTGTGAAAACCATTAAAGGTTGGCAATACAAAACCATCGCACTTTGAAAGCGGTAACACATTGAAGAATGGAGACCATTAAACATTGAGAATAAACCAGCACATGTTAAAAAGTAATACCGTCCCAGGTTAACTGTAATAAGCTATCACAAGTTGGTAATAATGAGCTATCATAAGTTGAGGTTAAAGTAGCTATCGTAAGTTGACAATGGATTAGTTGTCGCAAGTTGAAGGTAAAAGTAACAGTTGAAAGATGATAATGAAGAAGCTACCGAAAGCTGAGGTTGAAGTAGTTGTCACAAGTTGATAATGGGATTGCTGTCGCAAGTTGAAAGCAAAAGTAGTTGTCGAAAATTGATAATGAAGGTGCACTTTCTCGATGAGAATAAAGTGGTCGTCGCAAGTTGAAGACTAAGTGGATGTCGCATATTAATGAGAAAATAACTACCATAAGATGATACAAAAGTAAATTATCACATAATGAAGGGAGTTATCACAGATTGATAAATGATGCTATCACATGTTGATAGAAACCATTACAGGCTGAAAACAGAAAGGAGTTATCACATGTTGCAGTGAGCTGTCGCATGTTGATAAATGGAGCTATCTCATGTTAATAGAACCCCTTGAACACAGAATGAAGTTATTGCATGTTGAAGGAAGCTATCGTAGGTTGATAAATGGAGATATTGCATGTTGATAAAAATCATCAGGGATTAAATACTAAAGGGGGTAATCGCATATTGATGGAAGCTATTGCAGGTTGATAGATGGAGCTATCGCATGTTGAAAGAATGCACCTAAAATCAACACCTCGGTTAGCCACATTGCATTGTCGGGTTGGATTAGCTATGCCACTTCATCATGAAAAAGTTAAAGGAGGATTGTGTCAAATGTCATCCCGAGCATGTGCCATGTCAGCAAATCGTAGTAATCAATTTCCTTTAAGTGACATGTGTCATGAATCTAAGGGTTAAGATTCTCTATAAATCCACATTGTAAAAAGCGCCAGGTGGACATTAGGAGGTAAGAATGGATTAGGGATAAAACGTTTAGGCAGAGATTAATTTAGGATTAATCGAAGTTAGGCAATTTTTGATAAATCATTTATTTCGGGTCAAATTTTGGTGTTTATTTAGTATCGACGGATATAAATTGAAAATTTTGGATTTCAGATGTGATTCAGAGCAGCAATGGAGGCAAGATCGCTCAAAACTAGCATATTAATGCTTGTAAGTGACATTGAGTCTTAAATAATGCCTAACCGCTGCCGAGATATATGTTTAGATTTTTACATCAGACAATAAACCTTGTCCAAGAAGGTCTAGGAAAATTCCTAAATGGCAAACCTTGCCTAGCATATAGGTGGGGCCTAGTCGAAGGTCTAGAATGATTTTTATAATAGTGCTATAAATAGGCATGCACCACTAATAGAAATGGACGAATTCCAAACTGTTCTTTCTCATTTTTTATTTTATCTTGTGCATAATAAAGAAGCTTATGGTCCAGACTTTAACGACTGCTAGATCAGTTCAAATTTGTAACTTTTGAACAAGAACTTTAACGATGCTCTATTTGCATAATAACTTCATACGAGCTCAATACAGCATGCTTGACTAAGTGAAATATCTTACTCAAGTACCCAAGGCGGTTCCTAGGGTTGGGCTATCTAGGGTACGGCCCAGTTTAAGGACATGACCCATTCTTTAAATTTATTATTATGTAAATAATAATATTAGTTTAATTTTCATATAATTTGTTAGTATATGTGGTGAAGTGTACCATCTTTGATCAAGTTATCAGGGTTCAATTCCTAATAGCTTCATTTTTTATGTCATATATATGTGTGTGTGTGTGTGTGTGTGTCTATATGTGTGTGTGTGTGTGTGTGTGTATGAGTTCGGTTTAACCTTCTGCCCAGCGTCCAAATTCACTTTGGACTAGACTTGTGAGTGTCATTGACTTCTTATGACCAATCCATTATAAATGCCCATTCTTTACGAAGCGAACGGAGTATTTGAGTGAGGTATTTGAGTCGGAAAGTGGATTGAAAGAGGAATTATTTTTTATGCTGTGAGCGGAGAATCTGAGCGGAGTGTTTAAATTGTATATTTAAAATAAAATTGATTCATAATTAATTAATTAATTAATCAATTGTCTTTTGATGAATAATATGCATGTATGAATAATTTTCAAAAAAAAAATAAATTGTTCCAAGTCAGTTCAAACAAACTCCATAATGTAGAGACCTTTGTTATGATCGCGAGCAAAAAAACCATGCCTCAAACGAACGTCATTTGCACAATTTATTAATTTTAGAATTCTATAAAAAATTATATTTAATAAATCAACATATATAAATAGGGTAACTCACCATCTTCCCGTGGTACCGCAACTAGGGATGAGTGTTTGGTTGGTTTGGTTTATCCGATGATGAAAATTGTTAAACCGAACTAAAACCAATAATAATGAAAACCAAACCAAACCAAACCAATTAAGTTAGGTTTGGTTCGGTTGGTTATCGATTTAACTTTATATTTGGAATATTAATTGTAATTTGAAATAGAACATAAATATATTATTAAAGTATTCTTATTTATCATTCTATCCTTTCTAAAAGTAATTTTGATACATTTATGATAAATTAAATTTATTTGGATAACCAAACTAATATAAAAAATTTATTATAACATCGATAATTTTAAAAATATAATAAATGTTCGGTTAATTTGGTAAAACCAATAACCGAACTAAATTTTTTATGAACCGGTTATAAAGCAAGCTAGTTTCAAAACCAAATCAAACCAACCAAATTAAATTTGTTTGGTTGATTTATTTGGTTTAACCAAATAACGCTCTCCCCTAACCACAACGGGTCATTCATCCGTTGAGATATTGGAAGCCTAGGCAGCATCAGATACATCCGGAACGCCAACATGCCCATTTTCGCAGAACGTAAACACCCTAACGGTGCCTAAATTGAAATAATTTTACCTAACGGGATGATTTATGTATTGTACTATGTAAATTTTACCGCAGCTGCTATCGATCAATATCACTTTGGTCATATTCTTATTTACCACAATCCTTTAAATTCAATTATTTTTCAGATAATATTTAACTACTGCGCTAGCACCTTTTCATCTTTCATAAACATTATCACTACGTCAGTTTCTAAAGATTTTGCGGGCTCGAAACCATGTATGTTAAACATAATAATTTGCATTTAGGTTTTTTCTTCTTCTTTTGTTTCTTGTATGGAAAGGTAACCCGATCCCATTCTACTTCTGGCTGTATTTTTCATGTTAACCGCCCATTAAAATAGTGATAATAATGAGATAAGACATGGACGTAGTTTCTTCAGTTTTTGAAGTTTTTTAATAATTCTCATCAGAAACAAATAAATGCAATATAGTTATGTAATTTTGTTGATGCAAAATTACAACTTGTTGCACATCATTATTCATTTAAACACAAACAGAACATATTTCAATTTTATTTTCCAATACAACTTGATCAAATTATTAACACCTTCTGTAACTAATATTGATCAATCCATCAGTTCGTAGCTGACTGGCCCGACCAGGCTTGGCCATTGCTCCAAAAGCAGCCCCACTTAAATCAAAATGAACTGGCACAGACGAACACTGACCATCGAGGCAACTATCAGTAATGGTTATGGTTACAGGATTTCCTGAACATGCACTATTTTCAGTGCATCTAACCTGCATATATATAGTATATGTATTTCATTAATCGACATGACTTGTATTATTTTTACTAATTAACAAGTAGAATGATCTCTCGGTATAAATTACAAACACATCTGATAACATGAACCGCATCCACGACCCGATTGAAAAAGCCTAGGATTTCCTGCTGCTATCATTTTATTGTATGGAGGTTTTCCAACTGCACTACCATATCCACATGCACCACCTGTAATCATCGTTTACGTATTTTCATCACACTAGTATGTCCGTTCCTTTAATTTGTATATGTTTGAAAAGAAAATAGAAAACAATGGAAATGAGAAAATAAAATGAAATAGAAAATTTAAGCTTCATGTATATACCATCAGTTCCTGCACCATCAGGGGGGCCATACCATGTAGCACGAGCTGGAGCAAAGCCATCAGTGAACGCGGCTGATAAATTTAATTGCTTCGTATTGAAACATAAGCATGGAGCACAAAAGAGAGATAAGACGACACTCAACAAAGCAAAACTGTAGAGATTAGACAAAGCCATTGTTAAAATTTTATGCAAGTACTGTGAGCAGAGGATGTAACAAATACAGTCCAGACAGTATGTGTGTGTGTCTATATATATACAGACACACACACACACACATATAGATACATACATACATACATATGTATGTGTGTGTGTATGTATATATTATACATATGTATATATGTATCTATATACATACATATGTATGTATGTATGTATGTATGTATGTATGTATGTATGTATGTATGTATATATATATATATATATATATATAGACATGTAAAGCAAGAGTTTAATAGATAAACTCTACGCTAATTAAGATTTTCCATACTTGGCAATGATGTAATAAAGTCAATTGATGAAAAATATATTTGGACTGAAGGACAGGAATCCTAATAGTAAATGAAAATAATTATAATAAAAAAGTATTTATACCAAGGAAAAAGATTTACATATTAATGCTATTAATGATCTTTCAGATTACTTCCCACAAATGCATATCTTATGTTTACTGGCCGAAAATTTGAATATCATGGAAAAAATCTGCTCTGCCTTCTATTTAATTAAGATTTGGGTATCCCATATGTATCCAATTTTGATTCGAAACATTAATTGCAATATTCTATTGTTCTGATTTTTTTTTTAATTGTCAATATCCCTTAACAATTATAAGAATTTTATTACTGCACCTAGAATCATATTTTTGATACTGGACTTTAATTGTGATTGTTTGAAATCATTTGGAATCATTATTTAGTATTACAAATGTAAATAGATCCCCGCTATAGTTACTGATGTAAATTAGGCCCTCCTTTATCCTCGCTCATGGATTATTTGTACCCGCTTACATTGAATCTTCGAACATGAAAATTATCCTAAAAAAAGTTGGATTGAAATATCATTTTCATAATTAAATCACAAATTTTCGTATGTTTTATAATATTGACGAAGCGGATAATAACAAATGGAGCAAAACGATGAAACGATACAAAAATGAATTGGTGAATTGATGATACCAAATGACCAAATCCGTTGACCTCTCGAGATACCGGATTCTAGCTATTTTTAACACGTTGATCACGCACGATGTCGTGTTAGAAGATCTACGATTTTTCCACGTTGATCGCGCACGAGATTCCGTGAATCGGCTTCAAATTCGTTGATTCGAATGCACTCGAATAACCGAAGATGGAGAAAAGAGCTCACACTCAACTTTCAATTTTTAAAGAGGCACAAAGCTCTCAACTAAATTTTATTTAAAATCCCCCCTTTTACAATGATGACACACATGTATTTATAGAAGATTACAACACCACACATATGCGACTCAACCATCACACGACTCACGACTCACGACCTATCAACAGTACAAGTTACAAAAATTCACGACTTAACAACACAAGACGATCTACGACTTGACATTACAACATACAAACGACTTAACATCAACATACGAACATAATGACCTAACAGATAGCCCAGCTTCACGCGACCTAGGTAATCAGCGGTTTAAGCTTCAGGAGCGTCCTAAAATGAAATGAGCGACTTAAGTGATGAGCGACTTAAGTGATGAGCTACTTAAGGTATGCATCGACCTAACCATGGAATGATAACATGCGACATAAGGTCAGCGACTTAAGTCGCTAGGTCGTTTATCCTGTTTGTGCGCGACCTAAGGAAATGCGGCATACGCGAGCGATTGTCATAGCTCGTTAGTTCGTAGTTTGGTAGGTCGTAACTTGCTGGCGACTTATCATAGGTCGCTGGATAATTTTCCACTGCATAACTCCCATATCTCGTTAGGTCGCTCAAGCGACTTAAGGCCTGTTGCACTGCTTCCTGCGACTTAACAAGATAGCGATCTAAAACAAGCGATCTATCACGGGGCGCTGCATCATCCTCCCCTGGTTGAAAAGAATTCGACCCCGAATTCACACCTTCCTCTTCTTCGACACACTTATCCCCATGATATGGAATCAAGTGTTTGACGTTGAAAACGTCAGCAGTATGGATATGATCTGGTAATATCAACTGATAAGCATTCTCATTAATCTTCTTTACAACTTCCAAAGGTCCAATCTTCCTAGCAGCCAGCTTGTTATAAGTACCAATAGGAAAATGGTCCTTAGTCAATACTGCATATACAAAATCACCCTCTTTTAAGTCCACACTCCTTCGCTTCTTATCTGCCAGTTGCTTATACTTCTCATTTGACTTAAGAAATCGTTCATGAACAATCCTGTGACACTCCTGCAACTCATTCACGAAATCACAACCTCGTTTAACAACCGCTTTCTGACGTGGAACTGTCGACAAATCCAATGGTCCCTTCGAAATGGCTGAATATACTACTTGAAATGGACTGAATCCAGTACTTTGATTAACGGCATGATTATGTGCGAATTCTACCTGAAACAAGTTCACATCCCAGCTCTTCAAATTATCCTTCACAAGACATCTCAACAAGTTTCCCAAAGATCTGTTCGCCACTTCCGTTTGCCCATCCGTTTGTGGATGATAGGCGCTACTAAAATTCAGTTTAGTCCCAACTATCTTCCACAGACTTAACCAAAAATGACGTAGAAATCGAGTATCTCGGTCAGAAACAATGGTCTCAGGTAGCCCATGTAGTCGGTAAACCTCTTTAAAGAACAATTGAGCAAAACGGACTGCGTCGGCGGTCTTTTTACAAGCTATGAAATGTGCCATCTTTGAAATCTATCCACCACAACATATATAGAATCATTCCCTCGTTGAGTTCTTGGGAAATCCAAAACAAAATCCATGCTAACATCAACCCATGGTCTAGTAGGCACGGGCAATGACATATACAATCCTGCATTCATAGCTGTCCCTTTGGAAACTTGACATATGTGACATCTCTGCACAAACATGATTGAGAAATCAACTGCAAGGTACGATCTCTTCCCATATGACCTTCTTCATGCAATTCCTTCACTATCTTCATTCGCAAACTGTACTCTGGTAAACACAACTGATTTTCTTTAAATAGAAAACCATCTACCAACACATACTCATCTGTCTTCCCTTTCTCGACTTCATCTACAATCTTAGCAAAGTAAGGATCCTCAACAAACAATTCTGGAAATATATCAAACCCCGTCACTTCAACTCTCATCGTAGTCCACAAATGATTTCTTCTACTCAATGCGTCTGCCACACGATTTGTAACTCCCGACTTATGCTTTACAACAAATGTAAACTGTTGCAAGTATGCGATCCATGAAGCATGTCTGGCTGCAATCTTATCATGTCCCTGCAAATGTTTCAATGATTCATGGTCAGTATACAACACAAACTCTTTATAAAACAAGTAGTGTCACCAATGCTTTATGGCTTGGACAATAGCATAGAACTCCAAGTCATAGGTACTGTATCTTGTCTTGGCTCCAGAAAGTTTCTCGCTAAAATAAGCAATCGGACGACCCTTTTGACGTAACACTCCACCAATTCCAACTTTAGACGCATCAGTATTCAGCTCAAAGAGTAACTGAAAGTCCGGGTATCTAAGAATCGGTGTTGTAGTCAAATGTGTCTTGATCTGTTGGAAAGCAGAATCAGCCTCTTCAGTCCACACAAACTGCTTTCCTTTCATACAATCTGTCATTGGTGCAATCACGCTATTGAAATGTGGAATAAACCTTCGGTAGAATGATGCTAAACCATGGAAACTTCTCACTTAAGTTACAGTCATGCGTTGTGGCCAATCCTTGATTGCTTCAACTTTACCTTGATCCACTTGGATACCTTCCTTGGACAACACATACCCCAAGAACAAAATACCGTGTGTCATGAATATGCACTTCTTTGTTGCCGCGTAAAATTGCTCCTGACGAAGTATCATTAACACTTCCCGCAAGTGTTGTAGATGTTCTTCTGTGCTTCCACTGTATATCAATATATCAATAAACTATACCACCACGAACTTTCCAATAAATGGTCGAAAGATCTGATTCATCACTCGCATAAAAGTACTAGGTGCATTCGAAAGACCAAATGACATGACCAGCCATTCATACAACCCCTTCCGTGTCCTGAAGGCTGTCTTCCATTCATCCCCTGGTCGAATTCGAATCTGATGATACCCACTCTTTAGATCATTCTTTCAAAAGATAGCAGCTCCACTCAACTGATCTAACAAATCGTCCAATCATGGCATCGGAAATCTGTGCCTCAGTGTAATCTTGTTTAGTGCTCGACTATCTTTACACATTCTCCAAGTTCCATCCTTCTTTGGCACTAACAAGGCTGGTACTGCACAAAGACTTAAACTTTCTTGTACGCGCCCTTGTTCAAGTTACTCCTCCACCTGCCTGCTCAACTCTTCGTGCTCCTTTGGACTCATTCAATAATGTGGTCTATGTGGTAAAACAGCTCTCAGAACAAGATCAATCTGGTGTTGTATGTCTCTCAACGGTGGTAATTCTTTTGGTAATTCTTCAAGAAATACATCTTCAAATTCCTTCAACACTGGCTTAACTTCCTCAGGAATTTCAACCGTTTCACTACTTTCACATCCAATCAACAGAAATACTTCAGGCCCATCCTCTACTTCTTTGACAAACTCCTTCAAAAATAACAGAGTCTTTAGTTCCTCAATTTCCTCCAACTTGCTTTCGCTTCTTTGTCGCTTTTTAGGAACTAAAGTGATTCTAGTGCCATTGAACATGAAACTATAGCAGTTAGTCCTACCATCGTGTTGCACGGCTCTATCAAATTGCCACGGTCTTCCCAACAAAAAATGACATATATCCATTTCCACCACGTCACACAAAATTTCATCCTTATATTTCTTTCCGATGGAAAAAGATACACAAGCTCTTCGACTAACCTTCACTTCCCCACCTTCCCTCAGCCAAGCAAATTTGTAGGGTTTAAGATGTTTCTCTGTCTTTAACGCTAACTTCTTTACAGCTTCTGTAGAGATGATGTTATCACAACTTCCTGCATCGATAACAAACTTACAAACCTTTCCCAAAATAGTTCACGTCGACTTAAAAATATTACTCCTCAACCAGCTAGTCTCCTCTTCATGGTTTGGCGTCAAGCAAGATCTCCTCATCATTAAAGAATATCCCTCGTCTCCCATCAGTAATTCTTCTTCCTCTTCAACTTGTGGTGAATTGGAACATTCTATTTCTGCATCCTCAAGCTCAGCAACCATCGCTCGCTTCTTAGGCCTCGGGCATTCATTGCTCTTACGACTAAACTCCTGACAGTTATAACACTTGAAATTGTTGTTGACCTTGGTCTTAGCAACTTCATTGACAACCGGTTTACTAACAGCCTTGGAAACATTAGTATTGGTACTAGTCCCTTTCATTTGATTGATCGAACTTATAAGCGCACCACCTCCTCTTCTACCTTGCTTCTCCCAAGCTAGAGCCTTCTGGTGTGCTTCAGTAACGGATCTTGGATCAAACATATTTACCATATCCTGAATCTGCATTCTCAATCCTCCAACAAATCTAGATGTCAACTGTCCCTCTGTTTCCATGATATAGTTTCTTGCAATCAGTTGATAAAACTCATCCGCATAATTATTTACCGACTTTGTTCCTTGTCACAAATTCTGTAAGCGCTGATACATAAGAGACTGATAATTATAAGGCAAGAAAGTAGCCTCCATCAACTTCTTGATCTTTTCCCATGAAACAATCTTCGACTTTCCCATTCTTTCCTGTGTAAGTTTAGTTTTTTACCACCATGCCATAGCTCTTCCCCTCAATCGTGTAGCAACCAACTTAACTCTACGATGCTCGGGTACTTCCTTGAAGTCAAAAATTTCTTCAACATTTGATAACCAATTCAGAAATTCTTCCGCTATCATTCCCCGTTTGAATTCTGGAATCTCTGTTTTCATCCCCACTCCCATCGACGATCATCTTCGAAATCTCTATTTCGACTTCGTCCTTGGCTATGGTTTCGACAAAAGCTACTATCACCATCACTGGATTCCTCCAAATCTGACGTATGTCGATGTCGATTCTGACCATCAACATTTCTGCTACCACGCATGTCTCTTTCTCTCGAAACTGATAGTTCTCTTCTTCCCCGATCCGATAGTGGTGACATTCTTCTTCTTTCGGAATTTAATGGCAAAATTCTATGTCCACCTTGATTTGAACCTGGCGATGCTCTTTGTCGTGTTTGATTTATATCCATCATGAGCCTTTCCAATCTACCAATTCCCTCATAAAACTTCTCATTGAATTTATCACTAAATCGTTGCTCCATTTGTTCAGCATCTTGTCTTTTATATACATCTTCAACATTTTGAAATCGATTAGCACATCTCGGAGGCATGATCTTCAAACAATCTCTTTTCCGATCTAACTTTGATATGGTTCGACTTAACTCTGACTTAGCTCGGCTCGGCCTAACTTGATTTACCTCGGCTTCAACTGGATCTTACTTAGCTCTCGGCTTTGTTATGGCTCTGATACCAAATTGACGCAGCGGATAATAACAAATGAAGCAAAACGATGAAACGATACAAAGATGAATTGGTGAATTGATGATACCAAATGCCCAAATCCGTTGATCTCTCGAGATACCGGATTCTAGCTATCTTCGACACGTTGATCGCGCACGATGCCGCGTTAGAAGATCTACGATTCTTCGGCGTTGATCTCGTGCAAGAGATTCCATGAATCGGCTTCAAATTCGTTGATTCGAGCGCACTCGAATAACCGAAGATGGAGAAAGGAGCTCACACTCAACTTCCAATTTTTAAAGAGGCACAAAGCTCTCAACCAAATTTTGTTCAAAATGCCCCCTTTTACAGTGATGACACACCCGTATTTATAGAAGATTACAACACCACACATATGCGACTCAACCATCACACGACTTACGACTCACGACCTATCAACGGTACAAGTTACAAAAATTCACGACTTAACAACAAAACACGATCTACGACTTGACATTACAACATACAAACGACTTAACATCAATATACAAACATAACGACCTAACAGATAGCCCAGCTTCACGCGACCTAGGAAATCAACGGTTTAAGCTTTAGGAGCGTCCTAAAATGAAATAAGCTACTTAAGCGATGAGCGACTTAAGTGATGAGGTACTTAAGGTATGCAGCGACCTAACCATGGAATGATAGCATGCGGCATAAGGTCAGCGACTTAAGTCACTAGGTCGTTTATCCTGTTTGTGCGCGCGACCTAAGGAAATGCGGCATACGCGAGCGATTGTCATAGCTCATTAGTTCGTAGTTTGGTAGGTCGTAACTTGCTGGTGAATTATTATAGGTCGCTGGATCATTTTCCACTGCATAACTCCCATATCTCGTTAGGTCGCTCAAGCGACTTAAGGCCTGGTGCACTGCTTCCTACGACTTAACAAGATAGCGATCTATCACGGGGTGCTGCATCAAATACGATAACCGTATCAGTCATATCTATATCCATATTAATCGCTGTATCAAATCGAACTATACGCATCAAACTGTTGCACAGAACCGATGCAACAAATTTATGTATCGAACTGATGCATTGTGGTGGTCACTACAAGTCTACAACAAAACTACCTCTTTACAACTGTATTTTCACAGCTACCACAAAATGTCAGTTCTAATAAAGGTTTTTTACAACTCTTTTTTCTTCAGAAAGTTGTAATAAACTTATTTTCAACAACTCTTTTATTTTACCAGTTGTAATAGATGTCCATTACAAAGTTTTATTTTTGCCAGCTGTAATAGATGTCAACTTTTAACAACTCTTCTTTTATGCAAGTGGTAATAGATGCCTATTACAAACTTTTTCGTTTGCCAGTTGTATTAGATGCCTATTTAAAACAATTCTTTATTTTTTCCAGTTGTAATAGATGTCTATTATAACCTTTTTCACATTCCTGTTGTAATAATTAATTAATAATTATAATTAAATAGTAATGCTTAATAATTAAAAATCAAATATTAATAAAAAATTATAAATAATTAATAATTACTATTATACAATAATAATAAATATCTAATTCGAAAATATGAAATAATTAATATTAACAATCACTGTTTAATAATTAGTACTCAATATTAATAATTAATAATTAAGAAGTAACAATAAATATTAATAATTATAAGAACTAATATTTAACACTTAGTAATTAACTTTGATAATTAATAATTACGATTTTTTACCAAAAAGTTGTACAAACTTATTTTCAAATATCTTTTTTTACTAGTTGTAATAAAGGCCCAAATAATATTAATAATAATTAATATTTATAATTAATAATTAAGAATATTAATATTCAAGAATATTGATATTCAAGAATATTTAATAATAGTTACAAATTAATAATAGTTAATATAAATAATTAATAATTACTATGAAATAATTGGTACTAAATAATTAATAACTAATAAAAAGTAATTAAATTTTAAAGATTGCTATTACATATTTAGTAATTAATATTGGTAACGTATACATAATGATTAATTAATTTTAAATAATAATTATTGTTGAACAATAATAATCTGTAATTAGCTTGAAACATGAAATAATTTCTATTAATAACCAATAGTTATTAATAATTAATAATTAATCAATAATTAATAAATCAATGATCAATAAATAATAAATATTTAATTAACAAATAATAAATTATAAATAATAATCACTATTAAATAATAGTAACTTATTGCTATTAATAATTAATAATTTATTAGTAATTCCAATTAATAATAAATAATAAATAATTTATAAATAATAATTACTATTATTATAATATATGCATAAAGTTAACATTTAATAATTGATATTAAATTATAATTAAGAAGTAATAAGTAACAATAATAATGAATAATTAGCAAATAAAAATTAACAATCGGCAATTAAAATTTTCAATTAATAATTAGTATTAAATAACAATAATTAAGAATTAAGACTAATATTTAATAACCAATAATTTATAAGTAATTAATATTTAATAATTAAGAAATAATATTTATTATTTCGTATTTTATATTTATTTATTATAATTAATAACAATATTTAACATCTAAAAATTTTAATAAAGTTTTTAAATAAAAGTTTATAATTAATAATAATGTTCATTAAAATTCAAAAATAAAAATTTATGATATATTTTTTTTAATTTCATACACATTTGGATATTCTCTTTTATGACCTATTTTTTTGACATATATTGGTATTTCTTTTGGTTTAACTAGCAAAAATTTTGGCTTCGTCCCTCTAAGTTTTTGGCTCCAATCCTAAAATGTGTTGGCTCCAATCCTATTTTTTATAGTAAACCTCCGTCTTCTTAACCCTTGATTAAAAAATCACTACTCCAAAAAAACACTTCAGTCTCAAAAGGCTTCTTCTCCTCAACAAAACAACCATAACGGTAATGATTTAAGCAACTTTGGAGGTTTGAAAAAAATCAAGACGTCCAGATCTGGAAGCTACTCGAGTTGCGCTGCTTCTGAAATCGGTACTGAAAAAATCAATAATGATCTGAACTTCTAGTCGCTTTCTTTACGTAATTGATGTTCGTGCTTTGTTTTAGATTTGAAATCCGAGTACTTGGTGGATATTAGGTTTTACCTTATGTTTGATTCTTCTAATTTGCATCGCTCAGATTCACTTGTTCATTTTATTCCTTCATCACATCGCTCGGAGTGGAAAGACGAGATCTTGAACTCAAAGAAGGAGAAGTAGAAGTTCTAGATGATTACGGCTTTTCTTCGATTGGGATTGCTATTACGACTATTAGCATTTTAGGGTTTGCTAGAAACAATGGTAGGAAGCAGAGTTGCCAGAGTATTCAGTTCTAACTATATACGGATGAAAAGGTACAAACAAATTGAATCCTTTTATGGATCCATCCTCCTAATTTCTGTTCGATTTTGAAATTTTGATTTTGAAACTCAATTCGACTTCAACTATAGACATAAATGGATAAATCTATTAAAAAGAAGCAGCAGTAACTCTAGAATCTCCATTAGCACTAGAGACTACAGTATGTTTAAATAGAAAGCAAAAACATATTATTAGATTTATATGTTTGTCAATCATTGAACGCGGAGAGAAAATAAGTAGCCAATATCCAACTGACTTGTTCAACCAATTTTTCATGTTAATATTCAACTAGAACGGGATAAAAAAAATTTATGAAATAGAGGTACTTTATTTACTTAAAAAGTGCGCATATACTTTCATAATATGCATCGTTAAAACCTTGTAATCCCACGAACCTAAATAGATGCCTTATAAGGAAAAATAGTACATATTATGTCCATATATTAACAATAAAACAATATTATTGCAAGAAAATCAATTTGTCAAATAGATGAAGGAGTAAAATGATGAAGTAACATACTCAAAACCATCCATACGATCAACTTAGGGTTATAATATAGAGGGAATACAAAAACACAAGACATAAACTTTACAAAGCAAGACATGTGGCAATAAAAAAACCATAGCTAAATAGTGCAAGCCACTGAAGAAACGAAAACACTAAAGAGCCTTTTGGAAGGAAAAAGTCTTCAAACAACTTTACCAAAAATGCAGATCTAAAATTATCTCCTCTCCGAGATAAAAAATGGAATCCAGAACAAGAAAAGGAACCTACGAGGAGATAGGCAAAATACTGTTAGATCCAGGTAAACAAGAAAATCCGAGCTCAGGGAGGGTGATGCTCTTAGAATGGGTCCATCATAATGCCAAAACTTGCTAAGATAAGTTCAAGATCCTTATTTATCTTCTTTATGTTTTGTTTGCTTTGAATTAAATGTTTACAGTCTTGTATAATGAGAATGGTTCTCATCTGGGTTAGTAGCTCGATTCCTTTGAAAATCCGAAAGTTTCTCTCACACCAAATATTCCATATCAGAGAATTAAATGCTATGTTCTTAAGATGATTAATAGTGGGATATAAGTTATTGTTCAAAATTCATTTTAAGCTAAAACAAAGAGTTGTTTCTAGTTAGGTGCTTAGTAACTTTTTGCTCAAAGAATAAGTGAAGTAGTGAAGCAAGCAACTCAGACGAGGCTTGCACTTTCAGTGGTGAGAGGAAATTCAAGGTTATTGATGTGGTGTAAAATGTTGACCGTGGTATGTATTAGAGGTGCAGCGAGGCCAAATGTCATGGACGTCATGTATAAATGTTATGCACGGTAAGCTTTTGTGATACTTGCAAGCATACCAAAGAGCTCAATAATGTAATATCCCGGAATTTTGGACAATATAAATTTAATAATCCATGTTTAAATTTAAATTTAATTTGATAATTTTTGTTAATAAATTTGAATTGATTCAATAATCTTCTTTAATAAATAATTAATTAGTGAATTTATTTCTAATAAACTAATAAATTATTCTCCATTTGTAATATGTGTATATATTTATATATATTTTAAATAGATAAGTTTGGTTTTTAAATTTAATTGATAAAGCAAATTTTCTAATTACAATATTTTGAATTTGGAAAATTATGATTTATTTTTGATTTAAGCTTTTCGAAACTATTTTAATAAAATAACTATATGATTTTATATATATAAGATAAATGTTTTATTTGTTTAAATTATATTTTGACTTAAGTTTGTATATTAAAATAAGTTATAAAATGTTTGTTTTATTCTTTTTAAAATATTCATTAATAATCATTTAATTAACAAATAAGTATAATCTCTTTATAAATTTATTTTAAGTGATCAAAATATTATTTTCAAATAATTGATTTTTATATTATTTTTATTTATAATAATACTTTGTTTTATTCTTAAAAAAAAATTATTTATCAATATACATAACTAAGTATTAAAAACTAATTAACTATGTTTAAACTTTCTTTATCACATAATTAAAATACTAATTACTTAAATTGACATATGTTAACATTTTAGGTTCTTATATAACAAATGTAAGCATCTTAAAGCCTAATTAACATGTGTAAATTTAAACACACAAAACATTTACAAGTGCTCATTTTTTACAAGTGTCATTGTTTAATTTTTATTTAATTATAATTTATCATAAACAAAGTTATATAAACTTACAATTTTTCCCATTCCTTTCTTTCTCATTTTCATTCTAAACAAAGAAAATTTGTAACATTTCAAAATTTTCAGATTTAAATCAAAAAGAAACCTGAAAATCACTCTTCATACCCATAATCCGAATACAAATCATCTTTAAAAAAAAATTCTGGATAACCATCTTCAATAACTCCTGTTTAAATGCATCCAACTTTTCTAAAATCTGGAAATTATGCAAACAAAACCTGCATGAAACCATGAAAGCAAGATGTCTGCATTTATTTCAATCTGGAAAACAAGGGCCTGCGTCTTCTTGTGACTAGAGCATGGATGCAAGCTTGTAATTAATCAAGTGGCAACCAGGCAAGTTTTAAAGGCATTCAAGCAAATTGTTGAGGGTGTTCTGCATGCTTAAAAATAATAATCTGGGCTCTGTCTGCATCACTAAAAATGTGAGTAACTTTTTAATTTAAAAGCTTAAGTAAAAAATCTTGTTGCATATCTGTAAATCTGTATGGTTGTGAATATAGTTTTTAATGCATTTCTGTATATATATATATATATATATATATATATATATTTGATTGCATGAAGATGTGCCTGACAGTATGACGTGTATATGGATTGTTTATAGTTTCAAACTAAAAATCTATACAAAATTTATTCCAATTTGATCTAGGCTTTGTTAGGGTTTAAGTTCTAAACCAAAATTTGTTGATTCATTATAAAGTAAATTTTAAAATTTGTTTAAGTAAAATAAATTCTGAAGTTTACTGGAAAACCTTGAGTAACAGAGTAAAATAAGTAAAGATGAAAATTCAATCTTTATGAATTTATGTTTTAGGATTACGAATCAAAACTTCTTCCAAAATTATGATTTTTTAAAAGAATAATTTCAATTTTTAATACCATATCCAGAGAGCAGTTTGAACATTACTATATTTTATATTTTGGGTTAGCACAGTTGATATTTGTGTTTTTTGGAGTTGAAATTTCTTCTAGAGATGGTGTAATGAACTGAGTTGATGAGAAAAATCTTAGATTAGGTTGCAATTCGTTTTTGATATTGTAATTGGGATTTATAAATTAGAACCCTAGTTTTCTCTGAGGCAAGAGTAATGGATCATTTCGGCATTTCTAATTGATCGAGTTCAATGAACTTTTGGAGGATGATAGCTTGGGAGTTGGCCAATGCGTGGCCGAAATTCAACTGCTCCGGTAGCGGGTGGCGCGAGGACAAGAGTGTTGACAGGTTTACTGTCTGATGTTTCCAGGTTTGGGAAATTGGGTCGAAATCTTGAACTAGAGTGTATGTCGATCGAATGGTAGTTTGGTTGGCCTAAAGGTATGTACGGTGACTGTGGGAAGGTCGCGGTGGTGATCAGCGGTGGCCGACATCGATGTACAGGTGCACAGTACATAGGTGGATACTGGTGATGTTTGTTGGGTTACAGTTTTGGTGCCTCGCATGTGTCTCGGGGAATTTGGGTTGTAACTCGAAGCATATAGGTTACTGACCCGAAGTAAATATAGGGTTGCTCGAGTTAATGATTGTTTCAGGTTTTTCAAACTAACAGAAACCTATTTCCAGTTTGTAAAAATTTGAAGTAAAAGTTTAAAACGCGAACTAAAATCGGAACTAAGTTTTAAACCTAAATTAAAATATGAATTCAATTAGTTTAAATTTTGGGTTTGAAATAACTTGAATTCAGAAAATTCAAGTTTGGTTTAAATAAAAACAGAAACATGTTTCTGTTTTTAAATTTAAAAAGTAAGTTTAAAATGCAGGTTGAAATTTAAACTGGGTTTTTATAATCTGAAATTTGAATATGAATTTAAATTAGATTGTCCGAAATTTGAATCATTTAAGTTTTTAAATTTAAATTTGGTTTTTAAAACTTATAGGTGTAAAAGCATATGTGTGTTTTGAATTTGAATTGGAAGTTTAAATTTTAAATTGGCAATTTAAAATGAGTTTAAATCTTGGATTTAAATCTGGAATTAAAACTTAAACTTCAGTTTTAAAAATCAAATAAGTTCAAATTTAAATTGTTTAATTACATAAAAAAGGTTAAATGATTTGAATTTTTAAAAGAAGTTGTAAAATGTAAATAAGTCTTAAAGATTTAAGTTAGATCTGGATTAAGGTTTAAACTGTATTTCAGTTTTGAAATTTAAAATAATTTTTTAAATTGATTTGAATTTAAATTAAATTAGGATCTAAATTCTTTTAAACTAATTTTATAAAGGGTATGTTTCTTTTAACATATGAAATAAAGGTTTTGAATCGTTTTTAAAATCTTGCTTTAGTTAAAAATTTGTATTCATTTTAAAATCTTAAATTTTAAAATGAAGTTTAATTAGAATTTAAAATAAATTTGAAACAAATTTGTTTTAAATGCTTAATTAAGTAAGGAATGTTTATCTTAAAGATAATTAAAATTTTAATGATTTGTGTTCATTTAAATTATTACATTAATTTAAATGGGTAATTTAATTAATTTATAATGTGGATGATTAATTAAATAATTAAGAATTTTTAAATTAACTAATTAAAGACTAGAGATTAATTAATTAAGGTTAATTAATCTATAATTAAGGAATGTTGATTAAATTTTAATTAATGATTAAGATTTATTAATCAAGTGATTAAGGATTAATTAAGATTGTAATTAACACTTAATTAATTAATAATTAAAGATTAATTAAATTGGTAATTAAATATTAATTAATTTGTAATTAATTGATGATTAATCTGAGCTAATTTCTTAATTAAGTAATTAAGAAATGTTAATGAAGGTCATTAACTTAAGAATTATTTAACAGTTAATTAATGTGATTAATTTTAATAATTAATCAGATTAGTTATTAATAATAATCATTTGTTTATGTTTAATTACTTAATGGAAGTAATTAATGAATTAATTACTTAATGTAATTAATTGGTTTAATATGATTAGTTTATATTAATTAATTAAGTTTAATTAATTTAAACATTTGTGGATTGATTGATAATTACTTTATGTAATTAATGGGTTTGTAATTACTTAGGGAAGTAATTAACTGAATGTAATTAAAGATACTTAAAGATGGAAGTAATTTAGATTAAATTACTTTGAAATTAATCAAGGGATTAACTAAGATAATTAATTAAGAGTAATTAATTTATGGAGTGAGTAATTAAGGGTAGTTAATTACTGGATTGTTATTAATCAGGGGCGATTAATATACGTGGTTTAATTGCAGATTAATTACTTAATGTGTTTAATTTTAATAGAGAGATGAATTAAATTATAATTAGAAATCATTAATTAATAAAATTAATGATGTAATTTAAAATTGATTAATTAAGGAGTAATAAATTAATAATGGATTAATATAATTAACTTTAGCTAATTAATTGATTAAGTAATTACAAGTTAATTATTTGTAAAGTGTTAAGTATAATTAACTTGTGTAATTAATTTAAAAGCTAATTACTTATTGTAATTGGGGAATTATTAATCAGTAATGATTAATTGAATAAAATAAGAGATGGTGCTTATTTAATTGATTTGTAATCAATTAATGGTTAAGTTAAGCAGGATTATAATGATGAAGTAATTAATTTAATTCATATTAAATTAATTAGAAATGGAAGTAATTAATTTAATTCATTTTAAATTAATTACAGATGGTGTGATCATTAGATCATTGCTTATGTTTGATGATTGATATTGGTTGCATGTATGGTTTGTAATCTCAACAATGAGATGAGCAATGTTGTATGATATGCATGCATTGGTTGCACTTTGATGAAGATATGGATTATCTATTTATGATGTGAATTATCTGATAATGATAATGATATTGTTGATTATCCATTGTTACGTTGTGAATTATCTACCTGTGTGTATATAGACAATGAATTGAAATGTTTTATACTCTAAAACAACTTGGCCTTAAAAGACGCGTTTTAGATTTCGATGAGACCGGGATCGGGTTTTCATATTTGGATATCCAAAAACCACATCGATCCAAAGTAACGTTAGGTCGTGAATCTGAAGTGAAGATGAAGTTTCAGAGTGCAAGGGTGATCGTCGTTAACTCTGAGGGTGATTCCAAAATGAGTGTAACGAGATAATGCCTTCGGTTTCGTTCGAACCCGGAACGAACTTGTATGGATTGAATGCTTTCAGAACATCGTCAGGTGGACGAGGAACATTCTAAATGATATGTCCTATAAAGGTAATCATAGCCTCAAGCCTCATCAACCGGGAATGGCTAAAACAGGGGTGGTGCAGCAAGGCTAAGTGGGTCATGTCCAAGCAGGACGAGATTTACCCATGTCTAAATGTCCCTTTATTTCGGCTTAGTGGTGCGGTTGCTGATCACAACTGCGGGGTGGTCTTGTTCGAAACTTTTCAGTAAGGAGTGGTTCCGGCTTTGTGTTGTAAGGGAGCGGGCGTACTCCTCGGTACGATGATCTAGGCCACGTACTGTGACGGGCGGTACCCCAGTAGCCCTGCCATTGTATGGAATCCAAAATCCCATAAGTGCCAACGGTTTTGATTGTATTACCCACTTTTATGGCTAGTAGCTGGAATTTAATGAATGTAACAATTTCGGCTATTTCATATTTACTTGAAAACCCTAGACCTATTATAATATCACTGGATTTCCTATAAAATGTTTTGGTTAGCGTAAGGTAAAAACTTTTCCATGTTTATGTGTGGGAAGTCTTACGTGATACGTTTTCTTTTCAAAGGTTTTTCAAAGTTAAGCAACATTAACCTGTTACTCACACCAGACCCATGTCTGACCTGGAGTTATTTCTGTTTTTCTTTAACTCTTGGGTACTCAAATTTTTACGAGTTGCCAAGGGATTCAGGTTAGGATTCAGGTTAGCTTTGATGAATTGTGAAGGAGTAATGGAGCAGGAGGCTTCTGCGTATAGATATATAGTTTTTCCACTGTGTTGGTATCTCTGGGTGTTTTTCTGTATTGTGTTTGAGTTGTAATAACTAGACAGGTGTTTATAACTATTTAGTATGTGTTGTAATGTCTGTGTAACTCTGATAATTGTTGTATACTATGTAATACTTATGTTATTAATATAACTTATTCATTCCGCAGTTGAGATTCTTGTGTTGTTTCTTCTTTCTTTTCTTTCTTTTCTCATTTCTATCCCTTTCTTTCTTAAGGACAATACGACTTTTTGTGGAGAAAAAGTCGGGTCGTCTCATTTGGTATCAGAGCACTAAGTTGAGCGAAGACCTAGTCTCTGGAGTGGTGTCTATCTTGAGAGAGCGTACTTGTATTTATATATTTATATATATATATATATATATATATTATATTTTCTACCTATCTGATTGGATTACCTGTTTATGTTTTCCAATATAAGTTATAAAGGTAGATGAGGTAGTACTGTGTGTAACACAACTACCATTGGCTGCAATTTGTATGATGAGGTTGGAAGTGTATTTGTCGAGACTGTAGACCTAATACCGTCTCGAGTGAATTTTGCTTGGTGTAAGTACTACATCGATCTCTGAAGGAAACCTTCTAAAGGTTTGGATTTCATCTTTGAAGTGCAGAGTTGAGTTTGTATCTGTCGGTTGGGCAGAAGCAAGTGAGTGATGGTATCTTAATACCTTAGCAAGTAGAAGCTGCGTGATGAGATGTAGTGACTATGGATGTTTTCGAAGATGTTTCTTTGGAACAAGAGTAAGGAAGTGAGTCTGCTTCGATGTTGTGACTGAGTACAGCAGGGTGTTTCTGTTTGCTTTTAAGTCCGAGTTTCTCAAAGAGATTTGGATTGAGAATTCTTTGGCATTGGTGTTAGCGGAGCGGCTCGGAGTGTTCTGAGTTGGTAGGAAGTCTTCTGGCTGGGTAGTTTTTCTGAAGTGGAGTTCAGAAGCAGCAGAGTAGATCCGTTTCTTCGACGAATTGGATAGGCCAGCATAAGCTGTTCTGATTGATGGAGAGAGAGTAGTTTCTTTAGAAATAGGCTGAGTTGATCGCAAAAGTGACTTGCGATAGTTGAGTATTCTCTTGAGTTGTTGGAGATTATCCGGATATCTTCTAGGAAGGCAGAGTTTATCTGCATCTGAAGATCGAGTTTTCTTGTCGATTTGGATTCCAGGATTTCGATTGGTCCAGTTAGTTGAAGGATGGATTCCTTGAGATAGAGTTGGTAAAGTAGCTCAGGTTTCGGAAGAATTTTCGAGTTCTCTTTATGGGTCTGTGGAACCATATTTCTGTGCTAGGTTGTCCAGTGTGTGCTCGTGTTCTTCATCAGCATTTTCTTCTGCTTCAGATCAGAGTTGTGCAGCGGAAGCAGTTTGAGAGTGTTTTTTTTTGTCCTTTCCGAATAAGGAGAAGTTAGTTCTGTCTTCTTTTGTTTGTGGAGTAGAGATTGTTCTTCGTTTTGAATTGATCTTGAGGAGATCATTGGGTTAGGTTGTTTTGATCTAGTCTGTTCTAGTAGAATCAACAAAGGATGAGCTGATTAGGAAGGATGTTGGTAGTCCAGGATCGTCCGAAGTGATTTTATGGATAAGAGACGAAGAAATTTGGATTCTGGAGTCAGAGATTGGGTTTTGGTTATGTTTTTCTCTGATCCATGGAGCTATAAGTTTTGGGAAGTCTGTGAAGCTAGCTCCGTAGTGTTTTGGATTTCTTCTTTGTTCTGGTAAGAGAAGTGTTTGTTTTTCTAGAGTTGAATTGCCAGTTTGGATAACTGGGATTCAGAGTGTTTCACATACTCTAAGGGAGTATGTGTATGATATATTTCTGGTTATAGAACCAGCAGTTTTGGAGGTTTGGTTGTTGAGTCATACTCGTCTGTAGTCTGATATCTTGTTTAGAGTTGTAGGTATAGATGAATAGGGACTCTATAGCTTAGTAGTATTGATTGTTTGGATTCTATAGAGCGAGTATCCCGATATATATATACTGGGGAAACTCGTGAAAGTTCTATCCAAAATTCTTTTGTATAATTAGATTTGTTCTGATTGTGTGAATTGGTTGCATTGGTTGTTAACATATGATTAACATATGCTGTGTTTGAAAATTAAATTTTTAATAAGATTATTAAATTATCTTTGTTTTAAATTTTGGGGACGAAATTCTTTTAAGGGGGAAGGATTGTAATATCCCGGAATTTTGGACAATATGAATTTAATAATCTGTGTTTAAATTTAAATTTAATTTGATAATTTTTGTTAATAAATTTGAATTGATTCAATAATCTTCTTTAATAAATAATTAATCAATGAACTTATTTTTAATAAACTAATAAATTATCTCCATTTATAATATGTGTATATATTTATATATATTTTAAATTGATAAGTTTGGTTTTTAAATTTAATTGATAAAGAAAATTTTCTAATTATAATATTTTGAATTTGGAAAATTGTGATTTATTTTTGATTTAAGCTTTTCAAAACTATTTTAATAAAATAACTATATGATTTTATATATATAAGATAAATATTTTATTTGTTTAAATTATATTTTGACTTAAGTTTGTATATTAAAGTAAGTTATAAAATGTTTGTTTTATTCTTTTTAAAGTATTCATTAATAATCATGATTTGTAAATTGAATATGAAATTTAAAATACAATTTAAAATATGAAACATGTATTCATTTAATTAACAAATAAGTTATATTCTCTTTATAAATTTATCTTAAGTGATCAAAATATTATTTTCAAATAATTGATTTGCATATTATTTTTATTTATAATAATACTTTGTTTTATTCTTAAAAAAATTATTTATCAATATGCATAACTAAGTATTAAAAAATAATTAATAATGTTTAAACTTTCTTTATCACATAATTAAAATACTAATTACTTAAATTGATATTTGTTAACATTTTAGGTTCTTATATAACAAATGTAAGCATCTTAAAGCCTAATTAACATGTGTAAATTTAAACACACAAAACATTTACAAGTGTTCATTTTTTACAAGTGTCATTGTGCATTTTTTATTTAATTTTAATTTATCATAAACAAAGTTATATAAACTTACAATTTTTCCCATTCCTTTCTTTCTTATTTTCATTCTAAACAAAGAAAATTTGTAACATTTCAAGATTTTTAGATTTAAATCAAAAAGAAACCTGAAAATCACTCTTCATACCCATAATCCAAACACAAATCATCTTTAAAAAAAATCTGGAAAACCACCTTCAATAACTCCTGTTTAAATGCATCCAACTTTTCTAAAATCTGGAAATTATGCAAACAAAACCTGCATGCAACCATGAAAGCAAGACGTCTGCATTTATATTCAATCTGGAAAACAAGGGCCTACATCTTCTTCTAACTGGAGCATGCATGGAAGCTTGTAATTAATCAAGTGGCAACCAAGCAAGTTTCAAAGGCATTCAAGCAAATTGCAGAGGGTGTTCTGCATGCTTAAAAATAATAATCTGGGTTCTGTCTACATCATTAAAAATGTGAGTAACTTTTTAATTTAAAAGCTTAAGTAAAAAAATCTTGTTACATATCTGTAAATCTGTATGGTTGTGAGTATAGTTTTTAATGCATTTCTGTGTATATATATATATATATATATATATATATATATATATTAATGATTGCATGAAGATGTGCCTGATAGTATGAACTGTATATGGATTATTTATAGTTTCAAACTAAAAATCTATACAAAATTTATTCCAATTTGATCTAGGCTTTGCTAGGGTTTAAGTTCTAAACCAAAATTTGTTGATTCATCATAAAGTAAATTTTAAAATTTGTTTAAGTAAAAATAAATTCTGAAGTTTATTGGGAAACCTTGAGTAACAGAGTAAAATAAGTAAAGATGAAAATTCAATCTTTATGAATTTATGTTTCAGGATTATGAATCAAAACTTCTTCCAAAATTATGATTTTTTAAAAGAAGAATTTCAATTTTTAATACCATATCCAGATAGCAGTTTAAACATCACTGTATTTTATATTTTGGGTTTGCAGAGTTGATATTTGTGTTTGTTGGAGTTGAAATTTCTTCTAGAGATGGTGTAATGAACTGAGTTGATGAGAAAAATCTTAGATTAGGTTGCAATTCGTTTTTGATGTTGTAATTGGGATTTATAAATTAGAACCCTAGTTTTCTCTGAGGCTAGAGTAATGGATCATTTCGGCATTTCTAATTGATCGAGTTCAATGAACTTTTGGAGGATTATAGCTTGGGAGTTGGCCAATGCGTGGCCGGAATTTCAAATGCTCCGGTGGCGGGTGGCGCGAGGACGAGAGTGTTGACAGGTTTGGATGGGTTTACTATCTGATGTTTCCAGGTTTGGGAAATTGGGTAGAAATCTTGAATTAGAGTGTATGTCAATCGAATGGTGGTTTGGTTGGCCTGAGGGGATGTACGGTGACTGTGGGAAGGTCGCGGTGGTGATCAGCGGCGGCTGGCGTCGATGTACAGGTGCACAGTACATAGGTGGATACTAGTGATGTTTGTTGGGTTACAGCTTTGTTGCCTCGCATGTGTCTCGGGGAATTTGTGTTGTAGCTCGAAGCATATGGCTTACTGACCCAAAGTAAATATAGGGTTGCTCGAGTTAATGATTGTTTCAGGTTTTTCAAACTAACAGAAACCTGTTTCCAGTTTATAAAAATTTGAAGTAAAAGTTTAAAATTCTAACTAAAATCTGAACTAAGTTTTAAACCTAAATTTAAATATGAATTTAATTAGTTTAAATTTTAGGTTTGAAATAATTTGAATTCAAAAAATTAAAGTTTGGATTAAATAAAAACAGAAACATGTTTCTGTTTTTAAATTTAAAATGTAAGTTTAAAATGCAGGTTGAAATTTAAACTGGGTTTTTATAATCTGAAATTTGAATATGAATTTAAATTAGTTTGTCTGAAATTTGAATCATTTAAGTTTTTAAATTTAAATTTGGTTTTAAAACTTATAGTTGTAAAAGCATATGAGTGTTTTGAATTTGAATTGGAAGTTTAAATTTTAATATGGGAATTTAAAATGAGTTTAAATCTGGGATTTAAATTTGGAATTAAAACTTAAACTTTAGTTTTAAAAATCAAATAAGTTCAAATTTAAATTGTTTAATTACATTAAAAAGGTTAAATGATTTGAATTTTTAAAAGAAGTTGTAAAATGTAAATAAGTCTTAAAGATTTAAGTTAGATCTGGAATAAGTTCAAACTTTATTTCAGTTTTGAATTTTAAAAGTAATTTTTTAAATTGATTTGAATTTAAATTAAATTGGGATCTAAATTCTTTTAAACTTATTTTATAAAGGGTATGTCTCTTTTAACATATGAAATAAAGGTTTTGAATTGTTTTTAAAATCTTGTTTGAGTTAAAAATTTGTATTCATTTTAAAATCTTAAATTTTAAAATAAAGTTTAATTAGAATTTAAAATAAATTTGAAACAAATTTGTTTTAAATGCTTAATTAAGTAAGGAATGTTTATCTTAAAGCTAATTAAAATTTTAATGATATGTGTTCATTTAAATTATTAAGTTAATTTAAATGAGTAATTTAATTAATTTATAATGTGGATGATTAATTAAATAATTAAGAATGTTTAAATTAACTAATTAAAGACTTGAGATTAATTAATTAAGGTTAATTAATGTATAATTAAGGATTGTTAATTAAATTTTAATTAATGATTAAGATTTATTAATCAAGCGATTAAGGATTAATTAAGATTGTAATTAACACTTAATTAATTAATAATTAGAGATTAATTAAATTGGTAATTAAATATTAATTAGTGTGTAATTAGTTGATGATTAATCTGATTTAATTTCTTAATTAAGTAATTAAGAAATGTTAATGAAGGTCATTAATTTAAGAATTATTAACAGTTAATTAATGTGATTAATTTTCATAATTAATTAGATCAATCAATTAATAATAATCATTTGTTTATGTTTAATTACTTAATAGAAGTAATCAATGAATTAATTACTTAATGTAATTAATTGGTCTAATATGATTAGTTTATATTAATTAATTAAGTTTAATTAATTTTAACATTTGTGAATTGATTGATAATTACTTTATGTAATTAATGGGTTTGTAATTACTTAGGGAAGTAATTAAGTGATAATTACTGAATGTAATTAAAGATGCTTAAAGATGGAAGTAATTTAGATTGAGATAATTAATTAAGAGTAATTAATTTATGGAGTGAGTGATTAAGGGTGGTTAATTATCGGATTGTTATTAATCAAGGGTGATTAATATACATGGTTTAATTGCAGATTAATTACTTAATGTGATTAATTTTAATAGAGAGATTAATTAAGTTATAATTAGAAATCGTTAATTAATAAAATTAATGATGTAATTTAAAATTGATTAATTAAGGAGTAATTAATTAATAATGGATTAATATAATTAACTTTAGTTAATTAATTGATTAAGTAATCACAAGTTAATTATTTGTAAAGTGTTAAGTATAATTAACTAGTGTAATTAATTTAAAAGCTAATTACTTATTGTAATTAGGGAATTATTAAACAGAACGATTAATTGAATAAAATAAGAGACGGTGATTATTTAATTGATTTGTAATCAATTAATGGTGAAGTTAAGCAGGATTATAATGATGAAGTAATTAATTTAATTCATATTAAATTAATTAGAAATGGAAGTGATTAATTTAATTCACTTTGAAATTAATTATAGATGGTGTGATCATTAGATCATTGCTTATGTTTGATGATTGATATTGGTTGCCATGTATGGTTTGTAATCTCAGCAATGAGAAGAATAATGTTGTATAATATGGATGCATTGGTTGCATTGTGATGAAGATATGGATTATCTGTTTATGATGTGAATTATCTGATGATGATAATGATAATGTTGATTATCTATTGTTATGTTGTGAATTATCTATCTGTGTGTATATAGATAATGAATTGAATTGTTTTAAACTCTAAAACAACTTGGTCTTAAAAGACACGTTTTGGATTTCGATGAGACCGGGATCGGGTTTCCATATTTGGATATCCGAAAACCACATCGATCGAAAGTAACGTTAGGTCGTGAATCTGAAGTGAAGATGAAGTTTCAGAGTGCAAGGGTTATCATCGTTAACTCTGAGGGTGATTCCAAAATGAGTGTAACGAGATAATGCCTTCGGTTTCGTTCGAACCCGGAACGAACTTGTATGGATTGAATGCTTTCAGAACATCGTCAGGTGGACGAGGAGCATTCTAAATGATATGTCCTATAAAGGTAATCGTAGCCTCAAGCCTCATCAACCGGGAATGGCTAAAACAGGGGAGGTGCAGCAAGGCTAAGTGGGCCATGCCCAAGCAGGACGAGATTTACCCATGTCTAGATGTCCCTTTATTTCGGCTTAGTGGTGCGGTTGCTGATCACAACTGCGGGGTGGTCTTGTTTGGAACTGTTCAGTAAGGAATGGTTCCGGCTTTGTGTTGTAGAGGAGCGGGCATACTCCTCGGTATGATGATCTAGGCCACGTACTGTGACGGGCGGTACCCCAGTAGCCCTGCCATTGTATGGAATCCAAAATCCCATAAGTGCTAACGGTTTTGATTGTATTACTCACTTTTGTGGCTAGTAGCTGGAATTTAATGAATGTAACAATTTCGGCTATTTCATATTTACTTGAAAACCCTAGACCTATTATAATATCACTGGATTTCCTATAAAATGTTTTGGTTAGCGTAAGGTAAAAACTTTTCCATGTTTATGTGTGGGAAGTCTTACGCGATACCTTTTCTTTTCAAAGGTTTTTCAAAGTTAAGCAACTTTAACCTGTTACTCACACTAGACCCATGTCTGACCCGGAGTTATTTCTGTTTTTCTTTAACTCTTGGGTACTCAAATTTTTACAAGTAGCCAAGGGATTCGGGTTAGGATTCAGGTTAGCTTTGACGAATTGTGAAGGAGCATTGGAGCAGGAGGCTTCTGCGTATAGATATATAGTTTTTCCGCTGTGTTGGTATCTCTGGGTGTTTTTCTGTATTGTGTTTGAGTTGTAATAACTAGACAAGTGTTTATAACTGTCTAGTATGTGTTGTAATGTCTGTGTAACTCTGATAATTGTTGTATACTATGTAATACTTATGTTATTAATATAATTTATTTGTTCCGCTGTTGAGATTCTTGTGTTGTTTCTTCTTTCTTTTCTTTCTTTTCTCTTTTCTATCCCTTTCTTGCTTAAGGACAATACGACTTTTTATGGAGAAAAAGTCGGGTCGTCTCAAATAAAGTTGCTGAATATAGGCATGTAAAACCAGCAATACGTAGAAATGTTTTTGAGCGTAGGACTTGAATACCGAGCTTTTTTGTGCAAGGCTGAAGGAATTGAAACTCCAACTGCGTTTCAACATGCTATTCATGCCATTTCTGTTCGTCAAACCGTGATCATATGAGATGACATCGGATTATTTTGTTGCATTTACTAAGTTACAAAAATAAAATGTGTTATAATTTGATTGAATATGATAGTGATTATAACTGCTTTGACTTGGTTATTTGGTTTTTTTCGATATATTAGTTTTGTAGATAATAATAGTGTAATGTTTGAATTGCTTACAATGTTATTTTTATTCTATTAATTATGCTTATCTTCTTCTTGTTATACTTGCAAAACGTTTGTATAAATTAATTTTTTTTATTTTTTTTAGCACAATTGCCAATCGCAGTTGTAAAATAGTCTTCTATAATTGCCAATAGTAGCTGTACAATATTTTTTACAACTTCCTAAATTAGTTGTAAAAAAATTTCTACAACTGCCAAAAATATTTGTAAAATATTCTTTTACAACTGCTTTAGGCAGTTGTAAAAAAATTATTTTACAACTGTCGAATATAGCTGTAAAAATATAGGACTCTATTACAACTCCGGATATAAGGACGAGCAGCTAGCCTTTTTAATAGACTTATTGAAACTGTTTTTGGCAGTTGTAATAGGGTATTTTTGTTGTAGTGGGTGTAGTAGTTAGCTATACCATGATCAATTAAAATATTGTCATGTTAATGCAAGCTTAACTGCATCTTAGTGTAGTTTTAACTACCACCATGATGCAATTTTAAATACATTTCAATGATGTTATCATAACATCATTTTAATGTTGTTAAAACTACATATTTTCATCAAGAACTACTAGCTCAAGCTATAGCGATATGTCGCTTTCGACCGAAGTTCAAGACGTCGTGGGTTTGAACCCACCGAGAGTATTCTACTTAAATAAAGCATCACTCTTATTTTGAAAGCATACTGCATATTTCCAATGCAGCTTCAACTGCACCTTATCGATATAATTAAAATTGCATATGAGTTATGCAATTTCAATTGCATCATTCTAATGTAGTTTAACTACACTATCATATTATTGGGCTATATTTGAAAGATGCAGTAATTAACAAAACTATGCGGTTGTTATCTTTTTATATTCTAGTGTAATTTTAAACTAGATTTAGTTTGTTGCATTAGGAAGATGTATTTTTAATAGTTTAATTTTGCTGTTGAGTAGCTTTTAGCAATGTTGAAGCATTAAAGCCGCATTTGTGATGCAACAAATAACTATATTATGGTTATGCTGTCTTTTTTGATATTTTAATGCAATTTTAAGATAGGCTATCTTAATGCACTTGAAATATGAAAATTTAATAGTTTATTATCTTTAAGAAAATTTTATTGTTTTTAAAGCCTTAAATATGCATTTGAGAGGGAAATTTCGTAAATGAGGTCGTACTAGTAGGACCAAAAGTAACTTAGCTTCTTTGTGAAATAAATAACCAAGTAATAATTTATGTATCAATAAGTCTCCACTAAAGTACAATAAATAGTAAGAGTGAGATTTGTGAAATGCAAACTTGTAGTAATTAAGGAAAGTAAAATCACATGGCAATTTATCCTCGTTCAGACAACTTATCCTACATCTAGTTTTGAAGTTTCTCCTTGGATTTTCACTATCTAAAAACCTTCACTTCTCCTAGTAATAGGTTTACAGACCCCGCCTAAAGATCTACAACAAGACTTCAATAATTCAACAATAGCACTTCTCCAAATGCCAACTATTCAAGCACAAAGTATAGTTTTGACTGTTGTGTCCTGTATAATGATTTGACATTGTTTGTGTAAGGCTCTTATAAGCATATCAGAATAATGATTACAAGTGCAATAATTTGGACTTTTTTAAAAATGACTTTGAATTATTTGAGAGAAAATATGCAATATATCAGAAGAAAGTATGATCCTTGGAAAGCCGAAGAGAGTTTGAAAGCATGTTATTCGTTCAAGTTAGTTGCTAAAATGATTTTTTTATCAAGTCTATAAGTAGTAGAAAAAAGATGTTATCAAACAAATGTAATTCACCTTGTAAAGTTGTAAGTTTTCACTAAAAAGATACTTGTTTTCATTTCAAAGAAGAATGTGCAATTTCAACTATCGGTATATATATGATGGTTTAACAAAATTCAATGATGGTTTAAGAAGACTTATGATGGATTAACAACTTTTCATTCCTTAAGATTTTGTTAAATCGATATATAAGAGAGATAGGGAGTACGGGAAATTTTTTAATTGTTATAACACTAGCTTAAAGAAAGGGTACTGTTATTGACACTTTATTTTTTGGATATGTGGAGACCATTTTTATTAAAAAAGTATTTTACTATGAGGTGTACTAATCAAAATTGTTCTCTCATAAAATTACAATCAAATTAACATATTTTTCATTTTTTATTTATCCTAATTTTCCTTTAATTATCATTAATTTTTTTCAAAATCATTAATCAATGGAGATTTCAAACTCACCCCCAAAGTGAATTGTAAATGTGAAAGAGACAAGATTGTTTTCTTACTCAAGAAAACATTCAACACAGTAAAATTGTACCCTACTTTTTATCATAGTTAAATAGCATAGCAAATTGGATTAAATGATTATCTTTCTATCACCTTCTTAGCAATGTTTGGATCTGATTGTGAAGACTGTAATGAATTTTTTTATTCTTTCCATTATTTTCTTTTTCCAAAAAAGAAAGGATGAAAGAGTAAATGAAAGTGTTTAGGATTTTATTTTTTTAACTGATGGCAAAAGAGGTTAAAAAATATGTGATTAATACGATGTATACACCTCTTAGCAATTTAATTTCTAGGGAGTGCTCATAAAATTTGCCCCCCTCATATGCAAAACCGAAGTGTCAATAAAAATGCTCTAACAAAATTTTATGTTGACTTATTCCTTTATTAGTTGGGTTGAAAGTACCTTAAGTGAGCTTAAGCGTAGAAGCATATATTGGTCCAAAAATAACTTGCATTATTTTGCAAAAATATGCAATAAGATTTTTTATATTAAAAAATTTATGTATGCGTGCACACAATACGAGGATTTTAAAAAAGTGTGAGACATATGACTCGGATATACTCTTTACTGAAGCTTGTGCAAGTCCGTGCATGTCTTTATTGCATTTTCTTGTACTTCGAACTTTGTAACTCCACTCTAATACTTGAAATATCTTGATAAATTGTTGGCAGTATGATTGTATATTTAGCATCATTAGAAAAATAAAGATATGCTTTTAACATTCTCACCCTTTTTTTGATGACAACGTTACATTATTAGAAGATATACAAATATATAAGCTTCCTTAATAAACAAAAATAAAGATAGAAAATTATGTAGTTTATCCCATTTGTAATGTTATTTAATTATCTCGTGAATTTAACCTCCCGATCAAAGACTCACCTAGGGTTTCTATGTTACAGCCCCGATCTTAGAATTACTCTATGATATAAATAATGATTTAAATTGGTGATTTAAATGAAAATTTTGAATTTTCCTTCCTTTATAAAAGATAATGAATCCTTTTGGAATATGAATTCTAAATTTATATAATATGGGAAAATTAATATGTGGAATAAATATTTTGGAATTTGTAAATAAATCTACTTTTATAAGAAGAATATAGATTTTATTTGTTAAATTCTTTTAATTATTATAATGGGGAATAAAGGAGTTTTTAAATTGTTAATAATCAATTTAAAGTAAATCTAGAAATTTGACTTAAAAGAGTTGTGTTGAAGTTTATGGTTGATATTATAAAAGGAATATAAGTTGGAAAAGTAGTTAGTAATAATTATTAGACAGTACATTTTATAATATGATTGAAAATGAAAATGAACTTAGAAAAGAAATAAAACATTTCTTTTCCTTTTTGGGTATATTTTCAACCCAAAGCCCATTTGAGACTTAAAGAAAGAGAAGTCTTCGTCTCAGTCTCTCATTATAATACGAACAAACCAGAAAAAAAAAAAACCATGTATTCTCCTCTTTCAAACCTAACGCAAAATCCATCATTTTAATTCAAGAAAAATTTCAGAAACACCAAGAAATCCAGGGATTTTGCTGAAGTTGTAAATGCTAGGTAGAAATTTGTGTTTAACATGCTTCCTTAAGAAATCAAGGTGAGTAATCCTCACCACTATCCCTAATTCTAATTTAATTGCATGCGGAAATTGTTGGGTTGATTATGGATTTTTTTCTAATCTATGATGGTTTGGTTGAATGTATAGATATATTGTGATACTGAGTTACAAATCCCTGTCGAATCTCTTTCCCTAAACTCAGTTTTCACCTCTTTTCTAAAACCATTGTGACATAAAGGAATTCAAGTGCATGCATCATTATTTTTTAGTTTAACATTACAAGTTCAATCATTGGAAGGCAAATAATCAACGATCATAGTGGTGCCTAGAGTACACATGCTCCAGGCATTACCGTTGATCGACCGGTGGATAATGACTCGTCGACCGACAATAGCCCGGGCGTGTTCTCCAAGGGATCTCTACCCTGTTGTTTTGATTTCTTGTGTTGCTCTGTCGTGTCGCTTTCAGGCCTTTTGTGTTGAGTTTCTTCTTGGTTAATTTTTCGTTTTGATTTCCTTTCTGGTTGCTTTGAGATGCTATGAAAATTTTATCCTTTGAAAATGTTTATATACATATTATATATACTACATAAGTGTATATGAAGGAGTGTTCTTGAAAATAAATTATCTGAAAAGTGCATAGTTTCCAAATCTATCTTATAAAGTAAATTTAGCTTTTAAAACTATTTTCAAAATAAGAGTTCAAATTATATAAATACAATCACACCTTTTTTTAGTTATTAATTTTATGGTCATTAGACTAATATTTCAAAAGAAGTAATTTCAGTATAAAATATTTCTTCTATAAGATAAGAACTCCAATTGAACGATTTAGTAGTACAAGTGGTTTGAAACACTTGTTTCACTTTATCAGTTAATTATTAGACTCGTTTGATAGAATATTTTACTTGAATGAAATCTATGATCTTTAGTAAATATCCAAATATCTCCAAGTGGATATGGGACATTGGGAGACACTCATTTGATTACTAATTTAAAGTATTTAACACTTTTAATCATCAGTGATCGCTTCGGTGTAGCCTTCAAGCTTGTCTTCTAGTTCGTAGTAGCTTTCGTCCTCATCTTCTAGTTCGACGTCGCCTTTGTGCTCATCTTATGGTTCGGCGTAGCCTTTGTGCTTATCTTGTGGTTCGATGCAGCCTTTGTGCCCATCTTATGGTTCGGCATAACCTTCGTTCTCATCTTCTGGTTTGACGTGCCTTGTGCCTGTCTTATGGATGACTTGCTTTCATTTGTGTCGTTTGATTTATGACTCATTTATGAGATTTTGATTTTTTACTTGCTTTCGGGCTTGCTTTTTTGGTTTTGACTTGTTTTCATACCCGTCTTTTGGTTTCGACTTGTTTAATGCTTGTCTTATGGTTTAACTTGCCTCCATGCTCGTCTTTTAATTTGGATTTGGACTTGTGAGGTATTTTGATTCAATATATTTGAGATGATTGCTTGTAATAAGCAGGTTATGGCCTAATGAATTATTATGAATATGTCATTTATTATTTGAATGATAGCCTATTTTATAATTAGGATTATATTATTAAAATTTACTTGTGTTACACCTATAATCTCACATTTGTCAAATTAGAGGTAGTCTGGCCTATTTATTATTTAGTAATACTCTGGTCTGGCCGAGACATTTCAGGTACAGGGACTCATTGACCATTGATGTTGGCTTAGCTCCGGAGATAGTATATTTATATTATATGTATCATTTATACTAGACTTTGTGGTTGTGTACTTCTCATGTAGAGATAATGCTTCATGATGATTATTCCTTTGGAACTAGTCATGTGTTTTAGTATGCATATGTATTTTGTGAATCTAGCATTTCCACCTTGTAGACTCACTTATATATGTATCTCCATGTCTATATTATATATTCCATTGTGTTATGTGATTCTGTGTTCTTCGTTATGTAATATACATTGTTCTTTTCTTATGGCCAACGTATTTATTGCTTTATATCGACATTGTACGTTGTATATGATTTATCAGAAAAAGTAATACGTGTCGGTGTTAGCCCAAGAGAATACTCATGTTTGGCCGCTCCTATCTAGCCTTATACTCTATAATAGGAGACGATATTACTACGTAATATTCTTTGTTAGTGAGGTAATAGGGGGTTATGTTCTAGCTGCCAACTATGGATGCCCTACTAGCAATGATCCTCCTCCTCCTTGATTCCAACCACCTCTCTTCATACCTACCAGCTCCTCTTGATCTCAATGCCCTCTATGTTGCAAGCCTTCGTTGATGACGAGTTTACTACCAAGTTTCAAAATGAAACCCAAAGATGATGCATTCCATGAAAAAAACCTTGAAACCTAATAATTCTATTAGATTTTCACAACGTATTTATGGTCACACATCTAGTAAACATCCACAAACCCTAACCAGTCTCCCATCATTCCCATCCATTTCATGAGACAATCCCATGCCAGTCACCGAACCTCTTTAGACACTTCACACCCTGGATCTGCAAAGAAGGCTAATTTTGAAAAAAGTGGGGTATCCTCTTTTAGAGTCTGGAAAGCTATCATAACCAAGGAAGATATACAAGATTATACCCTATTAAAACTCTATAACCCTATAGATTTCAGTCGAAAAATATGCGCTAGAATATTGAACACAATGGTGGATTTTTCTAAAATATATTGAGAAAACTCTATAGTAATCTATGTGGTGAGCTCTCGTCCATACTACCAATGTTACCAATATTTTAGCATATACCGAAAGGGTATGGCAGCTTAAAGGTGATTTTTTTTTAAACATACTAAGGAAAATGGTTTTTATGTTATTAAATTTGAGGACAAGGAAGAATGCAAAGAATACTTGTAGGAAGTCCCTATTTTTACAATGAAAAACTTATGATGATGAAGAGAAGTTCACCAGATTCAAGTTATTTAAAGAAATGTAACAGACCAACCTAATATGGGTGCACTTTCTAAGCCTTAAATTAGAATTCTGGTTAGAAGAAAGAATAAGTAAAATTGCATCAGTCTTGTGCATCCCATTAAAAATGAGCACTATATGAAAGGAACGTTTAAGATCTTATGCGTCCGTATATTGATAGAAATTAAAAATTACTTTAAATTCACAATTGATGTTACAATAGTTAATGAAAATAATGAAGTTTATTCCTCAAATAGTAGAATATGAGGGTAAACCATTGGTTCCATCAAACTATGCACTTTTGGCTATCCACTAAAGTTCTGTTCATTTGAAAAAAATTAGGCAACTAAAACCCCAACATGCAGCTCGTTCCCAGTAAAGAGCAGTGAGCAAGGTAATCAATTTGTTCCAGAGTCTAATAATGCATGGATGGATATTTTTGATTGCAGCATCACACGTAACACGGTGAATGAGCAGCAAGCATCCAAAGACGTCACAAGTAGAAATAGGGATTCAGGAATAACGGATACAACAAACAACTTATAACGAACTGGAATTTTCGACCTCAAAAATCTATACTAATACGTGCACTGTATTACGTGTCTAGCATTCAAGTGCCAAGAAAAACGATAGTTAGGGGTAAAAAAGAAGAAAGAATAGAAGAATGAAGAGAAGAATGAAGAGAAGAAGACGAAATTAAAAAATCATGGAATTTCGCAATGCAATGGAACAGTATATAACATAACAATTATCTTTACGAAAGAAAAAACTATAATAAACATACATCCATCAGATTCCTACAACAAATCACTAATCATCAGTCTGGACAGTTATAACTACTTATCCTCACAAATATTGATAATTTTAAACAATCAACAAAGTGGAAATAAGATAATAACTAGCTATCGATAAGCTGCCTGCTCCATGCTCATCAAAAATGCATCCGAATCTAATCTGTAAATATACTCGGTCTAACCCAAGTATTAAAATGGAAAAAGGCAAGGATCAATTTTGTAAACCACTATGACATAATAAATCTCAATTACATTTTAATGCTATAAAACTTTTGAAATAAAGGTATCTCATAAGACCACGCCGTTCATAAATACAGATGGGTTATTACCTTACAATAACCAAAACATTTTTATCAAACCATTTGATATTATTTATAATGAAATTCTTTGAAAACCCTTTTCAAATAACATAATAAAACAGCTAAAATTGTTACATCAATTAAATTCCTGCATACTAGGCTCTACAATCAAAACCATAAAGGCACGTACTAGAGAATGGATTTCCAACAATGACAAGATAAAAGACTACCTTCTAACAGTACATCTTTAGAAGAATCATCTCTAGGATTAGTACCGAGCATTCCTTGCTAACCAAAGATTTTCAGAATGAAGGCACTACTATATATATATATATATATATATATATAATATGGGAATCACCCAAGAGGTTAATAGAAAGATGCCATACATCACGAAGATCACCATCTTCAAAATCATTTCAGTAAATTTCACTTTGGAATGCATACGTTGGTACGAAGTGATTTTTTGATAAATCCAATTCTAGTCTCTTTTGACCAATAATCAATAAGAGGCCTGAGCAACCAACATACAATCTAGCCCATAAGCAGTCACTGGGCCTGTTTAATTAATTTTTTATGAACTAAATCACTTCCTAAATATTTATCTCAAAATATCTTTTTGAAGATATAATCTCAAAAACACTTCTAGATCTTTCGATATTTTGAAAACATTTCCATATACATATCTCAATGGTATAAGTATATTCACAAATTATTCCATTTTCAACACCTATAAAATATCTCTATGTACTTAAATCCATAATAGGTACATTTACTAATCTTTGAGGAAAGATTCATATTTTCCTAAACATGCTTTATTGGGTCAAAACGAATGTGGTGTAAAACATTGTTATGACAACTCAAAGATCGGATTAATTGTACTTAGTATTAATCTTCGATGTTGAAATTAAACTATTTATTAGTTAACAATGAAGCAGATCAAGTTGAAATATCATTACCTCTCAGACCTTGAATGAATGACAATCTTAACTTTGAAACAGATATAAGTTACCCATATCGAATATTAACATCAAATATAGGATATGAGTAAATCCAGTATACTATATAAACCATCTCCTTTTGGAAATCACTTATGGAAATCACTTACTATAATAACAATGTTAAAGTCTTTGTCTTCCTCACTTTCTCGAAAACATTTATTACAACAAAATGTTGAAATCTATGTCTTCCTATCACTTAACACACATTAAATCACTTTTCAAACCATTAAACTCCATTTGCAAATATCACTTTCAAAACATTCCTTTAATAGATTATTTTAACTTTTTAAAACGTAATGTATCTCCTTTTATAAAAATCCATATTTATCAAAATAAACCTTTTAATATTTATAAAACCATGTTTTGTAATCCCACCCCAATTTTATAAAACTTCTCTCCATAAAATCTCCTTATTTACGAAATTCCATTTATAAATCTATTCCTTTACAAATCTTATTTATTTATAAAATATCATATATAAATCCATTTACAAAATATCAATCACAAATCCATTTTTAGTATTTATAAAACGCCGTTTATAAATCTGTTACTTTATTTATAAAATATAACTTTTATAAATCTTTTATATAAACCCATTTTCTTTAAAACTATATTACCTTAATAATAAATGAGTGATCTATTTATTAAGTTTTAAAGCCTTTATAATACAGTTCGAAAATCTATACTTTACAAAGCAGTTAAATTAATTTTCCACAAATCGTTTTTTATTCCATTTCATTAAACTCCTTTTAATAGTTTTTAAATTATTATTAAAACATATATTATTCCATGTATCATCTTAAAAATACACTACAACAACAACATTATATAGCGACAATAGGCTTCTGACTGCCCCCAACGGCGATTTTCGATGGCTGGTGACGACACGCCAACTTCGTGTTATTTCCATAATTAAAATACAATAGCCGTTACACGTCGTCGAAAACCATTGCAACCACAGCCGTTGATAGCCGTCGAAAATATACGTCTTTACAGGCCAGTTCGGTCGAGACCTGCTTCATTCCCCTCTTTCATCCAAATAAGTCAAAATCTCCAACTCCCCCACCACCTCCCCACGACAGTCAGCCCCCCTCCCCCCCACATCTTCCGGCGCATCTCAAACATCATCAATTATCTCTCCTAACAACTCTAGCCTCGCCATCCATCTCCAAATCAAGTTTTTCCTAAACCCTAATTGATTTTGGTTTGTTAATGTAGGGTTAAACTGTAATTCTAGTTGCTTGTAATAACCGATTGATTGTTTATTTACATTAAATAATTAGTAATTTGATCATTTTATTTACATAAACCCTAATTAGTAATTTCCTAAACACTAAACCCTAATTAATAATTTGATTAGTTTATTTACATTAACCAATTAGTGTGTATATACATTGATTATTTAGTGTATATGCACATTTGTGCTAGTAAGTGGTTAGCATTTGGTTAGTTAGGATTGATGTGAGTGATTATGTTTAAGATTTATAGAATTCCAAAAATAATAATTAAAATATATTAATCATAGTTAAACCCTTAATCATTTATATAAAATCAAGTTTGATACAATTTTATGGCATGATATAAACTAATGTATACTATAGTTTAATTTTATTTTAAATAAAATATTATACTCTATACGTAATTCGTTAAATTTGTAGACATGAATAATATATATTTTTGAAATATTAAAAATCATATAATATAGTATATATTGAATAAAATAGTAGAATGCAAATAAACTATTGTACAAATGCGAATATATGTTATATAATTAACTAATCGTGCCTAATATTGATATATAATGTTAATATTGATAATCTATGAACAAATTAGACTTGCATAATGTATCTTATTTTTTATAAATCCCTTAGAGAGTTTTAGGCTTTGTCTGACAAGTATTGTATATGATCGTTATATGGATATTCGTGTTTATTACAAAACGGACGTGCATATTCATCTGATACAATGTTTGTCGGATTCGTCCCTCTTTTGGACAACAGAAATGGCATCAGAAGTTTGTCGTCAATATTGGACAAGTATTGTATATGGCCGTTAGCAGCCCTCGAATAGGCATCGGAAGATTTTCATCGATTATGTCGAAAGGCGACAAAAATCACAGATGTTATTCTGATTGCTATAACGTTAGCTTTCGACGGCCGTCGATGGCTACTTGCCATTGGAATAGCCTTGTAGTCTTATAGTGATAAATTCAATTCAAAATCGTTATTTTATAGTATTTTAAAATACTAAAAATAAGGCCTAGTGCTACTACAACACTAAATAAGTAAAGTGGAAACTAGCCACAAGAGGCTATTTAGCGACTGCAATTAGTTTCTAGGACACACAACTGAAATTATTACGTTTAAGGACAAAATGCAAAATAATTAGTTTCTAAGGCCTAAAAACCAATGAAATTATGTCCTTGAAAGTAATTGGACTGTTGACTTTGTCCTTAAAAATAATTATTCTGCTGATTTTGGCCTTGAAATTAATTTTTGTGGATGTGTGTCCTATAAACTAATTGGACCGCAAAGTTTGTCCTTCTAGTGAAATGCCCCATAAGTAAAATCATGTCCATGCCATCAAATATGGCATCTAACAAATCATATATCACAATGTATGAAAAATAAAATCAATAGCGCGAGAAATCCCATTGGTTCCCTCCAACCTTTCACCCTGTATCACAGCTGATATGTGTATATATATGTATGTATGTATGTATGTCTATACATACATACATACATATATATATACACATATATATATATATACACATATACATATATACATATATATATATATACACATATACATATACATATACATATATATATATATATATATCAACACACACAGTTATATATGTAAATAATATCAATAGTGTTAAGGAATCCTGTTGGATCCTACAATCCACCCCTTGCATCACATATAGAATATAATCATATAATGGGTCATCTGTTAGTAGGTGTGTACACATAAAAGGTCATCTGCTTCAAGGGCGGGAATAAATTCAAACTAACTAATAAATTATTAAATCATCCAAACAAGCAACAAACAAACATCAATAAAAATATCCATACTTATTTAAAATATAAGTGGGCTAGAGAGGTGAGTTAACTCATGCTATAACTTAACAATGCTAACGCGATTCTACTCAACACGGTAATTGAACAACGTTCGATTTTTCTTAAAATTCCTATAAGCTCTACACTAATCCAATCCGACTCCACTGCGTAGATAATTTAGATACCAATGCAACGTTGAAGATAGCGCTTCAATCGAACCTCGTATGAACAAGAAAGGATTTTATAAGGATTTGAATCATATAATATATTTACTAATTAACTAAAACTTAATTAACCCTAGTATAATTACTCACCGCTCCAAATCCTTCTCCTTCCCCTATTCAAAATCGAAAGGCTGCATAATGATATGCGACCCAAAACCAAGCGTGCACGATCTAATGATGCGAAAACCGCTTAATGAATTGACAAACCAACATCGCCGGTCTACTTCTCTTCCCACGCCCGACCATCCAACCTCCACTACGACACCATCACATCCTTAACCAATTTCCAACCTGGCATGCCCAATTCGACAACTACCATAGTTTCTTTATGATTCTAACCATCATTCATCCCAAACCATCGCTAAAATGCTCCTTACTCCACCACGATCTCATCCCTCACCTCAATTTCAATTACGGCCATCTCCTTAGCAATGCAACCCAATCCTAGTCGGTGTAATCAAATCGTCATGGTTATCTATACGTAATCACACTTCACCAAACTACGTCAAATAACTCGCCTTCGCATGTGCTACTCAAAGATACCCTCCAATTGACCCAACTCCACCGACCAAAGTTGAATACGACAACCCATCATTGCTTGCAAAACTAAGTTGACAGGATTGAAGCCCTAGCTATGAAGCTAACAACGTGGTTTCATTAACTAAATCTCTCAAAACAATTGAAGAAGTGATCAAAGTGGTTGTGTAACGACCCGCCGTTGTGACCGCCTCCAGCCGGTAATTAAACCAACTAGAAACGTTCAAAATGACGGATTGTTATTTAGTTTATAGAATTTAAACATAATCAGCCACAGAATCACAGAATAATAATAACATTTCACATAAATGAATTTCTTTCTTTTATACAAATATCAGAGTTTATACAATGCATTACACTTTAATACAGCGGAACAATTTATTTATCATTTAGTACAAGAAAAATTTTCCTGAAAAACTTTAGTGATGCGGTAATCCACCTCTCTCTAACTTCACTGCCTGAAAATCTTCAAGCTGTAAAAATACTCGGTCTGAACCGAGCGTTTTATGCAAAACACAAAAACACTCGAGTCAGGATTACTCTTAATTCAAGTAAATAAATTTGCAATGAACTGAATATAATGGTAACAGCCCAACAGGGTTAATAGAACAATACAGGCAGCAGAGATAACCAAATAAATAATATAAATGCCCACAAATGAGCATATGAAGTGTACAGGAGTACAAATATATCAACCCAGAGAGCACAAATCTGGGCAGCAACTCATAGGCTAGCATGGCAATGGATAGCAACTTAACCCAAATCAAGTGAAACAAATGTGCCCAAGACAGTTTGAGAACATAAGTGTGAGGCAGCAAAACACATGAGCAACTCGAGTGATCACAATTTCATACAACCATATAATTTACAAAAGTCATGACAATAAGTAAATGAGGCAAACAAGGTCAGCAATTAAAGCAAAGGAGCATGTCATGATGGCGCAGGCCAGGGTAGCTCATATGCATAGTAAGGGACATACACCAGTGGGTGTGCGTGGATGCTACACACACAAACAAACACATACACGTATGTGTGAATAACAGTATGAATGAATAGGGTTTTGTACATATGTAAATTCAACACAAGTGAACAGGAGAAGAACAAGGCAACTGAAACATAAGGACAAGGCAGCAACCACAGAATAGGCCGAGTGAATGAATATGACCAAAAATTTAAACTAGCAGAGTATGCAAATAAAGGCAGCAGCATGGTTAACAAAGGCAACTGAGTTGAAATACAACCGTAAAAAGAAATCACAAATATTGGCACAAAATAGAACTGGCATGCAAAAGGAGCAGGGGAACCAACTAACACACACAACAAAGTATAACACAAATCTAACTAAATTTGGGATAGTTTGCTCACATTGTTCAGAAAGAAGGAAGGTTATTGATTTTTTTTGTTTGTTTTAAAATTCATGTTTTAACATAATGTTTCAGATCCTAACCCTGAAACAATGGATTGAGATGTTTAAATTTTTACTTATGTTAAAACTTGATCAGTAAAACTGGTTTCCAGTGATCATACAAGTTACCCTAACTTAAGTGAAATTTCTAAACTAAAGTTTGTGATTACGCAACAAGTTTTATTTGAATCTTAACCTTAAAATAATCAAAAAGGTTTTGAATTTTAAATTAGTACTCGCAAACTGAATAGTGCAACAGAGAGTACCATACATGAATATATACACAGCAGATGTCATGCAATACACATTCATTTTAAATTTTATTAGCATGCAACCAACTTTTCATACTTAAACTCTTAAAAATGAGGTTACTCACAGGTAAAGAAACAAAGAACCCTGGTTTAATTTTTTTTTTTCAGATAAGTTTCAAATACCAGAAACTTGTTCCATTTTTATTTTTTTCCCTCTCTCTTACTTAATAAAAATCATCTCTGCAATTAACTATCTTTAAAGTGAATTACTTAACTTCAAATGCTTGAATTTAATTTTAAAAAAAAATGATGTCACATACATACAAACATTTTTTTTCATTAAGAGGTGGTAGCCTAAAAATCATTCTGTTGTATGATTTAGATTTTCAAATTATGTTTGAGAACCTGTACTTATAACCGGATATACATAAACATACAGACCTACATATCAACTTATGTATTCAGACATGCAGGCAAGACAAATAACATTTCATCACCATTATCAAGTGCCAACCACAACATCCAAATGTAATAGGTCCAGTTTGCTCACTGGTCAAAGAAGCAAAGAAATCTGGTTTTTTGACATGGTTTACACTGTAAACCAAGATTTATAGATAACTGTGTTCTCTAAAGTTTCCAGTAAAAGAAAATTTCAAAACTTGCCTTGATTTTATTACTGGAAAACACAGTACAAATTTGAACAACTCAATCATGTTTATTTTTTTCTATTTTTTTCTTCGTTCAAATCCAATAACAAATAGAGAGGGGGTTTGAGTTTAGTATACGAACACTGTAAATCAAGACTCAGAGAAACAGGGAAGGCGATACATCCCCAGGCAAAAGAAAACACAAGCACAACCATTCATTCACATGAAGTGTCTTTCAAACAGTCATTCAAGCATTTCAAACAGCAGCAAATGATTGAATAAACAGGGGTTTACTCACAAGCATCATAGAAATAAATCAAAGGTTGAAAAGTTTTGCTCACAAGTATTTGCAAAACTAAAGTATTTATTTTTCTTACTACATTTTCCTTAAGACAACTTAAGACTGACAGGTAAAAGTGGAAATGATTTGGGGTTTTGAATTAGCTTGCAACTGAGAACGAGAATATGGGAGGTTTACAGACACATATATACATCACATATGAACTGAAGTTCAAACAAACACATGTAAACAAAGTTTTCCACAACCATATTCAAAAATCCATCACATGCAGCAAAACAAAACAAGCAAAGTTTTGATAGCATCTGTTCTCATCAGTTTAAATTTATTTACAGAGCAAATGGAAGCAAACAACACCCAACAACTATACATGCAGTGTCTTATCTGTTCTTATCAGTTTAAATCAAATTAACAGAGCAAATGATAGCAAATAACACCCAACAACCATACATGCAGTGTTTGTTCTCGTCAGATATGTATGTGAATCACTTACAAAACAACAGACCTTAGCAACACAAATCATAGCATGTAACCAAGCACCCAATTCAAACAAATAATAAAAAAAAACTTGAATAAGATTAATCGTGAGAAAAACTCACCTCTGTCGAAGCGATTTGGAGCAGTGGAGAACGATTCGCAAATCTCGAAGTCAACGCAAATCAGTCATCAGAGAACGAGCGAGCCAAGCAACAACGAACTCGACCAACCGAGGAGCACGTGAGCGAAGAAATCGAAGCAGAGACGAAAGCCCTAATTTGGAAGCGAAGAGGAACAAACGATCGTGGCCGCCATTTTTATTTTATTTTTTCTCTTTCTTGTGTTTTAAGATTTAGGGTTACGAATGAAAATAGAGAGGGGATCGAGTATAGCCTTAGATAATATTACTAAGCAAAACCATGGGCTAAGAAAATTGTAAAGCCCACCTAATTCCTTAATCAAATTATTAAAGAATTTTAACTCAATTTTAGAGTAATTCAACCGTTTAAAATTCCAACAGCAATTAGGCACAATTTATAATTGTCATTCCTTCATCATCTAGATATTAACTCAAAACAATTTATAAAAGAGACTATCTCTTTATAAATAAACAACATAATTTATTTGAATTTGGAAAAACTCAAATCGATTAACGAATGAATCTCACAATTTTAAATCAAGAATTAAATCAGTTATCAATTTAAAATAAATTAAAATTCGGAATCGTTACAGTCGAAAATTATATTTTTTTTCTTTTAATTAGCTTAAAATTGAAGATTCAAAAATTTTTTTATTCAACTTCCAATAGATTAAATTCTAAAATTTAATCGCCAAATTCATAGTTATATTGGGAATTCAAACCAAACCATCATTCAAATATTTAAAATTAATTAAATATTTACAAATTAAATTGTTCAAAATTCAGGATCGTTACAATCTCCCCTCCTTAAAAGAATTTCGTCCCGAAATTACAAGTAAGGAAAAATGATTGTTAAAATTTCACTAATATTTATACCCTACTCAATTTTATCAAGTTTGAAACTTATTAAAAATAAATAAATAAGTATAGGATTCATTCTATTTGTTTTGTCTCATTAGCTTTGTTAATTAACTCATTTGCTCATCATTTTCTACAATCAAGACGCAAAAGTCTTTTACTAAAGTTTTCAACTTATAAAACCATAATTTTAAATTTGCAATTCTTCATTTAAGAAATTTACATAGTATAACCTTTCCAAAGCTGTGAACTTTCAAAACATTTCAAAAATCCTCTTCCTTAGTTCATTAGGTTGGAATTTATGTTACTTTAATTTCAGATTATTGATTTTCTATTTAAAGTTTGAAAATACTTGCTAACTCGAAATTTAACAAGTCTATTGTCGTTCTTAAAGACATTAGGCATACGCTGGCCGGGCGCAAGACTAAAAATCTCCAAGTACTAAATATACTTGCTTCAATTCCTAGTGAAAGTACTTAAAAATTCTTTTAAAAATGGATATGGAAAGCACGTTCCCCCATGGATCACAGTTACCCGGCGGTTACGCTACTATCCCAGTAGAATCGCTTGTAACCGTAGATTTCTCATCTCTCTTGAATTTCGCCATGGTTGTTGCCATAGATCGCGGTCCACACGGCGGTTACGCTACTATCCCAGTAGAATCGCTTGTGACCGTAGGCATCTCGCCCCTCGAATTTCGCTTTGGCTTCTAGATTGCAGTTTACTCGGCGGTTGCGCCACTATCCCAATGGAATCGCTTGTAACTGTAGGCATCTCGCCCCTCAAATTACGCTAGCCACTCCAACTAATGGAAAACAAATGGCCATTCCAACTAATGGAAATCAAATGGCTAATCCAACTAATGGAATTCAAATGGTCAATCAATCCAACTGATGGAATTCTACGTAGCTACGATTTTCAAATGGACACTCATCTCGAGTTCCAACAACCTTCACAAATTTTAAATGGAAGGTACTTTTCCATATCCTCAGTTTAGAAAACATAATATCATACATAGATAGTACTTCATTTCACATTTCGTACATATCCTACCTATGTAAACTTACACCAGTTTTCCATAACAATTTCTTTCCAAACTGACGGTTTTCGAATTTACTACATTCTCATATATAAGTTCCGAAAACCTCAATATCTCATACCCATAACAAATAGAGGATTCATGAGTTTTCCATCTCATTGCCGATTTAAAATTTTTCTCTAAGTCGATTTAGAATTTTAAGGTTATCTCAAACCTAATTCACATTCAAAATTCAATTTATTATCGACTTCACACTCGATTTGGATTTCACGTGACATCGTAAATTCTCAACACATAATTGATGTCTACCGATATATAACCTCTGAGCTCGTATGTCTCAGAGAAGGGTGTTAAGCTAAGAGAATAAATTCTCCGCCATCAAACATATATATATTTAATAGAGATCAATTGCTATGTCGTCAATTCACAATGTTAAACATACAATCCAAACCGACCATCCAAATTTCAAGTTGAACTAATTTTTCAAATTTCCCAAAAATATCTTTACAAGATATATATAATTTTCCACACTTAACCATTTGAAAACAAATTTCAAATCATTTTTCACCTTTCAATCTTTGAAAACAAATTTCAAAGCAATTTCCTTAAACGTAAACACTTCCCTTTTCTTTTATAAATTCCATAGTGAATTTACATTTCCAAAATATCTATGAATATACGATTTTCAAATCGATTTCTAATATTCATTATCAATTTATCTTTAAAAGATAAAATTTCAAAACATTCACTTCATATTGGAAAAACATTTCCATACTTATTTAATAACGAGTAATTCACAAATCCATTCATTTTCAACACTTTGAAAATATTCAATATACTTAAATCATAATCAAGTATGTATTTCATTCTTAAAGGAAATCATTCTTTTAAACATATTCATTTGAGTCAAAACGAATGTTGCGTAAAACATTGTTACGACAACCCAAAATCACTAGTATAGGGATTCGAATTTAAGATAGATATATAAATCCCAATACTATACAAAACATTTCCTTTTATTTCTCTCGAAAACGTCTATTTCAACAACGAATGTTGAAATCTATGATTCGATGCTTAATGCATTTTAAACATCTTTAAAACGATTAACTTCATTCTCATAATATTGCTTTCCCAAAAACATTCCTTTTATATGTTATTCACTGTCCAAAATAGTAGATATAACTCCTTTAATAACAATTTTCTTATCAAAATAAGTCGGTTGCGGAATTTATAAACATTCTTTACAAATTCCATTTCTATTTATAAAACTTCGATTCATAAATCTCCTTTATTAATTTAATTCAATTTATATAACTCAATTATATACCAAAAGTCCATATTATAAGTGAAATGCTTATAATCTATTTATTTACTCAATCGTTCTTCACATTAACTATTTTAGGCATTAGTCTAAACTTAAAATGGAAGCTTTACATCAAAACTAGTTTGATTCATACAGTTAAGTCGACAACTAGATTTCCTTCCCAAAACGCTATTTCACTAAAATACTTCTTTTCGTACAAAACCATTCATAGTTTAATACTTTTATAATACGTACATAGAAGATTTTTGGATTACAAAAGATAGTATTACAAAATACACTGGTTTCTTCAAATACATTGATTGGTTTAAGATTCAGAATTATTAAGGGCTATCGATTTCTGGTCTGGTATTACGCATCTTTGCCAAACTTCCCTCTTCGGTTTGCACTACTTCAGGTTGTATTAAAGGAGGATTAACACATTCAAAGTCAACATGTCCCCAATTCTTACAGTTTTCGCAAAAATATGAGATGTTCCCATCCTTATCTATCATCCTTACACTTTTCGCTCTAGCTGATCGGGCTATAGCTTGCTTTCCATGCTGTCTTTCGGTGCAGTTTCCAGCTATATGTCCAGTCTGGCGACAATGATAGCAGATTGTCGATCTATCGACTGGTAAATTGAGTGTGTGCTTCTTCTTTTTCACTTCAGAGCAATGACTAAGAAAATGCCCTTTCCCCTGACACTTAAAACACACAATCTCAGGACGAGCGAACCGGTCATCTACATTCCTTTTCTTTCTCTTCTCTCTGAACGTAAGGGCATAATGTCCCTTTTTATGACATCGATAACAGATAACATCATCATAGGGACCAGGTCCTTGCCTTTCATTGATTTTCCTTTCAATTTCCGCACGTGCTACTTCTGCTTCTCTACGAGCAATTGCTCTTTGTTCACGGCGTGCGGCTTTTTGTGCTTCAGTTTTCGCCATTATAATTAACAAGATATTTCGAAGTTTCCTATCAAAATTTGAAATTCTTATTAGCAGAAGTTGGATTTTCAATCATTTCCCAAAGACAATTTACAAATTTACATTATTCTAATATATAGGATTATTATTCAACCAAACTTGAGATTCAACTCCAGATTTTTTATTTCAAATAGTTGAAATATACATATATGTGTATATATATATATATACTTACGTATCAAACCTTACTTGAAACACAAAAACAAAAATTATTTTATTCTATTATTTTCAAAAATATTTTGAAAAATTACTTGGGATTATTTTACTTTTTTTTTTCATAAATCTCCGCAATTCGATAATGGGTTTCCGAATGATCGGAACTCAAATCTAAGGAGACCTTACCGAAAAGAAACTATTGCAAACCTAAATTTAGAGAGCCACAAAAGAGAGGGGGATTGTCCGAAAAAGATTTGAATTTTCAAAATACCTTTTATTTTTCAAAGAAAACAATTTTATACATTCTTTAGTTTTGGAAAACGTTTTCTTTACAGTGATTCTAGCAACTATTCATATTAAACGCCATAAACTAAGCTTTGTGTATACCAAAGCTCTGATACCACTTTGTAACGACCCGCCGTTCTGACCGCCTCCAGCCGGTAATTAAGCCAACAAGAAACGTTCAAAATGACGGATTGTTATTTAGTTTATAGAATTTAAACAGAATCAGCCACAGAATCACAGAATAATAATTACATTTCACATAAATGAATTTCTTTCTTTTAGACAAATATCAGGGTTTATACAATGCATTACACTTTAATACAGCAGGACAATTTATTTATCATTTAGTACAAGAAAAATTTTCCTGAAAAACTTTAGTGATGCGGTAATCCCCCTCTCTCTAACTTCACTGCCTGAAAATCTTCAAGCTGTAAAAATACTCGGTCTGACCCGAGCGTTTTATGCAAAACACAAAAACACTCGAGTCAGGATTAATCTTAATTCAAGTAAATAAATTTGCAATGAACTGAAATAACCATATATTGTTTAAAATGAAATTAAGTAACTTTTGAAATCATTTATTAAAATTAAATTCAAGATTCAATCATTTAAATAATCTCGATGTTTTAAATTACTATCCCAATACTCAAATAACCATTCTACTTGAAATTTAAGTTGTTTAACTTATAAAACTAATAATTCAGTATTTAAAATTAATTAAATATTTCAAATTTAATTTTCTAAAATTCTAGGTTGTCACACAGCTAAAATACATAGGTTAATCATAACAGTGTAGAACAACCCAATTAAGCAGAGATGAATTTTGAATGTAATGAAGCTTTTTCATATTTAGAGAATAGGACTAATATAATACATGATAATATGGAAGATACGAATTTCATTGTAATGCATCAAAACCTTAATGAAATAGAACTTGAATGTTCCAAAACTATTTCTAATATGGGAAATGAAATACAGAACACAACAGTTGATTTTGAACATGGTTCAATAGAGAAACAATTAAATTCAAATGAAGTCCTCAGTCTTAGTACTTCCAATGCATATGGAAATAACGATAATTTAAAAGTAGGGCCAGAACAGAATGATGATTAGACAATGGTAGATAATTAAGGAAAGTATTCACAATTCAAAACCCATACACTGCTCTTTGATGGTCACATTGGAACATGTTTGGGTCTAAACAGAGCAGGAAGCAATGATAGGAAGAAATCCCTTTCGAGTTTGCAACAATAATATCTAATGGTGTTATCGATAACGCTTCAATCAGAATACAGTATCATAGTTAAAGACAAAAGATAAGAAAATGAAATGAAAAAAGACAAGTGCTAGTATTCTCTCATGTAGCATAAGCAACAATGCTGACTTCACAACGGGAAAATAGAGGTGGATCTACTCGCTGGTGTGAGATAAGTGTCATATTCGACGAGCTTTGAGGGAACAATAAGTAACTTGGATGTAATGAATTCATGCTCGAATTTGGATATGTAATATTTGGTAGGAGATAAACCTTAGCTGGTATGGCCTTGCACGGCTGATGCTTTAATGCAATTTTCTCATGTTTTTTATGTTTTATTTGTTGTTGTTTTTGTTCTTTGCGAGCATTGAGGAAATGTACGATTGTTTTTAGTATGATTTATGTTTAACATTCCAACAATTGTTTGTTTCCTACATGTTATAAATTGTACCCCTATTTTTTTAGTAAACAAAGTACCTTTTCTAACACACACACACACCCCTATGTTCCTTGTTATTTTATGAGCTTCTTATATCAATAAATCGATATTTTCACCCCGTTTGTCATCAACCAAAGGAGCAAAATGTCCGAAAGTAGGGAGGAACATAAATTTGTAGAGTATCATCATAATAACATACCAGGATATGTTTTTGGTCGTATTTTAGTGTAGTTTTAAAATAGACATACTGCATTTGTAAGATGTAGGTTAAAATACTCTGATGTTTTTCAACCAAATTTCATATTTTTTGAAATGTTTTTTTAATACCTTTAAAAATAATATTGAGGCAATTTATTTGTTATTTAAAACAATGACTTATATGATTGTAAGATTAAGATGATCATCGATAGGATATTTAAAATAAAAATATCAATTTTTCATAGAAATGAATTTCAAAAATTTTAGTTTTATATAGGCATAATGCATAACACTAAAAAGTTGTAACTTTTATTTTTATACAATGTTGAATTTTTTTTAATTCGGTGTTTCTGCGAAAATTCGTGCATTTTAAAATTTTAAAATAGGATGAGTGTGAATTGCTAATAAAGATGAGGCGATAATGACTGCATATGGAGAAAATTATGAGTAGAGACTTGGTTTACAAATTATTATATGAATGGATTTTTTTTTCTAAAATATAGTTGTGAGAATCTATCCTCCATAATCCTTTTTTATTACGAGGAAGTGTCCAATGTTTCAATTTTGACAACTAATATACAAACTTCCAATTTAATCAAGTAAATATAATTGCAAGGTCTGCAATACAAGTTTCTTATATTAACAACACTCTATGACTTTTTTCTTCAAATTATCTGACCAACTGTAAACATAAATTTATAATTTTAGTTTTTCTTAAAATTTGACTTCCTCAAAATCATATTGATACATTTACTTGATTCATTATAACTAAAAGATGGATCGGTGCCATTATACACAATAGCGAAGCTAGAGAATAATACGAGTAGGGGAAGAATACTAAAGTTAATTTTACTTGTGCACGTAAATGATAATTTTATTACTTGTATCGGGTTACATATTTTTTGATGATTTCCTCTTGATAGTAAGGAAAAATACATTTAGGTTTTGATTTTGTTAGAATAAAAGGGTAGAAGTGTAATACCTATTACATATCCATCACCTCATATACTTTATCTTTCTTGAGCATTTATTAGTTTAGACAAATCTAAAGTACTTATCTACTTTATAATAAGACTTCCAATAAAGTTCTAGGTCAATAATTTGGTAGGTCAATAATTTGATGTTTATCACTACCTTATGTTTTTGGACACAACCTTAATATCATCTCAAATTCATTAGAATTGTTCCATTTATGTTAGTTCCTGAAATGTCAACATAGTGATGTCCTTCTTAGTGATAGAGTTAAAAGTACACCATATGGGAAATTATATAATGTGTTGTATAAATTAACATTTGTAAATACATAATTTTAAAACAAAATACCCTTTTTTCAATTATATATATATATATGTATATGTATATGTATATTCACATTGTGATATATGTAAAGCACTTAAAACATTAAACTTATACAAATGGAAATATTTTAAGAAAAAATATTTAGTCAATTGCAATTGTGAATGTGCTCGCAACCATGGGTATTGAATCATGCGTATAAAAAAGTCATCCTTAAATATTCATAGTTTATGCGTTTCAGTAACATGATACAGATATATTTATTAATATTAGTGTAAGTAAGTCTCTTGACACGAAAGACAATGATTTGCTCATGGCCGCTAGGGAATAAAGAGGCTAAGTGCCTGTGGTTGTTTGGAAACAGGACAAAACAACCTAATGTGCGACTTTTGTACATTAAGTACAACTAAGTCAAAATAAAGGATCTCATGTAAAGTTGAGAAGTAGTATATCACCCTATATTTTTATAACATTATCTAGGATATTTTCTTAGTTAAATTAAATAAAATAATATGAAGATTAATAGGTTGAGACTTGATTAAATTAAGGGTAGCCATGCCATTTTAATGTGTAAATTAAAATAAGAAAACATAAACTAATGTGTTAGAAAATGAGTAAGGGCGTTTGGGTAATATAAAAGGCTTATACCGTAAACCTACAGGGATTGAAACTCATGTTCAGTCTCATTTTACCAACCTAAATACTCTTAAGGCTGGCAGCCGTTTTTATTCTCAAGGAAGATAAAGCTAGGATTGAAGAGAAAGAAATTAATCAACATATTCGACATCATATCTCACATCTTTTAATCTCAAAGCTTAGGTGAATAATTACTTCGTCCTATTTTCTTATTTATTTTTTTGTTTTAAGATTAGATCTGAAATGATGTTGCAAGTTTATGCCATGTTTTGATGATTAAAGTTGTATATATGCTTGTTGATGAATTATATATGCTCATGTTAAGTTTTATGATACATTTGGGATGAAAACCCTATTAAACAACATCCAAATGCCTTGAAAATTTAAATATAGGTTAAATGATATTTTAGAGTTGGGTTCCACTTTTTTGAATTAATGTGGATTGTGTATAAATTTTCTAGTGAGTAAGATGATTTATTGGGTTATAAATTATTTACGACTAAAATAACTATTATTTGAGTTTGAAATTTTTATACGTTGGACAACATATTAGAATAAATTTAATTGAATTTTTCAAGATTTTTCCTAAGCGTTTTGATGAATATATAAAATCATTTAAGATGTGGGACCTAAATGTTATATATATTTAATTAAGGAGAAGGGGCATTTTTTAAAATATATTTATTTCTGAAGTTAGTGGCACCACTTTTCCAAAAAATATTTATTAACCAATTATATTTTTACAAACAAAGGCATATTAGTTGAAAAGATATCCTTTTTAATTTAAAAATTAGAAAATCATGCTTTTAGCATGTTTCAGCCATTTTAGGCATCAAACCTACCGACCTAGACCTTCCGACAAAGTCAAGGTACAAAGCTTTCGACAAAGTCAAACCAATGCATATGAAATCAAGTAGCTTGGTGCGCATTGAATTGGACAAGGTCGAAGGGTTCTTAGTCGAAAGGTTGGTAGCCAAAGAGGCTGGATTATGTTTGTTTTATAAGACTAAAGATTCTCCAACTTTCCTTTCGAATAAGAGCTTTGGACTTGGTTGCTTTCGACCAGGTTAAACATGTAAAATAAAGGTTTTAAACCTTTCGTCGTGGTCGAAAGGTTACTTCCACTTTACAACCTTTCAAAGTTGTTGCTTTCGACAAAGACGAAAGATTTACTTGTTTTTAAAACTACCCTATTCCCCATGCTTTCGAAAGAAAATTTTCAACATAGATGTTTTACCTTGTTTTTTCTAATGGAAGTATAGCCCAACCTTTCAAAGGAGTTGTTTTAAAGGTAGAAGTCTATGGTTTTAAATTATATGTTTTAATGCTTTCGAAGCAGAACTTTCGAAAAAGTTGAAAGGTTGCTTCCAATGAAGTTGAAAGGTTTTAAAAGAAGATTTTCCACATGTTATAAATTGAACCCAGTAAGTTTTTGAAAGTGTTTTGTTTTCTGAATGGTTTCAAAAGATAATCATTCAATGGTTTCGAAAGGTTTTAGTTCAATGGTTTCCAAAGTTTTGATTTCAATGGTTTCGAAAGGTTTGCTTTGAATGGTTTTAGAAGGCTAAAAGGAAGGTTTTCCAAAGGTTACCTAAGGCAATGTTTTAAGTTATTTTTAAAAGTAGGATGTCTAAAGTTTTATTGCTTTTGAAATGAATGATTTCAATAGTTTCGAAAGGTTTGATTGTTGGTTTCGAAAGGTAAGGTTTTGCCCTTTTGGCTTATAAAATAAAAGGGTTTCACTTGGTTTTGAAAGAGATGTTTTCAAAAGTTTAGAAAGAGGTACTTTCAAATGTTTACATATTTTCATCAACTACGGTTTGATTTAAGATGATATATATATCATGGTAATGTGATTTTGAGTAAATCATAAACATTATATATTTTCCTGCTTTGAGTTTGATTTAAAGGTCTTAAATCATTTTGAAAATATTTTCAAGGAAAATTTTGGGAGGGGATACTTAAGTGAAAATGAATCAGATATTAGAATGCCAGATGGGATTAGCATGGGGTTGCGCCCTATACATCAGCTATTAGCCCCAACTAATTGTTATCCGAATTTCCAATGTGTAAGGCTTGGTTATAGGTGGACTAAAATTATGATTACACACCGAAAGGAATATATGTTGTGTATAAATAAATTCTTGGTGAGCCCCAAAAACCATTAGGATGAGGAAGACCTGAGATATGATTAAGTGAGGGACAGATCATCCAAAAGTGAAGTATTTAACAGATAGTGAAGAATAAATAGTCTAGAAGAAGAATAGCTAACAAGTGTTGGACTAATTTTTATTTTATAGTCTGTTAGACCCGAGTCAGCCAAAGAATAAAAGTTATCCAAACAAAACTTATGTGTTTGAACAGATAGTTCATTATTACCTGATATCTATGTATGTTTACATAATTAATTGCTTTATTGTATTTAACCAGTTTTTGTTGCAGGAAAAGGTTTTGCAAAGATATGTTTTAAAAGAATGTTAGTGAGAGGAAACTTGTTACGCTAAGCAGCATGGTCTCACTTAACATATTAAATCGGGATGTATAGTATTATTCGCACCAGGTTTTATGTCTGACTCGAAGTTTATGTTTTCCCCTTAAACTCTCGGGTGCTCAAAATTAATTTGAGTAGGCTGAGGGGTTAAGGTCTTTTCAAGTTTTAATAGGATGATGAATAAGGCTACTGGAGGCTTGGAGGAGGCAAGCGGATAGCTATTTAGGAGTTGCAGTTCTTGTTATATGTTTTGATGTATTTCCACTGTGTTTGTATTAAGTCTATTATAACTCTATGACTCTAATCATCCAAGGGGGTATTTTCATATACCATTCGTGGCATATTCGTAATATGTAAATTTTATCTGTGTCTGGGAACGTATTTAGGATTGTATAAGATGAATATGGTACATCTATTTTAAATGCGATGATGTAAAAGTTGTTTGAAATCTATTTTTTGTTTCATATTCAAGTGATTTTGATATTATAGATTCCATTAACATAGCTGCATTTAGTCGTTGGAAGCTAATACTATAGATGACTGCAGCATCTGTAGCGCTTAGTTTTGGGCATCTAAATAGGGGATGTTACAGCTTGGTATCAGAACATGGTTTATGAAATACTTTAACTGAAATGGTTTCTGTAAACATAATCCTTAGTAATCGGAGTTAAGATTGAGGCATGGGATAACTCTACAGTAACGTAATTGTAATTGTTATATATATAAGTATACAATATATCTCTAGACTCCTATCTTAGTTTGGTTATTCATCTATATCTCACGAAGCTTGAATACAAATATGGAAGGAAAAAGAGGCAGAGTTAATCTTGGAGAAGATAGCACCACCACTAATGGAAATGCCCGACCAAATGATAGAAGAGGTCTAGGTCAGGCTCAAGCAGAAAACGTTGGTGCAGGGGTTCCCTAAGTGGGCATGGGAGCCATGTATCAGTTTTTCGTAAACATTATGTAAGCTGGAATTGCAACTAGAGTTGTCGAAAGAAATTCTGCTGGAGATGGAGTTCAAGAAGCTCCGATGGTTAACCACTATGCTAACTTGAGTAAAGATTACACCCGACTTTGAGGGGAGCCATTCATTGGAATTAGATGCAATCGAGGTGGAAAATTGGCTGCTACATCGTGAGAGGATTTTTGTTGACCTAGGATTGAATGACGAGTAGAAAAGAAGATTAGCTTAGAGATAACTTCATGGAGGTGCTATATTTTGGTGGCATACTATTGTAGCTGGTGTTGATGAGGAAACCATGACTTGGTCGGAGTTTCGGAGAAGGTTTCAAGAAAGATTTATGTCGGTGACATCACAATCGGCATTAGTTAGTAATTCACTGAACTGGAGCAAGGAGAGATGTCCGTTCTAGAATATGAAAGAAAATTTGAAGAGTTGGCCTTATAAGGGTATGCTTTGGTTGGTACGATGATCGGTAGGAATGAGAATTTTACAAGTGGCTTGAGGCCAGAGTTGATAAGTGCTACCTTGCCACACCTAAGAGATCCTAGTGATGTAGTGGTAGAAATGTCGCTGAGGTAGGAAGAGGCGTTAGCTTGTTTGGGAAAGAAAATGAAGAAGGACCAGGTGGGACAAGGCTAGAAGAGAAAGTTTTTCCATAAGAAGAATCCCCAGAAAGAAGGAGCATAGGAGAAGGGAAAAGCTGAGGTGGTTTGTTATAAATGTGATAAGAAAGGATATTATACTAATGAGTTTTGTGCTAGAAATGGAAAAGGAAATGGGAAAGAAGCAGTTGGAAAAAAGAATGTCAAATGTTTTAATTATGATCAGATTGGCCATTATAAGAACCAATGCAAGGAACCTGCCAAAGAAGGAAAGGGGGCAAGTTTATGCATTGGAACCTGCAACTTCAAGGCCAGTTGTGCAGGAGAAAGGGAAGGCTATTTTGGGAGGCTTGTTATAAATTCACGGTATGTCTGTTAGCGTTCTACTTGGTACCGGTGCATCACATTCTTCTATTTCTCGATGTTTGTTAGATAAGCTTAACCTAGAATCCTTGTACTTAGTTACTTCCTTAAAGGTTGCAAATCAGATAGGAGGGTATGCGATATTTGGGATGAGGTATGACCATTTAGATTTTGATTTGCTAGGTCATTCTATTGATTAATGTTTACATGTGTTTGATTTTGTGGGATTTGGGATTATCCTTAGGATGGATTGTTACGTATATATGATGCTACGATACTTTTCCATGATAGGAAAATATCACTTAGTCACCCAGATTGTAGTGATCGGATAATTTATACCATAGAGAATCTTTGTCGTGAAGTAAATGCTTTACTACGTATCATGAAGTTGGAGGATGAGTTGCATCGAGTCTTTGTGGTTAGAGAGTTTGCTGATGTGTTTGAGCTAGTAGTTGGAGTGCCATTAAAATGAGCCATTGAGTTTCAGATTTATTTGGTGCTTGAAGAAAAACCGATGAGTAGACCACCAAGCTGGATGACACCTACAGAGATGAGAGAGCTGAAGGTGTAGTTGGTGGATTTGGAAGGCAAGAGTTTTATTCGACCGAGTAGTTCGCCATAGGGAGCTTACGTAGTGCTCACTAAGAAGCCGGAGGGATCGTTATGCTATGTATCGATTATCGTAAGTTAAATAAGAAGACGATAAATAACCGATATCCATTTTTGAGAATTGATGATTTGTTTGATCAGTTAATTGGAACTAAAGTATTCTCTCAGCTGGATCTAGCGACTATATTTCATCAGCTTAGAGTGGTAGAGGATAATATTCCTTTGACGGTGTTTAGGACAAGGTATTGATCGCATGAGTGGTTATTTTTATGCCGTTCGGACTAATTAATGCGACAGCATTCTTTGTAGATCTAATGAACCGAATTTTCTAAGAGCACTTGGATAGAGTTGTGTTGGTCTTTATAAATGATATTCTTATACACTCTAAGGATGAGAAGGAGCATGAAGTTCATTTAGAGTTGTGCTCGAGATGTTGAGGGAGCATCAGTTAAAGGCTAAGTTTTCGAAATGTTATTTTTGGAAGAAGGAAGTGAAGTTTTTTGGTCATGTAGTCTCAGAGAAAGGGTTGTCTGGATATCCAACTAAGATCGAGGTGGTGAATAATTGGAAGAGACCCGAAAGGGCGACCGAGATAAAGAGTTTTCATGGATTGGTTAGATATTGTCGAAAGTTTATAACGGATTATTGGTGGATAGTTGCACCGATGACTAAGCTTACGCAAAAAGATCTGAAGTTCGTATCAACTGGTAAGTGTAAGGAAGCATTCCAGAGCTTGAACACTTATTGACCTATGCACGGGTATTGGTGGTTCCAGAGGGGAATCGGGATTTAGTTGTTTATAAAGATGCGTGTGGAACTGGATTGGAAGCTATGTTGATGCAAAGAGGTAAAGTGATTGCTTATGCTTCTAGACAGCTCAGGCCACATGAAGTTAGGTATCCTTTGCATGATTTGGAGTTAGCAGCTGTTATATTTGCTTTGAAGGTGTGGAGGCATTACCTTTTGGGAGATCGATTTAAGCTTTATATAGATCATAAGTCAGTGAAGTACTTGTTCTTTCCAAAGGAGCTGAACATGAGACATCAAAGATGGTTGGAGTTTATTGCTGCTTATGATTTTGGAATTGAGTGCACACCTCGGAAAGGAAATAAGGTAGGTGGATGCACTTAGCAAGAAACATCAGAATGCAGTATTGGCTATGTTTGCTAATTGGAAAGACTTGGAAGCATTGTAAGCTTATAGAGCATAGTATAGATCCAAAGTAGGTTCTAGTACGGGAAGTGATGTATTGTCTTGTTTGAAAATTCGACCGGTAATGATTGAGAAGGTAGCTTCTAAACTGGAAGTGGATCTAGTTTTGGCTAAACGGATCAGAATATTAAGTGAAGGAACAGAGCGCGATGACTTAAGGATTTCAGTCTCGACCAGAAAGGGTGGTTGAGAAAGAAAGGAAGGTTGTGTGTTCCGAATGTAGGAAACATGAGGAATGAAGTTTGGATGAATGCCATCGTTCGAAGTTCACTATCCATCTAGGAGGAACAAAGATGTATCAGGATATGAAGAGAAGATTTTCTAGGAAGGTATGAAACGGGACATTGGTTTATATGTTAAGAAGTGCTTGAATTGCCAACAGGTAAAGGCTGAACACTAGAAGCCAAGTTCATTGCTTCAACCATTTGATGTTCCGACGTGGAAGTGGGATTCTATCTTAATGGATTTCATTGATGGGTTGCCAAGCTCTATTAGAGGAAATGAAAGCATATGGGTCATAGTGGATAGATTGAGTAAGGGTGCCCATTTCATTCCAGTGAAGTCAACCAGGACATCACTTATTTGGGCGAAGTTATTTATGAAGAATGTGGTTAGACTATATGGGATTCCTAGTAGTATCATCAATGATAGAGATTCTTTGTTTACTAGTGAGTTCTGGAAGGGCCTACAGGAAGCATTAGGAGCCAAGCTCAACATGAGTACCGTTTACCATCCATAGACCGATGGGCAGACGGAAAGATTTAACAAAGACTTGGAGGATTCATTAAGAGCTTGTGTATTGGATTTCGAAGGATCATGGGAAGACCATCTTCATTTACTTGAGTTCTCATAAAACAATATTTATCAGACTAGTAATGGGATGGCACTGTTTTAAGCCTTGTATGGAAGGCCATGCAAATCTCCCATGTGTTGATTGGAGTCCAGAGATAGACTGGTTCTTGGTCCAGATTTGGTGAAAGAAGCCGCAGAGAAGATTAAGATGATCCGAGCTAGGATGAAGGAAGTTCAGTCTAGGCAGAAAAGTTATGCCACAGAAGAAGGAAAGATTTGGAATTCTCTATTGGAGACTCTGTGTTATTAAGGTTTCACTGATGAAGGGTGTGATTAGATTCGAAAAGTCAGGAAAACTAGCACCTAGATTCATTGGACCTTTTTGTATTGTTGAGAGGATCGAGAAACTCGCTTGTAAGTGGAGTTACCGAGCAGTTTGACAGGAGTCCATGTGTTTTCCATGTTTCTCATCTTAGAAAGTTTAGGACATCCGAAGACTACTATAGCACGTACAGTGTTAGAAGATTTTGTAATAGAGCCGGACTTGACTATAGTTAGAAAGCCGATTCAGACTATGGCTAGAGATGAAAAGAGGCTAAGGAACAGGACGGTCAAATTAGTAAAGGTCTAGTGGATTGATGATACAAGAGACTGTACTTGGCAGACTGAGAGCAGGATTAGAGAAGCTTGCCCTAATTTGTTTGATGGTACGTTTTACCTTTGATTGTTTTGTTTTGTGTCTTATAGTAATTTCGAAGACAAAATTCTTTAAGGTGGAGAGTCTGTAATAACCCATATTTTATAACATTATCTAGGATATTTAACTAGTTAAATTAAATAAAATAATGTGAAGATTAATAGGTTGAGATTTGATTAAAGTAAGGGTAGCTGTGCCATGTTAATGTGTAAATTAAAATAAGAATACATAAACTAATGTGTCAGGAAATGAGTAAGCGCATTATGGAAAATAGGAAAGGACTATACCCTAAACCCTTAGGAATTGAAACTCACATTCATTCTCATTTTACCAAACTAAAAACTCTTAAAGCCGACCATTATTTTTATTCTCAAGGAAGATAAAGCTAGGATTCAAGAGGAAGAAGTTAATCAACACATTCAACATCAAATCTCACATCTTTTAATCTCAAAGCTAAGGTGAATAATTACTTTATCACATTTTCTTATAGTTTTCGGTTTTAAGATTAGATCTGAAATGATTTTGCAAGTTTATGCCATGCTTTTTATGATTAAATTTAAATATATGCTTGTTGATGAATTATATAAATTCTCGTTAGTTTTTATAATATGTTTGACATGAAAACCCTATTAAACAACATCCGAATGCCTTGAAAAATTTAAATGTAGGTCAAAAATGGTATTTTAGAGATGGGTCCCATTTTTCATAATTTTCTAAATTAATGTGGATTTTATATAAATATTCTAGTAAGGAAAATGATTTATTGGGTTATAAATTATTTACAGCTAAAATAATAATTATTTGGATTTGAAATTTTTATATGTTGGAAAACGTATTAAAATAAATTTTCTGGAATTTTTCCAGATTTTCCTAATTGTTTTGATGAATGTATAAAATCATTTAAGATATGAGACTTAAATAATTTTTATATTTAATTAAGGTGGGCATTTTATGAAATAAAATTATTATTTATTTCTGAAGGTAGTGGCAGCACTTTTCTAAAAAATGTTTATTAACCAATAAAATTTTGACAGACAAATGCAGGTTAGTTGAGAAGTTATCCTTTCTAAGTTAAAAACAAGAAAATCATGCTTTTAGCATATTTCAGCCATTTTAGGCATCAAATCTTCCGACCCACACCTTCCAACAAGGTCGAAACATACAAAGCTTTCGAAAAAGTCAAACCCATGCATATAGTATCAAGTTGCTTGGTACGTACTCAATTGGACAACGTCAAAGGTTGCTTAGTCAAAAGGTTGGTTGCCAAAGAGGTTGGAGGTGTTTGTTTTATAAGACAAAAGAATCGCCTGCTTTACTTTCGAATATGAACTTTCGACTTAATTGCTTTTGGCAATGTTAAACATGTAAAATAATGTTTTTAAACCTTTCGACAAGGTCAAAAGGTTACCGCCGCTTTACAACATTTTGAAGTTGGTGCTTTCGACAAAGACGAATGGTTTATTGGTTTTTAATTCCAGCCGCTTCTCCATGCCTTCAAAAGAAAGCTTTCGACTTAGATGTTTAACCTTGTTTTCTATTGGAAGTATAGCCGAACCTTTTGAAGGAGTTGTTTTAAAGGAAGAGTGTATTGTTTTAAATGATATGTTTTAAAGCTTTCGAAGCAGAGCTTTCGACAAAGCCGAAAGGTTGCTTCCAATGAATGCGAAAGATTTTAAAAGAAGATTTCCACGTGATAAATTGAACCCAGTAATTTTCCGAAATGTTTTTGTTTTCTAGATGGTTCGAAAGGTTTGAGTTCAATGGTTCCGAAAGGTTTTAGTTCATTGGTTTCGAAAGGTTTGAGTTCAATGGTTTCGAAAGATTTTAGTTCAATGATTTCAAAAGGTTTGAGTTCAATCATTTCGAAAGCTTTGCTTTGAATGGTTTCAAAAGGCTAAAAGGAAGGTTTTCCAAAGGTTTCCTAAAGCAATGTTTTAAGTTATTTTTAAAAGTAGGATGTCTAAAGTTTTATTGTTTTCGAAAGGAATGATTTCAATAGTTTCGAAAGTTTTGATTATTGGTTTCAAAAGGTACGGTTTTGGCCATTTGGCTTATAAAATTAAAGGGTTTCACTTGGTTGAAAGAGAGTTTTCAAAAGTTTAGAAAGAGGCACTTTCAAATGTTTACATATTTTCATCAACTAAGGTTTGAGTAAAGATGATATATATATATATATATATATATATATATATAACATGGTAATGTGATTTTGAACAAAGCATAAAGATTATATATTTTCCTGGTTTGAGTTTGATTTAAAGGTTTTAAATCATTTTGAAAATGTTTTCAAGGAAAATTATGGGAGGGGATCCTTAAGTGAAAATGACTCAGATATTAGAATACCAGATGGGACTAGCATGGGTTCGTGCCCTATACATTAGCTATTAGCCCCTGCTGATTGTTGATCAAAATTCCAGTGTGTAGGGCTTGGTCATAGGTACACTAAAATTATGATTACATAACGAAAGGAATATATGTCGTATATAGATAGGTTATTGGTGAGCTAGAAAAACCATTAGGATTAGGAAGATCTGGGAGATGATTAAGTTAGGGACAGACTGTTCAGAAGTGAAGTTTTTAACAAATAGTTAGGGATAGATAGTCGAGAAGAAGAATACCAAACAGGTGTTAGATTAATTTTGATTATATGGCATGGTATTCTCGAGTTAGCCTAAGGTTAAAAGTTATCCAAACAAAACTTATGTGTTTGGACAGATAGTTCATTATTACTTGTAACTATGTATGTTTACATAATGAATTGATTTGCAGTATTTAACCATTTTTGGTTGCATGAAAAGGTTTTGTAAAGAAATGTTTTAAAAGGATGTTAGTGAGGGTAAATTCGTTCCCCTAAGCAACGTGGTCTCACTTAAAATATTAAAACGGGATGTATAGTATTATTCACACTAGGCTTTAGGTCTGACTCGAAGTTTATGTTTTCCCCTTAAACTCTCGAGTGCTCAAAATTAATTTAAGTAGGCAGAGGTGTTATAGTCTTTTCTGGTTTTAGTAGGATGACAAATAACATTACTGGAGGCGTGCAAGAGGCAAACCGATAGCTATTTAGGAGTTGAGGTTCTTGTTCAAAGTTTCGATGTATTTCCGCTGTGTTTAATGTTAAGTCTATTACGACTCTATGACTTTGATCATCCAACAGGGTATCTTCATATACCGCTCTTGGTGTATTGGTAAAAAGTATATTTTATCTATGCTTGGGAACATATTTGGGATTATGTAAGTTGAATATGGAACATCTGTTTTAAATATAATGAAGTAAAAGTTGTTTGAAATCCGTGTTTTGTTTCATATCCAAGTGCTTTTGATATTATCGATACCATTAACATAGTCGTATTTAGTCGTCGGAAGCTAATACTATAGATGATTGTAACATCTGTAGCACTTGCTTTTAGGCCCTAGATAGGAGATGTTACAAGTAGTATTTAGGCTTGAGAGTATAGTGGATCTTAATTGTCTAAACTGTACTTTGACTACGGTTAATCGTAAGATATGATTCTCATTACATCCATAGCTGGATATTTGTTATACCTCTAGAAGTGAAGCTCTACTTAATGGAGGATTCGCCCCTTCATTTCAGAAGTTTAGTATCATTGTAATTGGTAGTCAATATAAAAGAAAAATATTTGGAAAAGTATAATGGTTTACCAAAAATGTTATCAAATTGAAACAAAATCATTAAAGTTATTCTTTGTTATTAACTATGGATATTATTGGAGTTTTTGAGCATTAACCAAACTCTATATATCCTACGATATAGTAATGATGAAACTAAAACACGTACAATATATCATTTTGTACGGTGTACCATAAAAGGATCAGAAATAATATTTGTCAAAAATGATCTATTAGCAACTGTACTCATGTCCACTGCCATACTTTTGCATGACCTGCAGATGGTTTATTAATCAAATTATTTAAATATTACCAAGAGCTACGTCTACACAAGGGAATCACACAACAGTATTTGTCAACATATTTCCGAATCTGACATAATTGAATGAATTTATACTTTTTTGTAACTAAAATGGGGAAAATTAGTATAAATATTATAATGATTTATTATTGTTTCTATCTATTTTTTTAGGTCATAAAATAAATGAAAATAATAATTAAATGTTACGAATTGATCTGATTAAATGAATGAGTTAAATTAAAATAATTATTAATTATTAATTATTAATTATTAAGCCCAACACATTATATTGTATATATAAATAAGCGGCATACCTAATCCGTATGGAGTTTTGGTTTGAATTTGGATTAATATTCTGCAAATAATTTACCGTGTACAATGACGAGGAAAAAAATCAAAGTATTTTAGATATTTTCTACCCAAAAAGAGGTGATAAATACCACCTTCTTCCCTCATTCTTAAGAAAGTAATCCATGCAAAATCGTTAGCCATAATTTAAGAAATTTAAAGCCTTCTGCTTAGCTTTGCAAGTCAAGCTAGGAGGAGGACTATGAGGAGGAAATTGCTCATAATACGATAGGAAATAGAATGACTAGATCAAGGTAAATAATTTAAATCCATTTAATGTTAATTTATAATAAATATTTTTTCCAGGCGGAGTAAACTTTAGAAGAAAAACTATTTTTTATTTAGATAACAATATGTATATGATAGTTCTACAAATTAAATAATACAAAGGTTTTTATAAAATGATACACATACACACATACATATACATATACACACACATGCACAACTATATCTCTATTTATTTTTGATTTAGATTCATTTATATTTAAACAATGTTTTTAAAACATTATATTATTTCATTGTTAATGTATATTCATTTAATATATTACACACATACACATACTCATATATATATATATATAAATAGTAGATATATAAAATAAAATCCATTTGGAAATTAAAAAAAAAAGTTTTTTCGTAGGAAAAACCATATAAAATAATATAGATAATTATTTATTTATTTAATTTGTAAATTAAGTACTAATTTGAAATTTAAATATATATCTTTAAATTCCCCCAAAATCATTGTTTTATATTCCTCAAACTATTTAATATAATAATTAATTACATTATAAAATAAAATTTGAATTTAAAATTTACAACATATTTCGATTACCAAATTATAAATAGAAAGCTTTTTTAGGCCGAGCCCATATCACATGCTTTTATAAAATAATTACATGGGATAGACCCAAAAAATAAACAAATTTTAAAATTTCGATAATATAATTATGTAAATATGTATATGAACATATATACATTTTGTTAATACCTCAGTTATTGATTTTGATGACAACAACCATATATGATCATATAAAATATGGATGTTAATATTTTGCCAAGTTATATAATAAATAGTGCAAATGTTACACAGGTGCTGAACCAAAGACTATTACTACCCAGTGCCTTGATCCGGCTACATTGGGTCGACTACAAAGGCATGGCCTGTCTAATGATGAGAAGGATGATCATGAGACATCAGCCACCGAACCAAAATATAATGTTCGAGTAGTTGTATCCAGTCTAGGATGAATAGGGTTAATAGATAGACAATGCAGGATGTTAAAACTATGGAGTTTAGCTTAGTTGGAATAAGGATCGGCATGGACTTTAGTCAAATTGGATGAGATGACGGAGGGATAGGTATACACTTAATAGGTGGGAGGTCGGCATAGTTATTTAGCAAGATAGTTTGTTTGGGTGAGAATGTGGATGGATCAGCATGACTTATGAAGCAAAATAGTTCGGTATGGTGCGCTTGTGAGAGTGGGATCGGCATGATGCCCTAGTGAGACATGGATTGGCATAATATATTTGGAGTGGAGAATGGATCGGCATAGTGTCTTCAAAGGATAGACCGGTTGGGCATGCTAGTGGAGTATGGGTTGGCATATATATGGGGCATCATGAGGAATCGACATTGCCTAGACTAAGTCTAGAGTCGAGTTGAAATATTGCAAGAACTCAATCTCCACAAGTCCAAGCACTAAGATACTCGAAGCACCATCATTATAGACCAAAAGAAAGCTACCATAAGGATCGCTAGCCCAAACTTGACTCGTGTAGGGATTGGCACCAATCTCTATCCATTGAGAGTTGGGCCTAACCCTACTTATGGTGGGCCCATAAGGTGGAGGAGGTCCTATAGCCAAAGATTGAGTCAGGTTGGAGGCCGCCTTCATGAATAAATAGAGGCACGGGACCATTTTAAGGACTCATGCTTTATTAATTAAACTCTTCCATTATTATAACTGACTTCATCCATTCTTTTCCGATCTGTTGTTATTTCTTTCTGTTTGTAATTGTAATCAAAAGAATTGAGAAGCAATAAAGAGAATATTCAAATTGGACTTAGACAATCAATGTCGAACCACTATAAATCTTGTTGTTTTTGCTTTCTACTATATTTACTTTGATATTTTGCGATTCTCCTCTGTTTTCATTTAATTTCTTCATTCATTCCACTACTTAAATCTATTCTTGGGTGTTTATGGCCAATTTCGTTACAAATATATTGGTGCATTCACTAAGAATGCTGATTCTCAGGCTCTAAGGATCGCCTTTGCTGCTACTGGATTGAGGAAATCCCCTAATGGAGGTCCAGATTTACCTTCAGCAGCTTACATATACTATTTAGATTTATTAAGATCTAAGGAAAGAAATTAAGAATGCTAAGGCACCCAGATCTACTTCTAAGAAAGTTTATGCCTACGAAACCGCTAGTGTCCAACAAGAGGGTCCAAGCAACCAACCCGCTAATGCGAATGTTGAGCCTGTTGCAGTCTAGAACCCTGATGATTCTATAACTAGAGAGAATAAGGGTTAGATTGTTGCACATATTTCTCGCATATAAAGAAGTGGGCTAACCTACTTAAACATCTCCATTTTCCTTGGTCTTGGTATCTTAATGGTCTGCCTCCTCAATCGATACAACCTAATAGCAATGATCAAAGCCCATATGTCATCTTCGTCTCGAGCACTGCCCTTCGGCTTCCTATCCCACCTGTCGCCCCATCCAGGCCTGTTTCGTAATATACCATATCCACTTCGACATAATCGATGATCAGCCCCCCTTCCAAGCAGTGGGCAGCAAGTCCAAGTAAGTTCATACCAAGAAGTTGAGGTCTCTCGGTTGTCAGCTTAGCCAACTGGCAAGCTACCTAAATAGCTTCCTCATTCTCTATCATCATTATGTTGGCCTGCCATCACTTGTAAGAACCCCTTAGCTTCCCTTAACTATATTTGCAAGCATCAACCCCCATACTTAAGAGATGCCCAGCCTATGCCATGTCTCTAAAAAGGCTAGCTTCCATTATCTTGGCTCATCTAACAAAGATGGCGCATATAGCCACACCTCTATGTACTGCGTTGATACCTTCTGCTTCTATTATCGCCTCCTCTTACACCCCGATCATCTACTATGTTTTGGGGACATTTTCATGGTATAACATGCCAATTGTCTACATCTGCACCCTATACACCACCAAGAGTCCTAGCTAGCATGATCGTCAATTGTTTATCACCTATAATGGCCTAAAGAATTTCTTGGGCTTGATCGGACCAATCTTAGTCATCCATGCATGAAGTTCGGCCACTATAAATACATCATGCAGTGTAAAGTCAGAAGGATTGAAAATCATTAGTCTAGAAGGAGAATACCTTTGTATTTTTAGCAACTTTATCTTGTAATTTAGGCTGTTGTAATCAAAATAGTATAATAAAAGGCTTTTAATAATGGATGTAGACCACCTTTGGTTGAACCACTCTAAAGCGTGGTTTCTTTATTTTGTCGCATATTCGTATCACTCCAATTTTCTATTCCTAACCAAGATATTAGTTGTCAATTCTTGCTAATATACCATCATAAGTACATTTCCAAGGTTGGCTAAGAATATGGCAAGCAGTAAAGCTCTTTATTTATTGGGCAATGTATTACTCATGGCTATTAGGGGTACCGAGGGGTTACACACTGATAGCCAGTGAATAATTGTGGAATGACTCACTCAAGAATTTTCTATAGGTTAATAAAACTTAGGTAAATAGAGAATCTTGAAGTGATGCTATTACACAGTTCTCTCGACTTAGTAATACTATTGAACTTCAATTTGAAATTCCCATAAGACTAGAAAGGGAAATTTTACAAAGTTTGTTCTATGGTACTATAAGAATAAGTAAAAATGCTATTAGAAAAATGAATTATTAGAGAACTATTTTATCCGTAGTGGCTAGCAAATCTGGTGTTGGTTAAGAAGTCTGATGGAAAGTGGAGAACATGTGCTGACTATACAGCCAGAAATAATGCACGTCCAAAAGATTACTATCCACTTTCCAGAACTAATCAGTTAGTGGATGTCATAAGCATCCACAAGATGTTGTTATTCCTGGATACATATTCAAGATATGATTGAATTCCTATCTCCAAACCCGATGCAGTACACATGATTTTTTTGACTGATTGGCGAATGTATCGTTGGAAAGTAATACCATTTGGACTAAAGAATGCGGAAGCCACATATCAACGATTATTGAATAAAACGTTTAAAAATCAAATTGGAAAAAACATGGAGGTATATGTGGACGATATGCTAGTAAAGTCCAAGAAAGAAACCAATCACATAAAAATTTGAACGAAATGTTTGAAATGTTGAGGAAATATTAAGGAAATAAAAAATGAAACTGAATCTGCAAAAGTGTTCCTTCAGATCCACTCCGAGAAATTCTTAGAACAAATTGTCACTACTTTAGATATAGAGGCTTACTCTGATCAGATCAAAGCAATTAGGAATATGGTGTAACCAAAGGTAAGTAAGGAAGTAATAGGACTGAGTGGACGCCATACTCAACCGATCCATATCAAGGGAAACTGATAAATACATTCCTTTATTCGATGTGATTGATAAGGAAAAAACCTTTAAACGTATAGAAGAGTGCCAACAAGCCTTTCAAGAGCTAGAAGACCATTCGGAAAAGCCATCGTTAGTTTATATCCCCATAAAAGAAGAAAACTTGTTCTTATATATGGCAATACAAGAACAGGCGGTTAGTTCAGCCTTAATAAGAAAATAAAATGAAATTTGATTCCCAGTAAATTATACGAGAAAAAGATTAAAGGATGCTGAAGTTAGACCTCCATTTATAGAAAAGTTTCTTATTTCCTAGTGCTATCGGTACAGAAATTAAGGTCTTATTTCCAACCCAACCCACTCAAAGTTTTAACCAATTACCCACTAAAGCAAAACTTCAGCAAACCTAAGACATCAGGAAGATTGATAAAACGAGGAATGGAATTGAGCCAATATGAAATTGAATATTTACCCTGAGTTTTAGCTAAAGGCCAGGCCTTGGCCAATTTTGTAGCAGAATGCACATGATTCATCTAAGAACAATTAGAAATGGTAAAGAAGCTTGAAACGAGGTGGAAATTATATGTGGATAGTGCTTCAAATGAATAGGGGGATTGAGTTGGTTATGTGATGATTACACCTAATGGGATAGGCTATATTATGTGTTGGAAATGGCGGCACGCAGAGGGTTAAATGGGCGAACTGCAATTTTTTTTACTAATTGGATCTTATTGGTCGTATGAAGTCTTGGTTGATTTAGATCTGATCTACATAAATTTTAAATAAAATCATTATTTTATTTTATTTGAAGATAAATGTTTGTTGTAACAACCCTATTTTCCATGCAGTAATAATAAATAAATTTAGTTAAAATAAAATATTCAAATTTGATTATTTGATGATTATAATTGTTGAAATTAAATATTTATTTACTTAAATTCTATTTAATAAATGATTTTTTTAATAAATTGGAATAAGTTAATAGATTCTTTTTGGATAATATATTAAAATTGAATAAAATTGCACAATTATTGGAGTATATTTTTTAAAATGAAATGTAAATCGATTTATATTAGATTGAAATTTATTTATATAAATAAAAGATAGTTCAAATGAAAATAAATAATGGAACTAAAAAGGGTGAATTATCCTTCACAAAAAAGCCCAAGCCCACATTCATTTGCAAACTTCAAAACCATATTTCTTCCCTCATTTTCTAGAAACCACTCGACTTCACTCAAACAAATCCAAACTCGATCCTAAGCTTATTTCTTCTCCAAAAACAAAATCACGACATCAACGGAAAAAAGAAAAAATGATCACGATCGATCCTGGTAAGTGGCTCAAGGCTATGCAAGTAGGTGAGACAGCAATTGCGATGGTGGCGGATAACGTTAAGGCATCGTGACAAAACACTCGAGCCTGGCATTGTCATTGCCATAAGGAGGAGGACGATCCAATCGTGCATATGTGTTTAAGTGATGGTGGATGGCGATGAGGTGGCTAGTGCATGGTTAGGGACGATGATGTAGCTCGTGTGATGGTAAGAAATGTAGCAAGCGTGGGTCTGTTGTCTATCAAAGGAGACGACTGTGTGGTGGACTTTGTGTGAATTTTGAGAGGAGTTGGAAGGAAATCTACAACACAAATTGAAGAAATCTAAAATAGCTTTCAGTTAAGGTTAATTTTCAAATCAGAATTGTATCTATAATTATCTTAAATAATAATTAAATTGCATAGTCGAATTGTTTGTTTGTATATTGATTTGGAATTGGATGATGTTGTGATAGTGCTTGTTTATGTTGGTTGGAAGTGTCAATTTGCAAATGGAATTCTGTCAGGATGCAAATTGAACAATATATATGTACTTTTGAATGATGATGCCTGTACGTTATAGATGATCGGAGTTCTACTAAACCTAACTTGGGTCCTACAATATATATTTATTGTGATGTTTAGTTCATATGAACATGGAATAATTTTACATCATAATTTTATATTTAAATAGTTTTTTCATTTCTTGTTTATAAAGATGTTAAAAAACTTTGAAAACCTATTTAAATATTTTTAATTTTTTATTAAGAATATTTTATAAATATATGACTACATTTAATTTAACATGGGAGTTTCAAGTATGATATAATATAAAGGAATGATGTTTTATTTCTAATTAGTTTGAGATAAAGATAAGGCTTTGAATTATATTCTTTGGTATGAAATGAATATAATTTATTTTGAAAGTTTATAAATTTATTTTAAAATAGAATTGAATTATAGAAAAATTATTTAGTAAAGTCTATAAATTATACTTAATTCATTAATTGAATTTGAATTTTTTATAAGTGTATAAATAAGGATTCGAAAGTAAATATAATATCAAATCTTTATTTTCCTATAATATAAATAGTGTGAAAGTTTATATATATATCTCTGTGTGTGTGTGTGTGTGTGTTTTACTAGTTTTATTAATTTTAGAATTAAAAAATTGATTGAGGAAAATGTTTATTTAAAATTTAATAATTTATTAAAAAGTAAGCTATACTTGTCTTTAAATACTTATTTAAGAGTTTATATAATTCATGAAAATAAGAAATATTTCCTACTTAATATTATAAGTAATTTTAAAAGTTATTTTATAATCAATAAGAATAATTAGGTATATAAGATGCTTATTCTATCCATTTGTTTAAATGATATTTTATTACACTTTTATGATTTCATATTTCTTCCAAATTGATTTTGTTGTTATGAATAATTCACCATTAGGTATTGATTTAATCAATTTTTTTGATGTGGTTCCATGTAATAATGACATCATTCTGTTGGATTTGTGATATTTCATTCTATGTTACGAGAAATCTGAATAAACAAAGTTATAATACCGTTTGGGATGAGAATTCGGTAATATTTCTCCAGTTATTCATTGGACTCGTTATGTAGAATATTGTTGGGATTGAGTGTATTTTTTGAGCAATGAATAAACGTTTGAATATCACATAGTGGTATGGCACGCTTTTGTGATATTTATTTGATTATTTATTATAAATAGATGACACTCTGTTGATGGGAATAATATGATGAGATTATACTTACATGAGGTGGTGCTCATAGGTGTGAGTAGTTAGGTGCCCTTATATTTATTGACATTGTGTGCCACTATCATGATGTACTCTTGTTATTGGAGTTGGAGAGAACCAAATGGCTAGATTCTACCATAGCGGCCTTATCTTGGGTCGTGCTCTAGACATGTGACACATTTTTATTCGATATTATATTTGATGCAAATCATGGGATTTGGGTTAGGTTACCCATATGGTAGGTGCCCTATAGCCCTTTTATGTCATATAAGCCGGTATTTTGTTACCTGCAAGGGGCAAAGCAGGATCGTTATCGGGGCTAAATATTAATTAGTCATTGGTGGATATGTACCACGATGTCCATCTAGGTAATTGAAGAATGTAGGATTAGATCCAGTTAGGTGACCTTGGGATCTTAGAGCAGATATACGGCCATTAGTCTCCCTTTTGGTTCTAATGGAGCGGTAAATTGGCATATTCTATTCATATATCTCACTTACGTATAAATATGGTTAGGCGACCAAGGGTTGGGTTACCTACATGTTTATATAAGTCTACTTGGGACTTTGTGTCTATCGTACAATTATTCACTGTAACAACCCGCACTCCATCCTTCGAAAATCGGCACCCGACACATCACCCGTATCTGAATGTTAATGATTCGAACGTCGAAGTCTGTATCGCCGGAGCTTATAACACATTAAATACAACAACGCAGCGGAAAATAAATAAATATCAATGATACATCAATGGATACAATATGATAAAACAGATGCCTAACACTATTGGAGACAAAAATGCACAATAGTGGCAACCGCAGCGGAAAGATAGCACCAACATAGGCTCCAAAAGAATCCAACATCCATACTGCAACTCCATCTCCAATGCTTCAAAACCAAATGGCTCAGCCCAAAAGCTCAAAGACATCCACATCCAAAAGCTCAAACTCCAATCATGCTGCGATAAAGCAAATGCGATTCCGAACGAAAGACTTCAAGACCCACAACTGAACTAGCTTTAATTCTACTAAAAACCTGACTCTAGGCTGCCCGAGTAGAAAACTGTGGGCACCTAGAGTTTAGAAAGGGAACAATAAACTCTAGTTCAGTCATGAGACTGGTGTGAGCAAATGAAAACAGCTTTATCTTGAACAAAAACAAAACAAAATAAAAAGAAATCCGTAATGCTTTTTGGAAAACGAAACTACCATAATGCCTCCCGGTACACACACAATGTAATTGCACACTTGGAGGAGATTTCTCCTTATGATAGTCAAACATGCTTGATACGAAAAAATCCTTCCGATATTATTATTAGTGCATAGTGCAGAAAACATTTCGAAAACATAATATTAATCTTAGCCAGCAAAGGTACCATTATATTATGCCTATTATAGCTACCACCTGAGGTGGCAGGTTATACAACTGCAATCGTAAAGGGAGTGCATTGTTTTGTTTGGATTTCCAACAAATGGTCAGGCTAAGGAAATTTCTCACTGAATGGGAACCCTTCTGGAGGGACGCCTCGAGAACCTAACCGGCTCTCTTCCAACACAAGGCTGGGTTACCTCTATAATTAGGAAACTACTGACACGAGTATGCCATCCCTCGGTCGTCACCAACCTTTATCCGAGGTATCTCTACACACAAAAATTCCAACAACCCTATAAGTTAAATATTTGGGCTCCATACCATGATATCACTTTTTATCCAGAGGGAAATGCACATACCCTAAAGAGCGCAACCCTCATAACCTTGCCGCATTCTTCCTGTTTCAACCATTTTCGGGTTGTGAGGTTTGACTAAGTCTCATCCAAAAAGCTACGCTTCTCACAAAAGCCATGCTTCGATCAACAAATGATCAGCACTCAGTATGCCACACTACCAAATTGGGAGTATATCACTAATAACCATCAACTACATAACCTTTGAGCTCGTACATCTCAGAGAAGGGTGTTAAGCTAAGAGAATAAATTCTCTGCCACCAACCGAAATGTATTTGATATAAATCGGCTTTACATCTCAAAGTTTAATATCAGACATACAACCATACAAGTCCGTTTCGGGTTTGAGCAGAGCCAAAGGTACTTCAAAAGAAGCCCTTGCAAATCCGGATATTCACAATCCCGATCGGACTCCCCATCACATATGGAGATCTCTATACCGGAGCAACTCAGTACAGAGTCATTCAATAGGTAATCCTATGTTCTCGAAAATACCCAGTCTTCACACCATCTTCAAATGCTATCCATTTCCTCGTATCATTAATTCGGAATGGGTTTTATGACGTAAAGTCCTCTCCCTGCTAATCCGAATAATTAGCGCTTAATTTCAAAAAGCATATGGATATATTGGGATCTTAGTTAAATCAAAACTTTCAATACTTATTTCCCATAACCCTTCTTTTTTGAATGGTTTAAACAAATTTCCACTTTTAATCTTTTAAATAAAAGATTCACCCTTGAAGATCCTCTTTAATTTTAAAACAAGGTTCACCAATCCTTAACAAAGATTCATTCATAGCTTTCAAAACAATTCCATTTCAAACTTGAAATCTTTTCAAAAAAACTGGAAGTTCTTTCTTTATATGAAAGCAATTATCTTTTGAAAACAAAGAGTTTTCGCTTTAGGAAAATCCGATCAAATATGAACAAGTTATAGCCTTTTAAAGCTTAACCTGGAAAATCAGTGAACTATCGTATACTCGGCAAGTTCCATTTAAAACCCCAAAATAGTTCTTTTAATATACTTCAAAAATGGTTTAAAATCCATATATATATATATATATCTATATATATATATATTGTATAACTTGCATACCCCTTTCAGACCATATTTCCTAATAATTTCAAAATTTAAACAAGACATATTTTATTCAAACTATATTTCAATTTCAAAAGATTTTCATATTCAACCCAATCCCGTTTCCAAATCATTTTGGATTCATAATTCAATCTTTAAAAACCATTTTATTATTTTGAATAAAATAATATTAGATTCAAATATATGTGACTTAACCAATTTCCTCATGAAATCCATATTTGTGCGTGTGGTGTAGTCCAGGGGTTTTAACTGTAACAACCCTAGATTTTTGAAAATATGTTCAAATTTAATTTTATTTCATTATGATAATATTTTAAAATTTATTTTATTTCAACATTTAATTTTTAAATCATTTTTCAAAGTGTAGTAGAAATTTTTCCAATACTAGTTGTAATTTTGTTTACAATTTTAATCTTAGTTTTAATTTAATAAACTATTTTCCAATTTTTTTCTATTTTTCATAAAAATATTTATTTATTCCATTTCTACTTTTTTTGTTTCATTTTTATTTTATTTACTTGATTTTTCTTTTGGTTTATTTGAATAAAAGAAATTGGAAATTCTAAGAGACAAAAACCTTTTCAACTTGTGACTTTTCAATGCCTAGTCTCTTCAATTTCTTTGGCTGTCTTTTCCAAGCAATAGCTGTGTGTTTTCATTTTTGTTTTGCGTAAAAAAGCTTCTTTCTCATTTCATTTCTCATGGCTATTTTCAGATCCGAGAAAAATTAGGTAATGGCTTCTTCCTTTTTTTACTTTTTCTCTTTATTTTTCTAATGATTTTTCCATTGTTTTGCTTGATCTTCTTGTGCTTTGATCGGCCTAACCTCTTCACCACCGTTACCAACCACCACATCACTTCCTCCTTATCACCATACATGGCTTAACCATCCTCCTCCTCTGACCTATACTAGCCGTGACCACCCCATGGAGCAAACACCACAAAAAAGTTGCAAAACCCCTTGAACAATGCCTAACCGAGCCTAGTTTTCACCATACCCTTCATAGTTCACCTCGGTTACACCTTTAGCCACCACCACCATCAAGAAAACCACCTCTGGCCATCACTCCAGCCACCACCGAATCTGTACATGACAAGGCCGAGCCCAATTGATGCATGGCCGAGCCTAGATGTTACACCAAACACTCCTTTTTGCCTTGCCCTTTGACCTTCCTTCACAAGTTACTCCTACCCCTTCATCTCCTTGTCGCCGTGCCTATACGACCCATACCCAAGCCCAAAACACCACCATGGCCGAGACAATAAAGTATTATGGCCGAGAAAAAGTGGTTAGTGGTCAAGCAAAATCGATAGAAAAACTTGGTGATGTCTTTTGTAAATTCTATTTCCTTTTTATTCCAATAAATTTTGGTATGTATTTATATTTATATTTTGCTTTGTTTCGTTGTTGAATACAAGATTAACATTTTGGCTCTCTCCACTCATTTGAATCGAAATTCGTGCTTTCTGGATTTGTGTGTTTTGATTTGCTAACTCCAGCGTAAAGAGGTGAGTATTCACTCATGACATTTATACTTATGTAAATTATGAAGTGACAACAAGTGAATGTGAGAAATATTATATCATGTTATACTTGCCTGTGATATGAATCATGTGATGTTAACGTTGTTTATAAACCTGTCATATCATCTGTTATTGCCATATGTTGTATACTGTGTATTTATTTCTATTTTTCACACTACAAGTTATCTGTGGAATAGAATCACTATGGGTTGAAATGATACATATCCGAATGGACTTTAGAATAAGGAAAAATCGTTATGGGCTGAAATGATAGGCCTGGCCGATTTTTATTTATTTTATTTGACATGGGATTGCGGGGAACCTGTATTTTTCTTTGTAAATTATGGATCGAAATGACATATTATCCGTATCACTTGACTTAGGTTAGAAAATGTTATACAGACCCGTGGTTAATATATATATTTTTCTGGAATTTTAAAAGTATTTTAAAAATGTAAAAATATGATAATTTGATTAAAATTTGAATTTTAAAATGACTTAATAATTTGTTATTGATTTTTCTATGAATTAAAATGGTTACATAAATGAATGCTTAAAAATGTAATTTGAAATAGAACTTGACTTGGAAATGTGAAATTTGGTTTAAAAATAAAAGTTAAGTTAAGAAAATAAAATGGAAATTAAGTTTGATTTATGAAATGGCTAATTAAATTAAATTGTAATGTAAATGAAAAAATTTGGAAAAATTGTACATTGATTTTTATAAGTGAATTATTAAAAATTTGATATTTGTTTGTGAAATTTACTTTATAAAAATATAAGTTGAAGGTTATTTAAATGACCATTTTTTTGCAAGTTAAGCGGGGTTAAACTGGGCCCCTACCAGGTATATTATTGAAAGAAAAACATACAAGCAAGAGAACACACACTACGAAAAAGGAAACAGAATAGGAAAATACAAAGACAACACTAGAGACAAACAAGCAAAACAGAAATGGAAAAGACAATATAAGGAATGAACTATGGAATCCATGGTTCAAACAGTTTATCGAGAAACCTGTGCTTGCTATCATGCATCCCCTTCAAAATTTCTTGCTTTAAAACAGTCCAAACCATTTCCTTGCTACCGCATTTCCCTTCAAAAACTCTCATATTTCTTTCCTTCCATATGACCATTAGTAGCTTCTTTAGAATGAAGAAAAAATAAAGTTTTACTTCATCCTCCCACCTAGCTGCATTCTCAATAAGCATCCAATGATTATTGGTGATGGGAGTAGGAACCATCCCTTGTATACATCTTAATAGTTTGGTCCATATATGAAGTACAAAAGGACATTCAAAGTATAAGTGAACTACACTCTCACAATGCTGATCACACAGCTCATAAGAGGGTTGTACAGGCACACCATATTGTATTAATTTATCTCTTGTCATAAGTGCATTTTTTATAACCTTCCAGAAAATTAGATTGTCACTGCCACTTGAGACAGCAGACCATGTGACTTGCTTCTACTTACAATCAGGCATAGCATCCAGACCATGCAAGGCCTTATACACACCAGAAACAGTATGAGCTTGGTCATTCCACAGCGCTACGTCATGTTCACAATGGACAAAAGTACATGAATCATAATGTCTCCAAAAAGCTCTAACAATTTGATTACTAGAGAATGGTAGTACTAACTTTCCATTAACAATATGATCAACAGCAAGAGCATTGCCAGTAATGCCAGATTGTTGCTTCTGCTGATATGTGAATAGTTGATCAAGAACAATTCCCTTGCCTAGCCATGGATCAGACCAAAACTTACAGACACTAGCTTCAAACAGTTTAATTTATACTAAGGGCTTGAATGTGTGTTTAGCTTTAAAATACTCCTCCATATCCAACTACACGAGTGAGGTACCTCCATTAACCAGAAGTTTTTAGTCCCAATGTTGTACCTGATGGTCCATTTTACCCACAATGTGTCATGCATATGTAACAAAGCATTGAAATGATGACTGTATGCACCCTTGTTCCAAACCTCAATACTATGCAAGCCCAATCCTCCTTTGCACTTTGGCTTCTCAAAGGTAGAGTATGAACATGGCCATTTTTAAAGAGGAAAATGTGAAATTTTATAAGTCAAAATGGTTTAAATTGAAATTTAATAGTTGCTGAAATTCTATTGTAAATCTGGAAATCCTTTTAATAGCACTTCAAAAATGCTATCGTTTTTGAAAATGAACTAAAATCTGGAATAAATGAATCTGCAGCACTTTGTAAGTGTTGTAGTTGCAGACGTGAACTAAAAGGCTAAAAATAACTAAGTGATATTATAGCACTTTGTAAGTGTTGTGGTTGCAGAATGAAAACTAAAATCTGAAACTAATGAAAGAGCTACAGTAGTACTAGATAAGTGTTGCAGTTGGATGAAATGAGATTTAAATATAATTGAACTACTGTAGCAGTTTTGTAAACGCTGTCTTTGCTGAATTGAATTAAATCTTTTAACTTGAACCCTGAACTATTACAGCAGTTTTATATATGCTGTCTTTGCTGAATTGAACTATTTTTCAACTAAAACTGAACTATTACAATAGTTTTTTAAATGCTGTCTTTGCTGAATTGAATTGTTTTCAAATATAACTTGCCATAGCATTTTCTAAGTGCTGCAAAAACTGAAATTTCACTATTTTAATGTATTTAAGTGAATAAATGAGCTCAGAAAAAGCTAAATTTTTGGGAAGTGAATATTTGATTTGTAAATATAATGACTTCACTTTTAAATGGTTTAAATGAAGTATTTTGATTTGAAATATAAACTATTTTTGAAATTTATAACCATGGGTTATAAGAACGATTGGTCGTTAAAGAGACCGGGATCGGATATGGGCATGCTCTCTGTCGATGCCAAAAACCACTTTAACAACTGTGTACGCGGTGGAGATTCCAGAGTGAAGTAGGATGGTGGCGACGATCCTATTATAGTATGAACGTTAACCCGACTCCCGTGAGTTGGCTTAAGGTGGCTAAAACAGGAGCGATCGACGGGCCAAGTGAGGTCATTCCTCCTATCAGACACACTTCTTCGATACCATTCCATTACTTTGTGATTGATTGGGTGCACCCTTTTGATTTTGGAATTGTGGATCGAGGTGGGCGGTTGTGGCTGCTATGCGTTACCGCCAGTCCGGAAGCGTAATTGGTATATCTATCCTGGCATTGCCTAGTTGTGCTGTGTCACCTACCATAGCGAGCTTTACTACGAGTTTTTTTCTCCCGTAGCCCATGGAGTATTTAGGGTAGCCTCCCGATCTAGAGGTATGCTGATACTGGATGGACTACTGGGACTATTATGTGTTGAGGGCTACATGAGTAACCCTTTAACGCTATTTAAAAGTAAGTTTATTTTACTGTAGACATTATTATAATAGCACAATATTACTACATAGTAAATAGTTTAACGGATCCTTAGAGGATGAGTGGTCCTAAGCAACCTTTAAGTTACTTGTACTTTATTATAGCTCACTTGAGTTGGTTTACATTGTATAAGTATGTATGTCCTGACTCGAGTGTTTTGTGTTTTGCTTTACACTCAGGTCAGCCTGAGTATTCACAGCTTTGGATTTCTCTTTCTAGAGCTAGGAATCGCTGGAGACTCTGCTTATCTAGTTATTTATCTATTTCATTTTCAGTTGTTCTATTTTAGCTCTTCTATTAGAGGACTTCTATGTATTTGGGATTTCTATTGTATTTGTTTTTAGACTGATATTATTTATTTGTTTTTGAGACTTCATGAAGCTAATAGTAACTTCATGAACTACAATGGTATTTTATCTTCTCCTGCGAGTTATTCTGACATTTCTATGTCTGTGATTCGGTGAATGATTTTATTTGCTTCAAATTTTATTACAATTTGTTGTTTTGAATTATTTAAGTCTGACATGTGTGGATTATTGTCGATTTGAATGGTCCAAAATAGTGGGTCGTTACAGTTGGTATCAGTGCTTTAAAATATTTTTAGTGGGGGAGAATGTAACGACCCTAGATTTTTGAAAATATTTTTAAATTATATATTATTTCATTATTAAAATATTTTAAAATTTATTTTATTTCAAGATTTTATTTTTAAAACATTTTTCAAAGTATAGTAGAAATTTTTCCAATACTAGTTGTATTTTTTTTTACAATTTTAATCCTCATTTTAATTTAATAAACTATTTTCTAATTTTTTTTTTCTATTTTTCCTAAAAATATTTATTTATTCCATTTCTACTTTATTTAGTTATCATTTTTATTTTATTTACTTGAACCTTTTGGTTTATTTGAATAAAAAAATTGGAAACTCTAAGAGACAAAAACCTTTTCAATTTGTGACATTTCAATGCCTAGTCTTTTCATTTTCTTTGGCCGTCTTTTCCAAGCAATAGTCGTGTGTTTTCATTTGTGTTTCACATAAAAAAACTTTATTCTCATTTCATTTATCATGGCTATTTTCAGATTTGAGAAAAATTAGGTAATGGCTTTTTCCCTTTTTCACCTTTTTCTCTTCATTTTTCTAATGATTTTTCCATTGTTTTGCTCGATCTTCTTGTGCTTTGCTCGGCCTAACCACTTCACCACCGTCACCGACCACCACATCACTTCCTCCTCATCACCATACATGGCTTGACCATCCTCCCCCTCTTACCAATACTGGCCGTGACCACCCCATGGAGCAAACACCACAAAAAAGTTGCAAAACCCCTTAAACAATGCCTAGCCGAGCCTAGTTTTCACCACCCTTCATAGTTCACCTCAGCCACCCCCTTAGCCACCACCACCATCAAGAAGACCACCTCTGGCCATCACTCCAGCCACCATCGGATCTGAACATACCAAGGTCGAGCCCAATTGATGCATGGCCGAGCCTAGATGTTGCACCAAACACTCCTTTTTGCCTTGCCCTTTGACCTTCCTTCACTAGTAACTCCTAACCCTTCATCTCTTTGTAGCCATGCCTGTATGACACATACCCGATTCCAAAACACAACCACGGTCGAACCAATAAAGTATTATGACTGAGCAAAAGTGGTAAGTGGTCAAGCAAAATCGATTGAAAAATCTTGTGATTTCTTTTGTAAATTCTATTTCCTTTTTGTTCCAATAAATTTTGGTATGTATTTATATATATATTTTGCTTTGTTTTGTTGTTGAATACAAGATTAATATTTTGACTCTCTTCACTCACTTGAATCAAAAGTCGTGCTATCATGCTTTCTAGATTTTGTTTGTGTGTTTTGATTTGCTAACTCCGGCGTAAAGAGGTGAGTATTCACTCATGACATTTATACTTATATAAATTGTGAAGTGACAACAAGTGAATGTGTAGAAATATTATATCATGTTATACCTGCTTGTGATATGAATCATACGATGCTAACCCTGTTTATAAACCTGTCATATCATCTGTTACTGCCATATGTTGCTATACTGTGTATTTATTTCTGTTTTTCACACTACAAGTTCCCTGTAGAATAGAATCACTATGGGTTGAAATGATACATACCTTAATGGACGTTAGAATAAGAAAAAATCGTTATGGGATGAAACAAAAGGCCTGAGCGATTTTTATTTATTTTATTTAACTTGGGATTGCGGGTTTGAAATGATAGAACCATCATTTTTCTTTGTAAATTATGGATTGAAATGATATATTATCCGTATCACTTGACTTAGGTTAGAAAATATTATACAGACGCATGGTTAATATATATATTTTTCTGGAAATTTTAGAGCATTTTAAAAATGTAAAAATATGATAATTTGATTTCAATTTGAATTTTAAAATGACTTAATAAAGTGTTATTGATTTTTCTATGAATTAAAATGGTTAAATAAATGAATGTTTAAAAATGTAATTTGAAATATAACTTGACTTATAAATGTGAAATTTGGTTTAAAAATAAAAATTAAGTTAAGAAAATAAAATCGTAATTATGTTTAATTTATGAAATGGTAAATTAAATTAAAGTGTAAAGTAAAGGCAATAATTAGGAAAAATTATACATTGATTTTTATAAGTGAATTGTTAAAAATTTGATATTTATTTGTGAAATTTACATTATAAAAATCATAAGTTAGAGGGTATTTAAATAACCATTTTTAAAGCAGAAAATATGAAATTTTATAATATAAAATGGTTTAAATTGAAATTTAATTGTTGCTGAAATTCTATTGTAAATCTGAAAATTCTTTTATAGCACTTTAGAAATGCTATCGTTTATGAAAATGAACTAAAATCTGGAATAAATGAATCTGCAGAACTTTGTAAGTGCTGTATTTGCAGAAGTGAACTAAAAGGCTAAAAATAACTAAGTGATATTACAGCACTTTGTAACTGCTGTGGTTGCAGAATGAAAACTAAAATCTGAAACTAGTGAAAGAGCTACAGTAGCACTTGTTAAGTGCTGCAATTGGCTGAAATGAGATTTGAATATAATTGAACTACTGCACCAGTTTTGGAAATGTTGTCTTTGCTAAATTGAATTAAATCATTTAATTTGAAACCTGAACTATTACAACAGTTTTGTATATGCTGTCTTTACTGAATTGAACTAATTTTCAACTAAAACTGAACTATTACAGCAGTTTTTTAAATGTTGTCTTTGCTGAATTGAATTGTTTTCAAATGTAACATACCGTAGAATTTTCTAAGTGCTGCGAAAGTTGAAATTTCACCGTTTTAATGTATTTAAGTGAATAAATGAGCTCGGAAAAACTAAATTTTTGGGGATTGAATATTTGATTTCTAAATATAATGACTTCACTTTTAAATTATTTAAATGAAGTATTTTGATTTGAAATATAAACTATTTTTGAAATTTATAACCACGGGTTATAATAACGATTGATTGTTAAAGAGACCAGGATCGGATATGGACATACTCTCTGTCGATGCTGAAAACCACTTTAACAACTGTGTACGCGATGGAGATTCTAGAATGAAGTAGGATGGTGGCGACGATCCTATTATAGTATGAACGTGGACCCGACTCCCGTGAGTTGGCTTAAGGTGGCTAAAACAGGAGCAATCGATGGGCCAAGTGAGGTCATTCCTCCTATCAGACACACTTCTTCGATGCCATTCTATTACTTTGTGATTGATTGGGTGCACCCCTTTGATTTTGGGAGTGTGGCTCGAGGTGGGCGGTAGTGGCTGCTATGCGTTACCACCGGCCCGGAAGCGTAATTGGTATATCTACCCTGGCATTGCCTAGTTGTGCCATGTCACCTACCATAGCGAGCTTTGCTACGGTTTGTTTTTCTCCTGTAGCCCATAGAGTATTTAGGGTAGCCACCCGATCTGGAGGTATGCTGATACTAGATGGACTACTGGGACTATTATGTGTTGAGGCTATATGGGTAACCCTTTAACGCTACTTAAAAGTAAGTTTATTTTGCTGTAGACATTATTATAATAGCGTAATATTACTACATAGTAAATAGTTTAACGGATCCTTAAAGGATGGACAGTCCCAAGCATCCTTTAAGTTACTTGTACTTTATTACAGTTCACTTGAGTTGGTTTACATTGTATAAGTATGTATGCCCTGACTCGAGTGTTTTGTGTTTTTCTTTATGCTTTGGTCAGCCTGAGCATTCACAGCTTTGGATTTCTCTTTCTGGAGCTAGAAATCGCTGGAGGCTCTGCTTATCTAATTATTTATCTATTTCAGTTTAAGTTGTTCTATTTCAGCTCTTGTATTAGAAGATTTCTATGTATTCGGGATTTCTATTGTATTCGTTTTCCGACTGATATTACGTATTTGTTTTTGAGACTTTGTGATTGTAGCTTCATGAACTACTATGGTATTTTATCTTCCGCTGCGAGTTATTATGACATTTCTATGTTTGTGATTCTGTGAATGATTTTATTTGCTCTAAATTTTATTACAATATGTTATTTTGAATTATTCAAGTCTGACATGTGTGGATTATTGTGGATTTGAATGGTCCAAATTAGTGGGTCGTTACATTAACACACAACAATAACATATCACAACCATTATTAATTCAAGCACAACAATATAGATAAGCGGTATACTTCTATAACGCTTATCTTCATTCACAGATTCACAAATAGATATGTAAATTCATCACAGATAAATAAATCATAGTTCACATCTCAATCATATCACAGAATCATCACACATCGGGGATATCACACAATTCAAAGCATTCCATGCAATCCAAACAACCATAAGTAAGATCATTTAGTCACCTGATTAATTTAAACTAGATTAATTACTTATGAATAAATTGCTAATCCTGGTTAATTAACATTAATTAATTAAAAACCATTTTAATTAATTATCCTTTAATCATTTTGTTAATCAACCTTAATTAATAAATAAATTAATCATTAATTTAATCAATCTTTATTAATAAATCAACCAACCTTTAATCATTAAATAATTAACCTTTATTTAATTATTCATTAATTAATTATCCTCAATTAATTATATTAATAAATTAGCCCTTAGTTAATAAATCATCCCTTAATCACTTTCATTAATTAATTAAACCGTAAATTAATTAACTATCCTTGCAATAATCACATAAACTAATTATCCTTTAATTAAATATTCTCTGATCACTTGATTAATCAACCTTTAATCATTAATTAATTATCCTTAATTACTTTCATTAAGTAATTATCTTTAATTAATTAATTTCCCTTAATTACTTAAATTAATTAATCTCAATTCATTAGTTATCCTTAATGTAATTACACAATGTAATCATCCCTTAATTACACTAAGTAAAAATCTTTTATTAAGTAATTAAACTTAATTTCATTATCCCTTAATTTATCACATAAATAAATGAATCTTAAGTTAATTACATAATTAATTAACTATTAATTAATTACCTTAATTAATTATCTTTTAAATCATAAATTAATTAACCTTATTTAAATAAACCCTTGAAATTAATTATTATTAACATATGGATTAACTGAGATTAATAATTAAAACATTAACCTTAAGCACTTACTTAATTAACATCATTAAACACTTAGGATTTTAAATAAAATTATTTTAAAATCCAATCAATTAATTAATTTACTTTAGAATTCAACCTTTAAAATAAAATTTATTATTAACCCATGAATTAACTTATACTTCTAAGTTAATAAAAAAACATTACATTTATTTAAGCTATTCAATTTTTATTTAAAATGAACTTAAGGATTAATAAGTGAAAGTATATATATACTAAAATATTTTAAAACTTTGATTAATCAAAATCACTTATTTTAAAACCTTTAATTAACCCCAAACTTTAAATAAACACATATTGTATAAAAGAATTGGTTTAACGAAATTTGTTAAAACTTGATTTAAAGCTTACTTTAAAAACTTGTTATAATTTTCTTTTACTTTAAACTTGGATTTTCTTTGCTTTTAAAACCTATACAAAGTTACTTTTAAAATTTTAAACCTATACATGATTTATTTTCAAATTTTAAGCCTAAAAAACATGTTTTCCTTTACAATTTGAAAACCTGGTACTAGTTTAAAATAGACCCGAGCTACTAATTTATTTTCCCTAGCCCATCTTTGAGTTTTCCCACACCTTTCTCGTCTTCGAGGCAAACAATCATCGAATTCGAGCAATGACCCGAGCCTGCCCATCCTTCCCAATCAAAATCAACAACCCAGACACGAACTTGTACGCGTGCACGTGCATGAGCATTCCGATCATCTACGATCACTGCCCTGACCTTCTACATGTCATCGACATCACCGTTGACCAATTCAAACACCCAGTCTGACGAATCAAGCCAGAAATCGAACATGAGCCTATCGGTCACCTGGAACTCAAAAACTCGATCGATTTAAATTCCATCGACCCATCGCCACTGACCACCGGCCACCTCGCGATCATGACCCAAACTGCTTCCGATGACCCATAAAGCTTTTCCCCCTGGTGCGAACGATTCCCATCCATCGTTGTTGACGAAATCATCTCGTCTTCCTCATTGAATAAAATTGTAAAGAAAACCCTAATCCATCGTCGTTCGGCCACTACGGCGAACCAGAAAATCGCCTACCATTTTTGTTGGGCACCCTTACCCACAAGCTACCTCTAGCAAAGAATTCACCTTGCCACCCGTCGCTGTTCATTGGATATTGATAAAAGTACCAAATTTGATTAATTCGAGAATTCTCATCTTATACGAATTTGAAAATCTTGAAATCATTACCTTTTTTTAAAGTAGAGAACAACTTTAAGCCTGGAAATGCTTTTAAATATGAATCTGGAACTTTGATTTGTAGATTTGAATCTGACATATTAATGTTGAATTTGAATTTGCTACTCAAATTTGAACTTATTGTTGGCTTTAAAACATGAAGCTGTGTGATTTCTTTTCATTGGATCTCAGGCTTTTGTTTTGATCTAGTTTTTGATTTAGATCTGCACTTGAATTTGATTTGCTTGAATCTTTATTCGCTTCAGGTTGAAAACTTGAATACTGATTTTATTTTGATTTCTTTTGTTTTGATTTTTAGTTTAGAGAAGATGAAAGTGAGGAGTTTAAGAAATAGCCTAATTATCTTTCTTATAAATGTTATTTATATCTTTAAATTTTTAATAAAACCATCTTGCCACTTGTTAATTATGCTTACACTTGTTAAGGTATGTTAAAATTTATTTCACAAATGTCAATTACATGAATTAATTATATTACACTTGTTAAAAACAAATATTTTATGTTTAAACCCTTTGTTGAACTTTTATTTATTTATGTACATTATCTATTTTATATTTACATAAGTTTAACTTTTATATATTTTATAACCAATCCTATTTTAAACTTAGTTTATTATACTTTTAAATGTCTGAATGTTTACATTTTCTATTACTAAATTAATGCATTTCCTTTATATAAATATTTAAAATTTTAAAGAAATTGATTTTTTTAATATCTAACTACACATTAATAATTTAAACATGTATATATATATATTTATTAAAAATTTAACCTTAAATAGCTTTTAAGAAATTATGATTTTTTTAAATATAATATATATTTTATATATATATATATATATATATATATATATTATAATTAGAAAACAAATTTTTTTATTAATCTTAATATATAGAGTATTTAAATTCAAGTTATTTTCTAAAATGTTTATTTTTAAATTTCAAATTCAAAATTCAATTTAAAATCAATTTGTATACGTATATATAAATAAATAACATATATTATTTATTTTGAAATTAATTCACAATTTAATCCATTTATATTAATTATCAAATCCGACTCAAAACCGAGATCGTTATATTCACCCATCATGATTTATTTATATATGATGAGTTGTGATTATATCTGGAGAGGTGTCCAGAATATAGTGGATTCTCATATCTTTTGTTATACTGTTATGCAGCTTATTCTATGCTTTATGTTGATGATGATGTTTTTATCATTGAGATTGAGAAATATACTTGGGCAATGTTTTTAGCCGAATTATACTTAGTGATAACTCACTCTAGATGATTTCTTGATTTTATTGATGATGATTTCGAATACGGATGATTCACCCGGTTGATATTATTTCTCTTATTTATTTCTTGACTTTATTTATATGGGTGATAACATCTTGTGGATGTTTTGATTGATGCCTTTCGTATTAGAGATGTATTGGTATTGTGTTGTTGTTGTTATCGTTCCATCCATATACTATATATATATATGTGTGTACAACCCTTTGATTTAGATATAGTCTGAGCCTTGTGTTATTTTTTGTATAATGCTAGGGTTAGTCCAAGCCATTTCAGGTATTACAGATGGTTAGCCAGTAGTATCGGCACTGGTGTTGTTGAATAAACCTTTGTATGGCAAGTTGAGTACAAGTATCCGGATGCTGATAAACAGCTTTCTATTGAAGGCATCTGTTTTTTTATGTTAGTTAGGTTGTATTAATTTTTATTTTCATTTGGCTTTGTCTAGAGTGTAGAAATTGAGAAGGAATTATCACTTAAATATTTAAAAAGCCACTTGAGTTTAGGCGAAGCCTCATATTAATAGAAGCCAACGGTTTGTCACAATCTGAACCATTAAGGGAAAATAAATCTATTTAAGAAATAATAATAATAATATAATTTAAGACATGGAAATAAAATTAAATTAATTAATAAAATGCTTAATTGATGTTGTGGATGAATGAGGTGTTATGAATAGTATTATGGTTAATCTTTTGTTGGATTGAATGTATATTCCACTTTTTGAAAATAAATATTTTATTTTAAATTAGAATATTATTTAATAAAATAGAAATAATATTTATGTAGTGATTGAAAATATTTTAGCGGATTATTATAATGTTGTCTATTTTAGTACAAAATAGATTTATGGATAATTATATGTAAATATAAATATTTGTTTAAGATAATATTAAACGAATTTTTAGTGGAAAAAATATATGAGGAATGTTTTAAAGAATATTTTGAAATGAAAGTAATAAGTTTTGAAAAGAGAACAATGTTTTGGAAAATGGAGAATTACTATTCTGGAAAAAAATGTAAAGATTTTGGAAGTGCAATAAATAATAATTTGGAAGTAGCTAATGTTTTGAAAATTTTATATTGAGTGATTTCCAAGATTTTGGAAAAGTTGTTTTGAAGATAGAATAATATTTTCAAGAAGCATATTAAACTATATTGTTGAAACAGAAGAATTATATGGCATTTTGATAAAGAATAACAAAGCAGTTGTGACGACCCGCCTTTCATGCCATAGAAAGATGCATCATTATTAAGAAAGAAAGGGATAGAGAGAAAAGATAGAGAAGAAAGAATGAAACAACATCTGAATCTCACAGTGGAACGAATAAATTATATTAATCACATAAGTATTACATAGTATACAACATCTATCAGGGTTATATAGCTTTATATCACATACTAGACAGTTATAAACACCTGTCTATTCATTGCAACTCAAATACAACACAGAGATACCAACACAGCGGAAACACTATATATCAACGAACACTGAAGCCTCCTGCTCCATACCTCCTCCACAATTCGTCAAAGCTAACCTGAATACCTTGGCTACTCGTAAAAATTAGAGTACCCAAGAGTTTAATAAAAAGAAAATAAACTCCGGGTCAAACATGGCTCTGGTGTGAGTAACTGGTTAAAGTTTTTTAACTTTGAAAACCTTTGAAAACAAAAGGTATCTCTTACGAATTCCCGCACATAAACACGGAAAAGTTTTTACCTTACGATAACCAAAACATTTGATAGGAAATACAATGATATTATAATAGGGTCTAGGGTTTCCAAATAAATATTCACATAGCTGAAATTGTTACATTTATTAAATTCCAGCATACATAGATATACAAACAAACTCGAAGGGCACTTATTGGAGATTGGATTCCATACAATGGCAGGGCTACTGGGGTACCCCCCCCCCCGTCACAGTACGTGGTCAGATCACCGTACCGAGGATCCACCCTAAATCCCCTGCAACACAAGGCCAGTACCATCCCTTATTGGATAGTCTCAAACAAGACAACCCCAGCAGTTGTTGCAATCAACTACCCACACAGCCGAATAAAAAGGGACCTCTAGACATGGGAAATCTTGTCCTATTTGAGCGCGACTCACTTAGCATTGTCGCACCTCCTATGTTTTAGCCATTCCCGGTTGATGAGGCTTGAGGCTACTATTACCTTTATAGAACACATCTATATTAGAATTCTCATCATCCACCTGGCGATGTTCTGAAAGCATTCAATCCATACAAGTTCGTTTTGGGTTCGAACGAAACTGAAGCCACTATCTCGTTACACTCATTTTGGAATCAACCTCAGAGTTAACGACAATAAACCTTGCACTCTGAATCTTCAACTCAATTGAAATCACTATCCCCGTTAACTCGTTTTGGAATCACCCTCAGTGTTAACGACCATAGCCTTTTCTATGAAACTTCACTAGATGATCACCAGAGATTTCACGACCTATCGTTTAATTTGGATTGATATGGTCTTTGGATATCCAAATTTGGAAACCCGATCCCCGTCTCGTCGAAATCCAAAATACGGTCTTTTAAAGCCAAGTTGTTTTAAAGTTAAAACAATTTAGTTCAATTCATTATCTATATTCAACAGATAGATAATTCACAATCTCACAAATAGATAATTCATATCATCAAAAATTCAACCAAAGCATCTGATAGCACATATCTCATATCAGAGATATCCAACAATCCAAGACATTCAATATCATTTAGCCATCCTTAAGCAATGATCTATCAATCACACCATCAATAATTAATTCAAAATAAACTAAATTAATTACTTCCATTACTATAAATCTTTCTTACTTAACATTGATTAATTACAAATCAATTAATTAATAATCCTTTAATTATCCATCTCGATTAATCATCCTTGATTATTTATTCTTTAATTAAATTAAGTAATTGCCTTTAATAATTACACAAATTAATTATCCTTAAACAGTAATTAACCTTTAATTACTCTTGTTAGTTAATTATAATTAATTAAATTAATCCTTAATTAATTACATTAATTAATCATTCTACAATCACTTATTTTAATTAATTATCCTTTAATTAATAACCATTAATTACTTCATTAATTGCATTAATTAATGATCCCCTAATTACTTCTTTAATTAATTGTTGTTCTGATTAGTACATTCAATAATTAATCTTTAATTACTCACATTCATAAATCAACATTGATTAATCACATTCAGTAATTAATTTCCCATAATTAATTACATTACTTAATTAACTTTAAAATAAATTTTATTGATTAATTCTTAAAGTAATTATATTAAGTACTTAATTCTTAATTACTTCCACTATGTAATTATCCTTCTTATTAATTCCATAAAAGAATTAAAACCAAATTACTTACATTAACTAATTATATTCAATTAATTACACAAAGTAATTAATCCCAAAACTACTTCCATTCTTCAATTAATTACATCCAGTAATTACCCATCAATTACTTCTCTAATAAATATCTATACTATAATATTATTATTGAGTTAGATTTCAAGAGCATAGAGGCCTCCTTCAAATTTTGGAAAATGAACAGTCACGTTTTTAATTTCTTTTTATTTCAAGCTTTGAAATGCGATAACTTTTTCTACATTAATTGGATTTAAGAATCGATTTTACTATTAAATCTCAAATTTAATATGCTTTCCAATGATATCCATTGTTGATAGCTAAAAATAATTTTTATTAAATCATAGTTTTTCGGATTATTCATATTATTAAAGTTATTAAATCTGTTTGACTTTATTTCTTTTAACTAATCTATGTCGTTGATTGTTTTGAAAATTTCCAACCTCTGATTCTACTTTCACAAATTGCAGTCAAGTCTGGTGAAATCCAACATTACCAAAATACATCAACAATGTTAGATGGAATTAGAAATGGAACCAGAAAGCTCAAAAGCAATAAATACAATTATATGCTTCTTATTATATTGAATTTGCTTTGACTTTAAAAGAAATACAATAGTATTCTTCGCCTTAAAATAAATGGTTCTTAGTTGCAACACTCCAGACATAAAATATGTATGCTTTAGATTTAGCATATTTTTCACAAGAATCGTTCAAAACAGAAAGAAATCTCTTTATCCTCTAATCTTACATTCTACAATAATATAATGTTGCGTAATGTATTCCTAGACATAGTCAGTAATTGGATCATCATCAACATCTGCGTTCTCATGAATCACATCAATGTTGCTTTTGGCATTTTTGGATCAATGGTCAAGTGTAAACCAAATGTTGTTACCTGTGCTGCTCTTATAGATAGTTATTATCGAAGCAGCAAATGGAATCAACGACATCAAGTATTAAAGAAAATGATTGATAAAGGTATCTCATCAAATGAAGTTACAAATAATACAGCTGATGCATGGAGTAACAACTGATGCACACAATAAATTTATATGTGTATTGTGTGGAAATTTTATCTTTGAAATCATTTTTGCTCGATATTTTGCAATTGTTTATCAAGCACCAGTATTATCTGCATTACTATTTTTAAAGATTTATACACAAGTTTTAGATAAAATGCAAACTTATTTGAAAATTGGTAAAAAAGATCAATATTTCTTAATCAATGAACCATATAAATCATTGAAACATATTATGATGATAAGAGGTTGAGTGCGGTCCGTATGCGAAGCACGGGTTCGCACTGGTACTTTATAAATTACATTAAGTAATTGTACTTAACTAACTCTATAATGGTTATCCTTAATTAATTAATCTAATAAATTATCTTAAAATAATCACATTAATTAATCATTTGATAATCCTTAGTTAATGATATTTCATTAACTATTAACAATTCTTTAATTAGTTCTTTAAGTAATTATACTTTAATTAACCATTGTTAATTACAAATTAATTAATTTTTAATCAGCAATTAATTAATCTCTCATTACTTAATTAATTAATGCTTAATTACAACTTAATTACTCTTAATTACTTCATTGATTAATCTCTAACTATAAATTAATTATTCTTAATCACTTAATTAATTAGCCCTTAGTTATCAATTAATTAATCATGAACCATAATTAATTTATTCTTAAACATTAATTTATTAATTCAAATTAATTAATTTCTCCTTAATTACCTTATTAATTTAATTAATCTTAAATCATTAAATCTTAGTAGATAAAGCATTATCCTTATCAATGACTTAATTACCATTAATATGTGCATTGAAACATTTTACTTTTAAATATTCTTTCAAATTTACTTTTAAATCTAAGATCTAAAAATGATTACAAACTTAACTTCAAAAATATTTAAATCAATTTACAAACCCTCTCGAATACACGAGCCCTCCTTTAAGGCGAACCACAAACCAAAAACGCTGACATATCACCACTGCCGTGCACATGCACCGGTGAATAAGCCGCCTCCGACCATCCACGATGCCCCTCACATGTCGGCGATCATCCCCACACTAGATCCTGATCACCATAACATCAGCACAAACTCAAAATCGAATTCGAGCAACTCTGCACAATACTGGAACAAACCACCTCACCCAAAACCTCCTCGAACCCAAGATGTTGATCACCGGAGTGCTTGAGCCTCCAGCCACACCTTTGCCAACCTCCCTGCTATCAATCCCCAAAATCTGGTGGAACTCTATCCACCAGAGGCGCCAGGGCAAGAAAAAGTTCCAAACTTGCCAAAACTAGAGTTTAACAACAAATTCGACCACCGCCGCCACCATAGTGACCTGCATACCCTTCTCCATTTTTTCCAAAGTCTCCGATCATCCTTCTACCTCCAGTGAAGGCCGAAACCCCTCAGATCACTCAGATCATCAGAAACCTCCAAAGTTACCAAGCTGATCAACCCCAAAATGCTCACTCAAACCAAATCCTAAAATATGATTTCACTTCTAAAAATCAAGTTTTTAGACAAGGATTCAGATCATATGCCGGAATCAATGAATTAAGGTGTTAGAATTTTCACTTATCTTAAGCTTGCACTGTTGTTTTGATTTTCGGAAACATTTCAAATTTTATTTTAACTTAATTACAATTTTAAACTTTAATCTATGATGAAACAAACAAATTTTGTTTTAAACTTAAATCTTAACAAAGATTAGATCAAGCGATAATGAATTTTAATTAAAATCCTAAGCTTGAAAACAAAGAACAGAGAGCACAGATACAACAGCATGCACACCTATACATCCATGTATATACACAAAAAATGCACTGATATATATGTACACACACGATACATACTTATCCCAGAAATGAACATGCAACCATATTCGTACTTAAGTTTTTCAAAAAAAAATGGTACTCGCCTGATACAAAGATAAACAGAGCCTTTGAAACAAATTTGATTTTGAAAACTTGAATGCCATTGCTTTAACTGTGAAAACTTGAACACAGGAGAGACGCTTCTTTGATTTTGAATCTGTAATTGCTTTGTTTTCCTTGAGCTTGCTTTTGAGAGGTTTTAAATTTGAAACACAGATGAAATCTGCTTTAGTTTTGAACTTGCATCATTTATCTCAGGTTGATGAAAAAGTATCATGATTTAATTACACTTGTAATATTGTAATTTTTATTTATTTTAAATATTAGTAATAAAGCATTATACTTAATTTACTATTTTACAAATGCTTATCTAAATATATATATATATATATATATATATGTATATGTATAAATTTCTATAAAGAAAATATTATAAAATAAGTTATATACAAATAAAAGCTTATACATATATTTTATAATCCAAAATATTTTCAAAATATCAATCTTTTGAATTTCAAAATTAAATCCAAATTCAATTTCAAATTAAATTTAAAAATCCAATTTAAAGTCAACTTATATATATACATATATAACAACATATTAAATTTGAAAATATCAATTCTATTTTCTTTAAAATCTATTTGTATTTATATAAAAAAACACACTATTAATATTGTTTGAAAATAAAAAATTTGCCAATTTTTAATAATTTATAAAAGATATTATTACATTATTTATAAATTACTTATATTACTTAAATGAATTAATGTATCATATGTTTTATTTGTTTGTGAATTGTATTTTAAGCTTTTATATATATTTAAGTCATATTTATCAAGCAATATTTAAAAAGAAAATAAAAAAAATATTTATGTTAATTTTATTTAAATTTAAACTTGAGCTAAGATATCTTTTAAACAATTAAACATTTACCTTAAGTATTTTAAAACTATATAGTTATTTATTTAAATAATCTTTAAAAGTCTTATATTAAATTAACCATAATTTCCAAATTACCAATATATATATTAGAATTTGAAAACATGTTTTATTTGTTAAATTCAAATCAATGCTTTTCTATTTACAAAACATACAAATATACATACATTATAAACAGAAAACATTTTATTAGCTTTTAAAAGATAAAATTTACCAATAAAATATTTATTTTCTTTTAAAAGAATAATTTGCCAATTTAAATTAAAATTATAAAGGAAAATTATCAAATCAATTTAAATGTTAATACAGATTATTAAATTGATATTGCCCAACATTCTAGGTCATTACATTCCTCCCCCTCAAAAAAATTTCATACTCGAAATTTAAAAGCAAGGATAATTTAATAACCCATTAAAGATTTTAATTTTAAACCACAAGCATATATTATCAACCATATGCTAATAACCATAGCAACCAATTCACTCAATCTAAAAAATCTAACTATCCAGACAAAATTCTGGATAGGACTTCCTAATACTATCTAGAGTTTCCCAGGTACAAATACTGGGACACTCGCTCTACTGAATCCAAACAATCTATACTACTAAGGCACAGAGCTCCTATTCATCTAGATCTAAAAAATTGAACAGGATATTAGACCATAGTCATGTCCTGTTCAACTACCAAATCATCTTGAACTGCTGGTGCCATAACCAGTGATGGATCATACACGTACTGCCCAAGAGATACGTGAAACACATTGAATCGCAATCTTACCAAATCTTAAAACTCTTTGATCGAAGAAAACTTATCCAAAATCAAATCTTCGACTCCAAATTTCAAATTCCTTCCTGATCAGCCCAAACTTCGTTGATGCCTCTTGAAACAAACTAGACCAAAAACAATCCTACAAAATGATCCTCTCAAGATCAACCAAAATCAAGAACACAAACTCTACTATCATCAGTAGACTTCAAACTTACTTCTCCTATCTGGAAAAACTAAACCAGGTGCACTCGCCAATCTTGCCTCCAGATCCTGAAAAACTACCCGTAGAAACGCTTTGATCCAAGAAAACTACAAACTTCCAAGGAGTTTAGGGTTGCTTCCACTCTAGAAAAGCTGCTACCTCACTTCCGCTGCGCAACTTTGATCTGGAGTAGATGAAAATGCTGATGATGAACACGAGCACAAACTTGTCCGACACCTACCGGATGACATAGTTCATCAGATCCATAAACAGAAAACTCAAAAGTACCACGAAATCCTGAGCTGCTTCACCAATCCTCTCTCTAGGGGCCATTCTTCTATAAAGTTGAACCACCGATATCACTCCTGGAATCCTATTTATTCGAAAACTAAATCTCCAGATGCTATGGCAGACCTCTAACCTCTACGAAGACATCCGAAAAAATCTCTTACAACTCCGATAACTCCTACAGTCCCTAGAGATGCCTCGATCCCAAGCAAAAGATTACCCAGAGAACACTCAACTATCGCAAGTCACTTTTGCAATCCACCTAACCTAATTTCCAAAGATGTTGTTCTCTCTTTACCAATCAGAACACCTTATACTTATCTAGCCAATCCATCAAAGAAATGGGTCCACTCAGCTGCTTCTGAATTCTACCACTAGAAAACTGCTTAGCCAGATGACCTTCCTTTCGACACACAGAACACCTCCGAACTGCAACTCTGCCACTGATGCTAGAGACTTCCTTATCCAAAAGCTCCTTCATAAACTCTTCCCTCAAACGAAACGCAAATACCCTGCTAAACCTAGACTCATCTCCGATGCAGATGCACTTCCTTAAACTTGGTCCAAAAGAAACATCTTCGGATACATCCACAGTCACTATGTCTCACCACACAGCTGCTTCTTCCTGAAGTTGCCAAGATACCATCACTCGCTTCAGCTTAACCGACAGATACAAACTCTATTCATCCAAACTTGCACTTCAAAGATGGACTCTGAACCTTTAAAAAGGTTTCTTCAGTGATTGGTAAAATCCATACACCACTACAAAGCTTAATCGAGACGGAATTGGGTCTACATCCTCAGTAGGAACACTTCCAACCTCAACACTCAGACTTCTTCCATTGGTAGTCATGTTACACACACCACTACCTTTCCTACCTCTAGAAATCATATTGAAAAATTCAAACAGTTAACCCAAGCCTAGGTATTCACTCAACCTAGTGCTCCGATACCATATGTGACGACCCGCCCTTCATTCCAAAGAAATACGCATCATTATTAAGAAAGAAAGGGATAGAAAAGAGAAAAGATAGAGAAGAAAGAACGAAACAACATCTGAATCTCACAGCGGAAGGAATAAATTATATTAATCACATAAGTATTACATAGTATACAACATCTATCAGAGTTATACAGTTTTATATCACATACTAGACAGTTATAAACACCTGTCTAGTTATTACAACTCAAATACAACATAGAGATACCAACACAGCGGAAACACTATATATCTACGAACGCTGAAGCCTTTTGCTCCATACCTCCTTCAGAATTGGTCAAATCTAACCTGAACCCCTTGGCTACTCGTAAAAATTTGAGTACCCAAGAGTTTAATAAAGAGAAAATAAACTTTGTCTCAGACGTGGGTCTGGTGTGAGTGACAAGTTAAATTTGTTTAATTTTGAAAACATTTGATAACAAAAGGTATCTCGTAATACTTCCCGCACATAAACATGAAAAAGTTTTTACCTTACGATAACCAAAACAATTGATAGGAAATACAGTGATATTATAATAGCGTCTAGGGTTTTCAAATAAATATTCACATAGCCGAAATTATTACATATATTAAATTCCAGCATACATAGGTATACAAACAAACTCGAAGGGCACTTATTGGAGATTGGATTCCATAAAATGGTAGGGCTACTGTGGTACTGCCCATCACAGTTCGTGGTCTAGATCATAGTACCGAAGATTCATCCTAGATCCCCTGCAACACAAGGTCGGAACCATCCCTTTCTGGATAGTCCCAATCAAGACAACCTCAGCAGTTGTTGCAATCAACTTCTCACACACCCGAATAAAAAGGGACCTCTAGACAAGGGAAACCTTGTCCTACTTGAGCGTGACTCACTTAGCCTTGCTGCACCTCCCCTGTTTTAGCCATTCCCGGTTGATGAGGCTTGAGGCTACGAATACTTTTATAGAACACATCTATCTTATAATGCTCATCGTCCACCTGATGATGTTCTGAAAGCATTCAATCCATATAAGTTCATTCTAGGTTTGAACGAAATCGAAGGCACTATCTCGTTACTAACATTTTGGAATCACCCTCAGAGTTAACAACTATAGCCCTTGCACTCTGAATCTTCATCTCAATTCAAAGCATTATCCCCATTAACTCGTTTTGGTATCACCCTCAGAGTTAACGACCATAGCCTTTCCTCTGAATTTTCACTTGATGATCACTTGAGATTTCATAACCCATCGTTTAATTTGGATTGATGTGGTTTTCGGATATCCAAATTCGGAAACCCATCCCGGTCTCATCGAAATGCAAAACGCCGTCTTTTAAAGCAAGTTGTTTTAAAGTTAAAACAATTTAATTCAATACATTATCTATATTCACACTGATAGATAATTCACAATCTCACAAATAGATAATCCATATCATCATAATTCAACCAAAGCATCTCATAGCACATATCTCATATTAGAGATACCAAACAATCTAAGACATTCAATATCATTCAGCCATCCATAAGCAATGATCTATTAATCACACCATTTATAATTAATTTAAAATAAATTAAATTAATTACTTCCATTGTTATAAATCTTGCTTACTTAACATTGATAAATTACAAATCAATTAGTTAATTATCCTTTAATTATCCATCTTGATTAATCATCCTTGATTAATTATTCTTTAATTACATTAAGTAATTAGCCTTTAATTAATTACACAAATTAATCATCCTTAAACAGTAACTAACCTTTATTTACTCTCATTAATTAATTATAATTAATTACATTAATCCTTAATTAATTACATTAATTAATCATTCTATAATCAATTATTTTGATTAATTTATCCTTTAATTAATCAACCTTAATTACTTAATTAATTACATTAATTAATGATCCCCTAATTACTTCTTTAATTCATTACTATTCTAATTAATCACATTTAATAATTAATCTTTAATTAATTACATTCATAAATCAACCTTGATTAATCACATTCGGTAATTAATTACCCTTAAGTAACTACATTACTTAATTAACTTTAAAATAAATTTTATTAATTAATTCTTAAAGTAATCACACTAAGTAATTAATTCTTAATTACTTCCACTAAGTAATTATCCTTCTAACTAATTCGACAAAGGAATTAAACCTAAATTACTTCCATTAATTAATTATCCTTCAATTAATTACACAAAGTAATTAAACCTAAAACTACATCCATTCTTCAATTAATTACATCCAGTAATTACCCATCAATTACTTCTCTAAATAATTATACTTTATAAATTACATTAAGTAATTATGCTTAACCAACTCCACAATGATTATTGTGAATTAATTAATCTAATTAATTATCTTAAATTAATCACATTAATTAATCATTTGATAATCCTTAGTTAATGATCTTTCATTAACTATTAACAATTCTTTAATTACTTCCCTATGTAATTATGCTTTAATTTACCATTATTAATTACAGATTAATTAATTTGTAATCACCAATTAATTAATCTCTAATTACTTAATTAATTAATGCTTAATTACAATTTAATTACTCTTAATTACTTCATTAATTAATCTCTAATCATAAATTAATTATTCTTAATCACTTAATTAATTAGTCCTTAGTTATCAATTAATTAATCATAACACTTAATTAATTTATTCTTAAACATTAATTTATTAATAAAAATTAATTAATTTCTCTTTAATTACATTATTAATTTAATTAATCTTAAATCATTAAATCTTTGTTAACTTTAGATAAAGAGTTATCCTTATCAGTGACTTAATTACCATTAATACGTGCACTGAAACATTTTACTTTTAAATTTTCTTTTCAATTTACTTTTAAATTTAAGATTTAAAAATGATTACAAATTTAACTTTAACAAAATTTAAATCAATTTACAAACCTTTTAATCAAATGTTTAAGAAATACTTATCTTATATAAAAGAAATTTGTAAGAGTTTTAAGCTAAATTAATTTAAATTCAAAACCTTGCCTATTTTTTAAAACTTTTAAAATCTGTTTTAAATGCTGCTTTGGGTTCAGCCTACAAGCTACTCAAATATTTACCCGAGAAAACCACATCTCTTCCTTCATTTCCAAAATTTTGTTTAAATTTTAAGTTTAAAAACTGGAACGAATTCACTCTCGATCGACCCGAGACTTCACTCGAGTTACCCTTTCAAATACACGAGCCCGCCATTGAGACGAACCACAAACCCAAAACTCTGACATATCATCGCTGCCGTGCATATGCACTGGCAAAGCAGCCACCTCCGACCATCCACGATGCCCTTCACTTGTCGGCGATCATCCCCACACTAGATCCCGATCCCCATAACATCAACACAAACTCGAAATCGAATTCAAGAAACTCTGCACAATAACGGAACAAACCACCTCGCCTAAAACCTTCTCTGTAACGACCCGTAATTTTCGATAATTTAATTTTGTTAATTTGATAAGTTTTAGTAATTTAACTCGAAAAGAAAATAAACAAATCTGTAATTTAATAATGAATCACTAAAATAAAGGTAATAATGTCAATATAAGTTAATAAATAATTAATTTAGTGCAAACAAATTAATTGAAGCAATTGTAATATTTTAACTTGATTGTACTTAATAAATTGGGAAATAAGTTCAAGGTATATTAATTAATGAAATAATATGTAATAAACTGTAATTTGATAAAATCAATATTAGTGTAAAGTAAAGAAATAATTGGAAATAATGTAAATTCTATTGATAATATGATAATAGGTTGAATAAAAGGAATGGAAAATCAAGATTTATTAATTTATTGGGATTTAAATTCAATAATTGAATGAATTGCAAATAATTGAAATTAAATATTTAAATATTACGTTAATGGAGCTTGAGATGAAATTGAGAATATTATGCAATAAATCATGAACCAATGTTGATTTCATCCATTTGATAATGATAGATTAAATAATAGGAGGAAATGTTAAATAAAATGGATTTTGGAATTTTAATTTATAATTTCTGAATTTAAAAGAAATTGAAATTAAACACTGAAATTGATGAATGAATCAACGTTAAACTTACATTTGAATTTTTTAAAATTACAGTAATTGTTTAAGAAATTAAAAATGATAAGAATTGTCAATTCTAGAATTAAAATTGAAAATTTGATTTAATTAATTAATTATTAATTTATTTAATTAATGTAAAAATAACCATTTTGGACACCGACTCGGATTTCAATGAAACAAGTTTCATCGGATCCTTAACGGTGAATTATTGTAGGATCTCAATTTTCATAGCGATCGGGCTTGTCGTTTGATTGTACGGACTCGAAACGCCTAGAAATCAATTTAATTGAAATCAATTTGAAATAGCTTGATTTTAGCATAACTTCTTCATACAATTGAATTTGGACGTAAAACCTATTCCATTGCGTTTGAAATGTTTTAAAACATCTATTTTGATATATGGGTTGACCCAATTTCGTTCCGGAGTCAGAACGGACTTTTCGGGCCATTTTATCGTTTAACGCGTATATCAATCGTGTCCATCCATTCTAATTTCATCCTTGCATATATATACCTCGTTATAAACCCTAGCCTATTTATTATTCCTAATTTCTGTATGTACAATTCATCTATCTCTCCTCCACAATGGCAGACGATCAAATTCTATATCCAAATGCAATTCAAAATCAAATCAAAATTTCAAACTATATCGAATTTTATATGGATTCGAAGCTCTCGACGAGCGTAATTCACCGGTGGTATTTGTTTATTGATTTGGACCATTGTTTGACCGAGATTGCTCGAAGCAATCACGGCCGTCCATAGGTGGTTTATTATCGACGACTGACCGTTTATTCATGGGTACCGTTGCGTAGAGGTTGTCGAGGGGATTACATCTAGCTAGTTCGTGGTTGGTGTCAACGGCCAGATTTGACGTGAAAATTCGAGTAGGGTATGGGTATAGGCCGCGGTCGTGGGTCTTGGGTGCGTCGATTTAGGCTTCGGAGTGCATCGTAGGTCTCTTGGGGGGAGGTCCTCGTGTGGACGGCAGCGCGCGACACGAGATGGTAGTGGCGGCGGCTTGGTGATTTCGTGTTCGATGTTTATTGCCTTGTATGGTTCGAACGAAGTTTGGAAGGATCCGGGTGCGTGGAAGATGGATCGTGACGTGGCAGGGGTAAGGTGTTTTTTTTTCTTTTACTTTATGTTATTTAATTTAGATTTCAAACGTTCTAACACGCATAACTTTCACGTACGAGGTCCAATTCTCGCGCGGTTATCTCCTCTAGGTTCCTATTGAAATTACGGACGTTTTTCCGCTGTTTTGGAAGAATTCTGAGGCTTTTCAAATTTTAGGTTTGAATTGGATTTAAATTCAATTTAAATTCAAAAGGTGAGTGTTTAACCCACTCACAACTTGTAAAATTTCTTATATGTGTTAAATTACTTTCTGATGTGATTAGAAATTTGTTTATGACTGTTTGGCATATTTTTAATCATCATCCAAGTTAAATTTAATTTATTGAATTAAATTATTATTTAATTTATTATTGCATATAAACTGCCAGTTAAATAGTTATTTAATTTATTATTGAATATAACTGCCAGTAAATACCTGTTATTTATTATCCATTCTATATTGATGTTATTGTTTGAATTGGATGATTGTGATGAATGTTTGATGATTGATATTGGATGAATGGATGTTGTATTTTATATTGTTATAAACTGCAAGTTGTTATGCATTTTATTTCATTCAGGATTACGGTTTGAAATGATATATAACCGTATTTTTATTTTAAATTACGGATTGAAGTGATAAATATCAGTATTACTTGACCATATGATAGAAAATTATATAGACACTGTCGGTCTGTATATAAATATTTTGAAAATGATTTCTATGGTTTTGGATAGAAATATACGGTTTAATAAATATTGATTTTTTTGATATTATATAAATAGTATTTTATCTATAGTTAAATTCTTGAATTTAAGCTATGTATAATTTTTTTTAATAAAAATTAGTTTAATAAGGGAGTTTGATTTTATTAAAATAAAATATGGTTAAGTATATGAATCATACTTTAATAAAAAGGTTATGATGATTTAAATGAATTAAGGTTGGAAGGTAAATTGGAAATTTATTTGACATCGAGCTTATTTAAGAATTAAACTCAATAATTTGATGTAAAATTTATTAAATTTGAAATTTTAAAAGATGGTTCTTATAACTTGATTTTGGTTTCGAGTGATTTAAATGAATATTTCAAGTATAACTAAATTTAAGGAAATATTCAGTTATTTGAAATTTGAGTTAATTTTAAATTATAATGGATTTATTGTGTAAATTATTTCAAAACTAAATAATAGAAAATTTAATTGTTGAATCGAAATTATCAAATTTAATATTGAAATTTTGGAATATTTAAAGCCTTGAAATATATCGAAATTGAAATGTTTTATCAAAATTGAAATGTTTCGAAGTTATGAATTTCAAAATATTATGTTTTAAAGGTGTTAAAATTTCAAATGTTTGGTTTCGAAGTGTATAATTTGGAAGTGATATGATTTTGGAAAAGGGTTATATTTGAAATAAAATGATATTATATTGATTTGAAATAGAAATGATATCATATTGATTTCATTTTAAAATGGAAATGATATTGTATTTATATGGTTTTGAAATGAATATTATATTCTGGTTTGAAGTATAAACTATTTTGAAAATACCGTGGTGTTATAATAACGTTTGGTTGTTAAAGAGACCGAGATCAGAAGTAATCATACTCTCTGCCAACTCCGAAAACCACTTTAACAACCGTGTACGCGGTGGAGATTCCAGAATGAAGTACGATGGTGGTGGCATTCCTTTGAGGTATGAACGTGGACCCGACTCCCGTGAGTTGGCATAAGGTGGCTAAAACAGGAGCAATTGACGGGCTAATGAGGTCATTCCTCTGATCGGACACACTCCTTCGATATTATATTCTGACTTTGAGATTGATTCGGTGGCCACTTTTGGTTCTTTTGATTTGGGGGTGTGGCTCGAGGTGGCCGGTAGTAGCTGCTACGCGTTACCACCGGCCCGGAAGTGTAATTGGTATATCTTCCCGGCCATTGCCTAGTTGTGCCGTGTCACCTACCCTAGCGCGCCTTCTACGAGTTTGGTTTTCTCCCATAGCCATGGAGTATTTATGGTAGTCTCCTGATCTGGAGATGCGCTGATGCTGGATGGACTACTGGGACAATTACGTGTTAAGGGGAATATTGTGTCACTCCTTCACGCTATTTAAAAGTGATTTATTTTACTATAGACATTATTATAATAGCGAAATATTACTATATAGTAAATAGTTTAACGGATACTTAAGAGATGTGAATCCCGAGCATCTTTTAATTACTGCACTCACGTTTGACACTGAATAGGAGATATCAAACCCCATAAACATCTCTGACGCCGTTCGACTCATATTTATTTCAGTTGATTTAACTTGCATAAGATCTTTTAGTTCTGACTCGATTGTTTTGTCTTTACAATTCTCTCGGGTCAGCCTGAGCATTATAGGATATGAAGGCTTTATTTCTGGAGGACGAAGACGAAGATTTTATTACTATTATTTATTATATTATTCCACTTCATTCATGCTATTTCACTGCATTGTAATTATTACTCTCTGTTATGTGTAACTCTAATTTTATAGTGTATTATTATAATCAAATGTTCTGTGAACAACTTCATGAACTGTTTATTTAATTATTATATTTTATCGTTCCGTTGCAAGATTCTATTTTGTTTTTCTTTCTCTACTTTTTCTTATTTACCCCATAACAATCCGCCCTTCTGTATGGTTTAAGTCTGACGTATGTGGTATCGTCAATTTAAAGCGTACAAAAAGGCAGGATGTTACATCTGGTATCAGAGCTTTGGTTTAGCAGGGAAGACGTGGAGGTGGTGTATTTACTAATTCTAACAATCAAGTGAAGGGTGTTAGTGGGAGTTCTAATGTTCCTAAACCTGTCAGTAAGCTAGTTGTGAAGGAGATTGAGAAGGCAAAGGTTAATAGCAGTTTCAAATGTTACAATTGTCAGGAGTTGGGTCACAAAAGCAATGAATGTCCGAAGCCGAAGAGAAGAGCAATGGTTGCAGAGATTGAAGAAGAAGATGTGGAAGCTGAATGTTCTAATTCACCTTATGTTGAGAAGGAAGAAGAATTATCCGGAGATGAAGGGTGTAATTTGATGATGAGGAGAAGTTATTTGGCACCAAAACAAGAAGAGGAAAACAGTTGGTTGAGAAATAACATATTTCAGTCCACATGCACTATTCTGGGAAAGGTTTGCAAGTTCGTCATTGATGCTGGGAGTTGTGACAATATTATCTCTACTGAAGCAGTAAGGAAGTTGAACTTGAAAACTGAGAAGCATCCTAAACCGTACAAATTAGCATGGTTAAGGAAGGGTGGTGAAGTGAAAGTTGGACGAAGAGCTTGTGTGAATTTTTCAATTGGGAAGAAATACAAAGATGAAATCTGGTGTGACGTTGTAGACATGGATGTGTGTCATCTGTTTTTGGGCAGACCATGGCAGTTTGATAGAGCAGTGCAACACGATGGTCGTGCTAATACCTATAGTTTTATGTTTGAAGGTACTAAAATCACTTTAGTTCCCAAGAAGCAACAACAGAAGGAAAGCAAATTGGAGGAGATTGAAGAGCTGAAAACTTTGCTATCTTTGAAGGAGTTTGTTAAAGAAGTTGAAGAGGAGCCTGAAGTTTATTTGTTGATTGGACGAGAGAGTCATGAAGAGGTTGAAATTCCAGAAGAAACGAAGCCAGTTTTGAAAGAATTTGAGGATGTATTTCCAGAAGAGTTGCCTAAGGATTTACCGCCACTGAGAGACATTCAACATCAAATCGATCTTGTTCCAGGAGCAGTATTACCGCATAGACCACATTATCGAATGAGTCCGAAGGAACATGAAGAGTTGAGGAGGCAGGTGGAAGAGTTGCTTGAACAAGGACGAGTGCATGAGAGTTTGAGTCCATGTGCTGTACCAGCTTTATTGGTACCCAAGAAGGATGGTTCGTGGAGGATGTGCACTGACAGTCGAGCATTGAATAAGATCACTGTGAGATACAGATTTCCAATGCCGAGGTTGGATGATTTGCTAGATCAGTTGAGTGGGGCTACTATCTTTTCGAAGATTGATTTGAAGAGCGGATATCATCAAATTCGAATTAGACCAAAAGATGAATGGAAGACAGCTTTCAAGACAAGAGAAGGGTTGTATGAATGGTTGGTTATGCCGTTTGGTCTTTCGAATGCACCTAGTACATTCATGCGGGTGATGAATCAAATCTTTAGACCATTCATTGGGAAATTCATGGTGGTATATTTCGATGATATTCTGATATATAGTGGAAGTACAGAGAAGCATGTAGAGCATTTGCAGATGGTGTTAATTATTCTTCGTGAAGAACAGTTCTATGCCGCAACAAAGAAATGTGTGTTCATGACGAGGAGTGTTTTATTTCTGGGGTATGTTGTGTCCGGAGAAGGTATACAGGTGGACCAGAATAAAGTTGAAGCAGTCAAAAATTGGCCACAGCCTTAGACGATTACAGAAGTGAGAAGTTTTCATGGGCTAGCGTCATTCTATCGGAGATTTATTCCACACTTTAGCAGTGTGATGGCACCAGTTACTGATTGTATGAAAGGGAATCAATTTTCTTGGTCGGAGGAAGCAGGGTTTGCTTTTGAACGAATCAAAGGACTTTTGACGACAGCACCAATTCTTGTATTACCAGACTTTCAGCTGTTATTTGAGTTACACACTGATGCATCTAAGGTTGGGATTGGAGGGGTGTTGAGTCAGAAGGGACGTCCTATTTCATACTTTAGTGAGAAGTTATCAGGGGCAAAGATGAGATATAGTACATACGATGTTGAATTTTATGCTCTAGTGCAAGCAGTGAAACATTGGAGACATTATCTGTTTCATAAGGAGTTTGTTCTTTACACAGACCACGAAGCTTTGAAGCATTTGCAGGGGCAAGACAAGATTTCAGCAAGACATGCATCATGGATTGCTTATTTGCAGCAGTTTACTTTTGTTATCAAACATAAGTCAGGAGTGACTAATCGTGTGGCCGATGCTTTGAGTAGGAGGAGTCATTTATTAACAACAATGAAAGTTGAGGTGACCAGGTATGAATTGTTGCCAGAACTGATTGAAGAAGATCCGTATTTTATGAAATTTGTTGAGAAAGCTAAGGAGGGGAGTACTGATGAATTTGTGTTAGTAGATGGTTTTCTGTTTAAAGGAAATCATTTATGTATACCGGATAGCAGTTTGAGAATGAAGATTATCAAGGAGTTGCACGAGGAAGGACATGTGGGCCGTGATCGTACATTGCATTTGATTTCTCAATCTTACTTTTGGCCGTCGATGAGGAAAGAGGTTGAAAGGTTTGTGGAAAGATGTCATATATGTCAGGTTTCGAAGGGAACATCGACAAATGCAGGATTGTATATGCCGTTACCTGTACCAGCTAAACCATGGGTAGATGTGAGTATGGACTTTGTGTTGGGATTGCCGAGAACGCGGCGTGGCAATGATTCTATCTATGTGGTGGTTGACAGATTTTCGAAGATGGCACATTTTATTGCCTGCAAGAAGACAGCGGATGCAGTTCGAGTGGCACAATTATTCTTTAAGGAGGTATATCGATTGCATGGTTTACCAGAATCTATTGTTTCTGATCGGGATACTAAATTTTTAAGCCATTTTTGGTTAAGTTTGTGAAAGCTGGTGGGAACGAAGTTGAACTTTAGCAGCGCTTATCATCCGCAAACGGATGGACAGACCGAGGTTGTTAACCGATCGTTGGGAAATTTATTGCGGTGTCTTGTGAAGGACAATCTGAAGAGTTGAGACATGAAATTATGCCAGGCAGAGTTTGCTCATAATCATACAGTGAATCGTAGTACGGGATTCAGTCCATTTCAGATTGTATATTCAAGTTTGCCAAGGGGACCGTTGGATTTGGCAGTAGTGCCACAACCAAAGGGGACAGTTAAACGAGCTGCTGATTTTGTTGAAGGATTGACGGAATGTCATAGAATCGTTCAGGAACGATTGGAGAAGTCAAATGAGAATTATAAGAAATTTGCAGATTTGAAACGAAGAAATGTTGATTTTAATGAAGGAGACTTAGTGTATGTTGTGTTAACGAAGGATCGTTTTCCAGTAGGCGCTTATAACAAGTTGAAAGCCAGAAAAATTGGTCATGTAGAAGTTGTGAAACGGATTAATGAAAATGCTTATAAGTTGAAGCTGCCGGATGATGTGTACACTTCTGACGTGTTCAATGTTAAGCATCTTGTGCCGTATTATGGGAATGAACAATCCGATGTGGAAGAATTTACAAATTCGAGGACGAATTTTTCTCAACCAGGGGAGGATGATGCAGGCCATCCGAATAAAGACTTAGGTCGAGAGCGACCTAAGCATACCTATGAGTCGTTCCAATGACATAAGGATGAAGACGGGTTAAGCTTAAGTCGCGAGCGACTTAATGGGATGAAGGAAAACGAGTTCAAAGGTCACTCAAACGAGTTACGACCTAAGCACGACGTTCCAGCGACCTACCGGGACAAGCTTTTGAAGGCATCGGCTGTTTCATTAGGTCGCGAACGACCTAATTCCTATGCTGTTTCCATAAGTCGCTAACGATCTAACTCACGTACCGCCTCTTTAGGTCGCTCAAACGACCCAACGACTTATGAGATAGGTCGCGAGGAGATAAGTCATTCACGAGGCAAAGCTCAACCTTAAGTCGCAGAAGGTTAAGTCGCGGAAGAAGTACCTGTTGCTGTGTTGAAGACTAAGTCGTAGGTCGTAGCTATTTTAAGTCATGAATGATGGGTTGTAATAAGCTGTTAACCCTTAAGTCGTGAGTCGTTGTAATAAGTGAGTCGCTGAATGTTTAGGTCGCGCGCGACCATAGTTAAGTCGTAAGTCGTGAGTCGGGGACGACTTAAGAGACTGTGTGGTAAAATGCTATAAATAGGGAGTGTGTTGTACATTTTAGAAGAGTTGACTTTTGAATAAAATTTCCATTTGATTGCTTTGTGCTTTCTTCTAATTGGTAGTTGAGTGTGATCTCCTATCTCCACCTACGTCATTCGAGTGCGCTCAAATCTTCGTTTGTGAAGCCGATTCACGGTATCTAGTGCGCAAGATCAACGTCGAAGAATCGTAGATCCTTCATCATGGTATCGTGCGCGATGAACGTGTTAAGGATAGCTATAATCCGGTATCTCTTGAGATCAACGGATTTGGGCATTGCAGTATTTTCAAATCACCGATTGCTACATTCCATCGATTTCATTGTTTCCTTAATATCCGCTGCATCATTTTCCCATCTCTTCCACCATTTTTACTTTAGCTTGAAGTGTTTTAATTAAAGAGGAGAAGTTATGAAGAGAAGGGGTTGGGCTGAGCTAATAAGGGTGCAGTCGAAACCAAAGTCATAAGCGGGAAAAAGTAGCAAAAATCAACTTTCTCCAAACATATCGAAGCTTATACTCAAAAAGTTCGCAAATAGCATTTTGAACTCAATGGGGGGTGGTCTCAAGTCCTAATTCGACCGTATGCAAAAAGTAGCTTTTCGGACCAAAATCCGACGAGCGATAAAATATTTAAATATAAAATCGATAAATATGCGGGTTGTTACACCGGGATCGGAAGTTGACATAATCTCTGCCAACTCCAAAAACTACTTTAACAACCATGTACGCGGTATAGATTCCAGAATGAAGTAAGATGGTGGCGGCGTTCCTTTGAGGTATGAACGTTGACCCGACTCCCGTGAGTTGGCATAAGGTGGCTAAAATAGGAGCAATTGTCAGGCTAATGAGGTCATTCCTCTGATCGGCACACTCCTTCGATATTATATTCTGACTTTGAGATTAATTCGATGGCCACTTTTGATTCTTTTGATTTGGGGGTGTGGCTCGAGGTGGGTGGTAGTAGCTGTGTTACCACCGGCTTGGAAGTGTAATTGGTATATCTACCCGGGCATTGCCTAGATGTGCCGTGTCACCTACCCGAGCATGCCTTGTACGAGTTTGGTTTTCTACCGTAGCCCATGGAGTATTTAGGGTAGTCTCCCGATCTGGAGATGCGCTGATACTGGATGGACTACTGGGACTATTATGCGTCAAGGGGAATATTGGGTCACTCCTTAACAGTACTTAAAAGTAAGTTTATTTTACTATAGACATTATTATACGAGCGAAATATTACTACATAGTTAATAGTTTAACGGATCCTTAGGTGATGTGAATCCCGAGCATCTTTTAAGTTACTGCACTCATGTTTGACACTGGATAGTAGATGTCAAATCCAGTAAACATCTCTGACGTCGTTCCACTAATATTAATTTCAGTTGATTTAACTTACATAAGATCTTTTTGTTCCAACTCGAGTGTTTTATCTTTTCAGTTCGCATGGGTCAGTCTGAGCATTACATGATACGAAGACTTTATTTATGGAGGACGAAGACGAAGATTTTATTACTATTATTTATGATACTATTCCATTGCATTCATACCGTTCCGCTGCATTGTTATTATTATTCTCTGGTATGTGTAACTCTGATTTTATGGTGTACTAGTATAATCAAATGTTTTTTAAACAGCTTCATGAACCGTTTATTTAATTATTATATTTTATCATTCCGCTGCAAGATTCTATTTTTTTCTTTCCCTACTTTTTCTTATTTATCCCATAACAATCCGCCCTTCTATATGATTTAAGTCTGATGTGTGTGGTTTATCGTCGATTTAAAGCATACAAAAGGGCAGGATGTTACATCCTCGAACCCATGATGCCGATCACTGGAGTGCCCGAGCCTCCAGCCACACCTTCGCCAACCTCCACGCTATCAATCCCCAAAATCTAGTGAAACTCGATCCACCAGAGGCGTTGGGGCAAGCAAAAGTTATGACCCTGCCAAAACTAGGGTTTATAAACAAATTTGACCATTGCCGCCACCATAGTGACCTACATACCCTTCTACCATTTTTTCCAAAGTCTCCGATCGTCCTTCTACCTCCAGTGGAGACCCCAACCCCCTAGATCACTTAGATCATCAGAAACCGCCAAAACTACCAATTCTGATCAACACTAAAATGCCTACTCAAACCTAACATAAATATTATGATTTCACTTCTAAAAATCAAGTTTTTAGACAAGGATTCAGATCATATGCCCGAATCAATGTATTAGGATGTTTGAATTTTCATTTATCTTAAGCACGCACTGTTGTTTTGATTTCCAAAGACATTTCAAATTTTATTTTAACTTAATTATAATTTTAGACATTAATATATGACGAAATAAACAAATTTTGTTTCAAACTTAAATCCTAACAAAGATTAGATCAAGAGATAACGAATGTTACTTAAAATCTTGAGCTTGAAAACAATGAACAGAGAGCACAGATACAACAGCATGCACACCTAAACATCCATATATATACACAGAAAAATGCACTTATATATACACACACAATACATACTTATCCCAGAAATTAACATGCAACCAGATTCATACTTATGGTTTTTTTATAAAAAATGTTACTCACCAGATATAAAGATGAACAGAGCCTTTAGAAAAAAAATTGATTTTGAAAACTTGAATGCCATTGATTTAAACTCTGAAGACTTGAATGCAGGAGAGATGTTTCTTTGATTTTGAATCTGGAATTGCTTTGTTTTCCTTTAGCTTGCTTTTGAGAGGTTTTAAATTTGAAAAACAGATGAAATCTTCTTTGATTTTGAGCTTGCATCATTTATCTCAGGTTGATGAAAAAGTGTTTAGGCTTTTGGTTTTCGTCTTGCAAATGATTTGCAGTTTATTCATTTTGATTTCTGGTTTGTGAAGTACTGATTATCTGATTTGTTTTTTGAGAAATTGTTTTGAGTTTTCTTCTTAGTTTTTGGAAAGAGAAATAAGAAAAAGGAATGAAGAGAAGAAAGCATGTTTATAAAGGCTAAATTGTAATTTTTTAAAATAAAAGAAAAATCAAAACTAAAAATGACACTTGTTTAAACACTTAACATTTGTCATTTGCATTGTTTGTTAACCTACCATGTTACTAATGTGTCATGACTTAATTACACTTGTAATTATGAAATTTTTATTTATTTTAAATATTAATAATAAAGCATTATGCTTAATTTACTATTTTATAAATGCTTATCTAAATATATGTATGTATAAATTTCTTTAAAGAAAATATTACGAAATAAATTATATGCAAATAAAAGCTTATACATATATTTTATAATCCAAAATATTTTTAAAATATCTCTCTTTTGAATTTCAAAATTAAATCCAAATGCAAACTCAAATTAAATTTAAAAATCAATTTAAAGTCAACTTATATATATACATATATAACAACAAATTAAATTTGAAAATATCAATTCTATTTTCTTTAAAATCTATTTGTATTTATATAAAAAAACACATTATTAATATTGTTTGAAAATGAAACGACCCGCCTTTCATTCCACAGAAAGACACAATCATTCTTAAGAAAGAAAGAGGTAGAAATAGAATAGATAGAAGAAAAGAACTCAACAAAATCAGAGTCTCACAGCGGAACGAAACAAAATATAATATATAACATAACTATTACATATCAGAGTTACTCAGATACAACAACACAGAATAGATAGTTATACAAGTATGTCTATTATACAACTCAATCCAACACATATATCACAGAGATACAACACAGCGGAAAACACCATATAACTATAAGCGTTGAAGCCTCCTGCCCCATAACTCCTCCAGTATTCGTCAAAGCAGACCTGAATCTCTTGGCTACTCGTAAAAATTTGAGTACCCAAGAGTTTAAGAAAACAGAATAAACTCCTGGTCAGATATGGGTGTGTTGTGAGTAAACGGGTTAAAGTTGTTTAATTTTTAAAAACCTTTTGAAAGAAAGGAATCACGTAAGACTTCCCACACATAAACATGGAAAAGTTTTTACCTTACGCTAACCAAAACATTTGATAAGAAATCCGATGATATTATAATAGTGTCTAGGGTTTTCAAATAAATATGAAATTGCCGAAATTGTTACATCTATTAAATTCCAGCTACTAGCCACAAAAGTGGGTAATACAATCAAAATCGTAGGGGCACGTAGGAAGAATGGGTTTCCATCAATGGCAGGGCTACTGGGGTACCGCCCGTCACAGTACGTGGCCAAGATCACCGTGCCGAGGAGTACGCCCGCTCCCCTGCAACACAAAGCCGGGACCATTCCTTACTGAACAGTCACGAACAAGACCACCCCGGCGATTCTAGCTGGAAATCGCCCACACAGCCGAAATAAAAAGGGACTTCTAGACAGGGGTAAATCTTGCTCTCAAGTGGGGGCTACCCACGAAGCCTTGTTGCATCTCCCCTGTTTTAGCCATTCCCGGTTGATGAGGCTTGAGGCTACGATTACCTTTAGAGAACACATCTCTTAGAATGTCGTCCACCTGACGATGTTCTGAAAGCATTCAATCCATACAAGTTCGTTCCGGGTTCGAACGAAACCGAAGGCATTATCTCGTTACACTCATTTTGGAATCACCCTCAGAGTTAACGACAATAACCCTTGCACTCTAAACTCCATCTCGAACCTGAAAGTACTATCTTCGTTATACTCGTATTCGCATCACCCTCAGAGTTTTTAACGACAGATAGTTCTTACACTTCGAGTCTTCAACTCGATCTTCACTTGAAATCACGACCTAACGTTTAACTTGGATCGATGTGGTTTTCGGATAATCAAATTTGATACCCGATCCCGGTCGCATCGAACCAAACGTGTCTTAAAGGCCAAGTTGTTTAAAGGTTTAAACAATACAATTCAATACAATTAAATGCTTTGAAATCACACAGCAATAACATAGATAAATATCACACATTTATCATTGATATAACCTATATCATCTCACAGAATGTCACAACACATATCATCAATAGATATCAATCCAATAGATGTCATCCAATTCAGATATTCAACAATCAATCATCCATAAGCAAGTATTATCAATTCATAACATAATAAATTTAATTTCTTAAATTAATTCCTTAAGAATCAACCCCTAAATCTTGCTTATACAATCATTCATTAATCACTAACCTTAATTAATTAATCACTCCTTAATTAACTTAATTAATCAATTAATCAATCCTCAATTCCAGATTAATTATCCTTTAATCATCAATTAATAAACCTTAATTATTAATTAATTTCCTTTAATACAAAGTAATTAATCCTTAATTACTTTCATAATCAATTAATTAACTTTTAATTAACCGATTAATTATCCATCAACTATCGATTAATAACCTTAATTATTAATCAATATCTCTTAATACAAATTAATTAATTAATCCATAATTACTTTTATAATTAATTAATTAATTAATTAACAATTAACCAATTAATTATCTCTTAATTATTAATTAACAAACCTAATTATCAATTATTAATTAAGAACTTAATTACAGATTGCTTACTTCTTAATCACCAGTTAATTAATCATTTAATTATTCCTTAATTAACTGTTAACCCATCCTTAATTAACAAATAATCAATCCTTAATTATCATTTGATTAATCTTAATCACAATTGATTAACCAATTAATTACCACTTAACAACTTCTTAATTAATCCTTAATTATGGATTAATTATTATCTAATTATTAATCAATAAAACTTAAATTATTACTTAATAAAATTTAATTACAAGTTAAACGTTTCTTAAATACTAATTAAGAAACCCTTACTACTTAATTAACATCTTATTAATTACTTAGTTAATAAATCTTAACCACATAATTTATTAAGTTTAATTTCACTTAATTACTTGATTAATGAATCCTTAGTCATAAATTAAAAATCTAGTTAATGATCTTTAAATAACCATTTAATTAATCTTAATTTAATTGACCTTTAATTCTTAACCATTTATTAACCAAGTAAATCACTTTTCCTTGATTTGTTTCCTAATTAATACTTTATTCTTAACTAATTAATTAAACTTACTTCTTCAAATTAACTCAATCAAAACTTAAGATATTAAAACCTTAATTAAGATAAACGTTTACCTTATAAAATGCTTTAATTGATTTAACACATTAACAATCTTTATTTTACATCTATTCCTACTTAATTAATTTTTAAATTAAGTTTAAACTAAAACAATCTTTTAGCTTGATAGATTAAAGTTATCAAACACAACTTTAAATAACTTAAATATTTTTCTATTTATAGTTTTAAACAAATTTTCAATTTGGATTTAAGACTTGTCTTATATAAACTATTAAAATTACTTTCAAAACTCGTTTTCAAAATCAATCAAACTCTCTAAACAATGTTTAAATTTAACAAAACTTCAAAACATCTTAAAATATGTTAAACAAAACATTTATTAAATACATCAAGTAATTTATATAAAGTTTAAAATTTCTAAATTAAAAAAAAAGTTTTAAACCTTTTTAAAAATCTATTAAAAGTCGTTTAGTTTACAGCTTCAGGTCAACGTTATTTACTCGGGTCAAAACCCGAGTTACTTCTTCCATTTTTTTTTTAAAAAACTTGATTTAGTTACAGTATGCAAAAACACAGATCTCCACCCAAACACACCCGAGAACACTTTGAGTTTTTCCCACCCAAACTCGAATGCCACTTCGAGATTTCCCTACGAATCTAAGCTCGCTGATACCAACCACCAACACGTGCACATGCACGCCACTGTGGGTCACCACCGACCAACGCCACTTCCTCCAGCAACTTTCTCGACACCTCCGCAACCAAAAATGATCACTCAAACACACAGTCGCCTCTCGAATCAAAATTTGGGTAAACTGCAGAACCCAAACAACCCCACATAAACCACCTCCGACCGCCAAGCTCCAGTCACTAGAAAATGCACGACGCCGACCATCTTTTTGCCAAGCCCATTTGCTATCTCTAGACAAAAATTCAGAGCACTCGATCAATGGTGCTTACGGCGAAAAATCAAAACCCAACCCAGAAAAAAAAAACTATGGCATAATACCCAATTCCGGCCATCGCCACCGCCACCGCCCCTTACAGCCACGATCACTATTTTCCCTAAAACTCCATGACGACCTCCATCTACAGTAGCAACCCCGATCCACCTAATTGCTCCATCATCCAGAAATCACACAAATACATACTTCCAGTAAAACCCAAATTCCTAACTCAATATTATTTTTAAAATATGGATTTTTGAACTAAAAAAAATCAAAATCTTGATTGTTGATTCAATATATATACAGAATTAATGAAATTCAAAATTTTATTGTTTCATGATATAAGTTTCCACTGCAAACCTAAGCCTACAGGTAGATTTTTAAAAACTTAACTTGTTTAAACATAATTCCCTAAGCTAGATGAATTTACACTTAACTAAATTGTTTAAATCCAAAGTTTCAAAGTTTTAAATATATAAAAAGCTTGAATTTTGTTTATTTATAAGAACTCTGTAAACATGAATGAACAGAGAACTAAATTTCAAAATGCAGATCCTATATCATTCCTTCTTCCAGATGCAGTGTGACGATCCGAAATTTTCGTACCCGAAAATTTCAGATAGTTATGGAAAAGAAGAAAGAGATAGAAGAAGAAGAAGAAGAACAGAACACCAAAATCTCACATTCGCAGCGGATAAAATATAATAATAAATAATAACAGTTTACAAAAGAATATTTTATCTGTTGATTACACTTTAATACATCAGAGTTTCACATATATACAGTCACTGATCATATGCAAATCATGTCTCGGATATATAATAATATACTGCAGCGGAAATACTCTATATGTACTTGCCGTCCAGCTCGTCTCCTGAGCTCCAGAACATACCTACCTGAAAAACTGTAATACTCGGTCTGACCCGAGCATTACACCAAAGTAACACCCAGGTCAGGCTGGAAACCAGCGTGAGTGAACCCAACTAACATGGAATGCAAAAGTTTACAACTTATATAAACCTGGGTAACTTATATCAATTTCCACTTCATAAGCTGTTATAGACATCACTTATTTCACACATCAATTTCTTAGTGCCAAAACCTAGATTTTATTGTCCAATTCACTTAAAATCATTCCAATATACCCTATTGATTCCACGTATCAATTTATAAAGAATCGAAGTGATTTCCGGTATTAACTAATACCCGACTCCGGTCTCTTCGAATTCAATGTTATTAATTTACCTTCCCCTTTCACAATAATCACATATATCCTTGATTAAGTTCTCAGATTCATTAACTTATAATCACTTACATTGATTAATAATCCTTGAATTAATCATGCTCATAAATTTACTAACCCTCCATAAATTTTGTTACACTTATTAAACAAGTAATTAATCCTCAATTAAGGAATTACCAATAATTACCCCCTTTGATTTATGATATTAAGTAATTTTTCTTCGATTTCTTTTATTAGTAAATTCTATTAACTACATTGATTAATTACCTTAATCAATCATTGATTATTCCAAATTATTAATTACTCTAGAATTTAATTAACCTTTAATTGCTTATAATATATTAATTGTTCATAATCATTAACTACTCATCATAATTAACTTCTTAGTTTCCATTAACAAACTCACTAAATTATCTATGGTCTTATACCGCATCCTCGATTAATTCTTCTCTGTGAAAATATTTCTTTAAAGTAATTTACTTAGTATACTCAACCGCCATGAAAAAAAACTCATCAAATTGTTTATCAAATCGATGATAAAAATCTAACAAGTAAGGCATTTTCGTAGAAACAAACATGTTCATTTCGGGCAGAAATTTTACCCGAGCTTGCACCTCAAATTCGTATGTATATGTGGCCGAAATTTAAAAAATGATACAAATGAAAGTTATCACACTTTTCCTTCAGTTTCCAAAACTTTAAAAATTAAAGGATTTGGATAAGAAACGCAAAAGTTATGCACAAAATACTAGCTCAGGTTTGCACAAGACACTGAGTACTCTACAACAACAGGACAACGAGTTTGCAAGAGGTTTTTCAACATTTTAATCAACGAATTTCAGAAAATGATACAAATAACAGTTATAGACCTTTCCATTAGCTTTCCAGAATGACCAATGTCATCGAATTTGGATCAACGTTTCAAAAGTTATGACCATTTTACTAAAAACATTAAGCTTAGCCTGAACTTATGCATTTGCAGGACAACGACCAACAATTGCAATTTTAGCATAGAAAACATTGAAATCAGGCAAAATGAATACAGAAAAAGTTATAGCTTAGTTTCTGATCTTTCCGGAACATTATAAATTACCAAATTCCGATAAGAATTGTAAAAGTTATGGATAAAACAATTCTGAGATTTGAATTTCATAACTTCTGTCATTTTATCTTGGGACATCGATAAACAATTATAATTTTGGCCAAGATAACATCGAAATTTTGGAAAACTCAAAACTTAAAAGTTTTAGAACAAAGTCTAAGATTTTTGGAACATCTAAATTTATCGAAATCGGTTGAGGAACGAAGAAGTTATTGCTAATTTAGTTTCAGCCTTAAGCACAGAGCTAATATTGGTTTTGCTCTAGGGATTACAGTAGAAAAATTCAATTTTTACATAGCTAACATCCAAATTACAAAAAACACAAAACATCAAAGTTGTAGCACATGAAATAAGCTTTCTAGAATATTCAAGAAATCGAAATTTCATTAAGAATTGAGAAAGTTATGGTCAAATTACTAAGCTGTGTTCTTGATAGAACCGAGCCACTTTTACTTACTACTCTCATCTCTTCAAGAATAACATGAATACTAGAAATTTAAATAGTTTTTCTCACCTTAAACTTGTGTATTTTCCTTGACTCTTTTTCCTTAGCTTTCTCCAAGCTTTTTCACTTTATCTTACTTTTATTTTTGCTTTGTGAAAGTAAGAAAAAAATAAGTGAACATTTCCACCCTTTATATAGTAATTTTCAAGGCTAGTTTGGTAATTTTAGTTTTGGACACTTGTCTACTTCTCTTTGCATAAGCTTTAGAATGTTGACATATGTCTACTTAGATGTCTTAAGATGTTTCTACACATGGACACCTAATGGGGTTATGTGTCACTATTTTATTTAATCTTGTGACACATGTCCTTCATTTTTTATGCAAGCTTTATTTCATGACACATACCTTATTTAGTAATCATTTAAGGTGTTCCAGAAGTGTACACCAAAGTGATATATGTGTCATAATTCTATTTCATCTTAAAATAGGTGTATAGTCCATATTATGCCACTTGTCTTCACCATGTCATGCCACTTATCCTATACTTATAAATGTATACATACTTATACCTTTTGTATTATTTAAAAGCATACATAAATATAAATAAAATAGAGATGGTGTAGATAGTGTATTTTAAACTATCGATTTAAACGATATATTATTAAAATTGAACAAATCACCTTTAAATTAAATTCTGACCATTCTATTATCTTCAGTCCTATCATTATAAATTTTATAAGCCTTCAAATTGTTATTAACAGGCTTAAAATTCCATATTCAATAATTTGCCCAATTTCAAATGATATAACTCAATAATTTAATTATCAAGCAAATATAAATATTCGGGAGTCAAGTTTACAATTAACTTTTAAACATTTAAAATCAATTTATTATTCCAATTTAAATTGTTAAAAATATCGGGTCGTCACATTCCTCCCCCTTAAAAGAATTTCGTCCCCGAAATTAATAGTTAGGATGAATGGTTCAATACCCGTTTACTTTTCCCAAAACCCACAATTCAACAATCTACCAATTATCTTTTGTTAAAGACACTTAACCTTAACCAACTTCCTAAAACCTCCTATAGTTTTCACGCAATACCCTTTTGCTGAATCCTTTAAATTTCAATTTAAAACAAATTTTGAGTTATCGAAATTTTCTCAAAAAATTTCTAACTCTCTAAATTTCTGAAAAAGTTTGCCAATGTCTCCTTTGCGCGGCTAGCTTGGTACTACTACAAAAGGCCTTTACGGGCTCCCAAATTCCAAAAGAAAACAAATGCCAAGTGGCCACATCAAAACCCAATCCAATTCCATTCAAAATTTTAAATACATACCTTTTTGTTGGGCCATTCACATTATCTTTTGGAATCAAATCCAATTTCTTTCCCCTTTAATACCTGCGTATTCTATTTAACAACAATATCCAATCGTAACCTTTCAAATCCCTTTTTACCTTTCCTCATATAGGTTTTCACATCTTCTTCTATGCCAACTAGCTTTCTCCTTTTTCATACGAATTCAATTTATTTCAATTTTGAATATTAAATTTTATCCTTCATTTATAACTGGTTCATATTAGTTTCATCTACTAATTCACTTTAAGTTTCAAATTTTAGATCGTTTTGTCGCTAATGTAAATTTTTCAAAAATTTCCAAAAATTTTCTAAATCCCAAAATTTTCTAAATTTTTTGGCAGAGTCTCCTTTTTACGGAGGAGCTTTTGCAATTTTACAATAGATATAAATATGTATATATCGACCCACACGGTCGGAAAAAGCAAAAACAGTTCATATTTCCTATTTTTATTGCGTAGACGTACCTTTATTTCACATTTTAAGCAAGCGACTATATTTATTTAAGCAATTAACGCAATCCAAACCAACCAAACAGCCTTCAGGTACCTGTACTATCTCAATTTAAATATGTAAGTGCCATATATAGAGAATTTATTAGCATTTACTCACTTTCAATAGCTAAACACAAGTATTACATAAACAACAAGTATCAAACGCTTCCCATAAGCGATTTATTTAACTTTTAAAGCTAATTCAAATGCTTTCATTCAATTCATATGCCATTTCATTCCATTTTAATAGTTTACAACTCAAGTGCTTACATTCAATTTATTTTTAATCCGAACAAGCTCATGTTCCATTCAATTGATTCCAAATCAAATTATTTTACTTCTCTCAACCCACAGGATTTTAATTACATTCATTCACGGTAAACAACAATTCATTCCATGCAAATTTGACAATATTCGCTTGATAAAGTATTCATTTCAGTCTATAACTACTTCAAATTAATTTCAACCCATTATGGACTTAAGTTCATTCCATTTTTAATTTATTCACCAACTATACATTGCATTCCATTTCTTTCCCGCAACTGTTTCATTTCAAAATAGTTTAGTAAGCTTGGCACATTCAAATACTTATAAATTTATAACCATTCCCAAATTAATTTAACCCAAACTTTATTTAATGGTCTTTCACCTTTATTCGAAGCCAAGCTTCCATAAACTTTAAACTTAAGTTAATTTACTTTAACATTAATTCACCTTCTCAATTTGTCAAATAATATCCAAGCACATACTTAACTCATTTATGCTTTAAATTAATATGTCACCGAACTTAAGATCAGCCTGATAATCCAATTCCAGTTACAACTTTGATTTAGTTGTTATTCAATCAGGCTTCATCCCTTTATTATTTAATTCCATTAACCCATTTATTTCCCCATTTTATATTTTTAATTTCACTTACTTAATTCATTTTCTAATGTATTTTATTTATACAAAACCATTCTCAATTTATTTCTACTCACTTGGGTTTTGTTTGAAATTCAAACCATTTCTATTATTATTACTTTCATTTCATTCAACAACACTTCCATTTTACCTAAGTTACCTGTACATTGCGTTAAATATTACATATAATACACTTAAATGTTCATTTGTAATTTAAACCATCACTATTTGATCCAACCCTATTTTATTTAACTAAAGTTCATATCCAAACTCCCTTATTAACTTACCATCCATTTATTTAACCGAGTTAAATTTTTATTAACATACTCTATCAAATAATTATTTATTAGCTTACTTCCAACTTTTTATTACAAAGAAAATTACTTCATTAAATTTTCTCGAGTTCAAATTTTATTTTATAATTCCTGTTTGGATTTCCCTTTTAATTATTAAAATTTAGAAATGCCTTTAAATTCAGATAATACAATTAAAATAGCTTTTTATAAAACATATTTCTTATAACTCGATGTCTCAAACAGTCCATCCTTGTTCTCACAGAAATTCAGTCATACGTTGATCAGGCGTAGAACTGAAAATCTATAAGTACTTGGTAAACCCGTTTTCAACATCTAGTGAAAATACTTGAAAATAATTTTATTAAAAATATAGAAAACAATTTTTGAAAATAGAGGAAATATCTTTGGTGACAATGCTCTGAAAATCATCACCCCCATCCATGGTCACAGTTACATTTCAGGGTTACGTTGCAGTTGCAGCAAAAGTCCATGCAACTACAGGCTCTCCACGGCCTCTCGATTACGCCATGGAACCCACACAATAGATCACAGTTACATCCACGGTTACGTTGCCGTCATAGCAAAAGTCCATGCAATTGCAGGCTCTCAGCGGCCTCTGATTTTCGCTGTCGAAATGAAACTTCTCCACTTCTACATAGGTCACAGCCTACCGATATAAAATCTAACGCAGAATGTTGGCTCTTAGTGGCACACACGACTTTTGCTATGTTATACCATAGGTCGTAGTTACATCCTGGGTTACGTTGCCATCGCAGCAAAAGTCCATGCAACTATTGGCTCTCAGCGGCACACACGACTTACGCTATGGTATACTCAACTCATAATCCTCAGGAACTAGTTTTGTCCGGACTCCTCATAGGATCAACTTTAGAACCCCCTCTTGGGGCTCAAGGAAGCACCACCCGGTGGCACTCCTGAGAAGTTCATTTCAAGGGAGCGCCTTTTCCCCAGAGCCATCGTCAAAACATTTTATACTATACACATATAGTATCTTTCAAATCATACACCTAGTATGAATTTTATCAAAGCTCCTTTACACAAAATCGATTATCCCAAAATCGATAATTCTCAAAATAGGCTTTCCAAATTCCATATATTGATTTTACCTAAAAATCATAAGCCTTTCCAAATCCAAAGGTTCCCCAAACCCTTTCCAAAATCCTCATAAGATCCTTTATATATATATACAGATATATATAATTTTTAAAACTTTGGATCACTTTAAACTTGTATAAAATTCCCTTTTATACTTCAAACATTTCCAAAATCCTTTTTCTTCCAACAATAGATTTAACATGGGGAGCATATATAACAAAGATATAACTTTGTTTACCCAAAAATCAAATATTCAAATTTGATTACTCTTTCCAATATCAATTTCCTTTCTATTCACATTCACTTAAATTTTCATTCATTTATTCACATTTTCCTTAATCCCCATTTGGATTATTACCTCAATTCTTATACCAGTTGGGTATTTAATCAATAACAGTTTGAACTCCGACCAGTTTATATTTAGGAAATAGCACGAAAATTTAAAAATTGATAAGTAGTTGAAAAATAATGTTTAGTTTGCAAAATAGCTGTAAAATAGTTAAATAGTTTCAAAAAAAATTTAGGTAATTGCAAAATAGTTATAAAGTAGTAATTAATTTGTAACATAGTTAAAATATAAATTGAGCTTAGAAAACAGCTGAAAAATGGTTAAATGGCTCCAAAATAATTATAAAACAAGTACAAAATAATTTGGCTTTAAGAAAGAAGGGTTGTATATATTTAATAGCTTAGAAAAATAAGTTTATATTAAGACAATTTATATTGAAAATAGTCTAGAGTCAAAATTGTTCACTTCCCCAACATTTTAAATTTAAATTTCCACTCCCATTTCAATTGACCCAACTCCAAATTGAATAATCTTCAATTTCCATTGAAATGGATTTAATCCTAATTCAAGTTGAATTGATTCTCAATCTCCTTCCAACTTCAAATCAAATTCCGTTTGATCTTTAAACTTGTACAATTTTAATTACAATTTCAATTTTACAATTTCTATTTATAATCAATTACATTCACATTTTGCTTTTAACTCGGAATTATAAATTTTATTTAGCCAATATATTTTTATTATTCCATAAACATTTTAATCAAGATTCCAGAGTTTAAACAAATTTCCAAAATTTCAATAGCACCTTAGAATTCAACTATACCCAAAATTCTTTGGCAAATTAATTACCCCTTTGAATTTCAAAACCAAACCCAGTTCACAAACAATTCCAATGTAAAACAATTTGGTAGCAATTTCTCTTCTAGAAACTCGAAAATAAACATCGATAATGCTGCAGTCATCACCGACTTTATTTTCCAGTTACTGAAAGAGTTCAATGCTTTTATCTCTTTAAAAACATTTTTCAAATATTTTTAATTTCAAATCTCCCAGGTTCCAAATTCAACACAAAAATATTTTTGAAATAATACTATTATTTTTCCAGAACCTTTGGAAACCACTTCCAAATCCAAAGGAATTTTAAATTTTTCCAAAAATTCCAAATTCCCAATCTATCCAATTCATATTAAACATTACTCTGGAATTCTATTTCAAATTATAATCTCAATTATTTATGAAGTTTATTTCAATTTATAAATTACATTCACAATCTATATTTCAAGTTCCATTTTGTTATATAACTTTATTCTTCAGCTTTGGTTATAAGTTTCAATTTGGTCGTATTGTATATCACTTCTTAACTTAATTCCAATTATTTAACAAACAATCACCTAAATATTCATTAGAAGGAAATGTTGCTTTATATATCAAAATATATTTTTATATAAAATCATTAAAAATCTTTATAAACAAATAACAAGTACGCTCTCATATATATATATATATACACTCAACTCATTCTAGAGTACTACGGACTCTATTCAATGAGTAATCCCCACCAGAGCTAAGGTTCTCGCTTAACGTTCAGCTCTGATACCAACTGTAATGACCCGAAATTTTCGAACCCGAAATTTTCAGATAGTTATGGAAAAGAAGAAAGAGATAGAAGAAGAAGAAGAACAAAACACCAAAATCTCACATTCGCAGCAGATAAAATATAATAATAAATAATAACAGTTTACAAAAGAATATTTTATCTGTTGATTACACTTTAATACATCAGAGTATCACATATATACAGTCACTGATCATATGCAAATCATGTCTCGGATGTATAATAATATACTGCAGCGGAAATACTCTATACGTACTTGCCATCCAGCTCGTCTCCTGAGCTCCAGAACGTAACTACCTGAAAAACTGTAATACTCGGTCTGACCCGAGCATTACACCAAAGTAACACCCGGGTCAGGCTGGAAACCAGCGTGAGTAAACCCAACTAACATGGAATGTAAAAGTTTACAACTTATATAAACCTGGGTAACTTATATCAATTTCCACTTCATAAGCTATTATAGACATCACTTATTTCACACATCAATTTCTTAGTGCCAGAACTTAGATTTTATGGTCCAATTCACTTAAAATCATTCCAATATACCCTATTGATTCCACTTATCAATTTGTAAAGAATCGAAGTGATTTCGGGTATTAACTAATACCCGACTCCGGTCTCTTCGAATTCAATGCTATTAATTTACCTTCCCCTTTCACAATAATCACATCTATCCTTGATTAAGTTCTCAGATTCATTAACTTATAATCACTTACATTGATTAATAATCCTTGAATTAATCATGCTCATAAATTTACTAACCCTCCATAAATTTTGTTACACTAATTAAACAAGTAATTAATCCTCAATTAAGGAATTACCAATAATTACCCCCTTTGATTTATGATATTAAGTAATTTTTCTTCGATTTCTTTTATTAGTAAATTCTATTAACTACATTGATTAATTACCTTAATCAATCATTGATTATTCCAAATTATTAATTACTCTAGAATTTAATTAACCTTTAATTGCTTATATTATATTAATTGTTCACAATCATTAACTACTCATATTAATTAACTTCTTAGTTTCCATTAAAAAACTCACAAAATTATCTATGGCCTTACACCGCATCCTCGATTAATTCTTCTGTGTGAAAATACTTCTTTAAAGTAATTTACTTAGTATACTCAACCACCATGAAAGGAAACTCATCAAAGTGTTTATCAAATCGATGATAAAAATCTAACAAGTAAGGCATTTATGTAGAAACAAACATGTTCATTTCGGGCAGAAATTTAACCCGAGTTTGCACCTCAAATTCGTACATATATATATATATATATATATATATATATATATATATATATATATATATATATATATATATATATTGACGAATTTTAAAAAATGATACAAATGAAAGTTATCACACTCTTCCTACAGTTTTCAAAACTTTAAAAATTATAGGATTTGGATAAGAAACGCGAAAGTTATGCACAAAATACTAGCTCAGGTTTGCACAAGACACTGAGTACTCTACAACAACAGGACAACGAGTTTGCAAGAGGTTTTTCATCATTTTAATCGATGAATTTCAGAAAATGATACAAAAAACAGTTATAGGCCTTTCCATTAGCTTTCCAGAATGATCAAGATCATCGAATTTGGATAAATGGTTCAAAAGTTATGACCATTTTACTAAAAACATGAAGCTTAGCCTGAACTTATGCATTTGCAGGATAACGACCAACAATTGCAATTTTAGCATAGAAAACTTCGAAATTAAGCAAAATGAATAAAGCAAAAGTTGTAGCTTAGTTTCTATGCTTTCCGGAACATTAAAAATTACCGAATTCCGATGAGAATTTTAAAAGTTATGGATAAAACAATTCTGAGATTTGAATTTCATAACTTCTGTCATTTTGTCTCGGGACAGTGACAAACAATTATAATTTTGGCCAAGATACCATCGAAATTTTGGAAAACTTAAAAGTTTTAGAACAAAGTCTAAGCTTTCTGGAACATCTAAATTTATCGAAATCGAGTAAGGAACGAAGAAGTTATAGCCAATTTAGTTTCAGCCTTAAGCACAGAGCTAATATTTGGTTTTGCTCTCGGGATTACAGTAGAAAAAATCAATTTTTACATAGCCAACATCCAAATTACAGAAAACACAAAACATCAAATTTGTAGCACATGAAATAAGCTCTCCAGAACAGTCAAGAAATCGAAATTTCATTAAGAATTGAGAAAGTTATGGTCAAATTACTAAGCTGCGTTTTTGATAGAACCGAGCCACTTTTACTTACTACTATCATCTCTTCAAGAATAACATGAATACTAGAAATTTAAATAGTTTTTCTCACCTTAACTTGTGTATTTTGCTTGACTCTTTTTCCTTAGCTTTCTCCAAGCTTTTTCACTTTATCTTACTATTTTTTTTGCTTTGTGAAAGTAAGAAAAAAATAAGTGAACATTTCCACCCTCTATATAGTAATTTTCAAGGCTCGTTTGGTAATTTTAGTTTTGGACACTTGTCTACTTCTCTTTGCAAAAGCTTTAGAATGTTGACACATGTCTACTTAGGTGTCTTAAGATGTTTCTACACATGGACACCTAATGGGGTTATGTGTCACTATTTCATTTAATCTTGTGACACATGTCCTTCATTTTTTATGCAAGCTTTATTTCATGACACATACCTTATTTAGTAATCATTTAAGGTGTTCTAGAAGTGTACACCAAAGTGATATATGTGTCATAATTCTATTCGATCTTAAGATAGGTGTATGGTCCATATTTTGCACTTGTCTTCACCATGTCATGACACTTATCCTATACTTATAAATGTATACATACTTATACCTTCTGTATTATTTAAAAGCATACATAAATATAAATAAAATAGAGATGGTGTAGATAGTGTATTTTAAACTATCGATTTAAACGATATATTATTAAAACTGAACAAATCACCTTTAAATTAAATTCCGACCATTCTATTATCTTTAGTCCTATCATTGCAAATTTTATAAGCCTTCAAATTGTTATTAACAGGCTTAAAATTCCATATTCAATAATTTGCCCAATTTCAAATTATATAACCCAATAATTTAATTATCAAGTAAACATAAATATTCGAGAGTCAAGTTTACAATTAACTTTTAAATATTTAAAATCAATTTATTATTCCAATTTAAATTGTTAAAAATATCGGGTCGTCACATGCAGGCATCATCAAATGAAACCCTTTTTTTATATATATTCAACAATTTAAATCTTGCTGTTGAACACCCTATGCTTGAACATCTAAATCAAGAAATCTATCTAGAGAAGTACAACTGATTAGTTTTTATTTACACGCTGCTGTTTTCAAAAACAAAAAAAATCAACATGCACCTTTAATAACACATTCCTACATACATGCAGCATCATCACAAACAACTTCATTATCACAGAAATTATTAAACAACAATTTATTAACCTACTTAAAATTTTAAGTTAGTTTTTACTCACCTCATTTTGACTATGCACAGAAATTTGATCTGGAATGGAAACCCTTTTTAAAATTTGAAAACTACTGTTGATGACTCCTGAAACTTTGATACTTGATTTCTTTAAAGCTGGAACCATGTGATGTTCAAAGTTTTTGAAAACTTGTTGTTGCAATTTCCAGAAACCATGGTGATGCTCAAAGTTTTGAAAATGAGTTGTTTTGAAGCTTTATCTCAGGCATGCAATTGAAGCTTACTACATGCATGATAGAATACTGCAGGTCTTTGAGGATGATCTTGAAGATTTGGGTGAAGTTTGCTACAGGTTTGATAATTTCTGGTTTCAGGGATTTTTTTTCTTGAACATGAAGATTTGAATAGGTTTCAGTTTGATAAGAACAACATGCAGGTCTTGGAAATAATGGGTTTGAGGAGATATGCATTTCTGTTTCAGGCTTAGGAAAGAATTCCAGGTTTCAGATTGAATGTTGTGGCCATGGATTCTTGTTTGAATTCAAAAAAAAATGAAGGAAGAAGAAAATAGGATTTTATAGAATGAGTTTTAAGGTTAAATAAAATTTAGAGAAAGGAAAAAAAGAAAATTAAGAAAAAGAAGACACTTGTTTTAACTTGATTACATTTATCATAACCCAAGATTAATCTCTTAACACATGTATCCTATGATGTTTTAAAATTGAACACATGTCACTCATATATTTTAAAATATTTTTAAAACCCTTTATTATCAATTTTCTTAATATTTAGATATTTTACTAATTTATGAATGCTTTTATAAATTTATAAATCCATTTTCTTTTTATAAAAATAAAACTTTCAAAAGAAAAATAAGTTATAAACTAATTAGAATCCAAATAAAATAATATAAAATTATGAAATCCATTCTTACAAGTTAACTTAAATGCTTTGCATTTATTTACTATTAAACAAATAATTTCCAATTTATATAAATAAAATTCTTTTGTTTTAAATTACAAAAACATATCTTATTTTTAAAATAAAACTTTATTCATAAATCTCTTATGTACAAATGTATTTCAAAATATACATTCCTTTTTAAATTACAAATTCCCATTCAAATTTCAAATATAAAAATTCAAATTCAATTTAAATCTTGATTTCAAATCAAATATGTTTTTATCAAATTAAACAAACACATTTTTAAATTAAGAAATATTGAATTCTAATTTTAAAGTTAATTTTTTAAGTAAACATATATTTAAATAATACTTATTAAATTAAAATGTCAAACTTATCAAAAATCAAATTTATAAAATAACACAAATTAAATAATTCTACCATTTAAAATCAATTAATTTCTAAATTTAAAAACATCACATAAATTTTATTTTGGTTATTTATATTTGAAGATACAGTTTTATCAATTTTAAATGATTTATTTAAAAGATTATCTTCTTTTAAATTCTCCGAAATTCTGGGATATAACATTCTTCCCCCCTTAAAAGAATTTCGTCCTCAAAATTTAAAATATAGATAATCCAAAATCTTTTATTTCATTTTAACTATTGAAGCATCCCTATCAACCATTCACTATCAACCAAACAATAATCCATCCAAACAAACAGTTTATTTAAATAACCAATTTATTCAATCAACAATCCTAGCTATCTGGACATAGATCCATATAAGCCTCCTTAAAATTATTCAGAGTTTCCCAAAACAAACATTGAAATCCTAACCCCACAACAAAAGATAGATCGTTCACATATTTCCTCAGAAGAGATACGTGAAAAACAATGTGAATTCCAGTCATCCAAACTGGCAATTCAACCTTAAAGACTTCAACACTAAACTTCTCCTGATCAGCTCCACCATCGCAGATACTTCACAGACCAAAACTGGACCAAGAATTAGACGATCTCCCGACTCTACTCCACAGAATGGAAATCTACAAGGTCTTCTAAACAAATCTTCACAGGGTAGCATCCAGGTACTCGTTTGATAACTTATACGAGAATTCCAATAAGTGCAGATGATCCTCCTAACATCCACAAAATCCAAAACACAAGCTCTCTCTCAAATCTTTAAATTTGATTCATCCTTTCCTTTGGTTTGGGAATGATAGGCTGTACCCAAATTCAATCTCGAACCCAAAGCTGATCACAAAGTCTTCTAAAACTAGCTGGAGAAGATAAGATCACAATTTCTAACAACGCTGACTGAAACACCAAGCAATCAGACAAACTCTCAAGAAAAACTCAGCCAAAGATGCTACAGAATGGATTGCCTCAACCAGAATAAAATGGGCGTTCTTGGTTAACCAATTCACAATCACCCATATTCCTATAATTCCCTCTTTAAACCTTGGCAAACCTTCGAAGAAATCCAAAGAAATCACTTCCCATTGGAACTTCCACTTTGGAGTCTCCAAAGATAACAAACCGGCGGTCTTCGGTTGATCACCGACACTTGCTGACAGATCGCACATCCAAAGATGAAACCAGCAACTTCCTACTTCGTACTTAGCCATTAGAAGATTCTCTTCATATCCATATATCTTTGAACACCCTGGCTGGACAAAATCTGGAGCGATGACTCCCTGCCAAAACTTCTTGCTTCAAAATCCAAGAATTCGGAACACAAATTCTTCCGATGATCCTCAATGTTCCCTATATCAATCCATCTCAAAACTAGAACACTGACCATCATTGACTCACTACATCCATCTCAGACACACACTCAAACGTCCGAGCAGATCTCAAATTTATTCTTGCTATCAGAGATAGCTAGAACAGGAACACTAGTCAGCCTTGCCTTCAAATCCGAGAAAATCTCTTCACATTCGGGTCCACTTCTACTCGTGTAGAATTCTGCCTAACCAGAAAACCGCGGTTGCTTCTCTCCTGAATAGTAACTATCCAAGCTGGATCTATAGAAATACCATCACCAAAACAAAATGCTTCCTCTAAGCCTCTAACACTAACTCCCAAATGTCGCTAGCTCCACTTCGGACTTGGAGTAGACCAGAAAAACATTGATGAAAACAAGAACAACTTATACCACACATCACAAAAGCTTGATTCATCAAATCCACACAGAATCTAAAAAGATTCATCTGTCTAGGCCCCAAAACAACAGCTGAACTCCCACTGGAAAAAAATAAGCTGAACAACAAACACTGCTTCTGAAACTAAAGACAATCCAAATCTCCATCTTTCGATGAGGAAAAATCTTTGCTCCTTCGAAACCTCTGGAAAATCTCTAACCACTCAATGGACTCCACACCTCCTAGAGATACCTCAATCCATGCAGAAGATGACTCAGAAGAATCCCAACATCATCGCAAGTCACTTTTGCGATTCTTCTCAACTCAACTTCCAAAGATACAATCCTTGCTTCTACACCAACAGCTCAATACCATCCAACCAAACAATATCCAAACAAGATCAAACAAAAGGTCTCTAGAAAAACTATGGGGAAGACAAGAAAATCTTAAGCTTCTACAGATTTGATCCATCTCGGTTATTCATCAATAAGGCTAGATTCCAAGGTAGGAGGGCTAAACAATCAAAGATAGAGAGATAAATTCCTCTAGAACTCATGTTGGAAATCCGAACAGATACCCGACAAATTTATATAAGTATATAGTTATATAAAATTACAAATACGCGCTCTCAAGATAGACACCACTCCAGAGCCTATGTATTATCTCAACCTATGCTCTGATACCACGTGAAACGACCGGCCTTTCATTCCACAGAAAGACACAATCATTCTTAAGAAAGAAAGAGGTAGAAATAGAATAGATAGAAGAAAAGAACTCAACAAAATCAGAGTCTCACAACGGAACGAAACAAAATATAATATATAACATAACTATTACATATCAGAGTTACTCAGATACAACAACACAGAATAGACAGTTATACAAGTCTGTCTATTATACAACTCAATGCAACACATATATCACAGAGATACAACACAGCGGAAAACACCATATGACTATAAGCGTTGAAGCCTCCTGCTCCATAACTCCTCCAGTATTCGTCAAAGCAGACCTGAATCCCTTGGCTACTCGTAAAAATTTGAGTACCCAAGAGTTTAAGAAAACAGAATAAACTCCGGGTCAGACATAGGTCTGGTGTGAGTAAACGGGTTAAAGTTGTTTAATTTTTAAAAACCTTTTGAAAGAAAGGTATCATGTAAGACTTCCCACACATAAACATGGAAAAGTTTTTACCTTACGCTAGCCAAAACATTTGTTAAGAAATCCGATGATATTATAATAGTGTCTAGGGTTTTCAAATGAATATGAAATTGCCGAAATCGTTACATCTATTAAATTCCAGCTACTAGCCACAAAAGTGGGTAATACAATCAAAACCGTAGGGGCACGTAGGAAGAATGGGTTTCCATCAATGGCAGGGCTACTGGGGTACCGCCCGTCACAGTATGTGGCCGAGATCACCGTACCGAGGAGTATGCCCGCTCTCCTGCAACAGAAATCCAGGACCATTCCTTACTGAACAGTCCCGAACAAGACCACCCCGGCGATTCTAGCTAGCATTCGCCCACACAACCGAAATAAAAAGGGACTTCTGGACAGGGGTAAATCTTGCTCTCAAGTGGGGGCTACCCACGAAGCCTTGCTGCACCTCCCCCGTTTTAGCCATTCCCGGTTGATGAGGCTTGAGGCTACGATTACCTTTAGAGAACACGTCTCTTAGAATGCTCATCGTCCATCTGACGATGTTCTGAAAGCATTCAATTCATACAAGTTTGTTCCGGGTTCGAACGAAACCGAAGGCATTATCTCGTTACACTCATTTTGGAATCACCCTCAGAGTTAACGACAATAACCCTTGCACTCTAAACTCCATCTCGAACCTGAAAGTATTATCTCCGTTATACTCGTATTGGCATCACCCTCAGAGTTTTTAACGACGGATAGTTCTTACACTTCGAGTCTTCAACTCGATCTTCACTTGAAATCACGACCTAACGTTTAACTTGGATCGATGTGGTTTTCGGATAATCAAATTTGATACCCGATCCCGGTCGCATCGAACCAAACGTGTCTTAAAGGCCAAGTTGTTTAAAGGTTTAAACAATTCAATTCAATACAATTAAATGCTTTGAAATCACACAGCATTAACATAGATAAATATCACACATTTATCATTGATATAACCTATATCATCTCACAGAATGTCACAACACATATCATCAATAGATATCAATCTAATAGATGTCATCCAATTCAGACATTCAACAATCAATCATCCATAAGCAAGTATTATCAATTCATAACATAATTAATTTAATTTCTTAAATTAATTCCTTAAGAATCAACCCCTAAATCTTGCTTATACAATCATTCATTAATCACTAACCTTAATTAATTAATCACTCCTTGATTAACTTAATTAATCAATTAATCAATCCTCAATTCCAGAATAATTATCCTTTAATCATCAATTAATAAACCTTAATTATTAATTAATTTCCTTTAATACAAAGTAATTAATCCATGATTACTTTCATAATCAATTAATTAACTTTTGATTAACCGATTAATTATCCATCAACTATCGATTAATAACCTTAATTATTAATCAATATCTCTTAATACAAATTAATTAATTAATCCATAATTACTTTTATAATTAATTAATAATTAACCAATTAATTATCTCTTAATTATTAATTAATAAACCTAATTATCAATTATTAATTAAGAACTTAATTACAGATTGCTTACTCCTTAATCACCAGTTAATTAATCATTTAATTATTCCTTAATTAACTGTTAACCCATCCTTAATTAATAGATAATCAATCCTTAAATATCATTTGATTAATCTTAATCACAATTGATTAACCAATTAATTACCACTTAACAACTTCTTAATTAATCCTTAATTGTGGATTAATTATTATCTAATTATTAATCAATAAAACTTAAATTATTACTTAATAAAAATTAATTACAAGTTAAACATTTCTTAAATACTAATTAAGTAACCCTTATTACTTAATTAACATCTTATTAATTACTTAGTTAATAAATCTTAACCACATAATTTATTAAGTTTAATTTCACTTAATTACTTGACTAATGAATCCTTAATCATAAATTAAAAATCTAGTTAATGATCTTTAAATAACCATTTAATTAATCTTAAATTAATTTACCTTCAATTCTTAACCATTTATTAACCAAGTAAATCACTTGTCCTTAATTTGTTTCCTAATTAATACTTTATTCTTAACTAATTAATTAAACTTACTTCTTCAAATTAACTCAATCAAAAATTAAGATATTAAAACCTTAATTAAGATAAACATTTACCTTATAAAATGCTTTAATTGATTTAACACATTTACAATCTTTATTATACATCTATTCCCACTTAATTTATTTTTAAATTAAGTTTAAACTAAAACAATCTTTTAGCTTGATAAATTAAAGTTATCAAACACAACTTTAAATAACTTAAATATTTTTCTATTTATAGTTTTAAACAAATTTTCAATTTGGATTTAAAACTTGTCTTATATAAACTATTAAAATTACTTTCAAAACTTGTTTTCAAAATCAATCAAACTTTCCAAACAATGTTTAAATTTAACAAAACTTCAAAACATCTTAAAATATGTTAGACAAAACATTTATTAAATACATCAAGTAATTTATATAAAGTTTAAAATTTCTAAATTTCAAAAAAAAAACAAGTTCTAAACCTTTTTAAAAATCTTTTAAAAGCTGTTTAGTTTACAGCTTCAGGTCAACGTTATTTACTCGGGTCAAAACCCGAGTTACCTCTTCCATTTTTTTTAAAAAACTTGATTTAGTTACAGTATGCAAAAACACAGATCTCCCACCCAAACACACCCGAGAACACTTCGACTTTTTCCCACCAAAACTCGAATGCCACTTCGAGATTTCCCCACGAATCTAAGCTCGCTGATACCAACCACCAACACGTGCACATGCACGCCACCGTGGGTCACCACCGACCAACGCCACTGCCTCCAGCAACCTTCTCGACACCTCCGCAACCAAAAACGATCACTCAAACACACACTCGCCTCTCGAATCAAAATTTGGGTATACTGCGGAACCCAAACCGAAACAACCCCACATAAACCACCTTCGACCGCCAAGCTCCGGTCACCAGAAAATGCACGACGCTGACCATCTCTTACCAAGCCCATTTGCTATCTCCAGACAAAAATTCAGAGTACTCGATCAATGGTGCTTACATCGAAAAATCAAAACCCAACCCAGAAGAAAAAAACTAGGGCATAATACCCAATTCCGGCCATCGCCACCGCCCCTTACAGCCACGATCACTATTTTCCCCAAAACTCTGTGACGACCTCCATCTACAGTAGCAACCCCGATCCACCTAATTGCTCCATCATCCAGAAATCACCCAAATACATACTTCCAGTAAAACCCAAATTCCTAACTCAATATTATTTTTAAAATCTGGATTTTTGAACTAAAATAAATCATAATCTTGATTGTTGATTCAATATATATACATGAATCAATGAAATTCAAAATTTTATTGTTTCATGATATAAGTTTCCACTGCAAACCTAAGCCTAAAGGTAGATTTTTAAAAACGTAACTTGTTTAAACATAATTCCCTAAGCTAGATGAATTTACACTTAACTAAATTGTTTAAATCCGAAGTTTCAAAGTTTTAAATATATAAAAAGCTTGAATTTTGTTTATATATATGAACTCTGTAAACATGAATGAACAGAGAACTAAATTTCAAAATGCAGATGCTATTTCATTCCTTCTTCCAGATGCAGGCATCATCAAATGAAACCTTTTTTTTTATATATTCAACAATTTAAATCTTGTTGTTGAACACCCTATGCTTGAACTTCTAAATCAAGAAATCTATCTAGAGAAGTACAACTGGATTAGTTTTTATTTACACACCGCAGTTTTCAAAAACAAAAGAAAACAACATGCACCTTTAATAACACATTCCTACATACATGCAGCATCATCACAAACAACTTCATTATCACAGAAATTATTAAACAACAATTTATTAACCTACTTAAATTTTAAGTTAGTTGTTTACTCACCTCATTTTGACTATGCACAGAAATTTGATCTGGAATGGAAACCCTTTTTAAAATTTGAAAACTGTTGTTGATAACTCCTGAAACTTTGATAATTGATTTCTTTAAAGCTGGAACCATGTGATGTTCAAAGTTTTTGAAAACTTGTTGTTGCAATTTCCAGAAACCATGGTGATGCTCAAAGTTTGAAAATGAGTTGTTTTGAAGCTTTATCTCAGGCATGCAATTGAAGCTTACTACATGCATGATAGAATACTGTAGATCTTTGAGGATGATCTTGAAGATTTGGGTGAAGTTTGCTACAGGTTTGATAATTTCTGGTTTCAAGGATTTTTTCTTGAACATGAAGATTTGAATAGGTTTCAGTTTTGATAAGAACAACATGCAGGGCTTGGAAATGAAGGGTTTGAGGAGATATGCATTTCTGTTTCAGGCTTAGGAAGGAATTTTAGGTTTCAGATCGAATGTTGTGGCCATGGATTCTTGTTTGAATTCAAAAAAAATGAAGGAAGAAGAAAATAGGATTTTATAGAATGAGTTTTAAGGTTAAATAAAATTTAAAGAAAGGAAAAAAAGAAAATTAAGAAAAAGAAGACACCTGTTAACTTGATTACATTTGTCATAACCTAAGATTAATCTCTTAACACATGTATCCTATGATGTTTTAAAATTGAACACATGTCACTCATATATTTTAAAATATTTTTAAATGATTTTTAAAACCCTTTATTATCAATTTTCTTAATATGTAGATATTTTACTAATTTATTAATGCTTTTATAAATTTATAAATCCATTTTCTTTTTTATAAAAATAAAACTTTCAAAAGAAAAATAAGTTATAAACTAATTAGATTCCAAATAATATAAAATTATTAAATCCATTCTTACAAGTTAATTTAAATGCTTTGCATTTATTTACTATTAAACAAATATTTTCCAATTTATATAAATAAAATTCTTTTGTTTTAAATTAATACAAAAACAAAACTTACTTTTAAAATAAAACTTTATTCATAAATCTCTTATATACAAATGTATTTCAAAATATACATTCCTTTTTAAATTACAAATTCCTATTCAAATTTCAAATATAAAAATTAAAATTCAATTTAAATCTAAATTTCAAATCAAATATGTTTTTATCAAATTAAACAAACACATTTTTAAATTAAGAAATATTGGATTCTAATTTTAAAGTAAATTTTTTAAGTAAACATATATTTAAATAATACTTATTAAATTAAAATGTCAAACTTATCAAAAATCAAATTTATAAAATAACACAAATTAAATAATTCTACCATTTAAAATCAATTAATTTCTAAATTTAAAAACATCATATAAATTTTATTTTGGTTATTTATATTCGAAGATACAGTTTTATCAAATTTAAATGATTTATTTAAAAGATTACCTTCTTTTAAATTCTTCGAAATTCTGGGATATTACAGAAAATAAAAAATTTGTCAATTTTAAATAATTTATAAAAGAGATTATTACATTATTTATAAATTACTTATACTACTTAAATGAATTAATGTATCATATGTTTTATAAGTTTGTGAATTGTATTTTAAACTTTTAGATATATTTAAGTCATATTTATCAAGCAATATTTAAAAAGAAAATAAAACAAATCTTTATGTTAATTTTATTTAGATTTAAACTTAAGGTAAGATATATTTTAAACAATTAAACATTTACCTTAAGTAATTTAAAACTATATAGTTATTTATTTAAATAATCTTTGAAAAGTCTTATATTAAATTAACCATAACTTCTGAATTACCAATATATATATTAGAATTTGAAAACATGATTTTATTTGTTAAATTCAAATCAATACTTTTCCATTTACAATATATACAAATATATATACATTATAAACAGAAAACATTTTATTAACTTTTAAAAGATAAAATTTACTAATTAAATATTTATTTGCTTTTAAAAGAATAATTTGCCAATTTAAATTAAAACTATAAAAGAAAATTATCAAATCAATTTAATTTTTAATATAGATTATTTGATTTTGCCTAAAATTCTGGGTCATCACAGCAGTTTGAAAAAAAGTACAAAGATGATATAATTTATTAGAGTTGAAAATGAATTTTCCACTGAGGACAATAAATTAAAAATGTGTTACCCGTTATATTAATAAAGGTTTGTGAAAAGATGTTAATTATTTTAAAACATGTTTGGAAGAAAAAAGAGAGTTATTTATGTAAAGATGTTCTGAAATCATTTAGAATAAGAAATAAAATTCATTGAAAAAGAAAAGGAAAAATAACAGAAGTGAAATTGTATATCGATTTTAGAATGTATATAAGTTGCTAAGGGAATAGATATCTAAAATAAATTTTAGAAGCAATTAATTAATTTTAGAAGTAATTTTAAAGAGTGAAATAAAGAATATATTTCGTGAACTTAATTTAAAAATCGATAGGACATTTAAATCCCCTTTTCAAAATATATAAAGCTTGTATAAAACTTATGTAAGTAGTAGCTTTCTATTTTACTGGAAGTTTGAAATGAATAAAATTTGAAATTTGTTATTGAAATTGTGTTTGGAGTGGACAAAAAACTTTATACAACATATATAGATTTTTTTAGTCTAAGCAATAAATCTTTTTAACCTAAAATCTTAAACCATGGATCCTTTTTGACGATTTTAAATTTATTACAAAGCTACAATATAGAAAGAAATTTTTTATTTGAAATGCAATGCGAGAATTTGAACATAACAATGATTTAAACATGAATTAAAAGCGATGTATGTTGTTATCTGGAGATTGCAAATTTTGTGAAACAACGCTGACTTCATTCAACTATAACGTTTGAATGGTTTGTTCAATTTTGACGATCTTGCCCATTCCAAAAAGCTAGAACATAAGCAATAACTTTTATTTTAAGTCTTTAGCAAAATTTTAACGTTTAATAGGCTAAAAGCACACTTTTTATAAGTGTACCTACATTTGTATTTTTATTTCAAAATTTGACACTTTTGGGAAAAATACCATAAATCAAGCTATATTCCATATTTTTGCAATCCATAAGTTGTTTTGAAAAGCTAAGATGTCGTACAACAAGCCACTCTTTGATATCATTATGCAATTTTGTGTTTTTGACTATACAAAGTTTATCGAAATATGGTTAAAACTTGAACACCACTATATTACTTTGATATTATATAATATCGTACAACTTATATCTCTCCTATTATGAGTAATATTAGAACATGAGCTGAGCATTGGCACTGTTGAAGCACATTGGACTTATTGGCATTGTTGGATCGCTTTTGCTTTCCAAATAATAAGATAAGCTGCTTAAAACGCTAATGCAAAGGTGTGTATTTATGATATATCAATATATGCTATGATATTACATCGTTTCCCCATGTTTCCATATACACATATATGGTAAAATTACTGTGTTATGATATTTCAAAACGCTTTTCATAAAGAGGAGATTTTGCCATAATTTTTTGAAAAATTCCGACACATAGAAAATTTTCGCAAAATTTTTGTCGTATGGATATAGAAAATCATTAAATTGAATATATTTAAATTATAGCATATGATAAGAGAAATGGATAATTAGTCAAATAGAGGATTGATGTGAAGACCCAAATTTTTGAGATTAAAATAATTTTGAAATGAAAAGAAAATTAAATTAGTTAATAGAGAATAATTGAAAAATAAAATAATTTGAAAATAATTTTTCAAATTGATAGTAATGAGAAGTAAAATAACTAAAGTATGAATGAATTTTTAAATTCACATATCTCATGAATATCACATATATATGTAGTCAAAAAAATAAATAAATATAAGAGTGATAAAATTACTCCTCTTGATAATTAAAATACATAAAAACCAGTTAAGTAATATTTATGAGTTTTTAAATATATCAAGAGAGAAGCAAATGATAAATTATGTTAGTTAAAAATAAAACTTATAGAAAGAAACATGAGAATTAACTCGGGTATGATAAGATACATTGTGAAATTAAGTCATATAAAAACAATGTGCAGATAAAAGCATGCAAAAAGCATGTGCACAGAAAAGCAGTGAGATAACTGCTTTTACCAGAAATAGAAATTAAAAAGAAAATGGCAAGATTAGCCATAAGCATATACACATGATTCTCTAAATTATATGGGGATAGAATGGGCTTTTCCTCTATTAAAACCCTAGCTAAATGATTTAAATCAAGGGAAGAAGTGACAATTTGTTTCTGGGAAGAAAACAGAGAAATTATTATAAAAAACAGAAAAACTCACATTGCCTTCAAACTTAAGCATTCTCGGGGAAGAAGAGGAAGGTGAGTAATAATCATAGATGAAGTTTGAGGCATTAAGACCCATGCTAAGGGCAGCCAAGCAATTTTTCTTATATAGAAATTATAATATGTTTTTCTGTTGATTTTTCTGAATGAATGATTATTGATTATGGATGGTTTTTCTAGTTGAACTTTTGGTTGATACTTTCATTTATTTTGGTCTGATATGATGACTTTAACTTCTGCTTTGAAATGTACTTGATCTAACACTTATCTTGATCACATAAATGGATTTTTGTAATCCAGTTCTTATTAGAAAATGAGTTAAGCATTTTTTTCTGAGAAGTAGGGTATCAAAGAAATAAAGGAAATAGGCAGTGTGAATAAGGACGTTCATGCTTATGTCTAGTTCATTAAAAACTGATACGAACAAAGCAATATTATGTATGTGTTGATTTGTTCAGATCATTAACCAACATGTTTTATGGGTTTTCCTTAAAAACCATACCCTATGTTCACAAAAGAATAAATTTAGATTTTTATATGATTTTAGCAATTAAAACAAGCACTGGAAAAATTACTAGAAAGTATGTATGAGCAGATTTTTGGAAAATTTGATTAAGTATAATCTCTGATTATAAGCAATGGAATTTTATATGAATGCTAGTATGTTTGGATGTACTCTTTGAGTGAGATCAATGATTTTTGATTTATGAAATGAAGAAAAGAGCACAAGCATTTTTGGAAATTAAAAGAAAAGTTCCTTATAAAATAAATACTCATGGTCTCTAAATCATAACATGATTTAGGAGAAGTGCCTGGATCTGCTCATCATCAGGAGGATTAAGGGTATGTGCATGACTTGCTTAAGTCCTGTAGGCCTCTATGTAAAGGGTTAACAGAACTGAGCCCCTTTACAATGCACACATGGTGTTCAATGGCAAGGAGTTAGACCAAAACAAAATGAAAAAAAATGAGATTGATCAATCAAGCTATGGAAATTAGAGATTAATCCATAGGAGCATGTTCATGAATGTTTGAATGTAGTGAATGAATGGTTGCATGGGTGTATGATTGATAGATAAACTTATCGATGCTCAGATTTAGTATGAACTAGTGTATTATTGAACTAACATGTTCTCTGTGCAGTTTTAGGAATTTATAAAAAAAATGTTTTAATTTATGATTTTCACTCACACCAGAAATTTATTTCTGGCCCTATTTGTTGCTTTGTGACATTTGGGGTGTCTCATTTTTATTGAGGCAGCTCTAGATGTTGTTGCAGGAAAGGAAGCATGAGAAACTTGTTTGCATGGATATTTGGAAGATTTACTTGAGTTTTAAATACTTAAGGAGTATAACAGAAATATTGTAGTGAATAAGCTAGGCAAAAAAAACTTCATTATCTTCTAAGTATATCTAGAGTTGATGTTGTTTGTTTCTCTGTGTAAAGACTATGTAAAGGTTAAAGTATTATATGTGTGAATGGGTTTCTGTTTTAAGCATCTGATCTGGGTATTTTTCTGGTGAAGTATGATGAAGGAAATTATGCCATATAATTTAATATGTGGTCATACTTTCTTTGGTAATGTCTGCTAAATAATTGATAGCAAAATTGATATGGTTTTAGAAGAAGCATGTAACATATCTGTTAAGTGTTGAGTTGAAACTGTTCTGGGTTAACCAGTAAGGCTTGATCATGACTTGTAATTAATATAAGTACATGTCAAGTTTAGAAAACAAGGCCTATAATCCTCAACCTGGGCAATAAGTTTATTGTAGGAATTTGTGTTGCTTGGTGTAGTAAGTTCATGTGCATTTCTGGAGTTTGTAGACTTCACTACTACAATACTGAACAAACCTTCCTATCTAGATACATGGCCCAAGTCTGATTGCATTTGGTCATGATAAACCTGAAGCAGTTTCAGTATCATGTAGTCTTGCCTAGATATTAAGCATGTTAGTAAATCCACTGTTTAATTGATCACAATCATTTGTTTCATAATTTGAGGATTTGTCAGTAACCTTCACTATATGTCCATCTGAAAGTTTTGCAACAGTCTGATTTTGACGCTGCTTTAATCATACTATTTTCAAGTATATGCTGGTCTTCATTGACATGATAAATTGAGTTAACATTTTGTTCATGTGCATTGTTTTCACTGCTTGGCCTTTAAACTGATTTACTGTCTTGATATTCATCAGATCATTGCATACTTTATAAAATATGACATAAGCAATTTTCTTAACATAAAAATTGCTTGAATTTAAGAATAGAATACCCGGGATAGACAAACATGTATGATTTGAACTAACACCCTGTATCAATCAAATTATCTAGTATCAAATCCCTAAATTATGTGGATCAAATAGCTAGCTTGTAAAACCCAGAAATTAATTAATCTGATTTATAGAACAGGCTAGGAAATTAGACTAGAAAATGATGTGATTATTTGAGGATTAGCAATCAAGTCTGAGTTCAAAAAAAAAAGATAAAATGGCTATGTGACACAAAAGTCCTTCAATTATGAGGAACAAAGTGTGAATGAGATTCTTTGCTATTTTACTTGCTCTGATAAGCAAAGAACCATTTATATACCTTTACAAATATAAATGACATGATTTAGTTTATATACTGATATTTTTATATTAGTTAAATTCTGGATCTTGGGAGAATGAATTTAAAGAAGTGATCACTTATATATATATATATATATATATATAAACTCACTAAAAATCCCATAAATTAGAGTAAAAAGAAGTGGGTCACTTCAGTTGGTATCAGAGCTATGTTGTTAAAACATAGCATAAATATATTATCCAATCTTCTTGTATGGATAAAATTCTAAAAAAAAAATATAATATATACATACAATAATGATAGAAATAAATATCCACTGTAGAAATAAATTGCAGAAAATAATTAAATTAGAAATATGAATAACTAGCTATGCAATTGAATAGTGAATCATGGTAGGAAGACCACCAAACACTGGAGCAGGACCCTCAAATGCTGCACCATTGGTTAACTTGCAAGATTTGGTGAGAGCATTTAGGGAAGGAGCAATGCAGAGGGAAGAGAATCCTCATGAGGAATTAGCTAAGCTATTGAAGACATTTTCAAATTTAGGAGGCAAGGATTTTGAAGGCACTGAAGGAGTAATGGGAGTGCAGACATGGTTGAGAACTTTAGAAAGGATATTTGCAGACGTGCAAATTAATGATCAAAGGAAGAGGCAGATAGCTTCAAGAAGGATCAAAGGAGCAGCACTAGATTGGTGGGAGGCGATCATCACAGGGAGGCCAGAAAATGAGATAACCCGGGATCAATTCAAGGAGATGCTTGAAGCAAGATTTGTTCCAGCAATAGCTAAGTCAACATTGCTTGAGGAATTCATAAGTCTAAGGCAAGGACCAATGAGTGTGACTGAGTACGCTCAGAAATTTAAGAGCTTGTCCAAGTATGGAACTATGCTTATAGGAAATGAAGAATCAAAGAATTCAAGGATTATTCAAGGACTAAATGCAGGACTGAGTAGAGCAATGTTACCATACAAGGATAAAACATTTGATCAAGTCATAGATCTTACTCTTTCTTTTGAGCAACATGACAATGCAAGAGAAAAATTTAGGAACATGAGGGCTAACAATCAAAAGAAGGGGAAAAATAGAGCACATCCCTATGACAAAAAGAATATAGATAAGAAAGTGGAGGGAGCAGCCACTGGGGAAGTCAAGAAGAAAATTACTTGTTATAATTGTGGCAAAGAAGGGAACATGAGCAATAGGTGTCAAGCAGCTAAGAAAGTACCCTTCAGCTGCTATAACTGTGGGAAAGAAGGTCATATTAAAAGAAACTGCCCAGAGTTTAAGAAAGGAGCAAAGGTAGGAGCATTGGAAACAAAGGCAAAGGCAAATGCAGCAGGAAGCTCTGGAGAATTGGAAGGTATACTTCTAATTAAAAGTTACCTAATCTCAGTTATATATGACACTGGAGCCACACATTCTCTAATATCACAAGACATAGTGGATAAATTAGCTCTCACATGCAACAAAGTTGAAAAACACTTGTTTATTCAAAGTCCCCTGGGTAGCTCTTGTTTGCTAGGATTCAAATGTTTGGGAGTAGAATTAAACATAGGAGGAAAAATGTTTAACTCTGATTTGTTTGTATTGAAATATCCTGGAATAGAAATTATTTTAGGGGTAGATTGGTTGAGTAAATTCAAAGCAATTTTGAATTTATAAAATTTCACTATATCTTTGAAAACAGAAAATGGTAAAAATATTTTAGTCATGAGTGAAAAAGCTAAAACAAATTGTCTTAATCAAATATGGAATATGACTGAGATGGATTTAATTTTAGAAAACATAGAAGTAATAAGAGAGTATCCAGAAGTTTTTGGAGAGGTAGTAGGGGTACCAGACGATAGACCAGTTGAATTTCAAATAAGATTAATTCCTGGATCAAGTCCTATCATCAAGAAACCTACTAGAATGGGTCCAAAAGAATTAACAGAATTGAAGCAATAGCTGGAAGAATTGGACCAGAAAGGCTTCATAAGGCCTAGCAGTTCAAACTGGGGTTCTCCAGTGGTGTTTGTGAAAAAGCATGATGGTACACTAAGAATGTGTATTGATTATAGAGAACTAAATAAAGTCACACCATCAAGAACAAATACCCACTCCCCAGAATTGATGATCTATTTGATCAATTAAATGGAGCAAAGATCTTTTCAAGGCTAGATTTAGCCTCTGGGTTTCATCAGATGAAGGTAGAGGAAGAAAGCATTAAGTATACTGCCTTCAACACAAGGTATGGGTTATATGAATTTTTAGTGATGCCTTTTGGATTGACAAATGCACCATCATATTTTGTAGATTTAATGAATAGAACATTTAGAGATTTTCTAGACAAATTTGTGGTTGTCTTTATTGATGACATATTAGTGTATTCAAAATCAGAAGAGGAACATGCAAGGCATTTGCATCTGACTTTGTCAAGACTAAGAGCACATAATTTAAAGGCAAAATTTAATAAGTGCACCTTTTGGCAAAATGAAGTAAAGTTTTTGGGGCATATTATTTCTCAACAAGGAATTAGTGTAGACCCAAGTAAGATTATAGCAGTTCAATCATGGAACAGACCCAAATCAGTGACCGAGGTGAGGTCATTTTTGGGAATGGCAGGCTATTATAGGAGATTTATAAAAGACTTTGCAAGAATAGCCATTCCATTGACCAAGCTAACTAGAAAGGAGCAGCCATATGTGTGGACAGAGAAATGTGAACAGGCCTTTACATTATTGAAGAAAGCACTGATGGAAGCTCCAGTTTTACAAGTACCAGAGGGAAATGAAGGATTAGTATTTTACACAGATGCTAGTGGAACTGGACTAGGGGCAGTGCTCATGTAACATGGTAGAGTCATAGCATATGCATCAAGGCAACTCAAGCCAAATGAAACTAGGTATGTTACACATGATTTAGAACTAGCTGCTGTAGTATATATATTGAAGCTATGGAGACACTATTTATTAGGTGTTAAGTTTGAATTGTTTACAGACCATAAGTCACTTAAATACTTGTTTTCCCAAAAAGACTTAAACATGAGGCAACATAGGTGGGTAAAATTTCTAGCTGCCTATGATCTTGATATATTTTACACCCCAGGAAAAGATAATAAAGTGGAAGATGCATAAAGTAGACATCAAGAAAAATTGGCAAGCTTAATGATGGCTGAGTTCAGGGATTTGACAATCCTTAGTGAGGTGGAAGTGAAAGAAGAAACTAGTGTATCAGATAAGACACACAGTGAGATGATTGAATATTGTAAATTAAGCTTCATTTCTTTAAAGTCAACACTGGTAGATAAAATAGGACAAATGCAAAATCAAGATACAAATTTGAAGGAGAAAAAGAACATGATATCACAAGGCATGACAGTGGAAAACTATGAGGTAGATGATAAAGGGTACTTAAGGAAAAAGGGGAAACTCTACATACCAAATGTAGAGGAACTGAAGCAAGAAGTTATGGATGAGCATCACAAAACAAGATATACTATACATACAGGTGGTACCATGATCTTAAGAGGAATTACTGGTGGCCAGGGATGAAAGGAGCAGTGGCAAAATATGTGGCAAATTTCTTGACATGCCAACAAGTAAAGGCAGATTATCAAAGACCCTCAAGCCTATTGCAACCTTTGGAAGTGCCTACTTGGAAATGGGAAAGCATATCAATGGATTTTGTGGATGGTTTGCCAAGAACAAGAAGAGGAAATGATATTATTTGGGTAGTGGTTGATAGGCTTACAAAAACATCACACTTCATTCCTATAAATTCAAACAGAAATGCCCATAAACTAGCTCAGTTATTTGTGAAAGAGATAGTGAGATTGCATGGCATCCTCAAGACTATCACTAGTGATAGAGATACTTTGTTTACTTCAAGGTTTTGGAGTAACTTTCAAGAAGCTATGGGGACAGAACTAAGCCTAAGCACAGCATACCACCCACAAACAGATGGGCAAACTGAGATTGTTAATAAGGTTTTAGAAGATTTGCTTAGAGCATGCATACTTGATTTTGGAGGCAACTGGGAGGATCATATTTATTTAGCTGAATTTGCTTATAATAATAGCCACCAGTCCAGCATAGGAATGGCTCCATTTGAGGCTTTGTATGGAAAGCCTTGTTTATCTCCTTCATGTTGGATGGAGGCTGGTGAAAGAGTGTTGCTTGGACCAGACAATGTAAAAGAAACTTCTGCAAGAATTGAATTAGTGAGGCAAAGAATGAGAGTAGCTCAAGAGAGACAGAAAGCATATGCAGATAAAAGGAGAAGGCCAGTAGAATTTGAGGTGGGAGACTATGTGTTTCTCAAAGTTTCACCAATGAGGAAAATATTGAGATTTGGCAAAACAGGAAAACTATCACCAAGGTATATAGGACCATATGAAATTGTTCAAAGAATAGGGCCTTTAGCTTATAGGTTGAAGTTACCAGAGGAATTGAGCAAAATACATGATGTATTTCATGTATCCCAATTGAGAAAATGGGTGCATGATAAGGAGACCATTCTTTAATCTCCTACACATGTTGAAATTCAAGAAAATTTGGTTTATAAAAAGGAACCAGTGGGCATAGTGGCTAGAGAAGAAAAGAAATTAAGAAACAAGGTAATTAAATTGGTTAAAATTCAGTGGAGTCTTGATGGAAATGATTGCACATGGGAGGCTGAAGATAGGATGAAGGATAAATACCCTAATCTATTTTCTGCATAAAGGTATGCCTGAAATCATAATAGTTTTAACTATTATTTATATGTTTGATTAGCTCTAGATGCATAAGTTTTTGAATTGCTGAGATGAAATTAAGCTTTTGCATAGTGGAAAAGAAATATATATATTTATAATTGTGGGACACAATTCCATTTAGGAGGAGATTATGTGAAGACCCAAATTTTTGAGATTAAAATAATTTTGGAACGAAAAGAAAATTGAATTAGTTAATAGAGAATAATTGAAAAATAAAATAATTCGAAAATAAATTTTCAAATTGATAGTAATGAGAAGTAAAATAACAAAAGTATGAATGAATTTTTAAATTCACATATCTCATGAATATCACATATATATGCAGTCAAAAAAATAAATAAATATAAGAGTGATAAAATAACTCCTCTTAATAATTAAAATGCATAAAAACCAGTTAAGTAATATTTATGTGTTTTTAAATAAATCAAGAGAGAAGCAAATGATAAATTATGTTAGTTAAAAATAAAACTTATAGAAATAAACATGAGAATTAACTCTGGTATGATAAGATACATTGTGAAATTAAGTCATATAAAAACAATGTGCAGATAAAAGCATGCAAAAAGCATGTGCACAGAAAAGCAGTGAGATAACTGCTTTTACCAGAAATAGAAATTAAAAAGAAAATGGCAAGATTAGCCATAAGCATATACACATGATTCTCTAAATTATATGGGGATAGAATGTGCTTTCCTCTATTAAAACCCTAGCTAAATGATTTAAATCAAGGGGGGAAGTAACAGTTTGTTTCTGGGAAGAAAACAGAGAAATTATTATATAAAAAAAGCAAAACTCACATTGTCGTCAAACTTAAGCATTCTCGGGGAAGAAGAGGAGGGTGAGAGATAATCATAGATGAAGTTTGAGGCATTAAGACCCATGTTAAGGGCAGCCAAGCAATTTTTCTTATATAGAAATTATAATATGGTTTTCTATTGATTTTTCTGAATGAATGATTATTGATCATGGATGGTTTTTCTGGTTGAACTTTTGGTTGAGACTTTCATTTATTTTGGTCTAATATGATGACTTTAACTTCTGCTTTGAAATGTACTTGATCTAACACTTACCTTGATCACAGAAATGGATTTTTGTAATCCGGTTCTTACTAGAAAATGAGTTAAGCATTTTTTTCTGAGAAGTAGGGTATCAAAGAAATAAAGGAAATAGGCAGTGTGAATAAGGACGTTCATGCTTATGTCTAGTTCATTAAAAACTGATACGAACAAAGCAATATTATGTATGTGCTGATTTGTTCAGATCATTAACCAATATGTTTTATGGGTTTTCCTTAAAAACCATACTCTATGTTCACAGAAGAACAAATTTAGATTTCTATATGATTTTAGCAATTAAAACAAGCACTGGAAAAATTACTAGAAAATATGTATGAGCAGATTTTTGGAAAAATTGATTAAGTATAATCTCTCATTATAAGCAATGGAATTTTATATGAATGCTAGTATGTTTGGATGTACTCTTTGAGTGAGATCAATGATTTTTGATTTATGAAATGAAGAAAAGAGCACAAGCATTTCTGGAAATTAAAAGAAAAGTTCCTTATAAAATAAATTCTCACGGTCTCTAAATCATAACATGATTTAGGAGAAGTGCCTTGATCTGCTCATCATCAGGAGGATGAAGGGTATGTGCATGACTTGCTTAAGTCCTGTAGTGTGACGACCCGCCCTTCTACTACTAGAAAGACGTATCATCATTAAGAAAAAAGGGATAGAAAATAGAAAAGAAAGACTAACAACATCTGAATCTCACAGCGGAACGGAACAAAATATAATATATCACATAAATATTTCATAGTTTTTACATATATCAGAGTTATACAATACCAATACATATGACAGTTATACATACAACTATCACTATATACATCAGAGGTACAGTATACATCAACTAACACAGCGGACTACATATATATAGCTATATACGTCTGGATTCTCCTTCTCCAAGCTCCTCCAGAAATCAAAGCCCATAACCTATCACTTGGCTACTCATAAAAATTTGAGTACCCAAGAGTTTATGAAACACAAAATATAAACTCTGGGTCAGACATGGGTCTGGTATGAGTAAACGGTTTAAAGTTGTTTAACTTTGAAAACATTTGAAAATAAAGGTATCACGTAAGACTTCCCACAAATAAATACGGGTAAGTTTTTACCTTACGCTAGCCAAAACATTTCATAGGAAATCCAGTGATATTATAATAGTGTCTAGGGTTTTCAAGTAAATAGAAAATAGCCGAAATTGTTACATTCATTAAATTCCAGCTACTAGCCACAAAAGTGGGTAATACATATCAAAACCGTAGGGTCTCGTAGGGAAAATGGATTTCCAACAATGGCAGGGCTACTGGGGTACCGGCCGTCACAGTACGGGGCCTAGATTACCGTACCGAGGATCACTCCCGACCCCCTGCTACACAAGGCCGGAACCATTCCTTATTGAGTAGTCCCGAACAAGATAAACCCCGTGGTTGGCGCGACCAACCACCCACTAAGCCGAAATAAGAAGGGACATCTAGACAGGGGAAATATCTTGTCCTGCATGGGCATGACCCACCTAACCTTGCTGCATCTCCCCTGTTTTAGCCATTCCCCGTTGATGAGGCTTGAGGCTGCGATTACCTTTAAAGAACATATCACTTAGAATGCTCATCGTCCGCCTGACGATGTGCTGAAAGCATTCAATCCATACAAGTTCGTTCCGGGTTCGAACGAAACCGAAGGCATTATCTCGTTACACTCGTGTTGGAATCAACCTCAGAGTCAACGACGATAACCCTTCCATTCTAAATACACCATCTCGATCTTCATTTTAGGATTCACGACCTAACGTTTAACTTGGATTAATGTGGTTTTCGGAGAATCAAATTTGATTCTTCCGATCCCGGTCTCATCGAATCCAAACGCCATTTTAAGGGCCAAGTTGTCCAATTAACTTAACAGTTTAAATAATTTTAAATTTAACAATTGAATTAACATAGCATCTATCACAGATAAACATATACAAGCATCATAGGTATAACATAGCATATCACAGAGTAACATAGAATATCAACATATAAATATCACAATTAGATATTCAATCACAACAGTCCATAAGCAGTCACCTTTAAATCTTATTTGTAATTAATTCAATTTAGAATTAATTACTTGAGAGTTAATCACTTAACTCTATTTAATTAATCATTAATTAATAATTAATTTCCTGTTTCATTTCAAATTATTTAATTAATGATTTCTTAATAAATCATTTAGTCTTCATTACATACTTATTTTATTTCAAACTATCAATTACCTAATTATTTCTTAACTCAGTTATTTACTTTAATTAACCATTTAATTAATAATCTTAATTATTAATCAACGTAATTACCCATTTATTAACTGCTAATTACTTTCTTAACCCTTTATTTATTCTTAATTAAATTACTCGATTAATTAACTATTAATCATTCATAAATTAACTTAAGTAGTTAATTACAAATTTATCAATTATTTATAATCTATGACTAATTACAATTTTAAGAGAAATTGTTCCTAATTTAAAATAATTTATCTATATTAAATGTTTAACTTAAATAAACATTCAAAAATCTTCCTTTAAATTTTTGAAAACCAATTGTAATATTAACTCCAAACTTAATTATTAGATACCTTACACCTAATTTTAATTACTTAATGAAATAGACGCTAAGAGGTTGAAAGATTATAAAACAGTAATTTCATAATTAAACTTGCATTAATGTTTAACCAAAGTCGCTAAGGTTTTGACTACAATAATTAAAACTTGACAAAATCTTAACTTAATCCTTTAAACATTCTCTAAGCTCAAACCTTTTTTAATCAAATTTGTAAAACAACCCCACTGCAAAACTGGGGTTTTACCCAAACCCCCAGGTAAACCCGAGACCTCCTCTACATTTTGCTCGAGAATTACTGCAAACTTCCCGAGTCTCCCCTCTGAACAACTTCTTCCTCTTTCTTATTTTATTCTTTCAGTAATATGTTTTAGTTTGAGGTAAATTAAATTAGCATCAGGTCCTTTTTACTCGAACGCGAACCCGAGTTTTCCCCCCTGAATCTCTTCTTCTTCTCTTTAAAAATTTTTCTTACATTAAGTTAGTTAAAAGTTAAAACATAATTTTAAAAAACAGTTTCAAAATATAGGCACGCGAACAAACTCAAAGCACTAGCGCCATCCTCACGCGCGCGACACGAAGCGGCATTCCCTGATAGCCCAGTCCACCTCCAACGCCACCGTGCACGTGCACGGTGGTTAGCCGCACCTCCAGCGGCCCTCACCAGCACCCACAAACCACAATTTCTCTACTCGCCCAAGATCGAAACCTAGAATTTCGACAAAGGGTCGAAATCAAAATGTCACCTTAAACTTGAACTTGAAACACTATCACCTCACCAAAAACCACCCAGACCTGCAACCCCACATCGCCAGAGGCGAAGCCACGCCACCTACGCCAATCCCTACCCCTCTACAACCATCTCTTCGAAGCTCGGCAAGCTCGGTCACACTAAGAAGCCGGAATCAAAAAAAATTTTTGAGTACAGTAAACTTTGAACTAAAAACCCTAAATTGTTTTGGTTCGTTTAATTTATGGATTAGATAATTCATTTGACATTTTTCCTGTATTAGTACTTCATCAACCTACCCTCCTATCCAATTTCAGAAATTAAAATTTCCTGAATCAACTGAAATTAGCAAAAATGCTTCTGTGATTCACTTTCGAACTGCACCTTGCACACTTACTTAAAAATTCTCGTTCTTGTTTTAAAATTCATAAATTTCACTAAGTATTCAAGTTATAAACTTGAATTAGACTTTTTAAAATAATTGAATTATCAATCAATTGATAGATTTCCTATAGAAAATATTACATATGTTAATATATATATATATATATATATTTAAAGATAGTTTAAACTTCTCCTAAGAATCTTAATTTGAATCTGTATCTTCAATTTGGTTTTTTGAAAATGAAATCTTTACAACAATTCAGTTGGATAAAACTCAAATTTGATTGACCATTTACCCCTGTAATTCATACAGAGAAGAGCTATAAGCAGAGTGACAGATATACACAAACTCTTATCAAAATATAAAGCACATCCAAACTATTCTGTTAAAAATTCATGAAACTATTTACTTAACTTAACTTTAAAAAGAAAAATCTTTGTTTACTCACCTGAAATTTTGTTGAAACAGAAACAAGTTAATGAAGAAACTGCAGAAATTCCTGAACAACCTCTTAGCTTTGATGAACTTGTTTTACTGTTAAACTTAAATGGTTTTCCAAAGATAAGATGCTACTAACTTTTCTCCTTCTCGGGTTTTGCTTTACAGATTTTTTTTTTGAATGAACTCGATCATATGATGGATATATATAGAGAAAGTCTTGGACAGTAGGTAATATTTGAACAGGTTTTACTTGTTTTATCCAAATATGACCTTGAATAAAATTACTGCAATATGAACAAAGTGCTGAGATTTTGGCCGAAACATGTTTTTATGTCTGAGATGTTCAGGTTTGTAAACATATGAATTGACAAATAATGTACTGAGAAGATGGAAATTGAATGCTTAGGTTGCTAATTATATTTACACAATTATAAGTATAGTGTACTATGTATAAGATATTTATTTGTAGGCATATATTTGCAGGTCAATGGCTTATGAATGAAGATACTTTGATTGTGAAGATATTTTATTTTGTTATTATTATATTACTTGTTTTATTATCGTCTAGTTTGAACCCTATACACATATGTGTTGTGTTTACACTTTATTTTGCTTACTGACTTCTTTGTTTTAAAGTTATGTTGTATGTTATCAAAATTATTAAACCTTTGTTTTTCTTATATTTTCATTCTAACTTTAAATGTTTTAAGTTATTTTCTAGCTTGCATAATGTAATATAATTTATTTATATCTATATTTAAATTATGCACAATATGATTTAGTTATATTTTATACTTATTATATTATATATTTTTCTATGGACTTGCAATGTTAAAATGATATTGCAAGTATTTACTACTTATTTCTTGTTTTGATTTATGTTTACATTTTGATTTGTATTTTATATTTGACTATTAATACTAAACTTAGATTGATGTGTTTACTTACTTATTTATATTTAATTTTGACTTATATTAACCTAAATATTGTATATTGAACATTATCATCTATTTGTATTTTATATTTTATATTAACAAGCTTAGATTTTTTTTTTAACATTATTTTCTATATATTGCACTTATATATTTATAACGAGAAAAATAATTTCCTTAAATACACAAGATAAATTTATTTTAAATATTCCTAGAAGATTTTATTTTAACTTCCCAAATCAATCTCTTTTCAGAATACAATTTATAAAAATAAATAGGAAAAAATTCCAAAATCATATTCATTTTAATATGATCAATTCACATTTTATATTAATTAGATTAAACATTCATTAAAATAACCAGGCCGAAATTCAGGGTCGTTACATATAGGCCTCTGTGTAAAGGGTTAACAGAACTGAGCCCCTTTACAATGCACACATGGTGTTCAATGGCAAGGAGTTAGACCAAAACAAAATGAAAAAAAATGAGATTGATCAATCAAGCTATGGAAATTAGAGATTAATCCATAGGAGCATGTTCATGAGTGTTTGAATGAAAAAATATTGTAGTGAATAAGCTAGGCAAAAAAAAAACTTCATTATGTTCTAAGTATATCTAGAGTTGATGTTGTTTGTTTCTTTGTGTAAAGACTATGTAAAGGTTAAAGTATTATATGTGTGAATGGGAGTTTCTGTTTTAAGCATTTGATCTGGGTATTTTTTTTGGTGAAGTATGATGAAGGAAATTATGCCATATAATTTAATATGTGGTCATACTTTCTTTGGTAATGTCTGCTAAATAATTGATAGCAAAATTGATATGGTTTTAGAAGAAGCATGTAACATATCTGTTAAGTGTTGAGTTGAAACTGGTCTAGGTTAAATAGTAAGGCTTGATCATGACTTGTAATTAATATAAGTGCATGTCAAGTTTAGAAAACAAGGCCTATAATCCTCAACCTGGGAAATAAGTTTATTGTAGGAATTTGTGTTGCTTGGTGTAGTAAGTTCATGTGCATTTCTGGAGTTTGTAGACTTCACTGCTACAATACTCAACAAACCTTACTATCTAGATACATGGCCCAAGTCTGATTGCATTTGGTCATGATAAACCTGAAGCAGTTTAAGTATCATGTAGTCTAACCTAGATATTAAGCATGTCAGTAAATCCACTTTTTAATTGATCACAATCATTTGTTTCATAATTTGAGGATTTGTCAGTAACCTTCACTATATGTCCATCTGAAAGTTTTGCAACAGTCTGATTTTGATGCTGCTTTGATCATACTATTTTCAAGTATATGCTGGTCTTCATTGACATGATAAATCGAGTTAACATTTTGTTCATGTGCATTGTTTTCACTGCTTGGCCTTTAAACTGATTTACTATCTTGATATTCATCAGATCATTGCATACTTTATAAAATATGACATAAGCTATTTTCTTAACATAAAAATTGCTTGAGTTTAAGAATAGAATCCCCGAGATAGACAAACATGTATGAGTTGAACTAACACCCTGTATCAATCAAATTATCTAGTATCAAATCCCTAAATTCTATGGATCAAATAGCTAGCTTGTAAAACCCATAAGTTAATTAATCTGAGTTATAGAACATGCTAGGAAATTAGACAAGAAAATGATGTGATTATTTTAGGATTAGCAATCAAGTCTGAGTTCAAAAAAAATTAGATAAAATGGCTATGTGACACAAAAGTCCCTCAATTATGAGGAACAACGTGTGAATGAGATTCTTTGCTATTTTAATTGCTCTGATAAGCAAAGAACCATATATAAATGACATGATTTAGTTTATATACTGATATTATTATATTAGTTAAATTCTGGATCTTGGGACAATGAATTTAAAGAAGTGATCACTTATATATATATATATATATATATATATATATATATATAACTCACTAAAAATCACATAAATTAGAGTAAAAAGAAGTGGGTCACTTCAACTGAGTATTTTAAGTTTGATAGAAGATCATAGATACAAAGAAAGTCAAGGAATGAGTTGTTAGACATCTTTGTAGTGACCCATAAATTTATGGCTTTAATAAATTATATTTATTTTCAAAATTATTCAAATAAAAGGTTGATAATACAAATAATATTATTTTGAGTGATAATAAATAATATCAATCTTATTTTGAATAGATATTTACAAAAATATTTTCCTCGAAATTTAAGTGGATGAAAGGCCGAAAATTGTTTTATCAATAACCAGCTCTATAATCCAAAAACGTCACACATGGTCCGGATACATACCCTTATATTTTTATAATTGAACAAGAATATTAAATAAAATTAATTATTTATTTCTGGAAATTAAATTGTATTTATGTCATCAACAGTAATGACATCATTTTTAAATATAGATTTGTAAATTTAAACTGAGATTTAATGATTTAATAATTATTTTAATTATTCAAACAATTATTTTAAATGATGATAATTCATTTAAATAGTTATAAAGCTATAATAAGTCATTTATTATAGTTTTATAAAGATATGTATTTGTTCTAAAATTATAAGGAAAATTAATATGGTTTTATCGGTATAATAACACTTTTTGCAAACAACGGTTTAATATTTATTTATATGGTTTTATAATTCATAATAAGAAAATAGTTTTCAAATTTTGTTTACAAATATATGTACATTAACTAAGAAGTCAAAATGTGACTGGTAACCGGTTTCCCAATTTTCAATGGTTCATCGGACGGAAGTTGTTCGGAGTCAATGAAACGTTGTTTATATGTCATGTACACATATATAACACATAAATATGCACCCTAACACGCACATTAACATATATAAAAACATACAATATACGTGTACATACATACATACATACACACACACATGTACACATGATAATATCTAAGATATTTTAAGTTTACTTAATACTTATGCTTTTACAAAGTTCAACACTTACGCGCACACACATATACACATGGGTGGTGGTTGAACTAATGATGGTGATGAAGGTGGATGATGTAAGGAGCAGATAAATATCTATGTTCGTCGACGGAAATTCCAAAAACTTGTTCGTCGACGGAAATTCTATCGGATTAGAAAACCGTCGAACGAATTTAGAAATAAAATTTATACCGCAAGCGCACGGCGTACACTTGAAGTACGTGGCGAATACGGGTCGATCCGCAGGGAATTGATGATTTTAAAAAAAATCTATTCAGTCAAATTATACCAAAGTCGAAGAGGATTTGTTAACTAGAAATAAAATGAGGCTAACACTAGAAAATGCGATTCAAAAATTATTAGACTAAAGAACAATTTAGAGGCAAATCCACTCTCAAATTTTTGTAAATCAACAAACACATAATTTATGATCTCTAACTTTGATATTAAGTGAAATAATCATTGCATTTATCATAAGTATGGTTTGTTTATGTTATTAGTTAACATAACTCAAACCATCAAACTATAATACAACTATTATACCACTTACAATTCTCATGAAAAAGAAGCCAAAGCAAAAACTAATTTAAGTATGATCTATTTACTATTGTAACTAGTAACATAGATCATCAAATTTCATTTTTACTTTCATTTCATAATCAAAAATTAATTAGCAAATGTTGATGCAAATTGTGTTTATGTTGAGTAAGAATAGCTCATTTGCATAAGCAATATAAGCTATCAAACCCACTTGTATAAACTTACATCAAAATTCACATTCATGAAGCATAAACAAAGAGATCATAAATCATAAAAAATGTTGAAATTACATAAAATTAGAGAGCTTCATCACCCCTAAATTGAAGGGGTTTAGCTACTCATTTGTGGCATTGAAGCATCATAAGTAAGTTTCAACATTAAAGAAAAGAAAATAGAAAATAAACAAAGAAAGCAAAAGAGATTAGCTACTAACTACTTGCATAAATGTAAATCTAAGCTATGAACATAAAGAGAAAGAGAGCATATAAATAAACATTAACAATAAAACAAAGAAAAACATGTAGAAAAGAGAGAAGAAAGAGGCTTGGAAGCCATTTTTATTTCATAGAACATTGAGCTTACACTTTGATTTCTTAATTTCCTAAGTAAAATGAAAGAGTAGATGTTCCTCTTCATGTACATAAGAGGGCTATTTATACATGCATAAAACCCTAATTCTCTTTTTAGGGAGCTTCCCAAAATACCCTTGAGGTGGTGTAGCCTCCAAGTAATCATTAACATTCACTAATCCCCCACTTAATATGTACATGAAGCTTTAAGTCCTTTTAGCATGTGTTTAGCTTCTAATTGGAAGTTAGGTAAGTGGGTGGGGTCCTCCATGATCTTGAACTTGAATTATCTCCTCTTCATTCCATTGTATTTCCTTATGCATGCATGTATCTTCATATAAGCCTCTTCCATATGCATCCAAATTCCTATAAAAATAATCAAAAATGTCCAAGTAAAAATTCTTACATTGACACATGCACAAAAATGACCGTTTTGCCCCTGAATGATGATGAAAATATGATGGTTTGGAAATAATTGAATTTTGGTTTTAAACATGTTAAAATGCCCAAATATGATGATTATTTTTAAAAAAGAGATAAAATATGGATGTAAATATATGCACAATTACGTGCACATCAAATACCCCCACAATTATCTTTTTATTCGTCCTCGAATAAAGGAAAACTAAGATAAATCCGTTTTCGTAGGGAGCACGATTGCATTGAGCGTATGCAACAAGCCGTTAAACCTCTAGGTGTCCCCAGTAGGACGAGTGTTGTCTCGTGAGGGTTTTCAGCGGATACTACCCACAAAATCCAAATGCAGGATGAAAATATTTACAAATTGCAAGATTTATTTACAAAGAGATGAATGCGAATTTTTTGGAAATATTTACAAATGAAGGATTTATTTTTAAATTGACACGAATAAGTTAAATACAAGTTTTGGTCATTGGCTTGAAAATTTAAGTCATTTACTCGTCAAAATTTCCAATAAAAATCAAGTTGTCGTGACAGATAGACCATAGTTTGGCTAGTTGTTTCAGTTGATAACACAATGTAATTATGAAATGGATCCTTAGTTGATTATCAAAGTTTATTAAAGTGGTATTTTCATTTCTTTTCAATAACAAGTTAGGTCAAACAAGTTAAAATAGTGCTAGGATTTCAATTGCTTGCTCTCTCATTATTTGCAAGAAAAATTACACACCTAGCTCAGGTAAACTGAGGCCAGATATACCACCCATGCACTGCCTTTCGGGCTTATGTGAGGGGAGTACAGAGCATGGCGAGTGTACACATTTTCGTGCATACACCTATCGACCGTAGGTGGTTTTTAATAAGTCTGTTCTTTTTTTTAATATGTGTTTCATACATGCATAACCGTGAGGACTTTTAAATGAGTATGAAAGCACATAATCAAATATTACAAGTAATTCACCCATGCATAACCGTGAGGACTTTTAAATGAGAGTGAATACTTTGGATGTTATTATTTTGTTTTTTGTTTTTATATATATATATTATTATTTTTTAAGAGAGAGAGAGTTTTGCAAAATCATCTTAGCACCATTTAACTTAGAAGACAAAAATGTTATATCCTTTACTTTAAATTTACCACTTTTTAAACAACGATTTTCAATTAGAACATACTTCATAATTAACATAAATGAACCTTACTATATACTTGTAAAACCATTGTTATTTGTAATCAAACTTCATTTTTATTTTTGTTAAGACAAATAAATATTCAAAAATTTCAATTTATTAACCAAAACTTATACTTATCCCATAGTGTTTCTTCAAAAATAAATCAAAATGGTAAAAAGAAAATGTTTCTGAGATTTAGGAGTTTTGAGAATTTTTTTTTTTTGAAGAAAATGAAAATTCAAAAATGCCATGAAAAACTAAAAAAAAATGAAAATGAGACTCCCCCCACACTTAATTTTGACTGTGTCCCCATAGTCGATGCATGATATAATGAGTGTAACGGGGAAAAATATGTACATATTTACAAAAGAGGGTTAACATTCTTACTAGACGCAGCTTGGCTCATGAAGGATCATGAGCTCCTCCTCTTGGTAACCGGGAAATTCCAAGAAGGGTTTTATACGATGACCGTTGACTTTGAAAATCGATCCATCCTTTGGGTTTTCTATTTCTATGGCACCATGTGGAAAAACAGTTCGTACCACAAATGGTCCGGTCCACCTTGATTTAAGTTTCCCAGGGAATAAATGAAGTCTCGAGTCATATAAAAGAACTTTCTGGTTAGGCGAAAACTTTTTCCTTAGGATTGACTTGTCATGAAAAACTTTGGTTCTTTCTTTGTAAATTTTCTCGTTTTCATACGCGTCGTTCCTAAGTTCTTCTAGTTCGTTGAGTTGTAATTTTCGATTTTTGCCAGCTTCTTCATGATCAAAGTTTAAGTTTTTTATTGCCCACAACGCTTTATGTTCAATTTCAACGGGTAAATGGCAAGCTTTACCGTAAACTAAACGAAAAGGGGACATCCCAAGGTTAGTTTTAAAAGCAGTACGGTAAGCCCAAAGCGCGTCGGTCAATTTCTGAGACCAATCTTTTCGATTTTTATTGACAGTTTTCTCCAAGATTTGTTTTATTTGTCGATTTGAAACTTCAACTTGGCCACAAGTCTTAGGATGATATGGAGTGTATAACTTGTGGGTTATCGAGTATTTTTTTATTAAAGTTTCAAAAGAACGGTTGCAAAAATGGGTTCCGTTATCACTGATTATTGTGCGAGGTGTGCCGAACCTCGAAAAGATGTTTTCTTTAAGAAATTTCACAACAATTCTATGGTCATTGGTTTTGCAAGGAACGGCTTCGACCCATTTTGAAACGTAATCGACAGCGAGAAGGATATACAAGTTTCCAAAGGAATTGGGAAAAGGTCCCATAAAGTCGATACCCCATACATCAAAGATTTCGATCGTAAGAATGGGGTTTAAAGGCATCATATCTCGTCGAGAAATTCGTCCAAGCATTTGACATCGATCATAAGTTTTACAAAATTCAAACGAGTCTTTGAAAAGAGAAGGCCAATAGAAACCACACTGAAGCACTTTTGCCGCAGTTTTTCGAGGACCGAAATGTCCACCGCACGCTTGATCGTGGCAAAACGAAAGAACACTCCTTATTTCATTATCCGGAATGCAACGTCGGATGATTTGGTCGGGACAATATTTGAACAAGTATGGATCGTCCCAATAGAAATATTTCACTTGGGACATGAATTTGCATTTGTCCTGTTTGGACCAAGATGAGGGAGTTTCTTTAGTGACTAAGTAGTTCACTATATCAGCGTACCATGGATCGATAGAAATAGAAAGAAGTTGTTCATCGTTAAGATCAAATGTTTTGTTTTCAAAGTTTTCATGAATGGCACTAACTTCTAATGTTTGGCCACGAAGTTCGTTCGAGTGGCTTTCAAGATTGAAAATGTTAAGGTCCAAAGTCATGTTTCCAAAAGAGATTTTCATCGAACCGTTACGACAATTGATTAAGGCGTTTGAGGTGGCTAAGAATGGTCGGCCTAAAATCAATGGGATTTGACTCGCAGGGTTTGTCACGGGTTGTGTTTCGAGAACGATAAAATCAACGGGGAATATGAATTGCCCTACTCGAATGAGCACGTCTTCGATTTCTCCCACGGGCTTCTTAATGGAACGATCGGCAAATTGAAGCGTAACTTTCGTGGGTTTGAGCTCACCTAAGCCTAATTGTTCATACACGGAGTATGGAATCAAGTTGACACTCGCGCCTAAGTCTATTAAACATTTGTTAATCGTCTTTTCTCCAATTGTACAACAATTTGTAGGGCAGCCAGGATCTTTGTATTTAACGGGTATGGATTGGGACAAGACTTCACTCAAACTAGCGGCTAAGAAGACTTTTTTGGGCACTTGAGTGTGTCGCTTTTGGGTGCACAAGTCCTTAAGAAATTTCGCGTAAGTGGGGACTTGCTGAACGATGTCAAGAAGAGGAATGTTAACTTTGACTTGTTTAAAAATTTCCAACATCTTTTCCATTTGGTCCGAGTGTTTCTTTGGTCGAAGACGATGTGGAAATGGAACATGATACTCGGTAGGCGGGTCTACTCGAGTAGAAGAAGAAGAATTTTGATTGTCGTTTGATTCGACGTTTGGCTCCACGTTCTGTTCTGAGTCGTTCGTTGTTTTAGAAGTATCGAGAAAAGTTCCCAGTGAATCATTTGGATTAACGACTTGATTATCGATTTGTTTACCAGAACGGAGAGTTGTGATAGCATTCAACTGGGTGACATTGCTATCTTGAACAACATGGGCTTGATTTGAATTTGCGTTTTGATTTCTGGGATTTGGAAGGGGCTGGCTTGGGAATGTTGTGGATGTACAGGAGTAGCAACTGCAATGTGAAGGTTGACAGTAATGAACTGAAATGTATGGAGAATGTGATGCTGCTATGTGGAATGTTCAGAGAGGAGGAGAAGTTGTATTGAAGACGTTCGATTGTTTGCAAAGCAGTGAGGCAAGTAATTGCAGAAATGGTGCTAAGAAGTTGTGTTGTGAAATGTTGAAATGGTGAGTGGTGAGCAACTGTTGAAGGCTGGAAGGGGGGAATGGCACAGTTTGTTGTTTGTTGTATGGTGGGTGATGTAGAGGGAATTGGTCAGTACACAAAAATAGGTGTAGGCAAACAGAGGTAAGACAATCAGAGAATAGGAGAACAGAGAATGAAGGGGAAGGTCAGAGGCAGTGTGCACTGTGTATGTGCAGCAATGCAGTGTGTTTTTTTTTGTTTTTTTTCCAGAAACTTGTAAATGTAAATATCTAAAATGTAAATTGCAAATGAAATGAAACTTTTTTTCTTTTGAAATTGTGTGTGTGTGTGTTTTTTTTTTTTCAATTGCAATGCAAAAATGAAAATAGAAAAGGCTACAAGCTAACACAGCAAAATGGAAGAAAAAATCACAAAAGAAACACACAACAATTTTTTTTTAAATGCAAATAAACACACAAAATAAAACACAAATAAAATCACACAAAAATAATCCGAAGAATAGAAAATTAAAATCAAAACAAATCCCCGGCAACGGCGCCAAAAACTAGTTCGTCGACGGAAATTCCAAAAACTTGTTCGTCGACGGAAATTCTATCGGATTAGAAAACCGTCGAACGAATTTAGAAATAAAATTTATACCGCAAGCGCACGGCGTACACTTGAAGTACGTGGCGAATATGGGTCGATCCGCAGGGAATTGATGATTTAAAAAAAAATCCATTCAATCAAATTATACCAAAGTCGAAGAGGATTTGTTAACTAGAAATAAATTGAGGCTAACACTAGAAAATGCGATTCAAAAATTATTAGACTAAAGAACAATTTAGAGGCAAATCCACTCTCAAATTTTTGTAAATCAACAAACACATAATTTATGATCTCTAACTTTGATATTAAGTGAAATAATCATTGCATTTATCATAAGTATGGTTTGTTTATGTTATTAGTTAACATAACTCAAACCATCAAACTATAATACAACAATTATACCACTTACAATTCTCATGAAAAAGAAGCCAAAGCAAAAACTATTTTAAGTATGATCTATTTACTATTGTAACTAGTAACATAGATCATCAAATTTCATTTTTACTTTCATTTCATAATCAAAAATTAATTAGCAAATGTTGATGTAAATTGTGTTTATGTTGAGTAAGAATAGCTCATTTGCATAAGCAATATAAGCTATCAAACCCACTTGTATAAACTTACATCAAAATTCACATTCATGAAGCATAAACAAAGAGATCATAAATCATAAAAAATGTTGAAATTACATAAAATTAGAGAGCTTCATCACCCCTAAATTGAAGGGGTTTAGCTACTCATTTGTGGCATTGAAGCATCACAAGTAAGTTTCAACATTAAAGAAAAGAAAATAGAAAATAAGCAAAGAAAGCAAAAGAGATTAGCTACCAACTACTTGCATAAATGTAAATCTAAGCTATGAAAATAAAGAGAAAGAGAGCATATAAATAAACATTAACAATAAAACAAAGAAAAACATGTAGAAAAGAGAGAAGAAAGAGTCTTGGAAGCCATTTTTATTTCATAGAACATTGAGCTTACACTTTGATTTCTTAATTTCCTAAGTAAAATGAAAGAGTAGATGATCCTCTTCATGTACATAAGAGGGCTATTTATACATGCATAAAACCCTAATTCTCTTTTTAGGGAGCTTCCCAAAATACCCTTGAGGTGGTGTAGCCTCCAAGTAATCATTAACATTCACTAATCCCCCACTTAATATGTACATGAAGCTTTAAGTCCTTTTAGCATGTGCTTAGCTTCTAATTGGAAGTTAGGTAAGTGGGTGGGGTCCTCCATGATCTTGAACTTGAATTATCTCCTCTTCATTCCTTTGTATTTCCTTATGCATGCATGTATCTTCATATAAGCCTCTCCATATGCATCCAAATTCCTATAAAAATAATCAAAAAATGTCCAAGTAAAAATTCTTACATTGACACATGCACAAAAATGACCGTTTTGCCCCTGAATGATGATGAAAATATGATGGTTTGGAAATAATTGAATTTTGGTTTTAAACATGTTAAAATGCCCAAATATGATGATTATTTTGAAAAATAAAAAATAAAATATGGATGTAAATATATGCACAATTACGTGCACATCAATCTACCTCTCCACTTGCCTATAAATACCTACTCATTTTCGCTCTTCTTCATTCCTCCATAACTCTATGAAAACCAAATGAAATGGTGCAATTCTTTTTATCAAACCATTTAAAATTTCAGTGCCTACAACTTTCTAGGTAAGCACTTCTTTCCACTATAGGATTATCTATGCTAAAAACTCCATCCTTTCCAAAGTATTTCCGAGCCCAGTTTTAAAGGCCGGAAATAACTCCTTTTCATTCGAGCATAGCTCCTCCAACCCTGAACAAAATATATTAATTCTTTTTTTCAAATCATGTATAATTCCAGTGGCCACAACTTTCACGTTTAGAACTTTTCTAATTTTGAAATTAACCGTGTTAAAAATCCACTTTTTTACAGTGCATTTTCAATCTTCATTTTTATGAATCCAATAATACCCTCTCTTCTTTTGATCATAACTTCCTCAAAACATACTGAAATTGTAATGATACCGGATTTAAATTGAGTATGAATTGATAATTAATTTTATTTTTGAATAAAAATTATGAAATAATGGGTAATTGATATAAAATACTATTTAGATTATGAATTAACTAAGAATTAATTTGAATATATGGAAATAAACAATAAATAAGTAAATATATCAACTAAAATTTAACAGCATTTTCTCTTAAAACAATGTGTATATGATAATAATAAGAAAAATGTAATTTGAAATTTATTTGAGAGTTTTTGATTTATGGATAGAAATAAATATAAAATGTCTTTATATACTTGTAAAATAATGAACAAAGGAAATAGTAAAGTACAAAAGCTTGCAAAAATAAGATTATGAAACAAAACAAAATGTAAATAGCATAAGTTTGTAGACAAAAAAGTACACAACATATTCACATCAGCCGAGTAAACAAGTCAAAGTAATAAGACTTGAAAAGAAAATATGTGTACACTTGCAAAGTAAAATAAAAAGATCCTTAGTACATAAATGAACTGGCAAAAGAAAGAAAACAGTGTCTATCACAACTTTACATAAACAAAAGAATGCAAGAGTAGGCAAGCATAAACAAACTGTACAAACAAATCACTCAAAAACAAAACAAGGCTAAAGTAAAAACATAGTATGCAAGGCAAAGTAAAATATGGAGGTAGCCTGTAGTAATTTATGCAAGGATAAGGTAAGATATAAAGTAGATATGAAGGCAAGAAGTCAAGCAAACATTTAATGCTTCCATATCTAGCAACAAATATACTTAAATAAAATAAATACAGCCGAAAACAAGTTGTAAACAAAACATAAAGGACTTGTGCATTAAATGCTTACACCTTTGGCAACACAAAATATGGTCTAAAAAGATTATATTAGCCTTCAAAGTCTCTGCTCTCAAGTGTACAAATAATATTCTATACCCAGTAAACTTCTTTTTATATACATTTCAACACATCACAAAACAATTTCATTTCAGTTTTCATTCATTTTAAACTGAGCAAAAGAAAAAAATAAAAGAAAAACATAGGAAAGCCTCAGTTTACAACTAAAATAAAATTCAACATAACATAGCAAACCAGAGATATGTAGCAAGCTTCAGATTTCAAGCATCATCATCTACATGCATGTAGTTTGTAAATCAAGGAGCAAAAGCATTTCAACATTCAAGTTTTAAAATAAGCAAAAGATTTTTCATTTTCAATGGTGCTCTATCCATTTCAAAACCCAAGTGAGCAACATTTTATATTAAATAAACTTAAGTAAATATGGTTGCTTGATTGTTTCCTGATATGGTCATGATTTATATGAATGAATAGGATAGAATTCTCTGTATAAATGCTTGGGTTTCTGAATGCATGATTGTGTATGTGTGATATAGGATGAATATATGTTTGTATAACCTGTAAGACATCTCTGTGTAAAAAAAAATTCCAAGCTCATGTTTGATTAAAAATTTCTTTATCCCCTGATCTAGGCTTTGTAAAGACTTAAGTTACAAATGAAATATGATTGTTATATCATAGATGTTAGTTTAAAAATTTAGTTTAGTTAAACGAATTGGTTTTGTCTCTGGAATTTAAAAGAACTACTGAGCAAACTCAAATTAGTCAAAACTCAAACTTCAAAATTCCTGGATTCATGGAGATGAATTAAATACTTGATCAAAATCCTGATTTTTAAAACTAAAATTACATTTTTTTAGTTAAGGTACGATTGAGAATTTCTTTGTTGACCAATTTGGGGATTTTGGGTTGCCTCTGGCAATTGGGTTGATCGGAGTGGCTGCGATTCTTCCTGAAGGTGTTTGGGCGATCGAAGATGGTAGGAAAAATATGGTGATGGTGTGCAGTTGGTCGTGGCGTCGACGGCGTGGGGTTTTTACTCCTAAACCTAGTTTTTGTGAGGTCGAGAATTTCATCTCGTTCGACGTCTGTAGTGCATCGAGTTCGACGCGGTTTGGAGGGATGGTGGATGGGTCGTAGGTGAAGCTGCGGCTGGAGTTTGGTGGTGAACGGTGGTCGGAGCGTGGAGGGCGAGGCGTTTTCCAGGTTTTGGAGGTGGGGTCTGTTCATGTTTCCAGGTTTCATTTTTTTTATCTTATTACGAATTCAAGTTGACGATGAGATTTGGGTGGTCGGGGATTGGTTGTTAGGCGATCGTTGACTTGTTCAATGGTGAAGCACCGACCGGAGGCGAGCGGTGGTGACGTGCAAGTGCACCGTGCACATTTGTATCTGGGTGAATATTTTTGGTGAAGTGCTGTTGTTTTGAGCAGCATGTTGTTCTCGAGTTTAACTCGAGTAAATGGGAGGGTTGACTCGAAGCATTTTTGTCTGGCCTCAGGAAATTGTTTGTTCCCGGCATTTTAAAAACAGAAGCCTGATCTGTTTAAATTCAAGTTTGGATTTGTTAAATTAAGTAAGATTTAAACTTAAATTTAAATCGAGATTTTAAAACCTGGACTAAAAGTGAAATTTAAATACAAGTTGAAATAAATTCAGTTTTGAATCTGAAGGTGTTTTAAACAAAGTTTAAATTCAATTTAAATTTGGTTAAAGTTCTAAATGGTAACATTTTGAATCTTATATTCAAAATGTGATTTAAATTTAAATTTAAAAAGGGTAATGTTCTACACATTGATATTAATTTAATCATTGATAAAGAAAAAATTATCTTAGAGATAATTAAGGTATTAAATGATTCAATTAATAAGATAATTTAGGAATGACTTATGTATTTAATTTATAAATTAATAATTTAGATTAATTTATAATTAGAGATTAAGTAAGAAATAAATTAAGAAATGTTATTAGTTAATGAGGATAATTAACTATGAATTGTTAAGTAACAAAATTAATGTGATAAATTTTGATAACAAATTAGATTTATTAATTATCAATTGTAAATTGTTAATTACTTAATGAAAGCAATTAAGGGGTTAATTACTAAGTGTAATTAAATTTGGATATTTTGACTTAATTAATGATAAAGATAAATTGGTAATTTATGATTTGTTATTATGAAATGATTGCTTAATGATAAGTAATTAAAGAGTAAATTTCTTGAAAACAAATTAATTAAGAATTTAATTAATTATATAATTGGTTCAAAGGTCAATTAAATTAATATGATTGATTAGAAATAATTTAATTAATTAAAGTGTTTGATAAATTATTTTATATCAATTGATTTGGAATTAATAAATCAGAATTGGATAATTAATTCATAAGTAATTTATTTGATTTAAAATAAATTGAATTAATTAGGATTAAATGATTAATTAATCCTGTTTATAAATGATTATTAAATGCTTGACCTTACTTATGAATGATTGTATTGTATGAGATGCTTTGAAATGATTATCCTATCTGATTTGTGATATTTTGTTCTGTAGATTGAGCTGTGTATATTTATTTACATTTGTGTACTATCTGTGAATCTGTGAATGGACGATAAGCGTTATAGTTTTATATCGCTTATCAACTATATTTCTATGTTTTAATCTGTGATGATTGAAATGATGTTGCACTAGTGTGTTAAACCCCTGGACCACACTTATACACACACACCAATATGGATTTCACGAGGAAATCGATTAAGTCACAGATTTTTGAAATAGTTTCAAATTTGAATATTTGAATTCAAATGTTTTGGAAATGGATTGGGTTTAAAGTGAAAAGCTTTTGAAATGGAATTTCATAGATGAAATTTATTTTGAATAACTTGATAAAATATGAAGTTGGATAATTTGATTTGAATTTAAATTCAAAGTGTGAAACTGAATTCTATAATTTGAAACTAGGGATTAAAGATATTATACCAATTATATATAGGTTAAACCATTTTAAAATGTATTAATTTGGGAATATGAATATAAATTAAGAACTTTAACTCGTACAAATATAATTGGATTTTTCTGAAACGAAAACTGTTTGTTTTCAAATATTAAAAGCTTTCACATAAGAAATGAATTTTCAATTTGAGTTAAAATGATTTCTAGTTTGAAAATGAAGATAATTTCCAAGTTATGAAAACGATTTGAAAACTATAGGTTGAATCTTGATTTAAAGATTCAACAAGTTAATCGAATTTTGAAAGCTATAAGTTAAATCTTTGATTTAAGGATTTAAATGAATTAATCCAACTGGAATGGAAATTGTTTTGAAATCTACGAATTGATCTTTGTGAAATAAATCTTTTTTTTGTAATATAAAGATTTGAAATGGTAATTGGTTTAAACCATTTGAAGAAAAGTTTTGGGTTTTAAGTTGTGACTTAATTGAAATCCCAATATCCATATGTTTTTTGAAATACTGCGCTCACTATTCGGTTTAGCCGGGAGAGGACCTTTGTGTCATATATCCCATTCCGAATATGTGATATGTCGTTATGGATAGCATTTGAAGACCGGTGTTGAAGACCGGATATTTTTGAAAGCGAAAGGACAACTCGTCGAATGTCTTTGCATCGACTGGTCCCCGGTATAGAGACTCCATATGTGATTGGAAGTCCGAATGTGATTAGTGAATATCCGGATTGCAAGGACTTCTTTGTAAGTGCCTTCGGCTCTGTTCGAGCCCGGAACAGACTTGCATGGATAGTATGTCTGACATTACAAATTGAGATATAAAGCTGATTTCTTTCAAATACATTTCTGTTGATGGCGGAGAATTTATTCTCTTAGTTTAACACCCTTCTCTGAGACGTACGAGCTTAGAGGTTATGTAGTTGAAGGTTATCAGCGATATATTCCCAATTTGGTAATGTGACATGCTGAGTGTTGCTGTGAAATGATCATTGTGTTGATCATTTGTGATAGGATCATTTGTTTGATCATTTATCTTTGTGATCATTTCTATGATCATTTGTTGACCAAAGCATGGCTTTTGTATAAAGTGTGTCTTTGTGGACGTGACTTCGTCGAGCCTCACACCCCGAAATGGTCAAAACAGGAAAGATGCGGCAAGGTTATGAGGGGTAGCTCCCTTTAGTGTATGTGCATTTCCTTCTGGAAAAGGGTGGTATCATGGTATGGAGCCCAGATACTTACTCATGTTGAAACACATTATTTATCATTTTGTGATGTTGGTTAGAGAGCTCTCGGATAAAGTTCCCAAAGGACCGGGGGATGGCATACTCGTGTCAGTTGTTACCTAGTTTGAAAGGTAACCCGACCTTGTGTCGGCAGAGATCCGGTTAGGTTCTCGGGGACGTCATTCCAGAGGCATTCTCATGTGGCAATGGAAAGTTCCTTGGCCTGACCATTTGTTGGAAATCCAAAGAAACAATACGAGCCTTGTACAGTATTAGTTGTAGAACCTGCCATCTAATATGGTAGCTATAGTAGGCATAATATAATGGTACCTATGCTGGCTAAGATTTATATTCTACTTTCAAAATGATTTGTCCTACACTATGCACTAGTAATAATATCAAATGTTTCTTTTTAATGCGTATCAAGCATCTTTGAATATCATAAGAAGAAATCTCCTCCAAGTCTGCGTTTGCATTGTGTGTGTGGCGGGAGGTCTTATGGTAGTTACATTTTTAAAAAGCATTGCGAATTGATTTTTGAATACCTCTTGGTTTGTTTTTAAAGATAAATTGTTTTTGTTGCTCACACCTGTCCCATGATCCGGAGTTTATCGTTTCTTTCCTAAACTCTGGGTGCTCAAAATTTTTCTACACGAGCAGTTTAGAGTTGGGTTTTTCAGATAGTCAGATGTAGTGGATTATTTGGAGTTAGTTCAGTCTTTGGATCACACCAGTCTTGCTTGTCTTGGTGCATCGTTATTGGGAGTTCGAGCTATTGCTGGATTGGTTCTTGGAGATGGAGTTGCAGTTCTCGGAGTTCTCTTTTGAAGACTATCTTAGAATTATATTGTTCCGCTGCTAGATGTTATCTATTTTCCTTTTCCGCTGCTATTTATTGTATCATATCTCTGATGTATATTGATATCTATGGGATCATCTTTTGTATCAGATATTGTATCAAAGCTGTATATCAATGTATTATTCTTTTATTCCGCTGTGTTATTTACTTAATATTGTTATAAGCTCCGGCGAATCGGATTTGAACGCTCGAATCTACGGCATTCGAGTACGATGTAAAGTATGGATGTCGATTTTCGAGCGGGCAAAATTCGAGTCATCACAGAAATCAATTTATTTATTTTTTAAATCAAGAGAAAAGAATTTTCAACAACTTTCTAGTTAATAACTTTTTCAAATTTAAGGGTAATAGGGTCAAAAAAATCAGAGAGACGATGGCCTATTTTCGAGTTTAGTGAATTCATGGTCGAAGCTCTACCACTTCTCTTCCAACTTTTGGTCATCCTCTTCAAGTCTTAGCCGAGCCTTCTCAAGTGTCTAAGGACCAATTCCTAAAACTTTCATGTGATCGTAGCAGAGCTATTATCCATGTAGCCAAGTTAGGAAGCAATGATGGTGAGAACTCCACCTTTAAATCATTGTGAGTTGTTATAAATGTTTAACATAACTATATTGATGCTATTAATGTTTGGATGTTTGGTAGATGAATATTTAAAAAAGTAAAGTGAGAAACTGTTACCTATAATATATTCATGGATAATGATATGATGTCTGCAATGGATGTTTAATATGCATTGATCATCGAGTTTGGTTGCTTAATATAAATGTTGAATATATATGCAAGTCACAGAAATACATGTCGATAAGCACAAAGGAAATCACTTTTCTTTATTTAATGAATTGTTGTATATGGAAAGTTAATCCCCTTTAAAATGGTTTTAAAATGAGTTTGAAATATTGTATAAACATATGGAAGCGTTTTGGTGAAGTTTAAAAGGTAATGGAAAATTTAGTCAAAAATAGACGCGTTGCGTAACAGTAGTTCGTGATTTTGCACCATATTCAAGTGAGTTTATAAAATTGAATTTAGCTTAGAATTCTTTGAGATAAGAATGTTGTTAATAGTTATATCCATAGTTTTCTAACAAAGTAAGAAAATTGAGATTTCGTTAAGTAGATTTTGAAACATGAGCAAAACAATCTCTTTGAAAATTCGCGGTTTTGTAGTTTAGAATCCAGAAAAGTATTTATTTAGTAATGATATTTTACAATTATTTAAACATATAAAATAAATTATAAAAATATTTTAAAATATCTAAAAGCGAATTGAGTTATAAAAATGAATTTTCAGATAAAAAGTCGTTTTGATAAATATTGCTCAAAAAGCACTTTTTGCAGCACTTTCCGCAGCACTTTTCTATAACCTTTGAAATATAGCTTTAAACCTAACAATTCTTTTCCAAATATTTTATAAATGTTTTCAAATAGATAACTAAGTGTTTTAATAATGATTTCAAGATTTATAGTTTATTTAAAAAGTTTAAATAGATGATTGAAGAAAAGCTGTTATAGAAAAAAGTGGTTAAATCTTGGCTCTAAAAGCCAAAGAGTATACTGGAATTTTCTATTTGTGAGATCTGGATGTTAGGTGCTTAAACTAAAGAGATTTTTGGGGCAACCAGTGCCCTGGCTCACCAGGCCTCTTCCTTGGGCGAGGGATAGATAAGGTTAAAGTGTCGAAAACAGGTTAAGTATAAACAGATTTAGATTTTCAAAATTTAAATTAAGTACAACTTTGATTGTATAGAGATGATCTTTTTATATTTAGTATTAAAACCCAAAGTGTGAGCTCATACTATTCGTGGAATTCAAAAGGTGATTTCGACGCTATTATGCCCATAGTATTTGTTGAATACTTGAATTAATATGAGTAGAATTAGAAGATTTCTATAGATTCTGATCATTTAATATTTACTAATTTTTTATTAACATTCTAGATGGCAAGGATTTAATTAAACATAATTTCAAGTTTTGAATTAAGAAATCTTTGTTAAAATTTAAATGAAGTGATATAGAATTATTTCAAGATTTAAAAAGATTTTAAATAAACAAGGAATTTTAAAAGAGAATGTTTCCATATATACTGGAAAGAAGTGTTTTAAAGTTATATATCGATAAAATATATTTTGATAAAAGGAATGAAATGATCAAATATTATTCACCTATTTACTTGAACTCTTTTATCGATGGTTCGTTTGAAGGAACCGGGGTCGGATTTGTGTAATTCCCATCCGAAAACCACTTCAAACCAATTTACGTTTCAAAGTAAAACATGTTGAACATAAGATCATTAAAGACAAAGATATTCATAATGTAGGGTTACTAGCCACTAGTTGCTCAAGGTGAAATTTACCATATCATATATTTATGGTGACAAGTAGTGCTCCGTTATGAAAATCTTCAAAGTGCAAGGACTAATCCCTACAAATCCTTGGGGTGATTCCCAAAACAAGATGCAGTAGAAGGAGTTCCTTTGGTTTCATTCAATCCCAGAATGAACTTGTACGGACGAATGTATGACATTGCATTTTATAATCACATTAATTGATCTCTATAAACGTATTTCTTCTTGGCAGAGGAGAAGGTAACTTCTCTTAGCTTAACATACTTTTCTGAGACGTACAAGCTCAGGAGTTATACGTTTGTAGAAATCAGTCATGTGATTATGGAACGACAACATGGCATTCGAAAGAAGAAAGATGATGTGGTAGGCTGGTCTTACTTGGTAGAGGACCATCAGCTGGGCTCGGTACATTTCTCTAGAGATGTACCACTAGAAGGTAGTCCCTTCGCCTGGTCATTTGTATGGAAATTCATTTTCCAATAAGTGCTTTCCATTTTTCTTATAGAACCTACTTTGCGGCTTATATGTTGGAATGTAATCGATGTAACAATTTCGGCTAAGATTAATAAGTTTACTTGCAAATGTAGGAAAGTCATTAAAAATAATATCTAATGTTAATTTTATGTAATCTTTGTTTTCAAAAGGCGTATTTTTGTGTTCTCATACCAGTCCCATGACCGATCTGGAGTTTATTTTCCACTTCCTTAAACTCTAGATGCCCTAATTTTTCTTGGGCAGCCTAGTAGTCGTGTTTAGTTTAGAAGAAATATGGATGGAGCTCGAAGCATGGAGTAGGAAGATTTTTTCAAAGACTGTTGTCTATTTCCACCATACTCTAGCGCTAGTATTCCGTATTTGTGAGGATAGAAATTTATAACTTTCCAAGTTTAACTCTGATAAATGTATTTAAATTTCTGCTGTAAGTTTATGTTCAAATGATATATGTGAGATTCTGTTCTATCTTTATTTTCTTTCTTACCTTTGAGAATCCACTTCTCTGGCATATGGAATTGCAGCACGTGAATACCGAAGATGTATTAGTGTTGATTTCCAAGAGTCGAAGAAATGGGTCCTCGCATTTGGTATCAGAGCATGAGGTTAAGAAAGTGCTTTGGCTTTGGTGGGGGTAAAGTCACATCAAAGATATGGTTAGTAATACCATAGGATGAGTAACTCATTAGAGATAAGTTTAGTTACAATGTAGAATGAGTTTGAGAGTATTATATATGAGCAATATTTGTTAATGATATATTCAAATGATTTTTGTTTTGAAAATTTGTAAACGAAATATTTTACCTAGGATTATATTTTGAATATAAAGAATATTTTTTAGGAAAGGATAATACTTAGTTATTATCATTGATTGAATTGTCGTTTAATTTAAAAGATTTAAATACAAACACTTCGTGAACTTAGTTTCACAATTTAACTATGGGGTGTTCGAAAAATAATAATGTTAGTTTAAGATTTAAGGAATTTATTTAAGATAAATAAATCTTATGAATATGTTTTATATAAGTGATTTTATAAACTAGATATATAAAACTTGCTTTATAAAGGAATTTTTGAGAAGTGGTATATTTTAACGGAATTTCAAATGATTTTTGGAAAAGAATAATAATAATATTGTTCCTAAAATAGGATTTTGAAAATGAAGCTGATTGATTGGTTCGAGTGACTTGAAAGTAACTAAATTGAGAAGGAGATGTGATCAAATGGTATACACATCTCTTAAGTATTCCCCTTCTTGTTAAGGAAATACAATTGGTGGTACTCAATTCCATGGTATCATTTTTGATTTATCCGATAAATATAATTTTATAAAGTTAAAAGGCATAATGTGAACCATTACTTGATAAATTAATTGATGATTGTCAATTTCTACCAAAGTGTACTATCTTACTTGATAAGCGTATGTATGCTTTGATCTTTAAAATAAATATTTAAAGTTATTAATGAATGGTTTGGGTTTGTAATAAATTTTTTTTACCACAATTTGTTTTTAAACCCTTGAATTTCATGTTGAAAATAAATCTTGTAGATATATTTTGATAATAACAAGTATCAAAATCTTTTAAGAAAAAAATAGTAAATGTTAAATGTTTATTTAATAAAAGAAAAGGAGTTCATTATGACAATGTTTTGTTTTTATCTCCTTAATTATATTTTGAAGGTAAGCAAAAAATTGCTAAATATACTTACAACATTTGAATAAGTATATAAGTACTTTTTAGTCCACGAGCATAGCTCAGTTGGTTTGGGACACTTATTTACTTTGGAACAAATTTCCTTGAGATCGCAGGTTCGAGTCCTGGTAGATTGAGTAGTGTTAGTTGTTCAAAGCGTGCAGGTGGGCTCTTAGAAAAACCTATCATAGATGGCGGGGGCATCAAACCTCTACGTTGGGATGGCATTAAATCCCTCCTATCTATTGTCGGACTAGAAAGGTTAGGGGCTCATCTCATCCCTTCAATTTCATTTGGGCTTCGGGTTGATTTTTTTAATTAAAGTATATAAATACATTTTAAGTATTAAAACTTGTATAAGTAAAGAGAATATGTATATAAAGGAAATTTTAATTAATAAAGGAGTGTTAATTGATAAAGAACGTTTTAACTAAATAAAGAACGATTTCACATTTGATATTAGCTAAAGGAAGTTTATGGTAATTATCACATTTAATGAATTAATTTGAAAATGAGTTTTCCAGAAACCATTAAGATATGTTTTGAAATGTATTGTAATAAAAAATGATATTTATCTTTTGAAAATAAATGTGTTTTAAGTAGAAATATTTGGAAATAAAAATGTACAATGGTTATGTATAAAGAAGTGTCTATATAAAAGTTTGAATAAAAAATGAAATTTTTATGAAATGTTTTCATTAAAATAAAATAATTTTTTTATGAAGTGTGTGGACTATTTCATCACATGATTTAATCTATGATTTGAGTGCAAAACTTTGAGGTGTTTACACCGGCCCGAAAAAGAATTTATTACTCGATTCTTAACGACGAGCATTGATGTGGGTTTGTAGTTGGTACTTGAGTTTTCTATCATACTTGAGAAGTATGCAAGTAAAATGTAAATTCTAGTCAGAAAGCCTAGTTAGAGTCTTTACTGAAGGATCGGGGGATCAATGCTAGTTTAGAAGTAAAATTGTGTATTCGAATAGAAGATCGAAGCAGATATTGTGTGGGATGATCTATATACATTGTACTGGTGTAAGTTTAAAATAAAATATGGGAAAATCCTTTGGGTTTTTATTTTGGTTAATTTCAGGGACAAATTCTTTTAAGGGGGGAAGTCTGTAACGACCTGCAAATTTATCGCTTTAATAAATTATATTTGTTTTTAAAATTATTCAAATAAAAGGTTGATAATACAAATAATATTCTTTTTAGTGATAATAAATAGTAGGAATTAGGAAAAAGGACAAATTTTGAAAAAAAAATAAGCTGAAGGACACCATGTTTCATTTTTAGACTGAAGGATAAATGCTGGTTGTAGTTAGCGTTATATTCAACTTTTACACTATACAAAACGCTAGTTATATCTAGCATTTTATTCAGTTTTACATGATACAAAATGTTAGTTATAACTAGCATTGTCCTTTAGCCTAAAAAACAAACTTCTTGTCCTTTACCCAAATTTATTTCTAAGTTTTTCCTTGGGCCAATTTTTCTATAATAAATAATATTGATCTTATTTTGAATAGATATTTTCAAAAATAATTCCTCAAAAATTAAATCGATAAAATGACCGAAAACCGTTTTATCAATAACCAGCTCTATAATCGTAAAATGTCAAACATAGAGAAGGATACATACATATAATTGAAAAAAATATGAAATAAAATTAATTATTTTATTTATGGAAAATAAATGTATTTATGTCATCACCAATAATGACATCATTTTTTAATATAGATTTATGAATTTAAATTGAGATTTAATGGTTTCATAATTGTTTTAGTTATTCAAATAATTATTTCAAACGGTGATAATTCATTTTGAATAGTTACAAAATGATACTAAATCATTTATAATATATTTATAAAGATATATATTTGATTTTAAATATGAGGAAAATTGATATCGGTTTATCAGTATAATAACACTTTTTGCAAACAACGGTTTAATATTTATTTATACGGTTTTATAATTCAAATGTGATCATTTTAATTCATCTAAAATGAAAATAAAATAGTTTCCAAAACTATGTTTAAAAATATATACGTTAACTAAAAAGTGAAAATGTGACCGGTAACCGGTTTTCCTATTTTCAACAGTTTATCGAACGGAAGATGATCGGAGTCAATGCAATGTTGTTTATATATTATGTACACATATATAACACATAAATATGAATCCTAACATGCACATTAATATATATACAAAAAAATATGCATATGTTTGTGTATATATACATATATGCATACATATATATACACACACAAACATACATATGCACATGATAATATCTAAGATATTTTAAGTTTACTTAATACTTAAGCTTTTACAAAGGTCAACACTTACGCATCAAAGTACACACTTGAGTATGCACATGGAGGGGGGGTCATCTCATACACATGGTTGGTGGTTAAAGTGATGATGGTGATGATGGTAGATGATGAAAGAGGAGATAAATATCTACCTCTCCACTTGCCTATAAATATCCATCCATTTTGCCTCTTTTTATTGCTCTATAACTCTATCAAAATTGAATAAAATGGTACAATTCATTTTTTGAACCACTCAAATTTTCAGTGGCTACAATTTTCTAGTTTAGCACTACTTCCCATTCTAAGTTTATCTATGCTCAAAACTCCATTCTTTACAAAGCATTTACGAGCCCGGTTTTAAAGGCCGAAAATATCTCTTTTTCATCCGAGTATAACTCCTCCATTCAGGAACCAAATAAAGTAATTCTTTTGTTTTAAATCAATTAAAATTATAGTGGCTACAACTTTCATGCTTTGGACTTCTTCCATTTTTGAGTCTAACCACGTCAAAATTCAACTTTTTTACAGTGCGTTTTCGGGCTTCATTATTACGAATCTGAAAATACCCTCGCTTCTTTTGATCATAACTTCCTCAAAATAGTCAAAATCGAGTGATTATTGTCTTCAAACTTAAGAGAAAATAATTTTCAACAAATTTCTAGTTAACAAACTTTTCAAATTTTGAGAGTAAGAGGGTCGAAAAGTTAGAGAGAAGATGGCCTATTTTCGGTTCTAGTTTAGTGAATTCAAGGTTGAAGCTCTACCACTTTTCTTCCATACTTTTTCCCATCCTCCTCAATCCTTGGCCGAGCCTTCTCAAGTGCCTAATGACCAATTTCAAAAGCTTTCATGCAATCCTAACAAAGCTATTGTCCGTTTAGCAGAGTTAGGAAGCAATGATGGTTGTTTTCTGTTGAACCCTCGTATGAATTGCTATCTAAATAGTTGAGCTATTACTTTCCATGTAGTGTACCTGTAATTCATTGGTTGTTGCTTTGGATGATAATCTATTAATTGTATCCCAAGGCCTCCATGTATTTGTAGCCCTGAGTCATACCAAATATGGGGCTTAAGCCCTAATGTTGCACTGTCGGATTCAGCGGTTTGAGGGATTATTCTCCTGCTCCCAGTCCCGGGTCAACAGATTTATACGATGGATGGTCGAACTCCATCCTTTACGTGTTCTTTTCCTTCTATCGGTTTCAAGATGGAGTTCACGAAATAATGAGTGGTCGAACCACATTCTTCTATTTGTTTATTCTCGTATCCACACACTAGGGATGAGTGTTAGTTAGCGGGTTGTCGAATCACATCGGGTTTGTGTTTATATTCCTGTCTGCACTCTGGATCCTTAGAGTTATTTCAGAAAATAGTTGAATCATACTTTCCTCAATTGATTAATTTTCCTCTAAGGTCCGGGGTTTGATTTTGCGAGTGATCGGTCGGGTCATGATCGTTTTTGATTTATTTCAGCCTCACCACTTGGTAGGATTTTCGATCATCGGATGGTCAATTTGCATCCAACCCTCGTTATGTATTCCATCCATTAGGTTATGGGCAAGAATTATCAAATAAATGGTCGGATCATGCTCATCTTATTTAGCTCAATCAGGAAGTAGCATAATTGGTTAGTTCCAAACTGTTGGAACCTGTTCTGACATGTTGACATTAGTTAGTTTCATAATGTAACTAACATGTAATGCTACAAAAAACAAAGATATAAAGGAAGTTCAAAACTTTTTTTGCTAAATGAAAGGAAATGTAATAATTTATCTTATTGCATATCAAGAAAATCAAATGCTAAAGCAAATTATGAATGTACTGAAGGAGAAAGAAACAATCTAAGTGAAATAGCATCGTAAATGCTCGCTATTCCACGTCGTTGGAGTGTGGTGCCATCAATAGTCGCTAGCTCGAAAGTTTTCTCTCCAAACCTCTACTTAATGATGTATGATCCTTCCTAAGTAGGATTCATAAGCAACGGGGTAGGAAAAACCATTTCAAGATGAGATCGATGATTTCAAAGGTTCTACGTCAGACTTTAGTACTGTGATATTGGGTGACTCGGTGTTGGTGTGCAGCTGCCCTCAGATCAGCTTCCTCACTGTTCTCGCCTATAAAGACTAGAGATTCCAAGTGGAGATCTATAATTGTTCTGGGATCGTACTAAGTCACTTGATAGGAAGGAACTTCGAGCTCAATCGAAATAATAGCTTCAAAACCAAAAGGGAGGGCGAATGGAGTATGGCTAGTTGCAAACTTGTGGGTGGTCCTATAAGCCCATAGTGCTACCGAGAGTTCATCCACCCACTTGCCTCTCGCCTTTTCCAATTTCTTCTTCAGAATGAATTTTATGATTTTGTTAACAGCTTCAACTTGCCCTTTAAATTGAGGGTGAGCGACTGCCACAAATCTTTTTTTCAATACGATACTGACGCAGAAGTTTTTAAAGTCAGCACTGTCGAAATGAATCCCGTTGTCTATTACAATAGTCCGTGGAAGACTAAAATGACAGTTGATGTTTAGGATGATGAATCTGGCCAGGAATAGGTTAGGTTGGAGGCTTCCAAAAGTGATCTAAAGGTTGAGGATAGAGATGCTTATATGAAGGAGAATCAAGAGATTTTTAGGATCAAGATCCTACATCATCTCTTAACAATTCTCTTCCATCTTATTCCTCCATCTCAAATTCTATGTTGCACCATCTTATTGACACATTAATCCCTCATTATGACCAAGCCCTCTTCATAGTCATAATTAAATTTTTAAAATTAGTATTTCATAAATATTAATTAATTTATAATAATTATAAATTAATTAAATTATTTGGTCAAAAGAGAATTCATCGTTTTGGCTGTGTGACTCAGTAGGTGTAAATTCTGTCAGCGATTTATATTGAACTATTTGCATAGTAATGTTCACATGTGATTTAGCAGGTGGTGTGGCACTTTAGACAAATTTATCGCTTACTAGGTTTCGGTAAAAAATCCAATTGTATTTTTTTAAGCATAACGCGATTGTGACTTTATTTACACCAATTCTCTTCGTTAAAACTATATCACTTTAAATTTATGGAATTTGGTTTGGTCAAAATTCTAATATTATCTATATTCAACTCTATAGATCAAACACAACGTCCTTTATTTAATAATAACAATTATTGTTAACCAAAATGCTCTAGCCCAAGACTTCGACTTTGAGTTGACATGAGCCGACTGTGATACTAACCCCATATAACTGAGGAGACGAATTCGCTCTGAATAGTGCTTTACATCCAATACTTCTACTTGACCCAATTATAGTCACTCGATGGACCCATGCCATGATTTGATTATAATTAAAGTAGAGCTTTCATATTAAAGATTGATAGTATTCTCAAGTCGAGAGAAGTGTGTAGATCAGTCCCGTCGATATATTTTGTTTGACCTTAGTTATATTAACCAACAGAAAACTATCGAATGAGTCGTTCCATAGTTATCCAAAAACAATCTGTATATATCCTCTAGGTGTCCCCAATAGTCATGAGTAATACACCGGCCAACATTTGGAGAGCATACATGCTCTAGTCTCAACAATATACCGATATTCAGTCATGATCATCTTGACTAGAACATTTAAAATTGTATATTTGTTTTCATAGTGAAAATTACTCACGATTACAACATCTTTTAGTCTAGTAACACAAAGCATGCCATTTATGAATTTTCTATTAAATACAATTCTAATAAATTTAATTAACAAATATAACCATTATATTAAGTATATGATAGGAAGAAAATACCTTTTATTTCAAACAAGATTGGTTATTGTTACACCATAATTATATCTGGAACAAATTACAAATATTCGAAAGGACATGCGGATAGCCATCGCTTCGGCTTTGTTTGCACATAACTTGTATAGTTTTTTCCTTTTTGTTGGCCGTCGTTGTACGAGTACGGCCCCCATTTTTAGAATAAACTCATATCACAATTTTGAAGCTTATTATGTGAATAAAAGTTTCTTGTTTTCTGTTGAACCCTTGTGTGAATTTTTATTTAAATAATTGAGCTATTACTTTCGATTCAATGTACTTGTAATTTTTTGCTCGTTGCTTTGGATGATAATCCATCAATTCTATTCTAAGGCCTCCGTGCGGTCGTGAGCCTAAGTCACACCAAACACGGGGACTAATCCCTAATGTTGCACCATCGGATTCAGCGGTCTAAGGGACTATACTTTTGCTCCCAGCCTCCGGTTAATGAAGTTAGACGTTGGATGGTCGAACACCATCCTTTATGAGTTCATGCTCCTCTTGTCGGTTTCACGCTGGAGTTCATGGAATAGTGAGAGGTCAAACTACCCTTATCTATTTGTTTATACTCATATCCACACTTTGAGGATAAGAGTTAGTTGACGGGTGGTCGAATTGCATCCAGCTTGTGTTTATACTCTAGTCTGCACTCTGGGGCCTTAATCTTATTTTAGAATATAGTCGGATCCTACTTTCCTTAATTGATAGATTTTCCCCCAAGGTCCGGGGTTTGATTTAGCGAGAAATCGGTCGTGTCACGATCTCTTTTGATTTCTTTTAGTCCCACCAGTTGGTGGGATATATTCGATCCTCGAATAGTCAAGTCGCATTCATTCCTCGTCATGTATTCCGTTCATCGGGTTATGAACAAGAGTTATTAAATGAACAGTCTGATCATGCCCATCTTGTTTAATTCAATCAGGAACTAGCGTAATTGTTTAGTTCCAAACTCTAGGAACCTGTTTGGACATATCGACATCAGTCAGGTTCATAATGTAACTGACATGTAATGCTACAACAAACATAGATATATAAGAAGTACAAAACTTTATTTGCTAAATGGAAGGAAATGACATAATTTATCTTATTACATATCTATAAAATCAAATGCTAAAGCAAATTCTAAAAGTAAATATAACTGAATAAGAAAGAAACAAACTAAGTGAAATAACATTGTAAATGCTCGTTATTCCTCGCCCTTGAGAGTGTGATGTCATCAATAGTCGCTAGCTCGAAAGTTCACTCTCCAAGCCTCTTCTCAATGAAGTATGGTCTTTCCTAAGTAGGATTCATATGCGACGGGGGAGAAAAAACCCGTTCCAAAATGAGATTGCCGGTTTCAAAGGTTCTAGGTCAGACTTTAGTGTTGTGGTAATGAGTGACTCGGTGTTGATGTGCAACTGCCCTAAAATCAGCTTCCTCACACTTCTCATCTATAAAGTCTAGAGATTCCAAGAGGAGATCTTTATATTTTTTGGGATCATAGTAAGACACTTGATGGGAAGGAACTTCGAGCTCAAGAGGAATAACAGCTTCGGAACCGTAAGCAAGGGCGAATAGAGTATGGCCAGTCGCAGATTTGTGGGTGGTCGTATAATGCCATTGGGAGTTCATCTACCCACTTTCCTCTAGCCTTTTCCAAATGCTTATTCAGAATGGATTTTATGATTTCCTCACAGCATCAACTTGCCCATTTGCTTAAGGGTGAGCGACTGCCGCAAATCCTTTTTTAATACGATGCCGAAGGCAGACGTTTTTGAACTCAACACTGTCGATTAAGTTCGGTTGTCTGTTACAATAGTCCGTTGAAGGCCAAAATGATAGATGATGTTCGGATGATTAAATTAATTACTTTCTTGGTTGTGATTCGATCCAAAGGTTCCATTTGGTAGATTTGGTGAAGTAATCAACCTCGACGATAACATATTTTGCACCACCTTTAGAGATCGGCAAGGAACCGATAATATCTGTGCTCCATATGGCAAACAGCCATGGAATGACCATTTACGTTATTTCCGTCAACAAAGCTCTTGGTACTTTTGCATATATCTGGCGCTTGTTTATCACCTTACATAATCAGCAGCATCTCGATTGATGGTTGGCCAATAATATTTGTAACGAAGTATTTTCTTTGCTAGAGTTTGCCCCTAGTGTGATCGCCACATTCTCGTTCATGAACTTCTTTAAGAAATTGTTTTATTTCATTATGAGCAATATACCAAAGCCAGGAAATGGAAAAACCATTTCTGCACATAACTCCTTCCTGTATGATATATTATGAAGCTGTATGAAGGATTTATCGCTTTCCATACCTTTTTTCAGGAAGGAATTCTTGTAGCAAATAGTTTTTAGTCGGAGTCTTCCATGATTCCTTCTCAGTCTCCATCTCTAGTACCCGGTCGATTTGCATCAGGTTTATACTCAAGGCATTTAATACTTCGACGAGAACCAAACCCATCCGTTGTGCGTCCTCGATGCTAGCAAAAAATTTCAATGAATCGGCCTCGCTTTTTCAATCTTGAGGAATGTGCGTAATGTCATAGTATTCAATGTCAGTCAACAACTCTTGGACTTGGATAAGTTATGGAGCAAGCCATTTTCCTTTTTCTTGATAACCTCCCTTGACTTTGTATACTACCAATTGTGAGTCACAAAAGATTTCATGAGACTTTATTCCCATTTTTGTAGCAAGTTTAAGTCCAGTAATCAAGACCTCATACTTGGATTCATTGTTTGTTGTAGGAAAATCAAGCTTTAAAGGATAGAAAATTGATAGATCTTCTGGATCAGCCACCATCCCAGCTTTAGAACAATGATCATTTGATGCACCATTTGTATTCAACTTCCACCGTATGTCAGGGGTTTCACTGCTCTTCGAGAAATCATCTTGCACAGCAAAATTCTGCTATAAAATTTGCTAGTGCCTGACCTAGATAGCCTTCCGAGGAAGTTAAGTGATGTCGAATTGGATAAGCTTGATATTCCACTTGAGTAACCTTCTTGATGTCTCAGGTCACTATAGGACTTGTCGTAATGGCTGGTCGGCATAAACATTGATAGGGTGTGCTTGAAAGAATGGGCGGACCTTTCATGATGCAATCAGTAAATAGTATGCCAATTTTTCTATCTTTGGATAGTTCCTTTCAGCTCCCATCAATCACTTTCTAACATAGTAGACCGGTTGCTGGATTCAATTCACTTCACAAGGAAACGCTGCACTTATAGCATATATCGACATAGCTAGGTAGATATATAAATCTTCATGATCCATTGGCTTTCATAAGATGTGAGGTCTCTCTAAATGCTTCACAAAAGCTTGGAATGTGTCTTTACAATCTTGTGTCCATTTGAAATTCCTTTTTGCTGTCCTAATCAGGTTAAAGAAAGGAATGCATTTATCGGTAGCTCTGGAAATAAATCGGCTTAGGGTAGCGACCTTCCCATTTAGATTTTATATTTATTTGATGGACTTTGGAGCTTCAATATTGTGAACAGTCTGAATATTCTCGGGATTGACTTCGATTCTATGAGCATTAGCGATGAAACATAAGAGCTTTCCTGATGCAACGCCAAAGCAGTATTTCAGAGGATTAATCTTCATTTTATAATGTCGAAGGATGTCGAGCATTTCTGCCAAGTCTCTAATATGGTCGCTAGACTATCGTGAGTTCACGATCATATCATCCACATATACCTCCATCGTTTTTCAATTCCAATCTTTGAACATTTTATTAACTAGGCACTGGTAGGTCGTTCCTACATTCTTTAGTCCAAACGCCATCAGTACATAGCATTATAATCTAACGTCGCTAATGAAGCTGGTGTTCCCTTGATTTGGAGTGTGCTTCGGGATTTGGTTATATGTTGGTATGCATCCATGAAAGAAAGCAATTCGTGTCCTGTGGTGGAGTCTACCGGCTGGTCGATCCTTGGTGGGGATAACTTTTTTCTTCAAACACGTTTTTTTCAAGTTCGAGTAATCAATGCACATCCGCCATTTCCCATTCGCCTTTCTCACAAGTACAGGATTAGATACCCACTTAAGGTAGAGGGCATCACGAATAAACTCATTGTCTTTGAGTCTATCCACCTCCTCCTTAAGACTGGCAGATCTCTTCGGATCTATGCCATGTCCTTTTTGTTTCACCGAAACATGCTTCGGGTCGATATTTAATGCATGGCTCACAAAAGTAGGTGAGATACAACACATGTCAGAGTGAGTCCAAGCGAACACGTTGAGATTCACTCGGTGAAATCTAGCGAGTTCTTTCATCATCGAGGGGTTGATCTGCGATTCGATCTTTAGGACCCGTAATGGGTCTTCGTGGCTGACTGTGATGTCAATCATTAGCTCAGCCAGTGTAGCCATGGTCTCTTTGGGCTCCTCCTCGCCATCTCTCCAATCTATATATCTATAGAGCCAACGGTGGTGCCCGAGCCAAGGCTCTGGCGCTACTTCTCAATCTTTAGTGGCTTAGATGCGGACTGACTTATCCACACCCTTACCTTTCTCCTTCCGTTGAGCATCCATCAACTCAGCTACATAACAAGCATGTCCAACTGCCTAATCACCATGAACATCTCCAACATTATTATTTATCAGGAACTTCAAAGTTAAGCACCATGGGGCAAGAGCTGCCTGAAACTCAGCTACGGCTGTTTGACCTTGAAAAGCGTTGCATGGAGAGTCAACAGCCAAAACAACAAAAGGTAGAATCCGCACTATCCTATGGTCACCTTTTCCCAATGCTATAAGTAATTTAACATAACCAACAACTTCAGTTGCAACACCGTTAAAGCCATGAATGTGGGCTTTAGATGGTTTCAAGTTGTCGGCTTCCATCCTCATGTGATCATAAGCTTATTTGAATATTATATTTACAAAACTTCCATAGTCCACCAATATCCTTCTCACTTAAGTGGGGCCGATCATGGTCGAAATGACTATTAGGTAAATCGTTGGAGCCTCCATCTTGTTTACATCTCTGTTTCTAAATATGATATCGTCTACCACTGTACGTTGTTCTTTTGTCGGAGTTTCATCTTTCGTATTTGAACAACATCAAAATCCACATGCTTAATCGTGCTAACATAGCACTCCATTTCATACCAACTCTTATCAGCCGAATGGTACCTCCGAATATTGTATAGATCACCAATGTCCCACCAATACAAGCAGGCTCCTCAACCCTGTTTGGTGCTTGTCCTCGGTTGGGTCAGATGTCACCTACCCGACATCCTATGGGGTTTTCACAAACTGCGGTAATGTCCATTCTCGAATCATCTTTTTGATAATATCCTAGAGAGATGCCGGCATTTTTTTGTGTTATGCCCATAGCATTCGTGAAATTGACAATATTTCCCGATTTGTTTCTACTTCTTTGTTGATTCTTTTGGAGGCGGCTTCCTATACTGCATGGTATTGCAGATAGACAAATAGATATTCTCCGGGGACATATTCAGTGACGTGCTAGTATTATACATCAGAATCCTACGCTTCCCTTTTCCAGTATCCCTCTTTCATTCTCGACTCCCATCTCCGCCTTTCTTTTGTTGATTCAGTTTGTTCTAGGCATTCACTTGAACCTTCCTAGGGTTATCATCAGACTGCTTTATAGGAATATTACTTTATACTCCCTCTCCACTCGGTCCCACAACATTCTTCATCCTGGAGGATCTGGGTACCTCCTTCCTCAAATACTGAACGGACTTTGCGTAAAAGTGTTCCAATGTTATGGGTGGCCTACCGGCTAACCAATCGCCAAAATAAGATTTTGGGTCAATCTCTGTTGTTACTGCCATCAATATTGCATGGTCATTTGAATTACTGATTTCTATAACATCTATACAAAATATGTCCAAATAATCTTTCAATGATTCTCCCAGAGCCTAGATCACGTTAGACAATGACATTACATCTTTGGGATGAGTTGTGTGCATTTGGAACTGCTCCACAAACCTTGTTGCCAAATGTTCAAATCTAGAGATCCACCATGGTGATAACCTTGTAGACCACATCCTTGCTGTTTCAAAGAGAGTTATGGAAAAAATCAACACTTGGTTGCATCATCTTCTCATGCAAAATCCATCAGCTATTCATATCTCATGATATGTTGCTTGAGGTTGGTTTTCCCCTCGTAGGCAGGCATCGATGGCATGTTGAACATCCTTGAATACTCTACGTGTATGATATTATCAGTGAACAGGGTATGGCTTCTCAAGATTCCACAGTCATCATTGTTCAAGCCTTGGCTCTCACTTACTACCTGTCTAACCATAGCCAACAAGTCCGACCTTTGGATAGTTGGTGTGGCGCCCCACCTCCATACTCACACTAGCCAAGGACACTACGGAGTAACGCCGTCAACTAGCACGAAGAATAAGGCTGTTGAGGAGCGACCATCTGTGTAATTGCTTTGTGCGAGCACCGATATGTCAGATAGTATAACATGCATTTCATTTCAAGAGGAAATCCGACATACCGATGCACACTCAAAGCTACTACATAGTGGTTGTATGATCTTCGAAAATAAATATAGAAATAAGCATAACACAAATTAGATACAGATATCCATATCACAAAGGCGGAAATAGATATGGGTATAACACATAGAAGTGTACATCAGAGTAGTTGTCAAACAAGATCCACAATATCATAAAAGAATAGATACAAGTGCTAGATAAAAGAATATGTATACATCAAGGAGTCTCTATCTCGAGTGTATAATAACAAAAACTACTAAACTAGAGTAGTTTGCCAAAAGTCAAAAGTCAGTCCCAACTAAGGAGTCAAGCAGAAGCAGCAGCAATATCTCGGTCTAACCCAAGTATTATCTAATAAGAAGATAATAAACGGATCAATGTAGCTATAAATATCAAATAAAATAAGATAAGATAAGAGATATAACAAAAACATATGATAACAATAACGCCATACTATGAAAAGGTTGCATTAGACAACACAAACAGGTCATACAATATCTCAAGATATCTCAAAGCACTAAAAAGAATGTCATATTCTTTATTTTATTTACCAAACCCCAAATATCGACAAACAGAACATTGCCAATCACAAAAGAGGTGAAACACAAATTCTAGAAATCAACATCTAGAAATCCAGGAATCACAAAAGGGGGAGGCCTATCACAAAACAGAACCATGAAAACCCACCAATACGTGTGTTACAAACATCGACACAGCTAGACGCACCTCGAAAGAAACGTCCCGTGTATAAACAGACATCGACGCACCTAGAAAGATACGTCCCATGTATAAACAGACGTCGACACATCTAGAAAGATACGCCCCATTTATAAACAGACATCGACGCACCTAGAAAGATATGCCCCATGTATAAACAAACATCAACGCACCTAGAAAGATACGCCACATATATAAGCAGACTTCGACGCACCTAGAAAGATGCGCCCCATGTATAAACAAACATCGACGCACCTAGAAAGATACGCCCCATGTATAAACAGATATCGACGCACCTAGAATGATACACCCCATGTATAAACAGACATCAACACACCTGCAAAGATACGCCCCATGCTCCGACTTATCGAGCCGATTGCTCCACGAACGGTTCGAAGACCATGGGTCGCTAGCCCATAAAGAAAATGAGACGAAGCTCAAAAAACGAGGTACAGTCCCCTACGTGGACAAAGAGGCATCGCACATTGCTAGTCTAAACCATAAAATGATCATCATCGATCATTAAAAAGTGTCGATTACATTAAGCTAGTAAATAAATGAGTTTAGCTTCGTGTCCCATAACCACTGGCTTAACTTAAATATTTACGAACAAATTGTAGATTTCTGCTCGAAAATTGTCACAAGAGTTTCAATCGAATGAGTCTAAGAATTAACTGAAAAAGTAAACACAAGCGTTTCATACCACTTGTTTTGCAAAATCGTTTAATTGGATATCTCGAACAAATGAGGAAAAGGTTTGTATATACTAATAGATTGGAAAACAGTTTTAATAAACGAGCTTTGTATTAAAATAGTTTTGAAATCATTTTGTTGAAAGGGTTTTGATATTTACTACTAGTGTAGAAACCTTTGTATTTCAAAGTAATAAGTCACAGAAATGATTGTAGAAACAATCATTCACCAAAATTCACATTCGAAGACGTGAATCAAATCCAAAGAAATCGATACCAAATCCATCGAAATGGATATTTTCAAAAATCCCAAAAAAGAAGTTATCAAAGTCAACAAAGGTGATAAAAAAAATTAAAATTGAAAACCCAAGCAGAATAGGCAAATTGGCTGAGAAAGCAGATTCAATCGACTGGACCATAGTGGTCAGTCGACTGAACTATGCTTGGAAACTTTCGGTTTCCAAGTTCATTCGACTGGACCATATGGGTCAGTCGACTGATACTGGCTTAGGAAAATTCCTATGCTCTGCTCAGTCAACTGACTTCCCAGTTCAGTTGACTAAACTGGGATTTTCAGTATTTTCAGCCTAGCCCCAATAAAGGGCGAAAACCAAACGATGGCGATCGAATGAGCAATGACGACTAGGGATTTATGGCACGTGACAACCCAGCCCTATAAGCTCTTTGATGCAACACCAAAAACATGTTCAAACATCAAAGATAGGATTTTTAAAGATTTGGCATCAAAACACCAAAAAATTGGAATATTCACCAAATCAATCCAAATCAAAAGCAAATAAACATGAATAGATGTTAGGAACTCGTACCTAACAACAATGAAAGTTATAGACGTAGATGTGAATTCAAAAACTCACCTTTTACTCAAAAACAAGGAAGGAGAAGCTTCAAAATAAAAGGAAGATCAACTACTCTTCAATTTCAACTCTAAAAGCTCCAATCTAAGCTTCTCTTTGATTTTGATGGTTGAACTGGAATTTGCAAAAGAAACTTAGGCTTAGGATTTTAGTTTCCAATCTCTTCCCCCATTTTTGCTAAAATTTGAAAAGTTAAGAAATTAATAGAATGAATGAAGAGGAGAGGGGGTGGAGTTACGATATAAGATGAGTTGGGTTAGTGGGTTGAAACCCAAACCTAAACCCAAAGCCCTAAGTGAAAACATCAAAATTCTAGCTAACTCCAAACATATCGATGTTTATACTTAAAAAGGTCACAAACGGCATTTTGAACTCAATGGAAGTGGTCTAGAGTTCTAATTCGGCTGTTTGCAAAAAGTATAATTTCGGACTTTAATCCGACTAACGATGTTATATTTAAATATACAATCATAAAATATGCGGGTTGTTACTGTTGGTGCCAAGCGGTGGTCATGCTCCACCACACATGAATGGTCCGTTCAATGTCTACAGGTCGTTCCACACTTACTTGGTTCAACATCTTATGTATCACGTAAATTCACTTCGTCGTCATTCCCAGGAAGCATTTGGTCAACATTTAATTGAACACCATCATCCAAATCGACCGCAGAAGCTCCAGATTGAATCCCAGTGTGTATAGGTAAGTTCCCTCCTTTGGAGGAGGTAACTACACCGATCCCTATAGACACCGATTGGTCCTAGCATACCATGATGGTCTGCCTATTAACGCTTTGAAGTTTCTATGCGATATCTGTCTGTTCTGCGATGCCTATGCCTATGATACTCACTTGATGAACTAGAGCTCTCCAATGCCGAGTAAGGGGTAGGATCCCTCCTAACGTTTCATCGGTATTGCCAACTGAGTTAGTTCATTAGGTTGATATTGGTTTGAATCTATTGATTTGATTGTCAACAGTTATCTATTATCTCTCTCATTAGATTCTGGAACACGGCTAGAATTAGTTGGATTCTAAACTTCAACTCGTTCAACATTCACTTCCATTGGTTAACTGCTCAACCCTTCTTGCTGGATACTAGTGTTCTCGTTTCCTTCTACGTTATGAGAAGTAGATCTAGTGTTCCTCACCATTATTGATAGCTTTTCTTAGATTTTTGCAAATCTGAGTAGAACAAGAAAACTCTTGAAGATCAATATGGATCTCCTTTGAGGGATTTATATGATCCAATAGCAACAAAGGGATCCTAATAAGCTGAGAATCAAGGTTCTCGGTGAAAGCACTAAAATGTTTGCACCAATAATTGGCATAAATACCCAATAGAAATTTATTGAAGAGAAATAAAGGAAGAACAAAATGGAAACAGTGGATAATAACAAAGTGGTAGTAGTTAATTGAAAGGATAACATGCATACAAGAATTTACAGTGGTTCGACGTTGTTTTCCATTGTCCACTTTGAATAAATTACTTTATTAATTACTTTATAATCTGAGTACAAAAGGGATTGTATCGAAATCCTTAGTTACAAAAGAGTATAAAGCAACTACCAACCTAAAAGTCTCTAAACTGAATAACCTGGCTTTTATTTATAAATGAAGATGGCCACATATCTTTCTGAAAACATGGTAGAAAGACTGTGAAAACCATTGGGCCCATAAGAGGGGTCGCATAACCCAACGCTCAAAGAAGAGGGATCGGTACCGATCCCTTTTTAGTTGAATTTTGAGCTGTGATCCCTATGGTGGCTTCCTCATGCCCAAATATGCTTAACCCCCAAATTTCATTCCAATTGGGTTAGTGGAGCTCAATTTATTGCTTGATCTTTGCTTTAATATGGTTTGCATGCTGCTTTCCACCGATCCCTTCCTAGGGAAGAATACCGATCCTTCCAACTTCATTCCCATGAGGTGGAAAACCTAAAGTAGGCTTCCTAGGATCCCTATGTCTTGTTTACAAAATTTCATATGCGTTGGACTTATGGATCTTGAGATATTAATTGTTTTCTATAAAAATGCTCTCACACCCTATAATATGCTGATTCCTATTATTAAAGCCAATTTATGCCAATCCCTCCTAGGTGTTGAGCAATATTTCACATTTTGAACACTTTTCCTTGCATATTCATCAAGTTCATTCAGCATTGACTTCATGTTATCATCCGTACTTGACTTCTGGGCCCTGCAATCATTACTTTGGAGTCTTCGGCCTTGGTAGTAGTCAAATCTGACTTTTGTAATTAGTTCAATATAGCTAGGTTAAAATGCCATATAACACTATCGATGGTCCATTAGGACGAAAATTAGGAAGGACCATTAATTATTCATAAACTGATTCTTCTAGGAATTTAGCGATTAAATAAACCAGATGCTAATGTCACGATAAGAACATGGAATGACAAACCTTCGGTCCCGCTTGACTGAAGCACCCATCTAAAGAGTGATGGTCAAGTAAGCATTTGGTCCCGCTGTTGGGTCCGACCAAAGCACTCATCCAAGAGAGATGATCACAAAAACCAATCGGACTCGTGGCTAGCCTGACCAACCACCCATTCAAAGAGTGATGATTAGTTAAGCCTTTGGTCCTACCATTGTATCTAACCAAAGCACCGATTAAAAGAGATGGTCAAAAAGGCCTTCGATCCTACCGCTAGACTTGGCCGAAACACGCATCCAAAGAGTGATAGTCAATTAAGTTTTTCATCCCAACGTAAGGCCTGACTAAAGGTCCCATCCAAGGGGGATGGTCTATAAGCCTTCATCTCTTCAACAGGCCTGGCCAAAGCACCTATCCACGGAAGGCGGTCCATATAAAGCTTTTGGTTATCAAATTAAGTCTTTTGAAAGTAACCTTTTAAGGAAGGATGATCAACTAAATTCTTGACTAGATAAGTGACTGAACTTAGAACAAAAACCTGAAATAATCAAAAAATCGATTGAAGTTTTCAATCAAAGGACGAGCAAGAATAAAGAAATTTTCATACAAGGTAGACAAGTAATCGATGATGGAAAATATAATAATAAGGAATAACAATCCGGGAGGAGGAAAGTAGAAGTCTACTTAAGCTAACCATAAGAAAACTTTTATAAGGGAAAGTATTACACCTAAAAAATTTCAAAAAATGCATAAGGTGTGAAAACCATCAAAGGTTGGCAATACAAAACCATAGCACTTTGAAAGCTGTAACACATTGAAGAATGGAGACCATCAAACATTGAGAATAAACCAGCACATGTTAAAATGTAATACCGTCCCAGGTTAACTGTAATAGGCTATCACAAGTTGGTAATAATGAGCTATCATAAGTCGAGGTTAAAGTGGCTATCGTAAGTTGACAATGGAGTAGTTGTCGCAAGTTGAAGGTAGAAGTAACAGTCGAAAGATGATAATGAAGAAGCTATCGAAAGCTAAGGTTGAAGTAGCTGTCACAAGTTGATAATGGGATTGCTGTCGCAAGTTGAAAGCAAAAGTAGTTGTCAAAAATTGATAATGAAGGTGCTCTTTCTAGATGAGAATAAAGTGGCCGTCGCAAGTTGAAGACTAAGTGGCTGTCGCATATTGATGAGAAAATAGGTACCATAAGATGATACAAAAGGAAATTATCACATAATGAAGGGAGCTATCACAGACTGATAAATGAAGCTATCACATGTTGATAGAAACCATTACAGGTTGAAAACAGAAGGGAGTTATCACATGTTGCAGTGAGCTGTCGCATGTTGATAAATGGAGCTATCTCATGTTAATAGAACCCCTTGAACATAGAATGAAGTTATTGCATGTTGAAGGAAGCTATCGTAGGTTGATAAATGGAGATATTTCATGTTGATAAAATCATCAGGGATTAAATACAAAAGGGGGTAATCGCATATTGAAGGAAGCTATTGCAGGTTGATAGATGGAGCTGTCGCATGTTGAAAGAATGCACCTAAAATCAACACCTCAGTTAGCCACATGGCATTGTCGGGTTGGATTAGCTATGCCACTTCATCATGAAAAAGTTAAAGGAGGATTGTGTCAAATGTCATCTCGAGTATGTGCCATATCAGCAAATCGTAGCCATCAATTTCCTATAAGTGACATGTGTCATGAATCTAAGGGTTAAGATTCTCTATAAATCCACATTGTAAAAAGCGCCAAGTGGACATTAAGAGGTAAGAATGGATTAGGGATTAAACGTTTAGGAAGAGATTAATTTAGGATTAATCGAAGTCAGGCCATTTTTGATAAATCATTTATTTCGGGTCAAATTTTGGTGTTTATTTAGTATCGACAGATATAAATTGAAAATTTAGGATTTTAGATGTGATTCAGAGCAGTAACGGAGGCAAGATCGCTCAAAACTAGCATATTAATGCTTGTAAGTGACATTGAGTCATAAATAATGCATAACCGCTGCCTAGATATATATTTAGATTCTTACATGAGACAATAAACCTTGTCCAAGAAGGTCTAGGCAAATTCCTAAACGGCAAACCTTGCCTAGCATATAGGTGGGGCCTAGTCGAAGGTCTAGAAGGATTTTTAAAACAGTGCTATAAATAGGCATGCACCAATGCTAGAAATGGACGAATTCCAAACCGTTCTTTCTCATTTTTTATTTTATCTTGTGCATAATAAAGAAGCTTATGGTCGAGACTTTAACGACTGCTAGATTAGATCAAATTTGTAACTTTTTGAACAAGAACTTTAACGAAGCTATATTTGCATAATAACTTCATACGAGCTCAATACTAGCATGCTTGACTAAGTGAAATATCTTACTCGAGTACTCAAGGCGGTTCCTAGGGCTGGGCTATCTAAGCTACGGCCCAGTTTAAGGACATGACCCATTCTTTAAATTTATTATTATGTCAATAATAATGTTAGTTTAATTTTCGGAGAATTTGTTAGTATATATGGTGAAGTGTACCATCTTTGATCAAGTTAGCAGGGTTCAAGTCCTAATAGCTTCATTTTTTATGTCATATATATATATATATATACATATATATATATATATATACACACACACACACACACACACACACACAAACACACACACACACACACACGAGTTCGTTTTAACCTTCTGCCCAGCGTCCAAATTCACCTTGGACTAGACTTGTGAGTGTCATTGATTTCTTATGACCAATCCATTATAAATGCCCATTCTTTACGAAGCGAACGGAGTATTTGAGTGAGGTATTTGAGTCGGGAAGTTGAATGAAAGAGGAATTATTTTGTATGCTGTGAGCGGAGAATCTGAGCAAAGTGTTTAAATTTTATATTTAAAATAAAATTGATTCATAATTAATTAATTAATTAATCAATTGTCTTTTAATGAATAATATGCATGTATGAACAATTTTCAAAAAAATTTAAATTGTTCCAAGTCAGTTCAAACAAACTCCATAATGTAGAGAACTTTGATATGATCGCAAGCAAAAAAACCATGCCTCAAATGAACCTCATTTGCACAATTTATTAATTTTAGAATTCTATAAAAATTTATATTTAATAAATCAACATATATAAATAGGGTAACTCACCATCTCCACGCGGTACCGCAACTAGGGATGAGTGTTTGGTTGGTTTGGTTTATCCGATGATGAAAATTGTTAAACCGAACTAAAACCAATAATAATGAAAACCAAACCAAACCAACTAAATTAAGTTAGGTTGGTTCGGTTGTTTATCCGATTTATTTGGAATATTAATTGTAATTTGAAATAAAACATAAATATATGATTAAAGTATTCTTATTTATCATTCTATCCTTTCTAAAAGTAATTTTTACACATTTATGATAAATAAAATTTATTTGGATCACTAAACTAATATAAAAAAATTATTATGACATCGATAATTTTGAAAATATAATAAATGTTCGGTTAATTTTGTTAAACCAATAACCAAACTAAATTTTTAATGAACCGATTATAAACTAAGCTAGTTTCAAAACCAAATCAAACCGACGAAAATGAATGGTTGATTTATTTGGTTTAACCAAATAATGCTCTCCCCAAACCACAATGGGTCATTCATCCGTTGAGATATTGGAAGCATAGGCAGCGTCAGATACATCCGGAATGCCATTGTGCCCATTTTCGCAGCAGAACGTAAACACCGGAATGGTGCCTAAATTGAAATAATTTTTTTACCAAACAGGGAAGATTTATCTATTGTACTATGTAAATGTTACAGCAGCCGCTATCGATCAATATCAGTTTGGTCATATTCTTATTTACCACAATCCTTTAAATTAAATTATTTTTCAGATAATATTTAATTACTGCACTAGCACCTTTTCATCTTTAATAAACATTATCACTCTGTTAGTATCTAAAGATTTTTCGGGCTCGAAACCATATATGTTAAACATAATAGTTTGCTTTTAGGTTTTTTCTTCTTCTTTTGTTTCTTGTATGGAAAGGCAACCCGATCCGATTCTACTTCTGGCTGTATTTTTCATGTTAACCGCCCATTAAAATAGTGATAGTAATGAGATAAGACATGGACGTAGTTTCTTCAGTTTTTGAAGTTTTTTAATCATTCTCATCAGAAACAAATAAATGCAATATAGTTATGTAATTTTGTTGATGCAAAATTACAACTTGTTGCACATCATTATTCATTTAAACACAAACAGAACATATTTCAATTTTATTTTCCAATACAACTTGATCAAATTATTAACACCTTCTGTAACTAATATTGATCAATCCATCAGTTCGTAGCTGACTGGCCCGACCAGGCTTGGCCATTGCTCCAAAAGCAGCCCCACTTAAATCAAAATGAACTGGCACAGACGAACACTGACCATCGAGGCAACTATCAGTAATGGTTATGGTTACAGGATTTCCTGAACATGCACTATTTTCAGTGCATCTAACCTGCATATATATAGTATATGTATTTCATTAATCGACATGACTTGTATTATTTTTACTAATTAACAAGTAGAATGATCTCTCGGTATAAATTACAAACACACCTGATAACATGAACCGCATCCACGACCCGATTGAAAAAGCCTAGGATTTCCTGCTGCTATCATTTTATTGTATGGAGGTTTTCCAACTGCACTACCATATCCACATGCACCACCTGTAATCATCGTTTACGTATTTTCATCACACTAGTATGTCCGTTCCTTTAATTTGTATATGTTTGAAAAGAAAATAGAAAACAATGGAAATGAGAAAATAAAATGAAATAGAAAATTTAAGCTTCATGTATATACCATCAGTTCCTGCACCATCAGGGGGGCCATACCATGTAGCACGAGCTGGAGCAAAGCCATCAGTGAACGCGGCTGATAAATTTAATTGCTTCGTATTGAAACATAAGCATGGAGCACAAAAGAGAGATAAGACGACACTCAACAAAGCAAAACTGTAGAGATTAGACAAAGCCATTGTTAAAATTTTATGCAAGTACTGTGAGATGAGGATGTAACAAATACAGTCCAGACAGTATGTGTGTGTGTCTATATATATACAGACACACACACACATATATATACATACATACATACATACATACATATGTATGTGTGTGTGTGTATATATTATACATATGTATATATGTATCTATATACATACATATGTATGTATGTATGTATATATGTATATATATATATATATATATATATATAGACATGTAAAGCAAGAGTTTAATAGATAAACTCTACGCTAATTAAGATTTTCCATACTTGGCAATGATGTAATAAAGTCAATTGATGAAAAATATATTTGGACTGAAGGACAGGAATCCTAATAGTAAATGAAAATAATTATAATAAAAAAGTATTTATACCAAGGAAAAAGATTTACATATTAATGCTATTAATGATCTTTCAGATTACTTCCCACATCTATCCAATTTTGATTCGAAACGTTAATTGCAATATTCTATTGTTCTGATTTTTTTTTTATTGTCAATATCCCTTAACAATTATAAGAATTTTATTACTGCACCTAGAATCATATTTTAGATACTGGACTTTAATTGTGATTGTTTGAAATCATTTGGAATCATTATTTAGTATTACAAATGTAAATAGATCCCCGCTATAGTTACTGATGTAAAATAGGCCCTCCTTTATCCTCGTTCATGGATTATTTGTACCCGCTTACATTCAATCTTTGAACATGAAAACTTATCCTAAAAAAAGTTGGATTGAAATATCATTTTCATAATTAAATCACAAATTTTTGTATGTTTTATAATACGATAACCGTATCAGCCATATCTACATCCAAATTAATCGCTATATCAAATCGAACTATATGCATCAAACTGTTGCACAGAACCGATGCAACAAATTTATGTATCGAACTGATGCATTGTGGTGGTCACTACAAGTCTACAACAAAAGTACCATTTTACAACTGTATTTTTACATTTGCCACAAAATATCAGTTGTAATAAAGGTTTTTTACAACACTTTTTTCTTCAGAAAGTTGTAATAAACTTATTTTCAACAACTCTTTTATTTTACCAGTTGTAATAGATGTCCATTACAACGTTTTATTTTTGCCAGCTATATATAATAGATGTCTACTTTTAACAACTCTTCTTTTTTGCAAATGGTTACAGATGCCTATTACAACCTTTTTCGTTTGCCAGTTGTAACAGATGCCTATTTGAAACAATTTTTTTATTTTGCTAGTTGTAATAGATGTCTATTATAATCTTTTTCATTTGCTCGTTGTAATAATTAATTAATAATTATAATTAAATAATAATGCGTAATAATTAATAATCAAATATTAATAAAAAATAATAAATAATTAATGATTACTATTATCAATAATAATAAATATATAATTTGAAAATATGAAATAATTAATATTAACAATCACTGTTTAATAACTAATACTCAATATTAATAATTAATAATTAAGAAGTAACAGTAAATATTAATAATTATAAGAAGTAATATTTAACACTTGGTAATTAAATTTGATAATTAATAATTACGATTTTTTACCTAAAAGTTATACAAACTTATTTTCAACAACTCTTTTTTTACTAGTTGTAATAAAGGCCCAAATAATATTAATAATAATTAATATTTATAATTAATAATTAAGAATATTAATATTTAAGAATATTTAATAATAGTTACAAATTAATAATAGTTAATATAAATAATTAATAATTACTATTAAATAATTGGTACTAAATAATTAATAACTAATAAAAAGTAATTATATTTTAAAAATTACTATTACATATTTAGTAATTAATATTGGTAAGATATACATAATGTTCAATTAATTTTAAATAATAATTACTGTTAAACAATAATAATCTGTAATTAGTTTGAAACATGAAATAATTTCTATTAATAACCAGTAGTTACTAATAATTAATAATTAATCAATAATTAATAAATCAATGATCAATAAATAATAAATATTTAATTAACAAATAATAAATTATAAATAATAATCACTATTAAATAATAGTAACTTATTGCTATTAATAATTAATAATTTATTAGTAATTCCAATTAATAATAAATAATAAATAATTTATAAATAATAATAATTATTATTATAATATATGCATAAAGTTAACATTTAATGATTGATATTAAATTATAATTAAGAAGTAATAAGTAACAATAATAATGAATAATTAGCAAATAAAAATTAACAATCAACAATTAAAATTTTCAATTAATAATTACTATTAAATAACTAATAATTAAGAATTAAGACTAATATTTAATAACCAATAATTTATAAGTAATTAATATTTAATAATTCAGAAATAATATTTATTATTTCGTATTTTATATTTAGTTATTATAATTAATAATAATAGTTAACATCTAACATTTTTAATAAAGTTTTTAAATAAAAGTTTATAATTAATAATAATGTTCGTTAAAATTCAAATATTCAAAAATAAAAAATTATGATAATTTTTATTAATTTCATACACATTTGGATACTCTCTTTTATGACCTATTTTTTTGACATATATTAATATTTCTTTTGGTTTAACTAGCGGAAATTTTGGCTCCATCCCTCTAAATTTTTGGCTCCAATCCTGAAATGTGCTGGCTCCAATCCTATTTTTTATAGTAAACCTCCGTCTTCTTAAATACTTGATTAAAAAAATCACTACTCCAAAAAAACACTTCAAGGCTTCTTCTCCTCAACAAAAGAATCATGGTGGGAATGATTTAAGCAACTTTCGAGGTTTGAAAAAAATCAAGACGTCTAGGTCTGGAATCTACTCGAGTTGCGCTACTTCTGAAATCGACACTGAAAAAGTCAATAATGATCTAAACTTTTAGTCGCTTGCTTTAGGTAATCGATTTTCGTGCTTTGTTTCAGATTTGAAATCCGAGTACTTGGTGGATATTGGGGTTTACCTTACGTTTGATTCTTCTAATTTGCATTGCTCAAATTTACTTGTTCATTTTATTCCTTCATCACATCGCTCAGAGTGGAAAGAGGAGATCTTGAACTCAAAGAAGGAGAAGTAGAATTTCTAGATGATTACGGCTTTTTCTTCGATCGGGATCGCTATTGTGACTATTTGCATTTTATGGTTTGCTGGAAACAATGGTAGGAAGCAGAGTAGCCAGAGTATTCAGTTTTAGCTATATATGGATGAAAAGGTACAAACAAATTGAATCCTTTTACGGATCCATCCTCCTAATTTCTGTTCGATTTTCAAATTTTAATTTTGAAACTCAGTTCGACTTCAACTATAGACATAAATGGATAAATCTATTAAAAAGAAGCAGCAGTAACTATAGAATCTCCATTAGCACTAGAGACTACAGTATGTTTAAATAGAAAGCAAAAACATATTACTATATTTAGATGTTTGTCAACCATTTAACGAGGAGACAAAATAAGTAGCCAACATCCAACTGACTTGTTCAACCAATTTTTCATGTTAATATTCAACTAGAATGGGATAAAAGTTTTTCTTGAAATAGAGGTTGTAACAACCCGCATATTTATCGATTTTATATTTAAATATTTTGTCGTTGATCGGATATTGGTCCGAAAAGCTACTTTTTGCAAACGATCAAATTAGGACTCGAGACCACTTCCATTGAGTTTGAAATGCCGTTTATAATTTTTTTTAAGTATAAACATTGATAGGTTTGGAGTTAGTGGAATTTCACTTACTTTTCCCGCTTTGGACTTTGGGTTAGATTAGCCATTATAACTCAAACCCACTTCTCTCCTTCTCCTCACTCTTCATAAATTTCCTAACAACCGAGCTTTAGTATTAGTGGTGAGTGGAAGGGAAAATTAATATTCCAAGCTCAAATTCTCTTGCAGATCCAACATTCAATTCCAAATTCAAGAAGAAGATATTTGATTCAAGCTTGTGATTACTTCTCCATTGCTTTCAAGCTTTTCTTCATAAATTTGGTGCAAAGGTGAGATTTTTATCTCACAATTCTAGCCTATAATCATATTGGACTGTTGGGAATGATTCCCTATCACTTTTGCATGCATATTTGCATTTGGTTTGGATTGGATTGGCGAAAAACTCCAATTTTTAGTTGTTTGGTGAATTTCCAGAGCTTAGGTCGCTCTGCCCAGGTTAGGTCGCTCGGAGTCATTAGCTCGCGCGCGTGGAAAAGTCACGGCCTTCGGATTTTTCGTTTTATGACCATAGGTCGTAGGTCGCTAGCTCGTAGCTCGTATTTGAGCTTAGGTCGTAGGTCGCATCACCCTTAAGTCGTTCGACCCTTAGGTCGTAACATATAGGTCGCTCGGCCATATTTATATCCTTAGGTCGCGAGTTTCACTAGCTCGCGTAATCCCATAGGTCGCTTGACCTTATGACGTTAGGTCGCTGGCTTTATACACTTTAGGTCATATGACCTTGGGTCGTTTCACTAGGTCGTTTGACCTGTGTTATCTTAATTCGTTCAACCTGATGCCTCTCTTAGTTCGTGCATCCCCTTAGGTCGCTAGGTCTTAGGTCGCGCATCGCCTTAAGTCGCTCGACCTGCTCTTACCTTAGGTCGCGCCATCTTTTAGGTCGCGTACCACACTTTAGGCCGTAGTCCCTTAGGTCGCTTGCACCTTAGGTCGACCTCGTTAGCTCGCAGATCTTAGGTCGCGTGGCCTTTACACTGTTAGGTCGCGAGCTTTAGGTCGTTAGACCTTACCATTCCTTAGGTCGCATGACCACAACACCATTAGGTCACTCGATCCTATCCTCCTTTAGGCCTTCACTAGGCCGTACCGTTTTGGACGGGGCGCTGCCCCCTGGACCCCCACGACCTGACCAGGCAGGTCGAACCCCGTAGCGGGGGCGTTGCCCCCGCACCCCCACCTTGGGGGGTTTCCACCCCCTTGGACCCCCCTCCATAGGGGATCTTATCTGAAAAACATTCAACAGAACTTGCTTTGTTGAGATGCTGAGTTGACCATTCTTCGAGACAAACTATCTTTGGCTTCTCGGTCGATTTTATGGATTTTTGAATATCTATTTCGATGGATTCTTTATCGGTTTCTTTGGATTTTATTCACGTCTTAGAATGTGAATTTTTATGATTGATTGTTTCTACAATCACTTCTATGATTTGTCACTTTAAAATATAAAGGTTTTCTATACTAGTAGTAAATATCAAAAACTCTTTCAACAAAATGATTTCAACTCTATTTTCAATAACAAAGCTCTTTTCTTAAACCGTTTTCCAATCTAGTAGTATATACAACCTTTACCTCACTCGGATGAGAAATCTAATTAAACGGCTTAGTAAAACAAGTGGTATGAAACGCTTGCGTTCACTTCGTCAGTTAATTCTTGGACTTGTTCGATTGAACCTCTTGTGACAATTTTCTAGTGAAGATTTACAGTATGTTCGTAAATATTTAAGTTAAGCAAGTGGTTATGGGACACGAAGATAAACTTTTATATTTACTAGCTTAGTGTAATTGACACTTCTCATTGATCATGACGATCATTTTATTATTTAGACTAGCAATTGTGCGATGTCTCTTTGTTTGCAAGGTCAGACAAGACCTCATTGGTGTGATTCCGACTCACACATATCTCTTTGTCCGCAAGGTTAGTCTAGACACCATTTGTGTGATTCCACTCACACATACCTTTTTGTTGCGAGGTTAGGCTAGATACCATTTGTGTAATTCCATTCACACATACCTTTTTGCTTTTTGGTTATCCTAGACCTCATCTGGGTGATTCCGACTCACCCATATGGGGTAGCTCCGTATGGTTTTCGGACCGTCATGTGATAGGCCTCTTTCCCTTTTTTTGTGATTTCTGGATTTCTTGTGTTGATTTCTGGAATTTATGTCATTGACTTGTTATGAGTACAAGTTTAGGGTATGATGCCCTCTTTGGATCTTTGAGAAGATTCTTGTGGTATTAATTTATCTCTTATTGATTGATCTTCTGTTGATCATCATTTGCATACTTATAGTAGTATGTCAGAATGGATATTTTATGTTTATGCCATATCTTTTATTTTATATCATGTCATCTGATATTTATAGCTAGACCGATCCGTTTATTATTTTCTTAAATAATACTCGGGTCAGACCGAGATGTTACAGGCGCTTCTGCTTGACTTCTTCTCGGGATTTGCTACTCCGACTTTTGGCTAACTATTTAGATTAGCGGTTTTTGTTGTATACACTTGAGATATAGACTCATAGTTGTATTATTTTGTATAGCACGTGTTGCTATTCTTTTGTATTATTGTGGATCTTTTTGACCACTACTCTGATGTACACTTTCATGTGTTAGTTATATATATTCATATCTTCTTCCGCCTTTGTGATATGGATGTCTGTGACTGATTTGTGTTATTCTTATTTCTATGTTTATTTCTGAAGATTATTTATAGCCACCGTGTGATAAGCAATTACATGGATGGTCGCTCCTCAACAGCCTTATTCTCCGTGCTAGTTGCAACACTACACCGTAGTGTTCTTGGCTAGCGTGGATATAGAGGTGGGGCATCACATAGGTACTTTATTTACTTAAAAAGTGCGCATATACTTTCATCATATGCATCGTTAAAACGTTGCAATCCCTCTAACCTAAATAGATGCCTTATAAGGAAAAAGAGTACATATTATGTCCATATATTAACAATAAAACAATATTATTACAAGAAAATCAAGTTGTCAAATAGATGAAGGAGTAAAATGATGAAGAAACATACTCAAAGCTATCCATACGATCAACTTAGGGTTATAATATAGAGGGAATACAGAAAAACAAGACATAAATTTTACAAAGCAAGACATGTGGCAATAAAAAAACCATAGCTAAATAGTGCAAGCCACCGAAGAAACGATAACACCAAAGAGCCTTTTGGAAGGGAAAAGTCTTCAAACAACTTTACCAAAAATGCAGATCTAAAATTATTTCCTCCCGAGATAAAAAATGGCATCTAGAACAAGAAAAGGAACCTACGAGGAGCTAGGCAAAATACTGTTAGATCCAGGTAAACAAGAAAATCCGAGCTTAGGAAGGGTGATGCTCTTAGATCGGGTCCATCATAATGCCAAAACTTGCTAAGATAAGTTCAAGATCCTTATTTATCTTCTTTATGTTTTGTTTTCTTTGAATTAAATGTTTACAGTCTTGTATAACGAGAATGGTTATCATCTGTGTTAGTAGCTCGATTCCTTTGAAAATCCGAGAGTTTCTCGCACACCAAATATTCCATATCATAGAATTAAATGCTATGTTCTTAAGATGATTAATAATGGGGTATAAGTTATTGTTCAAAATTAATTTTAAGCTAAAACAAAGAGTTGTTTCCAGTTAGGTTCTTAGTAACTTTTTGCTCAAAGAATAAGAAAAGTAGTGAAGCAAGCAACTGAGATGAGGCTTGCACTTTCAGCGGTGAGAGGAAATTCAAGGCTGCTGATGTGGCATAAAATGTTGATCGTGGTATGTATTAGAGATGCAGCGAGGCCAAATGTCATGGATGTCATGTATAAATGTTATGCACGGTAAGCTTTTGTGATACTTGCAAACATACCAAAGAGCTCAATAAAGTTGCTGAATATAGGCATGTAAAACCAGCAGAACGTAGAAATGTTGTTGAGCGTACAACTTGAATACCGAGCTTTTTTGTGCAAGGCTGAAGGCATAGAAACTCCAACTGCGTTTCGACATGCTGTTCATGCCATTTCTGTTCGTCAAACCGTGACCATTTGAGATGACATCGAATTATTTTGTTGCATTTACTAAGGTACAAAAATCAAATGTATTATAATTTGATTGAATATGATAGTGATTATAATTGCTTTGACTTGTTTATTTGGTTTTTTTGATATATTAGTTTTGTAGATAATAATAGTGTAATGTTTGAATTGCTTACAATGTTATTTTTATTCTATTAATTATGCTTATCTTCTTCTTGTTATACTTGCAAAATGTTTGTATAAATTAATTTTTTTTATTTTGCTTTTTTAGCACAATTGCCAATCGCAGTTGTAAAATAGTCTTGTATAATTGCTAATAGTAGCTGTACAATATTTTTTACAACTTCCTAAAGTAGTTGTAAAAAAATTCTACAACTGCCAAAAATATTTGTAAAATATTCTTTTACAATTACTTTAGGCAGTTGTAAAAAATTATTTTACAACTGTCAAATGCAGTTGTAAAAATATAGAACTCTATTACAACTCCGGATATAAGGATGAGCAGATGGCCATTTTAATAGACTTATTGAAACTATTTTTGGCAGTTGTAATAGGGTATTTTTGTTGTAGTGGGTGTAGTGTTAGATGTACCATGATCAATTAAAATCTTGTCATGTTAATGCAAGTTTAACTGCGTCTTAGTGTAGTTTTAACTACCACCTTGATGCAATTTTAACTAAATTTCAATGATGCTATCATAACATCATTTTGATGTTGTTGAAACTACATATTTTTGTCAGGAACTACTAGCTCAAGCTATGGTGATACGACGCTTTCGACCGAAGTTCAAGACGTCGTGGGTTTGATCCCAACGATAGTATTCTAATTAAATAAAGAATCACTCTTATTTTGAAAGCATGCTGCATATTTCCAATGCAGCTTCAACTGCACCTTATCGATATAATTAAAATTGCATATGAGTTATGCAGTTTCAATTGCATCATTCTAATGAAGTTTAACTACACTTTCATATTATTGAGCTATATTTGAAAGATGCAGTAATTAACAAAACTATACGGTCGTTATCTTTTAATATTCAAGTGTAATTTTAAACTAGATTTAGTTTGTTGCATTTGGAAGATGTATTTTTAATAGTTTAATTCTGCTGTTGAGTAGCTTTTAGCAATTTTGAAGCATTAAAGCCGTATTTGAGATGCAACAAATAACTTTATTATGGTTATGCTGTCTTTTTTGATATTTTAATGCAATTTTAAGGTAGACAATCTTAATGCACTTGAAATATGCAAATTCAATAGTTTATTATCTTTAAGCAAATTTTATCGTTTTTAAAGCCTTAAATATGCATTTGAGAGGGAAATTCCGTAAATGAGGTCGTACTAGTATGACCAAAAGTAACTTAGCTTCTTTATGAAATAAAATAACTAAGTAATAATTTACGTATCAATAAGTCTCCACTAAAGTACAATAAATAGTAAGAGTGAGAGTTGTGAAATGCAAACTTTGTAGTAATTGAGGAAAGTAAAATCACATAGCAATTTATCCTCGTTCAGACAACTTATCCTACATCTAGTTTTGAAGTTTCTCCTCAGATTTTCACTGTCTAAAAACCTTCACTTCTCCCAGTATCAGGTTTACAGACCCCGCCTAAAGATCTACAACAAGACTTCAATAATTCAACAATAGCACTTCTCCAAATGCCAACTATTCAAGCACAACGTATAGTTTTGACTCTTGTGTCGTGTATAATGATTTGACATTGTTTGTGTAAGGCTCTTATAAGCATCTCAGAATAGTGATTAATAGTGCAATGATTTGGACTGTTTTAAAAATGACTTTGAATTATTTGAGAGAAAATATGCAATATATCAGAAGAAAATATGATCCTTGGAAAGCCGAAGAGAGTTTGAAAGCATGTTATTCATTCAAGTTAGTTGCTAAAATGATTTTTATCAAGTCTATAAATAGTAGAAAAAAGATGCAATCAAACAAATGTAATTCACCTTGTAAAGTTGTAAGTTATCACTAAAAAGATACTTGTTTTCATTTCAAAGAAGAATGTGCAATTTCAACTATCCGTGTATATATATACACACACACACACACATATATATATGATGGTTTAACAAAATTCAATGATGGTTTAAGAAGACTTATGATGGATTAATAACTTTTCATTCCTTAAGATTTTGTTAAATCGATATATAAGAGAGACAAGAAGTACGAGAAATTTTTTAATTGTTATAACACTAGCTTAAAGAAAGGGTACTGTTATTGACACTTCACTTTTTGCATATGAGGAGACCATTTTTATTAAAAAAGTATTTTACTACGAGGGGTACTAATCAAACTTGTTCTCTCATAAAATTACAATCAAATTAACATATTTTTCATTCTTTATTTATCCTAATTTTCCTTTAATTATCATTAATTTTTTTCAGAATCATTAATCAATGGAGAATTCAAACTCACCTCCAAATGGAATTGTAAATATGAAATAGACAAGACTGTTTTCTTACTCAAGAAAACATTCAACACAGTCAAATTGTACCCTACTTACTATCATAGTTAAATAGAGTAGTAAATTGGATTAAATGATTATCTTTCTATCATCTTCTTAGCAATGTTTGGATCTGATTGTGAAGACTGTAATGAATTTCTTATTCTTTCCATTATTTTCTTTTTCAAAAAAGAAAGGACGAAAGAGTAAATGAAAGTGTTTAGGATTTTAATGTTTTAACTGATGGCAAAAGAGGTAAAAAAAATATTTGATTAATATGATGTATACACCTCTTAGCAATTTAATTTGTAGGGAGTGCTCATAAAATTTGCCCCCTCATATTCAAAACCAAAGTGTCAATAAAAATGCTCTAACAAAATTTTATGTTGACTTATTCCTTTATTAGTTGGGTTGAAAGTGCCTTAAGTGAGCTTACGCGTAGAAGCATATATTGGTCCAAAAATAACTTGCATTATTTTTGCAAAAATATGCAATAAGATATTTTATATTAAAAAATTTATGTGTACGTGCACACAATATGAGGATTTTAATAAAGTGTGAGACATATGACTCGGATATACTCTTTACTGAAGCTTGTGCGAGTCCGTGCATGTCTTTATTGCATTTTCTTGTACTTCGAACTTTGTAACTCCACTCTAGTACTTGAAATATCTTGATAAATTGTTGGCAGTATGATTGTATATTTAGCATCATTAGCAAACTAAAGATATGCTTTTAACATTCTAACCCATTTTTTTGATGACAACATTACATTATTAGAAGATGTAAAAATGTATAAGCTTCCTTAATAAACAAAAATAAAGATAGAAAATTATGTAGTTTATCCCGTTTGTAATGCTATTTAATTATCTCGTGATTTTAACCTCGCGATCAAAGACTCACCTAGGGTTTCTATGTTATAACCCCGATCTTAGATATACTCTAATAAAATAAATAATGATTTAAATTGGAGATTTAAATGAAAATTTTGAATTTTCCTTCCTTTATAAAAGATAATGAATCCTTTTGGAATATGAATTCTAAATTTATATAATAGGGGAAAATTAATATGTGGAATAAATATTTTGGAATTTGTAAATAAATCTACTTTTATAAGAAGAATAGAGATTTTATTTGTTAAATTCTTTTAATTATTATAATGGGGAATAAAGGAGTTTTTAAATTGTTAATAATCAATTTAAAGTATATCTAGAAATTTGACTTAAAAGAGTTGTGTTGAAGTTTATGGTTGATATTATAAAAGGAATATAAATTGGAAAAGTAATTAGTAATAAATATTAGACAGTACATTTTATAATATGATTGAAAATGAAAAAGAACGTAGAAAAGAAATAAAACAATAAAACATTTCTTTTCCTTATTGGGTATATTTTCAACCCAAAGCCCATTTGAGGCTTAAAGAAAGAGAAGTCTTCTTCTCAGTCTCTCATTACAATACGAACAAACCAGAAAACAAAAAGAGAACCACGTATTCTCCTCTTTCAACCCTAATGCAAAATCCATCATTTTAATTCAAGAAAAATTTCAGAAAAAACCAAGAAATTCAGGGATTTTGCTGAAATTGTAAAAGCTGGGTAGAAATTTGTGTTTACGCGCTTCCTTAAGAAATCAAGGCGAGTAATCATCACCACTATCCCTAATTCTAATTTAATTGCATGCGGAAATTGTTGGGTTGATTATGAATTTTTGTCTAATCTATGATGGTTTGGTTGAATGTATAGATATATTGTAATACTGAGTTAGAAATCCCTGTCGAACCTCTTTCCGTAAACTCAGTTTTCACCACTTTTCTAAAGCCATTGTGACATGAAGGAATTCAAGTGCATGCATCATTATTTTTTAGTTTAACATTCCAAGTTCAATCATTGGAAGGCAAATAGTCAACGATCATAGTGGTACCTAGAGTACACATGCTCCAGGAATTATCGTTGATCGACCGGTGGATAATGACTAGTCGACCGACAATAGCCTGGGCATGTGCTCCAAGTGATCTCTACCCTATTGTTTTGATTTCTTGTGTTGCTCTGTCATGTCGCTTTCAGGCCTTTTGTGTCGAGTTTCTTCTTGCTCAATTTTTGGTTTTGATTTCCTTTCTGGTTGCTTTGAGATGCTATGAAAATTTTATCCTTTGAAAATGTTTATATACATATTATATATACTACATAAGTGTATATGAAGGAGTGTTCTTGAAAATAAATTATCTGAAAAGTGCATAGTTTCCAAATCTATCTTATAAATAAATTTAGCTTTTAAAACTATTTTTAACATAAGGGTTCAAATTATATAAATACAATCACACCTTTTTTTAGTTATTAATTTTACGGTCATTAGACTAATATTTCAAAAGAAGTAATTTCAGTATAAAATATTTCTTCTATTAGATAAGAACTACAGTTGAACAATTTATTAGTACAAGTGGTTTGAAACACTTGTTTCACTTTATCGGTTAATTATTAGACTCGTTTGATAGAATATTTTACTTGAATGGAATCTACGATCTTTAGTAAATATCCAAATATCGCCAAGTGGATATGGGACATTGGGAGACACTCATTTGATTACTAATTTAAAGTATTTAACACTTTTAATCAGCAATGATCACTTCGGTGTAGCCTTCGAGCTTGTCTTCTAGTTCGTAGTAGCTTTCGTCCTCATCTTCTAGTTCGACGTCGCCTTTGTGCTCATCTTATGGTTCGGTGTAGCCTTTGTGCTTACCTTGTGGTTCGATGCAGCCTTTGTTCCCGTCTTATGGTTCGACATAACCTTCGTTCTCATCTTCTAGTTTGACGTGCCATATGCCTGTCTTATGGATGACTTGCTTTCATTTGTGTCCTTTGATTTATGACTCATTTGTGAGATATTGATTTTTTACTTGCTTTCGGGCTTGCTTCTTTGGTTTTGACTTGTTTTCGTACTCGTCTTTTGGTTTCGACTTGCTTAATGCTTGTCTTATGGTTTAACTTGCCTCCATGCTCGTCTTTTAATTTGGATTTGGACTTGTGAGGTATTTTGATTCAATATATTTGAGATGATTGCTTGTAATAAGCAGGTTATGGCCTAATGAATTATTATGAATATGTCATTTATTATTCAAATGATAGCCTATTATATAATTAGGACTATATTATTAAAATTTACTTTTGTTACACCTATAATCTCACATTTGTCAAATTAGAGGTAGTCTGGCCTATTTATTATTTAGTAATACTCTGGTCTTGCTGAGACATTTCAGGTACAGGGACTCATTGACCATTGATGTTGGTTTAGCTCCGAAGATAGTATATTTATATTATATGTATCATTTATACTAGACTTTGTGGCTATGTACTTCTCGTGTAGAGACAATGCTTTATGATGATTATTCCTTTGGAACTAGTCATGTGTTTTAGTATGTATATGTATTTTGTGCATCTAGCATTTCCACTTTGCAGACTCACTTATATATGTATCTCCATGTCTATATTATATATTCCATTGTGTTATGTGATTGTGTGTTCTCCGTGATGTAATATGCGTTGTTCTTTTCTTATAGCTAACGTATTTATTTCTTTATATCGACACTATACGTTGTATATGATTTATCAAGAAAAGCAATACATGTCGGTGTTAGCCCAAGAGAATATTCATGTTTGGCCGCTCCTATCTAGCCCTATGCTCTATAATAGGAGACGATATTACTACGTAATATTCTTTGTTAGTGAGGTAATAGGGGGGTTATGTTCTAGCCGCCAACTATGGATGCCCTACTAGCAATGATCCTCCTCTTTCTTGATTCCAACCACCTCTCTTCGTACATACCAGCTTCTCTTGATCTCAGTGCCCTCTATGTTGCAAGCCTTCATTAATGACGAGTTTACTACCAAGTTTCAAAATGAAACCCAAAGATGATGCATTCCATGAAAAAAACGTCGAAACCTAATAATTCTACTAGGTTTTCACAACGTATTTATTGTCACACATCTGGTAAACATCCACAAGCCCCAACCGGTCTCCCATCATTCCCACCCATTTCACGAGACAATCCCATGCCATTCATCGAACCTCTTTAGGCACTTCATACCCTGGATCTGCAAAGTAGGCTAATTTTGCAAAAAGTGGGGTACCCTTTTTTAGAGTCTGGAAAGCTATCATAACCGAGGAAGATATACAAGATTCTACCCTATTAAAACTCTATAACCCTATAGATTTCATTCGAAAAATGTGCGCTAAAATATTGAAATCAATGGTGGATTTTGCTAAAAGATATTGGGAAAACTCTATAGTAATCTATGTGGTGAGCTCTCGTCCATACAACCAATATTTTTGCACATACTGAAAGGGTATGGCAGCCTAAAGGTTATTTTTTTTATACATACTAAGGAAAATGGTTTTTATGTTATTAAATATGAGGACAAGGAAGAATGCAAAGAATACTTGTAGGAAGTCCCTATTTTTGCAATGAAAAACTTATGATGATGAAGAGAAGTTCACCAGATTCAAGTTATCTAAAGAAATGTAATTGACCAACCTGATATGGGCACGCTTTCCATGCCTCAAATTAGAACTCTGGTTAGAAGAAAGAATAAGTAAAATTGCATCAGTCTTGTGCATCCCATTAAAGATGGGCACTATATGAAATGAATGTTTAAGATCTCGTGCGTCCGTATATTGATAGAAATTAAAAATTACTTTAAATTCCCAATTGATGTTACAATAGTTAATAAAATAATAAAGTTTTTTTTCCTCAAATAGTAGAATATGAGGGCAAACCATTGGTTCGTTCAAACTATGCACTTTTGGCTATCCACTAAAGTTCTGTTCATTTGAAAAAAATTAGGCAACTAAAACCCCAACATGCAGTTCGTTCCCAGTAAAGAGCAGTGAGCCAGGTAATCAATTTTTTCCAGAGTCTAATAATGCATGGATGGATATTTTTGATTGCAGCATCACACGTAACACGGTGAATGAGCAACAAGCATCCAAAGACGTCACAAGTAGAAATAGGGATTCAAGAATAACAGATACAACAAACAGCTTATAACGAACTGGAATTTTCGACCTCAAAAATCGATACTAATACGTGCACTGTATTACGTGTCTAGCATTCAAGTGCCAAGAAAAACGATAGTTAGGGGAAAAGAAGAAGAAAGAATAGAAGAATGAAGAGAATAAGATGAGATTAAACAATCATGGAATTTCACAATGCAATGGAACGATATATAATATAACAATTATCTTTACAAAAAAAAACTGTAATAAACATACATCCATCAGATTCCAACAACAAATCACTAATCATAAGTCTGGATAGTTATAACTACTTGTCCTCACAAATATTGATAATTTTAAACAATCAATGAAGTGGAAATAAGATAATAACTAGCTATCGATAAGCCGCCTGCTCCATGCTCATCAAAAATGCATCCAAATCTAATCTGTAAATATACTGGGTCTGACCCAAGTATTAAAATGGAAAAAGGCAAGGATCAGTTTTGTAAACCACCATGACACAATAACTCTCAATTGCATTTTAATGCTATAAAACTTTTGAAATAAAGGTATCTCATAAGACCACGCCGCTCATAAATACGGATGGGTTATTACCTTACAATAACCAAAACATTTTTATCAAACCATTTGATATTATTTCTAATGAAATTCTTTGAAAACCCTTTTCAAATAACATATTAAAATAGCTGAAATTGTTACATCAATTAAATTCCTGCATATTAGGCTCTACAATCAAAACCATAAAGGCACGTACTAGAGAATGGATTTCCAACAATGACAAGGTAAACGACTACCTTCCAACAGTACATCTTTAGAAGAATCATCTCTAGGATTAGTAGCGAGCAGTCCTTGCTATCTAAAGATTTTCAGAATGAAGGCACCACTATATATATATATATATATAATATATGGGAATCACCCGAGAGGTTAATGGAAAGATGCCATACATCACGAAGATCACCATCTTCAAAATCATTTCAGTAAATTTCACTTTGGAATGCATACATTGGTCCGAAGTGATTTTGGATAAATCCAATTCTAGTCTCTTTTGACCAATAATCAATAAGAGGCCTGAGCAACCAACATACAATCTAGCCCACAAGCAGTCACTGGGCATGTTTAATTAATCTTTTATTAACTAAATCACTTCCTAAATATTTATCTCAAAATATCTTTTTGAAGATATAATCTCAAAAACACTTTTAGATCTTTCAATATTTTGAAAATATTTCCATATTCTTATCTCAATGGTATAAGTATGTTCACAAATTATTCTATTTTCAACACCTATAAAATATCTCTATATACTTAAATCCATAATAGGTACGTTTACTAATCTTTGAGGAAAGCTTCATATTTTCGTAAACATGCTTTGTTGGGTCAAAAAGAATGTTGTGTAAAACATTGTTATGACAACTCAGAGATCAGATTAATTGTACTTAGTATTAATCTTCGATGTTGAACTTAAACTATTTATTAGTTAACAATGAAGCATATCAAGTTGGAATATCATTACCTCTCAGACCTTGAATGGATGACATTCTTAACTATGAAATAGATATAAGTTACCCATCTCGAATATTAACATCAAATATAGGATATGAATAAATCCACTATACTATATAAACTATCTCCTTTTGGAATTCACTTATGGAAATCACTTACTATAAAAACAATGTTAAAGTCTTTGTCTTCCTCACTTTCTCGAAAACATTTATTACGACAAAATGTTGAAATCTATGTCTTCCTATCACTTAACACACATTAAATCACTTTTCAAACCATTAAACTCCATTTGCAAATATCACTTTCAAAACATTCCTTTGATAGATTATTTTAACTTTTTAAAATGTAATGTATCTCCTTTTATAAAAATCCATATTTATCAAAATAAACCCTTTAATATTTATAAAACCATGTTTTGTAATCCCACTCCAATTTTATAAAACTTCTTTCCATAAAATCTCCTTATTTATGAAATTCCATTATAAATCTATTCCTTTACAAATCTTATTTATTTATAAAATTTCATATATAAATCCATTTACAAAATATCAATCACAAATCCATTTTTAATATTTATAAAACACCGATTATAAATCTGTTACTTTATTTATAAAATATAACTTTTATAAATCTTTTATATAAACCATTTCGGAAATATTTGTTTCAAACTATTTCCATTTTCTTTAAAACTATATTACCTTAATAATAAATGAGGGATCTATTTATAAGTTTTAAAGCCTTTATAATGCAGTTCGAAAATCTCTACTTTACAAAGCAGTTAAATTAATTTTCCACAAATCATGTTTTTATTTCATTTCATTAAACTCCTTTTAATAGTTTTTAAATTATTATTAAAACATGTATTATTCAATGTATCACCTTAAAAATACACTACAAGAACAACATTATATAGCGACAACACTCTTCTGACTGCCCCCAACGGCGATTTCCGATGACTGGCGACAGCACGTGAACTTCGGGTCATTTCCATAATTAAAATACAATAGCCGTTACACGCCGTCGAAAACCGTAGCAACCACAGCCATTGATAGCCGTCGAAAATATGCGTCTTTACAGGCCAGTTCGGCCGAGACCTGCTTCATTCCCCTCTTTCACCCAAATAAGTCAAAATCCCCAACTCCCCCACCACCTCCCCGCGACAGTCAGCCCCCCACATCTTTCGACGCATCTCAAACATCATTAATTATCTCTCCTAACAACTCTAGCCGCCCCATCGATCTCTAAATCAAGTTTTTCCTAAACCCTAATTGATTTTGGTTTGTTAATGTAGGGTTAAACTATAATTCTAGTTGTTTGTAATAACTGGTTAATTGTTTATTTACATTAAATAATTAGTAATTTGATCATTTTATTTACATAAACCCTAAACCCTAATTTGTAATTTCCTAAACCCTAATTAATAATTTGATTAGGTTATTTACATTAACCAATCAGTGTATATACATACATATATATATATATATTGATTATTTAGTGTATATGCACATTTGTGCTAGTATTTGGTTAGCATTTGGTTAGTTAGGATTGATGTGAGTGATTAAGTTTATGGTTTGTAAAATTCCAAAAATAATAATAAAAATATATTAATCATAGTTAAACCCTTAATCGTTTATATAATAATCAAGTTTGATACAATTTTGTGGCATGATATAAACTAGTGTATACTAAACTTTAATTTTATTTTAAATAAAATATAATACTATATATGTAATTCATTAAATTTGCAGACATGAATGATATATATATTTGAAATATTAAAAATCATATAATATAGTATATATTGAATAAAATAGTAGAATGCAAATAAACTATTGTACAAATGCGAATATATGTTATATAATTAACTAATCGTGGCTAATATTGATATATAATGTTAATATTGATAATTTATGAACAAATTAGACTTGCATAATGTATCTTATTTTATATAATTCCCTTTGAGAGTTTAGACTTTGTCTGACAAGTATTGTGTATGATCATTATATGGATATTCGTTTTTATTACAAAACGGATGTGCATATTCATCTGATACAATATTTGTCGGATTCGTCCCTGTATTGGACAATAGAAATGGCATCAGAAGTTTGTCGTCAATATTGCACAAGTATCGTATATGGCCATTAGCAGCCATCGAATAGGCATCGGAAGATTTTGATCGATTATGTGGAAAGGCGACAAAAATCACAGATGTTATTCTGATTGCTATAACGTTAGCTTCCGACGGCCATCGATGGCTATTTGCCGTTGGAATAGCCCTGTAGTCTTATAGTGATAAATTCAATTCAAAATCGTTATTTTATAGTATTTTAAAATACTAAAAATAAGGCCTAGTGCTACTACAACACTAAATAAGTAAAATCATGTCCATGCCATCAAATATGGCATCCAACAAAATCATATATCACAATGTATGACAAATAAAATCAATAGTGTGAGAAATCCCATTGGATCCCTCCAACCTGTCACCCTGTATCACAGCTGATATATATATATATATATATATATATATATATATATATATATATATCAACACACACAGTTATATATGTAAATAATATCAATAGTGGTAAGGAATCCTGTTGGATCCCTCTAATCCACCCCTTGCATCACATATAGAATATAATCATATAATGGGTCATCTGCTAGTAGGCGGGTACACATAAAAGGCCATCTGCTACAAGGGAGGGAATAAATTCAAACCAACTGATAAATTAGTAAATCAACCAAACAAGCAACAAACAAACATCAATAAAAATATCCATAATTATATAAAATATAAGTGGGCTAGAGAGGTGAGTTAACTCATGTTATAACTTAACAATGCTGATGCGATTCTGCTCAACGCGGTAATTGAACAACGTTTGATTTTTCTTAAAATTCTTATAAGCTCTACACTAATCCAATCCAACTCCACTATGTAGATAATTTTGATATCAATGGAACGTTGAAGACGGCGCTTCAATCGGACCTCGTATGAACAAGAAAGGATTTTATAAGGATTTGAATTATATAAAATATTTACTAATTAACTAAAACTTAATTAACCCTAATATAATTACTCACCGCTCCAAATCCTTCTCCTTCCCTTATTCAAAATCCAAAGCCTGCACAATGATATGTGACCCAAAACCAAGCGTGCATGATCTAATGATGCGAAAACCGCTTAACGAATTGACAAACCAACATCTCCAGTCTACTTCTCTTCCCACGCCCGACCTTCCAATCTCCACTACGCGCCATCACATACTTAACCAATTTCCTACCTGGCATGCCCAATTCGACCATTACCATAGTTTCTTTATGATTCTAACCATCATTCATCCCAAACCATCGCTAAAATGCTCCTTTCTCCACCAGGATCTCATCCCTCACCTCAATTTCAATTACGGCCATCTCCCTAGTAATGCAACCCAAACCCAGTCGGCATCATCAAATTGTCATGGTTATCTATACGTAATCACGCTTCACCAAACTATGTCAAATAACTTGCCTTCACATGTGCTACTCAAAGATACCCTCCAATTTACCCAACTCCACCTCCATCAATGATAATATCATGCCCTAAACTCCACCGGCCAAAGTTGAATACGACAACCCATCATTGCTTGCAAAACTAAGTTGACGGGATTGAAGCCCTAGCTAATATGTAGCAACAAATCCAAAATTACGTGGTTTCACTAACTAAATCTCTCAAAACAATTGAAGAAGTGATCAAAGTGGTTGCGATTAGAAAATTGGTCAAGAAGAAAGAGGGAAATTTTAAATTTAGGTTAGCGAACTTGATGTGTATTTATAGGAAAAATTATAATATATCAAATTCTCTTAATATTTCGTTATGCGTTTCAAATTCGCATGATCACAAAGTATGTATAATCATCATGAAACTCTTGGTGTACAACGATTCATCATTTCGGATCCAATGGCATTGGTTTCATCAAAATTTAAGATGGTGCCTCTGAATGATAATTTCATACGTTATTGAAAACGAATTATTACTAAACAATTTTAATCACTTAATTTATAAATTAAAATTTACTATAACCATATATTATTTAAAATGAAATTAAGTAACTTTTGAAATCATTTATTCAAATTAAATTGAAGATTCAATCATTTAAATAATCTTGATGTTTTAATTACTATCCAATACTCAGATAACCATTCTACTTGAAATTTAAGTTGTTTAAATTATAAAACTAATATTTTAGTATTTAAAATGAATTAGATATTTCAAATTTAATTGTCTAAAATTCTGGGTTGTTACACAGCTAAAATACATAGGTTAATCATAGCAGTGTAGAACAACTCAATTTAGCAGAGATGAATTTTGAATGTAATGAAGCTTTGTCATATTTAGAGAATAGGACTAACATAATGCATGATAATGTGGAAGATACGAATTTCATTGTAACGCATTGAAACCTTAATGAAATAGAACTTGAATGTTATGGATCTATTTCTAATATGGGAAATGAAATACAAAACACAACAGTTGATTTTGAACATGGTTCAATAGAGAAACAATTAAATTCAAATGAAGTCCTCAGTCTTAGTACTTCCAATCCATATGGAAATAACGATAATTCAAAAGTAGGGTCCGAACAGAATGATGATTAGACAATGGCAGATAATTAGGAAAAGTATTCACAATCCAAAACCCCTACACTGCTCTTTGATGGTCACATTGGAACATGTCTGGGTCTAAACAGAGTAGGAAGCAATGATAGGAAGAAATCCCTTTCGAGTTTGCTACAATAATATCTAATGGTGTTATCGATAACGCTTCCATCAAAATACAGTATCATAGTTAAAGCCAAAAGATAAGAAAATCAAACGAAAAAAGACAAGTGCTAGTATTCTCTCATGTAGCATAAGCAACATTGCTGACTTCACAACGAGAAAATAGAAGTGGATCTACTCGTTGGTGTGAGATAAGTGTCATATTCGACGAGCATTGAGGGAATAATAAGTAACTTGGATGCAATGAATTCGTGCTCGAATTTGGATATGTAATATTTGGTAGGAGATAAACCTTAGTTGGTATGGTCTTGCACGGCTGATGCTTTTATGCAATTTTCTCATGTTTTTTATGTTTATTTGTTGTTGTTTTTGTTCTTTGCGAGCATTGAGGAAATATATGATTGTTTTTAGTATGATTTATGTTTAACATTCCAACAATTGTTTGTTCCCTACATGTTATAAACTGTACCCCTATTTTTTTAGTAAATAAAGTACCTTTTCTAACACACACACCCCTATGTTCCTTGTGATTTTATGAGCTTCTTATATCAATAAACCGATATTTTCACCCCCTTTGTCATCAACCAAAGGAGAAAAATGTCCGAAAGTAGGGAGGAACATAAATTTGTAGACCATCATCATAATAACATACCAAGATATGTTTTTGGTCGTATTTTAGTGTAGTTTTAAAATAGACATATTGCATTTGCAAGATGTTGGTTAAAATACTCTGATGTTTTTCAACCAAATTTCATATTTTTTGAAATGTTGTTTGAAACCTTTAAAAATAATATTGAGGCAGTTTATTTGTTATTTAAAACAATGACTTATATGCTTGTAAGATTAAGATGATCATCAATTGGATATTTAAAATAAAAATATCAATTTTTCATAGAAATGAATTTCAAAAATTTTATTTTTAGGCATAATGCATAACATTAAAAAGTTGTACCTTTTATTTTTATACAATGTTGAATTTTTTTAATTCGGTGTTTCTGCGAAAATTCGTGCATTTTAAAATTTTAAAATAGGACGAGTGTGAATTGCTAATAAAGATGAGGCAATAATGACTGCATATGGAGAAAATTATGAGTAGAGACTTAGTTTACAAATTATTATATGAATTGATTTTTTTCTAAAAAAATAGTTGTGAGAATCTATCCTCCATAATCCTTTTTTATTATGAGGAAGTGTCCAATGTTTCAATTTTGAAAACTAATATACAAACTTCCAATTTAATCGAGTAATTTAATTGCAAGGTTTGCAATAGAAGTTTCTTATATTAACAACATTCTATGACTTTTTTCTTCAAATTATCTGACCAACTGTAAACATAAATTTATAATTTTAGTTTTTCTTAAAATTTGACTTCCTCAAAATCATATTGATACTTTACTTGATTCATTAAAACTGAAAGATGGATCGATGCCATCATATACAATAGTGAAGCTAGAGAATAATACGAGTAGGGGAAGAATATTAAAGTTAATTTTACTTGTGCTTGTAAATTATAATTTTATTACTTGTATCGGCTTATATATTTTTTGATGATTTCCTCTATATAGTAAGGAAAAATACATTTAGGTTTTTATTTTGTTAGAATAAAAGGGTAGAAGTGTAATACCTATTACATATCCTTCACCTCATATACATTATCTTTCTTGAGCATTTATTAGTTTAGACAAATCTAAAGTACTTACCTTCTTTATAATAAGACTTCCAATAAAATTCTAGGTCAATAATTTGGTAGGTCAATAATTTGATGTCTATCACTACCTTATTTTTTTGGACACAACCTTAATATCCTCTCAAATTCACTAGAATTGTTCCTTTTATTTTAGTTCCTGAAATGTCAACATAGTGACGTCCTTCTTAGTGATAGAGTTAAAAGTACACCATAGAGGAAATTATATAATGTGTTGTATAAATTAACATTTGTAAATATATTATTTTAAAACAAAATACCCTTTTTTCAATTATATATATATATATATATATATATATATATATATATATATTCACATTGTGATATATGTAAAGCACATAAAACATTAAACTTATACAAATGGAAATATTTTAAGAAAAAATATTTACTCGATTGCAATTGTGAATGTGTTCGCAACCATGGGTATTGAATCATGTATATAAAAAAGTCATCCTTAAATATTCATGGTTTATGCGTTTCAGTAACAAGATACATATATATTTATTAATATTAGTGTAAGTAACGCTTTTAAAACGATAGACAATGATTTACTCATGACCAATAGGGAATAAAGAGCCTAAGTACCTGTGGTTCTTTGGAAACATGACAAAACAACCTAATGTGCAACTTTTGTACATTAAGTACAACTAAGTCAAAATAAAGGATCTCGTGTAAAGTTGAGAAGTAGTGTATCACCCTATATTTTTATGACATTATCTAGGATATTTTCTTAGTTAAATTAAATAAAATAATATGAAGATTAATAGGTAGATAATCGATTAAATTAAGGGTAGTCATGCCATTTTAATGTGTAAATTAAAATAAGAAAACATAAACTAATGTGTTAGAAAATGAGTAAGGGCATTTGGGTAAGAGAAAAGGCTTATACCGTAAACCTATAGGGATTGAAACTCATGTTCATTCTCATTTTACCAACCCAAATACTCTTAAGGCTGGCAACCGTTTTATTCTCAAGGAAGATAAAGCTAGGATTCAAGAGAAAGAAATTAATCAACATATTCGACATCACATCTGTAACGACCCAGAATTTTTAGAAATTAAAATTTGAATATTTAATTAATTTAAAATGTTAATAAGTGAATTTATAAGCCAAATAAATTTTTATTTGAATTATTGGATTTATTTGAATAATTAAATCGATAATTTAATATGTTAAATTATGGAAATAATTGAAAATAAGGTTAAATATGATTAAAAATGATTTGTAAAATTTTATTTTATCATGTTAGAGTTAGAACGATATTTTAGAACTTTTAAAATCGATTTAAAAGTTAATTTGTGAAAATTGAATATTTTAATATTTAAATCGACTAGTGAAAATAGTCAATTTTTGAACAGTCTCAGAATTGAACGAAACTAGTTCCATTGGATCCGTAATAGTTAGTTATTACCGGATTTCAATTTTCGTGTCAATCGGAGTTATCGTTTGATCGTGGCAGCTCGAAACGCATCGATTTATTTTTAATTTAAATTTGACGAGTTAAAATAGCCATTTTTCAAAAAGTCTCGGATTTCGACCAAACCAGTTTCATCGGATCCGTAATGTGATATTATTTTAAGGTTTCAAATTTCAAGTCAATTGGATTTACGTTTGTCCGGTACAAATTAAAACGCTAGAAAATCGCTTAAATCGGTTTAATTTAAATTGAACGTTTTTAGCCATAACTCGCACAGATGTCCGAATTAGCTTCCGAAACCTGTTCCATTGTGTCCGGAACGCGGGATAAACCCTAGGAACGTCGGTCACGGTGCGTAAATCGGAGTTCTGGAAAATCGGATGAATAGTGTTCGTTTTAATTTCCTATAAATACCACCAAAATTCACAAAATAGAAAAAAAAAGTATAATTAGGGTTTGAGATAGAGCCGGCCGCCAGTTATTCAATCAATGGCCGAAACATCTCGACCTTCCTCCCTTATAATCTTCCAATCCATTCACCTATTCGAAAAATCCCCGACTACAATATTGTTAAGCACGACGAGCTCTACACATCCGTACGGTGGGTCGACGTGAAGTTCAACGTGGAGGCCAGAAATTGGCCGCGTTTGGCTATGATTTCGCACGATTTTCCATGCAAATGAAGGGGCCGAGCTCCACATGCTCCAGGCCGAGTATTGTGTTCGTCGAGCTCTTCGAAATGGCGCTTCTTGATCGAATTATAGTTGAGAGATGAGGTTGCTAAAATTAACCCTAGTTGATCTATGTTGGGTTCGGCCTCTTCGTGTGTTCTGTAGATGGAACGAAGGGAGAAGAAGGGTAGGGTCGGCCCAGATTTGCTTGAAAATGAATGGATGGTGTTGATTGAATGAAGGTTATAAAAAGAAATTTATATGTTGTAATTAGTTAATATGAATTCGTGAATCTTTAAAAATTCGTAACTTTTTCATACGAGGTGGAAAACGCGCGAAACCAGTTGCGTTGGAATCGTATGGACGAGCACTACGCGATGGAGTTGGATTTGAGTCGTTTGGAGTTAGTGAGAATTTTGGGTAAAATTAAACGTCCGTTTAATTTTATTCGAAATAAATCGCTAAAACGAAAATAAACCAAGGTGAGAACTTCTCACTCAATCGAATCAGTTTCGATTTTATTTTAAATAGTTAGATTTAAAATATTTGAATGCATGTTTGAATGATGATTGTTATCTATTGATTGTTGAAATAGACATTATGCGCCGTTATTAAGCGGATGTTATTTGATAAAAACATATACCGCGAATATTTCATAAACAGTGAAATTGGTATTATAAATAATATCAATATATGTATATATTGGCATATGTATATATTGCAGTTGTTGATTTCCTGTATTTTTTAGCGGATGAGACCCTATTGCGCCGTCTATTAAGCGGATAATATTTAATAAGAACATATACCGCGATAATTTCGTACTGGAGCGAAATTGGTATTGTGCTAATGTTTGTGATGCAGGAAAACAGGTTGGAGGGATCCAACTGGATTCCTCAACAGTATTTATTTAATTTCAGATATTTTGATATTTGATGGATTTTCATATTGATATATGATATCGTTGTAGTCGTGATTGACTATTTGGTGTGTAGCATCATTGGACCAAATTTGGAATTTTAAAATGATTTTAAAGTGATTTTTGAAAATATACTATATTTTTGGAATTGATCCATTTTAAATAAATAAACGTTATAATTTTTAATGTTATAAAAATTATGATTTCTGAGAAATATAGTTAAAAACTGATTTTTGAGAATATGATGCTATCGATTTTATAAAATAGTTTAATCGGGATTTTAGAATTTATTGTGAAAAGTTTAAATATAGGATTTATGAAATTTAATTATTTTATAAATCGAAATGGTGCAATAATAAAGGAGATTAGAGACGTTTTAAAAAAATAATATAAATTGATTTATATTAAGAGATTTATAAATGGATATTTATAAATTGAAATATTGACATTATAAACGAGTTTTTATAAGTGTTTGAATGAAGTGGAAATGAATTTCATAATTGAATGGAATTTATAGAAATTTTAAACAGTGAAGTTATAAATGGAATTTTATAAACAGTAGGTTTATAAGATTTATAAAGTTATTGAAAGAATGAATTTTGGATAAATAAACAATCTTATAAGTTATAAGATTTATAATTTGGGAAGTTAAAAGAACGATTTTGTAAAATAATCGTTTTATAAGTATTTAACTTATAATGTAAACTTTTGTTTTATAATTGAATTATAAACTGGAATAGGTTAATAAAAGAATTTATAAAAAGGAAGTTTTTATAAATAAATAGAAATGGAATTTATAAACGTTGTTTTATAAATTCGCAAATGACTTATTTTGACAAGAAAATTTGTTGCAACCTATAAATGGAGTTATATTCACATTTTTGAATAGTGAATAATCCTTTGAATTAAAATGAATAAAAGGATGAAATTGTTAATGAAGTATATTCACGTTTTTGAATAGTGAATAGCACGTTAAAGAAAATGTTTTGGATGTGATGTTTTAAATAGAATTAAAATGATCTAACGATGTTTTAAATGTGTTGAGATTCGAAACCATAGATTTCAACATTTATTGTTGAAATAGACGTTTTCGAGAAATAAAAGGAAATGGTAGATTATAACACTGTTGTTATAATAAATGATTTCCGAAAGGAAATGTTTTGTATAGTATTGGGATTTATATATCTATTTTAATTTCGAATCCCTATACTAGTGATTTTGGGTTGTCGTAACGATGTTTTACGCAACATTCGTTTTGGCCCAAATAAATATGTTTAAGAGAATGATTTCCTTAAAGAATGAAATATATACTTAATTTCGATTGAAGTATATTGAATATTTTCTAAGTGTTGAAAATAAATAAAATTTGTGAATTACTTATTAAATAAGTATGGAATTGTTTTCCAATATGAAGTGATATTTAGAATTTATCTTTTTGAAGATAAATTGAAAATGGATAATTGAAAACGTATATCAATAGATATTGTGAAATATAAATTCACTATTGAATAACCGACTATCAATATTTCCCTTTGAATGGGTATTTGATGTGATTTGTTTGAATGTGAATGCCACACTTATTTTTGAAGAAGCGCTCACTATTCGGGTTAACCGGGAAAGGACCATGGGGTCGTATAACCCATTCCGAATATGTGATACGTCGTTGTGAATTGCATTGAAGATCGGTGTTGAAGACCGAGTTTTTGCGAAAGCGATAGGATGACCTATCGATTGTCTCTGCACTGGGTAGCTCCTGGTATAGAGATTCCTTAAGTGATGGGAAGTTCGATCGGGATTGTGAATACTCGGATTACAAGGGCTTCGTAAGAAGTGCCTTCGGTTTTGTTCGAGCCCGGAACAGACTTGTATGGATTGTATGTCTGACATTACAAATTGAGATATAAAGCCGATTTCTTTCAAATATATTTCTGTTGGTGGCGGAGAATTTATTCTTTTAGCTTAACACCCTTCTCTGAGGCGTACGTGCTTAGAGGTTATATAGTTGAAGTTATCAGCGATATATTCCCAATTTGGTAGTGTGACATGCTGAGTGATGCTGAAATGATCATTGTGTTGATTATTTGTGATAGGATCGTTTATTTGATCGTCTATCCTTGTGATCATTGTGTTGATCATTTGTTGACCCAAAGCATGGCTTTTGTATAAAGTATGTTTTTGTGGACGTGACTTCGTCGAGCCTCACACCCCGTGAATGGTCAAAACAGGAAAGAAGCAGCAAGGTTATGAGGGGTAGCGCCCTTTAGGATGTGTGCATTTCCTTCTGGAAAAGGGTGGTATCATGGTATGGAGCCCAGATACTTACTCATGTTGAAAACACTTTGTTATGATTGTGTGAATTGATTACGAGCGCTCGGTGAAAAGGTCCCAAAGGACCGGGGGATGGCATATTCGGTCAGTTGTTACTCAGTTAGGGGTAACCCGGCCTTGTGTTGGTAGAGATCCGGTTTGGTTCTCGGGGATGTCCATCCAGAGGCAATCTCATGTGGCAATGGGAAGTTCCTTGGCCTGATCATTCGTTGGAAATCCAAAGAAACAATACGTGACTTGTACGGTATTAGTTGTAGAACCTATCATTCACTTATGGTGTCGCAACACTGTTTGGATGGTAGCTATAGTAGGCATACGATAATGGTCGTATGTTGGCTAAGATTTATATTCTACTTTCGAAATGAATTTTTCCTACACTATACACTAATAATAATATCAAATGTTATTTTAAATGCGTATCAAGCATCTTTGACTATCATAAGGAGAAATCTCCTCCGATTCTGCGTTTGCATTGTGTGTGTGTGCGGGAGGCCTTATGGTAGTCTCATTTTTAAAAGCATTGCGAATTGAATTTAAAAATATCTCTCTATTTTGATTTTAAAGATAAATAAACTGTTTTGAGTTCTCACACTAGTCACATGACTGACTTGGAGTTTATTGTTTTCCTTCCTGAACTCTGGGTGCCCACCAATTTCCACACGGGCAGTTAAGAGTTAGGTTTATCAGGATATTCTGGATATTCTGGAGTTGCTGGAGGCAAGCTGGATGGCATGGCGTATTACTAGTTTATATAGTATTTCTTTTTCCGCTGCACTGTTTGTTGTTATTGTTGTACACTCTGATGATATGATGTAATGTAATATATAAAATGTAATAACTGATATAGCTCTTTGTTTAAAGATTATTCATTTATTATTATATGTTGTTCCGCTGCGAATTGTGAGATTCTGATGTTGTTCTATTTTCTCTATGTTCTCTATTCTCTTTTTCTTCTATTTTAAAATTTTCTATTTTCTTTTCTTTCCTCTCTATCTTCTACCTTTTCCTCTCTCTTCTTTCTTCTCTCTTTTTCTTTTCTTAAATTCCTTTTCTTAAAACCATAACATTTCGGGTTTTTGGCCTTCGATTTCTCGGCAGTCGATAAAGTGAGTATCGATGTTGAATTTTCGGAAGTCGAAAATTTCCGTTTGTTACATTTGGTATCAGAGCTTATGGTTAAGCGACAACCATGGTTCTGTTGGGTATTTTTCATTAGAGATAGAGTCAGTAGTACTCTAGAATGAATTTGAGTGTAATAATAGCTATGAGAGCGTATTTGTTAGTGAATATAAAAATTGTTTTATATTGTGATGATTGGTTTGTTGAGTGGTATATGAACTTTCGTCAGCGTGGTCCGCAAGACTATGCCGAAGGGGTTTCTAAACACTTGAATAGAACAATTCGGCACAGTATTGTTTTAAAATTGGGTAAATGAAATAATTTTACCTTGAGTATATTTTATGTATAAAGGAATAATTTTTCAGAATTATTAAAGTGAAAATAAGTTGATTGTTTAGATGTTTGAATAATCTAAATTGAAGAATAATTGTATAAGTGAAAAGAATTATAAGAGTTGAATTATAATTAAAGTGATTTACAATTGTGAAATAAACTTATATATATAAGAAGTGAAACTATATGAATATATTTATGAATATGAGTTGTAAATAAAAATGAATTTAAAGATTAAATGGAATGGAATAATGAATATAAGTGTTAATTCATTAAAATCTAATGTTATTGGAAGTTGAATAGTTGAATAAAAATCAATTAATTAAACCAATTATAAGGAAAGGAATTTGGTTGTAATGAATATACATTGATTGTTATATGATTGTTAGTTGATTGTATATAATTCATTAATTATTAATGAAATTGGAAGCTAAAGTAATTGAAATTCAATTGGAAGTTAAGTGAATCTTGAATAAAATCGAATTTGTTTTGGAAGTGAACCAACTTGAATATAAATTAGTGAATATAAACTAATTGAAAATGAATGCTAGTAAATCCAATGTTAATGAATCTAATGTGATTAAATTGAAAACCAATTCATTGAATATTAATGAGAATATGAATGAATATTGATTTGGTTATGGATGATAGTTGGTTGATGGTTGAATATATATTGCTTTTGTTGCATTTGCTATGTTGACATATGTAGTTGTTATGTTAATATATGTTGTATATTGAGATTATTGTCTATATGCATGATTCTCATGTTGTTTGTTGAGTATTTAGTAGGTGCGGATCGCGTTTGCTTCGCATTTGGAGCTCGCTTTCGCGCTATATTAGCCGTATATGCTTGCTAATAAAATATAAGGTACATATCTCGGATTAAATATCGTACTTTTACACTTTTTTCCCCGCGGGATGCCTCATTACTTGATGAGATGTATATTTGTGATATATATACTGTCATTTTTTTTTTCGGATCGAGCCACGCAAAGGAGACTACGGCGAATTTTTCCGAAAATTTAAGGCGTTAGAAAAATTTGAGAAAATTGGAAAATTTTGAAAACTTTAACTTTGATTTTGGAATTGAAAGTTAAACAATAGTAATTGCTTTTGAAAAGATAACTAAGTATGATTTGAAAACTTAGTAAAGATATTATAAGAAGTTTAACTATGAATTTTTGGAAAGCTAATAGATTCTGTAATTTTTCTTACTTGATAATTTCGAGGACGAAATTCTTTTAAGGGGGGAAGATTGTAACGACCCAGAATTTTTAGAAATTAAAATTTGAATATTTAATTAATTTTAAATATTAATAAGTGAATTTATAAGTCAAATAAATTTTTATTTGAATTATTGGATTTATTTGAATAATTAAATCGATAATTTAATATGTTAAATTATGGAAATAATTGAAAATAGGGTTAAATATGATTAAAAATGATTTGTAAAATTTTATTTTATCATGTTAGAGTTAGAACGATATTTTAGAACTTTTAAAATCGATTTAAAAGTTAATTTGTGAAAATTGAATATTTTAATATTTAAATCGACTAGTGAAAATAGTCAATTTTTGAACAGTCTCAGAATTGAACGAAACCAGTTCCATTGGATCCGTAATAGTTAGTTATTACCGGATTTCAATTTTCGTGTCAATCGGAGTTATCGTTTGATCGTGGCAGCTCGAAACGCATCGATTTATTTTTAATTTAAATTTGACGAGTTAAAATAGCCATTTTTCAAAAAGTCTCGGATTTCGACGAAACCAGTTTCATCGGATCCGTAATGTGATATTATTTTAAGGTTTCAAATTTCAAGTCAATTGGATTTACCGTTTGTCCGGTACAAATTAAAACGCCTAGAAAATCGCTTAAATCGGTTTAATTTAAATTGAACGTTTTTAGCCATAACTCGCACAGATGTCCGAATTAGCTTCCGAAACCTGTTCCATTGTGTCCGGAACGCGGGATAAACCCTAGGAACGTCGGTCACGGCGCGTAAATCAGAGTTCTGGAAAATCGGATGAATAATGTTCGTTTTAATTTCCTATAAATACCGCCAAAATTCACAAAATAGAAAAAAAAGTATAATTAGGGTTTGAGATAGAGCCGGCCGCCAGTTATTCAATCAATGGCCGAAACATCTCGACCTTCCTCCCTTATAATCTTCCAATCCATTCACCTATTCGAAAAATCCCCGACTACAATATTGTTAAGCACGACGAGCTCTACACATCCGTACGGTGGGTCGACGTGAAGTTCAACGTGGAGGCCAGAAATTGGCCGCGTTTGGCTATGATTTCGCACGATTTTCCATGCAAATGAAGGGGCCGAGCTCCACATGCTCCAGGCCGAGTATTGTGTTCGTCGAGCTCTTCGAAATGGCGCTTCTTGATCGAATTATAGTTGAGAGATGAGGTTGCTAAAATTAACCCTAGTTGATCTATGTTGGGTTCGGCCTCTTCGTGTGTTCTGTAGATGGAACGAAGGGAGAAGAAGGGTAGGGTCGGCCCAGATTTGCTTGAGAATGAATGGACGGTGTTGATTGAATGAAGGTTATAAAAAGAAATTTATATGTTGTAATTAGTTAATATGAATTCGTGAATCTTTAAAAATTCGTAACTTTTTCATACGAGGTCAAAAACACGCGAAACCAGTTGCGTTGGAATCGTATGGACGAGCACTACGCGATGGAGATGGATTGGAGTCGTTTGGAGTTAGTGAGAATTTCGAATAAAATTAAACGTCCGTTTAATTTTATTCGAAATAAATCGCTAAAACGAAAATAAACCAAGGTGAGAACTTCTCACTCAATCGAATCAGTTTCGATTTTATTTTAAATAGTTAGATTTAAAATATTTGAATGCATGTTTGAATGATGATTGTTATCTATTGATTGTTGAAATAGACATTATGCGCCGTTATTAAGCGGATGTTATTTAATAAAAACATACACCGCGAATATTTCATAAACAATGAAATTGGTATTATAAATAATATTATAAATAATATCAATATATATATATTGGCATATGTATATATTGCAGTTGTTGATTTCCCGTATTTTTTAGCGGATGAGACCCTATTGCGCCGTCTATTAAGCGGATAATATTTAATAAGAACATATACCGCAATAATTTCGTACTGGAGCGAAATTGGTATTGTGCTAATGTTTGTGATGCAGGAAAACAGGTTGGAGGGATCCAACTGGATTCCTCAACAGTATTTATTTAATTTCAGATATTTTGATATTTGATGGATTTTCATATTGATATATGATATCGTTGTAGTCGTGATTGACTATTTGGTGTGTAGCATCATTGGACCAAATTTGGAATTTTAAAATGATTTTAAAGTGATTTTTGAAAATATACTATATTTTTGGAATTGATCCATTTTAAATAAATAAACGCTATAATTTTTAATGTTATAAAAATTATGATTTTTGAGAAATATAGTTAAAAACTGATTTTTGAGAATATGATGCTATCGATTTTATAAAATAGTTTAATCGGGATTTTAGAATTTATTGTGAAAAGTTTAAATATAGGATTTATGAAATTTAATTATTTTATAAATTGAAATGGTGCAATAATAAAGGAGATTAAAGACGTTTTAAAAAAATAATATAAATTGATTTATATTAAGAGATTTATAAATGGATATTTATAAATTGAAATATTGACATTATAAACGAGTTTTTATAAGTGTTTGAATGAAGTGGAAATGAATTTCATAATTGAATGGAATTTATAGAAATTTTAAACAGTGAATTTATAAATGGAATTTTATAAACAGTAGGTTTATAAGATTTATAAAGTTATTGAAAGAACGAATTTTGGATAAATAAACAATCTTATAAGTTATAAGATTTATAATTTGGGAAGTTAAAAGAACGATTTTGTAAAATAATCGTTTTATAAGTGTTTAACTTATAATGTAAACTTTTGTTTTATAATTGAATTATAAACTGGAATAGGTTAATAAAAGAATTTATAAAAAGGAAGTTTTTATAAATAAATAAAAATGGAATTTATAAACGTTGTTTTATAAATTCGCAAATGACTTATTTTGACAAGAAAATTTGTTGCAACCTATAAATGGAGTTATATTCACATTTTTGAATAGTGAATAATCCTTTGAATTAAAATGAATAAAAGGATAAAATTGTTAATGAAGTATATTCACGTTTTTGAATAGTGAATAGCACGTTAAAGAAAATGTTTTGGATGTGATGTTTTAAATAGAATTAAAATGATCTAACGATGTTTTAAATGTGTTGAGATTCGAAACCATAGATTTCAACATTTATTGTTGAAATAGACGTTTTCGAGAAATAAAAGGAAATGGTAGATTATAACACTGTTGTTATAATAAATGATTTCCGAAAGGAAATGTTTTGTATAGTATTGGGATTTATATATCTATTTTAATTTCGAATCCCTATACTAGTGATTTTGGGTTGTCGTAACGATGTTTTACGCAACATTCGTTTTGGCCCAAATAAATATGTTTAAGAGAATGATTTCCTTAAAGAATGAAATATATACTTAATTTCGATTGAAGTATATTGAATATTTTCTAAGTGTTGAAAATAAATAAAATTTGTGAATTACTTATTAAATAAGTATGGAATTGTTTTCCAATATGAAGTTATATTTAGAATTTATCTTTTTGAAGATAAATTGAAAATGGATAATTGAAAACGTATATCAATAGATATTGTGAAATATAAATTCACTATTGAATTTATAAAGGAAAGGAGAATTTGTTTAAAAGTAAATATTGATTTATTTTTGAAGTGTGAAATTATATATCTTGTAAAGATATGATTTTTGGAAAATAAATAATTTGGAAAATTATTTGGAAACTAGTGATGTGTGCATATCCATTGATAGTTCAATAACCGACTATCAATATTTCCCTTTGAATGAGTATTTGATGTGATTTGTTTGAATGTGAATGCCACACTTATTTTTGAATAAGCGCTCACTATTCGGGTTAACCGGGAAAGGACCATGGGGTCGTATAACCCATTCCGAATATGTGATACGTCATTGTGAATTGCATTAAAGATCGGTGTTGAAGACCGAGTTTTTGCGAAAGCGATAGGATGACCTATCGATTGTCTCTGCACTGGGTAGCTCCTGGTATAGAGATTCCTTAAGTGATGGGAAGTTCGATCGGGATTGTGAATACCCGGATTACAAGGGCTTCGTAAGAAGTGCCTTCGGTTTTGTTCGAGCCCGGAACAGACTTGTATGGATTGTATGTCTGACATTACAAATTGAGATATAAAGCCGATTTCTTTCAAATATATTTCTGTTGGTGGCGGAGAATTTATTCTTTTAGCTTAACACCCTTCTCTGAGACGTACGTGCTTAGAGGTTATATAGTTGAAGTTATCAGCGATATATTCCCAATTTGGTAGTGTGACATGCTGAGTGATGCTGAAATGATCACTGTGTTGATTATTTGTGATAGGATCGTTTATTTGATCGTCTATCCTTGTGATCATTGTGTTGATCATTTGTTGACCCAAAGCATGGCTTTTGTATAAAGTATGTTTTTGTGGACGTGACTTCGTCGAGCCTCACACCCCGTGAATGGTCAAAACAGGAAAGAAGCAGCAAGGTTATGAGGGGTAGCGCCCTTTAGGATGTGTGCATTTCCTTCTGGAAAAGGGTGGTATCATGGTATGTAGCCCAGATACTTACTCATGTTGAAAACACTTTGTTATGATTGTGTGAATTGATTACGAGCGCTCGGTGAAAAGGTCCCAAAGGACCGGGGGATGGCATATTCGGTCAGTTGTTACTCAGTTAGGGGTAACCCGGCCTTGTGTTGGTAGAGATCCGGTTTGGTTCTCGGGGATGTCCATCCAGAGGCATTCTCATGTGGCAATGGGAAGTTCCTTGGCCTGATCATTCGTTGGAAATCCAAAGAAACAATACGTGACTTGTACGATATTAGTTGTAGAACCTATCATTCACTTATGGTGTCGCAACACTGTTTGGATGGTAGCTATAGTAGGCATACGATAATGGTCGTATGTTGGCTAAGATTTATATTCTACTTTCGAAATGAATTTTTCCTACACTATACACTAATAATAATATCAAATGTTATTTTAAATGCGTATCAAGCATCTTTGACTATCATAAGGAGAAATCTCCTCCGATTCTGCGTTTGCATTGTGTGTGTGTGCGGGAGGCCTTATGGTAGTCTCATTTTTAAAAGCATTGCGAATTGAATTTAAAAATATCTCTCTATTTTTATTTTAAAGATAAATAAACTGTTTTGAGTTCTCACACCAGTCACATGACTGACTTGGAGTTTATTGTTTTCCTTCCTAAACTCTGGGTGCCCACCAATTTCCACACGGGCAGTTAAGAGTTAGGTTTATCAGGATATTCTGGATATTCTGGAGTTGCTGGAGGCAAGCTGGATGGCATGGCGTATTACTAGTTTATATAGTATTTCTTTTTCCGCTGCACTGTTTGTTGTTATTGTTGTACACTCTGATGATATGATGTAATGTAATATATAAAATGTAATAACTGATATAGCTCTTTGTTTAAAGATTATTCATTTATTATTATATGTTGTTCCGCTGCGAATTGTGAGATTCTGATGTTGTTCTATTTTCTCTATGTTCTCTATTCTCTTTTTCTTCTATTTTAAAATTTTCTATTTTCTTTTCTTTCCTCTCTATCTTCTACCTTTTCCTCTCTCTTCTTTCTTCTCTCTTTTTCTTTTCTTAAATTCCTTTTCTTAAAACCATAACATTTCGGGTTTTTGGCCTTCGATTTCTCGACAGTCGATAAAGTGAGTATCGATGTTGAATTTTCGGAAGTCGAAAATTTCCGTTTGTTACAACATCTCACATCTTTTACTCTCAAAGCTAAGGTGAATAATTACTTCGTCCTATTTTCTTATTTTTTTGGTTTTAAGATTAGATCTGAAATGATGTTGCAAGTTTATGCCATGTTTTGATGATTAATGTTGTATATATGCTTGTCGATGAATTACGTATGCTCATTTTAAGTTTTATGATACGTTTGGGATGAAAACCCTATTAAACAACGTCCAAATATCTTGAAAATTTAAATATAGGTTAGAAATGATATTTTAGAGTTGGGTTCCACTTTTTTGAATTAATGTAGATTGTATATAAATTTTCTAGTGAATAAAATGATTTATTGGGTTATAAATTATTTATGACTAAAATAATTATTATTTGAGTTTGAAATTTTTATATGTTGGAAAACATATTGGAATAAATTTAATTGAATTTTTCAACATTTTTCCTAAATGTTTTGATGAATATATAAAATCATTTAAGGTGTGGGACCTAAATGTTATATATATTTAATTACGGAGAAGGGGCATTTTATAAAATAAAATTATTATTTATTTCTGAAGTTAGGGCAACACTTTTCCAAAAAATATGTATTAACCAATTATATTTTTACAAACAAAGGCATATTAGTTGAAAAGATTTCCTTTTCAATTTAAAAATAAGAAAATCATGCTTTTAACATGTTTTAGCAATTTTAGGCATCAAACCTTCCGACCTAGACCTTCCGACAAAGTCAAAGTACAAAGCTTTCGACAAAGTCAAACCAATGCATATGATATCAAGTAGCTTGGTGCGCAATGAATTGGAAAAGGTTGAAGGGTTCTTAGTCGAAAGGTAGGTAGCCAAAGAGGCTGGATTATGTTTGTTTTATAAGACTAAAGATTCGCCAACTTTCCTTTCCAATAAGAGCTTTGGACTTGGTTGCTTTCGACCAGGTTAAACATGTAAAATAAAGGTTTTAAACCTTTCGACGTGGTCGAAAGGTTACTTCCACTTTACAACATTTCAAAGTTGTTGCTTTCGACAAAGATGAAAGATTTACTTGTTTTTAAAACTGCCCTCTTCCCCATGCTTTCGAAAGAAAAATTTCAACATAGATGTTTTACCGTGTTTTTCCTAATGGAAGTATATCCCAACCTTTCAAAGGAGTTATTTTAAAGGCAGAAGTCTATGGTTTTAAATTATATGTTTTAAATCTTTCGAAGCAGAGCTTTCGACAAAGTTAAAAGGTTGCTTCTAGTGAAGTCGAAAGGTTTTAAAAGAAGATTTTGCACATGTTATAAATTGAACACGGTAAGTTTTTGAAAGGTTTTTGTTTTCTTAATGGTTTCAAAAGATAATCATTTAATGGTTTTGAAAGGTTTTAGTTCAATGGTTTCCAAAGTTTTGAGTTCAATGGTTTCGTAAGGTTTGCTTTGAATGCTTTCAGAAGGCTAAAAGGAAGGTTTTCCAAAGGTTACCTAAGGCAATGTTTTAAGTTATTTTTAAAAGTAGGATGTCTAAAGTTTTATTGCTTTTGAAAGGAATGATTTCAATAGTTTCGAAAGGTTTGATTATTGGTTTCGAAAGGTAAGGTTTTTCCCTTTTGGCTTAGAAAATTAAGTGGTTTCACTTGGTTTTAAAAGAGATGTTTTCAAAAGTTTAGAAAGAGGTACTTTCAAATGTTTTCATATTTTCATCAACTAAGGTTTGAGTAACGATGATATATATAACATGGTAATGTGATTTTGAGTAAATCATAAACATTATATATTTTCTTGCTTTGAGTTTGGTTTAAAGGTTTTAAATCATTTTGAAAATATTTTCAATGAAAATTTTAGGAGGGGATCCTTAAATGAAAATGGCTCAAATATTAGAATACCAAATGGGACTAGTATAGGGTTGCGCCCTATATATCAGCTATTAGCCCCAACTAGTTGTTGTCCGAATTTCCTGTGTGTAGGGCTTGGTTATAGGTGGACTATAACTATGATTACACACCGAAAGGAATATATGTTGTGTATAAATATGTTCTTGGTGAGCCCCAAAAACCATTAGGATCAGGAAGGCCTGAGATTTGATTAAGTGAGGGACAGATCCTCCAAAAGTTAAGTATTTAACAAATAGTAAAAAATAGATAGTCTAGATGAAGAATAGCTAATAGGTGTTGGACTAATTTTTATTATATGGTCTGGTAGGCCCGAGTCAGCCAAAGAATAAAAGTTATCCAAACAAAACTTATGTGTTTGAATAGATAGTTCATTATTACCTGATATCTATGTATGTTTACATAATTAATTACTTTATAGTATTTAACTAGTTTTGGTTGCAGGAAAAGGTTTTGCAAAGATATGTTTTAAAAGGATGTTAGTGAGAGGAAACTCATTCCGCTAAGCAGCGTGGTCTCACTTAACATATTAAACCGGGATGTATAGTATTATTCACACCAGGTTTTATGTCTGACCCGAAGTTTATGTTTTCCCCTTAAACTCTCGGGTGCTCAAAATTAATTTGAGTAGGCTGAGGGGATAAGGTCTTTTCAAGTTTTAGTAGGATGCTGAATAAGGCTACTGGAGGCTTGTAGGCGGCAAGTGGATAGCTATTTAGGAGTTACAGTTCTTGTTTTATGTTTTGATGTATTTCCACTGTGTTTGTATTAAGTCTATTATAACTCTATGACTCTGATCATCCAAGGGGGTATTTTCATATACCGTTCGTGGCATATTTGTAATATGTATATTTTATCTGTGTCTGGGAACGTATTTAGGATTATATAAGATGAATATGGTACATCTGTTTTAAATGTAATGATGTAAAAGTTGTTTGAAATCTGTGTTTTGTTTCATATTCAAGTGATTTTAATATTATAGATACCATTAACATAGCCACATTTAGTCGCTGGAAGCTAATACTATAGATGGCTGTAGCATCTGTAGCGCTTAGTTTTGGGCATCTAGATAGGGGATGTTACAGCTTGGTATCAGAACATGGTTTATGAAATACTTTAACTAAAATGGTTTTTGAAAACATAATCCTTAGTAATCGGAGTTAAGATCGAGGCATGGGATAACTCTAAAGTAACGTACTTTTAATTGTTATATATAAGTATACAGTATATCTCTAGACTCCTATCTTAGTTAGGTTATTCATCTGTATCTTACGAAGCTTAAATACAAATATGGAAGGAAGAAGAGGCAGAGTTAATCTTGGAGAAGATAACACCACCACTAATGGAAATGCCCGACCAAATGATAGAAGAGGTCTAGGTCAGGCTCAAGCTGAAAACGTTGGTGCAGTTGTTCCCTAAGTGGACATGGGAGCCATGTATCAGTTTTTCGTAAGCATTATGCATGTTGGAATTGCAATTGGAGTTGTCGAAGGAAATTCTGCTGGAGATGGAGTTCGGAAAGCTCCGATGTTTAACCACTATGCTAACTTGAGTAAAGATTACACCCAACTTTGAGGGGAGCCATTCATTGGAACTAGATGCGATCGAGGTGGAAAATTGGGTACTACATTGTGAGAGGATTTTTGTTGACTTACGATTGAATCGAGTAGAATAGAAGATTAACTTCGAGATAGCTTCACGGAGGTGCTCTATTTTGGTGGAATACTATTGTAGCTGGTGTTGATGAGGAAACCATGACTTGGACGGAGTTTCGGAGAAGGTTTCAAGAAAGATTTATGTCGGTGACGGCACAATCAGCATTAATTAGTAATTCACTGAACTGGAGCAAGGAGAGATGTTCGTTCTAGAATATGCAAGAAAATTTGAAGAGTTGGCCCTGTACGGATATGCTTTGGTTGATACGATGATCGGTAGGAATGAGAAGTTTATAAATGGCTTGAGGCCAGAGTTGATAAGTGCTACCTTGCCACACCTAAAAGATCCTAGTGATGTAGTGGTAGAAATGGCGTTGAGGTAGGAAGAGGCGTTAGCTTGTTTGAGAAAGAAAATGAAGAAGGACCGGGTGGGACAAGGCTAGAAGAGAAAGTTTTTCCATAAGAAGAATCCCCAGAAAGAAGGAGCATAGGAGAAGAGAAAAGCTGAGGTGGTTTGTTATAAATGTGATAAGAAAGGATACTATGCTAATGAGTTTTGTGCTGGAAATGGAAAAGGAAATGGGAAAGAAGCAGTTGGAAAAAGAATGTCAATTGTTTTAATTATTATCAGATCGGCCATTATAAGAACCAATGCAAGGAACCTGCCAAAGAAGGAAAGGGGCAAGTTTATGCATTGGAGCCCGCAACTTCAAGGCCAGTTGTGCAGGAGAAAGGGAAGGCTATTTTGGGAGGCTCGTTATAAATTCGTGGTATGTCTGTTAGCGTTCTATTTGGTACCGGTGCATCACATTCTTTTATTTCTCGATGTTTGTTAGATAAGCTTAACCTAGAATCCTCGTACTTAGTTACTTCCTTAAAGGTTGCAAATTAGATAGGAGGGTATGCGACATTTGTGATGAGGTATGACCATTTAGATTTTGATTTGCTAGGTCATTCTATTGATTAATGCTTACATGTGTTTGATTTTATGGGATTTGGGATTATCCTTAGGATGGATTAGTTAAGTATATATGATGCTACGATACTTTGCCATGATAGGAAAATATCACTTAGTCACCCAGATTGTAGTGATCGGATAATTTATACCGTAGAGAATCTTTGTTGTGAAGTAAATGCTTTACTGCGTATCATGAAGTTGGAGGATGAGTTGCATCGAGTCTTTGTGGTTAGAGAGTTTACTGATGTGTTTGAGCAAGTATTTGGACTGCCATTGAAACGAGCCATTGAGTTTCAGATTTATTTGGTGCTTGAAGCAGAACCGATGAGTAGACCACCAAGCAGGATGACACCTACGGAGATTAGAGAGCTGAAGGTGTAGTTGGTGGATTTGGAAGGCAAGAGTTTTATTCGACCGAGTAGTTCGCCATAGGGAGCTTCCGTAGTGTTCGCTAAGAAGCCAGAGGGATCGTTATGCTATGTATTGATTATTATAAGTTAAATAAAAAGACGATAAATAACCGATATCCATTTTTGAGAATTGATGATTTGTTTGATCAGTTAAGTGGAACTAAAGTATTCTGTCAGCTGGATCTAGCGATTATATTTCATTAGCTTAGAGTGGTAGAGGATAATATTCCTTTGACGGTGTTTAGGACAGGGTATTGATCGCATGAGTGGTTATTTATGCCGTTCGGACTAATAAATGCGCCGGCATTCTTTATAGATCCAATGAACCGAATTTTCTAAGAGCACTTGGATAGAGTTGTGTTAGTCTTCATAAATGATATTCTTATATACTCTAAGGATGAGAAGGAGCATGAAGTTCATTTAGAGTTGTGCTCGAGATGTTGAGGGAGCATCAATTAAAGGCTAAGTTTTCGAAATGTCATTTTTTGAAGAAGGATGTGAATTTTCTTGGTCATGTAGTCTCAGAGAAAGGGTTGTCTGCAGATCCAACTAAGATCGAGGTGGTGAATAATTGGAAGAGACCCGAAAGGGAGACCGAGATAAAGAGTTTTCTTGGATTGGTTAGATATTGTCGAAAGTTTATAAAGGATTTTTCGCGGATAGTTGCACCGATGACTAAGCTTATGCAAAAAGATCTGAAGTTCGTATCGCCCGATAAGTGTAAGGAAGCATTCCAGAGCTTGAACACTTATTGACCTATGCACCGGTATTGGTGGTTCCAAAAGGGAATCGGGATTTAGTTGTTTATAAAGATGCATGTGGAACTGGATTGGAAGATGTGCTGATGCAAAGAGGTAAAGTGATTGCTTATGGTTCTAGACAGCTCAGGCCATATGAAGTTAGGTATCCTATGCGTGATTTGGAGTTAGCAGCTGTTATATTTGCTTTAAAGGTGTGGAGGCATTACCTTTTGGGAGATCGATTTAAGCTTTATATAGATCATAAGTCATTGAAGTACTTGTTCTTTCCGAAGGAGCTGAACATGAGACAACAAAGAATGTTGGAGTTTATTGCTTCTTATGATTTTGGAATTGAGTGGACACCTCGGAAAGGAAATAAGGTAGGTTGATGCGGTTAGCAGGAAACATCAGAATGCATTATTGGCTATGTTTGCTAATTGGAAAGACTTGGAAGCATTGTTAGCTAATAGAGCATAGTATAGATCCAAAGTAGGTTCTAGTACGAGAAGTGTTGTATTGTCTTGGTTGAAAATTCGACCGGTAATGATAGAGAAGGTAGCTTCTAAACAGAAAGTGGATCTAGTTTTGGCTGAACGGATCAGAATATTAAGTGAAGGAACAGAGAGCAATGACTTAAAGGATTTCAGTCTCGACCAGAAAGGGTGGTTGAGAAAGAAAGGAAGGTTGTGTGTTCCGAATGTAGGAAACATGAGGAAAGAAATTTCGGATGAATGCCATCATTCGAAGTTCACTATCCATCTAGGAGGTACAAAGATGTACCAGGATATGAAGAGAAGTTTTCCTAGGAAGGTATGAAACGGGACATTGGTTTATGTGTTAAGAAGTGCTTGAATTGCCAACAGGCAAAGGTTGAACACTAGAAGCCAAGTTGATTGCTTCAACCATTTGATGTTCCGACATGGAAGTGGGATTCTATCTTAATGGATTTCATTGATGGGTTGCCAAGCTCTATTAGAGGAAATGAATGCATATGGGTCATAGTGGATAGATTGAGTAAGGGTGCCCATTTCCTTCTAGTGAAGTCAACCAGGACATCACTTATTTTGGTGAAGTTATTTATGAAGAATGTGGTTAGACTACATGGGATTCCTAGTAGTATCATCAGTGATAGAGATTCTTTGTTTACTATTGAGTTCTGGAAGAGCCTACAGGAAGCATTAGGAGCCAAGCTCAGCATGAGTACCGTTTACCATCCATAGACCGATGGGAGACGAAAAGAGATAACAAAGACTTGGAGGATTTGTTAAGAGCTTGTGTATTGGATTTCGAAGGATCATGGGAAGACCATCTTCATTTACTTGAGTTCTCATAAAACAATATTTATCAGACTAGTAATGTGATGGCACTGTTTGAAGCCTTGTATGGAAGGCCATGCAAATCTCCCATGTGTTGGTTGGAGTCCGGAGATAGACTGGTTCTTGGTCCTGATTTGGTGAAAGAAGCCGTAGAGAAGATTAAGTTGATCCAAGCTAGGATGAAGGAAGTTCAGTCTAGGCAGAAAAGTTATGCCACAGAAGAAGGAAAGATTTGGAATTCTCTATTGGAGACTCTGTTTTTATTGAGGTTTCACCGATGAAGGGTGTGATTAGATTCGAAAAGTTAGGAAAATTAGCACCTAGATTCATTGGACCTTTTTGTATTATTGAGAGGATCGAGAAACTCGCTTGTAAAGTGGAGTTACCAAGCAGTTTGACAGGAGTCCATGATGTTTTCCATGTTTCTCATCTTAAAATGTTTAAGACATCCGAAGACTACTATAGCACATACAGTGTTAGAAGATTTAGTAATAGAGCCGGACTTGACTATAGTTAGAAAGCCGATTCAGACTATGGATAGAGATGAAAAGAGGCTAAGGAACAAGACAGTCAAATTAGTAAAGCTCTAGTGGATTGGTGGTACAAGAGACTATACTTGGCAGACTGAGAGCAGGATTAGAGAAGCTTGCCCTAATTTGTTTGATGGTATGTTTTACCTTTGATTGTTTTGTTTTGTGTCTTATAGTAATTTCGAAGACAAAATTCTTTAAGGTGGAGAGTGTGTAATAACCCATATTTTATAACATTATCTAGGATATTTAATTAGTTGAATTAAATAAAATAATGTGAAGATTAATAGGTTGAGATTTGATTAAAGTAAGGGTAGTCATGCCATGTTAATGTGTAAATTAAAATAAGAATACATAAACTAATGTGTCAGGAAATGAGTAAGCGCATTATGGAAAATAGGAAAGGACTATACCCTAAACACTTAGGAATTGAAACTCACATTCATTCTCATTTTACCAAACTAAAAACTCTTAAAGCCAACCATTATTTTTATTCTCAAGGAAGATAAAGCTAGGATTCAAGAGGAAGAAGTTAATCAACACATTCAACATCAAATCTCACATTTTTTAATCTCAAAGCTAAGATGAATAATTATTTTATCCCATTTTCTTATAGTTTTTAGTTTTAAGATTAGATATGAAATGATTTTGCAAGTTTATTCCATGTTTTTTATGATTAAAGTTATATAAATATGCATGTTGATGAATTATATAAATTCTTGTTAGTTTTTAAGATATGTTGGACGTGAAAACCCTATAAAACAACATCCAAATGCCTTGAAAAAATTAAATATAGGTCAAAAATGGTATTTTAGAGATCGGTACCATTTTTCATAATTTTCTGAATTAACGTGGATTTTATATAAATTTTCTAGTAAGGAAAATGATTTATTGGGTTATAAATTATTTACGGCTAAAATAATTATTATTTGGGTTTGAAATTTTTATATGTTGGAAAATTTATTAAAATAAATTTTCTGGAATTTTTCCAAATTTTTCCTAATTGTTTTGATGATTATATAAAATCATTTAAGGTATGAGACTTAAATAATTTTTATGTTTAATTAAGGAGAATGAGCATTTTATGAAATAAAATTATTATTTATTTCTGAAGTTAGTGGCAGCACTTTACTAAAAAATGTTTATTAACCAATAAGATTTTGACAGACAAATGCAGGTTAGTTGAGAAGTTATCCTTTCTAAGTTAAAAACAAGAAAATCATGCTTTTAGCATATTTCAGCCATTTTAGGCATCAAATCTTCCGACCCACACCTTCCAACAAGGTCGAAGCATACAAAGCTTTCGATAAAGTCAAACCCATGCATATAGTATCAAGTTGCTTGGTGCGTATTGAATTGGACAATGTCAAAGGGTGCTTAGTCGAAGGGTTGGTTGCCAAAGAGGTTGGAGTTGTTTGTTTTATAAGACAAAAGAATCGCCTGCTTTGCTTTCGAATATGAGCTTTCGACTTAATTGCTTCTGACAATGTTAAAAAAGTAAAGTAAAGGTTTTAAACCATTCGACAAGGTCGAAAGGTTACTGCCTCTTTACAACCTTTTGAAGTTGGTGCTTTCGACAAAGATGAAAGGTTTATTGGTTTTTAGTTCAAGCCGCTTCTCCATGCCTTCAAAAGAAAGCTTCAACTTAGATGTTTAACCTTGTTTTCTAATGGAAGTATAGCCCAACCTTTTGAGGGAGTTGTTTTAAAGGAAGAGGTGTATTGTTTTAAATGATATGTTTTTAAGCTTTCGAAGCAGAGCTTTCGACAAAGCCGAAAGGTTGCTTCCAATGAAGTCAAAAGATTTTAAAAGAAGATTTCCACGTTATAAATTAAACCCAGTAATTTTTCGAAAGGTTTTTGTTTTCAATATGGTTCGAAAGGTTTGAGTTCAATGGTTTCGAAAGGTTTTAGTTCATTGGTTTCGAAAGGTTTGAGTTCAATGGTTTCGAAAGATTTTAGTTCAAAGATTTCAAAACGTTTGAGTTCGATGATTTCAAAAGGTTTGCTTTGAATGGTTTCAGAAGGCTAAAAGGAAGGTTTTCCAAAGGTTTCCTAAGGCAATGTTTTAAGTTATTTTTAAAAGTAGGATGTCTAAAGTTTTATTGCTTTCGAAAGGAATGATTTCAATAGTTTCGAAAGGTTTGATTGTTGGTTTCGAAAGGTACGGTTTTGGCCTTTTGGCTTAGAAAATTAAAGGGTTTCACCTGGTTGAAAGAGATGTTTTCAAAAGCTTAGAAAGAAGTACTTTCAAATGTTTACATATTTTCATCAACTAAGGTTTGAGTAAAGATGATATATATATAACATGGTAATGTGATTTTGAATAAAGCATAAAGATTATATATTTTCCTGGTTTGAGTTTGATTTAAAGGTTTTAAATCATTTTGAAAATGTTTTCAAGGAAAATTATGGGAGGGGATCCTTAAGTGAAAATGATTCAGATATTACAATACCAGATGGGACTAGCAAGGGTTCGTGCACTATACATTAGCTATTAGCCCCTGCTAATTGTTGACCAAAATTCTAGTGTGTAGGGCTTGGTCATAGGTACACTAAAATTATGATTATGTAACGAAAGGAATATATGTCGTATATAGATAGGTTATTAGTGAGCCAGAAAAACCATTAGGATTAGGAAGACCTGGCAGATGAATAAGTTTGGGACAGACTGTTCAGAGGTGAAGTATTTAACAAATAGTTAGGGATAGATAGTCGTGGAGAAGAATATCAAACGGATGTTAGATTAATTTTGATTATATGGTCCGGTAGGCCCGAGTTAGCCTAAGGTTAAAAGTTATCCAAACAAAACTTATGTGTTTGGACAGATAGTTCATTATTACCTGTAATTACGTATGTTTACATAATGAATTGATTTACAGTATTTAACCATTTTTGGTTGCATGAAAAGGTTTTGCAAAGAAATGTTTTAAAAGGATGTTAGTGAGGGTAAACTCATTCCCCTAAGAAATGTGGTCTCACTTAAAATATTAAACTGGGATGTGTAGTATTATTCACACCAGGCTTTAGGTCTGACTCGAAGTTTATGTTTTCCCCTTAAACTCTCGAGTGCTCAAAATTAATTTAAGTAGGCAGAGGGGTTAAAGACTTTTCTGGTTTTAGTAGGATGACGAATAACACTACTGGAGTCATGCAAGAGGCAAACAAATAGCTATTTAGGAGTTTTGGTTCTTGTTCTATGTTTTGATGCATTTCCGCTGTGTTTAATATCAAGTCTATTATGACTCTATGACTTTGATCATCCAACGGGGTATCTTTAGATACCACTCTTGGTGTATTTGTAAAAAGTATGTTTTATCTATGCTTGGGAACATATTTGGGATTATGTAAGTTGAATATGGAACATCTGTTTTAAATATAATAAAGTAAAAGCTGTTTTAAATTCGTGTTTTGTTTCATATTCAAGTGCTTTTGATATTATCGATACCATTAACATAGTCATATTTAGTCGTCGGAAGCTAATACTATAGATGATTGTAACATCTATAGCGCTTACTTTTAGGCCTCTAGATAGGACATGTTACAAGTAGTATTTAGGCTTGAGAGTATAGTGGATCTTAATTGTCTAAATTGTACTTTGACTACGGTTAATCATATGATATGATTCTCATTACATCCATAGCTGGATATTTGTTATACCTCTAGAAGTGAAGCTCTGCTTATTGGAGGATTCGCCCCTTCATTTCAGAAGTTTAGTATCATTGTAATTGGTAGTCAATTTAAAATAAAAATATTTGCCAAAGTATAATGGTTAACCAATAATGTTATCAAATTGAAACAAAAGCATTAAAGTTGTTCTTTGTTATTAACTATGGATATTATTGGAGTTTTTGAGCATTAACCAAACTCTATATATCCTACGATATAGTAATGATGAAAATAAAACACGTACAATATATCATTTTGTACGGTGTACCATAAAAGGATCAGAAATAATATTTGTCAAAAATGATCTATTAACAACCGTACTCATGTCCACTGCCATACTTTTGCATGACCTGCATATGGTTTAATAATCAAATTATTTAAATATTACCAAGAGCTACATCTACACTAGGGAATCACACAACAATATTTGTCAACCTATTTCCAAATCTGACATAATTGAATGAATTTATACTTTTTTGTAACTAAAATGGAGAAAATTAGTATAAATATTACAGTGATTTATCAATGTTTCTATCTATTTTTTTAGGTCTTAAAATAAATGAAAATAATAATTAAATGTTACGAATTGATCTGATTAAATGAATGAGTTAAATTAAAATAATTATTAATCATTAATTAATAATTATTAAGCCCAACACATTATATTGTATATATAAATAAGCGGCATACCTGATCCGTATGGTGTTTTGGTTTGAATTTGGATTAATATTCTGCAAATAATTTACCGTGTACAAAGACGGGGAAAAATTTCAAAGTATTTTAGATATTTTCTAACCAAAAAGAGGCGATAAATACCACCTTCTTCTCTCATTCTTAAGAAAGTAATCCATGCAAAATCATTAGCCATAATATAAGAAATTTAAAGCCTTTTGCTTAGCTTTGCAAGTCAAGCTAGGAGGAGTACTATGAGGAGGAAATTGCTCACAATACGATAGAAATCGAACGACTGGATAAAGGTAAATAATTTAAATCCATTTAATGTTAATTTATAATATATATTTTTCTAGTCAGAGTAAACTTTAAAAGAAAAACTATTTTTTATTTAGATTACAATATATATGATAGTTCTACAAATTAAATAATACAAAGGTTTTTATAAAATGATACACATACACACATACATATACATATACACACACATGCACACCTATATCTCTATTTATTTTCGATTATAGATTCATTTATATCTAAACAATGTTTTTGAAACATTATATTATTTTATTGTTAATGTATATTCATTTAATATATTACACACATACACATACTCATATACATATATAAACAATAGATATATAGAATAAAATCCATTTGGAAATTTAAAAAAAAAAGTTTTTTCATAGTAAAAACCATATACAATAATATAGATAATTATTTATTTATTTAATTTGTAAATTAAGTGCTAATTTGAAATTTAAATATATATCTTTAGAATTCCCCTAAAATCATTGTTTTATATTCCTCAAACTATTTAATATAATAATTAATTACATTATAAAATAAAAGTTGAATTTAAAATTTACAACATATTTTGATTACCAAATTATAAATAGAAAGCTTTTTTAGGCCGAGCCCATATTACATGCTTTTATAAAATAATTATATGGGATAGACCCAACAAATAAACAAAATTTAAAATTTCGATAAGATAATTATGTAAATATGTATATGAACATATATACATTTTGTTAATACCTCAGTTATTGATTTTGATGACAACAACCATATATGATCATATAAAATATGGATATTAATCTTTTGACAAGTTATATAATAAATAGTGCAAATGTTACACAGGTGCTGAACCAAAGACTATTGCTACCCAGTGCCTTGATCCGGCTACATAGGGCCGACTACAAAGGCATGGCCTGACTAATAATGAGAAGGATGATCATGAGACATCAGCCACTTAACCAAAATATAATGTTCGAGTAGTTGTATCCAGTCTAGGATGAATAGGGTTAATAGATAGACAATGCAGGATGTTAAAACTATGGAGTTTAGCTTAGTTGGAATAGGGACCGACATGGACTTTAGTCAAATTGGATGAGATGAAGGAGGGATCGGTATACACTTAATAGGTGGGAGGTCGGCATAGTTATTTGGCAAGATACTTTGTTTGGGTGAGAATGTGGATGGATCGGCATGACTTATGAAGCAAAATAGTTCGGTATGGTGCGGTTGTGAGAGTGGGATCGGCATGATGCCCTAGTGAGACATGGATTGGCATAATATATTTGGAGTGGAGAATGAATCGGCATAGTGCCCTCGAAGGATAAGGATCGGCATGATACAAATCGTATAGTATAGACCGGTTGGGCATGCTAGTGGAGTATGGGTTGGCATATATATGGGGCATCATGAGGAATCGACATTGCCTGGACTAAGTTTAGATTCGAGTTGAAATATTGCAAGAACTCAATCTCCATAAGTCTAAACACTAAGATACACGAAGCACCATCATTATAGGCCATAAGAAAGCTACCATAAGGATCGCTAGCCCAAACTTGACTCATGGAGGGATCGGTACCAATCTCTATCCACTGAGAGTTGGGCTTAACCCTTCCTATGGTGGGCCCATATAATGGAGGAGGTCCTATAGCCAAAGTTTGAGTCAGATTGGAAGTCGCCTTCATGTATAAATAGATGCACGGGACCATTTTAAAGACTCATGCTCTGTTAATTAAACTCTGCCAATATTATAACTGACTTCATCCATTCTTTTCCGATCTGTTGTTATTTCTTGCTGCTTGTAATTGTAATCAAAAGAGTTGAGAAGCAATAAAGAGAATATTCAAATTAGACTTAGACAATCAATGCCGAACCACTATAAATCTTGTTGTTTTTGCTTTCTACTATATTTACTTTGATATTTTGCGATTCTCCTCTATTTTCATTTAATTTCTTCATTCATTCCACTACTTAAATCTATTCTTGGGTGTTTATGGCCAATTTCGTTATAAATATATTGGTGCTTTCACTGAGAATGCTGATTCGCAAGCTCTAAGGATCACCTTTGCTGCTACTGGATTGAGGAAATCCCCTAATGGAGGTCCAGATTTACCTTCAGAAGCTTACATATACTATTTAGATTTATTAAGATCTAAGGAAAGAAATTAAGAATGCTAAGGCACGCCAGATCTACTTCTAAGAAAGTTTATGCCTACGAAACTGCCAGTGTCCAACAAGAGGGTCCAAGCAACCAACCCACTAATGCGAATTAGAACCCTGATGATTCAATAACTAGAGCGAATAAGGGTTATATTGTTGCACATATTTCTCGCATATAAAGAAGTGGGCCAACCTACTTAAACATCTCCATTTTCCTTGGTCCTGGTATCTGTCTGCCTCCTCAATCGATACAACCTAATAGCAATGATCAAAGCCCATATGTCATCTCCGTCTAGAGCACTGCCCTTCCGCTTCCTATCCCACCTGCCGCCCCATCCAGGCCCGTTTCGTAATATACCATATCCACTTCGACATAATCGATGATCAGTCCCCTCTTCCAAGAAGTGGGCAGCAAGTCCATGTAAGTTCATACTAAGAAGTTGGGGTCTCTCGGTTGACAGCTTAGCCAACGGGCAAGCTACCCAAATAGCTTCTCATTCGCTATCATCATTATGTTGGCCTGCCATCACTTGTAAGAACCCCTTAGCTTCCCTTAACTATATTTGCAAGCATCAACCCCCATACTTAAGAGATGCCCAACCTATGCCATATCTCTAAAAAGGCTAGCTTCCATTATCTTGGCTCATCTAACAAAGTTGGCGCATGTAGCCACACCTCTATGTACTTAGTTGATACATTCAACTTCTACTACCGCCTCCTTTTACACCTCGATCATCTGCTGTGTTTTGGGGGCATTTTCATGGTATAACAGGCCAATTGTCTACATCCGCACCCTATACACTACCAAGAGTCCTAGCTAGCATGATCGTCAACCATTTATCACCTATAATGGCCTAAGGCATTTCTTGGGCTTGATCGGACCAACCTTAGTCATCCATGCATGAAGTTCGGCCACTATAAATACATCATGCAGTGTAAAGTCAGAAGGAGAATACCTTTGTATTTTTAGCAACTCCATCCTGTAATTTAGGCTGTTGTAATCAAAATAGTATAATAAAAGGCTCCTAATAATGGATGTAGACCACCTTTGGTTGAACCACTCTAAAGTGTGGTTTCTCTATTTTGTCGCATATTCGTATCACTCCAATTTTCTATTCCTAACCAAGATATTAGATGTCAATTATTGGTAATATACCATCATAAGCACATTTCCAAGGTTGGCTAAGAATATGGCAAGCAGTAACACTCTTTATTTACTGGGTAGTGTATTACTCATGGCTATTGGGGGCACCGAGGGGTTACACACTGATAGCTACTGAATAACTATGCAATGACTCACTCAAGAATTTTCTATAGGTTAATAAAACTTAGGTAAAATAGAGAATCTTGAAGTGATGTTATTACACAGTTCTCTCGACTTAGTAATACTATTGAACTTCAATTTGGACATTCCCATAAGACAAGAAAACGAAAATTTACAAAGTTTGTTCTGTGGCACTATAAGAAGAAGTAAAAAAGCTGTTAGAAAAATGAATTATTAGAGAACTATTTTATTCGAAGTGGCTAGCAAATCCGGTGTTGGTTAAGAAGTCTGATGGAAAGTGGAGAACATATGCTGACTATACCGCTAGAAATAATGCACGTCCAAAAGATTACTATCCACTTTCCAGAACTAATCAGTTAGTGGATGTCATAAGCATCCACAAGATGTTGTTATTCCTGGATACATATTCAAGATATGATCGAATTCCTATCTCCAAACCCGATGCAGAACACCTGATTTTTGCGACTGATTGGCGAATGTATCGTTAGAAAGTAATACCATTTGTACTAAAGAATGCAGAAGCCACATATCAATGATTATTGAATAGAATATTTAAAAATCAAACTGGAAAAAACATGGAGGTATATGTGGACGATATGCTAGTAAAGTCTAAGAAAGAAACCAATCACATAAATATTTGAATGAAATGTTTGAAATGTTGAGGAAATATTAAGGAAATACAAAATGAAACTGAATCTGCAAAAGTGTTCCTTCGGATCCACTCCGAGAAATTCTTAGGACACATTGTCACTACATGGGATATATAGGCTTACTCTGATCAGATCAAAGCAATTAGGAATATGGTGTAACCAAAGGCAAGTAAGGAAGTAATAGGACTGAATGGACGCCACACTCAGCCGATCCATATCAAGGGAAACTGATAAATACATTCCTTTATTCGATGTGATTTATAGGAAAAAAACCTTTGAACGTATAAAAGAGTGCCAGCAAGCCTTTCAAGAGCTAGAAGACCATACGGAAAAGCCATCGGTAGTTTATATCCCCATAAAAGAAGAAAACTTGTTCTTATATATGGCAATACAAGAACATGCGGTTAGTTCAGCCTTAATAAGGAAATAAAATGAAATTTAATTCCCAGTATATTATACGAGAAAAAGATTAAAGGATGCTGAAGTTAGATCTCCATTTATAGAAAAGTTGGCTTATTTCCTAGTGCTATCGGTACAGAAGTTAAGGTCTTATTTCCAACCCAACCCACTCAAAGTTTTAACCAATTACCCACTAAAGCAAAACTTCAGCAAACCTAAGACATTAGGAAGATTGGTAAAACGAGGAATGGAATTGAGCCAATATGAAATTGAATATTTACCTTGAGTTTTAGCTAAAGGCCAGGCCTTGACCAATTTTGTAGCAGAATGCACATGATTCATTTAAGAACAATTAGAAATGGTAAAGAAGCTTGAAACGAGGTGGCAATTATATGTGGATAGTGCTTAAAATGAATAGGGGGATTGAGATGGTTATGTGATAATTATTCCTAATGGGATAGGCTATATATGTGTTGGAAATGGCGGCACACAGAGGATTAAATGGGTGAACTGCAACTTTTTTTACTGATTGGATCTTATTGGTCGTCTGAAGTCTTGGTTGATTTAGATCTGATCTACATAAATTTTAAATAAAATCATTATTTTATTTTGTTTGAAGATAAATGTTTATTGTAACTACCCTACTTTCTACACAGTAATAATAAATAAGTTTAGCTAAAATAAAATATTCAAATTTGATTATTTGATAATTATAATTGTTGAAAATAAATATTTATTTACTTAAATTCTATTTAATAAATAATTTTTTTAATAAATTGGAATAAGTTAATAGATTCTTTTCGGATAATATATTGAAATTGAATAAAATTGCACAATTATCGGAGTATATTTTTTAAAATGAAATGTAAATCGATTTATATTAGATTGAAATTTATTTATATAAATAAAAGATAGTTCAAATGAATATAAAGAATGGTACTAAAAAAGGGTGAATTATCCTTCACAAAAAAGCCCAAGCCCACATTTATTTGCAAACTTCAAACCCATATTTCTTCCCACATTTTTAGAAACCACTCAACTTCAATCAAACAAATCCAAACTCGATCCTAAGCTTATTTTGTAACAACCCGCATATTTATCGATTTTATATTTAAATATTTTATCGTTAGTCGGATTTTAGTCCGAAAATCTACTTTTTTCATACGGTCGAATTAGGACTCGGGACCACTCCCATTGAGTTTAAAATACCTTTTGCGACCTTTTTGAGTATAAGCTTCGATATGTTTGGAGAAAGTTGATTTTTGCTACTTTTCACTTTGGGCTTGGTTTTTGGGCTCAGCCCTATGTTAACTTATGCTCATATCTGAGCCACTCTCCCCCACTCACCCTCATTCTCTTCTCTTTTCAGTTTTTATAACATTAATGGTGGGAGAGATTGAAAATTAAAAACTCCAAAACCCTAGTTTCTCTTGCAAATCAAATTCCAAGCTCCAAACTCAAGAAGAACCCATTGGTAAGCTTCTCTTCTTCTTCTCCAACTTATTCTCTTACCAATTTCAGAAATTCCTAAACCTAATTTTGGGAATGTTCTTGTTTTTGAGCATAGATTCAAGCTCATTTGGGTTGTGTTGAAGAGAGGTTGATTCTCCATTTGCTTTCAAGCTTCTTCTTGTTTGATTTTGAGAAAAGATGAGATTTTTTTATCTCACATCTATGACTATAATTATCTTTGGTTGTTGGGTATGAATTCCTAACACTTCTTCATGTGCATTTGCTCTTGATTTGGATTGGTTTTGTGAATATTCCAATTTTTGAGTTTTTAAGTCAATTTGTGTGAAAATCCTTTTATAGATGTTTGATCATGCTTTTGGTGATGCATCGAGGAGCATATAGGGCCGGGTTGTCGATTGGCATAAACCCTTAGAGCCAATGTTCGTCCGGTTGCATTTTGGAAGAGTTTGCTCTTCATTTGAATAAGGCTGAAAAACAGCCCAGGCATGATTCAGTCGACTGAATACTCTGTTCAGTCGACTGAACCTGAAACCCGAAAGTTTCCAGGCATGATTCAGTCGACTGAATCCTTTGTTCAGTCGACTGAAACTGGAAATAGAAAGCTTCCTGAACCTGGAAAATTTCCAGGCACAGGGTCAGTCGACTGAAATCTCTGTTCAGTCGACTGAACCTGCTGTTTTAGTCCAATTTGCCTTTTTGTATTGAATTTCAAATTTAAATCGATTCGTGATGATCCTATTTATTGTCATCATTTATTATCCTCTTTGATGACTAATTTTCTTTGGGAATTTTAGGTATATCCACTTCGATGGATCCTTTATCGATTTCATTGGATTTTTATTCACATCTTCGAATGTGATCTTTGTGATTGATTGTTTCTACAATCCCCCTTGTGCTTTGTCACTTTAAAAATATAAAGGTTTCAATACTAGTAGTAAATATCAAAACTCTTCCATCAAAACGATTCAACAACTATTTTATTTATAATTCTCGTTTTCTCAAACCGTTTTCCAATCTATTAGTATATACAAACCTTTACCTCATTCGTATGAGAAATCTAATTAAACGACTTAGTAAAACAAGTGGTATGAAACGCTTGCGTTCACTTTGTTGGTTAATTCTTGGACTTGTTCGATTGAAACTCTTGTGACAATTTTCTAGTGGAGATCTACAATTTGTTCGTAAATATTTAAGTTAAGCTAGTGGTTATGGGACATGAGGCTAAGCTCATATATTTACTAATTTATTGTAATTGACACTTCTCGTTGATCATGACGATCATCTTTGTGATTTAGACTAGCAATGTGCGATGTCTCTTTGTCTATGTGGAGGACCGTACCTCATTAAATTGAGCTTCGTCTCATTTCTTCGTGGGATAGCGACCCATGTACTTTCTAATGTGTTTCGATTCATCGGATGTACTGTTTGTACTACATTGATGTTTTGGCTTTTGGGTTCACTGGATGTACCGTTTGTACTACATCAATGTCTTGGCCATCCTTTTTATTGTGATTTCTGGATTTCGTGCGTTGATTTCTGGAATTTGTGTTTCACCAACTTTTACGATTGGCATTGATATATATGTCATTTATTGTGGCTTGGTGAATGAAATTAGGAGTATGACATTCCTTTTTATCTTGAGTAGATCTTTGTGATATTGATTAATCTCTTATTGATTTTTCAATTACTTATTTATCACAGCTTGGCATTGTGATTATTATATGTTTATGTCATATCTCCTATTCTATATCATTTCATCTGATATTTATAGCTAGACTGATCCGTTTATTATTTTCTTCTTAAATAATACTCGGGTCAGACCGAGCTGTTACAGGTGCTTCTGCTTAACTTCTCATACGGGATCATTACTCTGACTTTTGGTTAACTACTTAGATTAGTAGTTTTTGTTGTATACATTTGAGATATAGACTCCATAATTTATACTTATTCTTTTGTATAGCACGTGTTTCTATTCTTTTGTATTATCGTGGATCTTTTGACCACTACTCTGATATACACTTTTATGTGTAATATTCATATCTATTTCCGCCTTTGTGATATGAATTGTCTGTGATTGATTTATGTTATGTTTATTTCTATATTTGTTTCCGAAGACCTTTATAGCCACTGTGCAGTAGCTTTGAGTTTGTGTCGGTATGTCGGATTTCCTCTTGAGATGAAAAGTTATATTATTACTATCCGGTATATCGGTACTCGCAGAAAGCAATTATACAGATGGTCGCTCCTCAACAGCCTTATTCTCCGTGCTAGTTGACAGCATTCACAGTAGTGTTCTTGGCTAGCGTGGGTATAGAGGTGGGGCGTCACAGCTTGGTATCAGAGCCAAACTTCGGAACAATGTGGAATAATTTAACAAGGATCATCGTCCTAAGTCCATCTTAGGAGTCGTGCTTTAGGATTTTATTCGGGTCTTCGTACCGTCCTATCCTATTTTCTTTTATGATTCCTTGTTTTATCTATCAAGATTGCTTGAAATTTATTTTGAGAATAACTTTTCTCCTTCTTTCTTTCTTAAAGAAGAGAAATGGTTAGACCAGGCCGTCCCAGCGCCGGTCAATCTAGTGCTACTCCCCTGGATGGAGTTTTTATGTCTGCCCAACAACTTTTGGATCATGTAAAGAATCAAGAGTTCATCTATGCTTTGAGTAAGAACCCCGAAATGGTTCTACCTTTGAAACTTGAAGTTTCTTTCAATCAGCTTGTGGATGTTACTCTTCTTCATGGAGAGGTTGGTAAAGGAAGTGCTTGTGATATTGGGACTTCCAAGAAGAGGCATATTGTGTTCAAGAGCCTTAATCCCAATAAGAGAGTGAAGCAAACTACTTTTGTAGCAAAGACTCCAATACCTAATCGTGGAGGATGCTACAATTGTAATTCTAAGGAACACTATGCGAATATGTGTCCAAAACCCCATTCTTGTCGCTATTGCAAGAAACCGGGTCATCTTTTATCTGCATGTCCCAAACTTTTGAACAAAGACATGAGAAAGCTAAATATTGTGCAAGCCCCTAGAAACTCTTCTCTTGATCAAGGTATTTCTCCTTCAATCCTTGGTTTTATTTGTCTCGTGAATATTATTTTCAAGTTCTTGTTGATATGAGTCAATCTCACTATTTTATATCAAAAGAACTTGTTGATTCTTTTTCTTTAAATATTTTGGGCTTGTTGACTTCATTGAGAATTGCGAATCCGGATGGTAGATCCGCAACACTCAATTTGCTTTTGTTTAGATGTCATGATTGTTTTATGTGACTTTTCTTTCCGAGCCGATATTTACTTTGGCTTCGGAATTGACTTTTTTTGTAAGGATTGGCTTAATCATTGTGAAGCCCATATCCTATTTTTCCGAGTGGATTATTCATCTTCGACATCTTCAATCTATTAAGAAGATTTCTATTTTTCCTTTGTGATTTTGATTCCAATTTGATCGCATCATTTTATTCCTTAAAACCCGCATGATAAGGAAAGTATTATTTCTCTCAATCATATCGTTTGAAAAAATTTCTGGTATTTTTGAGCTTATCTTAGGATCATCACCTAAGCAATATCTTTTGCGTGGTGTTAAGGTCTTTTCAGTTTGACTTTACCACCGGTTTTCGTTTGCTACGAGTTGCGGAAGTTAGCACCACTTACCGCATTCCGCACTCGTTATGATTCTTATGAATGACTTATTATGTCATTCAATTTGTCCAGCTTATTTCATCCATTTTATAAATTGAATATTCTATGAATATTTCGATGAGACCATTCTTGAGTTTATTGATTTTGGATGAAAATAGTAATTTAAAATTTTGCAAATCTTTTTCATAAGATTTATTTATAAGTAAAACATGATTTTTGTTCTTGAAACGAACAAAGACTATTCTTAAAACTTTTTAAGAGATTTATTTATCCTATAAAAGATGATTTTGTGATTGTATTGCCCGTTGAGTGCTTTAAGAATTTTGGTCGATGCGCTTGATCAACGTTATCGATAGGAATTTCCTAAACGCTTTGATGTGACAATCAGACACGATATATTGACTTTTAAAATGTAAATTCTTCTAGAAATATTTTTACATCGAAATAATTTTGATTTTTGAAAGCTTTAGCTTTTCGGGAAAGAAAATTATTTGAAAGAATTTCCTTTCGATACTCTTATTCTTGTGATTCCCGAAGGGGAACCAAGACTTTGCTATTTGTACCGATACTAGTCGTATTGGTTTGGATGCCGTTCTCTTGCAAAAGATAGCGTGCTATCACTTGTGCTTCTAAATCATTATAGCTTATCGAGACTAGATATGCCACTTATGATCTAGTGCTCTCGGCTATTTTTTTTGCTTTTGGAATTTGGCATCATCATATTTGGATGAGAAATTTGTTCTCTACCTCGATCGTAAATCTTTGGAATATTTATGTTCTCTTAAGGAACTGCATGTTGACTCGAGTTCCTAGCTTCCTATGATCTTGATATTCTTTTTATTCCCGAAGGGAAAATCGTGTTGCCAATGCGTTTAGTCTTAAGCAACAATGGGTTGTTTCTTTGTTGATGACCGAATGAAATTATCCTTTTATCAAGTTCATCGGGGGTTTTGATGTACTTCGTTTTATTGAGTTTCATCTCATTTCTTTTATGAGCTTGCGTCCGATGTTCTTTAATTGTGTTCGGTTCATTGGACGTACCATTTTTGTACTACGTCGGTGTTCCGAAATCATTCGGGCTTTCATACATTGGATGTACCGTTTGTACTACATCAGTGTCTTTGATTCATTGGATGTACCGTTTGTACTACATCAGTGTCTTTGATTCATTGGATGTACCGTTTGTACTACATCAGTGTCTTTTCTTTTTGGATTCATTGGATGTACCGTTTGTACTACATCAATGCCTTTGCTGTTTGATACATTGGATGTACCGTTTGTACTACATCAGTGTCTTTGATTCATTGGATGTACCGTTTGTACTACATCAATGTCTTTGCTTCTGATTCATCGGATGTACCATTTGTACTACATCGATGTCTTTGCTTTTGATTCATCGGATGTACCGTTTGTACTACATCGATGTTTATGCTTTTGATACATTGGATGTACCGTTTGTACTACATCAATGATATGCTTTTGATACATTGGATGTACCGTTTGTACTACATCAATGTGTTCGTTTTTGATTCATTGGATGTACCGTTTGTACTACATCAATGTCTTTGCTTTTTGATTCATTGGATGTACCGCTTGTACTACATCAATGTCTTTGTTATTTGATACATTGGATGTATCGTTTGTACTACATCAGTGTCTTTGATTCATTGGATGTACCGTTTGTACTACATCAATGCCTTTGCTGTTTGATACATTGGATGTACCGTTTGTACTACATCAGTGTCTTTGATTCATTGGATGTACCGTTTGTACTACATCAATGACTTTGCTTCTGATTCATCGGATGTACCGTTTGTACTACATCGATGTCTTTGCTTTTGATTCATCGGATGTACCGTTTCTACTACATCGATGTCTATGCTTTTGATACATTGGATGTACCGTTTGTACTACATCAATGATATGCTTTTGATACATTGGATGTACCGTTTGTACTACATCAATGTCTTCGTTTTTGATTCATTGGATGTACCGTTTGTACTACATCAATGACTTTGCTGTTTGATTCATTGGATGTACCATTTGTACTACATCAATGTCTTCGTTTTTGATTCATTGGATGTACCGTTTGTACTACATCAATGTCTTCGCTTTTTGATTCATTGGATGTACCGCTTGTACTACATCAATGTCTTTGTTATTTGATTCATTGTATGTACCGTTTGTACTACATCAATGTCTTTGCTTTTGATTCATTGGATGTACCGTTTGTACTACATCAATGTCTTCGCTTTATGGTTCATTGGATGTACCGTTTGCACCACATCAATGACTTGGCTTTTTGGTTCACTGGACGTACCGTCTTTGTACTACGTCGGTGTTCCAAATTATTCGAGTTTCTAGTTTCTCGGGCGTACCGTGATTGTACTACGCCGTTGCACCGGCTCAACTTTCTGCTATTCTTGATGTTTTCCACGTCTTTTAACTACGGAAATGCTTTTATGTTTCCGGTTTTTTTTTATTCTTGAGCCCGGTGTTATTGGGGGATTGAAGTTTCACCAAATTTGATTTTTGAGCACCATTCCATTTGTATCATTGCTTCGGAAGTCAAACGACTTCGAAATAAAGATGTTTCGCTTGTTAAAGTTCAATGGTCTTCAAATCCTAAGGATTGTTCTTGGGAATCTAGAGAGTACATCGAGCGAACACACCCGGACTTTCTTTCTCGTGCTCTTTGAGGTGAACTTCTTATTTCAAGTTTCTTTTGTGTTAAATATGCTTTTATGGTTGTTACTTTATGTTCTCTTCTTTAATATTGCGAGGACGCAATTTCTTTAAGGAGGGAAGTCTGTAACAACCCGCATATTTATCGATTTTATATTTAAATATTTTATTTAAATATTTTATCGTTAGTCGGATTTTAGTCCGAAAAGCTACTTTTTGCATACGGTCGAATTAGGACTCGGGACCACTCCCATTGAGTTTAAAATGCCGTTTGCGACCTTTTTTAGTATAAGCTTCGATATGTTTGGAGAAAGTTGATTTTTGCTACTTTTCACTTTGGGTTTGGTTTTTGGGCTCAGCCCTATGTTAACTTATGCTCAAATCTGAGCCACTCTCCCCCACTCACCCTCATTCTCTTCTCTTTTCAGTTTTTATAACATTAATGGTGGGAGAGATTGGAAATTAAAAACTCCAAAACCCTAGTTTCTCTTGCAAATCAAATTCCAAGCTTCAAACTCAAGAAGAACCCATTGGTAAGCTTCTCTTCTTCTTCTCCATCTTATTCTCTTACCAATTTCAGAAATTCCTAAACCTAATTTTGGGAATGTTCTTGTTTTTTAGCATAGATTCAAGCTCATTTGGGTTGTGTTGAAGAGAGGTTGATTCTCCATTTGCTTTCAAGCTTCTTCTTGTTTGATTTTGAGAAAAGGTGAGATTTTTTTATCTCACATCTATAACTATAATTATCTTTGGTTGTTGGGTATGAATTCCTAACACTTCTTCATGTGCATTTGCTCTTGATTTGGATTGGTTTTGTGAATATTCCAATTTTTGAGTTTTTAAGTCAATTTGTGTGAAATTCCTTTTATGGATGTTTGATCATGCTTTTGGTGATGCATCGAGGAGCATATAGGGCCGGGTTGTCGATTGGCATAAACCCTTAGAGCCAATGTTCGTCCGATTGCATTTTGGAAGAGTTTGCTCTTCATTTGAATAAGGCTGAAAAACAGCCAGGCATGATTCAGTCGACTGAATACTCTGTTCAGTCGACTGAACCCGGAACCCGAAAGTTTCCAGGCATGATTCAGTCGACTGAATCCTCTGTTCAGTCGACTGAAACTGGAAACAGAAAGCTTCCTGAACCTGGAAAATTTCCAGGCACACGGTCAGTCGACTGAAAACTCTGTTCAGTCGACTTAACCTGCTGTTTTAGTCCAATTTGCCTTTTTGGATTGAATTTCCAATTTAAATCGATTCGTGATGATCCTATTTATTGTCATCATTTATTATCCTCTTTGATGACTTATTTTCTTTGGGAATTTTAGGTATATCCACTTCGATGGATCCTTTATCGATTTCATTGGATTTTTATTCACATCTTCGAATGTGATCTTTGTGATTGATTGTTTCTACAATCCCCCTTGTGCTTTGTCACTTTAAAAATATAAAGGTTTCAATACTAGTAGTAAATATCAAAACTCTTCCATCAAAACGATTTCAACAACTATTTTATTTATAATTCTCGTTTTGTCAAACCGTTTTCCAATCTATTAGTATATACAAACCTTTACCTCATTCGTATGAGAAATCTAATTAAACGACTTAGTAAAACAAGTGGTATGAAACGCTTGCGTTCACTTCGTTGGTTAATTCTTGGACTTGTTCGATTGAAACTCTTGTTACAATTTTCTAGTGGAGATCTACAATTTGTTCGTAAATATTTAAGTTAAGCTAGTGGTTATGGGACATGAGGCTAAGCTCATATATTTACTAGCTTATTGTAATTGACACTTCTCGTTGATCATGACGATCATCTTTGTGATTTAGACTAGCAATGTGCGATGTCTCTTTGTCTATGTGGAGGACCGTACCTCATTAAATTGAGCTTCGTCTCATTTCTTCGTGGGATAGCGACCCATGTACTTTCTAATGTGTTTCGATTCATCGGATGTACCGTTTGTACTACATTGATGTTTTGGCTTTTGGGTTCACTGGATGTACCGTTTGTACTACATCAATGTCTTGGCCATCCTTTTTATTGTGATTTCTGGATTTCGTGTGTTGATTTCTGGAATTTGTGTTTCACCAACTTTTACGATTGGCATTGATATATATGTCATTTATTGTGTCTTGGTGAATGAAATTAGGAGTATGACATTCCTTTTTATCTTGAGTAGATCTTTGTGATATTGATTAATCTCTTATTGATTTTTCAATTACTTATTTCTCACAGCTTGGCATTGTGATTATTATATGTTTATGTCATATCTCCTATTCTATATCATTTCATCTGATATTTATAGTTAGACTGATCCGTTTATTATTTTCTTCTTAAATAATACTCGGGTCAGACCGAGATGTTACAGGTGCTTCTGCTTAACTTCTCATCCAGGATCATTACTTTGACTTTTGGTTAACTACTTAGATTAGTAGTTTTTGTTGTATACATTTGAGATATAGACTCCATAATGTATACTTATTCTTTTGTATAGCACGTGTTGCTATTCTTTTGTATTATCATGGATCTTTTGACCACTACTCTGATATACACTTTTATGTGTAATATTCATATCTAATTACGCCTTTGTGATATGAATTGTCTGTGACTGATTTATGTTATGTTTATTTCTATATTTGTTTCCGAAGACCTTTATAGCCACTGTGTAGTAGCTTTGAGTTTGTGTCGGTATGTCGGTTTTCCTCTTGAGATGAAAAGTTATATTATTACTATCCGGTATATCGGTACTCGAACAAAGAAATTATACAGATGGTCGCTCCTCAACAGCCTTATTCTCCGTGCTAGTGGACAACATTCACATTAGTGTTCTTGGCTAGCGTGGGTATAGAGGTGGGGCGTCACATATTTGTTCTCTAAAAACAAAATCACGACATCATCGGAAAGAAGAAAAAATGATCACGATCGGTCCTGGTAAGTGGCTCGAAGGCAATGCAAGTAGGTGAGACAACAATTGCGATGGTGGCGGATAACGTTAAGGCATCGTGACAAAACACTCGAGCCTGGCATTGTCATTGCCATAAGGAGGAGGAGGATACTAAAGTGCATATGTGTTTAAGTGATGGTGGATGGCGATGAGGTGGCTAATGCATGGTTGGGGATGATGATGTAGCTCGTGTGATGGTAATAAATGTAGCAAGAGTGGGTCTATTGTCTATTAATGGAGACGACTGTGTGGAGGACTTTGTGTGAATTTTGAGAGGAGTTGGAAGGAAATCTACAACACAAATTGAAGAAATCTAAAATAGCTTTTAGATAAGGTGATTTTTCAAATCAGAATTGTATCTATAATTAACTTAAATAATAATTAAATTGCATAGTTGAATTGTTTGTTGGTATATTGATTTCGAATTGGATGATGTTGCGATAGTGCTTGTTTATGTTGGTTGGAAGTGTCAATTTGCAAATGGAATTCTGTCAGAATGCAAATTGAACAATATATATGTATTTTTGAATGATGATGCCTGTACATTATAGATGATCGGAGTTATACTAAACCTAATTTGGGTCCTACAATATATATTTATTGTGATGTTTAGTTCATATGAACATGGAATAATTTTACATCATAATTTATATTTGGATAGTTTTTTCATTTCTTGTTTATAAAGATGTTAAAAACTTTGGAAAACTATTTAAATATTTTTAAATTTTTATTAAGAATATTTTATAAATATATTACTACATTTAATTTAACATGGGAATTTTAAAGATGATATAATATAAAGGAAGAATGTTTTATTTCTAATTAGTTTTAGATGAAGAGAAGGCTTTGAATTATATTCTTTGGTATGAAATGAATATAATTTATTTTGAAAGTTTATAAATTTATTTTAAATAGAATTTAATTATAGAAAAATTATTTAGGAAAGTCTATTAATTATACTTAATTCATTAATTGAATTTGAATTTTTTATAAGTATATAAATAAGGATTCGAAAGTAAATATAATGTCAAATCTTTATTTTCCTATAATATATATAGTGTGAAAGTTTGTATATATGTGTGTGTGTGTGTTTTACTAGTTTTATTAATTTTAGAATAAAATAATTGATTGAGGAAAATGTTTATTTAAAATTTAGTAATTTATTGAAAAGTAATCTATAATTGGCTTTAAATACTTATTCAAGAGTTTATATAATTCATGAAAATAAGAAATATTCCCTACTTAATATTATAAGTAATTTTAAAAGTTATTTTATAATCAATAAGAATAATTAGGAATATAAGATGCTTATTCTATCCATTTGTTTAAATGATATTTTATTACACTTTTATGATTTCATATTTCTTCCAAATTGATTTTGTTGTTATGAATGATTGACCATTAGGTATTGATTTGATCAATTTTTTTGATGTGGTTTCATATAATGATGACATCCTTTTGTTGGATTTGTGATATTTCATTCTATGTTACGAGAAATCTGAATAAACAAAGTTATATTATCGTTTGGGATGGGAATTCGGTAATATTTCTCCAGTTATTCATTGGACTCGTTATATAGAATATTATAGGGATTGAGTGTAGTTTTTGAGCAATGAATAAATGCTTGAATATCACATAGCGGTATGGCACACTATTGTGATATTTATTTGATTATTTATTATAAGTAGATTACACTCTGTTGATGGGAATAATATGATGAGATTATACTTTCATGAGGTGATGGTCATAGGTGTGAGTAGTTAGTTGCCCTTATATTTATTGACATTGTGTGCCACTATCATGATGTACTCATGTTATCGGAGTTGGAGAGAACCAAATGGCTAGAATCTACCATAGTGGCCTGATCTTGGGTCGTGCTCTAAATCTATGACACATTTTTATTCGATATTATATTTGATGCACATCATGGGATTTGGGTTAGGTTAGCCATATGGTAGGTGCCATATAGCCCTTTTATGTCATATAGGCCAGTATTTTGTTACCTACAAAGGGAAAGCATGATCGTTATCGAGGCTATATATTAATTAGTCATTGGTGGATATGTATCACGATGTCCATCTAGGTAATTAAAGAATGTAGGATTAGATCCAGTTAGGTGACCCTGGGATCCTAGAGCAGATATACGGCCATTAGTCTCCCTTTTGGTTCTAATGGAGTGGTAAATTGGCATATTCTATTCATATATCTGACTTAATTATAAATATGGGTTAGGTGACCCAGGGTTGGGTTACCCACATGTTTATATAACTCTACTTGGGACTTTGTGTCTACCGTACATTTATTCACTGTAACGACCCGCACTCCATCCTTCGAAAATCGGCACCCGATACATCACCCGTATCCGAATGTTAGTGATTCGAATGTCGAAGTCTGTATCGTCGGAGCTTACAACACATTAAATACAACAACACAGCGGAAAATAAATGAATATCAATGATACATCAATGGATACAACATCTGATACAATATGATACAACAGATGCCCAACAATATCAGAGCCAAAAATGCACAACAGTGGCAACAACAGCGGAAAGATAGCACCAACATAGGCTCCAAAAGAATCCAACATCCATACTGTAACTCCATCTCCAATGCTTCAAAACCAACTAGCTTAACCCAAAAGCTCAAAGGCATCCAACTCCAAATGCTCAAACTCCAATCATGCTGCGATAAAGCAAATGCGATTCCGAACCAAAGACTTCAAGATCCATAACTGAACTTGCTTCTGATTCTACTAAAACCTGACTCGAGGCTGCCCGTGTGGAAAATTGCGGGCACCCAGAGTTTAGAAAGGGAACAATAAACTCTAGGTCAGTCAAGAGACTGGTGTGAGCAAATGAAAACAGTTTTATCTTAAACAAAAAAAAAACAAAAAAAAAAGAAATCCACAATGCGTTTTGGAAAATGAAACTATCATAATGCCTCCCTGCACACACACACAATGCAATCGCACACTTGGAGGAGATTTCTCCTTATGATAGTCAAACATGCTTGATACGTAAAAATCCTTTCGATATTATTATTATTACATAGTGCAGAAAACATTTCGAAAATATAATATTAATCTTAGCCAGCATAGGTACCACTATATTATGCCTGCTATAGCTACCACCTGAGGTGGCAGGTTATACAACTGCAATCGTAAAGGGAGTGTATTGTTTTATTTGGATTTCCAACAAATGGTTAGGCTAAGGAACTTCCTCACCGAATGGGAACGCTTCTGGAGGGACGCTTTGAGAACCTAACCGGCTCTCTTCCAACACAAGGCTGGGTTACCTCTATAATTAGGTAACTACTGACACGAGTATGCCATCCCTCGGTCGTAACCAACCATTATCCGAGATATCTCTACACAAACAAATTCCAACAACCACATAAGTTAAATATTTGGGCTCCATACCATGATATCACTTTTTATCCACAATGAAATGCACATACCCTAAAGGGCGCAACCCTCATAACCTTGCCGCATTCTTCCTGTTTCGACCATTTTCAGGTTGTGAGGTTTGACGAAGTCTCGTCTACAAAGCTACGCTTCTCACAAAAGCCATGCCTCGATAAACAAATGATCAGCACTCAGTATGCCACACTACCAAATTGGGAGTATATCACTAATAACCATCAACTACATAACCTTTGAGCTCGTACATCTCAGAGAAGGGTGTTAAGCTAAAAGAATAAATTCTCTGCCACCAACAGAAATGTATTTGATAGAAATCGGCTTTACATCTCAAAGTTTAATGTGACGACCCGTCTTTCAATAGCCAAAAAGACGTATCATCAATAAGGAATAAAAGAGATAGCAATAGAAAAGATAGAAAGAAAAGAACAACAATCATTAGAATCTCAAAACGGCAACAAAATAAAATATAATATTATACATATCCATTACATAGTTTTACATATCGGAGTGCACAAAATAATATGACTTCATTACATAGACATTTATAAGAGTTTTCCAATCCATACAACCCAAAAACACAACATCAAAATGTCACTACAGCCGATACAGATTGATAAGTACGTCTGGAATCCAGCTCCAGCTTCCAAAACATTTTCCAATCCCAACCTAATCACTTGGTTACTCATAAAAATTTGAAAGAGTTTATGAAAAACAAAATAAACTCCAGGTCAGACATGGGTCTCGTGTGAGTAAACAAGTTAAAAATTTTTAACTTTAAAATCATTTGAAACAAAAGGTGTCACGTATGACTTCCCAAAAATAAACATGGGTAAGTTTTTACCTTACGCTAACCAAACCATTTGATAGGAAATCCAATGATATTATAATAGGGTCTAGGGTTTTCAAGTAAATAGAAAATAGCCGAAATTGTTACATTCATTAAATTCCAACTAGTAGCCACGAAAGTGGGTAATACAATAAAAACAATAGGGTCTCGTAGGGAAAAATGGTTTTCCATCAATGGCAGGGCTAATGGGTACCGCCCGTCACAGTACGGGGCCTAGATCACCGTACCGAGGACCACTCCCGATCCCCTGCAACACAAGGCCGGAACCATCCCTTACTGGACAGTCTCGAACAAGACAACCCCGCAGTTGTGGCCAACAACCGCCCAGACAGCCGAAATAATAAGGGACTTCTAGACAAGGGGAAATCTCGTCCTACTTGGGCATGACCCACTTAACCTTGCTGCACCTCCCCTGTTTTAGCCATTCCCAGTTGATGAAGCTTAAAGCTACGATTACCTTTACAGGACACATTTCTTAGAATGCTCATTGTCCACCTGACGATGTGCTGAAAGCATTCAATCCATACAAGTTCATTCCGGGTTCGAACGAAATCGAAGGCGTTATTTCGTTACACTTATTTTGGAATCACCCTCAGAGTTAACGACAATAACCCTTGCACTTTGAACTCCATCTCGATCTTCACTTTGAGATGTCATGACCCAACGTTTAACTTGGATAGATGTGGTTTTCGGAAAACCAAATTTGATTTCCGATCCCGGTCTCATCGAAATCCAAACGTGTCTTAAAGGCCAAGTTGTTTAAATATTTAAACAATTCAATTCAATTTAAACATTACATCCACACAGTATTATCCATAGATAATACCAATCATCCAACATAGATATTTACAAAATCACATCACAGAATATCTCAGACTATCATCGAACAGATGTCAACCGAATTCAGATATTCAATTCACAATAATCACCCATATGCAAGCATATCTCTAATTCATCTTATAATTAATTTAATTAATTCAAATTAAATTAATTACTTAGGAATTAATCACTTTACCTTGCTTAACCAATCATTAATTAATTAATCACAATCATTTAATTAATTAATGACTTCTTAATTATCCTCATTATCAATTAAGTAAATCTTTAATTGATTAATTAATTATCCTTTAATTATTAATTAATACTCTAATTATTCATTATTAAACTTGATTAAAAATTAATCATTCCTTAATTGGTTATTAATTAACCCTTGTTTAACAATTAATCTTAATTAATTGTTTAATTAATTACAAATTATAAATTAATTCATCTTAACTACTTAATTAATTATAAATTAATTAATCTTAATCATTTAATTAATTAAGTCTTAACCACTAATTAATTAACTATTTAATTATAAATTAATTAATGTTTAATTACTTAATTATTACAAATTTATTTAACCTTAATTATTCAATTAATTAATTCTTAATCACTGATTAATTAATCACTAATCACTTAATTAATTAATCAATAATCACTTATTAATTTATCTTTAATTAATTAATTAATTAATTATCTATTAATTATAATTTAATTTTATTCTTAATTACCAATTAATTAATCCATAATTAATTAATTAAACCTTAATAAATTAAATAATCTAAAATTATTAATTAATTTAACTTTAATTACTTTATTAATTAAAGTAAACTTTGACCATAAACTTAATTAATTTTCAAAACAAAACAATTTCATTAATTACTTAAAATTATTACATATTTAAAACATTTCCAATTTGTTTAAAACTTAATTACTTTTTAAAAGTTAAATTTAAATGAATATAAAATCATCTTAAAACTTAACCATTAAAATATAAAATACTTTAAATTAAAAAGTTTAACATTTCACAAAGTAGTTTAAATAAAATTTTAAAGTTTTAAAACTTAAAACAAATTTGAAAACCTTTTAAAACATTATTAGTTTCGGGTTCGAACGACCCAAACTCGAACACTCGAGCCCATCTACTTCTTCGCTTCCTATTTCTTAAGCAAAGTTACAACTTAAATTCAATCTTCAAAACAAAGAACAGGAAGGAGGCAACACACTTGAACCAGGCACGAGTAGTATTACCCCGAGCCCTACACGAGCCAAAACCCATTGAACTCGATCGTCGCTTCGAGTCCCACATCACCAATCCTTTCTGACACAAGTACTGACACGGTGCATGTGTACGTCGCGCCAACACCGCCGCCACCACCAGTGACACTGCGCGCCAGCCCCTCCTCGTCCACTGACACGTCTCCGACCGTTGATCAGACATTGCACGAGCTAAATAAAAAATGAAGTTGACCGCACCTTCCTGGAATAGCCCTTTCATCAGTAAATCCACCGAACCCATCAACCTCAACCATTGATCGCCATGAAACTCCGACCACATCACCCCAAGGCCTCCACGCAGCTATCCCCAAAAACACTCGCAACTCGATCCACCACAAAATTTCCAGTCACTCCATTTCCAGATATGTCCAAAACACAGAATAAAACCCTAGTTCCCCCAATTTCAAATTCCCTAATGATTGATTTCCTATTCTACAATTTTTCACAAATTCATCGATCACTAGACATGCTCCAATCCAAGCCACGACCCTCTGATTCCATACAGTCACCAGTTTTTGATCAAAAGATCATTTCTGGTCATCCCAGAAATGTGCCAAAATCCCAAACCTAAAATTCTTGATTTCCTTATTAAAAATAAAGTTTTTCCATGTTGATTCAAGTCGCAAACTCGAATCAAGAAATTTAAGTACTTGGTTTTATCATATTTTAAAGATTCTTACTGTTTTTTCTTTGCTCCAGAGAAATTTCATATTAAAAATTCTTAAACAGGATATAAGTTTTAGATTATGATCCTATAATCATTTTTGCTATGAATCATTAAATCCAGTAGTAAATGGATTGGCATATTTGTATATTTATATTTATATATTCTTAATTCCTGGACTCTGTAAATTACAAACAGAGATCAATCTACATTCAATATACTGAATCAACACACACATATATATATATAGAAGCTTTAAACATAAAACATGCAAGCAAATTTAAAATAAATATACTTAGTCCAACAACACGCAAAAAATTTATCATCAAGCTTCTAATCATGCAACCAAATTTTAGTTAAAAACAAGTTAGTGTTTACTCACTGTTTATTTTTGAGCAGAGATAGGTTCCAGCTTGTTTCCCAGAATTTGATTTTTGATCTTGAGCCAAATTTGTTGATTTTGCTTTTAAAATCTCAGAAGGCTCTGTGATGATGCCTAATAGTGAAAAATTTCTGCAGATTTGATGATGCTTGTATTTATTGAATAAAGCTTCCTGCTATAACTTAGTTTATACAGAATTTTTTCTTCTTTTGTTTGCAGGTTTCGGAATTATGAAATGAGATTTGAATGCTTGATTAAATTTTGGTTGAAAGAGTAAAGATTGCTGAAATTTCAGATTTGTTAATGGCGATGTGATTTTTTTCTTGCTTTAGAAAATGAGAATGGGAAAAATTTAGAGGAAGAAGATGAAATACCCTTTTATAGAAATAATTTTGTTTTATAAAAATTAAAGAAAATAAATTAAAAATTATGACACTTGTCATTACACAATGCTATCCTCTTAACACATGTTATTAGAGTGCTTTAAAATTTAACAAATGTAATCTTCATGCAAAAAGAATTTTTAAATGTTTTTATTAATTAATTTTCTGAATTTAAAATACATTTTTAATTTATATAAATCAATTCTTCTTTAAAGAAATAAATATAAAACAAATTTTGTATTCTAAATAAATTCATAAAAATACACTTTAAAAATCAAAGTATAATTTTAAAATATAAATAACCCTATTTTTAAATTTCAATTTAACAATTCAAATTCAAATTAAATTTCAAATTCAATTTAAAAATCAAATTTGATATGTATAAATTTTAACAAATCCATTTCCACTTGTATTATTAATTCCATTTAAAATCTATATATATTTACAATCCATTTATTATTATTGTTTAAAATAACAAATTTATTAATTTCAATTAATTTATTAAAAAGATTATCACATTCAAATTTGGTTTGAAATTCCGGAATATCACATTCCTTCCCCCTTAAAAGAATTTCGTCCTGAAATTTAGACAAAGGATAATCCAAAATTTCATTTTATTTCAACAATTCAAGCATACATATCATCCATACATAAGCAATCAACCAACAAAACATCCAAACAATAATACAACCAATACAAACATCACTAGCTATCCGGACACATATCCGGATAAGCCTTCCTAAAACTATCCAGAGTCTCCCAGGTACAATCTCTGGGATCCTCACTCCACTGGACTTTAACAAGCTTTACTATCTTGCTTCCGAGTTGCCCTCATCTTGATCAACAATTTAAAGGGGATGTCTGACAACTGATAAGTCCGGCTCAACCTCTAAGTCTTCCTGCACAGCTGGTTCCACAATAAGAGATGGATCGTGCACGTATTTCCGTAGATGAGATACGTGAAAAACATGGTGAATTCCAGCCATCTGGACTGGCAATTCAATCTTGTATGCTACGGCACCAATCCTCTCGAGCACTCGAAACGGACCAATATATCTCGAGGCGAGTTTCCCCATCTTTCCAAATCTTATTGCTCCTTTAATAAGGGAAATTTTGACAAGGAATAAATCACCAATCTCGAACTCCACTTGTCTTCATCTTTTATTTGCGTATTTCTTTTGACGATCCTGAGAAGCTCTCATCCTTTTCTTGATAAGCTCAACTTTAGCAGATGCTTCACGGATCAGATCTGGTCCAAGCACAAGACGGTCTTTTGACTCTATCCAACAGGCTGGGGACCTACACGGTCTTCCATACAGTGCTTCATAAGGAGCCATCTTGATACTTGCTTGGTAACTGTTATTATAAGAGAATTCCACTAGATGTAGATGGTCTTCCCACGACCCACCAAAATCTAATACACAGGCACTCAGCATATCCTCTAGAATTCGATTAAGCCTCTCCGTCTGCCCATCTATTTGGGGATGATATGCTGGACTCAATCTCAAACTTGTTCCCATAGCCGATTGCAAAGCCTCCCAGAACTTGCTAGTGAAGATAGGATCTCGATCACTTACAATACTGACCGGAACACCATGCAATCTGACTATCTCTCTCAAGAAATTTTTTGCCAGAGAAGCTGCAGTACGGGTTGCCTTAACTGGTATAAAATGGGCGCTTTTGGTTAGACAATCAACAATCACCCATATTCCTTCATTTCCCTTCTTGGTTCTAGGCAAACCGTCGATGAAGTCCATCGAAATCATCTCCCACTTCCACATCGGGATCTCCAAAGGTTGTAACAAACCGGCTGGCTTCTGCTGATCTCCTTTAACTTGCTGGCAGATAACACAACTATAAACGTAAGTAGTTACATCTTCCTTCATGCCCTTCCACCAAAAGACTCTCTTCATATCCTTATACATCTTCGAGATTCCTGGATGGATATTTAATCTGGAGCGATGACTCTCTGACAACACCTCCTGTCGTAGATCCCTATCATTCGGAACACAAATCCTTCCATTAATCCTCAATGTTCATTGGCCATCAATCTCAAAACCAGGACACTGACCCTTCCTAACTCTTCTGATAATTCTTTTCAACATTTTATCAGATTCTTGCTTGCTCGAAATCCTTTCCAGAAGAGATGGAACCACTTCCAAAAGAGACAAAACTGCATTTCTGCTAAGAGCGTCTGCCACAACGTTCGCCTTCCCCGGGTTATACAGAATATACAAATCATACGATGCCAAGAACTCGACCCATCGATGCTGTCTTAGATTAAGATCTTTTTTAGAGAAAAGATATTTCAACGGTTTGTGATCCGTGAATAACTCAAACTTTTCTCCTAAAAGATAGTGCCTCCAGATCTTTAAAGCAAAAACAATGGCCAACAGCTCTAGATCGTGCGTAGCGTAGTTCCTTTCATGTGGCTTCAGTTGCCAACTCGCATACGCAATTACCCTACCATTTTGCATAAGCACAGCTCCTAATCCAACAATACAGGCATTAGTATAAACTTCAAACTTGCTCTTCCCATCTGGAATAGCCAATACAGAAGCACTTGTCAACCTTGCCTTTAGATTCTGAAAAGCCTCTTCACATTCCGGTGTCCACTTGAATTTAGCTCCCTTCCTTGTCAGCTTTGTTAGGTGTGAAGAGATCTTGGAATAATCACTAATAAACATCCTGTAGTAACCAGCCAATCCCAGAAAGCTGCAAACTTCTGTTGGTGTCCCAGGCCGCTTCCACTCCAGAATAGTCTCAACTTTCGCTGGATCTACAGAGATTCCCTCAACAGAAACAATGTGGCCCAAAAATTTTACTTCTGATTTCCAAAAATGACACTTAGAGAACTTCGCCTTCAGAACGTGTCTTCTCAGGGTTTCTAATACTATTCTCAAGTGCTGCTTGTGCTCTTCTTCCGACTTAGAGTAGACCAAGATATCATCAATGAACACCAAAACGAACTTATTCAAAACATCTCTAAAGACTCGGTTCATTAGATCTACAAAGTAGGCAGGAGCATTGGTTAACCCGAAAGGCATAACCAACCACTCATAAAAACAATTAGGTCCCTGCAGTTAAGGGAATATTGTCCTTAGCTACCCTTAACTGATGGAAACCTGATGCTAAATCCAACTGAAAAAAGACTGAAGCTCCATGAAGCTGGTCGAAGAGAGCATCAATACGAGGAAGAGGATACTTATTTCGAATGGTCACTTTGTTCAACTCACGATAGTCTACACAGAACCTTAGCGACCCATCCGATTTGGTGACAAATACTGCAGCCGAACCCCAACAAGAAAAACTGGGTCTAATCAAACCCTTCTCCAACAGATCTTGAGTTTGCTTCACTAGTTCCTCCCTCTCCCTAGGAGCCATCCTCCTACTAGGTTGAATTACGGGTACTGCTCCAGGAACCAAATCTATATGAAACTCTATTTCTCGATGCGGAGGCAAACACTTAACTTCCTCGAATACGTCTGAGAAATCCTGGATTACTTCAATATCTTCAACCCCCTCTTGAGAAGTCTCAACTCCATGTAAAAGACTACTCAAGTGTATTCCAAAGTTATCACATATTACTCTGGAAATCCTTCCCAGATTAGTTTACAACAAAGCTGTTCTCTCATCACAATTTAAAACAGCCTTATATTTGTCAAGCCAATCCATTCCCAATACAAGGTCAAAACCCTTAAAATCCAACACATAAGGGTCACAAGAAAAACTATGGGATAGATAGGAGATTCTCAAATCCTTACAGATCCTATCTAATTTGGTTACCCCTCCTATAGGATTAGATACACAGATAGGATTGTCTACGGTACTAGGGGTAAGAAAGAAATTCTCTATAGATTCTAGAGAAATAAAACTCAAAGAAGCACCAGAATCAAACAAAACTTTAATATATTTGCCATCAAAAAGTAAGGTACCTTCCAAAACTCCTTTGCCCATAGACGAGTTTGATGATGCACCTTCCAAAGCAAATACTTTATTCTGCTAGACTTTATGAAGGAGAGGTGTAACGACCCGGAAAATTTTAACAATTTTAATTGATTTTATAACGTATTTAATTGAATAGTTGTGAAATTTTATAATGATTGGATTTTGAGAAATTTAAATAGTAATATTTTGAAATAAAAATTTTATCTTTCGATTTCGTACAATGTAACATAGCAAATGGTAAATTTCCAATTTATTTGATGAAAGTTTATTTATTATGAATTCTAATCAGTTAATAATTGGTGATAATAAAATAATTTCCAAACTCGAATATTTTTCTATAGAAAATTTCTAAATCCACTTCAGAGTAAGGCGCCATCTTTCGTTTTTCTAAATTCGGACGTCTACTGCTCTGTTTACCTTATTTCTGACCAATTAGCAGCATTTTTGGTTCCGATCATCGACTTTTGATCGGATGATCGTACCATGGTATTTGTATACCGTTTTGATCGTCTCAACGTGCTGATCTCCATAGTATATTTATTTCTATGTTTTGAAGTCCGGTACACAGCGGAATCCACAAAACCGGTAACCGTATCGGTATCGGATCCGTGAACATTTGATTTCCTTTGCGTTTCAAAATTTTTAAACGCGCATAAATCAATTGTTTTAATATTGTCCAAGCAAATATTAATGGCCATAAATTTCAGCTGAATCTAAGCTCGTGACAGTTGCCATCCCATATTGAAAATCAAAATAAATGAATGTGTATACGTTTTATTCATTCTGAACGGTCCATATTTTATTAGTTTTACCTCTCTCTGTCTTCATTGCTTTAAATATTTCAACTGAATCAACTCAAAATTTGCTCCCTTTTTCCGTTGATTTTCATGTATTCTTGCGTTTTCTCGGCCTGATATATTTGGTAGAGTTTTTAATTAGATGGGCATTCCACAGTTTTCCCAATTTTCGTTCTACCTGCTTCTTCCTTATATAAACATGCTGTCACGTTCAGATTCAATTCTTTTCATTTGCCTACTGCTTCTTCTCCTTCGGTTCTTCTCCATACCCAGATCTACTTTCGTATCCTCTTCCTACTTTTGAAAGGTAATAACTTATCTTATTTTATATAGCTTATAGGATGCCTGCTGTTGGTTTTCGATATTTTGTTTTTGGAAAAATCGCGTATAATATTTACTGTTGCTTCTCATCAACTTGCTTTCCCTTAGCCGCCGTAGGCAGCACCATCAACCGGATCTCACCACCCCTGTGTCCCCTCCACCGAGAACCCGCTACCTTTGCCGAACACCGGACACTATCAGCCGCTACCCACGACCGCCTTCGACCGTAGCCACTCCTCCCGTCCTTTGTCACGCAAGCCCATTGACCTGAGCCACGCACCTCTGTCTCACGCTCCCTGCTCCACCTTCGCCCTATCACTCTCTCCTTACAGAAATATTTTTTTTTACATGAAAGTTGCGTGCAGATTCTTTACTTTCTGAAACCTTGTTCGCTCTCTCCCCTACACGCGTTTCCAGATCAACCAAGGCCGGCCACCCTCCGGCTCCGCCTCACCGAGCCCGCGCCACCATCCGAGCCTCAACCGACTCTTCCCTGCCACCGCCCTTCAACGCAGCCAGCCATCTTCCTGTGCACGTAGACCCATGCTTCCTCCACCAACGGCCTTGCACGTCTACTTCCCACCGTACCGTGTGCAACTTAGGCCAGCCGAACCTCCCCTTCTTTCCCCTTTGGTTTTTATAAAAGGTATATAAGTCTTTGTTTATTTAGATATTAATACGTATATACTATATTTTAAAGAAAATTCTATATACGAGCTATATTGGTTTCTGTGTTACATATATGTCTCGAAACCTATTCTATAGGAAAGGTTACTGATTTTCTTTATGTTATTTTGATATGAGGTTACGGTAGTCTTAATATATGGTTTCTAAAACAAAAGTTTTCGGTTGGTATATATGTATATATACGTATTATGTTCTGTCACTATAGAATTGTTTAAGTTAGTATATTTTAAGTTAGGTTCTAGCTACAGTTTATACAATAATTTATAATAATATATATGTTTATAATAGTATATATGCCTTATAATAGAAAGTTACAATATATGTTTTACAGTTATAAAGGGTATAAAGTTTCAGATGTAAGCTTATGTAAAGTTTTTTATAAAAAAATTAATTTATGTATATAAGTCAATTTATATAAAATTTGGGTTTGATAATTTAGGGGAAGATATATATAGCACTGTGTATATTTTTAAGGGTAACATGTGTATTGCTTATAAGTTTACATGAATTTTTTCATTGTTATAGTTTACACGTCAGAGTGTATATTGATTTGCATATCTACATTTAAGTTTACGTGTCCGTATACATATGGTTTTGCATGTAAATTTGTTTATAGTTGGTTCACATATATTTGGTTAAGTGAAGTCTGCATACCTATTTAGTGTTGATTTTGTGCATAAACAACGAATATAATGTTGGTAGGGTAGATATATGAAGAGTTTGAAAGGTTGCTTTACAGCTGTTCATGTGCAAGAGGTAAGTTATAGTATTATTTAAATAAATTGTTTATGTTGAAGTGTTTGATATATGTATTATATGACTTGTACTGATATTGGGTTCACATTATTTACAACAGGTCTGCCTATATGTATATTTGTGTATGTTGAGTCTGCATACATTTTGAGTAACATAAGTGTAGTTATTTGCATATAAAAATAGCTTACACCTATTTTGTATATATATATACACTATTTTTTATTTAAGATTGATGTCATCAATATTAATTTTATAATAAATATTGTTTTACATATAACATATAATTTATTTACTTATATGTTTGACTTGTGTATTTAAGTTTTAGTTTAAACAATAGATTTTGAAATATATATGTAACATATATGTTTAATATAGGTTTGAAGTTTGAATTTGATGTTTTAGATATAAGTCCACTTATAACCATTTATGCTTCGATCCGATTCTGATTTGATTTCGTCTATTTCTATCAACTTTGATCGTCGAACTCGTGTCTATCGTGTTTTGCTTCGAAATTCGTGTTCAGGATTCGTAACCCATTTCATCGTTAAGTAACTCTAGCCTCGAAAGGTGAGCAATCACTCACGATTTATGTTCTTTTATTTATTAATTTTGATTTCAATTGAAACGACAATTGAAATATGCTGCTGTTAGATTTTACATTGCTATATATGTTGTTACCTGAAATTGTTCACCTACGGGATATGACACCATATCCTGTTGTTTATAGTGTATATTTCTACCCTGTAGATAGTTCCATGGACCCTTAGAGGATGGTTATTCCAAACATATCCTGTTGTTTATAGTGTATATTTCTACTCTGTGTCTATGATCTGTGATGATTTATTTACTATATATATGTTAAGTTTTGCCAAAATTTTAATTAACAATTCGGTATTTTGAATTATTCAAGTCGGACATGTATGGTTTTATTGTCGATTTGAATGGTCCAAAATAGCGGGTCACTGCAGTTGGTATCAGAGCTTTGGCTCTAGGCAAAACTTAGCATATATGGTAAATTTATTTACAGAATCACTTTCGCTCGAGTTGAATCTCTTCCTTTTGACTCGATTTCCTTTGAATTTTGGAATGTCCCTCGGTTCCGAAATTCACTATGTCTCTCCCTATTTATATTCTTTGATTCTGGAATATCCAATAACTCCACTGAATGATCTGTAAAGGGGGTGGAAACTCCTTTACAATTAGCATTGATTCACCGAAGATTTCTGTATCCTCGGTTTACGATGCTGCTATATCTAGTTATGTCGAGTTTTATATCGAGGGATCGATTGTCGATTTGTTTTGGAACTCCGCATCGATTATGATCCTGAAGTCACGGATGACCCGGTTAAGGTCGTCCGCGATTTATAGAAGTATATCCATCATCTATTTTGAATTGTATTTCCTCATCTTCGTTCGAGCTTTTCTACTTGTTTTGAGACTTCCTTGGGACAAGTTTCCCCTTAAAATTTTGAACCTCTATCTTGTTTGATTTTCGACTCCTTGAATGATAGGAAACTATTTTGTAGATGGAAAAATCGGAAGAGCAGAAAGTAGCTCGTCGAACTCGAAGAGCACTAGCCCGTAAGGAACAAGAGGAAGCAATGGAGAAGTGGGAAAGGCTGTGGAGGGAAAGGGCAGGACCTGGTCCTTATGACCATGTCATCTGTTATCGGTGTCAGGAGAAGGGACATTATGCAGCTATGTGTGGGAAGAGAGATGAAGGTAAGAAGAAAGAGAGCAAGCGTTATCGATCCAAGATCTTCTGTTTTAAATGCCGTAGTATGGGGCACTTTCCCAGTCGCTGCCAAGAGGTAAAGAAAGTAAAATCTGCACCCACTGCATCAGTCAACCAATCAACCATTTGCTATCACTGCAGGCTGCCTGGGCATATAGCCAGGAGTTGTCCTGTGAGGAAGTATGGAAGGAAGGCTGCGTTTCCGCAGTTCGTTAGGGAGGATGGGCGTGTCGTGCATTTATGCAAGAAATGCAGAAGTTGGGGCCATATTGAGGGGGAGTGTTCTGGACCCGTTGAAGTCCCACCCGGTAGAATTAATACCGATGCTTTGTTTATGTAGGGTGGTATTCTGTGGATCTGTTTGTTTTCAGCAGCTGTTATGTTATTTTCGGTAAAATCTATTGTATCTTTTGCTTAACTAAAATTCTCAAATAAGATATTCATGTTCCTGTTTCCGTTGATATGAAATTTAAGTCTCTGTTGTTTTGAAATCTATTCTTAAAAGTATCCTCTGAAAATCGGGTATGTTTGCATTTTGAAATTGTTTTATATATCGAAATTATTATTTTGATAACTATGATTTTATTCTATATATAAAAGTGAAAATGTTTTCGATGAGGATTATATACCTATATATAAAAGAAATAAGAAATGTTATTCTATATAAAAGGGTTTTGAAAGGATTTGAAATTTTGAAAAAAAATATAAGAAATTGATTTATATAAAAATGATTTATAACGGAAGTGTTAAATTTGAAATTCGAGAATTGAATTCCGGTGTTTTGAAATTGGTTTTAAGATTTTTGAAATTATATAATAATACGATTTGAAAGTATTTTCTGAATAAGAAGCGTTTCAAATGATTTTAATGAAATTTCAAAGAAGTTTTAAGAAAATAGAAGTCCAGAACTCACTTTGTCGCTGGAAAATAATTTCGGTGATGAGTGCACGCATCATCGACATTGATTTTCGAGTTTCAGAGTGGGGGAGAGGCCACTCTAGTAGCTTTGCTATGCGAGTGATATTGTGAAACAAATTTTGATTTCAAATTCCGAAGAATAATTCGATATTCGAAAGATATGTATATATATTTAAAATGATTTAAAGGAAACCGGTATTCAGTCCTTGAGTTTTGGATTTGGTTTGGTATAAATCCTATCTATTTATTGTTGATTTTCAAATCTTGAATTGGAAATTTGATTTCCCTAACTATTTTGAATGTTCGAACACTTCCAAATCGAGATTAAATTTTCAAAGCTAAGAAATTTCGAAGAATATAAAATGTTTGATAAAGAATATAAAATTAGTTTTGAAATGTTTTGAAAAAAATTAGGTGAATAATGGTTTTCAGAAAGGTAAATTGGATATTTCACATAGAAATAGATAGTTTAAAAGTTTAAAAACAGGGGGTAATTATAAATTTCAAAACCATTTTGAGTATAATTGATTTTGGGAAAATATTTGGTTTTGAAATTAAATTGGAATTAAAAACCAGCACTTATATGGTGATTTTTGGAAATGAATTTGTTTGACTTGAATTATTTTAATTTGGAAAATGGGATAATTTTCTAAACCTATTATTTTGGGAACATTCAAATTTAGATATTTAATTTGGAAGAAAATTTGGTGAAATCATATATGATTTTGAAACTGAATTGATATTGAAATGATTTGAAATTTGAGAACCTTATATTATTAAGCACTTGATTTGGGAGTGGTCGAACTTATATAAAATGGATTGTATAAGTATGAAGTTGATTTGAAATCTATTGATTTAAAAGGTACTCAATTTGGAAAGAGATTTTATGTAATCGAAGTCTATATAAGTATGATTTGATATACTATTGATTTTGGAAAGTATTCGATTTGGGAAAAATGGAATCCTATATATATGGACTTTATATAAGTACGTATTTGAAAGTGATTTGAAAAGGTACTATATGATATATATTTTCGAAGTAAAGATATGGAAAGTGCCTTCTGCTTGATATCCGCTTTGTGGCAACATCGTGGATTCATTCTATCGATATTATTCTCTCTGATTTTTGGTTTTTCGGATGTAATACTCGAGTGTTCCCACCGTGGCGTAACCCATGGTTTCTTTTTTTTCTCTCGCGAATGCATAGCGCAATTGCATGGCTGAGTCTTGCCTAGGGGTACGGATTGTTTCCTGGGGGATCCAGGCGTAACCATTGTGTATCCTGCAATCTGTGTAGGTCGCGAATAGTAGCGCAAGTGCCTGGCTGAGTCTTGCCTAGGGGTACAGATTGTTTCCTGGGGGATCCAGGCGCAACCATTGTGTATCCTGCACTCTACTAGTCATCATGGCGTAACTCGCAGGGCTGAGAAAGTTTACGGATATGGATTGTTTCCTGGGGGATCCAGGCGTAACCATTGTGTATCTGCGAACCATGATCGGACAAAGGTTTTGGTTTGGTTGTTTGTTTGGATTGTACTATCCATATCTGTTTTTAAAAGTGTTTTTCAAGTATTTTCACTGGGTGTTAAAACGGGTCTACTAAGTACTTGAAGAATTCTAGCTTTGCGCCTGATCAACGCATGGCCAGAGTCTGCAAGAACGAGGATGAACTTGTTGAAACATTGAGTTATAAAAGTATTTTCGAAAGGAAAATTTATTTCGATATAATAGTATTTTATTATGAAAGTATTATTATAAAGGTATTTATTATAAAAGTATTTTTCCCAACAAAGAAATTTTGAATTAATATTTGAAATATAAATTCTTATGGTTCTAGATTAATTATTCGTGATCGATTCTATTCTTTGAATCTACCTTATCTTCTTAGCTTTATTTGTTCACCTATATTCCGTTCCAGAATCTACCTTCCTTTCCTTTTTTAGTATAATCTTTTATAGATTGCTTATTAGTATACTACATTGGTTAATAGAAATTTTAGTGGTATAAATATTTTTGAAGTTATTAATTAAATAAAACATATTTAAAGCAAATGATTATTAATATATTGATAATATATTGATAATATTTGGAAGTATCTTGAGATAAATTAAAAATTTCATGCATTTTGGATTCAATATTTTTAAATAGCTTCTTTGTAAATATAAACAATAGTGTAAATAATAGTTTTCAAAGGAGTTTTGAAAAGTTTTAAAGTATAAAAGATAATCGAATTTCAAATGAAGTTTTCATATTTCAAGCAAAAATTTATTTAGTTTCAAAGTATTGGTTTAATCTTGACTTCCAATCTACTCGTGTTTCTGGTTGTACAATCCTCCTACCTCCTTCCTTTTCGGGGACGAAAAGTTTTGAGTGGAGGAGAGTGTAACGACCCCGAAAATTTTAACAATTTTAATTGATTTTATAACGTATTTAATTGAATAGTTATGAAATTTTATAATAATTGGATTTCGAGAAATTTAAATAGTAATATTTTGAAATAAAAATTTTATCTTTGGATTTCGTACAATGTAACATAGCAAATGATAAATTTCCAATTTATTTGATGAAAGTTTATTTATTATGAATTCTAATCAGTTAATAATTGGTGATAATAAAATAATTTCCAAACTCGAATATTTTTCTATAGAAAATTTCTAAATCCTCTTCAGAGTAAGGCGTCATCTTTCGTTTTTCTAAATTCGGACGTCTACTGCTCCGTTTACCTTATTTCTGACCAATTAGCAGCATTTTTGGTTCCGATCATCGACTTTTGATCGGATGATCGTACCACTGGTATCTGTATACCGTTTTGATCATCTCGTCGTGCTGATCTCCATAGTATATTTATTTCTGTGTTTTGAAGTCCGGTACACAGCGGAATCCACAAAACCGGTAACCGTTTCGGTACCGGATCCGTGAACATTTGATTTCCTTTGTGTTTCAAAATTTTTAAACGTGCATAAATCAATTGTTTTAATATTGTCCACGCAAATATTAATGGACATAAATTTCAGCTGAATCTAAGCTCGTGACAGTTGCCATCCCATATTGAAAATCAAAACAAATGAATGTGTATACGTTTTATTCTTTCTGAACGGTCCATATTTTATTAGTTTACCTCTCTCTGTCTTCATTGCTTTAAATATTTCAACTGAATCAACGCAAAATTTGCTGCCTTTTTCCATTGATTTTCATGTATTCTTGCGTTTTCTCGGCCTGATATATTTGGTAGAGTTTTTAATTAGATGGGCATTCCACAGTTTTCCCAATTTTCGTTCTACGTGCTTCTTCCTTATATAAACATGCTGTCACGTTCAGATTCAATTCTTTTCATTTGCCTACTGCTTCTTCTCCTTCGGTTCTTCTCCATACCCAGATCTACTTTCGTATCCTCTTCCTACTTTTGAAAGGTAATAACTTATCTTATTTTATATTGCTTATAGGATGCCTTCTATTGGTTTTAGATATTTTGTTTTTGGAAAAATTGCGTATAATATTTACTGTTGCTTCTCATCTACTTGCTTTCCCTTAGCCGCCGTAGGCAGCACCATCAACCAGATCTCACCACCCCTATGTCCTCTTTGCCGAGAACCCGCTACCTTTGCCGAACACCGGACCCTATCAGCCGCTACCCACGACCGCCTTCGACCGTAGCCACTCCTTCCGTCCTTTATCACGCAAGCCCATTGACCTGAGCCACGCACCTTGTCTCGCGCTCCCTGCTCCACCTGCGCCCTATCACTATCTCCTTATAGAAATAATTTTTTTTATATGAAAGTTGCATGCAGATTCTTTACTTTCTGAAACCTTGTTCGCCCTCTCCCCTACACGCGTTTCCAGATCAACCAATGCCGGCCACCCTCCGGCTCCGCCTCACTGAGCCCGCGCCACCAACCGAGCCCGCGCCACCAACCGAGCCTCAGCCGACTCTTCCCTGCCACCGCCCTTCAACGCAGCCAGCCATCTTCCTGTGCACGCAGACCCATGCTTCCTCCACCACCGGCCTTGCATGTCTACTTCTCACCGTACCCTATGCAACTTTGGCCAGCCGAACCTCCCCTTCTTTCCCCTTTGGTTTTTATAAAAGGTATATAAGTGTTTGTATATTTAGATATTAATATGTATATACTATATTTTAAAGAAAATTCTATATACGAGCTATATTGGTTTCTGTGTTACATATATGTCTCGAAACCTATTCTATAGGAAAGGTTACTGATTTTCTTTATGTTATTTTGATATGAGGTTACGGTAGTCTTAATATATGGTTTCTAAAACAAATTTTTTCGGTTGGTATATATGTATATATACGTATTATGTTCTGTCACTATGGAATTGTTTAAGTTAGTATATTTTAAGTTAGGTTCTAGCTACAGTTTATACAATAATTTATAATAATATATATGTTTATAATGGTATATATGTTTTATAATAGAAAATTACAAAATATGTTTTACAGTTATAAAGGGTATAAAGTTTCAGATGTAAGCTTATGTAAAAAAAATTATAAAAAAATTAATTTATGTATATAAGTCAATTTATATAAAATTTGGGTTTGATAAGTTAGGGGAAGATATATATAGCACCGTGTATATTTTTAAGGGTAACATGTGTATTGGTTATAAGTTTACATGAATTTTTTCATTGTTATAGTTTACACGTCAGAGTGTATATTGATTTGCATATCTGCATTTAAGTTTACGTGTCCGTATACATATTTTTTTTTGAAACTGGGTAAACCGCCTCATTAAAAACCTTACTAGTTATCATCGTGATAACTAGTATGGAAAAAAGAGTGCGGTGCTTTATTGATTTATCACTTAATATAATAATTTACAAATAATCTATAGTGTTCAAACAAAACAAAATAAGCCTTCCCAACAGAACATACAAAAGCGACCGATAATATAACAATACAGAGCATATCCTCTCTACCCAATAAAGCAGTAAACTACTTTAACCGTTATCCACTAATTCAATGCCCCACCTCTCTAAAATTTCCTCATTTTCTTTAGTTCTCTTAGTCTTCTTCTTGCTTTTCGACATCAGGTATTTGACATCAATCTCCACATAGTTCCATTGTTGAATTTTATCAGCCTCTCTGCCTTCATGGATTCTAGCATTTCTCTCTCTCCAAATATGGAAGATAATCGTAACAAAACTGCAAAAGGCGAGGTCTTTGATTTGGTTTTTAGTCTTGAACAAGTTGTACAAATCAATCGCTTCCTCTTCAATCAACATCGAGCTATTCCGATTCATACCTAACTTCAATTTACTTCGAGTCCAGAGATACGCCGAGTACGTGCATTGGAAAAACAGATGATTTCTATTTTATGGTTCGCGTTTGCATAGTACACATGTAGGATCTATAGAGAAACCCCATTCCATCTGTTTGTCTTTAGTTGGCATTCTGTTTAAAATAACTTTATATGCACATAAACTCATTTTAGGACTGTTACAGTGGTTCCATATAATTTTAGTCCAATTAATAGGCTGTGAATGGATTCTTGAACTATCCCATGCAGAGTAAAAATTAAAACCATATGGTTTGTTGTTCCAACTCCAGTAGTCAGAGTTATGTTGTAGACATTTTTACTTCACTGATCTGGTTTACTTGACTAGTAAAATGAAGTATCTGTGGCCTTAAGGAATTATTTTGTACTATACTACTAACCTTCAGATTGTCCCCACCATATAATCCAAGAGCATCCCATCCAAGAATATTGACTAATAATTCATTGTTAATCCATGGGTCGTGCCATAACAGTGTGTCTTGACCGTCTTCTATGCTCCTTTGAATATGTTGAAGTCCTTTTTGCCTATGCTTAAGGATAGTTTTCTAGGTGCATGAACTATTATTATCGATTTCCATAGTCCAGAAGTGTTTTTCTTTGCAGTATCTATTTCTCATCTATTTAGACCACAGATTGTTGTTGTATATATAATGCCACAGTAGTTTAAGAGAAGTCGCAGTTCTAATGTCTTTAAAATTTCTCAGGCCCACCCCTCCTTCAAATTTCGGTCTGCATAAGATGTCCCATGCAATTTTATGGGTTTTGCCACCCCATACAAAATTTGCACATATCTTATTAATTTTATTGATAGTAGCAATAGAAAGTTGGTATATCATCATCCAGTATAGAACCATAGGTGTGATAACAAAGTGTATAAGTTCAATCTTACTAGCCATAGATAGAAGTTTGCAATCCCATCCATTCATTCTGGTTTGTATCATGTCAAATAAATTTCCACAATCATTGTAGTGAATATAATTATATGAAAGAGGAACTCCCAAATATTTAATAGGAAGAGTTCCTTCTTTCATACTCAACATGTTGATCATAAAGTTTCTATTGGTCACACCTCTGCTGAAATAAGCTTTAGATTTCAAATTGTTTATGTTTAGTCCTGCCAAATCTTTTAACTTCTGTAACTTGACTTTAATAGCTTTAGCATGTTTAAGCTTAGCTTTACAGAAAATCATGAGATCATCTGCATACAAAAGGTGAGTGACACAAGGATCTTGATTATATATTGGTTGTATATTACCAGTCTTGTATGCTTTATACATCATCAAAGACAGGAATTCCATAGCTATGCAGAAAAGATAAGCGGAGAGAGGGTCTCCCTGTCTCAACCCTCTGTTACTGTGAATAAAACCTCTTGGACTACCATTTACAATAATAGAGTAAGTAGGGGTTGTGATGCATTTTCTGATAAGTTTGACCAGGCTATAAGGAAAACCCATCATTTTCATCATGTGACACACAAACTCCCTGTTAATCATATCATAAGCCTTTTGAAGGTCAATCTTGATACACATTCTATCACTTCCCTTTCTATTGAACTGTCTAATTTGCTCATGCGCAAGCAGGACATTTTCTGCAATGTATCTTCCTGGAATGAAAGCTGTTTGGTTTTCTGGTATTAGGTGGGGTAAGAACGGCTTTATTCTATTGCATATGATTTTGGAAATGATTTTGTATAATACATTACAACATGCAATAGGTCTATAATCAGAGATACAAATAGGATGTTTGATTTTAGGCACTAGAGTAATAAAAGTATGATTTAGCCCTTTTTCAATTCTGCCTGTGTCAAAAACTTCTTGTATTTAATCCAGAATATCATATTTCAACTCATTCCAATGTATTTTATAAAATTTAGCTGTGAATCCATCAGGTCCAGGACTCTTATCATCTGAGGTTGAAAAAATAGATTTTTGGACTTCCTCAATTGTAATTCTAGAGGTAAGTTTAGATCTGCCCCTATCATATGTTATGCTCATACACTGGATATCAGGGAAATCATTAGGTAGAGGCTGTGTGGAGTGAAATATGTTAGTGTAATAACTTATAGCCTCAGATTCAATTTTTTCAGCTTCTTGAATGATTTCCCCATTGCTCTTAATTATCTGGTTCCAATTGTTAATATACCTTCTTTGTGACATCTTTGCATGAAAGAATTTCGTGCACAAGTCCCCTTCTGTCAGCTAGTTAATTTTTGCTTTCTGTTTTGATTTTAAAAATTCTGCCTCATTATGGATTTTCCAGTTGTTATATGCATTGCTAAGTTTGTCAAATAAGAGTGTGTTTGTTGGGTTTGCATCACAATCTTTAAGGCATTTCTGATATTCTTCTTCATGAAGTCTAATCTGGTTACCCTCTCTGCTATTCTTGAGATTCCATTCTTTCAGCTTGGATTTACATTCCTTAATGAATTTGATGAACTTGTGCATTTTTGAGGCTTGGTAATTGGGGGTGTTTGACTGATAGATATCAAGAGCATTTTGAACACAAGTCATATATCCTTCTCTCAGATGCCATGAGTTCACATATCTAAATGGAGTGTTATGATGAGTTTTGGTCTCTTTATTAAAACTAATAAAAATTGGAATGTGGTCACTGATAGCATTAGAAACCCCAAAAGATGTAATCCCTGGATTAGAACCCATTAATAAGTGGTTACAAAGGACTTTATCAATTTTTGATGCTATCCCTTTCTTCCTCCAGGTGTATTTAAAACCTATGATAGGTAGTTCCATTAAACCCACTCTAGAGATGCAATTGTTAAATCCTGTCAATTGGTTAAAGGGAACAGTTGATCCACCCTTTTTGTCTGATGGAAATGAAATATTATTAAAGTCTCCTAGGATGATCCATGGGGAGTTCACAAATCCAGATTCATCAATTAATTCTTCCCATAATTTATTTCTATCTTTAAGAAAATTACTGGCATAAACAAATGATATTCTACATTTAAAGCCACCAGTGTTTTCAGCTATTAAAGAAATATGTTGAAATGATTTTTTCTCAATATGAAACTTCCAAATATTTGAATCCCAGACAATGATAATACGACCTTTGCTACCACAGTCGTTGTTATCAATTAATTTCCAGTTACTTTGCAGCCTGTACCACAGTTTCTCAATATTTATACTACTTAATTTATTTTCAAGTAAGCCAGCTATTGATGGCTTATATTTTGTTAGGAATTTAATCACTTCGAATTGTTTATTCTTAGCATTTAAACCCCTAACATTCCAAGAAACAATGTTCATTATTTAATCTTACTTTTGCTCCTTGTATTTGCTTCAGGAGGAGCAGTTGTTGATTTTCCTTTCCTATTTTTAACATTTTGCATTTCAATTGTTTCCATTTCTTCATAAATTTTTTTGTTTTTGTCCACACAGTTTGAGACATCTTCCATTTTTTCTGGGTTTTTGAACACATTTTCTTCTCTTGCAAGGTTTCTGATAAGTTCCTCTTCTTCAGATTCATTTAAGTCTTCTACCAAACCTACTGTAGTTTGTTCACCTATGTGAATATTTTCTGTAGGTGTAGTGTCTGATTTGTCATGAGACATGATGGTATGATTGCTATCCTTTAACAAGGGTAATAATGTGCCCTTCTCTTTTAGAAATGTAGAGTTTTCAATCCCTATATCCTTTTCTGTTGTTTTTCCAATTGCAGGCATCTCAGATTGAATAGAGTTAATACAATTGTTTTCTATGTTTTCTACAAATTCAATTGAGTTCTGCTCATGTAATTTAACCGACCCATCAGTTGTAATATCAACATCTACATTTATTATTTCTTTATTAGAATCATGAGTTGTATTTCTTACTGTTTGCTCTGCATTTCTATTTTCTTCTATTTGTTCCAAGTTATTGACTAGTTGTTCAGAAATTAAAGAGCTGCTGACATTTTCTTTATCTTTTGGTATCCACTTTTCATTTCTTTTTATTTTGCATTGTTGAATAGAGTGGCCAAACACTTTACATTCTTTGCAACTATGTGGCTTGTAGAGGTACTCTACTTTGATTGTTAATTCTTCCCCAGTATATAGAACTGCTGCCACCTCATTGGGAAAATCATCATTAGCTTGCATTTCTACCAAAATTTTTGCAAATGCTATTCTAGATTCATCAACAGTGATTTTATCCATCTTAATAGGCTTTCCAAGCTTACTTGCTATGGCGCTCAATGCTTCTTTATCCTAGAGTTCAAGTTCTAGATTGGTTAGCTTTATCCATATAGGTAGAGATGTTAATAATTCTTTCCTGAATCTAGTACCCATAACCCATTTTTTCAAAATAATAACTTTGTTATCAAACAAATAAGGTCCACCTTTCAACACATTGTCGCAATCTTGTTTGTTATTAAATCGTATAATGAAGAAACCATTCTCTCGTGATAACAATTGAAATTTCCCTGTTGGTTTCCGTACTCGTTCAATGTAACCTTTTAAATGTAGATGATATGGTCTAATCCCGTATACGTAGAAGATAATCGAGTGTTCCCATTTGTTTTCCGATCTCTTCACTAAAGTTTCTGTAATCATTGCTTTCCTTTTATCATCTACCAGAACTGGTGGAATATACTGGAGGTCCAGAAATTCGTCTTGTTTTTTCCCTACTCCTCCATTAGCTGCATCCCTCCATGATTTCATATTCCCTGCTTTTATTTCATTCTGGATCGATTTCCATTTATATGCTTCCTTGCTACTATCGACTCGATCGCCTTGAACCTGTGTGATTCCAGATCTAGTACGGGATTTATCCCCCCCCCAAAAATATGGAACACTGGATTGACGAACCACGTTGGTAGTTTTTTGATTATCGTGGAATAATCCGTCACGTCCCAGGTCAAGCCCATTCGATGTCGTCGCTTCCTCCGTAAGTACTGATTTCCCTTTGTTTCTGTAAGAACTGAGAGTGGCATCTTTGTATAAATCACCTGTATCAGGTGGTCGTCCTCTGTCTTTGGTGAAATCCCATTAGATGTAGATCGTTCAGCCGCCATTAAAATTTGTTGAAACAATGGTAATTTGTTGAAACAATCGCCATTAGATGTGTCCGTATACATATGGTTTTGCATGTAAATTTGTTTATAGTTGGTTCACATATATTTGGTTAAGTGAAGTCTGCATACCTATTTAGTGTTGATTTTGTGCATAAACTTTGAGTTTAAAATTTTAATATGAATGTAAAGTTATATATATTAAGTATAAATATATATATATATAGTCGTACGCCTAAATGTTATACAAAACAACGAATATAATGTTGGTAGGGTAGATATATGAAGAGTATGAAAGGTTGCTTTACAGCTGTTCATGTGCAAGAGGTAAGTTATAGTATTGTTTAAATAAATTGTTTATGTTGAAGTGTTTGATATATGTATTATATGACTTGTACTGATATTGGGTCCACATTATTTACAACAGGTCTGCCTATATGTATATTTGTGTATGTTGAGTCTACATACATTTTGAGTAACATAAGTGTAGTTATTTGCATATAAATATAGCTTACACCTATTTTGTATATATATACACTATTTTTGATTTAAGATTGATGTCATCAATATTAATTTTATAATAAATATTGTTTTACATATAACATATAATTTATTTTCTTATATGTTTGACTTGTGTATTTAAGTTTTAGTTTAAACAATAGATTTTGAAATATATATGTAACATATATGTTTAATATAGGTTTGAAGTTTGAATTTGATTTTTTAGATATAAGTCCACTTATAACCATTTATTCTTCGATCCGATTCTGATTTGATTTCGTCTATTTCTATCAGCTTTAATCGTCGAACTCGTGTCTATCGTGTTTTGCTTCGAAATTCGTGTTCAGGATTCGTAACCCATTTCATCGTCAAGTATCTCTAGCCTCGAAAGGTGAGCAATCACTCACGATTTGCATTCTTTTATTTATTAAATTTGATTTCAATTGAAACGACAATTGAAATATGCTGATGTTAGATTTTACATTGCTATATATGTTGTTACCTGAAATTGTTCACCTACGGGATATGACACCATATCCTGTTGTTTATAGTGTATATTTCTACCCTGTAGATAGTTCCATGGACCCTTAGAGGATGGTTATTCCAAACATCCTTTAAGTTATTTGTATTTCAGTTGATATTTCACTTGAGTTGGATTTATTGATATAAGAATGTTAATCCTGATTCGAGTGTTTTTGTGTTTTGCTTTACGCTCGAGTCAGACTGAGTGATACAACATTTGAGACTCACCTTCGAAGTTGGAGCCTTGCTTGAAGATCCAGCTATATATCATTTCAGCCATCTTGTTGATTGGTTCAGAGAAGTCATCTGGGCGTATTGCAGACTTCACTGCATCTAAGATATTCAGTTGTATTTTATTTCTAACTCCAATGTATAGAGTAGCTTCATGAACTACTATTCTTTATCTATTCCGCTGCATTATTTTACTCTGTGTCTATGATCTGTGATGATTTATTTACTATATATATGTTAAGTTTTGCCAAAATTTTAATTAACAATTCGGTATTTTGAATTATTCAAGTTGGACATGTATGGTTTTATTGTCGATTTGAATGGTCCAAAATAGCGGCTCGCTTCAAGAGGGCAATCTTTAATCATATGTCCCAGTTGATGGCAGTTGAGGCAAAGAGACTTCTGAACTAAAGCTGAACCCGATCCACTATAATGCTGCCGCTACTGCTGTTGAGACCCTTTTCTGGGACACTTATTTGACAGGTGATCTTCTTGCTGACAAATATAGCATTTGCGTGGTCTATTGTTGTTTCCAGACTTCTTCTTGTTTTGCCTCTTCCAATTAGGATTGAATTTTCTTTTATTAGGGTTGGAAGAATTTCCTCCCGATGCAGCAACCCGTGCCACTGATCTTTTATTCATCAAATCCTCATATATTAACGCCATATCAATTAGCTCCACAAAAGACCCTTTCAAATGTGTTTTCTTTCTTTCATGATACTCTGGCCTCAACCCTTGTACAAACATCTCGTTCTTTTTAAGAGGGGTGTCTATAAGTCCTGGACCATAGAAAGATAACTCGTTGAGTTTAGTCTCGTACTCAGCTATAGTCATGTTTCCTTGTTTTAGATTCAGAAAATCTTGATAAAGACGAGTTCTCCCTGCAGCAGGCATGAACTTCTCCTCAAACAACTCCTTAAACTCTTTCCAAGACATATCGTCCTCCAAGACATTTGCAGTCACTGTATTCCACCAGGCTGCAGCACCACCTTGTAATTGCCACGAAGCCATTACTCTCTTCTTCTCATCCGATAATTTCATGCTCTTAAAGATCTTCTCACACGAATCCATGCTTGGACCTCTATTATAGTTTCTGACCCTTGAAATGGTCTTCCTCTAAGATTAACGAAGTCCTTTCATAATGCAGCAAAACAAACTGGAGACGATACTGGATTAACAGCCTCATTATCAGTCTGTTCTCTCCTATTACTGGTTGATGCACTTCCTACAAACCTTCCCCCTCTGCCTCTTGAACTCATTCTGGCTACCTAAACAGGTAACCCAACCAATTTAGATAAGGATATAGTTATGTAAGAAAATTACAAACGCACTCTCAGGATAGATACTACTCCATAGCCTAGGTGTTTCTCAACCTATGCTCTGATACCAACTGTGACGACCCGTCTTTCAATACCCAGAAAGACGTATCATCAATAAGAAAAGAAAGAGATAGAAATAGAAAAGATAGAAAGAAAAGAACAACAATCATCAGAATCTCATAGTGGAAACGAAACAAAATATAATATTACACATATCCATTACATAGTTTTACATATCAGAGTACACAAAATAACACGACTTCGTTACATAGACATTTATAAGAGTTTTCCAATCCATACAACCCAAAAAAACAATATCAAAATGTCACTACAGCGGATAGAGATAGATAAGTACGTCTGGAATCTAGCTCCACCTTCTAAAACATTTGCCAATCCCAACCTAATCACTTGGCTACTAATAAAAATTTGAGTACCCAAGAGTTTATGAAAAACAAAATAAACTCCGGGTCAGACATAGGTCTGGTGTGAGTAAACAAGTTAAAATTATTTAACTTTAAAATCATTTGAAACAAAAGGTGTCACGTAAGACTTCCCACAAATAAACACGGGTAAGTTTTTACCTTACGCTAACCAAACCATTTGATAAGAAATCCAATGATATTATAATAGGGTTTAGGTTTTTCAAGTAATTAGAAAATAGCCGAAATTGTTACATTCATTAAATTCCAGCTACTAGCCACGAAAATGGGTAATACAATCAAAACCGTAGGGTCTCGTAGGGAAAAATGGGTTTCCATCAATGGCAGGGCTACTAGGGTACCGCCCGTCACAGTATGAGGCCTAGATCACCATACCGAGGACCACTCCCGATCCCCTGCAACACAAGGCCGGAACCGTCCCTTACTGGACAGTCCCGAACAAGACAACCCCGTAATTGTCGCCAACAACCGCCCACACAGCCGAAATAATAAGGGACTTCTAGACAAGGGAAAATCTCGTCCTACTTGGGCATGACCCACTTAACCTTGCTGCACCTTCCCTGTTTTAGCCATTCCCGGTTGATGATGCTTTACGATACGATTACCTTTATAGGACACATTTCTTAGAATGCTCATCGTCCACCTGACGATGTGCTGAAAGCATTCAATCCATACAAGTTCGTTCCGGGTTCGAACGAAACCGAAGGCATTATTTCGTAACACTCATTTTGGAATCACCCTCATAGTTAACGTCAATAACCCTTGCACTTTAAAACTCCATCTCGATCTTCACTTTGAGATGTCACGACCCAACGTTTAACTTGGATCGATGTGGTTTTCGGAAAACCAAATTTGATTCCCGATCCCGGTCTCATCGAAATCCAAACGTGTCTTAAAGGCCAAGTTGTTTAAATATTTAAACAATTCAATTCAATTTAAACATAGCATCCACACAGTATTATCCATAGATAATACCAATCATCCAACATAGATATTTACAAAATCACATCACAGAATATCTTGGACTATCATCCAACAGATGTCAACCAAATTCAGATATTCAATTCACAATAATCACCCATTTGCAAGCAAATCTCTAATTCATATTATAATTAATTTAATTAATTCAATTTAAATTAATTACTTAAGAATTAATCACTTTACCTTGCTTAACCAATCATTAATTAATTAATCACAATCATTTAATCAATTAATGACTTCTTAATTATCCTCATTATCAATTAAATAAATATTTAATGATTAATTAATTATCCTTTAATTATTAATTAGTTACTCTAATTATTCATTATTAAACTTGATTAAAAATTAATCATTCGTTAATTGATTATTAATTAACCCTTATTTAATAATTAATTAATCTTAATTAATTGCTTAATTAATTACAAATTATAAATTAATTCATCTTAATTACTTAATTAATTACAAATTAGTTAATCAAAATCATTTAATAAATTAAGTCTTAACCACTAATTAATTAACTATTTAATTATAAATTAATTAATGTTTAATTACTTAATTGATACAAATTTATTTAACCTTAATTATTTAATTAATTAATTCTTAATCACTGATTAACTAATCACTAATCACTTAATTAATTAATCACTAATCACTTATTAATTTATCTTTAATTAATTAATTAATTAATTAATTGTCTATTAATTATAGTTTAATTTTATTCTTAATTATCAATTAATTAATCCATAATTAATTAATTAAACCTTAATAAATTAATTAATCTAAAATTATTAATTAATTTAACTTTAATTACTTTATTAATTAAATTAAACTTTAACCATAAAATTAATTAATTTTCAAAACAAAACAATTTCATTAATTACTTAAAATTATTACATATTTAAAACATTTCCAATTTGTTTAAAACTTAATTGCTTTTTAAAAGTTAAATTTAATGAATATAAAATCATCTTAAAACTTAACCATCAAAATATAAAATACTTTAAATTAAAAAGTTTAACATTTCACAAAGTAGTTTAAATAAAATTTTAAATTTTTAAAACTTAAAACAAATTTGAAAACCTTTTAAAACATTACTAGTTTCGGGTTCGAACGACCCAAACTCGAACACTCGAGACCATCTTCTTCTTCACTTCCTATTTCTTTAGCTAAGTTACAACTTAAATTCAATCTTCAAAACAAAGAACAGGAAGGAGGCAACACGTTTGAAACCAGGCACGAGCAGTATTACCCCAAACCCTACACGAGCCAAAACCCATTCAACTCGATCGTCGCTTCGAGCCACTACATCACCAATCCTTTCTGACATAAGTACTGACACGGTGCACGTGTACGTCGCGCCAACACCGCCGCCACCACCAGCGCCACCGCGCGCAAGCCCCTCCTCGTCCACTGACACGTCCCCGATCATTGATCAGACATCGCGCGAGCTAAATCAAAAATGAAGATGATCGCACCTTCCTAGAACAGCCCCTTCATCAGTAAATCCACTGAACCCATCAACCTCCACCATTGATCGCCACGAAACTCCGGCCACGTCACCGCAAGGCCTCCACGCAGCTATCCCCAAAAACACTCGCAACTCGATCTACTACAAAATTTCCAGTCACTCCATTTCCAGATGTGTCCAAAACACAGAATAAAACCCTAGTTCCCCCAATTTCAAATTCCCTGATGTTTGATTTCCTATTCTACTATTTTTCACAGATTCATCGATTACTACACATGCTCCAATCCAAGCCACGACCGTTTGATTCCATACAGTCACCAGTTTTTGATCAAAAGATCATTTTTGGTCATCCCAGAAATGTGCCAAAATCCCACACCTAAAATTCTTGATTTTGTTATTAAAAATCAAGTTTTTCCATGTTGATTCAAGTCGCAAACTCAAATCAAGAAATTTAAGTACTTGGTTTTATCATCTTTTAATGATTCTTACTGTTTTTTTCTTTGTTCCAGAAAAATTTCATATTAAAAATTCTTAAACAACATTTAAGTTTTAGATTATGATCCTATAATCATTTTTGCTATGAATCATTAAATCCAGTAGTAACTGGATTGGCAGATTTGTATATTTTTATTTTTATTTTGATTTTTTCAATTCCTGGACTCTGTAGATTACAAAGAGAGATCAATCTTCATCAGTATACTGATCAACACACACACACATATATATATATATATAGAAGCTTTAAACACAAAACATGCAAGCAAATTTAAAGTAAATATACTTAGTCCAACAACATGCAACAAATTTATCATCAAGCTTCTAATCATGCAATCAAATTTTAGTTAAAAACAAGTTAGTGTTTACTCACTGTTTATTTTTGAACAAAGATAGGTTCCTGCTTGTTTCCCAGAATTTGATTTTTGATCTTGAGCTAAATTTGTTGATTTTGCTTTTCAAATCAGAGAAGGCTCTGTGATGATGCCTAACGGTGAAAAATTTCTACAGATTTGATGATGCTTGTATTTATTGAATAAAGCATCCTTTTGTAACTTAGTTTATACAGATTTTTCTTCTTCTTTTGATTGCAGGTTTAGAAATTCTAAAATGAGATTTGAATGCTTGATTAAATTTTGGTTGAAAGAGTAATGATTGCTGAAATTTCAGATTTGTTAATGGAGGTGTGGTTTTTTTTCATGCTTTATAAAATGAGAATGGGAAAAATTTAGAGGAAGAAGATGAAATACCCTTTTATAGAAATAATTTTGTTTTATAAAAATTAAAGAAAATAAATTAAAAATTATGACACTTGTCATTACACAATGTTATCCTCTTAACACATGTTATTAGAGTGCTTTAAAATTTAACAAATGTAATCTTCATGCAAAAAGACTTTTTAAATGTTTTTATTAATTAATTTTCTAAATTTAAAATATATTTTTAATTTATATAAATCAATTCTTCTTTAAAGACATAAATACAAAAAAAATTTATATTCTAAATAAATTCGTAGAAATACACTTTAAAAATCAAAGTATGATTTTAAAATATAAATAATCCTATTTTTAAATTTCAATTTAACAATTCAAATTCAAATTAAATTTCAAATTCAATTTAAAAATCAAATTTGATATGTATACAATTTTAAAAAATCCATTTCCACTTGTATATATTAATTCCATTTAAAATCTATTTATATTTACAATCCATTTATTATTATTGTTTAAAATAACAAATTTATTAATTTCAATTAATTTATTAAAAAGATTACCACATTTAAATTTGGTTTGAAATTTCGGAATATCACATTTAATATCAGACATACAACCATACAAGTCCGTTTCTGGTTCGAACGTTGCCGAAGGTACTTCAAAAGAAGCCCTTGTAAATCCGGATATTCACAATCCCGATTAGACACCCCATCACATATGGAGATATCTATACCGAAGCAACTCAGTAAAGAATCATTCGATAGTTAATCCTATCATTCTCGAAAATACCCAGTCTTAACCACCGTCTTCAAATGCTATCCATTTCTTCGTATCATTAATTTGGAATGGGTTTTATGACGTAAAGTCCTCTCCCTGCTAATCCGAATAATGAGCGCTTAATTTCAAAAAGCATATGGATATATTGGGATCTTAGTTAAATCACAACTTTCAACACTTATTTCCCAAAACCTTTCTTTTTTGAATGGTTTAGACAAATTTCCACTTTTATTCTTTTAAATAAAAGATTCACCCTTGAAGATCCTCTTTAATTTTAAAACAAGGTTCACCAATCCTTAACAAAGATTCATTCATATCTTTCAAAACAATTCCATTTCAAACTTGAAATCTTTTCAAAAAAATATAGAAGTTCTTTCTTTATATGAAAGCAATTATCTTTTGAAAACAAAGAGTTTTCGTTTTGGGAAAATCCGATCAAATATGCACAAGTTATGGCCTTTTAAAGTTTAACCTGGAAATTCAGTGAACTGCCGTATACTCGGCAAGTTCCATTTAAGACCCCAAAATAGTTCTTTTAATATACTTCGAAAATGGTTTACAATCCATATATATATTGTATAACTTGCATACCCCTTTCAAACCATATTTTCCAAAATAATTTCAAAATTTAAACAAGACATATTTTATTCAAACTATATTTCAATTTCAAAAGATTTTCATATTCAACCCAATTCCATTTCCAAATCATTTTGGATTCATAATTCAATCTTTAAAAACCATTTTATTATTTTGAATAAAATAATATTATATTCAAATATATGTGACTTAACCAATTTCCTCATGAAATCCATTTTTGTGTGTGTGGTGTAGTCCAAGGGTTTTAACTGTAACAACCCTAGATTTTTTAAAATATTTTTAAATTAAATTTTATTTCATTATGAGAATATTTTAAAATTTATTCTATTTCAAGATTTTATTTTTAAATCATTTTTCAAAGCGTAGTAGAAATTTTTCCAAAACTAGTTGTATTTTTGTTTACAATTTTAATCCTAGTTTTAATTTAATAAACTATTTTCTTATTTTTTTTTCTATTTTCACAAAAATATTTATTTATTCCATTTCTACTTTATTTTGTTTTAATTTTTATTTTATTTACTTGATTTTCTTTTGGTTTATTTGAATAAAAAGAAATTGGAAATTCTAACAGACAAAAACCTTTTCAACTTGTGACTTTTCAATGCCTAGTCTCTTCATTTTCTTTGGCCGTCTTTTCCAAGCAATAGCTGTGTGTTTTCATTTGTGTTTTACATAAAAAAGCTTTTTGCTCATTTCATTTCTCATGGCTATTTTCAGATCTGAGAAAAATTTGGTAATGGCTTCTTCCATTTTTTACCTTTTTCTCTTCATTTTTCTAATGATTTTTCCATTGTTTTGCTTGATCTTCTTGTGCATTGGTCGGCCTAACCTCTTCACCACCATCACCAACCACCACATCACTTCCTCCTTATCACCATACAGGGCCTAACCATCCTCCTCCTCTGACCAATACTGGCCGTGACCACCCCATGGAGCAAACGCCACAAAAAAGTTGCAAAACCCCTTGAACAATGCCTAACCGAGCCTAGTTTTCACCATACCCTTCATAGTTCACCTCGGTCACCCCCTTAGCCACCACCACCATCAAGAAAACCACCTCTGGCCATCACTCCAGCCACCACTGGATCTGTACATGACAAGGCCGAGCCCAATTGATGCATGGCCGAGCCTAGATGTTACACCAAACACTCCTTTTTTGCCTTGCCCTTTGACCTTCCTACACTAGTTACTCCTACCCCTTCATCTCCTTGTAGCCGTGCCTATACGACCCATATCCGAGCCCAAAACACCACCATGGCCGAACCAATAAAGTATTACGACCGAGCAAAAGTGGTTAGTGGTCAAGCAAAATCAATAGAAAAACTTGGTGATGTCTTTTGTAAATTCTATTTCCTTTTTGCTCCAATAAATTTTGGTATGTATTTATATTTATATTTTCGTTGTTGAATACAAGATTAATATTTTGTCTCTCTCCACTTACTTGAATCAAAAGTCGTGCTATCATGCTTTTTAGATTTGTGTGTTTTGAGTTGCTACTCTAGCGTAAAGAGGTGAGTATTCACTCATGACATTTATACTTATATAAATTGTGAAGTGACAACAAGTGAATGTGTAGAAATATTATATCATGTTATACTTGCCTGTGATATGAATCATATGATGTTAACCTTGTTTATAAACCTTTCATATCATTTATTACTGCCATATGTTGCTATACTGTGTATTTATTTCTATTTTTCACACTACAAGTTCCCTGTGGAATAGAATCACTATGGGTTGAAATGATACATATCCAAATGGACTTTAGAATAAGGAAAAATCGTTATGGGCTGAAATGATAGGCCTGACCGATTTTTATTTATTTTATTTGACATGGGATTGCGGGTTTGAAATAATAGAACCTGGATTTTTCTTTGTAAATTATGGATTGAAATGATATATTATCTGTATCACTTGACTTAGGTTAGAAATTATTATACAGAACCGTGGTTAATATATATTTTTCTGGAATTTTTAAAGTATTTTAAAAATGTAAAAATTTAATAATTTGATTAAAATTTGAATTTTAAAATGACTTAATAAATTGTTATTGATTTTTTTATGAGTTAAAATGGTTAAATAAATGAACGCTTTAAAATGTAATTTGCAATATAACTTGACTTGGAAATGTGAAATTTGGTTTAAAAATAAAAGTTAAGTTAAGAAAATAAAATGGAAATTAAGTTTAATTTATGAAATGGTTAATTAAATTAAAGTGTAATGTAAATGCAAAAATTTGGAAAAATTGTACATTGAGTTTTATAAGTGAATTATTAAAAATTTGATATTTATTTGTGAAATTTACTTTATAAAAATCATAATTTGAAGGGTACTTAAATGACCATTTTTAAAGTGGAAAATAAGAAATTTTATAAGTTAAAATGGTTTAGATTAAAATTTAATAGTTGCTGAAATTCTATTGTAAATCTGGAAATTCTTTTAGTAGCACTTCAAAAATGCTATCGTTTCTGAAAATGAACTAAAATCTTGAATAAATGAATCCGCAGCACTTTGTAAGTGTTGTAGTTGCAGAAGTGAACTAAAAGGCTAAAAATAACTAAGCGATATTACAGCACTTTGTAAGTGCTGTGGTTGCAAAATGAAAACTAAAATCTAAAACTAATGAAAGAGTTACAGTAGCACTAGATAAGTGTTGCAGTTGGCTGAAATGAGAATTGAATATAATTGAACTACTGCAGCAGTTTTGTAAACGCTGTCTTTGCTGAATTGAATTAAATCTTTTAATTTGAACCCTGAACTATTACAGCAGTTTTATATATGTTGTCTTTGCTGAATTGAACTATTTTTCAACTAAAACTGAACTATTACACCGGTTTTTTAAATGTTGTCTTTGCTGAATTGAATTGTTTTCAAATGTAACTTACCGTAGCATTTTCTAAGTGCTGCAAAAACTAAAATTTCATTGTTTTAATGTATTTAAGTGAATAAATGAGCTCGGAAAAAGCTAAATTTTTGGGAAGGGAATATTTGATTTGTAAATATAATGACTTCACTTTCAAATGGTTTAAATGAAGTTTTTTGATTTGAAATATAAACTATTTTTGAAATTTATAACCACGGGTTATAATAACGATTGGTTGTTAAAGAGACCGGGATTGGATATGGACATACTCTCTGTCGATGCCAAAAACCACTATAACAACTGTGCACGCGGTGGAGATTGCAGAATGAAGTAGGATGGTGGCGACGATCCTATTATGGTATGAACGTGGACCCGACTCCCGTGAGTTGGCTTAAGGTGGCTAAAACAGGAGCGATCGACGGGCCAAGTGAGGTCATTCCTCCTATCGGACACACTTCTTCGATACCATTCTATTACTTTGTGATTGATTGGGTGCACCCTTTTGATTTCGAAAGTGTGGCTCGAGATAGGCGGTTGTGGCTGTTATGCGTTACCACCAGCCCGGAAGCGTAATTGGTATATCTAACCTAGCATTGCCTAGTTGTGCCATGTCACCTACCATAGCGAGCTATACTACGAGTTGGTTTTTCTCCCGTAGCCCATGGAGTATTTAGGGTAGCCTCCCGATCTGGAGGTATGCTGATACTGGATGCACTATTGGGATTACTATGTGTTGAGGGCTACATGAGTAACCCTTTAACGCTATTCAAAAGTAAGTTTATTTTACTGTAGACATTATCATAATAGCACAATATTACTACATAGTAAATAGTTTAACGCATCCTTAGAGGATGGGTGGTCCCAAGCATCCTTTAAGTTGTACTTTATTATAGCTCACCTGTGACGACCCGCCATTCATCTCCACATAATGATGCATCGCCTTTAAGAAAAAAGGGATAGAAAAGAGAAAAGAAAGAAGAGAAAGAAGAAACAATATCAGAATCTCAACAGCGAAACAAATAAATTATATTAATAACATAATTATTACATAGTATACAACAACTGTCAGAGTTACACAAGCAATACATCACATACTAGACAGTTATAAACACCTGTCTAGTTATTACAACTCAATGCAAAGAAACCACACAAAGATACCAACACAGCGGAACACACAGAGGAAACTATATATCTAACGTCGAAGCCTCCTACTCCATTGCTCCTCCATAATTCGTCAAAGCTAACCTGAATCCCTTGGCAACTCATAAAAATTTGAGCACCCAACAGTTTAAGAAAAATAGAAATAAACTCCGGGTCAGACATGGGTCTGGTGTGAGTAATCGGTTAAAGTTTCTTAACTTTTGAAAAACCTTTGAAAAGAAAAGGTATCACGTAAGACTTCCCACACATAAACATGAAAAAGTTTTTACCTTACGCTACCCAAAACATTTGATAGGAAATCCAGTGATATTATAATAGGTCTAGGGTTTTCAAGTAAATATGAAATAGCCAAAATTGTTACATGATTAAATTCCAGCTACTAGCCACAAAAGTGGGTAATACAATCAAAACCGAGGGCACTTATTGGATTTTGGATTCCATACAATGGCAGGGCTACTGAGGCACCGTCCGTCATAGTACGTGGCCTAGTTCACCGTACCGAGGATCACTCCCAATCCCCTGCAACACAAAGCCGAAACCATTCCTTACTGAACAGTCCCGAACAAGACCACCCCGCAGTTGTGATCAGCATCCGCACCACACAGCCGAAATAAAATGGACATCTAGACAGGGGTAAATCTCGTCCAACTTGGGCATGACCCACTTAGCCTTGCTGCACCTCCCCTGTTTTTGCCATTCCCGGTTGATGATGCTTGAGGCTACAATTACCTTTATAGAACACATCACTTAGAATGCTCATCGTCCACCTGACGATGTTCTAAAAGCATTCAATCCATACAAGTTCGTTCCGGGTTTGAACGAAACCGAAGGCACTATCTCGTTACACTCATTTTGGAATCACAATAAGAGTTAACGACAATAAACCTTGCACTCTGAATCTTCATCTTCACTTCAGTTTCACGGCCTATCGTTAATTTGGATCGATGTGGTTTTCGGATATCCAAATATGGAAACCCGATCCCGGTCTCACCGAATCCAAAATGTATCTTTTAAGGCCAAGTTGTTTTACAGTTTAAAATAATTTCAATTCATTGTCTATATACACATAGATAGATAATTCACAGATTCATAATAGATAATCAACATTATCATCACAACAGATAATCTATATCATCATTATAAACAAATAATCCATATTATCATCCCAACAGATAATTCATATTATCATTACAATGCAACCAAATCATCCATATCACACAGCATTACTCATCTCATAGCTGAGATTACAAACCTTTCAAGGCAACCAATATCAACCATTCATACATAAGCAATGATTTAATGATCACCATCTGTAATTAATTTAAAATGAATTAAATTAATTATTTTGTCTCTAATTAATTTAAAATGAATTAATTTAATTACTTCATTATTATAATCCTGCTTAACTTAACCATTAATTGATTATAAATCAATTAAATAATCACCATCTCATTATTCATTTCCATTAGTCATTCCTGATTAACAATTTTCTGATTACAATAAGTAATTAGCCTTTAAATTAATTACACAAGTTAATTATACTTAACCCTTACCAATAATTAACTTTTAATTACTTAATCAATTAATTAACTTAAATTAATTAGATTAATCCTTTATTAATTAATTACTTCATTTATTAATTAATCCCTAATTAATCAATTCTAAATTTCATCATTAATTTTATTAATTTATGATTTCTAAATTACATTTTTAATTAATCTTTCTATTTAAATTAATTACATTAAGTAACTAATCTTCAATTAAACCACATATATATTAATCACCCTTAATTAATAACATCTTACCCTTAATTACTTCATTAAATAAATTACTCCTTAATTTATTCTTTAATTAATCCCTTGATTAATCATATTCATTAATTAACTACCCTTAATTACTTCATTAATAAATTACTCCTTAATTAATTATCTCAATTAATCCCTTGATTAATTACATAGTAATTTAATCCAAATTACTTCCGTTATTAAAACATCTTTAATGACAGCCATTAATTATCAATTAGTTACTTCCCTAAGTAATTACAATTCCATTAATTACATTAGGTAATTATCTATCAAATCATCAAGTGTTTAAATTAATTAAACTTAATTTATTAATCTAAACCAATCACATTAACCCAATTAATTACATCAAGCAATTAATTCATTAATTACTTCCATTAAGTAATTAAACTTAATAATTTCACAAATGAATATTATTAATTAATTAATCCAATTAATTATTAAAATTAATCACATTAATTAATTATTAAATAATCTTAAGTTAATGACCTTCATTAACAATTCTTTAATCACTTTTCTTAAGTAATTAACTTAGATTAACCATTATTAATTACAAATTAATTCATATTTAGTTACCAATTAATTAATCCCTAATTATTTAATTAATTAAGTGCTAACTGCATCTTAATTAATCCTTAATTACTTAATTACTTAATCTTTAATCATTAATTAAAATCTAATTAATAATCCTTAATTACAAATTAATTAACCTTAATTAATCAATATTAAACCTTAATTAATTAATTTAAAAACTCTTAATTACTTAATTAATCATCCATATTATTATTTAATTAAATAATTAATTATCCAACTTAATAATTTAATGAATCCAAATCATTAAATCCTAATTTTAATTTAAGAAAACATATCTTAATTATTCAAGTATTTAAAAACAATTTCCTTCCAAATTTACCTTAAATTCCATTTTAAAATTCATTTTAAATTTAAGATTTTAAAATGAATACAAATTTAACTTAAACAAGGTTTAATAACAATTCAAAATCTTTTTATCTCATATGTTAAAGAAATATCCATTTTATAAAATAAGTTTAAAAGAATTTAAACCTAATTTATCTTTAAATTCAAGTTAGTTCAAAATACACTTTAAACATTCTAAGTTATTTAAAAACAAATTCAATTTAAAAATTTCCTTTAATTTCAAAACTGATATACAGATTTAATCTTTATTCTAGATTTAACTTAAATCTTTAAAAGTTTTCCTTACATTTCGAACTCCATCTTAAATTCAAATCATTTAACCATTTTAAAGTAATTAAACAATTTAAATTTAAACTTTATTTTAATTTAAAAGAAACTAAAATTGATCTCAAATTCTAGATTTTTAAATCTCGGATTTAAACTTATTTTAAATTTTTATTTTACAATTTAAACTTCCAATTTAAATTCAAAATCAATATTCTTTTACACTTGGAAGTTGTTAAAACCAAATTAAATTTTCAAAATTTAAATCATTTCAAAAACCAAGATTCAAACTATTTGAATTATGATTCAACTTAGGTTTTAAACTTAGTTTAAATTTTTGTTTACATTTTAAACTTAAGTTTAAATTTTTTAAAAAGAAGAACAGAATGGGTTTCTGTTTTGTTTTTAAAACCTGAAACAACAAAATATACCCGAGCCTTCCCTAACATGACTCCGAGTTCAACCCTAATCTGCTTCGAGCTACACCCTCAACTTACTCGAGACAAACCCGAGTAAACAAAACCCCACAAACCAAACATCACCAGAACTCAAAACATACACCATGCACATGCACCCACAAAGCCGCCTTCTCCGATCAACTCTGATGATCTCTACAATTCGCAGATCAACCACATACCTGATCACGATTATCACATCGCCAATGAAAATTCAAATTCGAGAACGAGCTCCAGAACTAAACCTAAAACAACTGAACCACTTCAATCTAAAACCTATCACCGCCTCGCCATGGAAGCTCCAACCACCGTCACCTCTGAAACTCCGGCAAAGACCTCGTCAACCCACCATCTTTCAATACCCAAGACATAGTTGAACTCGATCAACTACAATGGTCGAAATGATCGATTCTTCCTAGCCCATTAAAACTAGGGTTCAAATCTTAAAATCACAATCACCATCTCAATCATGAAATACACCATAATCTGAGAAAAAAAATTGACCTCTCTGATCACTCATCTACCTCCAGAAGAAATCCCAACCCATTCGATCACATAGAACATCAGTTAAAACCCCAAAAGCAGGATACAGTAAATATGGAACTGCTCTCTAGTTTAAACATTAAAAATTGAAATCTTACTTTTAAAAATCATAATTTTGTATGATGTTTTGATTTATAACCCTGAAACATTCAATCGTAATGTTTGAATTTTTCACTTATACAAATTTTGTTCTGTTATTTTTATTTCCAATCAATACAGAAATTATTTAACCCATACAAAATGTTTTAAACTTTACTTTATCATGAAATAAACAGGTTTCATTCAAATACTAAATCATAATAGCAACCAGATCAATAGAGAAAAAGAAATTTTATCAACTTGAACTTATACTGTAAACAGTCAGAAACATGGGTGAAAGAGACAGGCATTCTTTCATACATATAGATATACTCAGCAATGTATTTGACAATATATATAAGCCTACTTATTTCCATGGATAAATCAAGCAACCATATTTTATACTTAAATTTTAAAATGTGAAGTTACTCACCTATGCAGAAGACAAGCACCAGATTTTAAAAACCCTTTGAATCTTTAAAACAGAATTTGCCTTATGCTTTTAAAAACATAAGTTGTTTGATGTTTTTAACTTGCTTTAAAATGCCTTTGCCCCTTGATTTACAAACTTGCATGCATGCTGGCTAAAGATTAAAGAATACAGTGGCTAATTTCCAAATTTTGAATGAATGCGGGCTTTTGAAAATGAAATGCAGGATTTCTTGCTTGATTTCCAGATTTTTGAAAAATGAATGCAGGCTTTTAAAGCAGATTGAAATTGCAGGTATTTTGATTTCCAGTTTTTGAAAGAACTGAATGCAGATTTTCTTTTGTCTTTTTGAAAATGAGTTACAGGATATGCATTTGAAGATGATTTGCAACTTGCTTAGAAACCGAGTTGCATGCAGAAATTGTTACAGATTTGCATTTTTGAAGAGCGATTACAGATTTTGAAGTAGAAAAGGGTTTTGATTTTTCAGATTTGGTTTTGATTTTGAGGATGTCTAGAGTAAAGGGTTTTCAGTTGAAAATTTTCTTAGATATGAATTGAAAATGAGAAAAGAATAGGTAAGGAAGAAGGCATGAGTTTATATAAATTATTTTCATGATAAATTTAAAATTAAAGAAAATAAAAATAAACAATTTGACACTTGTCTTAAGTGTTAACACTTGTAAATTTCTTTTTTAATCACTTAACACATGTTATATTAGATCCTAAGATGTTTATACATGTTCTTTTAATTAATTAGTATTTTTAGTTAAAGTTAATGAAAGTTTTAAACTAAATTAATTAGTTTTTTTTAATACTTAGTTATATATATATATTTATAATCTTTGAAGAATAAAACAAAGTATAATTATAAATAAAATAATACATATATTTATTTTTTGAAAATAACATTTTTGATTATTTTAAATAAAATTTATAAATGAGGTTATAATTTACCTATAATTTAAATGAATAAATGTTTCATATTTTAATTGTATTTTAAACTTCACATCTAATTTACAAATCATATTTATTAATCAATATGTAAAAAAATGTTAAACAAATCTTATAATTAAATTTATTTAAACTTTAAGCTAAAATTCTTTTTAAACAATTAAACATTTATTTTATGTTTTTAAAATCATATAATTATTTTATTAAATAGCTTTGAAAAGCTTAACATTAAATAAATCAAAATTTCCCAATTATCAAAATATTGGAATTAGAAAATATGCTATATTAATTTAAATTTAAAACCAAACTCATCTATTTAAAATATATAAATATATTTATACATTATAAACAGAAAACAATTTATTAGCTTATTAAAAGATAAATTGACTAATTAAATATTCAATAAAAGAAGATTATTAAATCAATTCAAATTTATTTAAAAAAATTATCAAGTCAATTTAATTTTAAATACAGTTTATTAAATTGATACTGTCAAAAATTCCGGGATATCACAATCCTCCCCACTTAAAAGAATTTCGTCCCCGAAAATTTAAAACCGAGGTAATTTAATAATCTCATTAAAGAATTAATTTTAAAACACAGCATCTATTAATCATATGTTAACAACCAAAACAACCAATTCACAAAATCAAAACAAATCTAACTATCCATAAAAATTCTGGATAGAATTTTCTCGAGTTACCCCGATATAAATATTGGGATACTCGCTCTATAGAATCCCAAACAATCAATACTACGAAGCTAGAAAGCTCCAGCTTATCTAGATCTACAAAACTAAACAGGATATCAGACTATAGACAAGTCTGATTCATCGACCAAACCCTGCTGAACTGCAAGTTCTACAACGAGAAATAGACTATACACGTACTGCCTCAGAGATACGTGAAACACACCGAATCCCAGTAATCCAAACTGGCAATTCAACTCTTGAAAACCAAATCACTTATCTTACCAAAACACAGAAGAATTCCAAAATACCTCGGAGTTAGCTTCCCAGACTTACCAAAACTTATAGCTCCTTGGATCGCGAAAATCTTACCCAAATCCAAATCTCCGATTCCGAAATCCAAATTCCTTCCTCCCTTATCCACAAAAACCCTTCGGACGATCCTGGGCTGCCAACATCCTTCCTAATCAGCTCATCTCTTGCTGATTCCACTAGAAACAGACTAGACCAAAACAACCCAACACAACGATCTCCTCAAGATCAATCCAAAACCAAGAACACAAACCCTACTTCTCAAACATTAGAAAACAGAACTCACTTCTCCTATCCGGGAAAGACAGAACAGATGCACTCCTAACTTCTTCCGCTGTGCAACTCTGATCCGAAGTAGGAGAAAATGCTGATAAAGAACACGAGCACAAACTGGACAACACATCCCGGAAATACGATTTAACCAATCCATAAAGGAAACTTAGAAATTCCTCGAAACCTGAGTTGCTTCATCAACTCTATCTCAAGGAACCATCCTTCATCTAACCGAATCACCAGTACCAATCCTGGAATCCACAGCGATAAAAAACTCAATCTCCAGATGTGGACAAACCTCTGACTTCCCTGAAGACATCCGGAAATTCTCCAACAACCCAAGAGAACACTCAAACTACCGCAAGTCACTTTTGCGATCTGCCCAACCTAATATCCAAAGAAACTTCTCTCTCTTTACCAATCAGAACAGCTTATGCCGGCCTAGCCAATTCACCAAAGAAATTGATTCACACTAGTGCTTCTGAACTCCTCCTTCAGAAAAACTACTCAGCCAGAAGACTTCCTGCCAACACAGAACACTCCGAGCTGCACTGCTACCATCAATGCCAAAGACTTCCTAACCCAAAGCTCTTCGAGAAACTCGGACCCCAAAGCAAACAGAAACACCCTGCTGGACTCAACCACAACACCAAAACAGACACACTTCCTTACTCTTAATCCACAGAAACATCTTCGGATATATCCATAGTCACTGCATCTCATCATGCAGCTAATACTTCCTGAGGTATCAAGATACCATCACTCACTTCTGCCAAACCGATTGATCCAAACTCTACTCAGCCAACTTCAAAGATAGACTCCTAACCTTAACAGGTTTCCTTCAGAGATCGATGAAATTCTTGCTCCAAGAAAAACTTACTCGAGACTGTATTAGGTCTACAGTCTCGACAAATCCATTTCCAACCTCAAACATTCAAACTCCATCCAATGGTAGTAGTCATGTTCACACACCCCACTACCTTATCTACCTTTATAACTTATGTTGGAAAACCTTTACGGGTAACCCAACAAATAGGTATAAATAATTATATATATATATATATATATATATATATTAAAAATACAAATACACTCTCTCAAGATAGACACCACTTCAGAGTCTAGGTATTCGCTCAACCTAGCGCTCTGATACCATCTGCGACGACCCGCCATTCATCTCCACAGAATGACGCATCGTCATTAACAAAGAAAGGCATAGAAAAGAGAAAAGAAAGAAGATAAAGAAGAAACAATATCAGAATCTCAACAGTGGAACGAATAAATTATATTAATAACATAAGTATTACATAGTATACAACAACTATCAGAGTTACACAGGCAATACATCACATACTATACAGTTATAAACACCTGTCTAGTTATTACAACTCAATATAAAGAAACCACTCAGAGATACCAACACAGCGGGACACACAGAGGAAACTATATATCTAACGTCGAAGCCTCCTGCTCCATTGCTCCTCCATAATTCGTCAAAGCAAACCTAAATCCCATTGCTACTCGTAAAAATTTGAGTACCCAAGAGTTTAAGAAAAACAGAAATAAACTCCGGGTCAGATATAGGTCTGGTGTGAGTAAAAATTAAAGTTTCTTAACTTTTGAAAAGAAAAGGTATCACGTAAGAATTCCCACACATAGACATGGAAAAGTTTTTACCTTACGCTAACCAAAACATTTGATAGGAAATCCAGTGATATTATAATAGGTCTAGGATTTTCAAGTAAATAGAAATAGCCGAAATTGTTAATTCCAGCTACAAGCCACAAAAGTGGGTAATATAATCAAAACCGAGCGCACTTATTGGATTTTGGATTCCATAAAATGGAAGGGCTACCGGGGTACCGCCTGTAACAGTACGTGGCCTAGATCACGGTACCGAGGATCACTCCCAATCCCCTGCAACACAAAGCCGGAACCATTCCTTACTGAACAGTCCCGAACAAGACCACCCTGCAGTTGTGATCAGCAACCGCACCACACAGCCGAAATAAAAGGGACATCTAGACAGGGGTAAATCTCGTCCTACTTGGGCATGACCCACTTAGCCCTGCTGCACCTCCCCTATTTTAGCCATTCCTGGTTGATGAGGCTTGAGGCTACGATTACCTTTATAGAACACATCACTTAGAATGCTCATCGTCCACCTGACAATGTTCTGAATGCATTCAATCCATAAAAGTTCGTTCCGGCTTCAAACGAAACCGAAGGCATTATCTCGTTACACTCATTTTGGAATCACCCTCAGAGTTAACGACGATAACCCTTGCACTCTGAATATTCATCTTCACTTCAGATTCACGACCCATCGTTAGTTTGGGTCGATGTGGTTGTCGGATATCCAAATATGGAAACCCGATCCCGGTCTCACAGAATCCAAAACGTATCTTTTAAGGCCAAGTTGTTTTAGAGTTTAAAAGAATTTCAATTCATTATCTATATACACACAGATAGATAATTCAAAGATTCATAATAGATAATAAACATTATCATCACAACAGTAATCCATATCATCATTATAAACAGATTTTCCATATTATCATCCCAACAGATAATTCATATTATCATTACAATGCAACCAAAGCATCCATATCACGCAGCATTACTCATCTCATAGCTGAGATTACAAACCATTCAAGGCAACCAATATCAACCATTCATACATAAGCAATGATTTAATGATCACCATCTACAATTAATTTAAAATGAATTAAATTAGTTACTTTATCTCTAATTAATTTAAAATGAATTAAATTAATTACTTCATTATTATAATCCTGCTTAACTTAACCATTAATTGATTATAAATCAATTAAATAATCACCATCTCATTATTCATTTCCATTAATCATTCCCGATTAACAATTTTCTAATTACAATAAGTAATTAGCCTTTAAATTAATTACACAAGTTAATTATACTTAACCCTTACAATAATTAACTTTTAATTACTTAATCAATTAATTAACTAAAATTAATTACATTAATCCTTTATTAATTAGTTACTTCATTTATTAATTAATCCCTAATTAATCAATTCTAAATTTCATCATTAATTTTATTAATTAATGATTTCTAAATTACATTTTTAATTAATCTCTCTATATAAATTAATTACATTAAGTAATTAATCTTCAATTAAACCACACATATATTAATCGGTCTTGATTAATAACATCCAGTAATTAAGTACCCTTAATTACTTCATTAAATAAATAACTTCTTAATTTATTCTTTAATTAATCCCTTGATTAATCCCATTCAGTAATTAACTACCCTTAATTACTTCATTAAATAAATTACTCCTTAATTAATTATCTCAATTAATCCCTTGATTAATTACATAGTAATTTAATCCAAATTACTTCCATTATTAAAACATTTTTAATTACTTCCAGTAATTATCAATTAATTACTTACCTAAGTAATTACAATTCCATTAATTACATTAGGTAATTATCTATCAAATCATCAAGTGTTTAAATTAATTAAACTTAATTAATTAATCTAAACCAATCATATTAACCCAATTAATTACATCAAGTAATTAATTCATTAATTACTTCCATTAAGTAATTAAACTTAACAATTTCACAAATGATTATTATTAATTAATTAATCCTATTAATTATTAAAATTAATCACATTAATTAATTATTAAATAATCTTAAGTTAATGACCTTCATTAACAATTCTTTAATTACTTTTCTTAAGTAATTAACTTAGATTAACCATTTTTTAATTACAAATTAATTAATATTTAATTACCAATTAATTAATCCCTAATTATTTAATTAATTAAGTGTTAACTGCAACTTCATTAATTCTTAATTACTCGATTAATTAATCTTTAATCATTAATTAAAATCTAATTAATAATCCTTAATTACAAATTAATTAACCTTAATTAATTAATATTAAACCTTAATTAATTAATTTAAAAACTCTTTATTACTTAATTAATCATAAATATTATTATTTAATTAAATAATTAATTATCCAACTTAATAATTTAATGAATCCAAATCATTAAATCCTTATTTTAATTTAAGAAAACATATCTTACTTATTCAAGTATTTAAAAACAATTAGCTTCCAAATTTACCTTAAATTCCATATTAAAATTTCATTTTAAATTTAAGATTGTAAAATGAATACAAATTTAACTTAAACAAGGTTTAATAACAATTCAAAATATTTTTATCTTATATGTTAAAGAAATATCCATTTTATAAAATAAGTTTAAAAGAATTTAAACCTAATTCATCTTTAAATTCAAATTAGTTCAAAATACACTTTAAACATTCCAAGTTATTTAAAAACAAATTCAATTTAAAAATTTCCTTTAATTTCAAAACTGAAATACAGATTTAATCTTTATTCCAGATTTAACTTAAATCTTTAAAAGCTTTCCTTACATTTAAAACTCCATCTTAAATTCAAATCATTTAACCATTTTAAAGTAATTAAACTATTTAAATTAAAACTTTATTTTAATTTAAAAGAAACTGTAATTTATCTCAAATTCCAAATTTTTAAATCTCAGATTTAAACTTATTTTAAATTTCTATTTTACAATTTAAACTTCCAGTTTAAATTCAACACCAATATTCTTTTACACCTGGAAGTTGTTAAAACCAAATTAAATTTTCAAAATTTAAATCATTTCAAAAACCAAGATTCAAACTATTTGAATTCAGATTCAACTCAGGTTTTAAACTTAGTTTAAATTTTTTTTACATTTTAAACTTAACTTTAAAATTTTTAAAAAGAAGAACAGAACAGGTTTCTGTTTTGTTTTTAAAACCTGAAACAACAAAATATACCCGAGCCTTCCCTAACATGACTCCGAGTTCTACCCTAATCTGCTTCGAGCTACACCATCAACTTACTAGAGACAATCCCGAGTAAACAAAATCCCACAAACCGAACATTACCAAATCTCAAAACATACACCGTGCACATGCACCCACGATGCCGCCTTCTTCGATCAACACTGATGATCTCTACAAGTCGCCGATCAACCACATACCTGATCATGATTATCACATCGCCACCAAAAATTCAAATTCGAGAACAAGCTCCAGAACCAAACCTGGAACAATAGAACCACTTCAATCTAAAAACTGTCACCGCCTCACCATGGAAGCTCCGACCACCAACGCCTCTAAAACTCCGGCGAAGACCCCGTCAACCCACCATCCTTCAATACCCAAGACATAGCTGAATTCGATCAACTACAATGGTCGAAATGATCGATTCTTCCTAGCCTAGTAAAACTAGGGTTCAAATCTTAAAATCACAATCACCATCTCAATCATGAAATACACCATAATCTGAAGAAAAAAATTGACCTCTCTGATCACTCATCTACCTCCAGAAGAAATCCCAACCCATTCGATCACATAGAACATCAATTAAAGCCCTAAAAGCAGGATACAGTAAATATGGAACTGCTCTCTAGTTTTAACATTAAAAATTGAAATCTTACTTTTAAAAATCAAAATTTTGTATGATGTTTTGATTTATAACCTTGAAACATTGAATCGTAATGTTGAATTTTTCACTTATACAAATTTTGCTCTGTTATTTTTATTTCCAGTCAATGCAGAAATTATTTAACCTATAAAAAATGTTTTAAACTTTACCTTATCATGAAATAAACAGGTTTCATTCAAATACTAAATCATAATAGCAACCAGATTAAAAGAGAAAAAGAAATTTTTATCAACTTGAACTTATACTGTAAACAGTCAGAAACATGGGTGAAACAGACATGCATTCTTTCATACATATATATATACTCAGCAATGTATTTGACAATATATATAAGCCTACTTATTTCCACGGATAAATCAAGCAACCATATTTTATACTTAAATTTTAAAATGTGAAGTTACTCACCTGTATAGAAGACAAGCACCAAATTTTGAAAACCCTTTGAATCTTTAAAACAGAATTTGCCTCATGCTTTTAAAAACTTGAGTTGTTTGATGTTTTTAACTTGCTTTAAAATGCCTTTGCCCCTTGATTTACAAACTTGCATGCATGTTGGCTACAGATTGAAGAATACAGTGGCTAATTTCCAGATTTTGAATGAATGCAGGCTTTTGAAAACGAAATGCAGGATTTCTTGCTTGACTTCCAGATTTTTGAAAAATGAATGCAGGCTTTTAAAGCAGATTGAAATTGCAGGTATTTTGATTTCCTATTTTTGAAAGAATTGAATGCAGGTTTTCTTTTGTCCTTTTAAAAATGTGTTATAGGATATGCATTTGAAGTTGTTTTGCAACTTGCTTAGAAACTGAGTTGCATGCAGAAAATGTTACAAATTTGCATCTTTGAAGAGTGATTACAGATTTTGAAGTAGAAAAGGGTTTTGATTTTTCAGATTTGGTTTTGATTTTGAGGATTGTCTAGAGTAAAGGGTTTTTAGCTGAAAATTTTCTTAGTTATGAATTGAAAATGAGAAAAGAATAGGTAAGGAAGAAGGCAGGAGTTTATATAACTTATTTTCATGATAAATTAAAAATCAAAGAAAATAAAAATAAACAATTTGACACTTGTCTTAAGTGTTAACACTTGTAAATTTCTTGTTTAATCACTTAACACATGTTATATTAGATCCTAAGACGTTTACACATGTTCTTTTAATTAATTAGTATTTTTAATTAAAGTTAATGAAAGTTTTAAACTAAATTAATTAGTTTTTTTTAATACTTAGTTATATATATATAATCTTTGAAGAATAAAACCAAGTATAATTATAAATAAAATAATATATATATTTATTATTTGAAAATAGCATTTTTGATTATTTTAAATAAAATTTATAAAAGAGGTTATAATTTTCCTATTATTTAAATGAATAAATGTTTCATATTGTAATTGTATTTTAAACTTCATATCTAATTTACAAATCATATTTATCAATCAATATTTTAAAAAAATGTTAAACAAATTTTATAATTAAATTTATTTAAACTTTAAGCTAAAATCTTTTTTAAACTAATTAACATTTATTTTATGTTTTTAAAATCATATAATTTTTTTATTCAATAGCTTTGAAAAGCTTAACATTAAATCAAAATTTCCCAATTACCAAAATATTGGAATTAGAAAATATGCTATATTAATTTAAATTTAAAACCAAACTCATCTATTTAAAATATATAAATATATTTATACATTATAAATAGAAAACAATTTATTAGCTTATTAAAAGATAAATTGACTAATTAAATATTTAATAAAAGAAGATTATTAAATCAATTAAAATTTATTTACAAAAATTATCAAATCAATTTAATTTTAAATATAGATTATTAAATTGATATTGTCAAAAATTCTGGGATATCACATCACTTGAGTTGGTTTACATTGTACAAGTATGTATGTCCTGACTCGAGTGTTTTGTGTTTTGCTTTACCCTCGGGTCAGCCTGAGTATTCACAACTTTGGATTTCTCTTTCTGGAGCTAGGAATCTCTCGAGACTCTGCTTATCTAGTTATTTATCTATTTCAGTTTCAGTTGTTCTATTTCAGCTCTTCTATTAGAGGACTTCTATGTATTCGGGATTTCTATTGTATTTGTTTCCAGGCTGATATTATGTTTGTTTTTGAGACTTCATGAAGCAAATAGTAGCTTCATGAACTACAATGGTATTTTATCTTCCGCTGCGAGTTATTCTGACATTTCAATGTCTGTGATTCTGCGAATGATTTTATTTGCTTCAAATTTTTTTACAATTTGTTGATTGAATTATTCAAGTTTAACATGTGTGGATTATTGTCGATTTGAATGGTCCTAAATAGTGGATCATTACAGTTGGTATCAGTGCTTTGGTTTTTTAGCAAACCTTAGCCTGTGGAGCAAAAACTCATTACAGATAGGGTAGAAATACCCTAGAATAAGTGAAATCAATCTTAGAATCATTTCTTTGTGACAGAACGTATTTTCAAAGTGTAAAATGATTTTCAAAATGATTTTTCAAAGGATTTTTCAAAGATTATTTTGATATAAAATTTTTATGGTTTTAAAAGTAATTTTCTAAACTTCCTTCCTTTCGTACCTACCTTGTTAGTATTTTCTTTCATTAGGATATTAATCCAAGTGAATTTTATCTTATCTTATCATCGTCTTCTATGTACTTTGTCCTAAATTCGTTCTTGTTATTTCAGGATGAATCATGGAAATGCCAGAGGTAGGAGTCGTGGTATTTACCCGGCTCCTCAGCCTACTGCACCCGTTAGGTTTACTGTTCTTTGTAAGGAATTCTCTCAACTTGGTAGTACCAAGTTTTCTGGTTCAGAAAGCATTATAGAAGCTCAGCAATGGTTGCAGAGTTTAGAGAGGATCTTTACCGGTCTCTAGATCACTGATGCCCAGAAGCGTCAGTTAGCAGCTTCGCAGCTGTAAGATTCGGCCTTGGATTGGTGGGAGTCTGTTACAGCTCACAAAGATGAGGCCGATATTACTTGGGAGAAGTTTAGGTATCCTTTGTGTTATCTTAAATTTTGTTCCTATTTACCTTTCTTTTGAATCAATCTTAAGTTTGTTCTGTATCTCTTTTCGGGGGGGGGGGGGGGCATTTGTGGCAAAATGGATGCCAAAAGCCGGTAAATCTCAGCTTTATCGTGAATTCATGGATCTCAAGCAGTGTACCATGTCCTTTTCTGAGTATGAGAGGAAATTCAATGAACTTTCCAAGTTCGGTCCTAGCCTGATAGACACTCTTCTCAAGAAGAATGAGAAGTTCATAGCTGGTGCTCGTCCCGAGTATTATGATCGTCTCATTTCTCATGTTCATGGCACTTTTACCCAGCTTATGGATATGGTCATCTGTTATGAGAACCCTACTTCTAAGGGTCCTGCTGTTGTTGATGCTCCTTCATCTCAGTCTTCCTCTGCTAATTCTACGAAGAGAAAGCCTAATTACCAGTAGTAGAAAAAGAATTCGCTCAAGAATGCAGGTTTGGGATCTTCATCATCTTCTCCTTCTTAGAGGTAGCCTATTGATCTTTCTTCCATCACCTGCTTCAAATGTGATAAGAAGGGACACTATGCCAATAGTTGTTCTACTTTAGTTGGTGCTGCTGTTCCTCCTCCTGCACAGTTGACTAGGCGTGATCTATGCTATATTTGTCTTCAGCCTGATCATTTCAAGAAGGATTGCCCTACCCAACAGAAGGGTAAGCGATTTGGTATATTTGCTGTCATCTCTGTATCTTCTCCAGCACTTGCACCTGCTTCTGTTCCTATTAAAGACCAAGTTACTCTTCAGGGCACCTTTTCTTTATTTCATCATCCTGTTCCTGTTTTATTTGACATTGGAGCTTCCCATAGTTTTATTTCTGTTGATTTGTGTGATAAGTTTGAGCATCTCCTTTCTCCTGAGCATGCTTCTGTTCCTTTATGTTTTTCTAATCCTATTGGGGGTCCTGTGAACCGTAGTAGGATTTGTAGAGGACTGAAACTCTTCCATTCCGGTTATCGTTTTTCTGGTGATTGCTATGTTCTGGGTTTTTATGTTTTTGATTTATTGCTTGGTGATGATTGGTTAAAGAATCATGATGCCCATATCTCTTGTAAATCACGAATTGTTACTCTTATGGGAGATAAGGGTGATCCTTTGACTTTTCGGTGCCGCATGCCTTAGGATTTTGCTGGCAATTTTATTTATTCTCTGGATTGTTCTCCTTGTGATCTTGATTCGACTCCTGTAATCAGACTCTATCCCGATGTATTTGGTGAAGTCAATTCTTTACCTCCTAAGCAGGAAATTGATTTTCTTGTTGATCTTATTCTTGGTGCTCGACCTGTAATTCTTCCTCCTAGAAGAATGGAACTCCGCGAGAAGGTTGAGTTAAGAAAGCAAATTGAGGACTTAGCTTCCAAAGGTCTGATTAGACCTAGCTATTCGAAATGGGGAGCAGCGGTGATTTTCGTCACCAAGTCCGATGGTTCTTAGAGGATGTGTGTTGATTGTAGGGAGCTGAACAAGCTCACTATGAAAAACAGATATCCAATGCCTCGCATCAATGATATGTTTGATTAGCTTTTTGGTGCTATTGTTTTCTCTCAGCTTGATCTTGCCATAGGTTTCCATCAGCTCAGGGTTGCTGAGGAAAGTATTCCCAAGACTGCTTTCCGCATTGAGAATGGGTTTTATGAATTGTTAGTCATGCCTTTTGGTTTGACTAATGCTCCTGCTTTGTTTATTGATTTGATGAATCATGTCTTTCGTGATGTGCTTAATAAATTTGTTCTAGTCTTTGTTGATGATATCCTTGTCTTCTCTAAGACCAAGGAAGAGCATGAGTCACATTTGAAATCTGTTCTGCAGACTCTCAGAAATCATCAGTTGAAGGCTAAATTTTCTAAATGCTATTTCTGGAAGGATGAAGTTCGATTCCTAGGGCATATTATTTCTAGTAATGGAGTTTTTGTTGATCCAGTCAAGATTACTACGATCAATGTAAGTTTTTCTTTTCTCTCTTTTCTTTTATCATTTAATAATACTATCTTTTTTGTTGTCCTTATTTTCTCCCTATTCTGTTACAGGATTGAGAAACTCCTAAGACTCCATCTGATATTCGTAGTTTTCTATGCCTTGCCGGTTATAACCGGAGATTCATTGAGAATTTTGCTCGGATTGCTGCACTCCCACTGCTTTAACTCGTAAGAATGCTAAGTTTATCTAGGATAAGAGGTGTGAAGCGGCATTCAATGAGTTGAAGAGCAAACTTACTTCCGCACTAGTTATTACCATTCCGAGGGATTGACGGTATACACTGATGCTAGTCGTGAGGGATTGGGTGCTATTCTCATGTAGGATGGTAAGGACATTGCCTATGCCAGCCGTCAGCTGAAAACCTACGAGGCAAATTATGCTGCTCATGATTTAGAGTTGCTTGTTGTTGTCTTTTCTTTGAAGCTTTGAAGGCATCATCTTCCAGGAACTAAGTTTGTACTTTTCACCAATCATCAGTCTCTGAGATATATCTTCACCCAGAAAGATTTGAATCAGAGGCAAATTCGTTGGCTTGAGTTTCTGGCTTCTTACGACCTTGATATTAGCTATACTCCTGGTAAAGCTAATGTTGTGGCCGATGCTTTGAGTCGGAAGAAGGCTTTGTTCTGTCAGCTTGTTGTTTCTTCTTCTCCTCTTTTGGATCGTATCATGGCTAAGCAAGATGAGGATAAGATGCTTAGATTGATGAAGGGGAGTGTTTGTAATAGAGTTGGTGGAAGTAGTGGAGCTCAGATCGATGATAGAGGGATTTTGAGTATTATGGTAGGATTTTTTTCCCGAATGTTGATGGATTGAAGCAAGAGTTACTTTAGGAGAATCATCGATCCAGACTTTCTATCCATCCTGGTGTGTCGAAGATGTATCAGGATATGAAGAGGCTTTATTAGTAGAAGGGTATGAAGCGGGATATCTCTATCTTTGTTAGTCGGTGTGCGACTTGTCAACAAGTCAAGGTCGACCATCAAAGGACCCCTGGTTTGTTACAGCCTCTTAAGATTCCCAATTGGAAGTGGGAATAGGTTTCCATGGATTTCATTGATGGATTACCGAGGACTAGGATGGTTAATGAGAGTATCTGGGTTATTGTGGATAGACTGACCAAGTCCACTCATTTCATTCCGGTCAAGTCTAGCCGTTCTACTTCTAGCTTGTCTGAGATCTACATGAGAGAGATTGTTCGTCTCCATGGTATTCCTTTTAGCATTGTTTCTGATCATGATCCTATCTTTATCAGTCAGTTTTGGAAAGCTTTTCAGGAATCTTTGAGTACTCATCTGAATCTGAGCACTGCTTACCATCCACAGACCGATGGTCAAACGGAAAGAGTAAATGTAACGCTTCGAATTTTCGTTGCCGAAAAACCGAATAGTTAGGGTTTTAAAAAGAATTTAAGAAAAAGAAAAAGGAAGAAGAAGGTAGAAAATAGAGGGAAAAGAAAATAGAACAAATTTTTAGAAAACAGAGAAAATAGAGAATTTAAAAGAATTTGAAAATAGAACGGACAGAAAGGAACAACAGAACAATATCAGAATCTCACAATTCGCAGCGGAACAACATATAATAATAAATGAATAATCTTTAAACAAAGAATTATATCAGTTATTACATTACATCACATTTCATTACATCATATCATCAGAGTGTACAACAATAAACAACAACAACAATGCAGCGGAAAAAGAAATACTATATAACTAGTAATATGCCATGCCAATCCAGCTTGCCTCCAGCAACTCCAGAATATCCAGAATATCCTGATAAACCTTAACTCTTGACTGCCCGTGTGGAAATTGGTGGGCACCCAGAGTTTAGGAAGGAAAACAATAAACTCCGAGTCAGTCATGTGACTGGTGTGAGAACTCAAAACAGTTTATTTGCTTTTAAAATCAAAATAGAGAAATATTTTAAATCAATTCGCAATGCTTTTTAAAAAATGAGACTACCATAAGGCCTCCCGCACACACAAACAATGCAAACGCAGAATCGGAGGAGATTTCTCCTTATGATAGCCAAAGATGCTTGATACGCATTAAAAGAACATTTGATATTATTATTAGTGCATAGTGTAGGAAAAATTCATTTCGAAAGTAGAATATAAATCTTAGCCAACATACGACCATTATCGTATGCCTACTATAGCTACTATCCAAACAGTGGTGACCACCATAAGTGAATAGCAGGTTCTACAACTAATACCGTACAAGTTTCGTATTGGGAATTGGATTTCCAACAAATGGTCAGGCCAAGGAACTTCCCATTGCCACATGAGAATGCCTCTGGATGGACATCCCCGAGAACCAAACCGGAACTCTGCCAACACAAGGCCGGGTTACCCCTAACTGGGTAACTACTGACACGAGCACGCCATTCCCCGATCGTAAACGATCTTTTTTTCACGGGATCCCGATAACCAACAACCACAAAGTAATAAACTCGTAGTAACCACATAGGTTAAATATCTGGGCTCCATACCATGATACAACCTCTATCCAGAAGGAAATGTACATACCCTAAGGGGAGCTACAGCAACCCCTAATAACCTTGCTGCATCTTTCCTGTTTTGACCATTACCGGGATGTGAGGCTCGACGAAGTTTCGTCCACAAAAACATACTTTATACAAAAGCCATGCTTTGGGTCAACAAATGATCAACACAATGATCACTAAGATAGACGATCAAATAAATGATCCTATCACAAATAATCAACACAATGATCATTTCAGCAACACTCAGCATGTCACATTACCAAATTTGGGAATATATCGCTGATAACTTCAGCTATATAACCTTTGAGCACATATGTCTCAAAGAAGGGTGTTAAGCTAAAAGAATAAATTCTCCTCCACCAACAGAAATATATTTGAAAGAAATCGGCTTTATATCTCAAATTGTAATGTCAGACATACAATCCATACAAGTCTGTTCCGGGCTCGAACAGAACCGAAGGCACTTACAAAGAAGTCCTTGCAATCCGGATATTCACAAATCACGTTCGGACTTCCCATCACATATGGAGTCTCTATACCGGGGACCAGTCGATGCAAAGACATTCGACAAGAAACCCTTTCGTTTTCGAAAATATCCGGTCTTCAACACCGGTCTTCGAATGTAATTCATAACGACGTATCACGTATTCGGAATGGGTTATACGACCCCATGGTCCTTTCCCGGTTAACCCGAATAGTGAGCGCTTATTTAAAAAAAATAAGTGTGGCATTCAATTTCAAACAAATCACAACATATACCATTCAAAGGTAAATATCGATAGTCGGTTATTGAACTATCAATAGATATGCCAACATCACCAGAATCCAAATAATTTTCCAAATTATTTAATTCCAAAAATATCTTTAGAAGATATAACTTTTTATATTTCAAAAATAAATCAATATTTATTTTTAAACCTATTTTCCCAATTCCATTTATAAATTCCATATTGAATTTATATTTCCAAAATATTTATGAATATACGATTGCTATTATTCATTTTCAATTTATCTTCAAAAAGATAAATTCTAAATATTCACTTCATATTAGAAAACATTTCCATACTTATTAAATAAGTACTTCATAATCTCTTATTCTCAACACTTGGAAAATATTCTATATACTTTAATCGAAATTAAGTATATATTTCATTCTCTAAGGAAATCATTCTCTTAAACATATTTATTTGGGCCAAAACGAATGTTGCGTAAAACATCGTTACGACAACCCAAAATCACTAGTATAGGGATTCAAAATAAAAATAGATATATAAATCCCAATACTATACAAACCATTTTCTTTCGGAAATTATCTATTACAACAACAGTGTTATAATCTACCATTTCCTTTTATTTCTCGAAAACATCTATTTCAACAATAAATATTGAAATCTATGATTTCAAATCTCAACATATTTAAAACATCATTAAATCGTTTTAATTCTATTTAAAACATCACATTCTAAATAATTTCTTTAACATAATATTCACTATTCAAAAACGTGAATATACCTTGTTAATAAATTTCATCACTTCTATTTATTTTAGTTTAAGGAATTATTCACTGTCTAAATCATGAATATAACTCCATAAATAAATTGCAACAATTTACTTATCAAAATAAGTAGTTTGCGAATTTATAAAACAATGTTTACAAATTCTATTTCTATTTCTTTTATAACAACTTCCTTTTATAAATTTCCTTTATTAACTTATCTCAATTCATATCACAATGATATATTAAAAATTTCATATTATAAGTTAAATACTTATAATTTATTTGTTTATAAAATCATTCCTTTAAACTTCACAAATTTTATAAGTCTTATAACTTATAAGATTCATTTATTTATCCAAAATCTTATTTTTTTAAATAACTTCACAAATTTTATAAGTCTTATAACTTATAAGATTCATTTATTTATCCAAAATCTTATTCTTTTAAATAACTTCACAAATTTTATAAGTCTTATAACTTATAAGATTCATTTATTTATCCAAAATCTTATTCTTTTAAATAACTTCACAAATTTTATAAGTCTTATAACTTATAAGATTCATTTATTTATCCAAAATCTTATTCTTTTAAATAACTTCACAAATTTTATAAACCTACTATTTATAAAATTCCAATTATAACTTCACCGTTCATAATCCTATAAATTCATTCATTTGTGAAATTCATTCACAATTCATCCTAACTCTTATAAAAACTTCGTTTTATAATTCTTATATTTTTAATTTATAAAGATCAATTTATAAATCTTTTTAATATAAAACAATTTATATTATTCTTTTGAAACATCTTCACAGTTCTTTATAATTTCATCACTTTTATTCATTTTATAATAGATTCAAAAATCCCAGTTTAAATTATTTTGTCAAATCATTAATCCCATATTCTCAAAAATCAACTTTTAACTACATTTCTCAAAAATCATAATTTTTTATAACATAAAAATTATAACGTTTATTTATTTATAATAAATCAATTAAAAAAAATATATTATATAAACGTATATTTTCAAAAATCACTTTAGAAATTAAAATCGTTGTTTTTAAATTTCAAAAATTGGATCCGATGATGCAACACATCGAATAGTCAAACACGATTTTCAAACATCATATATCATCCATGATAAACAATCAAATATCACAATATATGAAAATAAACAAACACTTGTGAGGAATCCAGTTGGATCCCTCCAACCTGTTTCCCTGCATCCACAGACATTAGCACAATACCATTCCGTTTCAAGACGGAATATCGCGGTATATGGGATTTTATAAAAATATATCCGCTTACTAACGGCGCAATAGGGTCTCATCCGCTAAAAGAAAATGCGGGAAATCAATCAACTGCAATATATACATATGCCAATATATATATATTGCTATATATATAATATAATACCAATTCCACTTCGAGGTGGAATATCGCGGTATATGTGTGTAATAAATAACCTCCGCTTACTAACGGCGCATAGGGTCTATTCACATCCAATATATATATATAACAATCATCATTCAATCAATCCATCAACACAGTCAATCAATTTTAAATCTAACTATTTAAAATTCAAATAAACAACAGAAATTCCTTTTGAGTGAGAAGTTCTCACCTTTTATTCCTGTTTGCCATCCACTTGCAATTCAACTTGTTTTCTTCATTTATACCTTGTATAAATATTTACACAATTTATTAATATTCGAAATAATCGAATAAATTAAATTTTCATTTTTGATTGTCAAATAAATCAATAGTTTTATTTAAATCCGTTTCTTCTTTAATAATTTTATTTCAACAAAAAATTAAATTAAATTAACCAAACTCTTTTTCAAATAAATTATCAAATCGAAGAATTAAATCTTAAATTAGAATCCCTTTAATTCCATTTTAACAAATTCTTTTACTTTAAATTAATATCTTTTTAAATAAATTTGTTTTAACCAAAAATTTAAATTTAAAAACTAGAATTCTTTTAATAAATTATTTTATCAAATGATTTGAATTCTTAGCAAATTTCTTTTACAGAAATATTTTTCATTTGAAACTAAATTTATATTTAACTGATAATTTTGTTTTAATAAATAATTTAATTTTAAACATATCTTCTTTTAAATAAATTTGATTAACTAATCCTTTTACTTTAAAATTTATTCTATCTAGAAATTTTTAATTGAATTAAATTTCCTTTTATATAAATTATTCTTAGTAACACAAAAATAATTTAGATTTAATTAACTTATCTTATAATTAAATTTATTTATCTAATTTTTTTTTTCTTAGGGAAAAAAAAAATTATTTTCCTTTCAACTGCATATAGGATATTCAATTTACTGTTTTAAATTTAAATACTTATTTCTAAATAATTAAAGAGTTTAAATTGTTTTAAACTTACTATCTATATTTTTCTATACTTATATATATACATATATGTATATACTTATAAATCCTTATAGTTTGTTAAAATCTTATATATATATATATATATTTTTTTTTTTTTACTGTCCTGCAAAACATTCAACCTTTCTTTTTTTTTTTTTTTTTTCTGCATATAATTTAAATTAAATTAACTCAAAAATAAAAACAAAAGAAAACAAAATACCTTACTGTGAAATCGAGTAACTCAGGCTCGAGCTTCCAATTGCAAATCGCGACCCCAGTTGACCGCGTCGCCGCCTCCACCTCGCGCCTACGTCACGAACGCCGCCGTGCCCAAGCCCTAGTTCGCTTCGCGTGCCACCATCATCGTGCGCCGCGATTGTCGTACGCGACCTTCCCTCTCCACGCGGCCGCGAACCCCCTTTGCGTCGTGCCTTGAGCGCGCGCTGCCGCTTGCCCTTCGCGTCGCCCAATCGCTACCCCTAACTGCCGCGCCTCTCCACGCTTCGCGCCAGTAGCCGCCGCAGTCGCCCATCACCATTGCGTCGCCCCACGCGTACGCGCGCCACCTCCAACCTTTTCTTACATGAGCCACCGCGATTCCAGGCGCTCGCGTCCCCATTTTTTTTTTTTTTTTTTTTTTTTAATTATCAGATGCGTTTCGATTTTGAAGAGGGGGAAGAAGAATATGAAGCTCGGCATTGACTCGTTTGCTTTCGCGATTTTTTTAGGTCGCCATTGTTTTTATTTGAAACGAAGATCTTTTTTTTTTTCTGAACGAGATGAAGGGGAAGATATTTAAAATCTAACGCAGTATGCTGGGCACGATTTATTTCGTGATTTATCGGCGTGATTTTAGGCGTAAGAAAGGGGATGCTGTTGTTTATTTTAATTTTAATTTAAATTTAAATTAAATTCGTTTCGATACAAATTTCAACGCGTTTACTTACCGTGTGTTCACATATTAACTCCGAAAAATACGAAATTTGAAATCCGGCAATAATTCAATATTACGGACCCAATGGAACTGGTTTCGTCGAATTCCGAGACTGTGCCTCGGACGACTATTTTAAATATCAATTCGAACGATTGAATTCCAAAACTGAGCAACTCACTCCCAAATTAAATTCTGAAGCTTCTAAAATCTTCAATATTATCAATATGAATTTTACAAGCCTTTGAAATATTTTTAATCAGCTTAAAATTGAAGATTCAAATTTTTATTCAACTTAAATAGATTAAATTCTATACTTAAATCGCTAAATTTATTCAGAAAATTTGAAATTCAATTCAAACCATCATTCAAATATTTTAAAATAAATTAAATATTCTCAAATTGAATTGTTAAAAATTCTGGGTCGTTACAATCTTTCCCCCTTAAAAGAATTTCGTCCCGAAATTACAAGTTAAGAAGAATGCCCTTATCCCGTTTACTATTTTTCACAATTCAAATAGCTTTATCAACTTGCTAACCTAAATCTTTTTATTAAAGATTTATTATCATTTCAACTATCTTTCCAACTTCAATTATAGGTTTCAAACAGTATTGTTTTACTAACTATTCAAGTTTAAATTCAAATTCAAATTTCAAACTTTCAAAATTTCTCAAAAATTTTCTAACACCCTAAATTTTCGAAAAATTTCGCCAGCGTTTCCTTTGCGCGGCTCGATCGGTACGACTACAAAATGGCACCACGGCCCCTCAGAATCAAAAAGAAAAGAGAAAAGCCAAGTGGCTAGAGAAGAAAGTCATCAAATCTCATATTAAAATTGAAATACGTACCTTTTTGTCGAGCAATTCAATTTTATCTTTGAAATCAAAATCTCAATTTCTTTATATACCTGTTTAACCTGTATAATCTGCTAGTAGTAGCATCCAAATCCAACATTCAAACTATTTTGCACATTTCATTACAAAATTTTCAACATATGCTTCTTATACGTTTTTACTTCACTATTGAAGTTATATATTCAATTTCATTCAATTTCACGTTTCAATTCAATTCACAACTAATTTCACTCGAATTCAATTTTCAATTCTAAATATTGAATTCTATCAATTACTTTTATTTAGTAATTCATATTACAACCTTAAATTAGTTTCTTTTACTAATTTATTTCAAATTTCAATTCATCTCGAATTTACTTATTTACTAACAAAGGGAATTTCAATTTATTTCTTTTCTATATTAAAAATAGTTTTGGGCAAAATTATCTTATTCACCCGATTCAAAAACAATTTTATATTCACTAACAAATACGCGCTCATATCTATTATTACACTCAAACTCATTCTAGAGTACTGCTGACTCTATCTCTAACGAGTAATACCCATCAGAACCATGGTTGTCGCTTAACCAACAGCTCTGATACCAAATGTAACGCTTCGAATTTTCGTTGCCGAAAAACCGAATAGTTAGGGTTTTAAAAAGAATTTAAGAAAAAGAAAAAGGAAGAAGAAGGTAGAAAATAGAGGGAAAAGAAAATAGAACAAATTTTTAGAAAACAGAGAAAATAGAGAATTTAAAAAAAATAGAAAAAGAGAATTTGAAAATAGAACGGACAGAAAGGAACAACAGAACAATATCAGAATCTCACAATTCGCAGCGGAACAACATATAATAATAAATGAATAATCTTTAAACAAAGAATTATATCAGTTATTACATTACATCACATTTCATTACATCATATCATCAGAGTGTACAACAATAAACAACAACAACAATGCAGCGGAAAAAGAAATACTATATAACTAGTAATATGCCATGCCAATCCAGCTTGCCTCCACAACTCCAGAATATCCAGAATATCCTGATAAACCTTAACTCTTGACTGCCCGTGTGGAAATTGGTGGGCACCCAGAGTTTAGGAAGGAAAACAATAAACTCCGAGTCAGTCATGTGACTGGTGTGAGAACTCAAAACAGTTTATTTGCTTTTAAAATCAAAATAGAGAAATATTTTAAATCAATTCGCAATGCTTTTTAAAAAATGAGACTACCATAAGGCCTCCCGCACACACACACAATGCAAACGCAGAATCGGAGGAGATTTCTCCTTATGATAGCCAAAGATGCTTGATACGCATTAAAAGAACATTTGATATTATTATTAGTGCATAGTGTAGGAAAAATTCATTTCGAAAGTAGAATATAAATCTTAGCCAACATACGACCATTATCGTATGCCTACTATAGCTACTATCCAAACAGTGGTGACCACCATAAGTGAATAGCAGGTTCTACAACTAATACCGTACAAGTTTCGTATTGGGAATTGGATTTCCAACAAATGGTCAGGCCAAGGAACTTCCCATTGCCACATGAGAATGCCTCTGGATGGACATCCCCGAGAACCAAACCGGAACTCTGCCAACACAAGGCCGGGTTACCCCTAACTGGGTAACTACTGACACGAGCACGCCATTCCCCGATCGTAAACGATCTTTTTTTCACGGGATCCCGATAACCAACAACCACAAAGTAATAAACTCGTAGTAACCACATAGGTTAAATATCTGGGCTCCATACCATGATACAACCTCTATCCAGAAGGAAATGTACATACCCTAAGGGGAGCTACAGCAACCCCTAATAACCTTGCTGCATCTTTCCTGTTTTGACCATTACCGGGATGTGAGGCTCGACGAAGTTTCGTCCACAAAAACATACTTTATACAAAAGCCATGCTTTGGGTCAACAAATGATCAACACAATGATCACTAAGATAGACGATCAAATAAATGATCCTATCACAAATAATCAACACAATGATCATTTCAGCAACACTCAGCATGTCACATTACCAAATTTGGGAATATATCGCTGATAACTTCAGCTATATAACCTTTGAGCACATATGTCTCAAAGAAGGGTGTTAAGCTAAAAGAATAAATTCTCCGCCACCAACAGAAATATATTTGAAAGAAATCGGCTTTATATCTCAAATTGTAATGTCAGACATACAATCCATACAAGTCTGTTCCGGGCTCGAACAGAACCGAAGGCACTTACAAAGAAGTCCTTGCAATCCGGATATTCACAAATCACGTTCGGACTTCCCATCACATATGGAGTCTCTATACCGGGGACCAGTCGATGCAAAGACATTCGACAAGAAACCCTTTCGTTTTCGAAAATATCCGGTCTTCAACACCGGTCTTCGAATGCAATTCATAACGACGTATCACGTATTCGGAATGGGTTATACGACCCCATGGTCCTTTCCCGGTTAACCCGAATAGTGAGTGCTTATTTAAAAAAAATAAGTGTGGCATTCAATTTCAAACAAATCACAACATATACCATTCAAAGGTAAATATCGATAGTCGGTTATTGAACTATCAATAGATATGCCAACATCACCAGAATCCAAATAATTTTCCAAATTATTTAATTCCAAAAATATCTTTAGAAGATATAACTTTTTATATTTCAAAAATAAATCAATATTTATTTTTAAACCTATTTTCCCAATTCCATTTATAAATTCCATATTGAATTTATATTTCCAAAATATTTATGAATATACGATTGCTATTATTCATTTTCAATTTATCTTCAAAAAGATAAATTCTAAATATTCACTTCATATTAGAAAACATTTCCATACTTATTAAATAAGTACTTCATAATCTCTTATTCTCAACACTTGGAAAATATTCTATATACTTTAATCGAAATTAAGTATATATTTCATTCTCTAAGGAAATCATTCTCTTAAACATATTTATTTGGGCCAAAACGAATGTTGCGTAAAACATCGTTACGACAACCCAAAATCACTAGTATAGGGATTCGAAATAAAAATAGATATATAAATCCCAATACTATACAAACCATTTTCTTTCGGAAATTATCTATTACAACAACAGTGTTATAATCTACCATTTCCTTTTATTTCTCGAAAACATCTATTTCAACAATAAATATTGAAATCTATGATTTCAAATCTCAACATATTTAAAACATCATTAAATCGTTTTAATTCTATTTAAAACATCACATTCTAAATAATTTCTTTAACATAATATTCACTATTCAAAAACGTGAATATACCTTGTTAATAAATTTCATCACTTCTATTTATTTTAGTTTAAGGAATTATTCACTGTCTAAATCATGAATATAACTCCATAAATAAATTGCAACAATTTACTTATCAAAATAAGTAGTTTGCGAATTTATAAAACAATGTTTACAAATTCTATTTCTATTTCTTTTATAACAACTTCCTTTTATAAATTTCCTTTATTAACTTATCTCAATTCATATCACAATGATATATTAAAAATTTCATATTATAAGTTAAATACTTATAATTTATTTGTTTATAAAATCATTCCTTTAAACTTCACAAATTTTATAAGTCTTATAACTTATAAGATTCATTTATTTATCCAAAATCTTATTCTTTTAAATAACTTCACAAATTTTATAAGTCTTATAACTTATAAGATTCATTTATTTATCCAAAATCTTATTCTTTTAAATAACTTCACAAATTTTATAAGTCTTATAACTTATAAGATTCATTTATTTATCCAAAATCTTATTCTTTTAAATAACTTCACAAATTTTATAAGTCTTATAACTTATAAGATTCATTTATTTATCCAAAATCTTATTCTTTTAAATAACTTCACAAATTTTATAAACCTACTGTTTATAAAATTCCAATTTTAACTTCACCGTTCATAATCCTATAAATTCATTCATTTGTGAAATTCATTCACAATTCATCCTAACTCTTATAAAAACTTCGTTTTATAATTCTTATATTTTTAATTTATAAAGATCAATTTATAAATCTTTTTAATATAAAACAATTTATATTATTCTTTTGAAACATCTTCACAGTTCTTTATAATTTCATCACTTTTATTCATTTTATAATAGATTCAAAAATCCCAGTTTAAATTATTTTGTCAAATCATTAATCCCATATTCTCAAAAATCAACTTTTAACTACATTTCTCAAAAATCATAATTTTTTATAACATAAAAATTATAACGTTTATTTATTTATAATAAATCAATTTAAAAAAAATATTATATAAACGTATATTTTCAAAAATCACTTTAGAAATTAAAATCGTTGTTTTTAAATTTCAAAAATTGGATCCGATGATGCAACACATCGAATAGTCAAACACGATTTTCAAACATCATATATCATCCATGATAAACAATCAAATATCACAATATATGAAAATAAACAAACACTTGTGAGGAATCCAGTTGGATCCCTCCAACCTGTTTCCCTGCATCCACAGACATTAGCACAATACCATTCCGTTTCAAGACGGAATATCGCGGTATATGGGATTTTATAAAAATATATCCGCTTACTAACGGCGCAATAGGGTCTCATCCGCTAAAAGAAAATGCGGGAAATCAATCAACTGCAATATATACATATGCCAATATATATATATATTGCTATATATATAATATAATACCAATTCCACTTCGAGGTGGAATATCGCGGTATATGTGTGTAATAAATAACCTCCGCTTACTAACGGCGCATAGGGTCTATTCACATCCAATATATATATATAACAATCATCATTCAATCAATCCATCAACACAGTCAATCAATTTTAAATCTAACTATTTAAAATTCAAATAAACAACAGAAATTCCTTTTGAGTGAGAAGTTCTCACCTTTTATTCCTGTTTGCCATCCACTTGCAATTCAACTTGTTTTCTTCATTTATACCTTGTATAAATATTTACACAATTTATTAATATTCGAAATAATCGAATAAATTAAATTTTCATTTTTGATTGTCAAATAAATCAATAGTTTTATTTAAATCCGTTTCTTCTTTAATAATTTTATTTCAACAAAAAATTAAATTAAATTAACCAAACTCTTTTTCAAATAAATTATCAAATCGAAGAATTAAATCTTAAATTAGAATCCCTTTAATTCCATTTTAACAAATTCTTTTACTTTAAATTAATATCTTTTTAAATAAATTTGTTTTAACCAAAAATTTAAATTTAAAAACTAGAATTCTTTTAATAAATTATTTTATCAAATGATTTGAATTCTTAGCAAATTTCTTTTACAGAAATATTTTTCATTTGAAACTAAATTTATATTTAACTGATAATTTTGTTTTAATAAATAATTTAATTTTAAACATATCTTCTTTTAAATAAATTTGATTAACTAATCCTTTTACTTTAAAATTTATTCTATCTAGAAATTTTTAATTGAATTAAATTTCCTTTTATATAAATTATTCTTAGTAACACAAAAATAATTTAGATTTAATTAACTTATCTTATAATTAAATTTATTTATCTAATTTTTTTTTTCTTAGGGAAAAAAAAAATTATTTTCCTTTCAACTGCATATAGGATATTCAATTTACTGTTTTAAATTTAAATACTTATTTCTAAATAATTAAAGAGTTTAAATTGTTTTAAACTTACTATCTATATTTTTCTATACTTATATATATACATATATGTATATACTTATAAATCCTTATAGTTTGTTAAAATCTTATATATATATATTTTTTTTTTTTTTACTGTCCTGCAAAACATTCAACCTTTCTTTTTTTTTTTTTTTTCTGCATATAATTTAAATTAAATTAACTCAAAAATAAAAACAAAAGAAAACAAAATACCTTACTGTGAAATCGAGTAACTCAGGCTCGAGCTTCCAATTGCAAATCGCGACCCCAGTTGACCGCGTCGCCGCCTCCACCTCGCGCCTACGTCACGAACGCCGCCGTGCCCAAGCCCTAGTTCGCTTCGCGTGCCACCATCATCGTGCGCCGCGATTGTCGTACGCGACCTTCCCTCTCCACGCGGCCGCGAACCCCCTTTGCGTCGTGCCTTGAGCGCGCGCTGCCGCTTGCCCTTCGCGTCGCCCAATCGCTACCCCTAACTGCCGCGCCTCTCCACGCCTCGCGCCAGTAGCCGCCGCAGTCGCCCATCACCATTGCGTCGCCCCACGCGTACGCGCGCCACCTCCAACCTTTTCTTACATGAGCCACCGCGATTCCAGGCGCTCGCGTCCCCATTTTTTTTTTTTTTTTTTTTTTTTTTAATTATCAGATGCGTTTCGATTTTGAAGAGGGGGAAGAAGAATATGAAGCTCGACATTGATTCGTTTGCTTTCGCGATTTTTTTAGGTCGCCATTGTTTTTATTTGAAACGAAGATCTTTTTTTTTTCTGAACGAGATGAAGGGGAAGATATTTAAAATCTAACGCAGTATGCTGGGCACGATTTATTTCGTGATTTATCGGCGTGATTTTAGGCGTAAGAAAGGGGATGCTGTTGTTTATTTTAATTTAAATTTAAATTTAAATTAAATTCGTTTCGATACAAATTTCAACGCGTTTACTTACCGTGTGTTCACATATTAACTCCGAAAAATACGAAATTTGAAATCCGGCAATAATTCAATATTACGGACCCAATGGAACTGGTTTCGTCGAATTCCGAGACTGTGCCTCGGACGACTATTTTAAATATCAATTCGAACAATTGAATTCCAAAACTGAGCAACTCACTCCCAAATTAAATTCTGAAGCTTCTAAAATCTTCAATATTATCAATATGAATTTTACAAGCCTTTGAAATATTTTTAATCAGCTTAAAATTGAATATTCAAATTTTTATTCAACTTAAATAGATTAAATTCTATACTTAAATCGCTAAATTTATTCAGAAAATTTGAAATTCAATTCAAACCATCATTCAAATATTTTAAAATAAATTAAATATTCTCAAATTGAATTGTTAAAAATTCTGGGTCGTTACAGTAAATCGGATTCTCGAAGATCTTCTTCATTCTTATGTGCTTTATTATGGAGGATCTTGGGAAGATCATCTCCATCTTGTAGAATTCACCTATAATAATAGCTATCAGGTATACTCTAATCTTATGTTTTAAGCTTATCTTAATCCTTTATCTATCTCATTCCATCTTTGAATTTAGGCCAGTATTAAAATGTCTCCGTTTGCTGCTCTTTACGGACGTTCTTGTAGATCTCCATCTTGTTGGATTGAGTCCGGTAATCATTTGGTTCTTGGTCCAGATGTGATTTTGTAGGCTTCTGAGAAAGTTGAGGAGATTAAGAGGAAGTTGAGAGTTGCTCACAATAGGCAGAAGAAGTATGCTGATAGGCGTAGGCGGTGTTTAGAGTTTGCTGTTGGTGCTCAGGTTTTCCTTAAGGTCTCTCCCTTAAGGAATTTCATTTACTTTGGTCATAGAGGGAAGCTTTCTCCTAGATTCATTAGTCCTTTCCGCATTATGGAAAGAGTTGGTTCTTTGGCTTATTGTCTGGATTTACAAGAGAAGCTTTCTGGAGTGCATGATGTATTCCATGTCTCACATCTTCGCCGGTATCTTCATTATTCATCTCTTATTGTTCAGCCTTCTGCTCTTGATAGTTTGGATATTGAGCCTAATCAGACTGTCGAGGGGAAGCCATTTCGTATTGTCGACAAAGGTACAAAGCAGCTAAGAAGGAATTCTGTTAGTCTAGTCAAAGTACAGTGGAGTACTGATGATCGTGACTGTACCTCGGAGACGGAGGAGAGCATTTGTGCTTCGAATCCGGAATTTTTTGTTTCAGGTACCATATGCTTTTCTATCTTGTTTATCCTTATTTTCCTTGTTCGTTCTTTTCGAGGACGAAAAGATTTTAGTGGGGGAAAGTGTAATAACAATAGATTTTTTAAAATATTTTTAAATTAGATTTTATTTCATTATGAAAATATTTTAAAATTTATTTTATTTCAAGATTTTATTTTTAAAACATTTTTCAAAGTATAGTATAAATTTTTCCAATACTAGTTGTATTTTTGTTTATAATTTTAATCCTCGTTTTAATTTAATAAACTATTTTCTTATTTTTTTTCTGTTTTTCCTAAAAATATTTATTTATCCCATTTCTACTTTATTTTGTTTTCATTTTTATTTTATTTACTTGATTTTTCTTTTGGTTTATTTGAATAAAAGAAATTGGAAATTCTAAGAGACAAAAACCTTTTCAACTTGTGACTTTTCAATGCCTAGTCTTTTCATTTTCTTTGGCCGTCTTTTCCAAGCAATAGCCATGTGTTTTCATTTGTGTTTCACGTAAAAATACATCATTCTCATTTCATTTGTCATGGCTATTTTCAGATTTGAGAAAAATTAGGTAATGGCTTCTTCCCTTTTTTACTTTTTTTCTTCATTTTTCTAATGATTTTTCCATTGTTTTGCTTGATCTTCTTGTGCTTTGCTCGGCCTAACCACTTCACCACCGTCACCGACCACCACATCACTTCCTCCTCATCACCATACATGGCCTGACCATCCTCCCTCTCTGACCAATATTGGCCGTGATCACCCCATGGAGCAAACACCACAAAAAAGTTGCAAAACCCCTTGAACAATGCCTAGCCGAGCCTAGTTTTCACCACCCTTCATAGTTCACCTCAGCCACCAACACCATCAAGAACACCACCTCTGGCCATCACTCCTGCCTCCACCGGATCTGTACATAACAAGGCCGACCCAATTGATGCATGGCCGAGCCTAGATGTTACACCAAACACTCCTTTTTGCCTTGCCCTTTGACCTTCCTTCACTAGTAACTCCTACCCCTTCATCTCTTTGTAGCCGTGCCTATATGACCCATACCCAAGCCCAAAACACCACCATGGCCGAACCAATAAAGTATTATGGCTGAGCAAAAGTGGTTAGTGGTCAAGCAAAATCGACTGAAAATCTTAGTGATTTCTTTTGTAAATTCTATTTCCTTTTTGTTCCAATAAATTTTGGTATGTACTTATACATATTTTTTGCTTTGTTTTGTTGTTGAATAAAAGATTAATATTTTGGCTCTCTCCACTCACTTGAATCAAAAGTCGTGCTATCATACTTTCCAGATTTTGTTTGTGTGTTTTGATTTGCTAACTCCAGCGTAAAGAGGTGAGCATTCACTCATGACATTTATACTTATATATATTGTGGAGTGACAACAAGTGAATGTGTAGAAATATTATATCATGTTATACCTGCTTGTGATATGAATCATATGATGCTAACACTGTTTATAAACCTGTCATATCATCTGTTACTGCCATATGTTGCTATACTGTGTATTTATTTCTGTTTTTCACATTATAAGTTCCCTGTAGAATAGAAACACTACGGGTTGAAATGATAGATACCTGAATGGACGTTAGAATAAGGAAAAATCGTTATGGGCTGAAACGATAAGCCTGAGCGATTTTTATTTATTTTATTTGACTTGGGATTGCGGGTTTCAAATGATAGAACCATGATTTTTCTTTATAAATTACGGATTGAAATGATATATTATCCGTATCACTTGACTTAGGTTAGAAAATATTATACAGACCCGTGGTTAATATATATATTTTTTTTGGAAATTTTAAAGTATTTTAAAAATGTAAAAATATGATAATTTGATTTAAATTTGAATTTTAAAATGACTTAATAAAGTGTTATTGATTTTTCTATGAATTAAAATGGTTAAATAAATGAATGTTTAAAAGTGTAATTTGAAATATAACTTGACTTAGAAATGTGAAATTTGGTTTAAAAATAAAAGTTAAGTTAAGAAAATAAAATGGAAATTATGTTTAATTTATGAAATGGTAAATTAAATTAAAGTGTAAAGTAAATGCAAAAATTGGGAAAAATTATACATTGACTTTTATAAGTGAATTATTAAAAATTTGACATTTATTTGTCAAATTTACTTTATAAAAAACATAAGTTAAAGGGTATTTAAATAACCATTTTTATAGTGGAAAATATGAAATTTTATAAATTGAAATTGTTTAAATTGAAATTTAATTGTTGCTTAAATTCTATTGTAAATCTGGAAATTCTTTTATAGCACTTCAGAAATGCTATCGTTTCTGAAAATGAACTAAAATCTGGAATAAATGAATCTGCAGCACTTTATAAGTGCTGTAGTTGCATAAGTGAACTAAAAGGCTAAAAATAACTAAGTGATATTACAGCACTTTGTAACTTCTGTAGTTGCAGAATGAAAACTAAAATCTAAAACTAATGAAAGAGCTACAGTAGCACTTGTTGAAGGATCTAGATTAACCCTAGAGGGGGGGTGAATAGGGTTAAAGCAAATTTTCTCGAACTAAAAAAAAACTGCAGAGAAGTAAATATGCTGAAAAGTAAATCACACACAAAATTTACCCAGCTTCGGCAACCCCTGCCTACTGCTGCATTCCCAGATTTCTATTAGAATTAAACAGTCTCCCGCTTACAAACACTCTAACATACTCGCAAACCCTGATACCGCCTATAGAATTTTGCAAACTTGCAAACCCTGCTTACTGAACTAATCCTAACTAGACAATCTGACACAACCTAAATCCTAGGTGGTGATTTACCAAGATTTGATTCGAAAAGTACAGACGTCAAAAATAAAAATAAGAGCAAAAATAAATAAAAGTTGAGTACAAATTTTTTTCCCTTAAACAAAATAACCCGACCGAAAACAAAACAAAACACGACCACTTCCCTCTTTTGTTATCTGATGTAATTTAGGGTTCTGAAAATGGCGGCTTTGTCTCAACTATGAACCGATTGGATCTCTGAGTTGCCTCCAATTGCTCCTCTTCCCTTCGAATGTCCAATCGCCTCTGATTAAGGCTTGCGCAACCATGTTTAAAGCGAATTCCGATTGCTAAAAACTCGGGTGATTGAATTGGTATGATTTGAGTTGAGATTTTCTGATTTATCTTGCTTGTTCTCTTTTTCGTTTTTTCTCTCTATGATGATCTTGGGGTACATATATATAGGGTAGAAACCCTAATAATTTGCGTCTGATTTGATTTCTTGCTTGGCCTCCAAGTCGTTGAATATTTCCATTATTTTATTGCGACATTTTGGGTATATACGATTCGAATTTTGCTTGGTACCCACAACTTTGGATATTTCCTATATGTTTTCACAATTTTGAAATTTGAACTGCTGATCTTGTTCTGGAATTTTTTTTGTTTCTATAGCAGGATATTTGGAATTTTTTTCGGTCCATATTCGAATTATTTCTGTCCATATATGCATTCGAATTCTTTAATCAAATATGGAAAAATCTTTTTCATATATTTGCATTGCCAAGATTTGTTTGCCATATTTGATTTCTTGGCCAAGTCTTCTGATTTTTTACCTTTTCAAGAATTTTCATACACGCTTGACTATTTTGCGTCTGCATTGTTATTCTTCGACTTGTTTAACATCTGCTTTGACTTCGAACTTGTGTCCTGATCTTTGTTACATTGTTTCTCGGCATTGAATAACTTGATTTACTATAGGCCTTGACTTTGTTATCATTGCGATATTGTAGTTCACTATTTGCATCACTGTCTGGTTCATCTTGTATCATACTGTATTTGTATTGAGTCACTGATTTTGGTCGAGATTTGTTTCAGTTTACATGTGGTCTTGATTCTCGGCCTATTGTGCATTCGACATTACTCCTGGCCATGAGTTCATCTTAGTCATCATGTCTTTTGGCTCGACTTGAGCATTGTCAGGTTGCATATCCAGCTGAGTCTATGTTGTGCATGATTGCTTTTGTTGACTGCGCACACGAGTTGGCTAGGCAGTGCACACGTGTATAAATGTACATGTGTGTGTTGCAGCCAATCATGATTACATGTCCCTGATAAGAATACTGATATGCACTGATATTACACAATCAAAAATGATGACAATAACCCATATATCTGAGACACCAAAAACAAATTTATATTTTTGCCAATTTAAATTTGTTTATTTTCAGATTACTGTTGTAGTTGCTAATTATACAAGTACACAGGAGACAAGACAAGGACTGGAGCTGGACAATGCAGATAGATGCAGATGTGTAGACGGAGTGAGAAACTAAGTGTTGAGCGTTGTAGTGAGAAAAAAATATGAATGTGAAATGCATGAATTGGTGTATGTATATAGAGAGAGCTGAAAACTTTGTACTGTATAAGTGTTGAAATAAAATATTATATTGAATAAAAATACTGATTGAATTATATAAATTCCGTGCAATGGTATTATTATTCAATATGAATATTTATTCTTATATGTATATAGTACAATCTGCAAACACATATATAAATTAATATATATTTGTTATCATCAAACAAAAAATCACATCAAACAATCTCCCCCCTTTTGATGATGACAAACATATATATTAAAGATTTTGAAATTCTAATAAATGTGTTTGAGCATGAAATATTTAGCTCCTCCTATATGAATGCCCCCCCTACAACTGAGACCACTCCTTATTTAGAAGATTTAGAAAATTATAGAAGAATAAAAGAACTAAAGAAAATTAACTAACAACATTTAACAAATTTGTTGATGTATTCCAAAAAAAATATTTACTTCCTTATCAAAATCTTGTTCTTCTCCCCCTTTTGTCATTATCAAAAGACTGACAAAAACTAATGGAACAGCAGGAATTTTTTTAAAAAAAATGCAAAAGAAAAAGAAATCATAATATATCATAACGAGATAACAATTTCCACATTGTAGAGAATGGATCGATGATTCGGTTTTTATATAATAAGAAGAGAGATATTTTAAAGATAATTTGACATTTAAGCACAAAAATAAGCACTTACTAACCACGCATAACCATAAGGACTTTTAAATGGGATTAGCAGTTACTTATTAGTCTAAGCATCCGGACTTTTAAGTGAGACCAGAAAAATACTTAGTTACCATGCTCCATCCATGCATAACCATAAGGACTTTTAAATGAGAATGGAGTGATGATAAAATAAAAATAATTCACTCACATGCTCCATCCATGCATAACCATAAGGACTTTTAAATGAGAATGGATGCATGATATATATATATATATATATATATATATATATTTAAAAAAATCATTCACTCTTCTCATTTTACAAAATCATTATGAATGATAGAAAGATGGTAGAAATAGAAATGGTCGTGGAATAAGTTACCAAGTTAATTATATTATGAATTATTTTTTATATAAAAAAGAAATAAAACAAACATATTTCCACTACTGAATACCATATTCGAATCAATCTTCGAATAATATCCAAAACTGGTTTGAATCCTAGAAATTGAAGTTGAAAATAAATATCCAAGAATATTTCAACCAAAAAATAGAAAATGATTAGTCAATTTCTATAATCCCCAAATCCAAACGTAATCTGGAAAATCTGCCTTCGGGGAGGGGTTTTGTGAAAATATCAGCAAGTTGAGCCTTAGTTGAAATATGTTCAATGCAAATGTCTTCCTTAGCAATGTGATCTCTAAGAAAGTGGTGTCTCACATCAATGTGTTTTGTGCGTGAATGATGAACATGATTATTTGACAAGTCTATTGCACTTTTACTATCACATTTTAATGGAACTTGTTTATAAACTAAGCCAAAATCAGAAAGAGTTTGCATCATCCATAAAATTTGAGCACAACAACTTCCTAAAGCAATATATTTTGCTTCAGTGATGGATAATGCAACACAATTCTGTTTTCGACTTGACCATGAAACTAATGAATGTCCTAGCATGAAACATGTCCCACTAGTGCTTTTTCTGTCAACCAATGAACCAGCATAATCGACATCAGAATAGCCAACTAAATCAAAATTTTCACAAGAAGGGTACCATAATTCAAATTTGTGTGTGTGTGAAAGATATATCAAAATTCGTTTAGTGGCTTTCAAATGAGATTCTTTAGGATTAGATTGAAAACGTGCACACAAACACACAGAAAACATAATATCAGGTCTAGAAGCAGTAACATAGAGAAGTGAACCAATTATCCCTCCATATTTCTTCTGATCAACAGCAATTCCTTTCTCGTCTTTGTCCATCTTTGTTGATGGGCTCATAGGAGTTCTCAATGGTTTGGAGTTCTCAACTCCAAATTTCTTCAACAGTGCCAACACATACTTGGATTGTGAAATGAAAATACCATCATTGCTTTGCTTGATTTGAAATCCAAGAAAATATTTCAATTCTCCAACCAAGCTCATCTCGAACTTAGCCTGCATGACTTGTTCAAATTTCTCGCACAAGAGTTCATTAGTAGCACCATAAATGATATCATCCACATAAATCTGAACAATCAAAACTTCACTTCCTTTGTGTAATAGAAACAGTGTCGTGTCAGCACTCCCCTTTTTAAAGCCATTTTCCAAAAGATATGTACAAAGGCAGTCATACCAAGCTCTAGGAGCTTTCTTAAGACCATATAATGCTTTTTCTAGTTTATACACATGATTTGGAAAATCATGATTTTCAAAACCGGGGGTTGTTCAACAAAAACTTCTTCTTTCAAATCACCATTCAGAAAGGCACTTTTTACATCCATTTGTTTAAGTTTGAAACCATTATAACATGCAAAACTTAGCAAAATCCTAATGGCTTCTAACCTAGCAACTGGAGCAAATGTTTCATCAAAATCTATGCCTTCTATTTGGTTATATCCTTTTGCGACCAACCTAGCTTTGTTTCTAATTACATTTCTTGATTCATCAAATTTATTTTTGAACACCCATTTAGTTCCAACAATTGGATAGTCATTAGGCCTAGGAACTAATTTCCAAACTTTATTTCTCTCAAATTGATTAAGTTCATCTTGCATTGCTAAAACCCAACTTTCATCATTAAGAGCCATTTCAACAAAATCAGGTTCAATCTCAGAAATAAAACCACTGTGACAACAAAACGCACACAAATTTTTATCAAATGAAGAGCGAGTGCGTATACCTTCCGTAGGATCACCTATAACCAATTCAGGAGGATGATTGGATTTGAACCTCAATCTACCAGCATCAACAGTCCTACTTTCAGCTTTCTCACTAGATGTCCCTTCTTCAATGCCTTCCTGATCTACCCCATCGTCAACCGTCTTTTCAATCATCCTTTCCAGTCAAATTCATCGAATTTCACATTGATTGATTCAACAATTGTCTTTGTTCGTTTGTTGTATATCCTGTAAGCCTTGCTCCTTGTTGAATAGCCCATGAAAATTCCCTCATCAGCCTTTGATTCAAATTTTCCAAGTTGATCACCTGTGTTAAGAATGAAACAAGGACATCCAAATACATGAAAATAAGAAATGTTAGGTTTCCTATCATGCCACAATTCATAAGACGTTTTGCCAAGTATTGGTCTAATCATTACTCTATTCATTACATAGCACGAAGTATTCACTGCCTCTGCCCAAAAGGTTAAAGGTAGTTTATACTCACTCAACATGGATCTAGCCAATTCTTGCAATGTACTATTTTTCCTCTCAACCACCCCATTTTGTTGAGGTGTTCGTGGAGCAGAAAATTCATGTTTTAAACCATTTTCTTCACAAAAGCTTTCAAATTCCAAATTTTCAAATTCGCCTCCATGATCACTTCTCAAGGTTTTAATTGAAACTCCTTGTTCATTTTGAACAAGTTTTGCAAATTTTGAAAAATAATCAAAAGATTCAGACTTTTTGGCTAAGAAATAAACCCATGTAAATCTAGAATAATCGTCAACCAATACATAACAATAACGTTTTGCATACAAGCTTGCAATTTCATTTGGTCCAAATAAGTCCATGTGAATTAATTCAAGGACCCTTGATGTGCTAACAATGTTTTTAGGGCGAAATGATGATCGACTAAGCTTGCCCAAGGAATATGCTTTACACACTTTATTATTTTTAAATTTCTGATGTGGTAACCCTCTGACTAATTCTTTCGTTTCAAGTTTTGTTAAGAGGCTCATGCTAGCATGTCCAAGTCTCCTATGCCATAAAGATGCCTCCTCGTCAGTGGCTACCAAACATCTAGAAAGATTTAGATTATCAAACGAAAGCGAGTAAACATTTCCTTTTCTTTTGCCCATAAAAACAATGTTATTAGAAGATTTATCAATGATTTTGCAAGTATCACTATCAAAAACCACATTCATACCTTTGTCACATAGTTGGCTAATAGAAATGAGATTGTGATGCAAATTATCAACATATAAAACCTTAGTCAAGGAGAAATTACCGTTACCTACTTCACCTTTACCAATAATCTTACACTTGTTATTGTCTCCCATGATCACATTTCCACCTTTAAAATTCTCTAGGCTAAGGAACTTCGATTTGTCACCTGTCATATGTCTAGAACAACCTGAATCTAGAAACCATTCTTGTTGCTCCTTAGCCCGCCAACAGACCTACATAAAGAGAGAGGAGGATGACCTAGAGAAACTCTTAGGTCCAATGACATTAGTGACTGAAGCATCGTGAATAAACAATCCCTTTGGAACCCAAACTTGTTTTGTCCTTTTATTCTTGTTCCAATAGACATGAAATTTGTTTGTAGAATTCTTAGGAGCCCAAACTTGTATAAATTTTGTGTTCTTGTTCCTATGACTACAGTTTTCAACACGATGCCAATTATTTCACATCTAGCAAAGACACTCTTACCTTTTGCATTATCATCAACTTGTGTTTTTCCAAAGCCTAATCCTTTTCTGTTGTAAGCAAAAATTTGATTTCCCAATAACATGTTGAATGATTTTTCTCCTCTTGAAAAGTTATTCAAAGATTTCTCAAGATTTTGGACTTTGGTTTTTAGTGTTGTGTTTTCAGTTACAAGTGAGGTGCATCTATTTATAAAATCCTTTTTCCTAGTGTCAATGGTTTCCTTAAGACTCAAGTTTTCTTTTTCAAAACTCTCAAAGCTATTCTTAAGTCTTGATAATTCTGAATCTAAAATTTTACATTTTTTACAGTCTAGGTTTTGAATATTTTCAAGTTCAGTTTCTAACCTAGAATTTTCATGGACAAGTTCTCTCCTATCAGATTTCAGTTTTTCAATTTTAGATTCAAGAGTATCAATTGTTTTAGTAAGATCACAACACATCAAAACAAGTTCTTTATAAGAATAATCACCTACCTCACTAGATTCCTCTGAGCTTGCTTCTGAATCTGATTTTGCCATAACACACAAGTTAGCCTCCTTTGAGCTATTATTCGAAACTTCCTCTCCTTCTTCATCATCCCAAGTCGCTGCAAGGGCCTTCTTCTTCTTTTTCTTTCCTTTGTTGTTTTTGAGAAGTGGCCATTTTTGTTTGAAGTGGCCAGGCTTCTTGCAGTTAAAGCACGTCAATTCATTATCGGAATTGTCAGAATCTTTTGACCTATTACCACTTGTTTTCTTCTTGCGTGGCCTGAATCTTGACCATTTTCTAAGATTATTGACAGCCATTGCAAGCTCTTCAATTGGATCTTATTCTTCTTCATCGCTCTCTTCTTTGCTCTTTAAGGCAATCGTCTTCTTCTTTGATTCGGAGTTGTTGCGTTCCTCCTTTGCTTTTAGCTCAAGCTCATATGTCATCGCCGATCAACTACTCCATGCTTAGTTTACTCAGATCTTTCGATTCTTGTATTGCCGTGACTTTTTCCTCAAAGCTCATCGGTAAGACTCGTAGCATTTTCCTCACAAGATCTACCTCAGTGAATACCTTCCCAAGCGCTCTAGCATTGTACACCAAAGTTGAAAAATGTCCAAACATGTCCTTTATGCTCTCGCCTTTGTCCATCACAAAGTTCTCGTATTCATTGCTGAATAGGGCTAGACGAGACTCCTTGACTTGATAAGTTCCTTCATGTTTCAACTCCAAGGTATGCCAAATTTCCTGTGTAGTTTTACAATGAGAAATTCTATTAAATTCAGTCTTATCAAGAGCACAGATCAAAGCATTCATGGCTTTAGCATTTGTAGTTTTTAATTTCTTATCGTTAGCATCCCACCTATCCTTAGGTTTAGGAATCTTAGTATCACCAACAGTTATAGTGGGAGATTTATAGCCAGTTACAATAATGTCCCAAACATCATAATCAACAAAACTAAGATAAATACCCATCCTAACTTTCCAATAAGCATAATCATTCCCATTAAACATGGGTGGCCTAGCAATAGATTGCCCCTCAGAAAAAGCATTATTTGGTGGATTCATGACTCTAGAGTTAAAGAAAAAAACCGTGCTTTGATACCACTTGTAGGATCTAGATTTACCCTAGAGGGGGGGTGAATAGGGTTAAAGCAAATTTTCTCGAATTAAAAACAAACTGCAGAGAAGTAAATATGCTGAAAAGTAAATCACACACAAAATTTACCCAGCTTCGGCAACCCCTGCATACTGCTGCATTCCCAGATTTCTATTAGAATTAAACAGTCTCCCGCTTACAAACACTCTAACAGACTCGCAAACCCTGCTATCGTCGATAGAATTTTGCAAACTCGCAAACCCTGATTATTGAACTAATCCTAACTAGACAATCTGACACAACCTAAATCCTAGGTGGTGATTTACCCAGATTTGATTCGAAAAGTACAGACTTCAAAAATAAAAATAAGAGCAAAAATAAATAAAACATGAGTACAAGTTTTTTGCCCTTAAACAAAACAACCCGACCCAAAAGAAAACAAAACACGGCCACTTCCCTCTTTTGTTATCTGATGCAATTTAGGGTTATGAAAATGGCGGCTTTGTTTCAACTACGAACCGATTGGATCTTTGAGTTGCCTCCAATTGCTCCTCTTCCCTTCGAATGTCCAATCTCCTCTGATTAAGGCTTGCGCAACCACATTTAGAGCGAATGTCGATTGCTAAAGACTCGGGTGATTGAATTGGTATGATTTGAGTTGAGATTTTCTGATTTATCATGCTTGTTCTCTTTTTTGTTTTTTTCTCTCAATGATGATCTTGGGGTATATATATAGGGTAGAAACCCTATAATTTGCGTCTGATTTGATTTCTTGCTTGGCCTCCAAGTCGTTGAATATTTCCATGATTTTGTTGCGACATTTTGGGTATATACGATTCAAATTTCGCTTGGTACCCACAACTTTGGATATTTCCTATATGTTTTCACAATTTTGAAATTTGAACTGCTGATTTTGTTTTGTAATTTTTTTTGTTTCTATAGCAGGATATTTGGAATTTTTTTGGGTCCATATTCGAATTATTTCTGTCCATATATGCATTCGAATTCTTTAATCAAATATGGAAAAATCTTTTTCATATATTTGCATTGCCAAGATTTGTTTGCCATATTTGATTTCTTGACCAACTCTTCTGATTTTTTACTTTTTCAAGAATTTTCATACACGCCTGACTATTTTACGTCTGCATTGTTATTCTTCGACTTGTTTAACATCTGATTTGACTTCGAACTTGTCTCCTGATCTTTGTTACATTGTTTCTCGGCATTGAATAACTTTATTTACTGTAGGCCTCGACTTTGTTATCATTGCGATATTGTAGTTCACTATTTGCATCACTGTCCAGTTCATCTTGTATCATACTGTATTTGTATTGAGTCACTGATTTTGGTCGAGACTTGTTTCAGTTTGCATGTGGTCTTGATTATCGGCCTATTGTGCATTCGACATTACTCCTGGCCATGAGTTCATCTGAGACATCATGTCTTTTGGCTCGACTTGAGCATTGTCAGGTTGCATATCCAGCTGAGTCTATGTTGTGCATGATTGCTTTTGTTGACTGCGCACACGAGTTGGCGAGGCAGTGCACACGTGTATAAATGTACACGTGTGTATTGCAGCCACTCATGATTACATGTCCCTGATAAGAATACTGATATGCACAGATATTACACAATCAAAAATGATGACAATAACCCATATATCTGAGACACCAAAAACAAATTTATATTTTTGCAAACTCAAATTTGTTTATTTTCAGATTACTGTTGTAGTTGCTAATTATACAGGTACACAGGAGACAGGACAAGGAATGGAGCTGGACAATGCAGATAGATGCAGATGTGCAGACAGAGTGAGAAACTAAGTGTTGAGCGTTGTAGTGAGAAAAAAATATGAATGTGAAATGTATGAACCGGTGTATGTATATGAAGAGAGCTGAAAACTTTGTACTGTATAAGTGTTGAAATAAAATATTATATTGAATAAAAATACTGATTGAATTATATAAATTCTGTGCAATGGTATTATTATTCAGTATGAATATTTATTCCTATATGTACATAGTACAATCTGCAAACACATATATAAATTGATATATATTTGTTATCATCAAACAAAAAATCACATCAAACACTTGTTAAGTGCTGCAGTTGGCTGAAATGAGATAGAATATAGTTGAACTACTGCAGAAGTTTTGTAAATGTTGTCTTTGCTAAATTGAATTAAATCTTTTAATTTGAACCCTGAACTATTACAACAGTTTTGTATATGCCTTCTTGCGGAATTGAACTATTTTTCAACTAAAACTGAACTATACAGCAGCTTTTTAAATGTTGTCTTTGCTGAATTGAATTGTTTTCAAGTGTAACTTACCGTAGCATTTTCTAAGTGATGTGAAAGCTGAAATTTCACTGTTTTAATGTATTTAAGTGAATAAATGAGCTCAAAAAAACTAAATTTTTGGGAATTGAATATTTGATTTGTAAATATAATGACTTCACTTTTAAATGGTTTAAACGAAGTATTTTGATTTTAAATATAAACTATTTTTGAAATTTATAACCACGGGTTATAGTAACGATTGATTGTTAAAGAGACCAGGATTGGATATGGACATACTCTCGGTCGATGCCGAAAACCACTTTAACAACTGTGTACGCGATGGAGATTCTAGAATGAAGTAGGATGGTGGCGACGATCCGATTATGGTATGAACATGGACCCGACTCCCGTGAGTTGACTTAAGGTGGCTAAAACATGAGCGATCGACGGGCCAAGTGAGGTCATTCCTCCTATCAAACACACTACTTCGATACTATTCTATTACTTTGTGATTGATTGGGTGCAACTCTTTGATTTGGGAGTGTGGCTCAAGGTGGGCGGTAGTGGCTGCTATGCGTTACCACCAGCTCGGAAGCGTAATTTGTATATCTACCCTGGCATTGCCTTATTGTGCCATGTCACCTACCATAGCGAGCTTTACTACCAGTTTGTTTCTCTCCCGTAGCCCATAGAGTATTTAGGGTAGCCTCTGTAGGATCTAGATTAACCCTAGAGGGGGGGTGAATAGGGTTATAGCAAATTTTCTCGATTTAAATACAGAAACAAACTGCAGAAATAAATATGCTGAAAAGTAAATCACACACAAAATTTACCCAGCTTCGGCAACCGCTGCCTACTGCTGCATTTCCAGATTTCTATTAGAATTAAATAGTCTCCCGCTTAAAAACACTCTAACAAACTCGCAAACCCTTGCTCCCGCTTACAAACACTCTAATAGACTCGCACCCCCTGCTCCCGCCCTATAGAGTTTTGCAAACTCGCAAACTCTGCTCCCGCCTATAGAGTTTTGCAAACTCGAACACCCTGCTCGCTGAACTAATTCTAACTAGACAATCTGACACTACCTACAACCTAGGTGGTGATTTACCAATACTTTGACTCGAAAAGAAAATAGATTTCAAAAATAAAAGCAGGAGCAAAAATTAAAATACAAACTTGAAGCCACAATTTTCGCCCAAATAAAACTAGATTTAAAAATTAAACCCTATAAACTAAATCCCCCTTTATAAAAAAAAAACTCCTTTAAAAATAAAGGCCGGCCCAATTCTTCTCTTCTCCACATTCCCTTTTCTTTTGCTTGTAAAAAGAATTGCGGCCTTGCTCTGAAATTAGGGCTTTAGTCTTTGATCCAAATTAGGGCTTTTTTGGTTCTTTTTTCGATCTGATTTGTGTTGAACTTGCTCGCGCTCGTTCCTTGATGATCAATTCTCTGAAGATAGGCTGCTTGGTTGACTTCGAGATTACGTTGCTCCTTTGTTGATCGAGCTCGTTGTTGCTTCGGTATGTAATTTTTTTCGTTGCGGGTTCAATTTCTTGCTTTAACTCGATGCCTATGATGAATTTTGGGTGTGGTATTTATATGAATTACGAGATACTTAAGTTTGTTCGTATCAATTCGATACTTTCCAAACTTTTGCTTTCCTGATATAGCTACAACTTGATACGCACGGCCTTGTTTGTGCAGCGTTCGATTTAACTTGATTCATACGGCAAAGAACTTTCCTCTTTTACTTGTTTTGACCTTTTCAAAGATATGAATTTGACTTTTTCAAATTTACACACACTTGAATTTCTTACATGGTCATCCCCGTGAGCTTCATCTCTGGCCATCTTCTCTGATGATGTCGATTTCACTGTGACCTTGGTTATTGATATTGATCGAACTTGTTTTGATTCATCTTGATGTTCTGTAGTCATTTATGTATTGATGTTATTCTCTGTTGGCTTTGACTTGAATTTGCAAAATTACTTCGGCACTGGATATTGTGTATGCGACTCCATGACTCTGTACTAACCTCGGCCATCACCATTGCTTTGATATTGTCTTTGCTGTAGCATGGTCGTGGTTTTGAAGTCTCTGTCATTTGTTGATTTTGTTTTGTGTCTGCATTGACATTGTATCACTTGTGTTATTGACATGATACTCGACTGTTGTACTTGGTGGTCTTGTTCATCCAATTCATTGAGATTGTTGCCATTACTTTGTTGAGTTGTTTCAGTCATTGAGTTCTGGACTTGTATGTGGTCTGGAGCTCGAGTTCCATTCATTAGTAGCTTGGTTGACTTTTGCAGTTCTCTGGTCTTGCATCATGATACAGTCTTCATTAGCTCGTGTGCTTGTTTGTATGTTGTAAATGTTGGTGCACTTGTTATCTTCACTTGTATATTTGTTCATCAAGTCTGCACTTTGCACTAGAGTTTTGCATATCATACTCCAAATTGTCATTGTGCTTCTGTTGTTGCTCTAACTTGAACTTGATATTGTGGTATTTGCTGTTATTGTATTCACTTCATGTTTGCATTGTTATATTGTATACTTGGGCTTTGAAATTTTTCAACCTGATGCATTTGGACTTGAGCATACTTGATGCACTTAACTTGTTGTCTGGTCATTGTTGGCACCGGTCTGCATACATGTGCTTTTTCTGTTGCATTCATGTTGGTTCAGTCGTGCACTTGGTCTTTGTTGTAACTGGACATGTTGTTGTTTCTTGAATGCATCTGCGCATGATTGTTGAACTGGTTTTCTTGTGCACTGTTGATTAGTTGATCTTCATTTGGGTTTGTTTCATGTAGCTGTTGGTCTGGAGTTGTTTAATGAAGAGGTTGAACCTGTTAGTCGAGCTTGCATACTTCATGATTGCACTTTTCTCTGCATTTACTTGATTGTTGCAGTCCATGTTGATGTTGGTCTGACTTATGATATCTTGTAGCCTGGCCATTGGTTGCCTCACTGGTCTTTGCATCCATTCATGTTGATTTTTGAAATTTCACTTGAGTTGAATCCAGTTTCAAAAACTCGGGTTTGACCTTGTGCTCGTGTCGTGATTTTAAATATATTGCACGTGAGTTGAACCCGGTTTTTCATTTGGGTTTGACCTGTGCTCACCTGTCCCTGTAGCATTATCAAGTGCATATCGATGTGCACGGCCTTGTGGCATGTACAGTGATACACTGTGCATGTCACATTGTTCGTGTATGATGAATTCAAATGTGAATGATGACGAACAACCCCAATAACTAAGGCAAATCATATTTTCAAAAATCATATTTCATTTTATATTGAAAAAATACTTCTTTTTCAATTTTACTGCGTTAGTGAATATTTTTGCAAATTTCTCAGATGCTGGATTCAAACTGGAATGTAGTTGAAGACAAAATACGGGTGTGAGTGATATGTAGTGAGGTTATTAATGTAAAGATAATTGTGATGTATTCAAAAATGTATATGTATAGTGAGAGCTTGAATTTGTACTATTCAAGATTTTAATAAATATTTGCTTGAATAAAATTTCTGTTTGAATTCAAATTCCATTCAAATTCTGTGTAATTTATTTTATTCAACAAATATTTATTTAATCTATGAAAAAAATAGAATAGTACATTAACAAATACATTTAAACGAATGTGTATATATATATATGTTTATTATCATCAAACAAAAATCATATACTCGCATATTCCACAATCTCCCCCTTTTGATGATAACAAACATATATTTAAGATTTTGACTATGTTAAATGTATTTGAACAATGATATACTCTAATTGCTCCCCCTATTTAAATGCTTCCTCTCTACACGATGCTCCGCCTACATATATGCATACAAATAGAAATATACAAATGAGCCTAGATGCAAATGAAAAATTATTTGACCTTTGCTTGATTTTTTTTGACAAAATCTTAACTTTTCTCTCCTCCTTTTGTTATCAGCAAAAGAATAATAGTGTTAGAGAAAATAGAGATAAAGTGATCAATATTAATCCAACCTTAAACTCAAATTGAATATAAATATTAAACTTCAATAAAAATCAAACAAAAATCATAACTACCCTTGTTAGGCGCATATTCCACTTTTTAGAAAGAATGGTAATGATGTTCTATAAAATCATACAATTGTATCAACTTGTGGTACATTTATATTAGGAATTTGAATATCTACTAATCATGCATAACCGTTAGGACTTTTAAATGAGATTAGTAGTATTCCAATTTAATTTTAAAAAATGAAATCAGGTATCTTCTAACCACGCATGACCGTGAGGACTTTTAAATGGGATTAGAATCAACTTGTCTATTTAATCAATTAATTTTGATATGCGTTCCATACATGCATAACCATAAGGACTTTTAAATGAGCATGGAAGCACATAATCAAAAATCCAAGTAATTCACCCATGCATAACCGTGAGGACTTTTAAATGAGAGTGAATACTTTGGATATTTATTTATTTTTACAAAAAATGTGAAATGAAAAACAAATGATTCCTGATTATAGTACCACATATCGACAAACTATATTTAAGATTTGATAAACAATGGTCGATAGAAATATGATAGATATAGAAATGGTCATGGAATCTTTACCCAAAAGTTTTATAACTCTTGTTTGAATTCCTAAAGAAATTTTCCAAATATACTCTCTTGAGTAATGTATGTTAAATATCAACACTTATCACCTTTTCAATCACTATTTATCTTTTTGATAATTAGTAGGGAGTCGGATTAGTCAAAATTTGTCATTTAAAATCAAATAAAAAGGACTAATCTGAAAATATGGTCAAAAATGATTTTCTCGAAGGGGTTTTATGAGAAAAATTTCTGGTATTTGAAAAATATTTGTAATGAAAAATATGCAGATATTTTCTTTGAAGAACGATGCAGCAAATGAATGTTTCAAAAAATTAATCACGTTCCACTAGTAATTTTTCTATCAACTATATTACCAGTGTAATCTGCATCTGAATTTCTCTTTCACTCCAAAATATCACTAACTAAATTTGATAGACCGGACCATGAAGTGTGCACACAAAAAAACTCAATTTTAATGACAATTTAAATGACATTCTTTGAATTTGAATTTAAGCCATGTAAATAATCAAAAAACCGTGAATATAGAGTTAGCCGAAAAAAAATATTATCATCCAACAAAACACTGTGTTTAATCCAAACATATATGTTGAAGTAATTCAAAGAATAGTGTTTTTTGGCATAAATATAATTGGCCAACTATGTTGAACAAGCCAGAAAAAATCATCTCTTTACCGCATCTCAATATTGGCTGATTTCATTCAGAATATGGTGCAGATTATCACATTTAATATATCGATCAAATAAATATACCTTCACCTGTTTTACCTTTACGATACTTTTCATGGCTGCTCATTGTGATTCTATCACCTTTATACTAGGCTAAGAAACTTTGCTTTGTTGCCCGTTGTGTTTCTGGAACAGCCAAAATCCAGATGACACTGTTGTTGTTCCTTAGCCTGCCACCATACCTACACGATGAAAGATTTTTGTGACCTATATGTCTTTATAGGTCCATGATTGTTAGTGGCTGAAGCATTGTGAATAAATAATCCCGTTGGAACCCAAACTTGTTTAGTCCTTTTATTCTTGTTCCAATAGACATGAAATTTGATTGTAGTATTCTGAGGAACCTAAGCTTGTATAAATTCTGTGTTCTTGTTCCTATGACTACAATTTTCAACACGATGTCCAATTATTTCACATCCATCAAAGACACTCTTACCTTTTGCATTATCCTTAACTTGTGTTTTCCCAAAGCCTAATCCTTTTCCGTTGTTAGCCAAAATTTGATTTCCCAATAATATGTTGAATGATTTTTCTCCTCTTGAAAAGTTATTCAGAGATTTCTCAAGATTTTGGACTTTGGTTTTTAGTGTTGTGTTTTCAGTGACAAGTGAGGTGCATCTATTAATAAAATCCTTTTTCCTAGTGTCAATGATTTCCTTAAGACTCAAGTTTTCTTTTTCAAGATTCTCAGAGCTAATCTTAGGTCTTGATAGTTCTGAATCTAAAATTTTACATTTTTTACATTCTAGGTTTTGAATATTTTCAAGTTCAGTTTCTAACCTAAAATTTTCACGAGCAAGTTCTCTCCTATCAGATCTCAGTTTTTCAATTCCAGATTCAAGAGTATCAACTTCTTTAGTAAGATCAAGACACATAAAAAAGTTCTTTATAAGAATAGTCACCTCCCTCATTAGATTCTTCTGAGCTTGCTTCTGAATCCGATTTTGCCATAAAACACAAGTTAGCCTCCTCTCAGCTATTATTCGAAACTTCGTCTCCTTCTTCATCATCCCAAGTTGCTGCAAAGGCCTTTTTCTTCTTTTTCTTTCCTTGGTTGTATTTGAGAAGTGGGAATTCTTGTTTAAAGTGGCCAGGCTTGTTGCAGTTAAAGCACGTTAATTCATTATCGAAATTGTTAGACTCTCTTGACCTATTACCAGATGTTTTCTTCTTGCGTGGCTTGAATCTTGACCATATTCTAAGTTTATTGACAGCCATTGCAAGCTCTTTAATTGGATCTTCTTCATCGCTCTCTTCTTTGCTCTTTAAGGCAATCGTCTTCTTCTTTGGTTCGGAGTTGTTGCGTTCCTCCTTTGCTATTAGCTCAAGCTCATATGTCATCAAGTTACCAATCAACTCCTCCATGCTTAGTTTACTCAGATCTTTCGATTCTTGTATTGTCGTGACTTTTGCCTCAAAGTTCATTGGTAAAACTCGTAGCACCTTCCTCACAAGCTCTACCTCAGTGAATACCTTCCCAAGTGCTCTAGCGTTGTACACCAAATTTGAAAAGCGTCCAAACATGTCCTTTATGCTCTCGCCTTTGTCCATCACAAAGTTCTTGTATTCATTGCTGAATAGGGCTAGACGAGACTCCTTGACTTGAGAAGTTCCTTCATGTGTCACCTCCAAGGCATGCCAAATTTCCTGTGCAGTTTTACAATGAGAAATTCTATTAAATTCATTCTTATCAAGAGCACAGATCAAAGCATTCATGGCTTTAGCATTTGTAGTTTTTAATTTCTTATCGTTAGCATCCCACCTATCCTTAGGTTTAGGAATCTCAGTATCACCAACGGTTATAGTGGGAGATTTATAGCCAGTTTCAATAATATCCCAAAATCATAATCAACAGAACTAAGATAAATGCCCATCCTAACTTTCCAATAAGCATAATAATTCCCATCAAACATGGGTGGCCTAGCAATAAATTGCCCCTCAGAAAAAGCATTATTTGGTAGATTCATGACTCTAGAGTTAAAGAAAAATACCGTGCTCTGATACCACTCATAGGATCTAGATTAACCCTAGAGGGGTGTGAATAGGGTTACAGAAAATTTTCTCGATTTAAACACAGAAACAAACAGTAGAAATAAATATGCTGAAAAGTAAATCACACACAAAATTTACCCAGCTTCGGCAACCCCTGCCTACTGCTGCATTCCCAGATTTCTATTAGAATTAAACAGTCTCCCGCTTACAAACACTCTAACAGACTCGCAAACCCTTGCTCCCGCTTACAAACACTCTAATAGACTCGCACCCCCGCTCCCGCCTATAGAGTTTTGCAAACTCGCACACCCTGCTCGCTGAACTAATTCTAACTAGACAATCTGACACTACCTGCAACCTAGGTGGTGATTTACCAATACATCGACTCGAAAAGAAAAATAGATTTCAAAAATAAAAGCAGGAGCAAAAATTAAAATACAAACTTGAAACCACAATTTTTGCTCAAATAAAACTAGATTTAAAAATTAAACTCTATAAACTAAATCCCCCTTTATAAAAACAAAAACCCCTTTAAAAATAAAGGCCGGCCCAATTCTTCTCTTCTCCACGTTCCCTTTTCTTTTGCTTGTAAAAAAAATTGTGGCCTTGCTCTGAAATTAGGGCTTTAGTCTTTGATCCAAATTAGGGCTTTTTTGATTCTTCGTTCGACCTGATTTGTGTTGCACTTGCTTGCGCTCGTTCCCTGATGATCAATTCTCTGAAGATAGGCTGCTTGGTTGGCTTCGAGATTGCGTTGTTCCTTGTTGATCGAGTTCGTTGTTGCTTCGGTATGTAATTTTTTTCGTTGCGGGTTCAATTGCTTGCTTTAACTCGATGCCTATGATGAATTTTGGGTGTGGTATTTATATGAATTACGAGATACTTAAGTTTGTTCGTATCAATTCGATACTTTCCAAACTTTTGCTTTCCTGATATAGCTATAACTTAGTATGCACGGCCTTGTTTGTGCAGTGTTCGATTTAACTTGATTCATACGGCAAAGAACTTTCCTCTTTTATTTGTTTTGACTTTTTCAAAGATACGAATTTGACATTTTCAAATTTACACACACTTGAATTTCTTACATGGTCATCCTTGTGGGCTTCGTCTCTGGCCATCTTCTCTGATGATGTTGATTTCACTGTGACCTTGGTTATTGATATTGATCGAACTTGTTTTGATTCATCTTGATGTTCTGTAGTCATTTATGTATTGATGCTATTCTCTGTTGGCTTTGACTTGAATTTGCAAAATTACTTCGGCACTGGATATTGTGTATGCGACTCCATGACTCTATACTAACCTCGTCCATCACCATTGCTTTGATATTGTCTTTTGTATAGCATGGTCGTGGTTTTGAAGTATCTGTCATTTGTTTATTTTGTTTTGTGTCTGCATTGACATTGTATCACTTGTGTTATTGACATGATACTCGACTGTTGTACTTGGTGGTCTTGTTCATCCAATTCATTGAGATTGTTGCCATTACTTTGTTGAGTTGTTTCAGTCATTGAGTTCTGGACTTGTATGTGGTCTAGAGCTCGAGTTCCATTCATTAGTAGCTTGGTTGACTTTTGCAGTTCTTTGGTCTTGCATCATGATACAGTCTTCATTAGCTCGTGTGCTTGTTTGTATGTTGTAAATGTTGGTGCACTTGTTATCTTCACTTGTATATTTTTTCATCAAGTCTGCACTTTGCACTAGAGTTTTGCATATCGTACTCCAAATTGTCATTGTGCTTCTGTTGTTGCTCTGACTTGAACTTGATATTGTTGGTGCACTTGATATTGTGGAAGTGCAATAAATAATAATTTGGAAGTAGCTAATGTTTTGATTTATATTGAGTGATGTCCAAGATTTTGGAAAAGTTGTTTTGAAGATAGAATAATATTTCAAGAAGTATATTAAGCTATATTGTTGAAAAAGAAGATTTATATGGTATTTTGATAAAGAATAACAAAGCAGTTGTGACGACCCGCCTTTCATGCCATAGAAAGGTGCATCATTATTAAGAAAGAAAGGGATAGAAAAGAGAAAAGATAGAGAAGAAAGAATGAAACAACATCTGAATCTCACAGCGGAACGAATAAATTATATTAATTACTTAAGTATTACATAATATACAACATCTATCAGAGTTATACAGCTTTATATCACATACTAGACAGTTATAAACACCTATCTATTCATTACAACTCAAATACAACACAGAGATACCAACACAGCGGAAACACTATATATCTACGAACGCTGAAGCCTCCTGCTCCATACCTCCTTAAGAATTCGTCAAAGATAACCTAAATCCCTTGGCTACTCGTAAAAATTAGAGTACCCAAGAGTTTAATACATAGAAAATAAACTCTGTGTTAAACATGGCTCTGGTGTGAGTAACAGGTTAAAGTTGTTCAACTTTGAAAACCTTTGTAAACAAAAGGTATACCCACACATAAACAAGGAAAAGTTTTTACCTTACGATAACCAAAACATTTGATAGGAAATACAATGATATTATAATAGGGTGAAGGGTTTTCAAATAAATATTCACATAGCTGAAATTGTTACATTTATTAAATTCCAGCATATATAGGTATACAAACAAACTCGAAGGGCACTTATTGGAGATTGGATTCCATACAATAGCAGGGCTACTGGGGTACTCCCGTCACAGTATGTGGTCAGATCACAGTACCGAGGATCCACCCTAAATCCCCTGCAACACAAGGCCAGAACCATCCCTTATTAGATAGTCCCGAACAAGAAAACCCCAGCAGTTGTTGCAATCAACTGCCCACACAGCCGAATAAAAAGGGACCTCTATCCGAGGGAAATCTTGTCCTACTTGAGCGCGACTCACTTAGTCTTGTTGCACCTCCTCTATTTTAGCCATTCCCGGTTGATGAGGCTTGAGGCTACTATTACCTTTATAGAACACATCTATCTTAGAATGCTCATCATCCACCTGAAGATGTTCTGAAAGCATTCAATCCATATAAATTCGTTCTGGGTTCGAACGAAACCGAAGACACTATCTCGTTACACTCATTTTGGAATCAACCTCAGAGTTAACGACAATAGACCTTGCACTTTGAATCTTCATCTCAATTGAAAGCACTGTCCCCGTTAACTCGTTTTGGAATCACCCTCAGAGTTAAGGACCATAGCCTTTCCTATGAATCTTCACTTGATGATCACTAGAGATTTCATGACCTACCGTTTAATTTGGATCGATATGGTCTTCGGATATCCAAATTTGGAAACCCGACCCCGGTCTCATCGAAATCCAAAATGCGGTCTTTTAAAGCCAAGTAGTTTTAAAGTTAAAACAATTTAATTCAATTCATTATCTATATTCAACAGATAGATAATTCACAATCTCATAAATAAATAATTCATGTCATCAAAAATTCAACCAAAGCATCTCATAGCACATATCTCATATCAGAGATATCAAACAATCCAAGACATTCAATATCGTTCAGCCATCCTTAAACAATGATCTATCAATCACACCATCTATAAGTAATTCAAAATAAATTAAATTAATTACTTCCATTACTATAAATCTTGCTTACTTAACATTGATTAATTAAAAATCAATTAATTAATATTCCTTTAATTATCCATTTCGATTAATCATCCTTGATTAATTATTCTTTAATTAAATTAAGCAATTAGCCTTTAATAATTACACAAATTAATTATCCTTAAACAGTAATTAACCTTTAATTACTGAGACGACCCGACTTTTTCTCCACAAAAAGTCGTATCATCCTTAAGAAAGAAAGGGATAGAAAAGAGAAAAGAAAGAAGAGAAAGAAGAAACAACACAAGAATCTCAACAGCGGAACGAATAAATTATATTAGTAACATAAGTATAACATAGTATACATCAAATATCAGAGTTACACAGACATATACAACACATACTAGAGAGTTATAAACACCTGTCTAGTTATTACAACTCAATCACAATACAGAAACACTCAGAGATACCAACACAGCGGAACTATATAACTATACGTAGAAGCCTCCTGCTCCATATGCTCCTCCACAATTCGTCAAAGCTAACCTGAATCCTAACCTGAATTCCCTTGGCTACTCGTAAAAATTTGAGTACCCAAGAGTTAAAGAAAAATACAAATAACTCGGGGTCAGACATGGGTCTGGTGTGAGTAACAAGTTAAAGTTGCTTAATTTTCAAAACCTTTTGAAAGAAAGGTATCACATAAGACTTCCCACACATAAACATGGAAAAGTTTTTACCTTAAGCTAACCAAAACATTTGATAGGAAATCTGATGATATTATAATAGTGTCTAGGGTTTCCAAATAAGTAAGAAATAGCCGAAATTGTTACATCTATTAAATTCCAGCTACTAGCCACAAAAGTGGGTAATACAATCAAAACCGTTGGCACTTATTGGATTTTGGATTCCATACAATGGCAGGGCTACTAGGGTACCGCCTGTCACAGTACGTGGCCTAGATCACCGTATCGAGGATTACTCCCAATCCCCTGCAACACAAAGCCGGACCCGTTCCTTACTGAACAGTTCCGAATAAGACAACCCCGACGGTTGTCATGATCAACCGTCCACACAGCCAAAATATAAAGGGATCTCTAGACAGGGGTAAATCTTACTCTCAAGTGGGGGATACCCACGAAGCCTTGCTTCACCTCCCCTGTTTTAGCCATTCCCGGTTGATGAGGCTTGAGGCTACGATTACCTTTATAGGACACATCACTTAGAATGCTCATCGTCCACCTGACAATGTTCTGAAAGCATTCAATCCATACAAGTTCGTTCCGGGTTCGAACGAAACTGAAGGCATTATCTCGTTACACTCATTTTGAAATCACCCTCAGAGTTAACGACAATAAACCTTGCACTCTGAATCACCATCTCGAATCTATAAGTACTATTCCGTCAAACTCATTACGTAATCACCCACAGAGTTATATTGACGTATAGCCCTTACACCTCGAGTCTTCACTCGCTCCACTTGGATTAACGACCTAACGTTAATTGGAATCGATGTGGTTTTCGGATGTCCAAATATGGAAACCCGATCCCGGTCTCATCGAAATCCAAAGCGTGTCTTATTAAGGTCAAGTTGTTTTTAAGTTTAAAACAATTCAATTCATTATCTAAATATACACAGATAGGTAATTCAAAACACAACAGATAATCAACTTTATCATTATCAACAGATAATTCATATCAAAATCAGATAATCCATATTATCATCCAAAAGCAACCAATGCATCCATATCACATACACTACTCATCTCATAATTGAGATTACAAACCATACCAAGCAACCAATACCATTCATCAAACATAAGCAATGATCTAATGATCACACCATTTATAATTAATTTAAAATTTATTAAATTAATTACTTAATCTCTAATTAATTTAAAATGAATTAAATTAATTACTTTGTCATTAAAATCGTGCTTAACTTAACCATCAATTGATTTCAAATCAATTTATAAATCATCATCTAAATATTCATTTCAATTAATATTGATTAACTATCTCTAATTACAATAAGTAATTAGCTTATAAGTTAATCACACAAGTTAATTACTTAAACCCTTTGCAAATAATTAACTAAATTAATTAACTAAATTAATTACATTAATTATTTATTCATTATTAATTATACCTTAATTAATCAATTCCAAATTACATCATTAATTAATTAATTAATGATTTCTGATTGCATTTAATCAATCTCTCAATATAAATTAATTACATAAGTAATTAATCTTCAATTTAAACCATATATATATTAATCACTCATGATTAATAACCATTCAGTAATTAATCAATTAAATTACCCATCCCATAATTAGTTTCTCATAATTAATTACTTCCTTAAGAAATTAAAATTTTATTAATTACATAAAGTAATTATCAACAATCCAAAAATGTTTAAATTAATTTAACTTAATTAATCTAAACTAATCACATTAATCAAATTAATTACACCAAGTAATTAATTCATTAATTACTTTCATTAAGTAATTAAAACTTAAACAATTGATTTTTATTAATTAATTAATCTAATTAATTATTAAAAATTAATCACATTAATTAATTGTTAAATAATCTTAAGTTAATGACTTCATTAATATTTCTTAATTACTTAATTAAGAATTAACTTAAATTAATCATTATTGATTATCAATTCATTAATATTTAATTATCATTTAATTAATCTTTAATTATTAATTAATTAAGTGTTAATTAGAATTTTAATTATCTTAAATCACTTGATTAAACAAATCTTAATTATCAATTAAAATTTAATTAACCATCCCTAATTATAGATTAATTAACCTTGATTAATTAATCTCAAATCTTAATTAATTAACTTTAATTTTTTTATTAATTACTTAATTAATCATCTACATTATTAATTAATTAAATAATAATTAATATTCCATTTAAATTAATTTAATAATTTAAATGAAACCAATTTCTTAGGTTCCTAAATTAAGAAACATTCCGCTTTATACAAAGTAATTTAAACTATTTGTTTCAAACAAATTAAATTTTAAAAAAAACTTTTTTTTAATTTTAAACTGAAACTCAATTCAAATTTTCATTTTAGATTCAAACTTAAAAACTTAAAACTTTACTTACATCTCTATCTTCAAATCATTATTTTATAGCAATTTAAATTTAAACCTTTATTTAAAAACTGAAGTTTAAATTCCAGATTTAAATTCAAACTCAAGTTGCATATTCCTGTTTTCCAGTTTTTTATACTTGTTTTAAATTTCAGTTGCATTTTAAAATTTTACTTTTTAAATTAAAACAGAAAATCAGTTTTCTATTTATTCTAACATCTTACATTTTTGAATTCAAAAATGTTTCAAAAATCCAGGATTTAAATTATTGAGTTCATAATTAAGTTTTAGGTTTAAAATTTTCAAATTAAATTTCGTCCTTCAAATTTTTAAATTTTACTTTTAAATTTTAAAAAAAAACAGAAAGACAGTTTCTGTTTTGTTTTAAAACCACACTTGAGTTTAAAAAGCATTTCAAATTTATCTCAAAGATCTAAAATTGAACTAATTGAATTTAAATTCAAATTTCATGTTCAATCTAGTTTCAGATTTTTGGTTTTGCAATTTACTTCTACTTCAAAACTTAATAAACCTGGAAAACAGGTTTTCTGCTTTTAGATTTAGAAACCTAAATTAAGATTTTAAAATCTGAATAATTTACAAATACCAGATTTAAATTATTTGAACTTATTATCCAAATTCAGGTTCCAAACTAATTTTAAATTTCAAGTTTGCATTCCTACTAACACTTCAATTCTATTTAAAAAAAATGGAAACAAGTTCCTGTCAAAAACAAAAACCTGAAATACTTACTTTTTTTTTTAAAACTCAAATTATTACAAAATCAGAATTCAAACTTTTTGAATTCTTATTTAAATTTTGGTCTTAACCCAGTTCAGATTTTAGTTTACTTTTAAAAACTTTATTACTACTTTTAATTTTTAAAACTGTAACAGGTTTCTGTTCAATATTGAAAAACCTGAAACAAAAAAATTAACTCGAGCCTTCCTATACTTACATCGAGTCAGAAGCCATATTTCTTCGAGTCATTTATCAAAATACCCGAGACCATCACGGGAAAATAAACTCTGCAACCAAAAATCAACCCCACCATCATCACCAACATGCACACACCCCTGTGCATTCTTAAACCATCTCCGGCCACCTCTGACCATCATCTCTGGCCATCCACCATCGACCACAATTCCCACATCAACCTTCAACCCTCAAAATCCCATAATTCATCTTGAATTTGAATTCAAGTTTAAAACCGAAAACCTGGAAAACAGCATTGCCTTTCAAAGCCTGACCTGTCAACGGCGGAAACTCCCAACTCCGACCACCATCACCCTCCAAACTCCAGCGACAACTCCATCAATACATCATCAATCCATACCCCAAAGATCTTTACACTCGATCAACCCAGGAGACCCCATCAAACCAAACACAGTGACCCACATGAAACTAAGGTTCATAACAGAAATTCCCAAATTACCATCTCAAAATTGAATTGTAATACAATTCAAAAAATTTCCTATAATCTATGTTAGATACACTGTCCCCAGAAACAATTTCAACCAATTCTAATGTAAGCTTCAACTAAACATGACCAACAAGTGAAATACAGTATGTTGAAACTGTACTTTATTTACAGCTTTATAAATTGTATTTTTGTTTTAAAATCCTTGAATTCACTTATGATTCTATTGATAAACCTGAAACATTAATTCATGATACCTACATTTTTTTCCAATTTTACAGAATTTAGTTGTGTTTTTAAGTTCCAGACAACACAGAATCTATACAACTTATAAAAGCCTTTAAAATCTATTTTATCATGTAATAAACAAATTCCCTTCAAATGCTAATCCATAATAGCAACCGGATCAATGAAAAAAATCTATTTATCAAATTTGAACTTAAACTATAACAACCAGAACCTTGGAATTCAGACGTGCATTGCATTTCATATATACACAGGCAGTTTTAAAAAAAAAAACATATACAAAAATTTAACTCATCAGAAAAACAAGCATGCAATCCTACTTAATTTATTTTAAATTAGGTGTTACTCACCAGATTATTAAGCAGAGCCCAGATTTTAAGAAATAGATGAATGAAGACAGAACTTTAAACTTGAATGTTGAATGCCTTTAAACTTGTTTTCCCGATCTTTGAAAATACTTGCATGCAGACATCTTCCCTTTCCAGATTCAATTGCATGTTTCAGATCAAATGCAGGTTGCTTGAATGATATGCATAGCAATTTAAAATTTGCAGTTTTCAACCCAAGTTGTTTTTGAAAACATGCAGGCTTGTATTTTGGGGAATGCAGATTAATGTTTGAATTTTAAGGAAGATGGGTTTGATTTTGAAGAGGAGTGAAATAATACAAATATACTTGAGTTTGAAGTATTGCATATTTGATTATGGATGTGGAAAAATGAAATTTGGTCTTTCTTTTTATTAAGGAATGAAAAAAAAATAAATGAAGAAGCAAGTTGATATAAAGGTAATTTTCAGATTTAATGAATTAAAAGAAAAATTAAAATATAATTGACACTTGTCCTAAGCTATCAACACATGTAAATTCATGTTCTAAATTACATACACATGTATCTTTATACTTACATATGTCTTTTAAATGTTTTTGTTATTTAAATTAAGTGTTAATAAATGTTTAAACTTAGTAAATTATTTAGTTCTTAGACTTAGTTATGCATATATTTAATTTCAAAAGAACAAAGCAAAGTATTATAATAAAACAATATACAAATAATCATTTGAAAAAGAAACTTTTAAGATAAATTTATAAAAGAGTTTGTAACTTAATGACTACATGCTTCATATATTAGATTATATTTTAAACTTCATATTAATTTTACAAATCAAAATTATCAATTAATAATTTAAAAAGAATAACACAAATATTTATGAACCTTATTTTAATATTCAAACTTAAAATAAAAAATGAATTTTAAACTAATTAAAGCATTTATCTCATATTTAAAATCATATAGTATTTTAATTAAATATTTTTGAAAAGCTTAAATTAAAAATAGATTATTATTCCTATTTTCAAAACATTAAAAATATGCTATACAAATTTAATTAAAAACAACTTATCTATTTAAAATATTTATAAATAGATATACATTATTAAATAAAAAAATAGATTTATTAGCTTACTAAAAATAAATTCACAAATTAAATATTTAAATAAAGAAGATATAGAATCAAATCAAATTTATTAATCAAACTTATCAATTCAATATAAATTTAAACACAGATTATTAAATTTATATTGTCCAAAATTTCGGGATATTACAATCCTTCCCCCTTAAAGGAATTTCGTCCCCGAAATTTAAAACAAAGGTAATTTAATAATCTATTTAAAGATTTTATTTTAAAATACAACATATGTTAATCATATGCCAACAACCAAAGCAATCAATTCACACAATCATAACAAATCTAATTATCCAAAAGAATTTTGGATAAAACTTCCACGAGTTTCCCCGGTGTATATATATATATATATATATATATATATATATATATATATATATATATATATATCGGGATACTCGCTCTATAAAATCCAATCAACTAGTACTATTAAATTATAGAGCTCCTAATAACAATTCTATATAGAATATCAGCCTACAAACGAGTCTGACTCAACAACCAAACCATCCTAAACTGCTGGTTCTATAACCAGAAATATCAAATACACACTTCCTCAGAGATACGTGAAACATCCTGAATCCCAGTTATCCAAACTGGAAATTCAACTCTTGGAAACCAAACACTAATCTTACCAATCACAGAAGAAACCAAAACACTACGGAGCTAGCTTCCCAAACTTATAGCTCCCTGGATCAGAGAAAAACTTAACCAAATTCAAATCTCCAATTCCAGAATCCAAATTTCTCCGCCTCATATCCATAAAAACTCTTCGGACGATCCTGGGCTACCAATATCTATCCTGATCATCTTAACTCATGCTGATTCCATTAAAAAAGACTGGATCAAAACAATCCAATGATCTCCTCAAGATCACTCAAAAACCAAGAACACACCCTGCTTCACAACAACAGAAGACAGAACAAACTTCTTCTTATCCGGAAAAGACAAAAACAGAAACACCCCCAACTGCTTCCGCTGCACAACTCTGATCCGAAACAAAAGAAAATGCTGAAGAACACAAGCACAGACTAGACAACCCAGCACAGAAATATAGTTCCATATATCCATAAAAGAAAACTCAGATGTTCCTCCGAAACCTGAGTTGCTTCACCAACTTCTATCTCAAGGAACCATCCATCTATTAACTGAACCACCAGTTCCATTTCTGGAAAGAAAACTCGATCTCCAAATGCAGGCAAACTCTGACTTCAAGAAGACATCCAGATAATCTCCAACAATCCAAAAGAACATACTATCGCAAGTCACTTTTGCGATCAACTCAGCCTAAATCCAAAGAAACTGCTCTCTCTTAACCAAACAGAACAGCTTATGCTGGCCTAGCCAACTTACCAGAGAAACGGATCCACTTTGCTACTTCTGAACTCCACTTCAGAAAAACTACTCAGCCAGAAGATTCCCTATCAACTCTGCTAAACTCAGCCACATCACCGAGCAGACTCACTTCTTACTCTTGTTCCAAAGAAACATCTTCGGAAACATCCATAGTCACTGCATCTCATCACACAGCTACTATTTCCTGAGATATCAAGATATCATCACTCTCTGGCTTCTGCCCAAATGACAGATCAAAACTCAATTCTGCACTTCGAAGATGAACTCCGAACCTTTACAGGTTTCCTTCAGAGATCGATGAAGTCCTTCCTCACTACAGAACTCTGTCGAGACGGTATTAGGTCTACGGTTTCGACAAATACACTTCCAGCCTCATACATCAAACTCCAACCAATGTTAGTCGTGTTACACACACTTCTACCCCATCTACCTTTATAACTTATATTGGAAAAACCTGAACGGGTAACCCAACAAATAGGTAGAACCATATAAATATATATATATATATATATTAAAAATACAAAAACGCTCTCTCAAGATAGACACCACTCCAGAGCCTAGGTATTCACTCAACCTAACGCTCTGATACCAACTGAGACGACCCGACTTTTTCTCCACAAAAGGTCGTATCATCCTTAAGAATGAAAGGGATAGAAAAGAGAAAAGAAAGAAGAGAAAGAAGAAACAACACAAGAATCTCAACAGCGGAACAAATAAATTATATTAGTAACATAAGTATAACATAGTATACATCAAATATCAGATTTACACAGACATATACAACACATACTAGAGAGTTATAAACACCTGTCTAGTTATTACAAATCAATCACAATACAGAAACACTCAGAGATACCAACACAGCGGAACTATATAACTATACGTAGAAGCCTCCTGCTCCATATGCTCCTCCACAATTCGTCAAAGCTAACCTGAATCCTAACCTTAATTCCCTTGGCTACTCGTAAAAATTTGAGTACCCACGAGTTAAAGAAAAACAGAAATAACTCCGGGTCAGACATGGGTCTGGTGTGAGTAACAGGTTAAAGTTGCTTAATTTTCAAAACCTTTTGAAAGAAAGGTATCACGTAAGACTTCCCACACATAAACATGGAAAAGTTTTTATCTTACGCTAACCAAAACATTTGATAGGAAATCTGATGATATTATAATAGTGTCTAGGGTTTCCAAATAAATAAGAAATAGACGAAATTGTTACATCTATTAAATTCCAGCTACTAGCCACAAAAGTGGGTAATACAATCTAAACCGTTGGCACTTATTGGATTTTGGATTCCATACAATGGCAGGGCTACTGGGGTACCGCCCATCACAGTACGTGGCCTAGATCACCGTACCGAGGATTACTCCCAATCCCCTGCAACACAAAGCCGGACCGTTCCTTACTGAACAATTTCGAATAAGACAACCCCGACGGTTGTCATGATCAACCGTCCACACAGCCGAAATATAAAGGGACCTCTTGACAGGGGTAAATCTTACTCTCAAGTGGGGGCTACCCACGAAGCCTTGCTGCACCTCCCCTGTTTTAGCCATTCCCGGTTGATGAGGCTTGAGGCTACGATTACCTTTATAGGACACATCACTTAGAATGCTCATCGTCCACCTGACGATGTTCTGAAAGCATTCAATCCATACAAGTTCGTTCCGGGTTCGAACGAAACCGAAGGCATTATCTCGTTACACTCATTTTGGAATCACCCTCAGAGTTAACGACAATAACCCTTGCACTCTGAATCACCATCTCGAATCTATAAGTACTATTCCGTCAAACTCATTACGGAATCACCCACAGAGTTATACTAACGTATAGCCCTTACACCTCGAGTCTTCACTTGCTCCACTTGGATTAACGACCTAACGTTAATTGGAATCGATGTGGTTTTCGGATGTCCGAATATGGAAACCCGATCCTGGTCTCATCGAAATCCAAAGCGTGTCTTATTAAGGCCAAGTTGTTTTTAAGTTTAAAACAATTCAATTCATTATCTAAATATACACAGATAGATAATTCACAACACAACAGATAATCAACTTTATCATTATCAACAGATAATTCATATCAAAATCAGATAATCCATATTATCATCCAAAAGCAACCAATGCATCCATATCACATACACTACTCATCTCATAATTGAGATTACAAACCATACCAAGCAACCAATACCATTCATCAAACATAAGCAATGATCTAATGATCACACCATTTATAATTATAAAATTTATTAAATTAATTACTTAATCTCTAATTAATTTAAAATGAATTAAATTAATTACTTTATCATTAAAATCGTGCTTAACTTAACCATCAATTGATTTCAAAATTAATTACATAAGTAATTAATCTTCAATTTAAACCATATATATATTAATCACTCATGATTAATAACCATTCAGTAATTAACTACTTAAATTACCCATCCCATAATTAATTTCTCATAATTAATACTTCCTTAAGAAATTAAAATTTGATTAATTACATAAAGTAATTATCAACAATCCAAAAATGTTTAAATTAATTTAACTTAATTAATCTAAACTAATCACATTAATCAAATTAATTACACGAAGTAATTAATTCATTAATTACTTTCATTAAGTAATTAAAACTTAAACAATTGATTATTATTAATTAATTAATCTAATTAATTATTAAAAATTAATCACATTAATTAATTGTTAAATAATCTTAAGTTAATGACTTCATTGATATTTCTTAATTACTTAATTAAGAATTAACTTAAATTAATCATTATTGATTATCAATTAATTAATATTTAATTATCATTTAATTAATTTTTAATTATTAATTAATTAAGTGTTAATTAGAATTTTAATTATCTTAAATCACTTGATTAAATAAATCTTAATTATCAATTAAAATTTAATTAACCATCCCTAATTATAGATTAATTAACCTTGATTAATTAATCTCAAATCTTAATTAATTAACTTTAAAAAAATTTATTAATTACTTAATTAATCATCTACATTATTAATTAATTAAATAATAATTAATATTCCATTTAAATTAATTTAATAATTTAAATGAAACCAATTTCTTAGGTTCCTAAATTAAGAAGCATTCCTCTTTATACAAAGTAATTTAAACAATTTGTTTCAAACAAATTAAATTTAAAAAAAACTTTATTCTTTAAATTTTAAACTGAAACTCAATTCAAATTTCCATTTTAGATTCAAACTTAAAAACTTAAAACTTTACTTACATCTCTATCTTCAAATCATTATTTTATAGCAATTTAAATTTAAACCTTTATTTAAAAACTGAAGTTTAAATTCCAGATTTAAATTCAAACTCAAGTTCCATAATCCTGTTTTCCAGTTTTTTATACTTGTTTTAAATTTCAGTTGCATTTTAAAATTTTACTTTTTAAATTAAAACAGAAAATAAGTTTTCTGTTTATTCTAACATCTTACATTTTTGAATTCAAAAATGTTTCAAAAATCCAGGATTTAAATTATTGAGTTCATAATTAAGTTTCAGGTTTAAAATTTTCAAATTAAATTTCATCCTTCAAATTTTTAAATTTTACTTTTAAATTTAAAATAAAACAGAAAGACAGTTTCTGTTTTGTTTTAAAACCACACTTGAGTTTAAAAAGCATTTCAAATTTATCTCAAAGATCTAAAATTGAACTAATTGAATTTAAATTCAAATTTCAGGTTCAATCTAGTTTCAGATTTTTGGTTTTGCAATTTACATCTACTTCAAAACTTAATAAACCTGGAAAAAGGTTTTCTTCTTTTAGATGTAGAAACCCAAATTAAGATTTTAAAATCTGAATAATTTACAAATGCCAGATTTAAATTATTTGAACTTATAATCCAAATTCAGGTTCCAAACTAATTTTAAATTTCAAGATTGCATTCCTACTAACACTTCAATTCTATTTAAAAAAAATGGAAACAAGTTCCTGTCAAAAACTAAAACCTGAAATGCTTACTTTTTTTAAAAAAAACTCAAATTATTACAAAATCAGAATCAAACTTTTTGAATTCTTATCTAAATTTTGGTCTTAACCCAGTTCAGATTTTAGTTTACTTTTAAAAACTTTATTACTACTTTTAATTTTTAAAACTGTAACAGGTTTCTGTTCAATATTGAAAAACCTGAAACAAAAAAATTAACTCGAGCCTTCCTATACTTACTTCGAGTCAGAAGCCATATTACTTCGAGTCATTTATCAAAATACCCGAGACCATCACGGGAAAATAAACTCTGCAACCAAAAATCAACCCCACCATCATCACCAACATGCACACACCCCTGTGCATTCTTAAACCATCTCCGGCCACCTCTAACCATCATCTCTGGCCATCCCCCGTCGACCACAATTCCCACATCAACCTTGAACCCTCAAAATCCCATAATTCATCTTGAATTTGAATTCAAGTTTATAACCAAAAACCTGGAAAACAGCATTGCCTTTCAAAGCCTGAGCTGTCAACGGCGGAAACTCCCAACTCTGACCACCATCACCCTCCAAACTCCGGCGACAACTCCATCAGCACATCATCTATCCATACCCCAAAGATCTTTACACTCGATCAACCCAGGAGACCCCATCAAACCAAACACAGTGACCCACATGAAACTAGGGTTCATAACAGAAATTCCCAAATTACCATCTCAAAATTGAATTGCAATACAATTCAAAAAATTTCCTATAATCTATGTTAGATACACTGTCCCCAGAAACAATTTCAACCAATTCTAATGTAAGCTTCAACTAAACATGACCAATAAGTAAAATACAGTATGTTGAAACTGTACTTTATTTACAGCTTTATAAATTGTATTTTTGTTTTAAAATCCTTGAATTCACTTATGATTCTATTGATAAACCTGAAACATTAATTCATGATACCTACATTTTTTTCCAATTTTACAGAATTTAGTTGTGTTTTTTAGTTCCAAACAACACAGAATCTATACAACTTATAAAAGCCTTTAAAATTTATTTTATCATGTAATAAAAAAATTCCCTTCAAATGCTAATCCATAATAGCAACCGGATCAATGAAAAAAAATCTATTTATCAAATTTGAATTTAAACTATAATAATCAGAACCTTGGAAATCAGACATGCATTGCATTTCATATATACACAGGCAGTTTTAAAAAAAAACATATACAAAAATTTAACTCATCAGAAAAACAAGCATGCAATCCTACTTAATTTATTTTAAATTAGGTGTTACTCACCTGATTATTAAACAGAGCCCAGATTTTAAGAAATAGATGAATGAAGACAGAACTTTAAACTTGAATGTTGAATGCCTTTAAACTTGTTTTCCTGATCTTTGAAAATCATTGCATGTAGACATCTTCCATTTCCAGATTCAATTGCATGTTTCTGATCAAATGCAGGTTGCTTGAATGGTATGCATAGCAATTTAAAATTTGCAGTTTTCAACCCAAGTTGTTTTTGAAAACATGCAAGCTTGTATTTTGGGGAATGCAGATTAATGTTTGAATTTTAAGGAAGATGGGTTTGATTTTTAAGAGGAGTGAAATAATGCAAATATACTTGAGTTTGAAGTATTGCAGATTTGATTATGGATGTGGAAAAATGAAATTTGGTCTTTCTTTTTATTAAGGAATGAAAAAAAAATATAAATGAAGAAGCAAGTTGATATAAAGGTAATTTTTAGATTTAATGAATTAAAAGAAAAATTAAAATAAAATTGACACTTGTCCTAAGCTATCAACACATGTAAATTCATGTTCTAAATTACATACACATGTATCTTTATACTTACATATGTCTTTTAAATGTTTTTGTTATTTAAATTAAGTGTTAATAAATGTTTAAACTTAGTAAATTATTTAGTTCTTAGACTTAGTTATGCATATATTTAATTTCAAAAGAACAAAGCAAAGTATTATAATAAAACAATATACAAATAATCATTTGAAAAAGAAACTTTTAAGATAAATTTACAAAAGAGTTTGTAACTTAATGACCACATGCTTCATATATTAGATTATATTTTAAACTTCATATTAATTTTACAAATCAAAATTATCAACTAATAATTTAAAAAGAATAACACAAATATTTATGAACCTTATTTTAATATTCAAACTTAAAATAAAAAATGAATTTTAAACTAATTAAAGCATTTATCTCATATTTAAAATCATATAGTATTTTAATTAAATATTTTTGAAAAGCTTAAATTAAAAATAGATTATTATTCCTATTTTCAAAACATTAAAAATATGCTATACAAATTTAATTAAAAACAACTTATCTATTTAAAATATATATAAATACATATACATTATTAAATAAAAAAATAGATTTATTAGCTTACTAAAAATAAATTCACAAATTAAATATTTATATAAAGAAGATGATAGAATCAAATCAAATTTATTAATCAAAATTATCAATGCAATATAAATTTAAACACAGATTATTAAATTTATATTGTCCAAAATTCCGGGATATTACAATTACTCTCATTGATTAATTAATTATAATTAATTACATTAATCCTTAATTAATTACATTAATTAATCATTCTATAATCCCTTATTTTGATTAATTATCCTTTAATTAATCAACCCTTAATTACTTCATTAATTACATTAATTAATGATCCCCTAATTACCTTTTTAATTAATTATTGTTCGAATTAATACATTCAATAATTAATCTTTAATTACTTGCATTCATAAATCAACCTTGATTAATCACATTCAGTAATTAATTACCCATCATTAATTACATTACTTAATTAACTTTAAAATAAATTTTGTTGATTAATTCTTAAAGTAATTACATTAAGTAATTAATTCTTAATTACTTCCGCTATGTAATTATACTTCTTATTAATTCCGCAAAGGAATTAAAACAAAATTACATCCATTAATTAATTATCTTTCAATTAATTACACAAAGTAACTAACAACAAAACTACTTCCATTCTTCAATTAATTACATCCAATAATTACCCATCAATTACTTCTCTAATAAGTATACTTTATAAATTACATTAAGTAATTGTACTTAACCAACTCCATAATGGTTATCCTTAATTAATTAATCTAATTAATTATCTTAAATTAATCGCATTAATTAATCAATTGATAATCCTTAGTTAACGATATTTCATTAACTATTAACAATTCTTTAATTACTTCCTTAAGTAATTATGCTTTAATTAACCATTGTTAACTACAAATTAATTAATTTTTAATCACCAATTAATTAATCTCTCATTACTTAATTAATTAATGCTTAAGTACATCTTAATTACTCTTAAATACTTCATTGATTAATCTCTAATTATAAATTAATTATTCTTAATCACTTAATTAATTAGCCCTTAGTTATCCATTAATTAATCATAAACCTTAATTAATTTATTCTTAAACATTTATTTATTAATTCAAATTAATTAATTTCCCCTTAATAACCTTATTAATTTAATTAGTCTTAAATCATTAAATCTTAGTTAACTTTAGATAAAGCATTATCCTTATCAATCACTTAATTACCATTAATATGTGCATTGAAACATTTTACTTTTAAATATTCTTTCAAATTTACTTTTAAATCTAAGATCTAAAAATGATTACAAATTTAACTTCAACCAAATTTAAATCAATTTACAAACCCTATCAAATACACGAGCCCTCCTTCGAGACGAACCACAAACCAAAAACTCTGACATATCACAGCTGCCGTGCACATGCACCAGCGAAGAAGCCACCTTCGACCATCCACGATGCCCCTTACATGTCGACGATCATCCCCACACTAGATTCCGATCACCATAACATCAACAAAAACTCGAAATCGAATTCGACCAACTTTGCAAAATACTGGGACAAACCACCTCACCCAAAACCTCCTCCAACCCAAGATGCTGATCACCGGAGTGCCTAAGCCTTCAGCCACACCTTCGCCAACCTTCCCACTATTGATCCCCAAAATCTGGTGGAACTCTATCACCAGAGGTGCCAGGGTAAGCAAAAGTTCCGACCTTGCCACAACTAGGGTTTAAAAACAAATTCGACCACCGCCGCCACCATAGTGACCTGCATACCCTTCTCCATTTTTTCCAAAGTCACTAATCATCCTTCTACCTCCAGTGAAGGCAGCAACCCCTCAGATCAATCAGATCATCAGAAACCACCAAAACTACCAAGTCTGATCAACCCCAAAATGCTCACTCAAACCAAATCTTAAAATTATGATTTCACTTCTAAAAATCAAGTTTTTAGAAAAGAATTTAGATCGTATGCCGGAATCAATGAATTAAGATGTTTAAATTTTCACTCATCTTAAGCTTGCACTGTTGTTTTGATTTCCGAAAACATTTCAAATTTTATTTTAACTTAATTATAATTTTAAACTTTAATCTATGATGAAACAAACAAATTTTGTTTGAAACTTAAATCATAACAAAGATTAGATCAAGAGATAATGAATTTTAATTAAAATCTTAAGCTTGAAAACAAAGAACAGAGAGCACAGATACAACAGCATGCACACCTATGCATCTATGTGTATACACAAAAAAAGCACTTATATATACACACACACAATACATACTTATCCCAGAAATGAACATGCAACCATATTCATACTTAAGTTTTAAAAAAAATGTTACTCGCCTGATACAAAGTTAAACAGAGCCTTTGAAACAAATTTTGATTTTGAAAACTTGAATGTCATTGCTTTAACTGTGAAAACTTGAACGCAGGAGAGATGTTTCTTTGATTTTGAATCTGGACTTTCTTTGTTTTCCTTGAGCTTGCATTTGAGAGGTCTTAAATTTGAAACATAGATGAAATCTTCTTTGATTTTTAGCTTGCTTCATTTATCTCAGGTTGAAGAAAAATTGTTCAGGCTTTTGGTTTTCATCTTGTAAATGATTTGCAGTTTATTCATTTTGATTTCTGGTTTGTGAAGTACTGATTATCATATTCGTTTTTGAGAAATTGTTTTGAGTTTTCTTCTTATTTTTGAAAAGAGAAATAAGAAAAAGGAATGAAGAGAAGAAAGCATGTTTGTAAAGGCTAAATTGTAATTTTTTAAAATAAAAGAAAAATCAATATTAAAAATGACACTTGTTTAAACACTTAACATTCGTCACTTGCATTGTTTATTAACCTACACATGTTACTAATGTGTCATGATTTAATTACACTTGTAATAATGTAATTTTTATTTGTTTTAAATATTAATAATAAAGCATTATACATAATTTACTATTTTATAAATGCTTATCTAAATATATATATGTATGTATGTATAAATTTCTTTAAAGAAAATATTATAAAATAAATTATATGCAAATAAAGGCGTATACATATATTTTATAATCCAAAATATTTTCAAAATATCTATCTTTTGAATTTCAAAATTAAATCCAAATTCAATTTCAAATTAAATTTAAAAATCCAATTTAAAATCAACTTATATATATATACATACATATATAACAACACATTTAATTTGAAAATATCAATCCTATTTTCTTTAAAATCTATTTGTATTTATATAAAAACAACACATTATTAATATTGTTTGAAAATATAAAATTTGCCAATTTTAAGTAATTTATAAAAGATATTATTATATTATTTATAAATTACTTTATAACTTAAATGAATTAATGTATCATATATTTTATATGTTTGTGAATTGTATTTTAAGCTTTTATATATATTTAAGTCATATTTATCAAGCAATATTTAAAAAGAAAATAAAACAAATCTTTATGTTAATTTTATTTAAATTTAAACTTAAGCTAAGATATATTTTAAACAATTAAACATTTACCTTAAGTAATTTAAAACTATATAGTTATTTATTTAAATAATCTTTAAAAGTCTTATATTAAATTAACCATAATTTTCAAATTACCAATATATATATATATATATATATATATATATATATATATTAGAATTTTAAAACATGATTTTATTTGTTAAATTCAAATCAAAGCTTTTCTATTTACAATACATACAAATATATATACATTATAAATAGAAAACATTTTATTAGCTTTTAAAAGATAAAATTTACCAATTAAATATTTCTTTGCTTTTAAAAGAATAATTTTCCAATTTAAATTAAAATTATAAAAGAAAATTATCAAATCAATTTAAATGTTAATACAGATTATTAAATTGATATTGTCTAAAATTCTAGGTCATTACATTCCTCCCCTTCAAAAGAATTTCATCCTCGAAATTTAAAAGCAAAGATAATTTAATAACCCATTAAATATTTTAATTTTAAACCACAAGCATATATTATCAACCATATGCTAATAACCATAGCAGCCAATTCACTCAATCTAACAAATCTAACTATTCAGACAAAATTCTGGATAGGACTTCCAAATATTATCTAGAGTTTCCCAGGTACAAATACTGGGACACTCGCTCTACTGAATCCAAACAATCTATACTACTAAGCTACAGAGCTCCTATTCATCTAGATCCATAAAAATGAACAGGATATTAGACCATAGTCAAGTCCTGCTCAACTACCAAGTCATCTTGAACTACTGGTTCCATAACCAGTGATGGATCATACACGTACTCCCTTAGAGATATGTGAAAACACATTGAATTGCAGTCTTACCAAATCTTAAAGCTCTTTGATCGAAGAAAACTTATCAAAAATCTAATCTTCGACTCCAATTTCAAATTCCTTCCTGATCAGCTCAACCTTCGCTGATGCCTCTTGAAACAAACTAGACCAAAAACAATCCTATAAAATGATCCTCTCAAGATCAACCAAAATCAAGAACACAAACTCTACTATCATCAGTAGACTTCAAACTTACTTCTCCTATCTGGAAAAAATAAAACAGGTGCACTCGCCAATCTGGCCTCCAAATCCTTAAAAACTACCCTTAGAAACCCTCTAATCCAAGAAAACTGCAAATTTCCAAGTAGTCTAGGGTTGCTTCCACTCTAGAAAAGCTTCTACCTCACTTCGGCTGCGCAACTCTGATCTGGAGTAGATGAAAATGCTGATGATGAACACTAGAAACAAACTTGTCCGACACCTCCCGGATGACATGGTTCATCAGATCCATATAGAGAAAACTCTGAAGTACCACGAAATCCTGAGTTGCTTCACCAACATTCTCTCTAGGGGCCATTCTTCTACTAAGCTGAACCACCAGTATCACTCCTGGAATCCTATTTATACGAAAACTCAATCTCCAGATGCTATGGCAGACCTCTGACCTCTACGAAGACATCCGAAAAAATCTCTGACAACTCCGATAACTCCTATAATCCCTAGAGATGCTTCGATCCCATGCAAAAGATTACCCAGAGAACACTCAACTATCGCAAGTCACTTTTGCGATCCACCCAACCTAATTTCCAAAGATATTGTTCTCTCTTTCCAATCAGAACAGCTTATACTTATCTAGCCAATCCATCAAAGAAATGGGTCCACTTAGCTGCTTCTGAACTCAACCACTAGAAAACTGCTTAGCCAGATGACCTTCCTGTCGACACACAGAACACCTCCAAACTGTAACTCTACCAATGATGCTAGAGACTTCCTTATCCAAAAGCTCCTTGAGAAACTCTTCCCTCAAACAAACGCAAATACCCTGCTAAACCTAGACTCATCTCTGATGCAGACACACTTCCTTAAACTTGCTCTAATAGAAACATCTTCGGATACATCCATAGTCATTGTGTCTCACCACACAGCTGCTTCTTCCTGAAGTTGCCAAGATACCATCACTCGCTTCAGCTTAACCGACAGATCCAAACTCTACTCATCCAAACTTGCACTTCAAAGATGGACTCTGAACATTTAAAAAGTTTCTTCAGCGATTGGTGAAATCCATACACCACTACAAAGCTTACTCGAGACGGTATTGGGTCTACAGCCTCGGTAGGTACACTTCCAACCTCAACACTCAGACTTCTTCCATTGGTAGTCATGTTACACACACCACTACCTTTCCTACCTCTAGAACTCATATTATAAAACCCAAACAGTTAAGCCAAAACTTAGGTATTCACTCAACCTAGTGCTCTAATACCATATGTGACGACCCGCCCTTCATTCCAAAGAAATACGCATCATTATTAAGAAAGAAAGGGATGGAAAAGAGAAAAAATAGAGAAGAAAGAACGAAACAACATTTGAATCTCATAGCGGAACGAATAAATTATATTAATCACATAAGCATTACATAGTATGCAACATCTATCAGAGTTATACAGCTTTATATCACATACTAGACAGTTATAAACACCTGTCTAGTCATTACAACTCAAATACAACACAGAGATACCAACACAGCGGAAACACTATATATCTACGAACGCTGAAGCCTCCTGCTCCATACCTCCTCCAGAATTCGTCAAAGCTAACCTGAATCCCTTGGCTACTCGTAAAAAATTGAGTACCCAAGAGTTTGATAAACAAAAAATAAACTCCGGCTCAGACATGGGTCTGGTGTGAGTAACAGGTTAAATTTGTATAATTTTGAAAACAAAAGGTATCTCGTAAGACTTCCCACACATAAAACCAAAAAAGTTTTTACCTTATGATAACCAAAACATTTGATAGGAAATACTGTGATATTATAATAGCGTATAGGGTTTTCAAATAAATATTCACATTGCCGAAATTGTTACATTTATTAAATTCCAGCATACATAGGTATACAAACAAACTCGAAGGGCACTTATTGGAGATTGGATTCAGTACAATGGCAGGGCTACTAGGGTACCGCCCATCACAATATGTGGTCTAGATCATAGTACCGAAGATCCACCCTAAATCCCTTGCAACATAAGGTCGGAACCATCCCTTTCCGGATAGTCCCGAACAAAACAAACCCAGCAGTTGTTGCAATCAACTGCTCACACAGCCGAATAAAAAGAGACCCCTAGTCAAGGGAAATCTTGTCCTACTTGAGCGCGACTTACTTTGCATTGCCGCACCTCCCTTGTATTAGCCATTCCAGGTTGATGAGGCTTGAAGCTATGATTACCTTTATAGAACACATCTTTCTTAGAATGCTCATCGTCCACCTGATGATGTTCTGAAAGCATTCAATCCATACAAGTTCATTCCAGGTTCGAATGGAACCGAAGGCACTATCTCGTTACACTCATTTTCGAATCACCCTCAGAGTTAACAACTATAGCCCTTGTACTCCGAATCTTCATCTCAATTGAAAGCACTATTCCCATTAACTCGTTTTGGAATCACCCTCAGAGTTAACGACCATAGCCTTTCCTCTGAATTTTCACTTGATGATCACTTGAGATTTCATGACCTATCGTTTAATTTGGATCGATGTGGTTTTCGGATATCCAAATTTGGAAACCCCATCACGGTCTCATCGAAATCCAAAACGCCTTCTTTTAAAGCCAAGTTGTTTTAAAGTTAAAAAAATTTATTTCAATACATTATCTATATTCACACAGATAGATAATTCAAAATCTCACAAATAGGTAATCCATATCATCATAATTCAACCAAAGCATCTCATAGCACATATCTCATATTAGAGATACCAAACAATCCAAGACATTCAATATCATTCAGCCATCCATAAGCAATGATATATTAATCACACCATTTATAACTAATTTAAAATAAATTAAATTAATTACTTCCATTACTATAAATCTTGCTTACTTAACATTGATTAATTACAAATCAATTAATTAATCATCCTTTAACTATCCATCTTGATTAATCATCCTTGATTAATTATTCTTTAATTACATTAAGTAATTAGCCTTTAATTAATTACACAAATTAATCAAAACCATAATTAACCTTTATTTACTCTCATTAATTAATTAATTATAATTAGTTACATTAATCCTTAATTAATTACATTAATTAATCATTCTATAATCACTTATTTTGATTAATTATCCTTTAATTAATTAACCTTAATTACTTCATTAATTACATTAATTAATGATCCCCTAATTACTTCTTTAATTAATTATTATTCTAATTAATCACATTTAATAATTAATATTTAATTAATTACATTCATAAATCAACCTTGATTAATCACATTCAGTAATTAATTACCCTTAAGTAATTACATTACTTAATTAACTTTAAAGTAAATTTTATTGATTTATTCTTAAATTAATTACACTAAGTAATTAGTTCTTAATTACTTCCACCAAGTAATTATTCTTCTTACTAATTCCACAAAGGAATTAAACCTAAATTATTTCCATTAATTAATTATCCTTCAATTAATTACACAAAGTAATTAAACCCAAAACTACATCCATTCTTCAATCAATTACATCCAGTAATTACCCATCAATTACTTCTCTAAATAATAATACTTTATAAATTACATTAAGTAATTATGCTTAACCAACTCCACAATGATTATCCTGAATTAATTAATCTAATTAATTATCTTAAATTAGTCACATTAATTAATCATTTGATAATCCTTAGTTAATGATCATTCATTAACAATTAACAATTCTTTAATTAATTCCCTAAGTAATTATGCTTTAATTAACCATTATTGATTACAAATTAATTAATTTGTAATCACCAATTAATTAATCTCTAATTGCTTAATTACAACTTAATTACTCTTAATTACTTCATTAATTAACCTCTAATCATAAATTAATTATTCTTAATCACTTAATTAATTAATCCTTAGTTATCAATTAATTAATCATAATCCTTAATTAATTTATTCTTAAACACTAATTTATTAATACAAATTAATTAATTTCTCTTTAATTACCTTATTAATTTAATTAATCTTAAATCATTAAATCTTTGTTAACTTTAAATAAAGCTTATCGTTATCAATGACTTAATTACCATTAATATATGCACTGAAACATTTTACTTTTAAATTCTCTTTTCAATTTACTTTTAAATTTAAGATTTAAAATGATTACAAATTTAACTTTAACAAAATTTAAATCAATTTACAAACCTTTTAATCAAATGTTTAAGAAATACTTATCTTATATAAAAGAATTTTGTAAGAGTTTTAAACTAAATTAATTTTAATTCAAAACCTTGCCCCTTTTTTTAAACTTTTAAAATCTGTTTTAAATGCTGCTTCGGGTTTAGCCCACAAGCTACTCAAGTATTTACCCGAGAAAACCACATCTCTTACTTCATTTCCAAAATTTTGTTTAAATTTTAAGTTTAAAAACTGGAACGAATTCACTCTCGATCGACCCGAGACTTCACTCGAGTTACCCTCTCAAATACACGAGCCCTCCATTGAGACGAACCACAAACCCAAGACTATGACATATCATCACTGCCGTGCACATGCACTGGCAAAGCAGCCACCTCCGACCATCCACGACGCCCCTCACTTGTCGGCGATCATCCCTACACTAGATCCCGATCACCACAACATCAACACAAACTCGAAATCGAATTCGAGCAACTCTGCACAATAATGGAACAAACCACCTCGCCTAAAACCTTCTCAGTAACGACCCGTAATTTTCGATAATTTAATTTTGTTAATTTGATAAGTTTTAGTAATTTAACTCGAAAAGAAAATAAACAAATATGTAATTTAATAATGAAATCACTAAAATAAAGGTAAAAATGTCAATACCAGTTAATAAATAACTAATTTAGTGCAAACGAATTAATTGAAGCAAACGTAAGATTTTAACTGATTGTACTTAATAAATTGGGAAATAAGTTCAAGGTATATTAATTGATGAAATAATATGTTATAAACTGTAATTTGATAAAATCAATATTGGTGTAAAGTAAAGAAATAATTGAAAATATTGTAAATTCTATTGATAATATGATAATAGGTTGAATAAAAGGAAAGGAAAATCAAGATTTTTTAATTTATTGGGATTTAAATTTAATAATTGAATGAATTGCAAATAATTGAAATTAAATATTTAAATATTATGTTAATGGAGCTTGAGATAAAATTGAGAATATTATGTAATAAATCATGAACCAATGTTGATTTCATACATTTGATAATGATAGATTAAATAATAGGAGGAAAGGTTAAATAAAATGGATTTTGGAATTTTAATTTATAATTTTTGAATTTAAAAGAAATTGAAATTAAACACTGAAATTGATGAATGAATCAACGTTAAATTGACATCTGAATTTGTTTAAATTATTATAATTGTTTAAGAAATTAAAATTGATAAGAATTGCCAATTTTAGAATTAAAATTGAATTTGATTTAATTAATTTATTTATTTAATTAATGTAAAAATAGCCATTTTGGACACTGACTCGGATTTCAACGAAACAAGTTTCATCGGATCTGTAACGGTGAATTATTGTAGGATTTCAATTTTCGTAGCGATCGGGTTTGTCGTTTGATTGTACGGACTCGAAACGCCTAGAAATGAATTTAATTGAAATCAATTTGAAATAACTTGATTTTAGCATAACTTCTTCATACAATGGAATTTGGACTTTAAACCTGTTCCATTGCATTTGAAATATTTTAAAACATCTATTTTGATATATGGGTTGACCCAATTTCGTTCCGGAGTCAGAACGGCTTTTCGGGCCATTTTATCGTTCAACGCGTATATCAATCGTGTCCATCCATTCTAATTTCAGCCTTGCATATATATACCTCGTTATAAACCCTAGCCTATTTCTTATTCCTCATTTCTATACGTACAATTCAGCTGTCTCTCCTCCTCAATGGCAGACGATCAAATTCTATATCTAATTGCAATTCAAAATCAAATCCAAATTCCAAACTCTTCAAACTATATCCGATTTTATATGGATTTGAAGCTCTCGACGAGTGTAATTCACTGGTGGTATTTGTTTATCAATTTGGACCACGGTTTGACAAAGATTGCTCGAAATAGTCATGGCCGTCAATAGGTGGTTTATGATCGACGACTGATCGTCGATTCGTGGGTACTGTTGCGGAGAGGTTATCGAGGGGATTACATCTAGCTAGTTCGTGGGTGGTGTCAACGGCCAGATTTGACGCGAAAATTCAAGTAGGGTACGGGTATAGGCCGTGACCGTGGGTCTTGGGTGCCTCGATTTGGGCTTCGGAGTGCATCGCACGGCTCGAGGGGGGAGGTCCTCGCATGGACGGTAGCGCGCGACACGAGATGGTAGCGGCGGCGGCTTGGTGATTTCGTGTCCGATGTTTATTGCTCTGTAGGGTTCGAATGAAGCCTGGAAGGAACCAGGTGCATGGAAGATGGATCATGACGTGGCAGGGGTAAGGTGTTTTTTTTTCTTTTACTTTATTTTATTTAATTCAGATTTCAGACGTTCAAACATGCATAACTTTCACATACGAGATCCAATTCTCGCGCGGTTATCTCCGCTAGGTTCGTATTGAAATCTTGGACGTTTAGGCGCTGGTTTGGACGAATTCTGAGGCTTTTCAAATTTTGGGTTTAAATTGGATTTAAATTCAATTTAAATTCAAAAGGTGAGTGTTTAACCCACTCACAACTTCGAAAATTTCTTATGTGTGTTAAATTACTTTCTGATGTGATTAGAAATATATTTATGACTGTTTGGCATATTTTTAATCATCATCCCAGTTAATTTGAATTTATTGAATTGAATTGTTATTTAATTTATTATTTCATATAAAATGCCAGTTAAATAGTTATTTAATTTATTACTGAATATAACTGCCAGTAAATACCTGTTATTTATTATTTATTCTATATTGATGTTATTGTTTGAATTGGGTGATTGTGATAAATTTTGATGATTGATATTGGATGAATGAATGTTGTATTTTATATTGTTATAAACTGTAAGTGGTTATGCATTTCATTTCATTTGGGATTGCGGTTTGAAATGATATATAACAGTATTTTTATTTTAAATTACGGATTGAAATGATAAATATCAGTATTACTTGACCATAGGATAGAAAATTATATAGACACTGTCGGTCTGTATATAAATATTTTGAAAATGATTTCTATGGTTTTGGATAGAAAAATACGGTTTAATAAATATTGATTTTTTTGATATTATATAAATAGAATTTCATATATAGTCAAATTCTTGAATTTAAGCTATGTATAAATTTGTTTAATAAAAATTAGTTTAATAAGGGAGTTTGATTTCATTAAAATAAAATGTGGTTAAGTATTCAAATCATACTTTAATATAGAGGTTATAACGATTTAAATAAATTAAGGTTGGAAGGTAAATTGGAAATTTATTTGAAAATGAGCTTATTGAAGAATTAAACTCGATAACTTGATGTAAAATTTATTAAATTTGAAATTTTAAAAGGTATGATTCTTATAACTTGATTTTGGTTTCGAGTAATTTAAATGAATATTTCAAGTATAATTAAATTTAAGGAAATATTCAGTTATTTGAAATTTGAGTTATTTTTAAATTATAATGGATTTATTGTGTAAATTATTTCAAAACTAAATAATAGAAAATTTAATTGCTGAATCGAAATTATCAAATTTAGTATTGAAATTTTGGAATATTTAAAGCCTTGAAATATATCGAAATTGAAATGTTTTCTCGAAATTGAAATGTTTCGAAGTTATGAATTTCAAAGTATTATGTTTTAAAGGCGTTAAAATTTCAAATGTTTTGTTTCGAAGTATACAATTTGGAAGTGCTATGATTTTGGAAAAGGGTTATATTTGAAATAAAATGATATTATATTGATTTGAAATAGAAATGTATCATATTGATTTCGTTTTAAAATGGAAATGATATCGTATGTATATGGTTTTGAAATGAATATTAATTCTGGTTTGAAGTATAAACTAGTTTGAAAAGACCGCGGTGTTATAATAACGTTTGGTTGTTAAAGAGACCGGGATCGGAAGTTATCATACTCTCTGCCAATGCCGAAAACCACTTTAACAACCGTGTATGCGGTGGAGATTCCAGAATGAAGTACGATGGTAGTGGCATTCTTTTGAGGTATGAACAGAAGCAATTAACGGGATAATGAAAAATCAAGATTTATTAATTTATTGGGATTTAAATTCAATAATTGAATTAACTTCAAATAGTTGAAATTAAATATTTAAATATTACGTTAATGGAGATTAAGATGAAATTGAGAATATTACGTAATAAATCATGAACCAATGTTGATTTCATCCATTTGATAATGATAGTTTAAATAATAGGAGGAAACGTCAAATAAAATGGATATTGGAATTTTAATTTATAATTTCTGAATTTAAATGAAATTGAAATTAAACACAAAATTTGATGAATGAATCGATGTTAAATTGACATCCGAATTTGTTTAAATTACTGTAATTGTTTATGAAATTAAAAATGAAAAGAATTGTCTATTTTAGAATTGAAATTGAAAATTAGATTTAATTAATTAATTATTAATTTATTTAATTAATGTAAAAACAGCCATTTTGGCCACTGACTTGGATTTCGACGAAACCAGTTTTATCGGATCCATAATAGTGAATTACTGTAAGATTTCATGTTTCGCAGCGATCAGGCTTGTCGTTTGATCGTACGGACTCAATACACCTAGAAATCAATTTGAAATAATGTGATTTTAGCATAACTTCTTCATACAGTGGAATATGGACTTGAAACCTGTTCCATTGCGTTTAAAATATTTTAAAATATCTATTTTGAGATATGGGTTGATCCAATTTCGTTCCGGAGTCAGAACGGGCTTTACGGGCCATTTTATCGTTCAACGCGTATACCAATTGTGTCCATCCATTCTAATTTCATCCTTGCATATATATACCTCGTTATAAACCCTAGCCTATTTCTTATTCCTCATTTCTATACGTACAATTCAGCTGTCTCTCCTTCTCAATGGCAGACAATCAAATTCTAGATCCAATTGCAATTCAAATTCAAATAAAAATTTCAAACTCTTCAAACTATATCGAATTTTATATGGATTTGAAGCTCTCGACGAGCGTACTTCACTGGTGTTATTTTTTTTTCGAATTGGATCATGGTTTGACCGGGATTGCTCGAAACAGTCACGGCCACCCATAGGTGGTTTATGATCGGCAACCGATCGTCTATTCGTGGGTACCGTTGTAGAGAGGTTGTCGAAGGGATTACATCTAGCATTTCGTGGGTGGTATCAACGGCCAAATTGACGCGAAAATTCGAGCAGGGTATGGGTATAGGAGGCAGCCGTGGGACTTCGGTGCCTTGATTTGGGCTTCGGAGTGCATCGCACGGCTCGGGGGGAGGTCCTCGTGTGGACGGCAGCATGCGCCACGAGATGGCGGCGGCGGTGGCCTGGTGATTTCGTGTTCGACGTTTGTTGCCCTATAGGGTTCAAACGAAGTCTGGAACGACCATTTGCTTGGAAGATGGATCGTGACGTGGCAGGGGTAAGGTGTTTTTTTCTTTTACTTTATTTTATTTAGTTCAGATTTCAAACGTTCTAACACGCATAACTTTCACGTACGAGGTCCAATTCATGCGCGGTTTTCTCTACTAGGTTCGTATTAAAATTACGAATGTTTTGGCGCTGGTATGGACGAATTCTAAGACTGTTTAAATTTTGGGTTTAAATTGGATTTAAATTCAATTTAAATTCAAATGGTGAGTGTTTAACCCACTTACAACTTCTAAAATTTCTTATGTATGTTAAATTACTTTCTGATATGATTAGAAATTTATTTATGATTGCTTGGCATATTTTTAATCATTATCCCAGTTAAATTGAATTTATTGAATTAAATTGTTATTTAATTTATTATTTCATATAAACTGCCAGTTATATAGTTATTTAATTTATTATTGAATATAAATGCCAGTAAATACCTGTTATTTATTATCTATTCAATGTTGAAGTTATTGTTTGAATTGGATGATGATTGTGATAAATGTTTGATGATTGATATTGGATGAATGGATATTGTGTTTTATATTGATATAAACTGCAAGTTGTTATGCATTTTATTTCATTCGGGATTGTGGTTTGAAATGATATATAACCGCATTTTTATTTTAAATTACGGATTGAAATGATAAATATCTGTATCACTTGACCATAGGATAGAAAATTATATACAGATACCATCGGTCTATATATAAATATTTTGAAAATGATTTCTATGGTTTTGGATATAAATATACGGTTTAATAAATATTGATTTTTTTGATATTATATAAATAGTATTTTATATATAGTTAAATTCTTGAATTTAAGCTATGTATAAATTTTTTTAATAAAAATATTTAATAATGGTGTTTGATTTTATTAAAATAAAATATGGTTAAGTATTTAAATCATACATTAATATAGAGGTTATAATGATTTAAATAAATTAAGGTTGGAAGATAAAGTGGAAATTTATTTGAAATTGAGCTTATTTAAGAATTAAACTCAATAAGTTGATGTAAAATTCATTAAATTTGAAAATTTAAAACGTATGATTCTTAAAACTTGATTTTGGTTTAGAGGGATTTAAATCAATATTTCAAGTATAATTAAATTTATTTAAATGAATATTTCAAGTATATTTAAATTTAAGGAAATATTTTGTTATTTGAAATTTGGGTTATATTTAAATTATAATGGATTTTTTATGTAAATTATTTCAAAACTAAATAATAAAAAAATTAATTGTTGAATCGAAATTATCAAATTTAGTATTGAAATTTTGGAATATTTAAAGCCTTGAAATATATCGAAATTGAAATGTTTTATCGAAACTGAAATGTTTCGAAGTTACGAATTTTAAAGTATTATGTTTTAAAGGTGTTAAAATTACAAATGTTAGGTTTCCTAGTGTATAAATTTGGAAGTGCTATGATTTTGGAAAAAAGATATGTTTGAAATAAAATGATATTATATTGATTTGAAATGAAAATGATATCATATTGATTTGGTTTTAAAATGGAAATGATATCGTATTTATATGATTTTGAAATGAATGTTATATTCTGGTTTGAAGTATAAACTATTTTGAAAAGACCGCGGTGTTATAATAACGTTTGATTGTTAAAGAGACCGGGATCGGAAGTTGACATTCTCTCTGCCAACTCCGAAAACCACTTTAACAACCATGTACGCCGTGGAGATTCCAGAATGAAGTAAGATGGTGGCGGCGTTCCTTTGAGGTATGAACGTAGACTCGACTCCCGTGAGTTGGCATAAGGTGGCTAAAATAGGAGCAATTGTCAGGCTAATGAGGTCATTCCTCTGATCGGCACACTCCTTCGATATTAAATTCTGACTTTGAGATTAATTCGGTGGCCACTTTTGATTCTTTTTATTTGGGGTGTGGCTCGAGGTGGGCGGTAGTAGCTGTGTTACCACTGGCTTGGAAATGTAATTGGTATATTTACCCGGGCATTGCCTAGATGTGCCGTGTCACCTACCCGAGCACACCTTGTACGAATTTGGTTTTCTACCGTAGCCCATGGAGTATTTAGGGTAGTCTCCCGATCTGGAGATGCGCTGATACTGGATGGACTACTGGAACTATTACGCGTTAAGGGGAATATTGGGTCACTCCTTAACACTATTTAAAAGTAAGCTTATTTTACTATAGACATTATTATACTAGCGAAATATTACTACATAGTAAATAGTTTAACGGATCCTTAGGTGATGTGAATCCCAAGCATTTTTTAAGTTACTGCACTCACGTTTGACACTGGATAGGAGATGTAAAATCCAGTAAGCATCTCTGACGCCGTTCCACTAATATTTATTTCAGTTGATTTAACTTACATAAGATCTTTTTGTTCTGACTCGAGTGTTTTATCTTTTCAATTCGCTCGGGTCAGTCTAAGCATTACATGATATGAAGACTTAATTTCTGGAGGACGAAGACGAAGATTTTGTTACTATTATTTATTATACTATTCCATTGCATTCATACTATTCCACTGCATTGTTAATATTATTCTCTAGTATGTGTAACTCTGATTTCATAGTGTACTAGTATAATCAAATGTTTTTTAAACAGCTTCATGAACTGTTTATTTAATTATTATATTTTATCATTCCGCTGTAAGATTCTATTTTTTTTCTTTCTCTACGTTTTCTTATGTATCCCATAACAATCCGCCCTTCTATATGGTTTAAGTCTGACGTGTGTGGTTTACCGCTGATTTAAAGCGTACAAAAGGGCGGGATGTTGCATCCTCGAACCCACGATGCCGATCACAGGAGTGCCCGAGCCTCCAGCTACACCTTCGCCAACCTCCCCGCTATCAATCCCTAAAATCTAGGGAAACTCGATCCACCAGAGGGGCCGAGGCAAGCAAAAGTCTTGACCCTGCCAAAACTAGGGTTTACAAACAAATTCGACCATTGCCGCCACCATAGTGACTTACATACCCTTCTACCTCCAGTGGAGACCACGACCCCCCATATCACTTAGATCATCAGAAACCGCCAAAACTACCAATTCTGATCAACGCTAAAATGCCCACTCAAACCTAACATAAATATTACGATTTCACTTCTAATTTAGAAAAGGATTCAGATCATATGCATGAATCAATGTATTACAATGTTTGAATTTTCATTTATCTTAAGCTTGCACTGTTGTTTTGATTTCCCAAGACATTTCAAATTTTATTTTAACTTAATTATAATTTTAAACTTTAATCTATGATGAAATAAACAAATTTTGTTTGAAATTTAAATCCTAACAAAGATTAGATCAAGAGATAACGAATTTTACTTAAAATCTTGAGCTTGAAAACAAAGAACGGAGACAACAGATACAACAACATGCACACCTATACATCCATATATATACATAGAAAAATGCACTTATATATACAAACAATACATACTTATCCCAGAAATTAACATGCAACCAGATTCATACTTAAGTTTTTTTTAAAAATGTTACTCATCTGATATAAAGATGAACAGACCCTTTGAAAAAAAAAAATTGATTCTGAAAACTTGAATGCTATTGCTTTAAACTCTGAAAACTTGAATGCAGGAGAGATGTTTCTTTGATTTTGAATCTGGAATTGCTTTGTTTTACTTGAGCTTGCTTTTGAGAGGTTTTAAATTTGAAACACAGATGAAATCTGCTTTGATTTTGAGCTTGCTTCATTTACCTCAGGTTGATGAAAAAGTGTTTAGGCCTTTGGTTTTCATCTTGCAAATGATTTGCAGTTTATTAATTTTGATTTCTGGTTTGTGAAGTACTGATTTTCAGATTTGTTTTCGAAAAATTGTTTTGAGTTTTCTTTTTAGTTTTTGGAAAGAGAAATAAGAAAAAGGAATGAAGAGAAGAAAGCATGTTTATAAAGGCTAAATTGTAATTTTTTAAAATAAAAGAAAAATCAAAACTAAAAATGACACTTGTTTAAACACTTAACATTTGTCATTTGCATTGTTTATTAACCTACACATGTTACTAATGTGTCATGATTTAATTACACTTGTAATTATGAAATTTTTATTTATTTTAAATATTAATAATAAAGCATTATGCTTAATTTACTATTTCATAAATGCTTATCTAAATATATGTATGTATAAATTTCTTTAAAGAAAATATTATAAAATAAATTATATACAAATAAAAGCTTATACATATATTTTATAATCCAAAATATTTCTAAAATATCTGTCTTTTGAATTTCAAAATTAAATCCAAATTCAAATTCAAATTAAATTTCAAAATCCAAATTAAAGTCAACTTATATATATACATATATAACAACACATTAAATTTGAAAATATCAATTCTATTTTCTTTAAAATCTATTTGTATTTATATATAAAACAACACACTATTAATATTGTTTGAAAATAACAAATTTGTCGATTTTAAATAATTTATAAAAGAGATTATTACATTATTTATAAATTACTTATATTACTTAAATGAATTAATGTATCATATTTTTTATAAGTTTGTGAATTGTATTTTAAACTTTTGTATATATTTAAGTCATATTTATCAAGCAATATTTAAAAAGAAAATAAAACAAATCTTTATGTTAATTTTATTTAAATTTAAACTTAAGGTAAGATATATTTTAAACAATTAAACATTTACCTTAAGTAATTTAAAACTATATAGTTATTTATTTAAATAATCTTTGAAAAGTCTTATATTAAATTAACCATAAGTTCTGAATTTCCAATATATATATTAGAATTTGAAAACATGATTTTATTTGTTAAATTCAAATCAAAGCTTTTCTATTTACAATATATACAAATATATATACATTATAAATAGAAAACATTTTATTAGCTTTTAAAAGATAAAATTTACCAATTAAATATTTATTTGCTTTTAAAAGAATAATTTTCCAATTTAAATTAAAATTATAAAATAAAATTATCAAATAAATTTAATTATTAATATAGATTATTTGATATTGCCTAAAATTCCGGGTCATTACAGTAGTTTGAAAAAAAAATACAAAGATAATATAATTTATTAGAGTTGAAATGAATTTTCCACTGAGAACAATAAATTAAAATTGTGTTACCCATTATATTAATAAAGGTTTGTGAAAAGATGTTAATTATTTTAAAACATGTTTGGAAGAAAAAAGAGATTTATTTATGTAAAGATGTTCTGAAATCATTTAGAATAAGAAATAAAATTCATTGAAAAAGAAAAGGAAAAATAACAGAAGTGAAATTGTACATCGATTTTAGAATGTATATAAGTTGCTAAGGGAATAGATATCTAAAATAAATTTTAGAAGCAATTAATTAAGTTTAGAAGTGATTTTAAAGAGCGAAATAAAGAATATATATCGGGAACTTGATTTAAAAATCGATAGGACATTTAATTCCCTTTTCGAAATATGTAAAGCTTGTATAAAACTTATGTAAGTAGTAGCTTTCTATTTTAATGGAAGTTTGAAATGAATAAAATTTGAAATTTGTTATTGAAATTGTGTTTGGAGTGGACAAAAAACTTTATACAACATATATAGGTTTTTTAAGTCTAAGCAATAAATCTTTTAACCTTAAATCTAAACCATCGATCCTTTTTGATGATTTTAAATTTGTTACAAAGCTATGCTGTAGAAAGCAATTTTTTATTTGAAATGCAATGCGAAAATTTGAAGATAACAATGATTTAAACATGAATTAAAAGTGATGTATGTTGTTATCTGAGGATTGCAAATTTTGTGAAATAGCGCTGACTTCATTCAACTATAACTTTTGAATGGTTTGTTCAATTTTGACGATCTTGCCTATTCCTAAAAGCTGGAACATAAGCAATAACTTTTAATTTAAGTCTTTACCAAAATTTTAATGTTTAATAGGCTAAAAGCACACATTATATAAGTGGACCTACATTTGTATTTTTATTTTAAAATTTGACGCTTTTGGGAAAAATACCATAAATCAAGCTATAGTCTATATTTTTGCAATCCATAAGTTGTTTTGAAAAGCTAAGATGTCGTACAACAAGCCACTCTTTGATATCATTATGTAATTTTGTGTTTTCGACTATACAAAGTTTATCGAAATATGGTTAAAACTTGAACACCACTATATTACTTTGATATTATACGATATCGTACTACTTATATCTCTCCTATTACGAGTAATATTAGAACTTGAGCTGAGCATTGGCACTGTTGAAACACGTTGGACTTATTGGCATTGTTGGGTCTTTTTGTGTTTTAGACTACACAAAATTTATCGAAATATGGTTAAAACTTGAACACCACTATATTACTTTGATATTATATGATATCGTGCTACTTATATATCTCCTATTATGAGTAATATTAGAACTTGAGCTGAGCATTGGCACTGTTGAAGCACATTGGACTTATTGGCATTGTTGGATCGCTTTTGCTTTCCAAATAATAAGATAGCCTGCTTAAAATGCTAATGCAAAGATGCGTATTTATGATATATCAATATATGATATGATATTATATCGTTTCCCCATGTTTCCATATACACATATATGGTAATATTACTGTGATATGATATTTCAAAACGCTTTTCATACAGAGGAGATTCTGCCATAATTTTTTGAAAAAATCCGACACTTAGAAAATTTTCACAAAATTTTTGCCGTATGGATATAGAAAATCATTAAATTGAATATATTTAAATTATAGCATATGATAAGAGAAATGGAGAATTAGCCAAATAGAGAATTGAGTATTTTAAGTTTGATAGAAGATCATAGATACAAAGAAAGTCGAGGAATGAGTTGTTAGACATCTTTATAGTGACCCATAAATTTATGGCTTTAATAAATTATATTTATTTTCAAAATTATTCAAATAAAAGGTTGATAATACAAATAATATTATTTTGAGTGATAATAAGTAATATTAATCTTATTTTGAATAGATATTTACAAAAATATTTTCCTCGAAATTTAAGTGGATAAAACGGCCGAAAATTGTTTACCAATAACTAGCTCTATAATTGAAAAATGTCGCACATGGATCTGGATACATACACTTATATTTTTATAATTGAACAAGAATATTAAATAAAATTAAATTATTTATTTCTGGAAATTAAATGTATTTATGTCATCAACAGTAATGACATCATTTTTAAATGTAGATTTGTGAATTTAAACCGAGATTTAATGATTTAATAATTATTTTAATTATTCAAACAATTATTTTAAATGATGATAATTCATTTAAATAGTTATAAAGCGATAATAAGTCATTTATAATAGTTTTATAAAGATATATATTTGATTTGAAATTATAAGGAAAATTAATTTGGGTTTATCGGTATAATAACACTTTTTGCAAACAAGGGTTTAATATTTATTTATATGGTTTTATAATTCATGATAAGAAAATAGTTTTCAAATTTTGTTTACAAATATATGTACATTAACTAAGAAGTCAAAATGTGACCGGCAACCGGTTTTCCAATTTTCAATGGTTCATCGAACGGAAGTTGTTCGAAGTCAATGCAATGTTGTTTATATGTCATTTACACATATATAAAACATAAATATGCACCCTAACACGCACATTAACATATATAAAAACATACAATATACGTGTACATACATACATACATACATACATACACACACACACATATACACATGATAATATCTAAGATATTTTAAGTTACTTAATACTTATGCTTTTACAAAGTTCAACACTTACGCATCAAAGTACACACTTGAGTATGCGCATGGAGGGCGGGAGGGGGGGAGGGGAGGGGGGGTTTATTTCAGCCACATGGGTGGTGGTTGAACTAATGTTGGTGATGATGGTGGATGATGTAAGGAGCAGATAAATATCTACCTCTCCACTTGCCTATAAATACCTACAATTTTTGACTCTTCTTCATTCCTCCATAACTCTATGAAAACCAAATGAAAAGGTGAAATTCTTTTTTTCAAACCATTTAAAATTTTAGTGCCTACAACTTTCTAGGTAAGAACTTCTTTCCACTATAAGATTATCTATACTAAAAACTCCATCCTTTCCAAAGTATTTTCGAGCCCAGTTTTAAAGGCCGGAAATAACTCCTTTTCATTCGAGCATAGCTCCTCCAACCCTGAACAAAATAAATTAATTCTTTTTTTCAAATCTTGTATAATTCCAATGGCCACAACTTTCATGTTTAGAACTTTTCCAGTTTTGAAATTAACCGTTTTAAAAATCCACTTTTTTACAGTGCATTTTCAGTCTTCATTTTTATGAATCCAAAAATACCCTCTCTTCTTTTGATCATAACTTCCTCAAAACATATTGAAATCAATTTATTTTTTTTAGTTCAAGAGAAAAGAATTTTCAACAACTTTCTAGTTAATAACTTTTTCAAATTTAAGGGTAATAGGGTCAAAAAATCAGAGAGACGATGACCTATTTTCGAGTTTAGTGAATTCATGGTCGAAGCTCTACCACTTCTCCCCCAACTTTTGGTCGTCCTCTTCAAGTCTTGGCCAAGCCTTCTTAAGTGTCTAAGGACTAATTCCTAAAACTTTAATATCATCGTAGTAGAGCTATTATCCATTTGGCCAAGTTAGGAAGCAATGATGGTGAGAACTCTAACTTTAAATCATTGTAAGTAGCTATAAATGTTTAACATAACTATATTGATGCTAATAATGTTTGGATGTTTGGTAGATGAATATTTAAAAAAGTAAAGTGAGAAACTCTTACCTATAATATATTCTTGGATAATGATATGATGTCTGCAATGGATGTTTAATATGCATTGATCATCAAGTTTGGTTGCTTAATATAAATGTTGAATATATATGCAAGTCACAGAAATACATGTCGATAAGCACAAAGGAAATCACTTTCCTTGATTGAATGAATTGTTGTATATGGAAAGTCAAGCCCCTTTAAAATGTTTTTAAAATGAGTTTGAAATCTTGTATAAACATATGGAAGTGTTTTGGTGAAGTTTAAAAGGTAATGGAAAATTTAGTCAAAAATAGACGCGTTGCGTAACAGTAGTTCGCGATTTCACGCCATAGTCAAGTGAGTTTATAAAATTGAATTTATCTTGGAATTCTTTGAGATAAGAATGTTGTGAATAATTATATCCATAGTTTTCTAACAAAGTAAGAAAATTGAGATTTCGTTAAGTAGATTTTGAAACATGAGCAAAACAATCTCTTTGAAAAGTTGCGGTTTTGCAGTTTGGAATCCAGAAAAGATTTATTTAGTAATGATAATTTACAATTATTTAAAAATATAAAATAAATTATAAAAATATTTTAAATTATTTAAAAGCGAATTGAGTTATAAAATTGAATTTTCAAATAAAAAGTCGTTTTGATCAATATTGCTCAAAAAGCACTTTTTGCAGCACTTTCCGCAGCACTTTTCTATAACCTTTGAAATATAGCGTTAAACCAAATAATTATTTTCCAAATCTTTTATAAATGTTTTCAAATAGATAACTAAGTGTTTTAATAATGATTTCAAGATTTATAGTTTGTTTAAAAAGTTTAAATAGATGATTGAAGAAAAGCTGTTATAGAAAAAGTGGTTTAATCTTGGCTCTAAAAGCCAAAGAGCAGACTGGAATTTTCTATTTGTGAGATCTGGATGTGAGGTGCTTAAACTAAGGAGATGTTTAGGGCAACCGGTGCCTTGGATCACCAGGCCTCTTCCTTGGGCGAGGGGTAGATAAGGTTAAAGTGTCAGAAACACCTTAAGTATAAACAGATTTAGATTTTCAAAATTCAAACTAAATACAACTTTGATTATATAGAGATGATCTTTTTGTATTTAGTATTAAAACCCAAAGTGGGAACTCATACTATTGTGGAATTCAAAAGGTGATTTCGACGCTATTACGCCCATAGTATTTGTTGAATACTTGAATTTATATGAGTAGAATTAGAAGATTTCTATAGATTCTGATCATTTAATATTTACTAATTTTGGATTAACATTCTAGATAGCAAGGATTTTAATTAAACATAATTTCAAGTTTTGGATTAAGAAAACTTTGATAAAATTTAAATGAAGTGATTTTGGAAATGTTTCCTAGGTGAAAAATGCAATGATTTAGAACTATTTCAAGATATAAAAAGAATTTAATTAATCAAAGAATTTTAAAAGAGAATGTTTCCATATATACTAGAAAGAAGTGTTTTAAAGTTATATATCGATAAAATAAATTTTGATAAAAGGAATGAAATGATCAAATATATTCACATATTTACTTGAACTCTTTTATCGGTGGTTCATTTGAAGGAACCGGGGTTGGATCTAGGTAATTCCTATCCGAAAACCAATTCAAACCAATTTACGTTCCAAAGTAAAACATGTTGAACATAATATCATTAAAGATAAAGATATTCATGATGTAGGGTTACTAGCCACTAGTTGCTCGAGGTGAAATTTACCATATCATATATTTATGGTGGCAAGTAGTGCTCCGTTATGAAAATCTTCAAAGTGCAAGGATTAATCCCTACAGATCCTAGGGGTGATTCCCAAAACAAGATGCAGTAGAAGGAGTTCCTTTGGTTTCATTCAATCCCAGAATGAACTTGTATGGACGGATGCATGACGTTGCATTTTATAATCACATTAATTGATCTCTATAAACGTATTTCTTCTTGGCGGAGGACAAGGCAACTTCTCTTAGCTTAACATACTTTTCTGAGACGTACGAGCTCAAGAGTTATATGTTTGTAGAAATCAGTCATGTGATTATGGAACGGCAACATGGCATTCAAAAGATGAAAGATGATGTGGTAGGCCGGTCTTATCTTGGTAGAGGACCATCAGTTGGGCCTCGGTACATTTCTCTAGAGATGTACCACTAGAAGGTAGTCCCTTCACCTGGTCATTTGTATGGAAATCCATTTTCCAATAAGTGCTTTCCATTTTTCTTATAAAACCTACTTTGCGGCTTATATGATGGAATTTAATCGATGTAAAAATTTCGGCTAAGATTAATTAGTTTACTTGCAAACGTAGGAAAGTCATTAAAAATAATATCTAATGTTAATTTTATGTAATCTTTGTTTTCAAAAGGCGTATTTTTGTGTTCTCATACAAGTCCCATGACCGACCCGGAGTTTATTTTCCACTTCCTTAAACTCTGGATGCCCTAATTTTTCCTAGGCGGCGTAGCAGACGAGTTTAGTTTAGAAAAAATCTGGATGGAGCTCGAAGCATGGAGTCGAAAGATTTTTTCGAAGACTGTTATCTATTTCCACCACACTCTAGTGCTAGTATTCCGTATTTGTGAGGACAGAAATTTATAACTTTCCATGTTTAACTCTGATAAATGTATTTAAATTTCTACTGTAAGTTTATGTTAAAATGATATATGTGAAATTATGTTCTATCTTTATTTTCTTTCTTACCCTTGAGAATCCACTTCTCTGGCATGTGGAATTGCAGCACGTGAATACCGAAGATGTATTAGTGTTGATTTCCAATAGTCGAAACGGATCCTTCCATTTGGTATCAGATCACGAGGTTAAGAAAGAACTTTGGCTTTGGAGGGGGTAAAGTCACATCAAAGATATGGTTAGTAATACCATATGATGAGTAACTCATTAGAGATAAGGTTAGTAACAATGCAGAATGAGTTTGAGAATATTATATATGAGCAATATTTGTTAATGATATATTCAAATGATTTTTGTTTTGAAAATTTGTAAACAAAATATTTTACTAGGACTATACTTTGAATATAAAGAATATTTTTTAGGAAAGGATAATACTTAGTTATTATCATTGATTGATTTGTCGTTTAATTTAAAAGCTTTAATTTCGAAGACTTCGTGAACTTAGCTTCGCAATTTGACTATGGGGTGTTTGATAAATAATAATGTTAGTTTAAGATTAAAGGAATTTATTTAAGATAAATAAATCTTATGAATATGTTTTATATAAGTGATTTTATAAACTAGATATATAAAACATGCTTTATAAAGGAATTTTTGAGAAGTAGTATTTTTTAACGGAATTTCAAATGATTTTTGGAAAAAGAATAATAATAGTATTATTTCTAAAATAAGATTTTGAAAATGAAGCTGATTGATTGATTCGAGTGACTTAAAAGTAACTAAAATGAGAAGGAGATGTGCTCAAATGGTATACACATCTCTTAAGTATTCCCCTTCTTGTTAAGGAAATACAATTGCTGGTACTCAATTCCAAGGTATCATTTTTGAGTTATTCGATTAATATAATTTTATAAAGTTAAAAGGCATAATGTGAATCATTATTTGATAAATTAGTTGATGATTGTCAATTTCTACCAAAGTGTATTATCTTAATTGATAAGCATGAGTATGCTTTGATCTTTAAAATAAATATTTAAAGTTATTAATGAATGGTTTGGGTTTGTAATAAAAGATGTTTTACCAAAATTTGTTTTTAAACCCTTGAATTTCATATTGAAAATAAATCTTGTAGATATATTTTGATAATAACAAGTATCGAAATCTTTTAAGTAAAAAATAGTAAATGTTAAATGTTTATTTAATAAAAGAAAAGGAGCTCATTATGACAATGTTTTGTTTTTATCTCCTTAATTATATTTTGAAGGTAAGCAAAAAATTGCTAAATATACTTACAACATTTGAATAAGTATATAAGTACTTTTTAGTCCACGAGCATAGCTCAGTCGGTCCGAGACACTTAGCTACTTTGGAACAAATTTCCTTGGGCTCGCAGGTTCGAGTCCTGGTAGACTGAGTTGTGTTACCTATTCAAAGCGTGCAGATGGGCTCCTAGAAAAACCTATCATAAATGGCGGAGGCATCTAACCTCTAAGTTGGGATGGCATTAAATCCATCCTACCTGTGGTCGGACTAGACAGGTTATGGGCTTATCCCATCCCTTCAATTTCATTTGGGCTTCGGGTTGATTTTTTTTAAATTAAAGTATATAAATACATTTTAAGTGTTAAAACTTGTATAAGTAAAGAGAATATGTATATAAAGGAAGTTTTAATTAATAAAGGAGTGTTAATTGATAAAGAATGTTTTAACTAAATAAAGAATGATTTCACATTTGATATTAGCTAAAGGAAGTTTATGGTAATTATCACATTTAATGAATTAATTTGAAAATTAGTTTTCCAGAAACCATTAAGATATGTTTTGAAATGTATTGTAATAAAAAATGATATTTATCTTTTGAAAATAAATGTGTTTTAAGTAGAAATATTAAGAAATAAAAATGTATAATGGTTATGTATAAAGAAGTATCTTTATAAAAGTTTGAATAAAAATGAAATTTTTATGAAATGTTGTCATGAAAATAATAATAATAATTTTTTTATGCGGTATGTGGACTATTTCATCGCATGATTTAATCTAAGATTTGAGTGCAAAACTTTGAGGTGTTTACACCGGTCCGAAAAAGAATTTATCACTCGATTCTTAACGACGAACATTGATGAGGGTTTGTAGTTGGTACTTGAGTCTTCTATCATAGTTGAGAAGTATGCAAGTAAAATGTAAATTCTAGTCAGAAAGCCTAGTTAGAGTCTTTACTGAAGGATGGGGGATCAATGCTAGTTTAGAAACAATTGTGTATTCGAATAGAAGATCGAAGCAGATATGGTGTGGGATGCTCTATATACATTGTACGGGTGTAAGTTTAAAATAAAGTGGGAAAATCCTTTGGGTTTTTATTTTGGTTAATTTCGGGGACAAATTCTTTTAAGGGGGAAGTCTGAACGACCTGCAAATTTATCGCTTTAATAAATTATATTTATTTTTAAAATCTTTCAAATAAAAGGTTGATAATACAAATAATATTCTTTTTAGTGATAATAAATAGTACGAATTAGGAAAAAGGACAAACTTCAAAAAAACTTAGGCTGAAGGACACCATGTTTCGTTTTTAGACTGAAGGATAAATGCTGGTTATAGTTAGCGTTATACTCAATTTTTACACTATACAAAACGCTAGTTATATCTAGCATTTTATTCAGTTTTACATGATATAAAATGCTAGTTATAACTAGCATTGTCCTTTAGCCTAAAAAAAAACTACTTGTCCTTTAGCCAAATTTATTCCTAAGTTTGCCCTTGGGCCAATTTTTCTGTAATAAATAATATTAATCTTATTTTGAATAGATATTTTCAAAAAAAATCCTCAAAATTTAAATCGATAAAATGACCGAAAACCGTTTTATCAATAACCGGCTCTGTAATCGTAAAATGTCACGCATGGAGAAGGATACATACATATAATTGAAAAAAATATGAAATAAAATTAATTATTTTATTTTTGGAAAATAAATGTATTTATGTCATCACCAATAATGACATCATTTTTTAATATAGATTTATGAATTTAAATTGAGATTTAATGGTTTCACAATTGTTTTAATTATTCAAATAATTATTTTAAACGATGATAATTCATTTTGAATAGTTATAAAGTGATAGTAAATCATTTATAATAGATTTATAAAGATATATATTTGATTTTAAATAAAAGAAAAATTGATATCGGTTTATCAGTATAATAACACTTTTTGCAAACAACGGTTTAATATTTATTTATACGGTTTTATAATTCAAATGTGATCATTTTAGTTCATCTAAAATGAAAATAAAATAGTTTTCAAAATTATGTTTAAAAATATATGTACGTTAACTAAAAAGTGAAAATGTGACCGGTGATCAGTTTTCCTATTTTCAACGTTTTATCGAACGGAAGATGATCGGAGTCAATGTAATGTTGTTTATATATTATGTACACATATATAACACATAAATATGCATCCTAACAAGCACATTAATATATATACAAAAAAATTACATATGTGTGTATATATATACATATATGCATATATATATATACACACACAGACATACATATGCACATGATAATATCTATGATATTTTATGTTTACTTAATACTTAAGCTTTTTCAAAGGTCAACACTTACGCATCAAAGTACACACTTGAGTATGCACATGGAAGGGGGAGGGTCATCTCAGACACATGGTTGGTGGTTAAAGTGATGATGGTGATGATGGTAGATGATGTAAAGAGGAGATAAATATCTACCTCTCCACTTGCCTATAAATATCCATCCATTTTGCCTCTTCTTTATTCCTCCATAACTCTATCAAAACAAAATGAAATGGTACAATTCATTTTTCTGAACCACTCAAATTTTCAGTGGCTACGATTTTCTAGTTTAGCACTACTTCCCATTCTAAGTTTATCTATGCTCAAAACTCCATTCATTACAAAGAATTTACGAGCCCGGTTTTAAAGGCCGTAAATATCTCTTCTTCATTCGAGTATAAATCCTCCATTCAGGAACCAAATAAAGTAATTCTTTTTTTAAAATCAAGTAAAATTCTAGTGGCTATAACTTTCATGCTTTGGACTTCTTCCAGTTTTGAGTCTAACCACATCAAAATTTAACTTTTTTACAATGCATTTTCGGGCTTCATTTTTACGAATCCGAAAATAACCTCTCTTCTTTTGATCATAACTTCCTCAAAATATTCAAAATCAAGTGATTATTTTATTCAAACTTAAGAGAAAATAATTTTCAACAACTTTCTAGTTAACAAACTTTTCAAGTTTTGAGAGTAAGAAGGTCGAAAAGTTAGAGAGAAGATGGCCTATTTTCGGTTCTAGTTTAGTGAATTCAAGGTTGAAGCTCTACCACTTTTCTTCCATACTTTTTCCCATCCTCTTCAATTCTTGTCCGAGCCTTCTCAAGTGTCTAAGGACCAATTTCAAAAGCTTTCATGCAATCTTAGCAAAGCTATTGTCCGTTTAGCAGAGTTAGGAAGCAATGATGATTGTTTTCTGTGAATTGCTATCTAAATAGTTGAGCTATTACTTTCCATGTAGTGTACCTGTAATTCATTGATTGTTGCTTTGGATGATAATCTATTAATTGTATCCCAAGGCCTCCATGTATTTGTAGCCTTGAGTCATACCAAATATGGGGCTTAAGCCCTAATGTTGCACTATCGGATTCAGCGGTTTGAGGGATTATTCTCCTACTCCCAGTCCCGGGTTAACTGAGTTATATGATGGATGGTCAAACACCATCCTTTACGAGTTCTTTTCCTTCTATCGTTTCAAGATAGAGTTCATGGAATAATGAGTGGTCGAACCACATTCGTCTATTTGTTTATTCTCGTATCTGCACACTAGGGATGAGTGTTAGTTTGCGGGTTGTCGAATCACACCGGGTTTGTGTTTATATTCCTGTCTACACTCTAGATCCTTAGAGTTATTTCAAAAAATAGTCGGATCATACTTTCCTTAATTGATTAATTTTCCCCTAAGGTCCGGGGTTTGATTTAGCAAGCAATCAGTCGTGTCATGATCGCTTTTGATTTATTTCAGCCTCACCACTTGGTAGGATTTTCGATCACCGGATGGTCAATTTGCATCCATCCCTCGTTATGTATTCCATCCATTAGGTTATGGGAAAGAATTATCAAATAAACGGTCGGATCATGCTCATCTTGTTTAGCTCAATCAGGAATTAGCATAATTGGTTAGTTCCAAACTGTGGGAACCTGTTCTGACATGTTGACATTAGTCAGTTTCATAATGTAACTAACATGTAATGCTACAAAAAACAAAGACATAAAGGAAGTTCAAAACTTTTTTTGCTAAACATAAGGAGATGTAATAATTTATCTTATTGCATATCTAGAAAATCAAATGCTAAAGCAAATTCTGAATGTACTGAATGAGAAACAAACAATCTAAGTGAAATAGCATCATAAATTCCCGCTATTCGACGCCGTTGGAGTGTGGTGCCATCAATAGTCGCTGGCTCGAAAGTTTTCTCTCCAAACCTTTGCTTAATGATGTATGATCCTTCCCAAGTAGGATTCATATGCGACGGGGTAGGAAAAACCGTTTCAAGATGAGAACGATGATTTCAAAGGTTCTAGGTCAGACTTTAGTACTGTGATATTGGGTGACTTAGTGTTGGTGTGCAGCTGCCCTCAGATCAGCTTCCTCATTGTTCTCATCTATAAAGACTAGAGAATCCAAGTGGAGATCTATATTTGTTCTGGGATTATATTAAGTCACTTGATGGGAAGGAACTTCGAGCTCAATCGGAATAATAGCTTCAAAACCAAAAGGGAGGGCGAATGGAGTATGGCTAGTTGCAGACTTGTGGGTGGTCCTATAAGCCCATAGTGCTACAGGGAGTTCATCCACCCACTTGCTTCTTGCCTTTTCCAAATTCTTCTTCAAAATGGATTTTATGATTTTGTTCACAGCTTCAACTTGCCCTTTAAATTGAGGGTGAGTGACTTCCGCAAATCTTTTTTTCAATACGATACCGACGCAGAAGTTTTTAAACTCAACACTGTCGAATTAAGTCCCATTGTCTATTGCAATAGTCCGTCGAAGACTAAAATGACGGTTGATGTTTAGGATGATGAATCTGGCCAGGAATAGGTTAGGTTGGGGGCTTCCAAAAGTGCTCTAAAGGTTGAGGGTAGAGATGCTTATATGAAGGAGAATCAAGAGATTTTTAATATCAAGATCCTACATCATCTCCTAACAATTCTCTTCCATCTTAGCCCTCCATCTCAAATTCTATGTTGCACCATCTTATTGACACATTAATCCCTCATTATGACCAAGCCCTCTTCATAATCATAATCAAATTTTTACAATTGATATTTCATAAATATTAATTAATTTATAATAATTATAAATTAATTAAATTATTTGGTCAAAAGAGAATTCATCATTTTGGCTATGTGACTCGGTAGGTGTAAATTCGATCAGCGATTTATATTGAACTATTTCAATAGTAATGTTCACATGTGATTTAGCAGGTGGTGTGACATTTTAGCCAAATTTATCGCTTACTAGGTTTCGGTAAAAATCCAATTGTATTTTGTTAAGCATTACGCGGTTGTGACTTTATTTACACCAGTTCTCTTCATTAAAACTATATCACTTTAAATTTATGGAATTCGGTATTGGTCAAAATTCTAATATTATCTATATTCAACTCTATAGTTCAAAAACAACGTCCTTTATTAAATAATAACAATTATTGTTAACCAAAATGCGCTAGCCAAAGACTTCGACTTTGAGTTGACTTGAGCTGACCGTGATACTAACCCCATATAACTGAGGAGACGAATTCTCTCTGAATAGTGCTTTACATCCAATACTTCTACTTAACCCAACTATAGTCACTCGATGGACCCATGCCGTGATTTGATTATAATTAAAATAGAGCTTTCATATTAAAGATTTATAGTATTCTCAAGTTGAGAGAAGTGTGTAGATCAGTCACATCGATATTTTTTGTTTGACCTTAGTTATATTAACCAACAGAAAACTATCGAATGAGTCGTTCCATAGTTATCCAAAAACAATCTGTATATACCCCTTAGGTGTCCCCAATAGTCATGAGTAATACATTGGCCAACATTTATAGAGCATACATGCTCTAGTCTCAACAATATACCGATATTCAGTCACAATCATCTTGACTATAAACTTTAAAATTGTATATTTGTTTTCATAATGATAATTACTCACGATTACAACATTTTTTAGTCTAGTAACACAAAACATACCATTTATGAATTTTCTATTAAATACAATTCTAATAAATTTAATTAACAAATATAACCATTATATTAAGTATATGATAGAAAGAAAATACCTTTTATTTCGAACAAGATTGGTTATTGTTACACCATAATTTATATTTGGAACAAATTACAAAAATTCGAAAGGACAGGCGGATAGCCATCGCTTCGGCTTTGTTTGCACATAACTTGTATAGTTTTTTCCTTTTTGTTGGTCGTGGTTGTACGAGTACGGCCCTCGTTTTCAGAATAAACTCATAGCACAATTTTGAAGCTTATTATGTGAATAAAGGTTTCTTGTTTTTTGTTAAACCCTTGTGTGAATTTTGAACTAAATAATTGAGCTATTACTTTCCATTCAATGTACTTGTAATTTTTTGCTCGTTGCTTTGGATGATAATCAATCAATTCTATTCTAAGGCCTCCGTGCAGTCGTGAGCCGAAGTCACACATGGGGACTAAGCCCTAATGTTGCACCGTTGGATTCAGCGGTTTGAGGGACTATACTTTTACTCCCAGCCTCTTGTTAACGAAGTTAGACGTTGGATGGTCGAACACCATCCTTTAAGAGTTCATGCTCCTCCTGTCGGTTTCACGCTGGAGTTCACGGAATAGTGATTGGTCAAACCGCCCTTATCTATTTGTTTATACTCATATCCGCACTCCGAGGATAGGAGTTAGTTCACGGGTGGTCGAATTGCATCCAGCTTGTGTTTATACTCTAGTCTGCACTCTAGGGCCTTAATGTTATTTCAGAAAATAGTCGGATCCTACTTTCCTTAATTGATAGATTTTCCCCCAAGGTCCGGGGTTTGATTTAGCTAGCAATCGGTCGTGTCACGATCTCTTTTGATTTATTTTAGTCCCACCAGTTGGTGGGATATATTCGATCATCGAATGGTCAAGTCACGTCCATTCCTCATCATGTATTCCGTTCATCGGGTTATGAACAAGAGTTACTAAATGAACAGTTTGATCCTGCCCATCTTGTTTAATTCAATAAGGAACTAGCGTAATTTTTTAGTTCCAAACTCTGGGAACCTGTTTGGACATATCAACATCAGTCAGGATCATAATGTAACTGACATGTAATGCTACAGCAAACATAGATATATAAGAAGTTCCAAACTTTATTTGCTAAATGGAAGGAAATGACATAATTTGTCTTATTACATATCTAGAAAATCAAATGCTAAAGCAAATTCTGAAAGTAAATATAACTGAATAAGAAAGAAACAAACTAAGTGAAATAACATTGTAAATGCTCGTTATTCCACGCCCTTGAGAGTGTGATGTCATCAATAGTCGCTAGCTCGAAAGTTCACTCTCCAAGCCTCTCCTCAATGAAGTATGGTCTTTCCTAAGTAGGATTCATATGCAACGGGGCAGAAAAAATCCGTTCCAAAATGAGATTGCCGGTTTCAAAGGTTCTAGGTCAGATTTTAGTGTTGTAGTATCGAGTGACTCGGTGTTGATGTGCAGCTGCCCTCAAATTAACTTCCTCACACTTCTCATTTTTAAAGTCTAGAGATTCCAAGAGGAGATCTTTATTTTTTTTAGGATCATAGTAAGTCACTAGATGGGAAGGAACTTTGAGCTTAATAGCAATAACAGCTTCGGAACCATAAGCGAGGGCGAATAGAGTATGGCCAGTCGCAGATTTGTGGGTGGACGTATAGTGCTGTCGGGAGTTCATCCACCCACTTTCCTATAGCCTTTTCCAAACGCTTCTTTAGAATGAATTTTATGATTTTCCTCACAGCTTCAACTTGCCCATTTGCTTAAGGGTGAGCGACTGCCGCAAATCCTATTTCGATACTATGCCGAAGGCAGAAGTTTTTGAACTCAGCACTGTCGATTAAGTTCAGTTGTCGGTTATAAGAGTCCGTCGAAGGCCAAAATGATAGATGTTGTTCGGATGATGAAATTAATTACTTTCTTGGTTGTGATTCGAGCCAAAGGTTCCGCTTCGGCAGATTTGGTGAAGTAATCAACTTCGACGATAACATATTTCGCACCACCTTTAGAGATTGGCATGGAATCGATGATATCTGTGCTCCATATGGCAAACAACCATGGAATAACCATTTACGTTATTTTCGTGAACAAAGCTCTTGGTACTTTTGCATATATCTGGCACTTGTTCATCACCTTACATAATCAACAGCGTCTCAATTGATGGCCAATAATATCTGTAACGAAGTATTTTCTTTGCTAGAGTTTGCCCCTAGTGTGATCGCCACATTCTCGTTCATGAACTTCTTTTAGGAATTGTTTTATTTCATTATGAGCAATATACCAAAGCAAGGAAATGGAAAAACCATTTCTGCACATAACCCCTTCCTGTATGATATATTATGAAGCTTTATGAAGGATTTATCGCTTTCCATTTCTTTTTTCATGAAGGAATTCTTGTAGCAAATAGTTTTTAGTCAAAGTCTTCCATGATTCCTTCTCAGTCTTCATCTCTAGTACCTGGTCGATTTGCATCAGGTTTATACTCAAGGCATTTAATACTCCGACTGGAACCAAGCCCATCCGTTGTGCGTCCTCGATGCTAGCAAAAAAATTTAGTGAATCAGCCGCTCTTTTTCAATCCCGAGGAATGTGCATAATGTCATAGTATTCAAAGTCAGTCAACAACTCTTGGACTTGGATAAGGTATGGAGCAAGCCATTTTCCTTTTGCTTGATAACCTCCTTTGACTTTGTATACTACCAACTGTGAGTCACAAAAGATTTCATGAGACTTTATTCCTAGTTTTCTGTCAAGTTTAAGTCCAGTAATCAAGACCTCATACTTCGATTCCTTGTTTGTTGTAGGAAAATCAAGATTTAAAGCATAGAAAATTGATAGATCTTCTGGATTCACTACCACAATCCCAGCTTTAGAACAACGATTATTAGATGCACCATCTGTATTCAACTTCCACCGTATGCCAGGGGTTTCACTGCTCTTTGGGAAACCATCTTGCCCAGCAAAATTCTGCTATAAAATTTGCCAGTGCCTGACCTAGATAGCCTTCCGAGGAAGTTAAGTGATGTCGAATTGGCTAAGCTTGATATTCCACTTGAGTAACCTTCTTGATGTCTCAGGTCGCTATAGGACTTGTCGTAATGGCTGTTCGGTATAAACATTGATAGGGTGTGCCTGAAAGAATGGCCGGAGCTTTCGTGATGCAATCAGTAAATAGTATGCCAATTTCTCTATCTTTGGATAGTTCCTTTTAGCTCCCATCAATCGCTTGCTAACATAGTAGACCGGTTGCTGGATTCGATTCACTTCACGAGGCAATGCTACAATTATAGCATGTAGCGACACAGCTAGGTAGATATATAAATCTTCATGATCTGCTGGTTTTCATAAGATGTGAGGTCTCTCTAAATGCTTCACTAAAGCTTGGAATGTGTCTTCACAATCCTATGTCTATTTGAAATTCCTTTTTGCGCTCCTAATCAAGTCGAAGAAAGGAATGCATTTATCGGTAGCTCTGGAAATGAATCGGCTTAGGGTAGCGACCTTCCCATTTAGGTTTTATATTTATTTGATGGACTTTTGCGCTTCGATATTGTGAACAGTCTGAATATTCTCGGGATTGACTTCGATTCTATGAGCATTAACGATGAAACCTAAGAGCTTTCCTGATGCAACGCCAAAGCAGTATTTCAAAGGATTAATCTTCATTTTATAATGTCGAAGGATGTCGAGCATTTCTGCCAAGTCTCTAATGTGGTCGCTAGACTATCGTGAGTTCACGATCATATCATCCACATATACCTCCATCGTTTTTCCATTCCAAACTTTGAACATTTTATTAACTAGGCACTGGTAGGTTGCTCCTACATTCTTTAGTCCAAACGCCATCAGTACATAGCATTATAATGCAACGTTGCTAATGAAGCCGGTGTTCCCTTGATTGGGAGTGTGCTTCTGGATTTGGTTATATCATTAGTATGCATCCATAAAAGATAGCAATTTGTGTCCAGTGGTGGAGTCTACCGGCTGGTCGACCCTTGGAGGGGAAAACTTTTTTTTCTGAACACATTGTTTTCAATTTTGAGTAATTAATGCACATCCGCCATTTCCAATTCGCCTTTCTCACAAGTACAGGATTAGATACCCACTTAGGGTAGAGGGCATCACGAATAAACTCATTGTCTTTGAGTCTATCCACCTCCTCCATAAGACTGGCATATCTCTCCGGATCTATGCCATGTCCTTTTTGTTTCATCGAAACATGCTTCGGGTCGGTATTTAATGCATGGCTCACAAAAGTAGGCGAGATACCACACATGTCAGAGTGAGTCCAAGCGAACACGTTGAGATTCACTTGGTGAAATCTAGCAAATTCTTTCACCATCGAGGGCTTGAGCTGCGATTCGATCTTTAGGACCCGTAATGGGTCTTTGTGGTTGATTGTGATGTCAATCATTAGCTCAGCCAGTGTAGCCATGGTCTCTTTGGGCTCCTCCTCGCCATCTCTCTAATCTATATCTCTATAGAGCCAACCATGGTGCCTGAGCCAAGGATCTGGCGCTACTTCTCAATCTTTAGTGGCTTAGATGCAGACTGAACTATCCACAACCTTACCTTTCTCCTTCCGTTGAGCATCCTTCAACTCAGCTACATAACAAGCATGTCCAGCCGCCTAATCACCATGAACAGATCCAATACTATTATCTATCAGGAACTTCAATGTTAAGCACCATGGGGCAAGAGCTGCCTGAAACTCAACTAGGACCATTCGACCTTGTAAAGCGTTGCATAGAGAGTCAACAGCCAAAACAACAAAAGGTAGAATCCGCACTATCCTATGGTCACCTTTTCCCAACGCTATAGGTAATTTATCATAACCAACAACTTTAGTTGAAGCACCGTTAAAGCCATGAATGTGGGCTTTAGAAGGTTTCAAGTCCTCGGCTTCCATCCTCATGTGATCGTAAGCTTATTTGAATATTATATTTACAAAACTTCCATAGTCCACCAATATCCTTCTCACTTATGCGGGGCCGATCATGGTCGAAATGACCATTAGGTTAATCGTTGGAGCCTCCACCTTGTTTACATCTCTGTTTCTAAATATGATATCGTCTACCACTGTACGTTGTTGTTTTGTCAGAGTTTCATCTTCCGTATTTGAAAAACATCAAAATCCACATGCTTAATCATGCTAACATAGCGCTCCATTTCATACCAACTCTTATCAGCCGAATGCTACCTTCGAATATTGTATCGATCACCAATCTCCCACCAGTACAAGCAGGCTCCTCAACCCTGTTCGGTGGTTGTCCTCGGTTGGGTCAGATGTCACCTACCTAGCATCCTATGGGGTTTTCAAAAACTATGGTAAAATCTATTCTCGAATCAGCTTTTCCATAATATCCTGGAGATGCCTGCATTTGTTTGTGTTATGCCCATATCATTCATGAAATTGACAATATTTCCCGATTTGTTTCTACTTCTGTGTTGATCTTTTTGGAGGCGGCTTCCTATACTGCATGTTATTGCAGATGGACAAATAGATATCCTCCAGGGATATATTCAGTGAGGTGTTAGTATTGTACATCAGAATCCTAGGCTTCCCTTTTCCAGTATCCCTCTTTCGTTCTCGACTCCCATCTCCGCCTTTCTTTTGTTGATTCAGTTTGTTCTAGACATTCACTTGAACCTTTGTAGGGTTATCATCAGACTGATTTATAGCATATTACTTTGTACTCCCTCTCCACTTGGTCCCACAACATTGTTCATCATGGAGGATCTGGGTACCTCCTTCCTCAAATACTGAACGGACTTTGTGTAAAAGCGTTCCAATGTTATGGGTGGCCTGCCGGCTAACCAATCGCCAAAATAAGATTTTGGGTCAATCTCTCTTATTACTGCCATCGATATTGCATGGTCAATTGAATTACTGATTTCTATAACATCTGTACAAAATCTCTCCAAATAATCTTTCAATGATTCTCCCAGAGCCTAGATCATGTTGGACAGCGACATTACATCTTTGGGACGAGTTGCGTGCATTTGGAACTGCTCCACAAACCTTGTTGCCAAATGATCAAATCTAGAGATCGACCATGGGGATAACCTTGTAGACCACATCCTTGCTGTTTCAAAGAGAGTTATGGGAAAAATCTACACTTGGTTGCATCATCTTCTCATGCAAAATCCATCAGCTATTCATATCTCATGATATGTTGCTTGAGGTTGGTTTTCCCTTCGTAGGCAGGCATCGATGGCATGTTGAACATCCTTGAATACTCTACATGTATGACATTATCAGTGAATGGGGTATGGCTTCTCAAGATTCCACAGTCATCATTGTTCAAGCCTTGGCTCTCACTTACTACTTGTCTAACCATAGCCAACAAGTCTGGCCTTTGGATAGTTGGTGTGACGCCCCACCTCCATACTCATACTAGCCAAGGACACTACGGAGTAATGCCATGAACTAGCATGAAGAATAAGGCTGTTAAGGAGCGACCATCTGTGTAATTTCTTTGTGCGAGCACCGAAATGTCAGATAGTATAACATGCATTTCATTTCAAGAGGAAATCCGACATACCGATGCAAACTCAAAGCTACTACACAGTGGTTGTATGATCTTCGAAATAAATATAGAAATAAGCATAACACAAATCAGACACAGATATCCATATCACAAAAGCGGAAATAGATATGGATATAACACATAGAAGTGTACATCAGAGTAGTGGTCAAACAAGATCCACAATATCACAAAAGAATCGATACAAGTGCTAGATAAAAGAAAATGTATACATCAAGGGGTCTCTATCTCGTGTGTATAATAGCAAAAACTACTAAACTAGAGTAGTTTTCCAAAAGACAAAAGCTAGTCCCTGCTAAGGAGTCAAGTAGAAGCACCTGCAACATCTCGATCTAACCCGAGTATTATTTAAAAAGAAAATAATATACGAATCAATGTAGCTATAAATATCAGATAAAATGAGATAGGATAGGAGATATAACAAAAACGTATGATAACAATAATGCCATACTATGAAAAGGATGCATTAGACAACACAAAAAGGTCATACAATATCTTAAGAATTCTCAAAGCACTAAAAAGAATGTCATATTCTTTATTTTATTCACCAAACCCCAAATATCGACAAACATAACAATGCCAATCACAAAAAGAGGTGAAACACAAATTATAGAAATCAACATCTAGAAATCCAAAAATCACAAAAAGGGGAGGCCTATCATAAAATGGAAGCATGAAAACTCACCAATACGTGTGTCACAAACATCGACACAGCTAGAAAGATATGCCCCATGCATGAATAGACATTGACGCACCTAGAAAGATACGCCCCATGTATAAACAGACATCGACGCACCTAGAAAGATGCATCCCATGTATAAACAGACATCGACGCACCTAGAAAGATATGCCCCATTTATAAATAGACATCGATGCACCTAGAAAGATACGCCCCATGTGTAAACAGACATCGACGCGCCAAGAAAGATACGCCACATGTATAAACAGACATCGACGCACCTAGAAAGATGCGCCCCATTTATAAACAGACATCGATGCACCTAGAAAGATATGCCACATGTATAAACAGACATCGACGCACCTAGAAAGATGCGCCCCATGTATAAACAAACATCGACGCACCTAGAAAGATACGCCCCATGTATAAACAGACATCGACGCACCTAGAATGATGCGCCCCATGTATAAACAGACATCGACGCACCTAGAAAGATACGCCCCATGCTCCGACTTATCAAGCTGATTGCTCCACGAATGGTTTAGAGACCATGGGTCGCTAGCCCATAAAGAAAATGAGACAAAGCTCAACAAAATGAGGTATAGTCCCCCACGTGGACAAAGAGGCATTGCACATTGCTTGTCTAAACCATAAAATGATCATCATCGATCATCAAAAAATGTCAATTACACTAAGCTAGTAAATAAATGAGTTTAGCTTCATGTCTAATAACCACTGGCTTAACTTAAACATTTACGAACAAATTATAGATTTCCACTCGAAGATTGTTGCAAGAGCTTCAATCGAATGAGTCCAAGAATTAACCGACAAAGTAAACCCAAGCTTTTCATACCACTTGTTTTGCAAAATTGTTTAATTGGATTTCTCGAACAAATGAGGAAAAGGTTTGTATATACTAATAAATTGGAAAACAGTTTTAATAAACGAGCTTTGTATTAAAATAGTGTTCAAATCATTTTGACGAAAGGGTTTTGATATTTACTACTAGTATAAGAAACCTTTGTATTTCAAAGTGACAAGTCACAGAAATGATTGTAGAAAAAATCAATCACCAAAATTCACATTCGAAGACGTGAATCAAATCCGAAGAAATCGATACCAAACCCATCGAAATGGATATTTCCAAAAATCTCGAAAAAGAAGTTATCAATGTCAACAAAGGTGATAACAAAAAAAATTAAAATTGGAAACCCAAGCAGAATAGGCAAATTGGCTGAGAAAGCAGATTCAATCGACTGGACCATAGTGGTCAGTCGACTGAACTATGCCTGAAAACTTTCGGTTTCCAAGTTCATTCGACTGGACCATATAGGTTAGTCGACTGATACTGGCTTAGGAAAATTCCTATGCTCTGCTCAGTCGACTGACTTCCCAGTTCAGTCGACTAAACTGGGATTTTCAGTATTTTCAGCCTAGCCCCAATGAAGGGCGAAAACCAAACGGTGGAGATCGAATGAGCAATGACGACTAGGGAGTTATGCCACGTCACAACCCAGCCCTATAGGCTCTTTGATGCAACAACAAAAACATGTTCAAACATCAAAGATAGGATTTTTAAAGATTTGGCATCAAAACACCAAAAATTTTAATATTCAACAAATCAATCCAAATTAAAAGCAAATAAACATGAATAGATGTTAGGAATTCATACCTAACAACAATGAAAGCTATAGACATAGATTTGAGTTCACAAAATCACCTTTTACTCAAAAACAAGGAAGGAGAAGCTTGAAAACAAAAGGAAGATCAACTACTCTTCATTTTCAACTCTAAAAGCTCCAATCTAAGCTTTTCTTTGATTTTGGAGCTCGAACTTGAATTTGCAAAAGAAACAGGTCTTAGGATTTTAGTTTCCAATCTCGTCCCCTATTTTTGCTAAAACTTGAAATGTTAGGAAATTAATAGAATGAATGAAGAGGAGAGGGGGTGGAGTTACACTATAAGGTGAGTTGGGTTCGTGGGTTGAAACCCAAACCCAAAGCCCTAAGTGAAAACATCAAAATTCTAGCTAACTCCAAACATATCGATGTTTATACTTAAAAAGGTCACAAACGACATTTTGAACTCAATGGAAGTGGTCTAGAGTTCTAATTCGGCTGTTTGCAAAAAGTATAATTTCGGACTTTAATCTGACTAACGATGATATATTTAAATATACAATCATAAAATATGCGGGTTGTTATTGTTGGTGCCAAGCGGTGGTCGTGCTCCACCTTACATGAATGGTCCGGTCAATGTCTACAGGTCGTTCAACACTTACTTGGTTCAACATCTTATGTATCACGTAAATTCACTTCGTCGTCATTCCCAGGAAGCATTTGGTCAACATTTAATTTAACACCATCATCCAAATTGACCGCAGAAGCTCCAGCTTGAATCCTAGTGTGTATATGTAAGTTCCCTCCTTTGGACGAGGGAACAACACTGATCCCTATAGAGGGATCGACACCGATTGGTCCTGGCAGACCATGATGGTCTGCCTATTGACGCCTTGAAATTTCCATGCGATATCCGTCTGTTCTGTGATGCCTATGCCTATGATACTCACCTGATGAACTAGAGCTCTCCAATGCCGAGTAAGGGGTAGGATCCCTCCTAGCTTTTCATCGGTATCGCCGACTGAGTTGGTTCATAAGGTTGATATTGGCTTGAATCTGTTGATTTGATTGTCAACATTATCCATTAGCTCTCTCATTACATTCTGGAACACAGCTAGAATTAGTTGGATTCTAAACTTCAACTCGTTCAACATTTGGTTCCATTGGTTAACTGCTTGGCCCTCCTTGCTGGATACTAGTGTTCTCATTTCCTTCTACGTTATGAGAAGTAGATCTAGTGTTCCTCGCCATTATTGATAGCTTTTCTTAGATTTTTGCAAATCTGAGTAGAACAAGCAAACTTCTTGAAGATCAATATAGATCTCCTTCGAGGGATTTATACGGTCCAGTAGCAACAAAGGGATCCTAATAAGCTGAGAATCAAGGTTCTCGGGGAAAGCACTAAAATGTTTGCACCAATAATTGGCATAAATACCCAATAGAAACTTATTGAAGAGAAATAAAGGCAGAACAAAATGTAAACAGTGGATAATAACAAAGAGGTAGTAGTTAATTGAAAGGATAACATGCATACAAGAATTTACAGTGGTTTGATGTTATTTTCCTTTGTCCACTTTGAATAAATTGCTTTATTAATTACTTTATAATCTGAGTACAAAAGGAATTGTATCGAAATCCTTAGTTACAAAAGAGTATAAAGCAACTACCGACCTAAAGGTCACGAAAATGAATAACTGAGCTTTTATTTATAAATGAAGATGGACACATATCTCTCTGAAAACAAGGTAGAAAGACTGTCAAAACCATATGGGCCCATAAGAGGGGTCACATAACCCAACGCTCAAAGAAGAGGGATCGGTACCGATCCCTTTTTTAGTTGAATTTTGAGTTGCGATCCCTATGGTGGCTTCCTCATGCCCAAATATGCTTAACCCTCAAATTTCATTCCAATTGGATTAGTGGAGCTTAATTTATTGCTTGATTTTTGCTTTAATATGGTTTGCATGCTGCTTTCCACCGATCCCTTCCTAGGGAAGAATACCAATCCCTCCAACTTCATTCCCATGAGGTAGAAAACCTAAAGTAGGCTTTCTACGATCCCTATGTCTTGTTTACAAAATTTCATATGCATTGGACTTATGGATCGTGAGATAATAATTGTTTTCTATAAAAATGCTCTCACACCCTATAACATGCTGATTCCTATTATTAAAGCCAATTTATGCCAATCCCTCCTAGGTGTTGAACCATATTTCATATTTTGAACACTTTTCCTTGCATAGTCATCAAGTTCATTCAGCATTGACTTCATGTTACCATCTGTACTTGACTTATGGGCCGTGCAATCATTACTTTGGAGTCTTCGGCCTTGGTAGTAGTCAAATCTGACTTTTGTAATTAGTTTAATATAGCTAGGTTAAAATGCCATATAACACCATCGATGGTCCATTAGGACCAAAATTGGGAAGGACCATTAATTATTCATAAACTGATTCTTCTAGGAATTTAGTGATTAAATAAACCAGATGGTAATATGATGGTAAGAACATGGAATGACGAACCTTCGGTCCTAACGTTAGGTCTGGCCGAAGAATCCACTTAATGAGTGATTATCAACTAAGCTTTTGGTCCAAATGCCATGCCTGGCCAAAACATCCATCCAGGGGAGGTGATAAAAATGCCTTCGGCCTCACCATCAAGCTTGACTGAAGCATCCATCTAAAGAGTGATGGTCAAGTAAGCATTTGGTCCCGCTGTTGGGTCCGACCAAAGCACTCATCCATGAGAGATGATCACAAAAACCTTCGGACTCATGGCTAGCCTTGTTTGTAACAAAATTGGGCACAACACTGTTCGGGAGTCTTTTGAAGAGATAATAAATGAAGAATATGAATTGAAAATGAAGATTATCTAACAATAACTCCAAACTATGGTAAAGTAAAGACAAAAGCGAGCGATTTATAGTGGTTTGGCACGTTGCCTACGTCCACTGTGAAGTTTTAACAATTTTATTGATTCTCTTTCAACGATTACAAGCGATTACAGCAAGCAATAGCAGGATACAACTGAAAATTCGAAATCAACAGCTAGTATACGATGTAGGATGATGAAGATCTCAATCCGGCAGAGTCTGGGCGCTTGAGAGTCGAAAGATCCCTTTTCTGTTGGCTCTGGGGCTCTATTTATAGGCGTAGGTTGTTGATATTTTGCTGAAAACTCGGGAGACCACTTCTGGCACGTAAGGGGCCCACGTGTCCGGTCTTAAGAAGTTTGGGCCCACTTTGGTATCGGTTCGAACTCTATTCGAATCAATCAAGAATTCATCCAATTGGGGTGAAATTTGGCGTGGACACACTTCGACATGAATGCAAGCCTCTGTGAAAATTTCGTGGCATTTGGATCAGTGGATTGAGAGATATGATGGATTCGAGATGGGGTTCATTGCGTGGTTGTTTGGTTCGAAACCATCCATTCGAACCGATTGTTTCGAACCGATGGTGGCACGCGCCTTCGTGGCGACGTGGTGCGCAAACTTCGAACTGATCCGGTCTTCACTCCGAGTTGACCGCTTCGACTCCATATATCTCGGCGCATTCGAACCGATGAAAGACACGTCATCATGGTCAGTTGACCCAGTGGGTTCGAACGAAGCTTCACAGGTGGCTTCGAAGAAGGCTTCTGTGATGGGTTCGAACAACTGATGCTCGGTGTATTCGAACAAGGATTCTTTGGATGGATACGAGCTTTGCAACCCCTCCACGGGCATGAGGTCCACCGATACGAACTAGATGGGTTCAAGGTTGATGGACTCGAACCAAGGCACTCCGATGGGTTCGAAGTCCATCGATTCGAAGGTGATCGGTTGGAATGGTATTTGACGATGGGTTCGAAGATACCTATCTCGATGGGTTCGAAACCAGTGCTTTCCCCTTCAAGTTAAATCGATCATAACTTGAGCGTATGAACTCGGATTGACTCAAAATTTGAGATGAAAGCTTCTATGGTCTTTCTTGTCCTGTCCTATCAATTGTAGCACAATTCGGACTCGGACAAAATTCAGCGATATCCGTAGCGAAACGAAGTATGGCCAATCTCTGATACGAACCATCCTTTGTTTTCGATCGATCTTTTGGTATCACGGCTTTGCCAAAAAGCGGGATAACATTTTTCCCCCCAAAGTACGTCTTGTGGGAACATGACGTGCTTCGAATAGCTGCAATTTCTTTCTGAACAATTATTTGTAACTTCCCGCCTTTTCGCACACTTTAAACCGACACACGTGCCAATTCAAAGCATACGCAAGGGCGGATTGTTATGGGGTAAATAAGAAAACAGAGAAGAAATAAAACAAAACAGAATCTCACAGCGGAAGGATAAAATATAATAATAAATATACAGTTCAAAACAGTTTACAAACACTTGATTTGCTTTATACAATAAATATCAGAGTTACACCTACCAATACAATCAATGCAGCGGAACAGTATGAGTGTGGTGCAATACTATAGATAATAATAATACGACTCCTTCGTCTTCGTCCTTCAAAGCTAAAGTCTTCGATCCTGAAACGCTCGGACTGACCCGAGCGAATTTGAAAAGACAAAAACACTCGAGTCAGAACTAAAAGATCTTATGTGAGTTAAATTAACAGAAATAAATATGAGTGCAGTAACTCAAGAGATGCTCGGGATTTACATCTCCTAAGGATCCGTTAAACTATTTACTATGTAGTATATTGCGCTATTATAATAGTGTCTATTTATAAAATAAACTTACTTTTTAATAGCGTTAAGGGGTTACCCATATAGCCCTTAACACAAATAATGCCAATAGTCTATAAAGTACCGTAATACCTCCTGATCGGGAAGCTACCAGAGGATACTCCATAGGTACGACACAAATAGAAACTCGTAGTAAAGGCTCGGTATGGTAGGTGACACGGCACAACTAGGCAATGCCAGGGTAGATATACCAATTGCTATCCAGGCTGGTGGAAACGCGTAGCCGCAGTTACCGCCCACCTCGGACTAACTCCCCAAAATCAAAATATAGAAGTGGCCACTGAATCAATCCAAAATCAAAGTATAATATCGAAGAGGAGGGTCCGATCAGAGGAATGACCTCATTGGCCTGAGAATCGCTCCTGTTTTAGCCACCTTGTGCCAACTCACGGGAGTCGGGTCCACGTATTTACCTTACAGGAAACGTCACCACCACCTACTTCATTCTGGAATCTCCACCGCGTACACGGTTAGTCAAAGTGGTTTTCGGTATCGACAGAGAGTATGTAATATATCTGATCCCGGTCTCTTTGCCAACCCATCGTTATTATAACACCGCGGTCATTTAAAAATAGGTTATACTTTAAAAATCAGAATAAGCATTCCATTTCATAACCATGAATACGATATCATTTCAAAACCCAAAACCATATTTTATCACTTATCCCAAATATAATTCTTTTCCAAAATCATAATGCTTTAACTTCATAACGTCTGAAAATCAAATATTTTCAAAGCATAATATTTTGAAAATCATAATTTAAAACCATAACTTCTAAAAACTTGAATGGTTTGGATATTCAACGGTATATGAATTAAAAGGTTTAACTTAAATGTTACTTTGTAAAGAAAATAGTTCTCATGGCTTTACAAATACATTTCTTTATTAAAGTCTAAACCAAAATTTGTATTATCTCTCTCAAGTTCCAAAACCACTTCAATTTATATATATATATATATATATATATATATATATATATATATATCCATTTGGAGTATTAATATTTCAAAACTAAAGTTGGAATTTATTCCTTCAACCAAATTAAATGTTCTAATATTTAGTCTTGAATATTCACATAAAATCCATAAATAAATAAGAACTCCAATTTCTAGTAATAAAATATATATTTTTTTCACTTCAAATTATACTAGAATATTCATTTCAATTTATCTTGGAAAAAAAATCCAATTATAAATATCATATCTTAAAATTTCCAAACTTAACATTTAAACATAGGATATAAATTATCAAACTCCATTTTCTTAAATTTTTTCCATTTTTAATAAAGAGATTTATACACCTTTTAATTTCAAAATTTTCAACTTCATATGTATATATATGGAAGAATAATATTTATACAATATAAAATTTAAGATTATTATAAACCGTATTCCATCCAAACCATAGAAATCACCTTTAAATAGTTATATATATACCGCGGTGCCTGTATATAATTTTCTATCCTATGGTCAAGTGATACGGATATTTATCATTTCAATCCGCAATTTAAAAGATATAAAATTTTGCGGTTGTATATCATTTCAAACCACAATCCCGAATGAAATGAAATATGCATGATAATTTGCAATTTAATGATATACAATAAACATCCATTCATCAACATCATCCATCATCCAAATCGCAATCATCAATCAGTATCAATCAATAACAATATTATTTTTGGTACTACATAACAGGTAATACTGGCAATTTTATTCAAATTAAATTTAACAGCTATTAATCTACAGTCTATATTCAGTAATAAATTATATAACTGTTAACTAGCAGTTCATATACAAACAAATAAATTTTAACTGTAAATTTATACGCAATAAATTAATTAAATTAACAGTTAAATTAAATAAATGCAATTCAACAGATATGAATAAAATAAACATGCCAAATACTCATAAATAAATTTCTATTCATTTCTAAAATTAGTTTAACAAACATAAAAGCTTCTAGTAGTTGTGAGTGGGTTTAAACACTCACCTTTGGAATTTAAATCGAATTTAAATTCGATTTAAACCCAAAAATTCGCCCTTCTCGGAATTCGTCCAAACCAGCGTCATCAAATCCGGAATTAAATTACGATCCTAACAAAAGAAATTTCGTGTGAATCCGACTTCGTATGAGAAAGTTATGGCGAAAAATGATGATTGAATTCAAAATTGAAAATAAATAAAACGACACACAAACCATATAGATGCGATCCCCATCGTCCACTCTACAAAACCCAGAAAAGGTTTGACGATCCGACGATGTTTGCGACGACGATGATGAATGGTCACGGACTGTTTGAATTAATTCTGGTCAAACGAATGTTCAAAACAGAAAACGAATTGCACCAGTAGATTACGTGCCTCGAGAACATTACATATATTTTTTTGTGGAATTTTTCTGAAGTGTTTGCATTTTCATTGAAACTTGGATTGAAGTAGATCTAGGTTTTGCAACCATTTGAGGAGGAGAAGGAGATGAAGAAATGAATATACAGCAAATGACAATAGGATGGAGCTAGGGTTTATAACTGTATATATATATTAAATTTCCAAAATTTAATTAAATTTACTTTCCATTATTTATTGTCAATTAGATTGATTTATCATTGGTTTCATATTTCAATATGTAAATATCCCCAATTTCATCTGCACTTATATTTACATAGTTTCTAAATATTAAATTTCAAATATTACTTCATTTAACGTTACGTATTTATTATTTATTACTTGCTACAGTTGATTATCAATTATAATTAATATACTAAATAGATGGTAAATTTTGAATACTTGTTATCATTAACGTTTTATTTCCACTTACAAAATAAATGAAATTATTACATGAACTCCCTTAATTAAGTCAACCATTATCTTATATAACTTAACTGGTAATATATATATACCCAATTGCCCTAATTGGTTTATAGTTATCAGCTAAATACATACTAACCTGTAAATAAATTCGTTTAATTGCAAATGGATCTGATCAAATTTAATAGATTGAATAGATGGGTAAGCAAATAATAAATTTTCCTTTTTGTCAAATTCAAACCCATTCCTACTTAATTATCAATTACAATTTATTACGAAACATTGATTTTATGCAGTTACCTTTTATTTGCATAGTATTACATCAATTCCTATAACCTTGGATTCATTCCCAATTCACCAAATTCAATTAATTACACTTTACAAATGTGTTTCCAACATATAGGTATTGCCCAAGTTAAATTTATTAGCTAACTCATATTAATAAACAAATGACTTATATGAATGATTAAAATTTTCAATTATCTCACTTTACTCCTAAACTTCTGTTATTTAATAATTATTGCTTAGAACCTGATTTTAATCTTCCCATTATCTATTTAATTCCTTCTAGAATCACAGCTAATATTTGTCATCCCTTCATTACCCAAATGTTCTTATCCCATCAAATTTTAAGTTATCGAAATATTAAATGTCAATTTCTTTTAATTGCACTAAATTTATCTATTAAAGATTGCACTTAACCCAAATACATAAAACTTGCCCAATTTCTCCTTAAATCAATAACCTTCATATACAAATATGTTTATCATAAATTTTATCTACTCTTCCTTTTTAGGTAATGTCCTATATATTAGATTTCCATGTAATTTGCAATAAATCATACTCGTAGTTATATCACATTAAATGAATAAATAAGTGTTGACTCTATTCTTTTGATTCAACATTGGTTTAGGTTATATTTCATAAATATTTCTACATACATCAGGATTTTTAAAAATGGTTGTAACGTGAAATCTCGTCTACTTCCCATTTTATATTTAAGGCTTCTAAAACCGATTCATATCATTTCTCTAGTCCAAATTTTATTAATATAACCTTAAATTGAATTTATTCCTATCGATGTAATGGTTAAACACAAATTTCACTTATTTGCAATAAATCCACAAATTGGATTTCAAATTTTCAAATAAATAAATAAATTTTAGTTTATCACTTCTTAAATACCCAAACGTCAATGCCTTAATTTAAACTTCATTTATTACATTTTATAAAAATCCTCCATCTTAAGTGACAAATCAAAACTACCCTAACTACACAAATCATCGTATTATAAAGATATTTACACTATCCTCCATTTATTACCTTAATTTATTTAAGGTAACCTTAAATTAATATCTATTGCAATGATTTCAAATTATTATTCCCCCATTTCTTTTTAATTTCAATAACGCCAAATTTAACCGTTATATTCTCTTTATTTATGCGATAGATGCAATTATTGAATCTAATACTCCATTTAATTAATAGATCCTGCTTCCTAGAATCTATATCAACAATAGGTCAAATATATACATAGAATTAGCCTTAACTTCACCTAAAAGAATTAGCTATTTCAACTACCGCACAAAACTACGCTACTGCACTATTTAATCAAATAAATTAATTGAACTTAAATCAGCATAAAGGTTATAAAATTATAAATGTAATCTTAATAAATTCATTTATTGATTTAGACTCTTTCTATACAGTAATTAACCTATTTGTGGGTATAAATAACTTTGGAATTATATTACATCTCATTAGTGCGCGTTTTATTTCCTATAACTTCTCCTTATTTAACTATACCCATTAACAACCAAAAAAATTAAATTACCTTTATTTCAATCTATTTCCCTTCTTAACTAAATAAAATAAATGGTTAACCTAAACACTTGTTATCCTTTGATATATTCAAATTCACTTCCAACATTTATTAACAAAATGTTGCTATAGGTTTAGATTTACATAAATAAATTATATGAATAGGTAGAAAAATTGGTAATCCGCAAATGCCCAATATACACGCATTAATTACTACCTATTGTTAGAATCCATTTATTAATTTACTAGTTAATAACGGTCTTTTTATTTCTATTTACTACCAAACTCTCTATTTTATTATAGTTCCAATATATTAATACTTAGGCACATCAAGTGCTAGCCCTTTTGTTATTTATATTAAATTGGGTATGCACAAATAAGTTGTTAATTAACTATTTCTACAAAATTATATTCATACATTCAGTTCCATATCTTATAGGGTTAAATTCTAATTACTTACGCTTAATCTATCAATTTAATACTCTATTCAAACATGCATTTAAATTCTTTTTATTCTAAATAAATTTTATTAAGTGTTGACATCCACTAATAGCATTCACCTTTATTACAACCAAAGGTGACATCTTCACTACTGATTTTATATTAATGAATCTCATTTTAGTTAATATTTTTTTATTAATATTCTCAATTCAACATTTATTGATTTCTTAAAATTTACTTTTAACAAAAAGTGACAAATTACATTATCCAAATCTATTGTCATAAAATTTTATTGTTACACTAGGTTACAACTACTATACCAAATTTCTACATTTATTCTTAAACAAATTAGAAATTATATTAATTTAATTTATTAAATATTATTAATTTCAACGGGTCGTTACATTATTGCTCTCTTTTTTGTTGAGACTCGTACTCCGTATTGCTATAACCTTGCGTTGACATGATTGATTGCTGTATAATAGCGCTTAGCCGTTGGCTGTTGCACTTGAAACAATATGAGTACTCGATCCCTGTAAATGTTTAAAATCGAATGTTAGTTTGACACATATGCACATATGTTAGTTTGACCCTTGTTAACATTGCGCGTCCACGAGTCGTTATCAGCTTGGTTGGCTATTGAATTTCTTATCGATTCTCTCCTGAACCGATTTGGAAATTTAAGTTGAGACAATGCATGATGGCTGTTTTGAAAACTCCCTTCGTATCGATCCTCTCCTGAACCGATATAGAAGGTCGAAGGAAACGACTTTAGGTTGTGTGAATGTGATACTTCGAACCGATGCGTTGGAGCATTGATGGGTTCGAAATCTACATTCGAACCGATGTGAGAGGATGGATTCGAGATAGTAGTTCGTATCGATAGGTTATGAAGGATACGAAACAGTCGTTCGTATCGATTGGTTGTGATGGATACGAAATCCCTGTTCGTAACAGTAGGTTGTGGATGGAGTTGGGATTTGCTGGTGTGAACAGGGCTTTCGAACCGATGTGCCCAATGTTTGTTTCGCATCGATGCAGCTCGTCGCCCTGCTGTGCGCTTCGTACCGATGAAATGCGAGGGTAACTTAGAACCGCTAGGGTCCTAGGCTGATGGATTCGAAGGTTGACCTCGAATCGATACGATAATGGACCGGTGGTGACCGGTGGAGTTAACTGGGATACGAAACGACCCGGTCACTTCCTAGGCCCCATATAAATAGCAGAGGGCCTCACTTTTTCACTTTTTACTTTTTTACTTTTTGCCTTGTGTTTTTGTGCTCTGCATCATTTCGAAGCCTTAGAAAAGAAGGAACTGCGTCATGTATTCGAACCATTCAAGATCCAAGACTATAACTCCTCGAATCCATCACTTAAACTAGGTAATTAGCCTCGAATCCAAACGGCAAAGTTACTTCGAACCTATCTCTTCTTCATCGATTGCTTAGTCTCGAGATTGGCAAAACCAGATCTGGTTCGGGAAGGCTTCGAACCGATGCGTGGATTCGAGTTCGAATCGATGATGGCGGCGTCACTCTTTGTTGGATTTTGCATCGATCCCTGGAATGACTTTATGAGGGTGACATAGTTCGCACTGATTGACCATCTTTGATGGTTCCATTCGAATCGATGGTTTCGAATCCCTCAACCATCGGTTCGAAGTTCTCAACTTTGCATTGATACGGAGGGCATCGATTCGAACGTGGCCGATGTTAAGTTGAGGGTTTCCTTATCGGTTCGAACCAGTTAACCAAGGATCGATTCGAAGTCATCCTTCATTGATCGATTCAAACTTGACACCTGATCATCGATTTGAAGCGTGCCTTTCTGCATCGATTCGAAGTGACTGTAGGATGGGTTCGAATGAGTTCCCTCTGTTCGGTTCGAACCCTCTATGATGGATATCAAAGTTTGACATTTTCTAAGCATAAGTCCGGCGAGCTTCATCCTTGCATATTTGGACTTGATAGTCACACTGCACACTTGACCACCTTTCGAAGCTCGTCGATGGAACCATAACAACTTCTATCCAAATCAAATTCCGTCATACAAACGGTTCAGCGATGACGGTCAGCGATGACGGTCATCATAACTGGGGAAATTAGCTTTGTCGTTTGCATGTTTCCTTTAACCCTGTGACACTTATTCAAGTAATGCATGGCACTATACAACATACATTCATACACTTTACACTGGGGAACGCACGGGTCCTTTGTCATCTAACGATGGTTTCTCATGAGTTGGCTAGTCATGGAACCTTCAAGTTCACAACAGCAGGAGGTCCAAAGCACAGCTGCTCCGAGACTAGAGGTTCCAGATATTGAACCTGAGATCATTGGTCCGGCCCCGGACGAACTTCCCAATGCGTCTTTTATTGCCAATCCGTCGGATTCCGTTCAATCCAATATTTCTGAAGATATGTTGGAGAGAATATGCTTGAGGCACGGCCTGTCACTGGATGACGTGTTATTGTCGGGGCTGAATGATAGACCACACAACCCGCCGGAGGGATATACAGCATTTAATCTCCATGCGTGCGCGGCTGGGACGCTTCCTCCGTTCAACGAGTACATAAGGGAAGTGTTGTCCTGTTTGAGGATCGCCCCATCTCAACTACACCCGAACGGATATGCCTCCATGAATAGTTTATTCATCGTCTTCATGGAGTACCTTCATAGACCACCGATACCGATCGAGATCAGATATCTATTTAATTTCAAAACTCGAGGCGATTACCCTTCCTTTACATTTCTGGAAGCAGTAAGGAATTGCCAGGTGGTCACTGGGTCCTGGACCAGATTGAATTACTATAGGACGGAATGGTTCTATGTCAGGTGTCCTCCGGGGTTTGCCCGGCGATGGTTATTCAGACGTGAGTGTAGCTGAGTTATCAAGTAATTACTAAGGCAATTGCGGTTAAAGTGAAACTTATGTTTTTTCTTTTTACAGCAACGATTCAGCATCCTGAGGGCGAACATTTTAAGGAGATGGTGCGAGTACTTCGAGAAGTCCCGAGTGAAGATAGGGATATCGAGTCGCTTTTGACCGATAGGAATCTCCGAACTTACGGGTTGATCGAATGGGGGCAGAGCATACAGTTTGACGGGGCATTAAGGACTGTCTCGAAAAAGCGAGTCAAGCACAAGAAACCCCAAGTTATTATAACCGAGGAGGCTGATTCCGAAAGAACCCACGCCGATGATGAACCGCTGACCGAGCCTACGGATGTAGCTCAGGATGCCGCAGAGTAGAGAAATGGCAAGGCAGCCATTGTCACGTCAACTAAGCAGGGAAGATGGAAATTGGTTGTCATGGCCCGATCCTCTCCCGGAGTTAGAATTTCGGAGATGTCCCCTCCGAGAACTGAAAGTCTTTACGAAGGCCTCGCCGATATTCCAATTCTGGACTACGTGTCCCTGCAACATGACGTTGGATTGGAAGAACTTTCAGAACTTTAGTTTTGAGCGAGTCTTTTCCCACTGGTGTGGCAGACACAACCGGTTGGTCGGGGGGTTGCACATTCATACATATTTCACAACACTGCATAACCTTTGACTATATACTACATGCTTCGGAAGGTGATTAATTCTATTTTATTTTGCTCTACAGATACTATGTCTAGGCGAGGTTGGATGTTAGGGAGTCTCCGACAGGCCCGCAAGTCTTCATGTTATGATTCGCGCAGACGGGAAGGGGACAGAGACTATGACCAGGGATGCTCTGGGTATTCTGGTCATGATAGATATGATACAGACAGAGGTTATAAGCGTCGATCTCGATCGCGTACTCCTCCTCCTCCCAAAGATCCCATACAACCTCCTGTTCACGTCTCTCGTCCTTCCGAATCTTCACATCATATGTCGGCCTCTCAATCTTCTAGGCATGACTCTCACCGTTCTAGGAGCGAAACAATGACTACTGCCGTTACAGATCAGCCCCCCGTGGAAATCTCAGGGGAAGGAGCGACCAGGGTTGCTCAGCTGAAGAGAGATTTCCCAAACATTTGCTTCGACAACTATATCTTTCCTCCACATTTGAAGAAAATCCCGGAGGAGGCTGAACAATTGGTACATGACTACGTACACGACTTTTATGCTCAGTATAAAGCGTGGTCGAAAGCAGCAGACAAAGCGTCGGCATTGGCCTTTGAACGTAAGGCCACTATCGAGAGATTACAGGCTGAGTTAGCTCAAAAGAGCCGTATTATTGATGTGCTAAACACTGAAGCTGAATCTTCTCGGAAATCTGAAATGGAGGCTATTAAAAAGGCCGACGAAGCCCAAGCAACGATGGATAGGATGAAACGTGGGCACTATGCCACGGTAGAGGACATGGGCCATCAAAACACCCTGGTCACTGCTGAGAGGGACGCAGCCCTGAAGGAGTTAAACGAGCTTAAGTCCAAATTCGTCGAAATCGTCAAGGATAGGGATGATGCGAATAATGCAGCCCAGGAGGCGTGTGAACAAGCTGTGATTCTCTGGACTGAACGGGATGCAGCAGTAGCCAAGGTCCAGGCGGTTGAGACGGAGGTTGAGGAGAAAGTTCATCAAGCGGAGGCCAGGTTGGAGGCCGATATTGAAGATTTGCTCATCACTTACAATGCCAACGTGTTGAGACACCGAAATTTGGTCTGGCTCCAAGATTACCCGATACACCTCCGCAGCGCTTGGGGTCGATTGGTTGAGGAAGAAGAGGAAGCACGTCCGGGTGAATCGGTCGACCGATTTGAACTTGAAAACCGGCTGCTGACAGACGATGAGAAAAGGGTCCTTCATGACGCCATTATTGCTCACGAGAAGGAGATGATTGGTGGCCGATCCCTGGAGGTTGGAGAGGGATCGGGTGTTGAGCACCATTCTGCTGTCACTGAAGTCACCGCTCCACCTTCGTCAGTGCCTTTATCTGTGGTCGGTTCACAATCTGTTCCTGCTTATGACCCAGAACAGCCGCTGTTATCTCCCATTCAGGAGCACGTCTCTGAGGCCGTCCAACTGTCAACGAGCCAAACTGAGGAAGGTAGTTGAACATATCTCAAGTGTGCTTTTATTAAAGCGTTTGTTTTGAAGAGATTGCTTATATCTTCTTTTTCTCTTTGCTCAGTAACCGAAACTACTCCAGCATCTTCGGCTCAGGAGTCCATTCAAGGGCAAAAAGCCATCACCACTGAAACGACTGTCGTGACGACGTCAGTGCCTACTGAGATGGCGCAGGGGAGGTCCCTATCTCTTGACGAACAAATGGTGAGTGAGCTGCTTGGCCAACAGGGTGACTCTTTCGCTGAATTGCCATTTATCATCAGTGATCTTCCGTCGACCTCCAGTTTTGTGACGCAGACAACGGCTGCCCCCAGCCAGGCCCCATCAGCTCGAGACGAGGAAATCTTGGCCGAGACCGATGCCGAAATAGAGGCTGCGGGGCAAAGTGGTAGTATCGGTGGTAGCACGGCGGCGAGTAGCCCGGCACCTTTAAGGGTAGAGTCATCAGGCGGCATTATCACACCTTTAGTCACGGACCCAGTCCCTCCTACTCCTCCGACGGGAAGCCTTCACATAGATTCGAGCTCAGAGGAGTACATTGACATTATGCCCCTTGCCGAAGAGCAGCCACCGGAGAGGAGGCCTTCCAAACGAAGGATCTCCATTCCTAGTGATTCTGATGAAGAACCACTGATAAGGAAGCCAAGAAAGAAGAAATAGATCGGCCTCGCAAACAGATTTTTTGGTAGATAAGAACTTGTTTTCATTTTTTGTTAATAGGCCGTGTATAGATGCAGGTTTGGCCCCTGCAAGTAGGAATTTTTTTTGGAAGAACTTATTTTCATGTAAGTCCTTGTTTCTAGTTAGTTGAAATAAAATTTAGTTTCTTTGTTTCAATTCTCATTTCTTTTGTGCTTAAGTGTTTGCAGTGCTTTGCTTTCAGTCCGGTGCACTTGTGGTGTTTTTACTGTCAAGTAGAGTTCGTTTTATTTGCCAAGTTTGAGAATCTTGGTTGCAAGTTGTGATTGACGAACAAGTTGAACTTCGGACACTGTATCACTTTGGTTAGTGATTAACACTTAGTTTTTTTTTTTGCCCCCTAGTCTCGGAGAATAACATTTGTATTTTTGGTGGCTGATCGCACTTGTTGCAAATCTTAAGCACACGCCCACATTCTGGGGACTTAGGATAATTTGAGATCGATAATCCGGTTCGCACTCCGCAAATTCGAGAGTTATCGATGTTTGTAATGTGGTTCGCGGTCCGGAAACCTAGAATTGATGTTTGTACCCCGATTCGCGCTTCGGGAATCTGGAGTCCGCTCGCACTATGGGAACGATTTGCTAAATGTTTATACTCCAATTCGCACTCTGGGAAGTTTGAGTCCGTTCACACTCCAGGAACCACTTGTTGAACATTTATACTCCAATTCACACTTTGGGAAGTTGGAGTCAGTTCGCACTCCGGGAACGAGCTGTTGAATATTTATACTCCAATTCACACTCTAGGAAGTTGGAGTCCGTTCGCACTCTGGGAACGAGTTATTGAATATTTATACTCCAATTCACACTCTGGGAAGTTGGAGTCCGTTCGCACTCCGGGAACGAGTTATTGAATATTTATACTCCAATTCACACTCTGGGAAGTTGGAGTCCGTTCGCACTCCGGGAACGAGTTATTGAATATTTATACTCCAATTCACACTCTGGGAAGTTGGAGCTAGTGTTTACACTCTAGTCCGCGCTCCGGGGACTTAGAGTTATTTCAATGTTTATACTCCAGTTCGCACTCTGGGAATCTGGAGTTAGTGTGAGGATTGTCGTGTATCAATCCTTTTAAATATTAACGTCGTGACATGCCCCCGAGCTTGGGCGTCACATAGCGAGTGGCCGGTCGTATCATAGTCACTCCCTACTTGAATTAAATCCCACCGTATGATGGAACTTAGCTCTTCGTGCATTGTGATGTTTTGCGGCGTATTCGATAAATCACAGCCCTGGCTTGAAGAGATAGCATTTTATTGCTGAAATGAGAAAATATGGCAAAGTCAGCTGCCTTATTACAAGTTCGAGTTTCAAAATGCGAAAATAAAATCAAAGGAAATAACGAGCTAGAACCAATAAAGCCTGTTATGTATAGTAGCGACGGAGACTCTCGCTATTCCAGGCTCTCGGCAGAGTTAGACCGTCAACGGTCGATAACTTAAATGTGGCATCTCCGAGCTTTTGTGAAATCACATACGGTCCTTCCCAATTTGGCTTCATGTGAGAAGGAACCGGATAAACTCTTTTGAGTACAAGGTCGCCAAGTTCAAAGGTCCATGGTCGGACCTTGGCAATGTACATTCGGGCGACTCGACTCCGATATGCGGCTGCCCTTAAATCAGCCTCTTCGCGCCTCTCATCGAGCAGATCCAGGGATTCGGCAAGTAGTATAGCATTCATTTTTGGATCACAATATGTCACATGATGAGAATGAACTTCCATTTCGACCGGATTAACAGCTTCAGCGCCATAAGATAGAGAAAATGGAGTGTGGCCGGTTGCAGTTTTGTGAGTCGTCCGATAAGCCCACAAGGCCATGGGAAGTTCATCAACCCACTTGCCCCTGGCCTTTTCCAGTCGTTTCTTCAAAATAGATTTGATGACCTTATTAACGGCTTCGACTTGGCCATTTTCTTGCGGGTGTGCAACAACGGAGAATTTCTTATGGATATGGAATCGTAGACAGAAGTTTTTGAATTCAGCGTTGTCGAATTGGGCTCCGTTATCGGTAATAATAGTATGCGGGAGACCGAACCGACAGATGATATTGCATACTACAAAGTTGATAACTTTCTTCGTCGTGATTGTTGCAAGAGGTAGGGCTTCCGCCCATTTCGTGAAGTAATCGACTGCGACGATAGCATACTCTGCGCCACCTTTTGGCCAAAGGCAATGTACCAATTATATCAATCCCCCATATTGCAAACGGCCATGGACTGACCATTTGGGTTATCTCAGTAGGCGGGGCTCTAGGAATCCGAGCGTGTTTTTGGCATCTATCACATCTTTTGGCATAGTCCATGGCATCGCGATTTACAGTAGGCCAATAATATCCGTATCGGAGTATTTTCTTGGCTAGTGCTTGTCCCTCAGTGTGATCGCCACATTCTCCTTCGTGTACATCAATTAACACTTGTTGGATTTCGTCGTGCGCGATACACCGGAGAAGAGGAATGGAATATCCCCTTCGATACATAACTCCAATTTGAATAACAAATCGTGAAGCCTTTCGTAGAATTTGTCTTTTCTCGCTTCGACGCTCGGGAAATACACCATGTTCGATATAATCTCGATAAGGAGTCATCCACGACGCCCTATTGGAGGTAGCTTCAAATGTGAAATCGGTCTCCCTTCGATCAATGCTCGGAGAGGATAGGGTTTCAACCGGAATGACCCCTAACTGTTGAGCCTCACCCGTACTTGCTAACTTTGCCAACGAATCAGCTTTCTGATTGTGCTCTCGGGGTATGTAGAAAATGGCATAGTAATCGAATTTATCAAGCATCTCCAGAACTCGAGTTAGATAAGCGGCTAATCTTCGGTCTTTGGCCTGATATTGTCCTAGAACTTGACATACTATCAACTGGGAATCACAGTAGATCTCTACAGCAATGATTTTCAGACTACGTGCAAGCTTTAGTCCGGTAAGTAGAGCTTCGTACTCGGCTTCATTGTTGGTTGCACGGAACTCGAACGTTAAAGCATAACATATGGATCGTCCCTCGAGGGTTTCAAGCACTACCCCAGCTCCTGAGCACCGATCGTTTGATGCACCATCGGTGTACAGCTTCCATATGTATTCAAGAGATTTGCTAGTCTCGGGAAAGTCTTCAGGAACAGTGAATTCGGCTATAAAATCTGCTAGGACTTGGCCGTGAATGGCCCTTCTTGGAGTATAAGTGATGTCGAATTGACTCAGTTCGATGTTCCATTTTAGTAACCTACCAGACGTCTCAGGCCGCGTGAGGACCTGTCGTAACGGCTGATCAGCGTACACAGTAATAGGATGAGCTTGAAAATATGGACGGAGCTTCCTCGAGGCAATGACTAGGCAATATGCCAACTTTTCGAGTTTGGATAATTTCTCTCGGCTCCAGTCAATCGTTTACTCACATAGTAGACCGGTTTTTGCACTCGGTCTTCCTCCCGAATTAATGCAGCACTGATTGCATTTTCAAATACCGCCAGGTAGAGATATAACTGTTCATGATCTATAGGCTTTGAAAGGATTGGTGGTACGGAAAGATGTTGGACTAGCGATTGAAATGCGCCCTCACATTCTGCAGTCCATTCGAAGTTTCGTTTCCCTTTTCGAATCAACTCGAAGAAGGGAATGCATTTGTCGGTCGACTTTGAGATAAACCTGCTCAGTGCTGCGACTTTCCCATTAAGGCTCTGAACTTGCTTTATGGTTCTCGGAGTCTGAAGATTTCAGATAGCCCAGATCTTCTCGGGGTTGGCCTCTATTCCTCGGGCATTGACAATGAACCCAAGGAATTTTCCGGATGCGACTCCGAAATGACACTTTAGCGGATTAAGCTTCATCCCGTATTTCCGGAGGATACTGAACATTGATTCCAAGTCTTTGACATGATCAACGGAGTATCGTGATTTCACCAACATGTCATCTACATAAACCTCCATAGTCTTCCCAATCTGATCGGCAAACATTCGGTTGACTAAGCGTTGATAAGTTGCGCCAGCATTCTTTAATCCAAAAGGCATGACCTTGTAGCAGTATAATCCCAAGTCGGTTACGAAGCTTGTGTGCTCTTGATCGGGTACATGCATGGGTATCTGATTGTAACCTGAGTAAGCGTCCATGAAGGATAATAATTCATGTCCTGCGGTTGAATCTACCAGTTGATCGATTCGGGGAAGTGGAAAGCTGTCTTTCGGGCAAGCTTTATTCAGGTCCGAGTAATCGATACACGTTCTCCATTTCTTGTTTGGTTTCCGGACGAGTACGGGATTGGACACCGACTCTGGGTATAAAGCGTCTCTAATGAACCCATTTGATTTCAACTTATCGACCTCTTCTTTCAGGGCGGCAGATCTCTCTGGATCCATACCACGCCTTTTTTGCTTGACCGGGACAAACCGCGGGTCAATATTTAGGGTGTGGCTCGCGATCTCTGGCAAGATCCCACACATATCAGAATGCGTCCAAGCAAATACATCCAGATTTGCTTGGGGAAACTCGACCAATTCCCGTTGTGCTCGCAGGTTCAACTGAGCCCCAATTTTCAACATCTTTGACTTATCGTTGTCATTGATCGGAACATCGATTGTTAATTCAGCTGGTGAAGCCTGACCTTCTCTAGATTCATCTTTATTTCTCATTATCTCGGGTGTCTAGATCCTTCTGGAATTGGTCGTGATGCCCGGGCCGAGGCCCAGGCGTTAATTGTCAATTGTCGGCGAAACGGACGCAGAGAGATTCCTCTACGCCCTTTCCTTTTTCCTTTCGCTGCGCCTCCCCAGCCCAACAACATAGCAAGCTCTCCCCGCAGCTTGATCTCCTTGTACAACCCCTATCCCGCGATCAGTAGGGAACTTAAGGGTCAAACACCATGGGGCAATAGCAGCCCTAAATTCAGCATGGGCCGGTCGGCCCAAGAAAGCATTATACGGAGAAGGAATATCCAAGACAATAAATTGCAACATCCGAACTCTTCGGCATTCTCCCACTCCCAACTCCACCGGCAATTCAACCATTCCGGTTGGTATCGTCGCACTTCCGTTGAAGCCGTGGACTCATGATTGACAAGATTTCAGGTCCTTAGCTTCCATCTTCATCAAATCATATGCTCTTTTAAACAGTATGTTCACTGAACTCCGGGACCAACTTGAGCGGATATAACCAGTGGGTTGATTGTCGGGGCTTCGATTCTATCGGCATCTCGATTCCTAAACACGATGTCATCTGTCATCGTCTTCTGTTGTTTGGCCGGAGCCCCGTCTTCATAATTGCTACAACACTCGAAGTCCGCGTGCCTGATCAAACTGGCATACGACTCCATTTCCCCCCAGCTTCTGTCTACCGGATGGGGACCACCGCTTATTGTATTGATAACCAACCTCCCGCCCATGCGAGCGGGTTCATCCTGCCTTTCCTGATTCTGCGTACGATTTTGATTGGATGGGCCCGCACCACCAGACTACGGCGCCCGAACGAACTGATCCAACTTTCTCTCTCTAATCAACTTTTCAATGAGGTCTTGCAGATGCCTACACTCATTGGTGTTATGCCCATAACTTTCATGAAACCTACAGAATTTTCCCATTTGAATCTGCCTCTCTGACGAAGGCTTCGGAGCAGGCTTCTTGTATTGCATAGTATTACAAGTCTGTAAGTATACAATTTCCAGCGACGTGTTAAGCGGTGTATAACTGTCAAACATTGCGGCCCTACGCCTCGGACCAAGATTCTGATCCTGCTTCTTGCTTCGGTTATCACCGTTTCTCGGTCGTTGAGTCTGTTTATTTTGAATATTCAAATCGACTTTTCCTGAACTTTCGCCGGACTGTTTAACTGCAACATTACTCTGAACCCCTTCACTGCTGGGCCTTGCATCGTCCTGCTTCCTAGACTGTTTCGCATCCTCTCGCCTCAGGAATTGAGCGGCTTTGGAATAGAAACGGTCCAACGATGCGGGAAGGTTTCCAGCCAACCAATTTCCAAACTCGGAATCAGGGTCGATTCCTTTAGTCAAAGCCATTAAGATAGAACTATCATTGGGGTTGGCGATCTCTGTGCACGCAGCATTAAACCTCTCCAAATATCGTCTAAGTGTTTCTTCGGGAGCTTGAGTAACACTTGATAAGGTATTAACATCTTTAGGTCTAGCAATATGCATACGAAACTGCTCAACAAATTTGGTAGCTAACTGATCAAAAGAAGAAATAGATCGCGGTGGTAGTCGTGTATACCACATCGTCGCAATTCCCCCTAAAGAAATGGGAAAACTACGGCATTTTACTGCGTCATCAGCTCTCACAGCAGTCATCGACCATTCGTATTTCAAAATATGTTGATTTGGGTCAGAATTTCCTTCATACATGGGCAGGGTTGTCATCCTGAATCGCCGAGGATGTTCAGCATACAATATGTCATCGGTGAACGGAGTATGACTTCGGGAGATTCCCCAATCGTCATTTGTTAAGCCTTGACTCTTGCGAATCATTTGGCGTACCATGGCTGAGAGGTCTGGTGTTGCTACATTCTGAGGGTGGTGAGCCAAAGTGTGGTCGGGTTCCACAGTGAGAGATTGGATCGGACGCTGTCGACGATTCGTGTCTCGCCTCCTTGGCGCAATGTCTTCCGGGACATATGGTTCTGGTGCTCGTTCCTGCTGGTGGTAATTCTGGTTGGAGTGATTTCGGGTATCAACTCCTATGTCAACCGCAATAGTGGCGGCGTGGTTATCCGCGGTGTGTTGCGGAACAGCGCCCACTCGGGATGAGGGCCCTGTATGAAAACTAGCGGATGGGCCGACTCCAATCTATCCCACAGTCAATGCTAGCTGATGGTCAACGGCCTGTGCAAAATTTCCTTCTAGCCTGGGTCGGGTGGATCTGTGATTGTAGTCGGATGAAGCAGAACTTTCCGTGGAGGAACGAGATGAATGATCCCTCCTAGATCTTCTACGCCCTTGGCGATCTAGTTGGTTGGCTAACTCAGTGTTGACGCGCAACTGCTTGGCTAGCTGTTGCCGAATTTGAGTTAGTTCTTGGAGCAACATCTGGAAATCTTGCCTGGTGACCGGACCTGAGGGGTCGGAATGCCCGGTATCATCTTGGTTAGGTGGAGGTAGTTGTGCAGGATTTTGTCTATCCCGACCTTCTTGACCAGCGGCATATGCGGTTCTTGTGCTAACCATTTTAGATAGTGAACTCCTTCCCTAGACTTTGGCAAATCTGAATAGAATGGAAGGAATCTGAAGCCGAAATCTGGATCTCTCCCTTAGATTTATGCAATCCGGTATCGGTGACAGATCCAAGGAGCAGGAGAAAAACTGGGTTTTCTCAGTGAAAGCACCGAAGTGTTTGTACGAAAATTGGACACAACATTGTTCGGGAGTCTTTTGAAGAGATAATAAATGAATAATATGAATTGACAATGAAGATTATCTAACACTAACTCCAAACAACGGTAAAGTAAAGACAAAAGAGAGCGATTTATAGTGGTTCGGCACGTTGCCTACGTCCACTGTGAAGTTTTAACAATTTTACTGATTCTCTTTCAATGATTACAAGCGATTACAGCAAGCAACAGCAGGATACAACTAAAAATTCGAAATCAACGGCTAGTATACGATGTAGGATGATGAAGATCTCAATCCGGCAGAGTATGGGCAATTGAGAGTCGAAAGATCCCTTTTCTGTTGGCTCTGGGGCTCTATTTATAGGCGTAGGTTGCTGATATTTCGCTGAAAACTCGGGAGACCACTTCTGGCATGTGAGGGGGCCCACACGCCCGGTCTTAAGAAGTTTGGACCCACTTTGGTATCGGTTCAAACTCCATTCGAATCGATCAAGAATTCATCCAATTGAGGTGAAATTTGACGTGGACACTCTTCGACACGAATGCAAGCCTTTGTGAAAATTTCGTGGCATTTGGATAAGTGGATTGAGAGATATGATGGATTCGAGATGGGGTTCATTGCGTGGCTGTTTGGTTCGAAACCATCCATTCGAACCGATGGTGGCACGCGCCTTCGTGGTGACGTGGGGCGCAAACTTTGAGCCGATCTGGTCTTCACTCCGAGTTGACCGCTTCGACTCCATATATCTCGATGCATTCGAACCGATGAAAGACACGTCATCATGGTCAGTTGACCCAGTGGGTTCGAACGAAGCTTCACAGGTGGCTTCGAACAAGGCTTCTGTGATGGGTTCGAACAACTGATGCTCGGTGGATTCGAATAAGGATTCTTTGGATGGATACGAGCTTTGCAACCCCTCCACGGGCACGAGGTCCGCCGATACGAACTAGATGGGTTCGAGGTTGATGGACTCGAACCAAGGCACTCCAATGGGTTCGAAGTCCATCGATTTGAAGGTGATCGGTTGGAATGGTATTTGACGATGGGTTAAAAGACAACTATCTCGATGGGTTCGAAACCAGTGCTTTCCCCTTCAAGTTGAATCGATCATAACTTGAGCGTATGAACTCGGATTGACTCGAAATTTGAGATGAAGGCTTCTATGGTCTTTCTTGTCTTGTCCTATTAATTGTAGCACAATTCGGACTCAGACAAAATTCAGCGATATCCATAGCGAAACGAAGTATGGCCAATCTCTGATACGAACCATCCTTTGTTTTCGATCGATCTTTTGATATCACGGCTTTGCCATAAAGCGGGATAACAAACCTGACCAACCACCCATTCAATGAGTGATGATTAGTTAAGCCTTTGGTCCTACCATTGTATCTAACCAAAGCACCGATCAAAGGAGATGGTCAAAAAGGCCTTCGATCCCACCGCTAGACTTGGCCGAAACACGCATTCAAAGAGTGATAGTCAATTAAGTTTTTCATCCCAACGCAAGGCCTGACTAAAGGTCCCATCCAAAGGGGATGGTCTACAAGCCTTCGTCTCTTCAATGGGCCTGGCCAAAGCACCTATCCACGGAAGGCGGTCCATATAAAGCTTTTGGTTATCAAATTAAGTATTTTGAAAGTAACCCTTTAAGGAAGGGTGATCAACTAAATTCTTGACTAGATAAGTGACTGAACTTAGAATAAAAACCTGAAATCATCAGTAAATCGATTGAAGTTTTCAATCGAAGGACGAGCAAGAATAAAGAAATTTTCAAACAAGGTAGACAGGTAATCGATGATGGAAAATATAATAATAAGGAATAACAATCCGAGAGGAGGAAAGTAGAAGTCTACTTAAGCTAAGCATAAGAAAACTTCTTATAAGGGAAAGTATTACACCTAAAAAATTTCAAAAAATGCATAAGGTGTGAAAACCATTAAAGGTTGGCAATACAAAACCATCGCACTTTGAAAGCGGTAACACATTGAAGAATGGAGACCTTTAAACATTGAGAATAAACTAGCACATGTTAAAAAGTAATACCGTCCCAGGTTAACTGTAATAAGCTATCACAAGTTGGTAATAATGAGCTATCATAAGTTGAGGTTAAAGTAGCTATCGTAAGTTGACAATGGATTAGTTGTCGCAAGTTGAAGGTAAAAGTAACAGTTGAAAGATGATAATGAAGAAGCTATCGAAAGCTGAGGTTGAAGTAGCTGTCACAAGTTGATAATGGGATTGCTGTCGCAAGTTGAAAGCAAAAGTAGTTGTCGAAAATTGATAATGAAGGTGCACTTTCTCGATGAGAATAAAGTGGTCGTCGCAAGTTGAAGACTAAGTGGATGTCGCATATTGATGAGAAAATAACTACCATAAGATGATACAAAAGTAAATTATCACATAATGAAGGGAGTTATCACAGATTGATAAATGATGCTATCACATGTTGATAGAAACCATTACAGGCTGAAAACAGAAAGGAGTTATCACATGTTGCAGTGAGCTGTCGCATGTTGATAAATGGAGCTATCTCATGTTAATAGAACCCCTTGAACACAGAATGAAGTTATTGCATGTTGAAGGAAGCTATCGTAGGTTGATAAATGGAGATATTGCATGTTGATAAAAATCATCAGGGATTAAATACTAAAGGGGGTAATCGCATATTGAAGGAAGCTATTGCATGTTGATAGATGGAGCTATCGCATGTTGAAAGAATGCACCTAAAATCAACACCTCAGTTAGCCACATTGCATTGTCGGGTTGGATTAGCTATGCCACTTCATCATGAAAAAGTTAAAGGAGGATTGTGTCAAATGTCATCCCGAGCATGTGCCATGTCAGCAAATCGTAGCAATCAATTTCCAATAAGTGACATATGTCATGAATCTAAGGGTTAAGATTCTCTATAAATCCACATTGTAAAAAGCGCCAGGTGGACATTAGGAGGTAAGCATGGATTAGGGATAAAACGTTTAGGCAGAGATTAATTTAGGATTAATCGAAGTTAGGCAATTTTTGATAAATCATTTATTTCAGGTCAAATTTTGGTGTTTATTTAGTATCGACAGATATAAATTGAAAATTTTGGATTTTAGATGTGATTCAGAGCAGCAATGGAGGCAAGATCGCTCAAAACTAGCATATTAATGCTTGTAAGTGACATTGAGTCTTAAATAATGCCTAACCGCTGCCGAGATATATGTTTAGATTTTTACATCAGACAATAAACCTTGTCCAAGAAGGTCTAGGAAAATTCCTAAATGGCAAACCTTGCCTAGCATATAGGTGGGGCCTAGTCGAAGGTCTAGAATGATTTTTATAATAGTGCTATAAATAGGCATGCATCACTACTAGAAATGGACGAATTCCAAACTGTTCTTTCTCATTTTTTATTTTATCTTGTGCATAATAAAGAAGCTTATGGTCCAGACTTTAACGACTGCTAGATCAGTTCAAATTTGTAACTTTTGAACAAGAACTTTAACGGTGCTCTATTTGCATAATAACTTCATACGAGCTCAATACTAGCATGCTTGACTAAGTGAAATATCTTACTCAAGTACCCAAGGCGGTTCCTAGGGTTGGGCTATCTAAGGTACGGCCCAGTTTAAGGACATGACCCATTCTTTAAATTTATTATTATGTAAATAATAATATTAGTTTAATTTTCATATAATTTGTTAGTATATATGGTGAAGTGTACCATCTTTGATCAAGTTATCAGGGTTCAAGTCCTAATAGCTTCATTTTTTATGTCATATATATATATGTGTGTGTGTGTGTGTCTATATATATATGTGTGTGTGTGTGTGTCTATATATATGTGTGTGTGTGTGTGTCTATATATATATATATATATATATATATATGAGTTCGGTTTAACCTTCTGCCCAACGTCCAAATTCACCTTGGACTAGACTTGTGAGTGTCATTGACTTCTTATGACCAATCCATTATAAAAGCCCATTCTTTACGAAGCGAACGGAGTATTTGAGTGAGGTATTTGAGTCGGAAAGTTGATTGAAAGAGGAATTATTTTTTATGCTGCGAGCGGAGAATCTGAGCGGAGTGTTTAAATTGTATATTTAAAATAAAATTGATTCATAATTAATTAATTAATCAATTGTCTTTTAATGAATAATATGCATGTATGAATAATTAAAAAAAAAAAATTGTTCCAAGTCAGTTCAAACAAACTCCATAATGTAGAGACCTTTGTTATGATCGCGAGCAAAAAAACCATGCCTCAAACGAACGTCATTTGCACAATTTATTAATTTTAGAATTCTATAAAAAATTATATTTAATAAATCAACATATATAAATAGGGTAACTCACCATCTCCCCGCGGTACCGCAACTAGGGATGAGTGTTTTGTTGGTTTGGTTTATCCGATGATGAAAATTGTTAAACCGAACTAAAACCAATAATAATGAAAACCAAAGCAAACCAAACCAATTAAGTTAGGTTTGGCTCGGTTGGTTATCGATTTAACTTTATATTTGGAATATTAATTGTAATTTGAAATAAAACATAAATATATGATTAAAGTATTCTTATTTATCATTCTATCCTTTCTAAAAGTAATTTTTACACATTTATGATAAATAAAATTTATTTGGATCACTAAACTAATATAAAAAAATTATTATGACATCGATAATTTTGAAAATATAATAAATGTTCGGTTAATTTTGTTAAACCAATAACCAAACTAAATTTTTAGTGAACCGATTATAAACTAAGCTAGTTTCAAAACCAAATCAAACCGACGAAAATGAATGGTTGATTTATTTGGTTTAACCAAATAATGCTCTCCCCAAACCACAATGGGTCATTCATCCGTTGAGATATTGGAAGCATAGGCAGCGTCAGATACATCCGGAATGCCATTGTGCCCATTTTCGCAGCAGAACGTAAACACCGGAATGGTGCCTAAATTGAAATAATTTTTTTACCAAACAGGGAAGATTTATCTATTGTACTATGTAAATGTTACAGCAGCCGCTATCGATCAATATCAGTTTGGTCATATTCTTATTTACCACAATCCTTTAAATTAAATTATTTTTCAGATAATATTTAATTACTGCACTAGCACCTTTTCATCTTTAATAAACATTATCACTCTGTTAGTATCTAAAGATTTTTCGGGCTCGAAACCATATATGTTAAACATAATAGTTTGCTTTTAGGTTTTTTCTTCTTCTTTTGTTTCTTGTATGGAAAGGCAACCCGATCCGATTCTACTTCTGGCTGTATTTTTCATGTTAACCGCCCATTAAAATAGTGATAATAATGAGATAAGACATGGACGTAGTTTCTTCAGTTTTTGAAGTTTTTTAATCATTCTCATCAGAAACAAATAAATGCAATATAGTTATGTAATTTTGTTGATGCAAAATTACAACTTGTTGCACATCATTATTCATTTAAACACAAACAGAACATATTTCAATTTTATTTTCCAATACAACTTGATCAAATTATTAACACCTTCTGTAACTAATATTGATCAATCCATCAGTTCGTAGCTGACTGGCCCGACCAGGCTTGGCCATTGCTCCAAAAGCAGCCCCACTTAAATCAAAATGGACCGGCACAGAAGAACACTGGCCATCGAGGCAACTATCAGTAATGGTTATGGTTACAGGTTTTCCTGAACATGCACTATTTTAAGTGCATCTAACCTGCATGTATGTAGTATATGTATTTCATTAATCGACATGACTTGCATTATTTTTACTAATTAACAAGTAGAATGATCTCTCGGCATAAATTACAAACACACCTGATAGCATGAACCGCATCCACGACCCGATTGAAAAAGCCTAGGATTTCCTGCTGCTATCATTTTATTGTATGGAGGTCTTTCAACTGCACTACCATATCCACATGCACCACCTGTAATCATCGTTTACGTATTTTTATCACACTAGTATGTCCGTTCCTTTAATTTGTATATGTTTGAAAAGAAAATAGAAAAAAATGGAAATGAGAAAATAAAATGAAATAGAAAACTTAAGCTTCATGTATATACCATCAGTTCCTGCACCATCAGGGGGGCCATACCATGTAGCACGAGCTGGAGCAAAGCCATCAGTGAACGCGGCTGATAAATTTAATTGCTTCGTATTGAAACATAAGCATGGAGCACAAAAGAGAGATAAGACGACACTCAACAAAGCAAAACTGTAGAGATTAGACAAAGCCATTGTTAAAGTTTTATGCAAGTACTGTGAGTTGAGTTATATATATATATATATATATATATATATATATATATATATATATAAAGCAAGAGTTTAATAGATAAACTCTACGCTAATTAAGATTTTCCTTACTTGGTAAATGATGTAATAAAGTCAAAAAATATATTTGGACCGAAGGACAGGAATCCTAATAGTAAATGAAAATAATTATAATAAGAAAGTATTTATACCAAGGAAAAAGATTTACATATTAATGCTATTAATGATCTTTCAGATTACTTACCACAAATGCATATCTTATGTTTACTGACCGAAATTTTGAATATCATGGAAAAATCTGCTCTGCCTTCTATTTAAGATTTGGGCATCCCATATGTATCTGATTTTGATTCGAAACCTTAATTGCAATATTCTATTGTTCTGTTTTTTTTTTTTTCCCGATTGTCAATATCCCTTAACGATTAAAAGAATTTTATTACTGCTCCTAGAAATCATATTTTAGATACTCGACTTTAATTGTGATTGTTTGAAATCATTTGGAATCATTATTTAGTATTACAAATGTAAATAGATCCCCGCTATAGTTACTGATGTAAATTAGGCCCTCCTTCTTTATCCTTGCTCATGGATTATTTGTACCCGCTTACATTCAATCTTTGAACATGAAAACTTATCCTAAAAAAAGTTGGATTGAAATATCATTTTCTGTTACAGAATAAAGAGAATGGAGACAATTAGGGAGAGAACAATTCTATTAAATGAGAGAGATATCTTTACAATACAATCAAGCTCCATATTTATAGACTACATATGCAGTGCAGATTACAATAATGCCCTTTCATATTTAGCATATTCATCCCTATTATTAATGTATATTACAACACTCCCCCTTGAATATGCGTATGTAAAGATGATAAGAGTAATTGCTCATTAAAAACCTTGTTATGAAAAACCCAGTGGGAAAAAATCATAAACAAGGAAAAGAGTACAACATGATTTCATCTTTAAGTAACATATATTTTATAATGTTACTATGAGGGTTGATCCTTCTGGATCAAGATAATGCCTCATTAAAACCTTACTAATAAAAACCCAATGGGAAAAAATATTAGTGAAGGAAAAAGAGTACATTATAGCGTATTTCATACGCTCCCCCTGAATTATAACGCATTATTCAATTAGTTTGTTGATGCAGCCGACGCATACCAATTTTGTACATCATCTTCTAAAATGTTGATTTTGGAAGCGCCTTTGTGAATAAGTTCGCTGGATTTTCTTGGGATCGGATTTGTTTCACTTCTATCTTATTATCCTTTTGTAGCTCATGTGTGAAGAAAAATTTAGGAGAAATGTGTTTCGTCCTATCACCCTTAATGTAACCCGCTTGAATTTGAGCTACACAAGCTGCATTGTCTTCATAAATAATGGTTGACCTTTCCGTTACTGATGGAAGTTTGCAGCTTTTTCGAATATGCTCAATTAGTGATCTTAGCCAAATACATTCTTTACTTGCTTCATGTAGTGCTAGTATTTCAGAGTGATTGGATGATGTTGCTACCAATGTTTGTTTTGTAGATCGCCATGAAATTGCTGCATTGCTGTTATTAAATACATATCCAGTTTGTGATCTTGCTTTATGTGGGTCAGAAAGATAACCTGCATCAGCATAGCCAACTAGATTTGGATTAATGCCTGTGTTAGAGTAAAATAAACTCAAATTTGTCGTTCCACGAAGATATCTCATGATATGTTTTACACCATTCCAGTGTCTTTTTGTTGGTTCTGAACGGTATCTTGCTAGAAGATTTACTGAAAATGCAATATCTGGTCTTGTGCATTGGGCCAAATATAATAATGCACCAATGGCACTAAGATATGGCACTTCCGGGCCAAGCACATTCTCATCTTCTTCTTTTGGGCGGTAAGGGTCCTTTTTAATATCTAAAGATCTAACAACCATTGGCGTACTAAGTGGATATGCTTTATCCATTTGAAAACGCTTTAGAATTTTCTCAATGTAGTTTGATTGATGGATTAATATGCCATTAGTACTATGCTCAATCTGTAGACCGAGACAGTGCTTAGTTTTGCCAAGATCTTTAATTTCAAATTCCTTCTTTAAGTAATTTATTGTTTCATCAATCTCTTCTGGAGTTCCAATCAAATTTATGTCATCAACATAAACTGCTAAGATAGCAAATCCCTTTACCGATTTCTTTATAAAGACACATGGACAAATGAGATTGTTTTCGTATCTTTCTTTTACCAAATATTTACTAAGACGGTTATACCACATTCTTCCAGATTGTTTCAATCCATATAGTGATCGTCTTAGTCTTAATGAGTACATGGACTTTGATTTTGCTTCAGGCAATTTATATCCATCTGGAATTTTCATGTAAATGTAGGTATCTAATTCACCATAAAGATAAGCTGTCACAACATCCGTTAATCTTATATCGAGTTTTCAGAAACTACAAGGCTTATCAAATATCGGAATGTTATGACATCCATGACAGGGGAGTAAATTTCCTTAAAGTCAAAACCCGGTCTCTGCAGGAAACCTTGTGCGACAAGTCGTGCCTTGTACCTCACGACTTCATTTTTATCATTTCGTTTTCTAACGAATACCCATTTATAACCTACTGGTTTAACATTTTCTGGTGTTTTTTCTATTGGTCCAAATACACCATGTTTTTGAAGTGAATCTAGTTTCACTTGGATAGCATCTTTCCATTTTGGCCAATCGTGTCTTTTTCGACATTCATTTATGCTATTTGGCTCATTATCATCATTCTCATCATGGTCATGACCTTCAATTATTTCAGTAGCTACTACGAATGAGAATACATCATCAATTATTATTTTACTTCGATCCCATATTTCTCCGTAGTTCGTATAAATATTGAGATCTCATTATTATTAGGTACCATTTTATCGTTGGAATCTTCTTTTATCTCTTCTGGGATAATGTTTCCTTCCACGCTTCTAGGAGAATTGGGATTTTCATTTGAGTGATCTTTTTGATCACTTATAACCTCTTCAGGAGGTTCCTTAATTGATGATTTTTCATTAGACTTTCTTTTTCTAGGCGCCAAGTCTTTTGAACCAATTGGCCTTCCACGTTTTTGTCTTGCTTTAGATTCATTTGCTACTATATTTATTTTTGATCCTTCAGGGACATCAATTTTTGCTGGTGCATTTGCTGCTGGAATGTGAGATTTAGTTATTTTTGCGGTGTCACTAAATGCATCCGGCAGTTGATTTGCAATATTTTGAATATGCAAAATTCTTTGTACCTCATATTGGCATTGTTTAGTACGTGGATCCAAATAAGACATAGATGGATTATTCCATGATATTTCACGCCGTTCTACTGGAACGGTCTTTTCTCCCCCTAACGGCGGGAAGATTGTCTCATCAAATTTACAGTCTGAAAATCTTGCAGTGAAGACATCACCTGTAAGAGGTTCAAGGTAACGAATTATCGATGGGGAATCAAATCCCACATAAATTCCCAACCGTCGTTGAGGACCCATTTTAGTACGAAGTGGTGGATTAATAGGTATATGCATAGCACAACCAAATTTTCGTAAATGTGAAATATTTGGTTGAAATCCAGTTAAGAGCTGTGATGGTGAAAGCTGATGATAAGCTGTTGGTCTAATTTTAACCAATTTCGATGCATGCAAAATTGCATGCCCCCAAGCTGAAACAGGTAGTTTTGATTGCATAAGCAATGGTCTTGCAATAAGTTGCAAGCGCTTAATTAATGATTCTGCTAGACCATTTTGAGTATGAACATGAGCTACTGGATGTTCAATTTCAATCCCCAATGATAGACAATAATCATCAAATACTTAAGAAGTAAATTCTCCAGCATTATCAAGTCGAATCGATTTAATTTGATGATCAGGGAAGTGTGCTCTCAATTTTATTATTTGAGCAAGTAGCTTGGCAAATGCCAAATTTCTTGTAGAAAGTAAACAGACATGTGACCAACGAGTTGATGCATCAATCAATACCATAAAATATTTGAATGGTCCACATTCAGGGTGGATTGGGCCACATATATCACCTTGAATTCTTTGTAAAAATGTTGGAGATTCAGAGGTGATTTTACTATATGAAGGTCGAGTGATTAATTTTCCTTGTGCACATGGGGCACATAAGTAATCACTTGGTAAATTCAATTGGTTTGATAAATCATGTCCGTTTGAGTTTTTGGCAATTTTACGCATCATAGTTGATCCAGGATGACCCAAGCGATCATGCCAAAGAATCAATGTCTTTGTATTTGTGAGCTTCTGGCTCATGTTTATAGAGTGAGATTCAACTATGCCAATTTTTGTAAAATATAAACCAGTTGAAATTGTACCAAATTTTTCTAGGATAAGCTTCTGGCTTTCAATTCTAGAAATAACACAAAGATATTCTTTGTTGTTTTCATTTATAGTTTGAATATGGTATCCATTCATTCTTATATCTTTGAAACTCAGCAAATTTCTTTTAGAGTTGCTTGAGTATAATGCATTCTGAATAAAGATACGCGTACCATTTGGTAATATTATATGGGCTCTTCCGGACCCGTCAATTATATTAGCAGATCCAACTATAGTGGAGACTTTAGCTGAGAAATTTTTAGATAGTTCAGAGAAAAACTTCTGGTTTTTCAAAATTGTATGAGTAGTTGCACTATCTAATAAGCATATATCATCACCCAAATGGCGTTCCATACCTTAAGAATTAAAGACAATGATTAGTCAATCACTAAAATTTGTATATATAAATGAATGTAATGTAAACAAACAAAGTAATATGATTAAAATATGCTATTGATTAAAAACAACATCCACATTACACATTACGAGTACTGCAAATGGAAATACAATTAAACGAACATAAATTTCAAACTGATTTTTTGATGCAAGCTAATGAAATAAAATGAAAGTCACATAACAAACTTCAAGACATTTCTAATTGATTAACTCGGTCATATCATTGATCATTGCATTTAGATTTTCATCATTAATGAAATTTCCATTGTCATCTTGGAAGAAATCATCTAACTTCAGGTTAGTGTTTTCAGGTAACTTTTCGGCATTATTTGCCTCAATATTCTTCGAGCGATGATATTCTTCAACTGTTTTCTTTGATGATCTACATGTACGAGACCAGTGACCAGATCGTCCACATCTATAACAAACTTCCTCATAATGCCTTTTATTTTCTGAAGCTGAATCATTGTTCTTTATAGGCTCAATTTTCTTTTGTTGCTTTTTAAAGTTGGTGGTTTTGTTACCTTTAAAACCACCATAACCACCTCTGTTAGAGTTATATCCATGTCCACGACCATGTCCTCTACCTCGACCTCGACCCCTACCTCTTCCAGAGTGGGCAAAATTAGCATTAACTTCAGGTAATGCAGTTGAACCAGTTGGTCTTGAGGAATGATTTTTTATAAGCAATTCATTATTTTGTTCAGCAATTAGTAAGCATTCTATGAGTTCAGAATATTTTGTAAAATTACGCTCTCGATATTGCTGCTGCAGGAGTATATTCGAGGCATGAAATGTTGAGAAAGTCTTTTCAAGCATTTGTGCGTCATCCACCTTTTCTCCACATAATTTCAGTTTAGAAGTGATTCTAAACATTGCAGAATTATATTCTATTACGGACTTAAAGTCCTGAAACCTTAGGTTCAACCACTCTTGCCTAGTGTTTGGAAGTATGACCGTCTTCTGGTGGTCATAACGCTCCTTCAGGGAGTTCCATAAGTGGAGAGGGTCTTTTTCAGTTAAATATTCTGTTTTTAGATCGTCATGGATATGACGTCTTAAAAATATTAGAGCCTTTGTTTTGTCCTACTGGGACATAGTATTGCCATTTTTAATGGCATTTTCTAAGCACTGAGATTGCAAATGAATCTCAGCATCCAGTATCCATGATAAGTAGTTGTCTCCAGATATATCCAAAGCTTTAAATTCAAGCTTGGCGATGTTTGTCATTTTGTGAACTGTTCATAAAATAAATTGCATAAGGTGAATATATTCGCCACAACAACATTCACTATTTATCTGTTTCCAGCTAAAAAGAAGAAAAAAAATGGAAAGTCTTCATTCATGGTATCAAATAAGTATACCAAAAAATAAATTGTATCAATAAAACCAAACATTTGGATTTTGCAACTTTCATGTATTTATCAAATAAGAATGGAAAGTCGGCTTTTGCGTATATTCCATTCCAAACTTTTGAATTTTATTTGGCAATAGATCCGCAAAGGGAAAATAAAATAAAATAATAATATTGAATTTAGAAGCCAAAGAATAAAAATAAGAGTGATACAAGAAAAGACATGAAAAATATAGAAGCGAACCCCAAACTAGCATGTGCTGACTTGATAGCTTTATCAAAAAATATATGATATTGACAATTACCTTTTTGGAGAGAGGAAAAGTAACGAGTTTATAAAGAAATACAAGAACAATTCCTTTACCTGCTATTTTAAAGGAAATAAGAAATAGAATGTATGTAGATATATTCTAAAAGACTCGTCTGCACTAATATATATAATAGGATTTTGAATATAAATAGCCTTAGAATTGGAATGGTCAGAAGAGAAATGGTCAGAGTAATTAATATTTAATTACTTGCTAAGAAGTTGGAAAGTTTGAAGGTGAACAGGTTGAGGTCAATAATTAATTCGCATTCCTTCGTGCTGATAACGTGTTACAGAATAAAGAGAGTGGAGGCAATTAGGGAGAGAACAATTCTATTGAATGAGAGAGATATCTTTACAATACAATCAAGCTCCATATTTATAGACTACATATGCAGTGCAGATTACAATAATGCCCTTTCATATTTAGCATATTCATCCCTATTATTAATGTATATTACAACATTTTCATAATTAAATCACAAATTTTTGTATGTTTTATAATATGGTAACCATATCAGCCATATCCACATCCAAATTAATCGCTGTATCAAATCAAACTATATGCATCAAACTGATGCACAGAACCGATACAACAAATTTATGTATCAAACTGATGCATTGTGGTGGTCACTACAAATCTACAACAAAATTACCATTTTACAACTATATTTTTACAACTGCCACAAAATGTCAGTTGTAATAAAGGTTTTTTACAACTCTTTTTTACTTCAGAAAGTTGTAATAAACTTATTTTCAACAACTCTTTTATTTTGCCAGTTGTAATAGATGTCTATTACAACGTTTGATTTTTGCCAGTTGTAATAGATGTATACTTTTAACAACTCTTCTTTTTTGCAAGTTGTAGTAGATGTATACTTTTAACAACTCTTCTTTTTTGCAAGTTGTAATAGGCGCCTATTATAACATTTTTCGTTTGCCAGTTATAATAGATGCCTATTTATTACAATTCTTCTTTTTTGCCAGTTGTAATAGATACATATTATAATCTTTGTCATTTGCCTAATAATTATAATTAAACAGTAATGCTTAATAATTAATAATGAAATACTAATAAAAAATTATAAATAATTAATAATTACTATTAAATGATTATAGTAAATATCTAATTTGAAAATATGAAATAATTAATATTAAGAATCACTGTTTAATAATAATAATAATAATTAATAATTAATTATTATTATTAAATAATTAATATTATTATATAATTAATAATTAAGAATTAAGAAGTAATAATTAATATTAATAATTATAAGAAGTAATATTTAACACTTAGTAATTAACTTTGATAATTAATAATTATGATTTTTTTCCAAAAAGTTGTACAAACTTATTTTCAACAACTCCTTTTTTAATAGTTGTAATAGAGGCCCAAATAATATTGATAATAATTAACATTTTATAATTAATACTTAAGAATATTAATATTTAGAACATTTAATAATAGTTACAAATTAATAATAGTTAATATAAATAATTAATTACTATTAAATAATTGGTACTTAATAATTAATAACTAATAAATAGTAATTATATTTTTTAAAATTACTATTACATATTTAGTGATTAATATTGGTAAAATATACATGATGATTAATAATTAATTTTAAATAATAATTACTATTAAACAATAATAATATGTAATTAGTTTGAAACATGAAATAATTTATATTAATAACTAGTAGTTATTAATAATTAATAATTAATCAATAATTAATAGATCAATGATCAATAATTAATAAATATTTAATTAATAATTTATAATTTATAAATAATAATCACTATTAAATACTAGTAACTTCTTGCTACTAATAATTAATAATTTATTAGTAATTCCAATTAATTATAAATAATAAATAATTTATAAATAATAATATATTAAATACTTAATAATTACTATTAATAATTAATTAATAATTAATTATAATTACTATAATATATATATAGAGTTAACATTTAATAATTAATATTAAATTGTAACTAGAAAGTAATAAGTAACAATTAATAATGAATAATTAGCAAACAAAAATTAATATTAACAATTAACAATTAATAATCACTATTAATTAACTAATAATTAATAATTAAGACTAATATTTAATAACCAATAATTTATAAGTAATTAATTTTTAATAATTAAGAAATAATATTTATTATTTGGTATTTTATATTTAATTATTATAATTATAATAATATTTAACATTTAAAATTTATAATAATGTTTTTTAATAAAAGCTTATAATTAATAATAATGTTTGTTAAAAATTAAAAAGTCAAAAGTTCAAAAATAAAAATTTATAATAAAAATTAATAATTTCATACACATTTGGATATTCTATTTTATGACCAATTTTTTTGACATATATAGGTATTTCTTTTGGTTTAACTAGCAAAAATTTTGGCTCCATCCCTCCAAATTTTAGGCTCCGGTCCTATTTTTAATAGTAAACCTTCGCCTTCTTAAACAGTTGATTAAAAAAATCAATACTACAAAAAAAACACTTCTGTCTCAAAAGGCTTCTTCTCCTCAACAAGAAAAATCATGGTGGGAATGATTGAAGCAACTTTCGAGGTTTGAAAAAAATCAAGACGTCTAGATCTGGAAGCTACTCGGGTTGCGCTGTTTTTGAAATCGGCACTAAAATGGTCAATAATGATCTGAACATCTAGTCGCTCGCTTTAGGTAATCGATGTTCGTGCTTTGTTTCAGATTTGAAATCCGAATACTTGGTGGATATTGGGGTTTACCTCACGTTTGTTTCTTCTAATTTGCATTGCTCAGATTCACTTGTTTATTTTATTCCTTCATCACATCGCTCAGAGTGCAAAGAGGAGATCTTGAACTCAAAGAAGGAGAAGTAGAAGTTCTAGATGATTGTGACTTTTTCTTTGACCGGGATCGCTGTTGTGACTATTTGCATTTTGGGGTTTGCTTCAAACAATGGTAGGAATCAGAGTAGCCGGAATATTCAGTTCCAGCTATATATGGATGAAAAAGTCCAAACAAATTGAATCCTTTTATGGATCCATCCTCCTAGTTTCTGTTCGATTTTAAGATTTTGATTTTGAAACTCAATTTGATTCAACTATAGACATAAATGGATAATCTATTAAAAAGAAGCAGTAGTAAATTTAATATCTCCATTAGCACTAGAGACTACAATATGTTTAAATAGAAAGCAAAAACATATTATTAGATTTATATGTTTGTCAAGCATTTAACGAGGAGACAAAACAAGTAGGCAACATTCAACTTACTTGTTTAACAAATTTTTCATATTAATATTCAACTAGACGGGATAATTTTTTTTTTGAAATAAATGTACTTTATATGCTTAAAAAGTGTGCATATACTTTCATAATATGCATGGTTAAAACCTTGCAATCCCTCTAACCTAAATAGATTGCCTTGCCATGAAAAAGAGTACTTAATATATTCGTATATTAACAATACGACAATATTGTTGCCAGAAAACCATGTTGTTAAATAGATGGAGGAGTAAAACGACGAAGAAACATACTCAAAATCGGCAATATGAGAATGGTTCTTACTTGGATCAGCAGCTTGATTCCTTTCAAAATCCGAGAGTTTCTCTCACACCAAATATTCAATATCAGAGAATTAAATGCTATGTTCTTAAGATGATTAAATAGTGGGATATAAGTTATTGCTCAAAACTCATTTTAAGCTAAAACGAAGAGTTGTTTCCAGTTAGGATCTTAGTAAATTTGTGCTCATAGAATAAGAGAAGTAGTGAAGCAAGCAACTCAGATGAGGCTTGCACTTTCAGCGGTGAGAGGAAATTCAACTATGAGGAAGGCTGTTGATGTTGCGTAAAATGTTGATCGTGGTTTGTATCAGAGATGCAGCGAGGCCAAATGTCATGGACGTCATGTATAAATGTTATGCATGGTAAGCTTTTTGGTACTTGCAAGCATACCAAAGAGCTCAATAAAGTTGCTAAATATAGGCATGCAAAACCAGTAGAACGTAGAAATGCTGTTGAGCGTAGAACTTGCATACCGAGCTTTTTTGTGCAAGGCTGAAGGTATAGAAACTCCAACTGCATTTCGACATGCTGTTCATGCCATTCTGTTCGTCAAACCGTGATCATTTGAGATGACATCGGATTATTTTGTGTCATTTAGTAAGGTATAAAAATAAAATGTATTATAATTTGATTGAATATGATAGTGATTATAACTGCTTTGATTTGGTTATTTGGTTTTTTTTTGATATATTAGTTTTGTAAATAATATCAATGTAATGTTTGAATTGCTTACAGTGTTATTTTTATTCTATTACTTATGCTTATCTACTTCTTGTTACACTTGCAAAATGTGTGTAGAAATTAATTTTTTTTATTTTGTATTTTTTTACCACAACTGCCAATCGCAGTTGTAAAATATTCTTCTACAAGTGGCAATAGTAGTTGCAAAATATTTTTTACAACTGCCTAAAGTAGTTGTAAAAAAATTTCCACAACTGCCAAAACCAATTGTAAAATATTCTTTTACAACTGCTTTGGGCAGTTGTAAAAAAATTATTTTACAACTGTCAAATACAGTTATAAAAATATAGGACTATATTGCAACTTCGGATATAACAATGGGCAGCTGCCCATTGTAATAGACTTCTTACAACTATTTATGGCAGTTGTAATATGGTATTTTTGTTGTAGTGGGCGTAGTGTTAGCTATACCACGATCAATTAAAATCTTATCATGTTAGTGCAAGCTTAACTGCATCTTAGTGTAGTTTTAGTTACCATCTTGATGCAATTTTAACTACATTTCAATGATGTTATCATAACATCATTTTAATTTTTTTAAAACTGCATATTTTCGTCAAGAACTTCTAGCTCAAGCTATAGTGATATGACGCTTTCGGCCGAAGTTCTGGACGTCGTGGGTTTGAACCCACCGAGAGTATTCCACTTAAATAAAGCATCACTCTTATTTTGAAAAAATACTGCATATTTCCAATGCAGCTTCAACTGCACCTTATCGATATAACTAAAATTGCATATAAGTGATGCAGTTTTAATTGCATCAGTCTAATGTAGTTTAACTACACTTTCATATTATAGAGCCATATTTGAGAGATGCAGTAATTAACAAAACTATATGGTTGTTATTTTTTTATATTCAAGTGTAATTTTAAACTAGATTTAGTTTGTTGCATTTGGGAGATGTATCTTTAATAGTTTAATTTTGCTATTAAGCAGCTTTTAGCGATTTTAAAGCATTAAAGCCACATTTGTGATGCAACAATTAACTTTGTTATGGTTATGCTGTCTTTTTTTATATTTTAATGCAATTTAAGGTAGACTATCTTAGTGCACTTGAAATATGCAAATTCAATATTTATTATCTTTAAGAAAATTTTATCGTTTTAATGCCTTAAATATGCATTTGAGAGGGAAATTCCGTAAATGAGGTCGTACTAGTATGACCAAAAGTAACTTAGCTACTTTGTTAAATAAAATGACCAAGTAATAATTTATGTATCAATAAGTATCCACCAAAGCATAGTAAATAGTAAGAGTGAGAGTTGCGAAAGGCAAATTTTGAAATAATTGAATAAAGTAAAATCACGTAGCAATTTATCCTCATTCAGACAACTTATCCTACATCTAGTTTTGAAGTTTCTCTTTATATTTTCACTATCTAACAACCTTCACTTCTCCCAGTAACTGGTTTACAGACTCCGCCTGAAGATCTACAACAAGGCTTCAATAACTCAACAATAGCACTTCTCCAAATGCCAACTATTCAAGCACAAAGTATAGTTTTGACTCTTGTGTCGTGTATAATGATTTGACAATGTTTGTGTAAGGCTCTTATAAGCATCTCAGAATAGTGATTAAAAGTGCAATGGTTTGGACTTTTGTAAAAATAAGTTTGAATTGTTTGAGAGAAAATATGAAATATATAAGAAGAAAGTATGATCCTTAGAGAGCCGAAGAGAGTTTGAAAGCATGTTATTCATTCAAGTTAGTTGCTAAAATGATTTTTTTATCAAGTTTATAAATAGTAGAAAAAAGATGCGATCAAACAAATGTAATTCACCTTGTAAAGTTGTAAGTTTTCACTAAAAAGATACTTGTTTTCATTTCTAAGAAGAATGTGCAACTTCAACTATCAGTATACATATGATGGTTTAACAAAATTCAATGATGGTTCAAGAAGACTTATGATGGATTAATGACTTTTCATTCCTTAAGACTTTTTTAAATCGATATATAAGAGAGATAGGGAGTAGGGTAAAAAATTCACTCTTATAACACTAGCTTAAAGAAAGGGTATTGTTATTGACATTTCACTTTTTGGATACGAGGGGACCATTTATATTAAAAAAATATTTTACTATGAGGGGTACTATTCAAACTAGATCTCTTATAAAATTACAATCAAATTAACTTAATTGTCATTTTTTTTTATTTATCCTAATTTTCCTTTAATTATCATTAATTTTTTCAAAATCATTAATCAATGGAGAATTCAAACTTATCTCCAAATGGAATTGCAAATGTGAAAGAGACAAGATTGTTTCTTACTTAAAACATTCAACATAGTAAAATTTAACCCTACTTTTTATCATAGTTAACAAGCATAGTAAATTGGATTAAATGATTATCTTTCTATCACCTTCTTAGCAAAGTTTGGATTTGATTGTGAAGACCATAATGAATTATTTTTCTCTTGCCATTATTTTCTTTTTCAAAAAAGAATGGACCAAAGAGTAAATGAAAGTGTTTAGTATTTTAATGTTTTAACTAATGGCAAAAGAGGTAAAAAAAATATGTGATTAATATGATGTATACACCTCTTAGTAATTTAATTTATAGGGAATGCTCATAAAATTTGGCCCCCTCATAATCAAAACCGAAGTGTCAATAACAATACTTTAACAGAATTTTATGTTGACTTATTCCTTTATTAGTTGGGTTGAAAGGGCCTTTAGTGAGATTAAGCGTAGAAGCATATATTGGTCCAGAAATAACTTGCATTATTTGGCAAAAATATGCAATAACATTTTTTATATTAAAAAACTTATGTGTGCGCGCGCATACAATACGAGGATTTTAAAAAAGTGTGAGACATGACGTGAATATACTCTTTGCTGAAGCTTGTGCGAGTCTGTGCACGTCTTTATTGCATTTTTTTTTTGAAATGGTACTTTATATACAACAAATCATTAGGACAACACGCCCCATGTCAATAACGTTCGAAAACAAGTTTCAAACTTGTGACTTCCTGCACCAAGCCGAATCAATTAACCACTTGGACAATGGTGCTTGCCTTTATTGCATTTTCTTATACTTCGAACATTGTAACTCCAGTCTAATACTTGAAATATCTTGATAAATTATTGGAAGTATGATTGTATATTTAGCATCATTAGCAAACTAAAGATATGCTTTTAACATTCTCAACCTTTTTTATGATGACAACGTTACATTATTAGAAGATATAAAAATATATAAGCTTCCTTAATAAACAATAATAAATATAGAAAATTATGTAGTTTATCCCAATTGTAATACTATTTAATTATCTCGTGATTTTAACCTCGCAATCGAAGACTCACCTAGGGTTTCTATGTTACAACCCTGATCTTAGAATTACTCTAATAACATAAATGATTATTTAAATTAGAGATATAAATGAAAATTTTGAATTTTCCTTCCTTTATAAAAGATAATGAATCCTTTTGGAATGTGAATTCTAAATTTATATAATATGAGAAAATTAATATATGGAATGAATATTTTGGAATTTGTAAATAAATCTACTTTTATAAGAAGATTAGAGATTTTATTTGTTAAATTCTTTTCATTATTATAAAATGGAATTAAGGAGTTTTTCAATTGTTAATAATCAATTTAAAGTATACTTAGAAATTTGACTTAAAAGAGTTATGTTAAAGTGTATGGTTGATATCATAAAAGGAATATAAATTGGAAAAGTAATTAGTAATATTTATCAAATAGTGCATTTTATAATATGATTGCAAATGAAAATGAATTTAGAAAAAAAATAAAACAATAAAACATTTCTTTTCCTTACAGGGTATATTTTCAACCCAAAGCCCATTTGATACTTACGGAAAGAGAAGTCTTCTTCTCAGTCTCTCATTACAATACGAACAAACCAGAAAACAAAAAGAAAACCACGTATTCTCCTCTTTCAACCCTAAAGCAAAATCCATCATTTTAATTCAAGAAAATTTTTAGAAAAATCCAAGAAATTCAGGGGTTTTGCTGAAATTGTAGAAGCTAGGTAGAAATTTGTGTTTAGCACGCTTCCCTAAGGAATAAAGGTGAGTAATCCTCACCGCTATCCCTATTTCTAATTGAATTGCACGTGGAAATTTTTGGGTTGATTTTGAACTTTTGTCAAATCTATGATGGTTTGGTTGAATATATAGATATATTGTAGTACTGAGTTAGAAAACCCTGTTGAATCTCATTCCCTAAACTCATTTTTCACCTCTTTTCTAAAACCATTGTGAAATGAAGGAATTCAAGTGCATGCATCAGTATTTTTTAGTTTAACGTTCCAAGTTTCAATCATTGGAAGGCAAATAGTCGACGATCAGAGTGGTGCCTAGAGTACGCGTGCTCCAGGCATTACCATTAATCGACCGATGGATAATGACTGGTCGACTAGCAATAGCTTGATCATGTGCTCTAGGTGATCTCTTCCCTATTGTGTTGCTTTCTTGCTATGCGCTGTCGTGTTGCTTTTAGGCCTTTTATGCCGAGTTTCTTCTCGCTCAATTTCTGGTTTTGATTTCCTTTCTGGTTGCTTTGAGATGCTATGGAAATTTTATCCTTTGAAAATGATTATATATGTATTATATATACTACATAAGTGTATATGAAGGAGTATTCTTGAAAATAAATTATCTGAAAAGTGCATAGTTTCCAAATCTATCTTATAAAGTAAATTTAGCTTTTAAAAATATTTTCAAAATAAGAGTTTAAATTATATAAATACAATCATACCTTTTTAAGTTATTAATTTTATGGTCATTATACTAATATTTCAAAAGATTTCAAAAGAAGTAATTTCAGTATAAAATATTTCTTCTATTAGATAAGAACACCAATTGAACGATTTAGTAGTACAAGTGGTTTGAAACACTTGTTTCACATTATCGATTAATTATTTGACTCGTTTTACAGAATATTTTATTTGAATGGAATCTACGATCTTTTAGTAAATATCCAAAAATCGCCCAATGGATATGGGACATTCGAAGACACTCATTTGATTGCTAATTTAAAGTATTTAACACTTTTAATCAGCAATGATCACTTCGGTGTGGCCTTCGTGCTCGTCTTCTAGTTCGTTGTAGCTTTCGTCCTCATTTTCTAGTTCAACGTAGGCTTTGTGCTCATCTTATGGTTCGGCGTAGCCTTTGTGCTTATCTTCTAGTTCATGCAGCCTTCATGCCCATCTTGTGGTTCAGCATAACCTTCGTTCTCATCTTCTGGTTTGACGTGCTTTGTGCTTGTCTTATAGATGACTTGCTTTCAAGTGTGTCCTTTGATTTATGACTCATTTGTGAGATTTTGATTTTTTACTTGCTTTTAGGCTTGCTTCTTTGGTTTTGACTTGTTTTCATACTCGTCTTTTAATTTCTACTTGCTTGATGCTTGTCTTCTGGTTTGGCTTGCCTCAATGCTCATTTTTAATTTGGATTTGGCCTTGTGAGGTATTTTGATTCAATATATTTGAGACGATTGCTTGTAATAAGTAGGTTATGGCCCAGTGAATTATTGTGAATATGTCATTTATTATTTGAATGATAGCCTATTATATAATTAGGACTATGTTATTAAAATTTACTCGTGTTACACCTATAATCTCACATTTATCAAATTAGTGGTAGTCTGGCCCATTTATTATTTAGTAATAGTCTGGTCTGGCCGAGACACTTCAGGTATAAGGACTCATTGACCATTGATGTTGGTTTAGCTTCGGAGATAGCTATATTTATAATATATGTATCATTTATACTAGACTTTGTGGTTGTGCACTTCTCGTGTAGAGATAGTGCTTCATGATGATTATTCCTTCGGAACTAGTCATGTGTTTTAGTATGTATATGTATTTTGTGAGTCTGGCATTTCCACTTTGTAGACTCAATGATATATGTATCTCCATGTCTGTATTATATATTCCATTGTGTTCTGTGATTCTGTGTTCTTCGTGATGTAATATATATTGTTCTTTTCTTATAGCTAACATTTTATTGCTTTATATCGACATTGTATGTTGTATATGATTTATTAGGAAAATTAATACGTGTCGATGTTAGCCTAAGGGAATATTCATGTTTGGTCGCCCCTATCTAGACCTATACTCTATAATAGGAGGCGATATTACTACGTAATATTCTTTGTTATTGTGGTAATAGAGGAGTGGGCGTTATGTTCTAACCGCCAGCTATGGATGCCCTAGTAGCAATGATCCTCCTCCTCCTTGATTCCAACCACCTCTCTTCATACCCCCCAGCTCCTCTTGATCTCAATGCCCTCTATGTTGCAAGCCTGCGTCGATGACGAGTTTACTACCAAGTTTCAAAGTGAAACCAAAGATGATGCATTTCTTGAACAACACGTCTAAACCTAATAATTCTTCTAGGTTTTCACAACGTACTTATGGTCACGCATCTGGTAAACATCCACAAGCCCCAACTATTCTCCCATCATTCCTCACCGATTTCATGAGACAATCCCATGCTAGTCACTGAACTTCTTTTGGCACTTCACACCCTGGATCTAAAAAGAAGGCTAACTTTGCAACAAGTGGGGTATCTTTTTTTAGAGTCTGGAAAGCTATCACAACCGACGAAGATATACCAAATTCTACCTTATTAAAACTCTATAATCCTATAGATTTTAGTCAAAAAGTATGTGTTGGAATAATGAACTCAATGGTGAATTTTGCTAAAAGATATTGGGAAATCTCTATAGTAATCTACTTGGTGAGCTCTCATCCATACTACCAATATTTTAGCATATATTGAAAGGGTATGGCAGCCTAAAGGTGAGTTTATTATTCATACTAAGGAAAATGGTTTTTACATTATTAAATTTTAGGACAAGGAAGAATGCGAAAGAATACTTGTAGGAAGTCCCTATTTTTACAATGAGAAACTTATGATGATGAAGAGAAGGTCACCAGATTCAAGTTATCTAAATAAATGTTACAGACTAACCTGATATGGGTGCGCTTTCCAAGCCTCAAATTAGAACTCTGATTAGAAGAAAGAATAAGTAAAATTGCATCAGTCTAGTGCATCCCATTTGAAATGGGCACTATATGAAAGAAATGTTTAAGAACTCGTGCATCCGTATGTTGATAGAAATTGATAATTACTTTAAATTCCCAACTGAAGTTACAATAGTTAATGAAAATAATGAAGCTTTTTCCACAAATAGTAGAATATGAGGGCAAACCATTAGTTTCTTCAAACTATGCACTTTTGGCTATCCACTAAAGTTCTGTTCATTTGAAAAAAATTAGGCAACTAAAACCCCAACATGCAGCTCATTCCCAGTGAAGAGCAGTGAGCCAGGTAATCAATTTTTCCTGGAGTCTAATAATGCATGGATGGATATTTTTGATTGAAACATCACATGCAACATGGTGAATGAGCAGAAAGCATCCAAAGATGTCATAAGTAGAAATATGGATTAGGGAATAACGGATGCAACAAACAACCTATAACGAACAGGAATTTTCAACCCTCGAAAATCGATACTAATACGTCCACTGTATTACATGTCTAGCACTCAAGTGCCAAGAAAACTGATCGTTAGGGAAAAAGAAGAAGAAAGAATAGAAGAAGGAAGAGAAGAAGATGAGACTGAACAATCATGGAATTTCCCAATGCAACGGAATAATATATATTATAACAATGATCTTTACAAAAGAAAAAACTATAATAAACATACATCGATCAGAGTCCATCAACAAATCACTAATCATCAGTCTAGACAATAATAACTACCTATCCTCACAGATGTTGATAGTTTTAAACATCCAATGCAGCGGAAATAAGATGATAACTAGCTATCGATGAAGTTTCCTGCTCCAAGTTCATCAAAAATGCATCTAAATCTAATCTGTAAATATACTAGGTCTAGCCCAAGCATTAAAATGGAAAAATGCATGGATCAGTTTGGTAAACCAGCACGAGTCAATAAATCTCAATTAGATTTTAATTCCATAAAACCTTTTGAAATAAAGGAATCCCATAAGACCACGCCGTACATAAATAAGGATGGGATATTACCTTACAATAACCAAAACATTTTTATCAAACCATTTGATATTATTTCTAATGCAATTCTTTGAAAACCCTTTTCAAATAACATATTAAAATAGCTGAAATTATTACATCAAATAAATTTTATCATACTAGGCTCCATAATCAAAACCATAAAGGCACGTACTAGAGAATAGATTTCAAACAATGACAAGGTAAAGGACTACATTTCTACATTACATATTTAGAAGAATCATCTCTAGGATTAGTACCAAGCAGTCCTTGCAAGCCAAAGATTTTCAGAAAGAAAGCACTACTGCTTTATACACACACACACATACATATATATAATACGGGAATCACTTGAGAGGTTAATGGAAAGATGCCCTACATCATGAAGATCACCATCTTTAAAATCATTGTCTTCCAGTAAATTTCACTTTTAAATGCGTACATTAATCCGAAGTGATTTTTGGATAAATCCAATTCTAGTCGCTTCGGACCAACAATCGATAAGAGGCCCGAGCAACCAAAATACAATCTAACCCACAAGCAGTCACTGGGCCTGTTTAATTAATCTTTTATTGTAACGATCCTCACTCGACCTTCGAAAATCGTCACTGAATATGAAACTCGTATTCAAATGCCGCAGTTCCAAACGTCGATTCTGGTTCGCCGGAGCTTATAACACATTAAGTACAACACAGCGGAAGAAATGAAGTAATACATTTGATTTGATATTCAACATTTGATATAATATCTTATACAACAGAATGCGATAGAATGGTACGATAGATATCAACAATATTAGAGATACAAGAAATAGCGGTGGAAAGATAATGTCTTCAATGCCAAACTCCAAGAACTCCATCTTCAGTCCAAAGCTAGCTCGAACCCTCATCACGCTTCACAAAGATAAGCAAGGCCGGTCACGGATGCTGAAGTGTAGCAAAGCGATCCACAAATACAAAGAGCTTCAAAGGCTATCTAATTGATTACTACTGTTTGAATATCTGAAAAATCCAACTCTAGACTGCCCGTGTGGAAAATAGTGGGCACCTAGAGTTTAGGAAATGAACAATAAACTCTAGGTCAGTCATGGGACTGGTGTGAGCAAACAAAAACAGTTTAATCTTTAAAACAGACAAAATAATTAAATTGAAATCCGTAATGCTTTTGGAAAATGAAACTACCATAAGGCCTCCCGCCACACACATAATGTAAATGCAGAATTGGAGGAGATATCTCCTTATGATAGTCAAATATTCTTGATACGAGAAAATTCTTTGATATTATTACTATAAGTGCAGAGTTCATAAAAACCATTTCAAAAGTATAATATAAATCCTAGCCAGCATAGACATTCCGAACTATGCCTACTATAGCTACCATCCAAACAGTGGGGCGCCACCATAAATAGATGGAAGGTAATACAACTAAAACCGTACAAGGCGTGTATTGGATGAATGGATTTCCAACAAATGGTCAGGCTAAGGAACTTCCTATTGCAACATGGGAACGCCTCTGGCGGGACTCCCCAAGAACCTACCCGGCTCTCTGCTAAAACAAGGCCGGCTACCCACTTCCCGGGGAATAAAACCAAAGATATGCCACCCCCGGTCCTTTGGGGCCTTTATCCGAGGGCCCTCCAACAACATCACACGGAAATAAATACACTACAGTGTCCACATGAGTAAGTATCTGGGCTTCATACCATGATAACACCCTTTACCAGAAGGAATGGTCATACCCTAGGGGAGCTACCCCTGAAACCTTGCCGCATCTTTCCTATTTCGACCATTACCGGGTTGTGAGGCTCGATAAGGTTTCATCCACAAAGCTACGCTTTTCACAAAGCCATGCTTTGATCACAAATGATCATCAACATACGGCAGCACTTAGCATGCCACACTACCAAATTAGGAGTATATTGCTGTTAACCTTCGACTACATAACCTCTGAGCTCGTACGTCTCAGAGAAGGGTGTTAAGCTAAGAGAATAAATTCTCCGCCGCCAACAGATGTGTATTTGAAATAAATCGTCTTTATATCTCAAAGTGTAGTGTCAGACACACGACATACAAGTCTGTCCCGGGTTCGAACAGAACCGAGAGCACTTCGGAAGAAGTCCTTGCAAATCTGGGTATTCACAATCCCGATCGGACTTCCAATCACTTAGGAAATCTCTATACCGGCGCAACTCAGTGCAGAGACAATCTACGCGTTATCCTTTCGTTCTCGAAAATACGCAATCTTCACCACTGGTCTTCAAATGCTATCCACATCGACGTATCATTATTCGAAATGGGTTATATGACACAAGGTCCTCTCCCAGCTAAACCGAATAATGAGCGCAATATCTAAAAACATATGGATATGGGATCTCAGTTAAATCACAACTTATTTTCCAAAACTTTCTTTTCAAATGGTTTAAACAAATTACCATTTTAAATCTTTTAAACAAAAAGATTTATTTCACAAAGTTTACCAATTTTCCACAAAGGTTCATCCACGGCTTTTTAAAACAATTTCACTTCAAATTGGATTAACTTACCCAATCTTTAAATTAAAGATTTAGTTCATAACTTTCAGACCATTTCCAATTCAATTCTTTAATATGAAAGATATACCATCTAAAACTTTCTTCGACTTCAAAACAAGGGTTAATAATCTTTCACATAAGTTAAAGCCATTTAAGTAAAAACTTGGGTTTGAATTTAAGTTCCCAAAACAATGCTTTTTTTAAATGGTTTAAAAACCCACATAAACATCTTTATAACTTGTATAATCTTTTAAACCATAATCCCCAAATTATTGAATTCAATTTCAAATATTGAATTCAAATTTAAATACAATTATTTAAATTCATGACTTTATTAAGTTATTCAAAATAACTTTTATTTTTGAAACTTATTTTCAAAAGCTTTCAATTCCAATTCCAAAACTATTTTGGATTCAAAAATTCAATCTTTAGAATTGTTAAAAACTGTGACTTAACCGATTTCCCCGTGCAATCCATATTTGTATGTGTATAGTGTGGCCCAGGGGTTTTACCCAATGGTGCAACAACATCAATCACACCACAGATTCAATCATAACAATATCGATAAACGGTATATCCTATAACGCTTATCTATATACATAGGATCACAGATAGAAAATATGAATGCATTATAAATAAATAAATTACATTCATCACAGCTTGAATCAAAACAATTCAAATCACTAAGCATCACACATCAGAGATGACAAAACAATTCACAGCATTCAATAGAATACAATCATCCATAAATAAGGTTAATTGGTCATTTGATTAATTTAAAACCAGATAAATCACTAATTCTGGTTGATTAACATTAATTATTTACAGTTTATGTTAATTAATTATTCTTTAATTATTTATTAATTAACCTTAATATATAAATTAATTAATCCTTTAACTATTAATTAATTAACCTTAATTAATAAATTAATTAACCTTTACTAATTAATTTAAATCAAATTTGATTAACAAATTAATCAATCTTTAATCATTAGATAATTAACTCTTTATTTTAAATAATTAACCTTAAATTATTCAATTATCCTTTAATTAATTATCTTTAATCAATTACTTCATTAATCCTTAATAAATTTTATTAATTAATCAACCCTATAATTGATCATCGTTCTAATTAATTATTCTTAATTAATAAATGATTATTCTAAATCAACAATTAATCTTAATAACTTGACTACTTTTAAATCATTAGGTAATTCCTTTTGATTAAGTGATTAATTGCCTTAATTTAAATTAATCCTATTAATTTATTTTAATTATTACCCTTAATTAATTACAAAAATTAATTAACTTAATAAATTACCATTTGATTAACTATTCTTAATTCATTTATCAATTAACCTTAATTACCTTCATTAATTTATTAATCTTTAAATTAATTTATTATCCTTAAGTTAACTGCTTTAATTAATAAGTCAAATAATTATTTATTTTTTATTATTAACACATCAATAATAATCTTTTAATTAAGTCCTTGATTTATCAAGATAAATTCTTGTCTTAACCATCATTCTATTTCAACATTTAAATCTCATAAATTAAAAATAAAACTTCATTAACAAATAATTCAATTTTAAACCTTTAAATTCACCCATAATCAGAACATCGTTTTAAAATAAACCATTTATCTTCTTAAAGTTGTATTTAAATAATCCTTGAAAATTAAATTATCATATGAATTAACTTAAAATCCTTAAGTTGATTAAAACCATCGTCTTTTTAATTAAATAAACTTATGAATTTATTTTAAACAATCAGGCATTAAACAATTTAACTTAATTTATAAAAGACTTTACTTATTCTATATTTAGTATAAAACTTTTATTATTATTAACTAAGAAAGGATTTATAATTCGATTTACAAAAGTTCCAAAACCAGGAAAACATGTTTCTCTTGCAATTTGAAAACCTGGAAACCTTATCATAAAAAAAACCCAATGTAAAAACCCGAGCCACGATTTACATTCCTTCGAGTACGACTTCGAGTACGACTTCGAACCATACGCGACCCTGTTTTGCTTCGAGCAAAATTCACGAACTCCCCGGGTTGCCCTTGAGTTCCACCTCGTCTTCGTCTTCCCCAACACTGCTTCAAACCCAGATGCACAAAACACGAACCGTGCACGTGTACCATTGCTTGCCGCTTCTTCGACCATCGCCATCGCTGCACTCAGGTCATCGATGACCTATCCTACCCTTCTGACCACCCAGGTCCCTTATTTTCACCGTCGTTCAAAATTTGGCAAATTCGAATCACGCAGCAACAAAGCCCATCACCTGCAAATGCCTCGTATTCGCCAACCACGACTGCAGAACCGACGTGAGCCTAGCCGAAGCATCGCCAAACGCCAACCCTTCCATCCCCCCAGGTCCGATCCCCTCCGGTCCATTGATGCCATCACATGAATTTGAGAATCAATGTCGAACTAAAAATGCCTTTAAGCCCTACCACGACTTAAATCAACTTCCCTGATTGCTTGAAATTTTAACAAGCATTTTTCCTATACCCTCTGATGCATAAGCTTTCTTCACCATGAATTGTAACTCCCAGTTCACCGTGGTTCACCAGAAATTGGCCGAACTACGTTTTCGTTCATATTGGGATTTCGCTTGAAATTCGAGCTTGAAAATCATGATTTTAATTTTAAAATTCATAGATTTTGATAACAAACCAATTCATATACTTGAAATCACGAATTTTTCAAGTCGAGATTTTTGATATAGTTTAAATTTTCACTGTTTTTTTCTAAATTTTCCAGAAGGTTTATAAACAAACATACTTAACTGTTCTTAGATCTTAGTTTTTGTTTAACAAACGTAACTCGTTTAAATACCAAATGTTATCAGAGAAAATTAAAGAAAACCTGAGTTTCCTTGGATCTATTTGAAACTGTAACATGAGATCAGAGATATATCTCTATACACAGATATATAAACACATATGCATATCACAATACACAGCAAACCCAAAGATTATCACAGGTATATCATATATAACAACTTAAAGAGTTTATAAAAGTGGTTTGCTCACCTGGATTGGGGAGGAACATACACATTTTCCTGGAAATTGTTTTGTTTGAGAATCTGGAACATGCAACCCTCTTTTAAACTGTTCTGCACCTTTTAACTTTGTTCTTGATCATTATTCCCTCAGATCAGAATTAGAATACTAGAGTTATGTTTTAATTGCTTCAAGATTTAAATTTAAATTTTTACCTTTGAGTTTGCTAAATTTTACCTGATTTGTTCTGTTGATTGTTTTCTTTCAAAACAGAAGTTGCTTTAACTAAACCTAGGCTTGAATTTCCAAGCATTTGAATATTTGGAAAAAACTTTGTTTTCAGTTGTCTTCAAGCTTGTTGTTTGATTTCCATTTAAAGCTGAAACTTTGAGCTTTGATCTTGATAGTTGTTTGATGCTTACAGAACTGCTCACAGTGTTTGAAAAAAAAGCATGATCTTGAATTTAATTTGCATCTACTTCTCAGGCTTTGAAGTGTTGAATTCATTTTCCAAATTGTAATTTGTATTTTCAGTTTTATTTGAGATTTCATTTTGAAATGAAGGTGAGAAGAGTTTTGAGGAGTGAGATATGAAATGGGTAGCCTGTTTAGAAATGAAGGAATTGGGAGGTGAAGGGTTTGAAATCTTGGACTGAAAATTTTTGAACAGTTTTTCTCACAAAATTTTCGAAAATGGAAACAGCATGCCACTTGTCTATTTCCTTATTGCATGTTTAACATTTGTCCAAACTTGTATTTTTTATGTTGAAACCCATAATGAAATTTATTTTGTAAATTTTGTTTTGAACCTTGTTTTCAAATTTATTTGCAACTTTGTTTTTAATTCTTACCTTATTTTAATTCATGAAAACATGCTTTAAGTTTTAACCCTTTTTATTAATTCATTTACAAACTATTTACATACATTTATATTTATTTTACTTTTACAACTTTTTAAAGAGAAATGGATTTAAAACAGTTTGTATACTCAACATATAAATCATACACATGTACATTTCTTAGTTTGTAAAGATTTTATAAATTTATTTATTAAATCAATTTTTATTTACAATACATCTACTAAATTTTCAAAAGGTAAATGTTTTACATTCATTCATGTTTTAGATTTTATTCCCAAGTCATTGAACAAATCATATGATTATTGATTTATGAATTCTATCTTTAATCTTTAATACACAAATCATATTTAACTCCTTAGTTTAAATTATTTTATAGATTTTGTTTTTAAATCTTTAATTTAGCTCACATATCTATATACATATATTTTTTACATCTTTCATTCTTTTTAATCATTTATATTTGTACAACTTTTAAAAAGAAAAGAATGATTTTAAAAAATTTGATTTCATATTTACAAATATCCACATTTATTTATATAAGAGTATTTAACTTAAAAATAATATTTTGAAAACTTTAATTCTTTGAAAATTAATCATCTTCCGAATATATCTAATATTTTAGAAAACAAACTATCATTAGCTTTTCAACGCTTTTAAATTTTATTTTATTATCTAAAATTTTATTTATTCTAGAAATTATCTAATTAATACATAAATATATTAGCAATTTATCTTCAAAAATTAATTTAATTGCCAAATTAACTTGGTAAATTTTCAGGAATGTTACAGATTCCCTCCTTAAAAAATTTCGTCCTCGAAATTTGCAAGGGAGACGAGAGAGAATAGATGAAAGATAGAGAAATAGTTGATCAGATCAGATCGAAATATTTATTCTGCATTTGGTTTACCAAATAAGAATATCGATAATATGAAAACAAACTCATACCATTATATCACACGATGCGTGGGTCATCCAATCTACGAAATATGCAGAGGCGCTGGTTAGTTCGTAGGGATAATTGATCATTCGTAGAATATATCGAGACCCAAACGATAGATAAATTGATTCCAAACCTAAGTCGGAACACCCAAATTATATGTAACTTGTCCCTCTTTGGACTCTAATATACACAAGAAATTACAATAGAATTTAAAATTTGGTTTAATCGAAATTGTTTTATCGATACAATTTATTTAACTTTATATTTTTGGTTAAGCAACTTATTTCAAATCAAATTTCAAATTTATCAGAGTTATAAACGAAAAGCTGATAGAAATCCGACGAAGAGAATACAGAATAGAAACTTATCTACACGATTCGTAGGGCCACCATCACGTCGAAGCTTCTTCATCGAGCTGCCATGAAGAAATCAAAGAAATTGGAGTCGAATCAAAGGAGATTGATAAAGAAAGATATTTCCATTGTTGCAAGGCATTGACCATTTAATGGTATTTCCCTGTCCCCTATCTTGTTCTCTTCTTGCACTCATACTTACGATCGGTGAATAGTAAGAGAATTTATTGAGGCATTCGAATGGATATCTTAGGGATTACTCATTCTAGGGTACACTTCACCCTATCTCTAATGAGTTACTAAATGTGTTATACTCCTGAACTAAAGCTTTAACCTTCAGCTCTGATACCACTGTAACGATCCTGACTCGACCTTCGAAAATCGGCACCGAATACGACAATCGTATTCAAATGTCGCAGATCCAAACGTCGAATCTGGTTCGTCGGAGCTTATAACACATTAAGTACAGAACAACAGAAGAAATGAAATAATACATTTGATTTGACATGCCACATTTGATACAATGTCTGATACAACAGAATGCGATAGAATGGTACAATAGATATCAACACTATCAGAGATACAAGAAATAGCAGCGGAAAGATAATGTCTTCAATGCCAAACTCCAAGAACTCCATCTTCAATCCAAAGCTAGCTCGAACCCTTATCACGCTTCACAAAGATAAGTAAGGCCGGTCGTGGATGCTGAAGTGTAGCAAAGCGATCCACAAATCCAAAGAGCTTCGAAGGCTATCTAATTGATTCCTACTGTTCGAATATTTGAAAAACCCAACTCTAGACTGCCCGTTTGGAAAATAGTGGGCACACAGAGTTTAGGAAATGAACAGTAAACTCCAGGTCAGTCGTGGGACTGGTGTGAGCAAACAAAAACATTTTAATCTTTAAAACAGACAAAAGAATTTAAATTGAAATCCGTAATGCTTTTGAAAAATGAAACTATCATAAAGCCTCCCGCCACACATACAATGCACACACAGAGTTGGAGGAGATTTCTCTTTATGATAGTCAAATATGCTTGATACAAGAAAATTCTTTGATATTATTACTATAAGTGCAGAGTGCATAAAAACCATTTCGAAAGTATAATATAAATCCTAGCCAACATAGATTCTGAACTATGCATACTATAGCTACCATCCAAACAGTGGGGCGCCACCATAAGTAGATGGCAGGTAATACAAACAAACCGTACAAGGCGCGTATTGGATGAATGGATTTCCAACGAATGGTCACGCTAAGGAACTTCCTATTGCCACATGGGAACGCCTCCGGCGGGACGCCCCGAGAACCTACCCGACTCTCTGCTAACACAAGGCCGGCTACCCCCTTCCCGGGGAATAAAACCTAAGATATGCCACACTCGGTCCTTTGGGACCTTTATCCGAACGCCCTCCAGCAACATCACTGTCAAGACCCGACTTTCTACTCCCAGAAAATTGCATCATGAATTAAGAAAGAAAGGGATATAAGAAGAAAAGAAAGAAGAGAAAGAAGAAACAAAACTAGAATCTCAACAACGGAACGAATAAATTATATTAATAACATAAGTATTTACAAAATATACAATACCAATCAGAGATACACAACATACACATCACATATACTAGATAGTTATAAACACCTGTCTAGTTGTACAACTCAATACAACAACTCAGAGAACACACAGCGGAAAACTATATATATCTACTCGCAGAAGCCTCCTGCTCCATTGCTCCTCCACAATTCGTCAAAGCTAATCCTGAATCCTAACCTGAATTCCCTTGACTACTCATAAAAATTTGAGTACCCAAGAGTTTATGAAAAACAAAAATAAACTCCGGGTCAGACATGGGTCTGGTGTGAGTAACAGGTTAAAGTTGCTTAACTTTGAAAAATCTTTTGAAAAGAAAGGTATCACGTAAGACTTCCCACACATAAACATGGAAAAGTTTTTACCTTACGCTAACCAAAACATTTGATAGGAAATCCGATGATATTATAATAGTGTCTAGGGTTTTCAAATAAATATGAAATAGTCGAAATTGTTACATCTATTAAATTCCAGCTACTAGCCACAAAAGTGGGTAATACAATCAAAACCGTTGGCACATATTGGATTTTGGATTCCATACAATGGCAGGGCTACTGGGGTACCGCCCGTCACAGTATGTGGCCTAGATCAACGTACCAAGGATCACTCCCGACCCCCTGCAACACAAAGCCGGACCCATTCCTTACTGAATAGTTCCGAACAAGACAACCCCGTGGTTGTAGCTAGCAACCAACCATACAGCCGAATATAAAGGGACTTCTAGACAGGGATCAATCTTGCTCTCTAGTGGGTGCGACCCACGAAGCTTTGTTGCACCTCCCCTGTTTTAGCCATTCCCGGTTGATGAGGCTTGAGGCTACGATTACCTTTATAGGACATATCACTTAGAATGCTCATCGTCCACCTGATGATGTTCTGAAAGCATTCAATCCATACAAGTTCGTTCCGGGTTCGAACGAAATCGAAGGCATTATCTCGTTACACTCATTTTGGAATTACCCTCAGAGTTAACGACAATAACCCTTGCATTCTAAACCACCATCTCGAATTAATAAGAACTAATTCCGCCAACTCATTACGGAATCACCCACAGAGTTATACCGACTCATAGTCCTTACACCTCGAGTCTTCACAAAGCTCCACTTTTATTCACGACCTAACGTTATTTGGAATCGATGTGGTTTTCGGATACCCAAATATGGAAACCCGATCCCGGTCTCATCGAAAACCAAAGCGTGTCTTTTAAGGTCCAAGTTGTTTTAAAGGTTTAAGACAATTCAATTACAGTATCTATATACACACAGATAGATAACTCATAAATCATAATTGATAATCAACTTTATCACATAATAGGTAATTCATATCACCAATATCACATAGATATTCTATATATTACCATCACAATAGATAACCTATGGTATCATCACAATACAATCAAGTCATTTATACCACACAACATTTCCTATCTCATCATTGAGATCACAAAGCCTCCAAGACAATCAAGTTCAACCATTCATCCATAAGCAATGATTTATTCATCACTATATAATTAATTTAAAATGGATTAAATTAACTATCTCTATTACAAATTAATTTAAAATGAATTAAATTAATTACCCATCTTTAATTAATTTAAAATAAATTAAATTAATTACTTCACAAATAAGAATCTTGCTTACTCAATCATTTAATTGATTACAATCAATTAATCATTCAAAATAAATCATCCTAATTAATCACTCTTGATTAATTACTCTTAATTACATTCATGTAATTATCCTTAATTAATTTCACAAAATTAATTATCCTCAACTAAACAGTAATTAACCTTTAATTACTTCAATTAATTACTTAATCTTAATTAATTATCCTAATCCTTAATTAATTACATTAATTAATTACCCTTAATTACTTATTATTGATTAATTAATCATAATTAATCATCTTTAATTACATCTTTAATTAAAATAATTAATGATCCTTAATTATTCCTTAAATTAATTACTCAAAGTAATTAACTAACTTAATTACTATATTAAACCAAATTAATTATCCTTAAATTAATTTCTTAATTAATTATTTGATTAATTACTAAATAATTAATCCAATTTATCTCATACTTAAACATCTCCACTTAATTACAATCATGTAATTATTAATTAATTACTTAACTAAGTAATTTCCAAATCATTAATACATAAAGTAATTATTTATAAAACTCAAGTGTTTATAATTAATTAAACTTAATTAATTAAAAATAAACAATCTCATTAAACTAAATTAATTACATTAAGTAATTAATTCCTTAATTACTTTACTAAGTAATTATACTCAAACCATTCACAATTTGATTATTATTAAATTAATTAATCTAATTAATTATAAAAATTAACTACATCAATTAATTGTTAAATAATCATGGTTAATGACCTTCATTAACCATCCTCAAATTATTGTATAACGTAATTAACTTAAATTAATTACCATTTAAATTATCTTTAATCATTTATTAATTAAAGTTAATTATTAAATTTATTAACCTTAAATTAAAACTTAATCACATAATTAATATTCATTTATCATTAATTAATACTTAATTAATGATCCTAATTCCAAATTGATTAATCATTAATCAATTATTAATTCCAAATTTAATTAATTAATTAAATTAATTAATTAATTAATCTTAATTACCTTATTAATTAATTCTAACATAAATCTTAATCAAATTTTCAAAATAAACATAACTTAATTATGTTTAAAACAATTTGATTCAAAACAAAGTACTTTTGAAATTACCTTTAAATTTAATTTAAATTCAAGTTTAAAATAGAAAAATTTTAAACTTATCAAATTTTAAATAATTTAAAAACTTATTTAAAGTTACAAGTCAAAACAAAAGTTTGACTTAAAAATGCAATCATAAGAATTTGAAGTTAAATTTATTTCAAAATTTTAGAAGTTTAAATTCATTTTTAGTTTAAAACTTTCAAATTTAATTCTTCTTTAAAATTTGAAATGAACTTCATTTTAAACTCAGGTTTCCAATTTTAAAATTTATCTTTAAATCTTGCTTTATATTTTAAAAACTTAATTATTAAAATTTCAACTATTTACTAAATTGAAATAGTTAATTAAGTTAAGAATTTAAACTTTTATTTCAAAACCTGGAATTTAAATTTGAATCTAAAATTCAAACTTGCGTTTGAATTTTCACTTAATCCTTACTTTAAATAAATCTACAGAATTCACAATATTTAAAACCCAGATTTTAAATTTCAAAACCCAGATTTTATACAGGCTTTCAAACCTGGAAATAACAGAGTTCAACCGGAGTGAACCTAAACTTTACTTCGGGTTTTATGCTTCACCACTTCGAGTTTCCTATCAACTTGCTCCGAGTCATTCTCCCATTTACTCCGAGCAACCCAACATTCCCCTGTAACATTCCCAAACCCAAATAGTTCATCAGAGAACCCACCACCGTGCCCTCTGCCGACCATCTTCGGTGATCAAGCCACAACCAGAATCCACCACTACTTCTACACCAACCCAGAACAAGAAATTATACAAGAATTCAAAATTTTGCTTAAGAACCCCAAACCTGAAAACAATTTTCCAGGTTTTTACCCCAACCTGTCAACGACGATCTCTTGCCATTCCGACCATCTGTCATTAAACCCTCCCGGTCTCGAGCTTCTCCACATACCTACTACACATTCCCCAAGCACCAGAGTACTCGGTCAACCCTACACCTCTCACTAACTAAAAACTCAAACCCACTTCAAAACTAGGGTTAACTGAAGAATTTCCAAACTGTACTTACTCTAATCAATTTTAAATTCATCTCAGATTTTTCTGAGGATCAATGATCCTTACTTTATAACCCAGAAAGATTCTAAATTTACTTAAATCACAAATTGCAAGTATTTGCACAAATTCATACTTTTGTTTAAGAACAAACTGTATATGGAACTATACTCTAAAATTTTACTACTTGATTCAAAAAAACATTTCCAGTAAATGCTTTTTAATTTCTGAAACTGGATATAAAAATTAATATGATTGGATTTAAATCAAGTTTAACATATAGTGTATTACCTATTTTACAGAGATATTACTCTGTAACTTAACTTTTCTAATTAATTTTTTTAAAAAACCTTATCTTAAGGAAATAACACTTTACTTTATAAGTTTGAATACTAATCTAAAATCAGCAAACCCTTTTATATTTTTTATAAAACCCAGATGTTATCTCAATTTAGATCAAGGGTAGGGAATTCTTTAAATAGAATGATAAATCTGGGAACACAGCAAAGAAAATCAACATGCACATTCAAACATAATTACAACAGACCTTATATAAGCATACAAACATATTTATCTCAACATTTAACAAGCAACCTATTTATAGTTTGAGATATAAATGTTACTCACCTTTATTTGAATGCAGACCACTGTTTTGAATTTGCAGAAACAAAAGTATGCAGAGTCCTGTTGATTCTTGAAATTTGCAGAACACAATAAAAGCAGGCTTGACTTCCGCTGTTGTTTCTCATTTGAAAATTTGCAGAAAAATGAACATCCAGACTTGACTCTGTTGCTCATTTATGCAGAAACAAGCATGTGCAGGCTTCATCTTGAATTTGAGGAAATGCAGAATCTTGATCTTTGATGAGGGGTGGAGTATGCAGGTTTTTGGAATATGCAGATTGATCTTTTAATATGCAGGTTTTATTATTTTTTAGGAAGTGAATATGCAGTTGTTTGGATCTGAAGGAATGCAGATTTGAACTTGATGAATTTGTGGATTGTTATATGCAGATAAAGGTAGATCAGAGGGGAACTGGTTTTAGATTATGTAGATTTCTTTGGATTTGAGAAAATGCAGATTGATGGAAGATTTGAATATGTAGATTTTTAATAAATATGAGTTTGATCTTAGAAGTTTTGATTAAGGAGAATGAAAAATATATGCATTAATGAAGATTGTAAACTATACAAATGTATTCTCAGATTTTAATAAAAGCAAAGAAAAATTTAAAACTAAATTTAACACTTGTCATAAATTAGACACTTGTCAAATTTGTATATTAATTTTTTGAACACTTGTTTGAACCATTACTTATGAATGCAAAAGAATTTAACACTTGTTTTCTATTTTAAAAGTAATTAGTATTTATTTACAAGTTAATGCATGTATTTTAGCTTAAATTAAGTTGTTAATTTAAATTTTGAATATGTGTATAAATTTATAAATGAAAACAAAACATGTTTACAAATGAAACTTATACATAAAAAAAAATTAAAACAATTAAAGATTTTATGCTTTTGAATTTAAATTCAAACTAAATTCAAAATCAAATATTTTTCAAATCAAGTTATACATATAAATTCAATTTGAAATAAAAACTACAAATCTTATTCAAAACTTATTTAAAAAGTCAATATAATATTAATATTGCTTTTATAAATCTCTTATTATTAAATTTAAACCAAAATCATTTATTTAATTTTGAAAAGCTTAAGTATTAAATAAAACAAATTTTCCAAATTATTAAAACTAGAAAATATGCTTTACTTATTAAAATTAAAACCAAACCAATCTATTTAAAATATAAACCATATATTTATATTGTAAATAGAAATCATTAATATCATTTAAAAGATAAAATAACCAATTTAAATATTTATTGAAGAAGATTATTAAATTTATCTGAATAATTATTAGCAGATTATCAATATCAATTTAATTTTAACTACAGATTATTAAATTGATATTGTTAAAAATTCCGGGATGTTACAATCCTTCCCCTTTAAAAGAATTTCGTCCTCGAAATTTAAAACAAAGGTAATTTAATAATCTTATTTAAATTTTAAATTTAAAACACAAGCATATATCAAACATATGCTAACAACCCACAACCAATTCAACCAAAACAACCAGTCAAACAAATCTAATTATCCAGACAAATTCTAGATATAATTTTATCGAGTTTCCCCAGGTATATATATACCAGGATACTCGCTCTAGAGCATCCAAACAGACAATACTATGAAGCTACAAAGCTCCTATACAACTATATCTATAACACTAGACAAGATATCAGACTGCAAACGAGTCTGACTCAACAACCAAAACTCCAGAACTGCTAGTTCCAAAACCAGAGATAGATCATACACGTACTCCCTCAGAGATACGTGAAACTCATCGAATCCCAGTTATCCAAACCGGCAATCCAATCCTGAAGATCAATCACTTAACCTCCAAGATCACAGCAAAGATCCAAAACAATACAGAGCTAACTTCTTAGACTTACCAAACTTATAGCTCACTTATGATCGAAGAAAACTTATCCAAAATTAAATCTCCGACTTCAGAGTCTAAATCCCTCCGACTCTTATCCACAAAACCTCTTCAGACAATCCTGGGCTGCCCACAACCTTACTGATCAGCTCATCCCTTGCTGATGCTTCTAGAAACAGACTAGACCAATCAACTCAACCTAAATGATCTCCTCAAGATCAACCAAAACCAAGAACTCAAACTCAACTCCTCAACATCAGAAAACAACAACTCACTTCTCCAGTCCGAGGAAAAGAAAGGCAGATACACTTCCAAACTGCTTCCGCTGCTCAACTCTGATCCGAAGTAGAAGAGAATGCTGAAGAAGAATGCAAGCACAAACTGGAAAACACACCCCCGAGATATGATTCAACAAATCCATAAGAAAATTCAGAAGTTCCTCCAAAACACCGAGCTGCTACACCAACTCAACTCCTGGAACCATTCTACTATTAAGCTGAACCACCGGTTCCACTCCTGGAATTCCAGTCGATAAGAAAACTCAATCTCCAGATGCAAACCAAACTCTGACTTCCTGAAGACATCCAGAAAAAACTCAGATAACCCAAGAGAACACTCAAACAATCGCAAGTCACTTTTGCGATCCACCAAACCAAATCCAAGGAAAACTGTTCTTCCTTAACCAAATAGCACAGCTTACTCTTCACTAGCCAACCCTTCAAAGAAACGGGTCCACTTAACTGCTTCTGAACTCTACTCCAGAAAAACTGCTAAGCCAAAAGATCTCTAGCCAACACCGAGAACACTCCAAACTACACTGCTGCCACAGATGCCAATGAATTCCAAATCAAAGCTCTCCAAGAAACTCGGACTTCAAAGCAAACAGAAACTCAAGCTGACCACAACCACAACACCTAAACAGACTCACTTCCTTATCTTGTTCCAAAGAAAACATCTTCGGGAACATCCATAGTCACTGCATCTTATCACGCAGCTACTATTTCCTAAGGTATCAAAATACCATCACTTGCTTCTGCCAAGCCAACAGATCTAAACACTACTCATCCACTTCATAAATGAACTCTAAACCTTAACAGGTTTCCTTCAGAGATCAATGAAGTTCTTCATCACTACAGAACTCACTCGAGACGGTATTAGGTCTACAGTCTTGACAAATACTTCCAACCTCAACATTCAAACTCCAACCAATGGTAGTAATCGTGTTACACACACTACTACCTCATCTACCTTATAACTTGTATTGGAAAACCTGAACAGGTAACCCAACAGATAGGTAGAAATAAATAAATAAATAAATATATATATATATATTTATATTAAAAATTACAAATACGCTCTCTCAAGAAAGATACCACTACAGAGCCTAGGTATTCACTCAACCTAATGCTCCCTAAAGAAAGATACACTTTAGAGCCTAGGTATTCACTCAGCCTAATGCTCTGATACCAACTGTCACGACCCGACTTTCTACTCCTAGAAAATCGCATCATGAATTAAGAAAAAAAGGGATAGAAGAAGAAAAGAAAGAAGAGAAAGAAGAAACAACACTAGAATCTCAACAGCAGAACGAATAAATTATATTAATAACATAAAGTAATTATTTATAAAACTCAAGTGTTTATAATTAATTAAACTTAATTAATTAAAAATAAACAATCTCATTAAACTAAATTATACATTAAGTAATTAATTCCTTAATTACTTTACTAAGTAATTATACTCAAACCACTCACAATTTGATTATTATTAAATTAATTAATCTAATTAATTATAAAAATTAACTACATCAATTAATTGTTAAATAATCATGGTTATTGACCTTCATTAACCATCCTCAAATTATTTTATAAGGTAATTAACTTAAATTAATCACCATTTAAATTACCTTTAATCATTTATTAATTAAAGTTAATTATTAAATTTATTAACCTTAAATTAAAACTTAGTCACATAATTAATATTCATTTATCATTAATTAATACTTAATTAATGATCCTAATTCCAAATTGATTAATCATTAATCAATTATTAATTCCAAATTTAATTAATTAATTAAATTAATTAATTAATCTTAATTAACTTATTAATTAATTCTAACATAAATCTTAATCAAATTTTCAAAATAAACATAACTTAATTATGTTTAAAAGAATTTGATTCAAAACAAAGTACTTTTGAAATTACCTTTAAATTTCAATTTAAATTCAATTTTAAAATAGAAAAATTTCAAACTTATCAAATTTTAAATAATTTAAAAACTTATTTAAAATTACAAGTCAAAACAAAAGTTTGACTTAAAAATGCAATCATAAGAATTTGAAGTCAAATTTATTTCAAAATTTTAGAAGTTTCAATTCATTTTTAGTTTAAAACTTTCAAATTTAATTCTTCTTTTAAATTTGAAACTGAACTTCATTTTAAACTCAGGTTTCCAGTTTTAAAATTTATCTTTAAATCTTGCTTCATATTTTAAAAACTTAATTATTAAAATTTCAACTATTTACTAAATTGAAATAGTTAATTAAGTTAAGAATTTAAACTTTTATTTCAAAACCTGGGATTTAAATTTTAACCTAAAATTCAAACTTGCATTTGAATTTTCACTTAATCCTTACTTTAAATAAATCTACAGAATTCACAATATTTAAAACCCAGATTTTAAATTTCAAAACCCAGATTTTATACAGGCTTTCAAACCTAGAAATAACAGAGTTCAACCCGAGAGAACCTAAACTTTACTTCGTGTTTTATGCTTCACCACTTCGAGTTTCCTATCAACTTGCTCCGAGTCATTCTCCCATTTACTTCGAGAAACCCAACATTCCCCTGTAACATTCCCAAACCCAAATAGTTCATCAGAGAACCCATCACCGCCCCCTCTGCCGACCATCTCCGGTGATCAAGCCACAACCAAAATCCATCGTTACTTCTACACCAACCCAGAACAAGAAATTATACAAGAATTCAAAATTTTGCTCAGGAACCCCAAACCTGAAAACAATTTTCCAGGTTTTACCCCACTCTGTCAACGGCGATCTCTTGCCATTCCGACCATCTGTCATTAAACCCTCCCGGCCTCGAGCTTCTCCACATACCTACTACACATTCCCCAAGCACCAGAGTACTCGGTCAACCCTACACCTCTCACTGACTAAAAACTCAAACCCACATCAAAACTAGGGTTAACTGAAGAATTTCCAAACTGTACTTACTCTATTCAATTTTAAATTCATCTCAGATTTTTCTGAGGATCAATGATCCTTACTTCATAACCCAGAAAGATTCTAAATTTACTTAAATCACAAATTGCAAGTATTTGCACAAATTCATACTTTTGTTTAAGAACAAACTGTATATGGAACTATACTCTAAAATTTTACTACTTGATTCAAAAAAACATTTCCAGTAAATGCTTTTTAATTTCTGAAACTAAATATAAAAATTAATATGATTGGATTTAAATCAAGTTTAACATATAGTGTATTACCTATTTTACAGAGATATTACTCTGTAACTTAACTTTTCTAATTAATTTTTTTTTTTAAAAAACTTATCTTAAGGAAATAACACTTTACTTTATAAGTTTGAATACTAATCTAAAATCAGCAAACCCTTTTATATTTTTTATAAAACCCAGATGTTATCTCAATTTAGATCAAGGGTAGGGAATTCTTTAAATAGAATGATAAATCTGGGAACATAGCAAAGAAAACCAACATGCACATTCAAACATAATTACAACAGACCTTATATAAGCACACAAACATATTTATCTCAACATTTAACAAGCAACCTATTTATAGTTTGAGATATAAATGTTACTCACCTTTATTTGAATGCAGACTACTGTTTTGAATTTGCAGAAACAAAAGTATGCAGAGTCCTGTTGATTCTTGAAATTTGCAGAACACAATAAAAGCAGGCTTGACTTCCACTGTTGTTGCTCATTTGAAAATTTGCAGAAAAATGAACATGCAGACTTGACTCTTTTGCTCATTTATGTAGAAACAAGCATGTGCGGGCTTCATCTTGAATTTGAGGAAATGCAAAATCTTGATCTTTGATGAGGGTTGGAGTATGAAGGTTTTTGGAATATGCAGATTGATCTATTAATATGCAGGTATTATTATTTTTTAGGAAGTGAATATGTAGTTGTTTGGATCTGAAGGAATGCAGATTTGAACTTGATGAATTTGTGGATTGTTATATGCAGATGAAGGTAGATCAGAGGGGAACTGGTTTTAGATTATGCAAATTTCTTTGGATTTGAGAAAATGCAGATTGATGGAAGATTTGAATATGCAGATTTTTAATAAATATGAGTTTGATCATAGAAGTTTTGATTAAGGAGAATGAAAAATATATGCATTAATGAATATTGTAAACTATACAAATGTATTCTCAGATTTTAATAAAAGCAAAGAAAAATTTAAAACTAAATTTAACACTTGTCATAAATTAGACACTTGTCAAATTTGTATATTAATTTTTTGAACACTTGTTTGAACCATTACTTATGAATGCAAAAGAATTTAACACTTGTTTTCTATTTTAAAAGTAATTAGTATTTATTTACAAGTTAATGCATGTATTTTAGCTTAAATTAAGTTGTTAATTTAAATTTTGAATATGTGTATAAATTTATAAATGAAAACAAAACATGTTTACAAATGAAACTTATACATAAAAAAATTAAAACAGTTAAAGATTTTATACTTTTGAATTTAAATTCAAACTAAATTCAAAATCAAATATTTTTCAAATCAAGTTATACATATAAATTCAATTTGAAATAAAAACTACAAATCTTATTCAAAACTTATTTAAAAAGTCAATATAATAATAATATTGCTTTTATAAATCTCTTATTATTAAATTTAAACCAAAATCATTTATTTAATTTTGAAAAGCTTAAGTATTAAATAAAACAAATTTTCCAAATTATTAAAACTAGAAAATATGCTTTACTTATTAAAATTAAAACCAAACCAATCTATTTAAAATATAAATCATATATTTATATTGTAAATAGAAATCATTTATATCATTTAAAAGATAAAATAACCAATTTAAATATTTATCGAAGAAGATTATTAAATTTATCTGAATAATTATTAACAAATTATCAATATCAATTTAATTTTAACTACAGATTATTAAATTGATATTGTTAAAAATTCCGGGATGTTACAATCACACAGTAATAAATATACTACAGTGTCCATATGAGTATGTATCTGGGCTCCATACCATAATACCACCCTTTTCCAGAAGGAATGGTCATATCCTAGAGGAGCTACCCCTGAAACCTTACCACATCATTCCTATTTCGACCATTACCGGGTTGTGAGGCTCGATGAGGTTTCATCCACAAAGCTACGCATTTCACAAAGCCATGCTTTGATCACCAACGATCAACAAATAATCATTAAAATACAACATCACTTAGCATGCCACACTACCAAATTGGGAGTATATCGCTGATAACCTTCAACTACATAACCTCTGAGCTCGTACATCTCAGAGAAGGGTGTTAAGCTAAGAGAATAAATTCTCCGCCACCAACAGATATGTATTTGAAAGAAATCGGCTTTATATATCAAAGTGTAGTGTCAGACACACGACCATACAAGTCTGTCCCGGGTTCGAACAGAACCGAAGGCACTTCCGAAGAAGCCCTTGCAAATCCGGGTATTCACAATCCCGATCGGACTTCCCATCACTTAGGAAATCTCTATACCGCCGCGACTCAGTGCATAGACAATCGACGAGTTATCCTTTCGTTCTCGAAAATACCTGGGCTTCACCACTGGTCTTCAAATGCTATCCATATCGACGTATCATTGTTCGGAATGGGTTATATGACACAAGGTCCTCTCCCGGCTAAAAGAATAATGAGCGCAATATTTAAAAACATATGGATATGGGATCTCAGTTAAGTCACAACTTATTACCCAAAATTTTCTTTTCAAATGGTTTAAACAAATTACCATTTTAAATCTTTTAAACAAAAAGATTTATTTCACAGAGTATACCAATTTTCCATAAAGGTTCATCCACGGCTTTTTTAAAAAAATTCACTTCAAATTGGATTATCTTACCCTATCTTTAAATTAAAGATTTAACTCATAACTTTCAAACCTTTTCCAATTCAATTCTTTAATATGAAAATATACCATTTAAAACTTTCTTCGACTTCAAAACAAGGGTTAATAATCTTTCATATAAGTTAAAGCCATTTAAGTAAAAACTTGGGTTTGAATTTAAGTTCCCAAAACAATGCTTTTTTTCAACGGTTTAAAAACCCACACAAACATCTTTGTAACTTGTATAATCTTTTAAACCATAGTCCCCAAATTATTGAATTCAATTTCAAATATTGAATTCAAATTTAAATCAAATTATTTAAATTTCATGACTTAATTGAGTTATTCAAAATAACTTTTATTTTTTAAACTCATTTTCAAATGCTTTCAATTCCAATTCCAAAACTATTTTGGATTCAAAAGTTCAATCTTTAAAATTGTTAAAAACTGTGACTTAATCGATTTCCCCGTGCAATCCATATTTGTGTGTATAGTGTGGTCCAGGGGTTTTACCCAATGGTGCAACAACATCAATCACACCGCAGATTCAATCATAACAATATCGATAAGCGGTATATCCTATAACGCTTATCTATATTTATAGGATCACAGATAGAAAATATGAATGCATTATAAATAAATAAATTACATTCATCACAGCTTGAATTAAAACAATTCAAATCACCAAGCATCACACAGCAGAGATGACAAAACAATTCACCGCATTCAATAGAATACAATCATCCATAAATAAGGTTAATTGATCATTTGATTAATTTAAAACCAGATAAATCACTAATTCTGGTTGATTAACATTAATTAATTACAGTTTGTGTTAATTAATTATCCTTTAATTATTTATTGATTAACCTCAACATATAAATTAATTAATCCTTTAATTATTAAATAATCAACCTTAATTATTAAATTAATTAACCTTTTCTAATTAATTTAAATCAAATTTGATTAGCAAATTAATCAATCTTTAATCATTAGATAATTAACTCTTTATTTTAAATAATTAACCTTAAATTATTCAAATATCCTTTAATTAATTATCTTTAATCAATACTTCATTAATCCTTAATAAATTTTATTAATTAATCAACCCTATAATTGATCATCATTCTAATTAATTATTCTTAATTAATAAGTGATTATTCTAAATCAACAATTAATCTTAATAACTTGACTACTTAACTTAAATCATTAGTTAATTCCTTTTGATTAAGTGATTAATTGCCCTAATTTAAATTAATCTTATCAATTTATTTTAATTATTACCCTTAATTAATTATAAAAATAAATTAACTTAATAAATTACCTTTAGATTAACTATTCTTAATTAATTTATCAATTAACCTTAATTACCTTCATTAATTTATTAATCTTTGAATTAATTTATTATCTTTAAATTAATTGCCTTAATTAATAAGTCAAATAAATTTATTTATTTTTTATTATTTACACATCAACAATAATCTTTTAATCAAGTCCTTGATTTATCAAGATAAATTCTTGTCTTAACTATCATTCTACTTCAACATTTAAATTTCATAAATTAAAAATAAAACTTCATTAACAAATAATTCAATTTTAAACCTTTAAGTTCACCCATAATCAAAACATCGTTTTAAAATAAACGATTTATCTTCTTAAAGTTTCATTTAAATAATCCTTGAAAATTAAATTATCATATGAACTAACTTGAAATCCCTAAGTTGATTAAAACCATCATCTTATTAATTAAATAAACTTATGATTTACAACCGGGCATTAAACATTTTAACTTAATTTATAAAAGGCTTTACTTATTCTATATTTAGTAGAAAACTTTTATTATTATTAACTAAGAAAGGATATAAAATTCGATTTACTAAAGTTCCAAAACCTGGAAAAAATGTTTCTCTTGCAATTTGAAAACCTGGAAACCTTATCAGAAAAAAAACCCAATGTTAAAACCCGAGCCACGATTTACATTCCTTCGAGTACGACTTCGAGTCATACGCGACCCTGTTTTGCTTCGAGCAAAATTCATGAATTCCCCGAGTCGCCCCTGAGTTCCACCTCTCCTTCGTCTTCCCCAACACTGCTTAAAACCCAGATGCACAAAACACGAACCGTGCATGTGTACCGTTGGTTGCCGCTCCTCCAGCCATCGCCATCACCGCACTCAGGTCATCGATGACCGGTCCTACACTTCTGACCACCCAGGTCCCTTATTTTCATCGTCGTTCAAAATTTGGCAAATTCGACTCACATAGCAACAAAGCCCATCACCTGCAAACGCCTCGTATTCGCCAACAACGACCCCAGAACCAACGTGAGCCTAACCGTAGCTTTGCCGCACGCCAACCCTTCCATCCCCCCAGGTCCGATCCCCTTCGGTCCATTGACGCCATCATACGAATTCGAGAATCAATGTCGAACTAAAAATGCCTTTAAACCCTACCACGACTTAAATCAACTTCCCCGATTGCTTGAAAAATTAACAAGCATTTTTCCTATACCCTCCGATGCCTAAGCTTTCTTCACCATGAATTTTAACACCCAGTTCACCGTCGTTTACCTGAAATTGGCCAAACTACATTTTTCGTTCATCTTGGGATCTCGCTTGAAATTCGAGCTTAAAAATCATGATTTTAATTTTAAAATTCATAGATTTTGATAACAAGCAAATTCGTATAATTGAAATCATGAATTTTTCAAGTCCAGATTTTTTATATAGTTTAAATTTTCATTGTTTTTTTCTAAATTTTCCAGAAGGTTTATTAAAAAACATACTTAACTGTTCTTAGATCTTAGTTTATGTTTAACAAAGTAACTCGTTCAAATACTAAAGGTTATCAGAGAAAATTAAAGAAAACCTAAATTTCCTTGGATCTATTTGAAACCGTAACTTGAGATTAGAGATATATCTCTATACACAGATATTTAACCACACATGCACATCATAATACACAGCAAACCCAAAGATTATCACATGCAGATCATATATATCAACTTAAAGAGTTTATAAAAGTTGTTTGCTCACCTGGATTGGGGAGGAACAGAGACATTTTCCTGGAAATTGTTTTGTTTATAAATCTGGAACATGCAACCCTCTTTTAAACTGTTTTGCACCTTTTAACTTTGTTTTTGATCGTTATTCCCTCAGGTCAGAATTAGAATACTAGGGTTAATTTATGTTTTAATTGCTTCAAGATTTAAATTTAAATTTTTACCTGTGAGTTTGCTAAATTTTACCTGAGTTATTCTGTTGATTGCTTGCTTTCAAAACAGAAACTTGCTTTAACTAAACCCAGGCTTGAATTTCCAAGCATTTGAATATTTGGAAAAAACTTTGTTTTCAGTTGTCTTCAAGCTTGTTGTTTGATTTCCGGTTAAAGCTGAAACATTGAACTTTGATCTTGATAGTTGTTTGATGCTTACCGAACTGCTCATAGTGTTTGAACAAAAACCAAGATCTGGAATTTAATTTGCATCTACTTCTCAGGCTTTGAAGTATTGAATTTATTTTCCAGCTTATAATTTGTATTTTCAATTTTATTTGAGATTTCTATTTGAAATGATGGTGAGAAGAGTTTTGAGGAATGAGATATGAAATGGGTAGCCTATTTTAGAAATGAAGGAATTGGGAGGTGAAGGGTTTTAAATCTTGGACTGGAAATTTTTGAACAGTTTTTCTCAGATTTGGAAAAATTTTTGAAAATGGAAAAAGCCTGCCACTTGTCTACTTCCTTATTGCATGTTTAACATTTGTCCAAACTTTTATTTTTTATGTTGAAACCCCTAATGAAATTTATTTTGTAACTTCTGTTTTAACCTTTGTTTTCAAATTTATTTGCAACTTTGTTTTTAATTCTTACCTTATTTTAATTCATGAAAACATGCTTTATGTTTTAACCCTTTTTATTAATTCATTTACAAACTATTTACATACATTTATATTTATTTTACTTTTACAACTTTTTAAAGAGAAATGGATTTAAAACAATTTGTATATTCAACATATAAATCATACACATGTACATTTCTTAGTTTGTAAAGCTTTTATAAATTTATTTGTTAAATCAATTTTTATTTACAATACATCTATTAAATTTTCAAAAGGTAAATGTTTTACATTCATTCATGTTTTAGATTTTATTCTCAAGTCATTGTACAATCATATTTTTATTGATTTATGAATTCTATCTTTAATGTTTGATATACAAATCATATTTAACTCCTTAGTTTAAATTATTTTATAGATTTTGTTTTTAAACCTTTAATTTAGCTCACATATCTATATACATATATTTTATACATCTTTCATTCATGCATTTTTTTAATCATTTATTTTTGTACAACTTTTATAAAGAAAATAATGATTTTGAAATTTTTTTTATTTCATTTTAACAAATTGCCACATTTATTTATATAAGAGAATTTAACTTAAAAATAATATTTTGAAAATTAATACATTAATTCTTTGAAAATTAATACATCTTCCAAATATATCTAATATTTTAGAAAACGAACTATCATTAGCTTTACAAAGCTTTTAAATTTTACTTTATTATCAAAAATTTTTATTTATTCTAGAAATTATCTAATTAATTCAAAAAAAAATTAGCAATTTATCTTCAAAAATTAATTTAATTGCCAAATTAACTTGGTAAATTTTCAGGAATGTTACATTTATTAACTAAAACACTTTCCAAATATTTATCTCAAAATATCTTTATGAAGATATATTCTCAAAGCCAAATTTTAGATCTTTCGATATTTTGAAAACATTTCCATATACTTGTCTCAACGGTATAAGTATATTCACAAACTATTACATTTTGAACACCTATAAAATATCTCTATTACTTAAATCCGTAACAGGTACATTTACTAATCTTTGAGGAAAGCTTCATATTTTCCTAAACGTGCTTTATTGGGTCAAAATGAATGTTGTGTAAAACATCGTTATGACAACTCAAAGATCTGATTAATTGTACCTAGTATTAATCTTCGATGTTGAACTTAAACCATTTATTGGTTAACAATGAAGCAGATCAAGTGGGAATATCATTACCTCTCAGACCTTGAATGAATAACATTCTAAACATTGAAATAGATATAAGTTACCCATATGGAATATTAACATCGAATATAGGATAAGAATAAATCCAATGTACTATATAAAACATTTCCTTTTGGAAATCACTTACTATAACAACAATGTTATAGTCTTTGTCTTCCTCACTTTCTCAAAAACATTTATTACAACAAAATGTTGAAATCTATGTCTTCCTATCACTTAACATACATTGAATCACTTTTCAAACCATTAAACTCCATATGCAAATATCACTTTCAGAACATTCCTTTAACAGATTATTTTAACTTTTTAAAATGTAATGTATCTCCTTTTATAAAAATCCATATTTATTAAAATAAACCCTTTCATATATATAAAACCATGTTTTATAATCTCACTCCTATTTTATAAAACTTCTTTCTATAAAACCTCCTTGTTTAAAAAATTCCATTTATAAATCTATTCCTTTACTTTATTTATAAAATATAACTTTTATAAATCTTTTATATAAACCGTTTTTGAAATATTTGTTTTAAACTATTTCCATTTTCTTTAAAACGATATTAACTTGATAATAAAAGAGAGACCTATTTATTAAGTTTTAAAGCATATATAATATAGTTCAAAAATCTCTACTTTACAAAGCAGTTAAATTAATTTTCCAAAAATCGTATTTTTATTTCATTTCATTAAACTCCTTTTAATAGCTTTTAAATTATTATTAAAACGTGTATTATTCCATGTATCGCCTTAAAAATACACTACAAGAACAATAGTATATAGCGGCAACAGGCTTCTAACAGCCCCCAACGGCAATTTCCGACGGATGGCGATGTCCCGTCATCTTCATGTCATTTCTGTAATTAAAATACAATAGCCGTTACAAACCGTCGAAAACCATTGCAACCACAACCGTTGACGGCAGCTGATAGCCGTCGAAAATATGTGTGTTTACAGGCCAGTTTGGTCGAGACCTGCTTCATTCCCCTCTTTCATCCAAATCAATCAAAATCCCCAACTCCCCCAACACCTCCCCGTGACAACCAGACCCCACATCTTTCGGCGCATCTCTAACATCATCAATCATCACTCCTAACAACTCTAGCCTCTCCATCGATCTCCATATTAAGGTTTTCCTAAACTCTAATTGATTTTGATTTGTTAATGTAAGGTTAAATTGTAATTCTAGTTGTTTGTAATAACTGATTAATTGTTTATTTACATTAAATAATTAGTAAATTTAACAGTTTATTTACATAAACACTAAACCATAAATAGTAATTTCCTAAACCCTAAACCCAAATTAATAATTTGATTCGTTTATTTACATTAACCTATTAGTGTATATACACGTTGATTATTTAGTGTATATGCGCATTTGTGCTAGCAATTGGTTAGCATTTGGTTAGTTAGGATTGATGTAAATGATTATGTTCATGGTTTGTAAAATTTCGAAAATGATAATTAAAATATATTAATCATAGTTAAACCCTTAATCGTTTATATGAAATCAAGTTTGATATAATTTTGCAGCAAGATATAAACTAGTGTATACTATAGTTTAATTTTATTTTAAATAAAATATAATACTATATATGTAATTTTTTAAATTTGAAGACATGAATAATATATATTTTTGAAATAATAAAAGTCATATAATATAGTATTTATTTAATAAAATAGTAAAATGCAAATAAACTATTGTACAAATGCTAATATATGTAATATAATTAACTAATCGTGCATAATATTGATATATAATGTTAATATTGATAATCTATGAACAAAGAAGACGTGCATAATGTATCTTATTTTTTATAAATCCCTTAGAGAGTTTTTGGTTCTGTCTGAAAAGTATTATATATGATCGTTATTTGGATATTCGTTTTTATTACAAAATGGACATGCATAATCATCTGATACAATATTTGTGGGATTTGTCCCTCTATAGGACAATATGAAAAGGCATAAAAAGTTTGTCATTGATATTGGACAAGTATCGTATATGGCCGTTAGCAGCCGTCGAAAAGGCATTGGAAGATTGTCATCGATTATGCCGAAAGGCGACAAAAATCACGGATGCTATTCTAATTGCTATACCGTTGGCTTTCGACGACCGTCGATGGCTATTTGACAATGAAATAGCCCCGTAATCTTATAGTGATAATTTCAATTCAAAATCATTATTTTATAGTATTTAAAAATACCAAAAATAAGGCCTAGTGCTACTACAATACTATATAAGTAAAATCATATCCATGCATCAAATATGGCGTCCAATAAATCATATATCACAATATATGAAAAATAAAATCAATAGTGTGGGAAATCCCATTGGATCCCTCCAACCTGTCCCCCTACATCATAGCTTTTATATATATATATATATATATATATATCACAACACACAAATATATATGTAAATAATATCAATAGCGGTAAGGAATCATATTGGAACCCTCCAATCCACCCTTTGGATCATATATAGTATATAATCATATAATGGGTCATCCGCTACTAGGCGGGTACATATAAAAGGTCATCTACTTCAAGGGTGGGAATAAATTCAAACCAACTTATAAAGTAGTCAATCATCTAAACAAGCAACAAACAAACATCAATAAAATATCCATACTTATATAAAATATAAGTAGGCTAGAGAGGTGAGATAACTCATGTTATAACTTAACAATGCTGATGCACTTCTGCTCAACGCAGTAATCGAACAACGTTTGATTTTTCTTCAAATGCCTATAAGGTCTACAATAATCCAATCCAACTCCACTGCGTAGATAATTTAGATACCAATGCAACGATGAAGATAGCGCTTTGATCAGACCTCGTATGAATAAGAATGTATTTTATAAGGATTTGAATTATATAAAATATTTACTAATTAACTAAAACTTAATTAACCCTGTTACCTGGAGATTTGACCAGGCAACTAAGTACTCGGCATTAGCATACTATTCGGCATTTATGAGTCGTTCGGCATCCAGATCGTTCGGCATTAGAGAACGCTCGGCATTTAAGTTCGTTCGGCATCTATGGGACGTTCGGCATGCGTGAGCGTTCGGCATTGAGAGACGTTCGGTATTGTATATCGTTCGGCATCTATGGGACGTTCCGCATGCGTGAGCGTTCGACGTTGATAGACGTTTGGTATTGTATATCGTTCGCATGTATGACGTTCGGCATGGCAGAGTCATTCGGCATTCCATACTGCTCGGCATCCAAACCTTGTTCGGCACATCACTTCGTTCGGCATAAATCTCGTTTGGCATTCAGGATCGTTCGGCATCCAGTGTCGTTCGACACAAATACCTCGTTTGGCAATCAGGGTGTTCGACATCACTTCATTCAACATGAGGATATCGTTCGGCATTCATGCTTTGTTTGGCATTTTTCCGTTCGACATCTATGGATCGACATACAGAAATCACTCTTTTTGGGCCAAGCTACTTTGCACCTGGCCCACCAAGGAAGTCCAACCCATCTTCGCCGATAAATAGAGAGGCAGGGGCATAGTGAAGGGAAGCTTTTTTTGAGAACGCCGGGGATACTCTGCCGCTTTCAAGACTCGTTCAAGACTTAATCTTTTTTTCTTAGCAATTGTATTTAAGTGATTGGTATATGGTGTATTTGTAACCGATTATCGAGAAAAGCAATAAAGATCTGCCTCAAAGTGGACGTAGACAATTGCGCCGAACCACTATAAATCTGATGTTCGTTTTTTTTACATTTAAATTTACGTACTGTCCTCTATTTAACTTTACTTTCTTCATTAACCTTTCTATAAAATCTCTCTTAAGTGTGTTAGTGACCAATTCTGGTGCTTTCACTGAGAATCGAATTCTCAGGATGATAGGATCTTCCTTGTAGCTACTTGATTGAAAAACCCCCCGAAGGAGATCCAAATCATTCAAAAGACATCTATTGATTCTACTCAGAGTTATAACCAACAACTCTACCATGGGGAGAACACGAACTAGATCGGCTTCTCACAACGCATATGTCCACGAGACTGCTAGTGTACAATAAATAGGATCTAGCAACAAACCAAAAATTCAAGGCGCAGGAACCTCCATCCATAACCAATCGGAGGTCGTTTCCCTAACAGAGTTCAACGGCTTGATAAGAGAACTCAGGGAAAGTAGAAGGCAACTTGCTGAGCAGATTCAAGCCAACACTAATCTCATGACTCAGCTTGCTCAGCAGCAGCATCAGAATGCTGGAAGTAGTCCTGCTCCTTATTCTGAATCTGATAGCTCGACCTCGGCAGATGAACCACCTAGGCATAGACATCGTAGGGATAAAGCTTCTCAAGCAGGTGCTATCAATCGATCCGCTAGGGATCAGACACGTGATGAGACCGGACGCTCGGATCACCAAGACCCAAATCAAGCGGGACATCAACCCGCACGGTCCTGTGAAACGGAACCCAACCTTCCACCCTCTATACAAACTACGGATTTATCAACCATCGTCAAGAAGTTGATGAGAGAGAATCAGGGCCTGACCAACGAGGATTGGGGAGTGTCCAAGAGTCATACTCCCTTCACAGATGTGATCCTACAGGCTGAGTACCCTAAGAAATTCAATATGCCGACTATCCCAGCCTACGAAGGGAAGACTGACCCTAGGCAACACATGATGAGGTTCGAATGGATGATGGATTCAGCAAGGGCAAATGACACAACTAATTGTAGGTGTTTCCCAATCACTCTGTCCGGAATCGCCACTATGTGGTTTACTCGGCTTCCTCCGCGATCTATATCCAACTTTGACGAGTTAGCGAAGAAATTCGTTGAACAATTCAGGATACATGCTACACGTCCAAAGGACGTTATGTCATTATCAAGCATAATCCATGCTCCGGGAGAGTCTTTGAAAGCATACTTACAGAGGTTTCATGTTGCCGCCATTGAAGTTAGTAATCCTAACGACCACGCGATTTTAAAGGCGGTAATGCGAGGTGTAGCCAGACTCGAAGTTTGGAGATTGGTTGGCGGGAAAGCACCCAGCTACATTGGAACGATTCTATTCCAAAGCTCATAAGTTCATACGGAGGGAGGAGGCTCGATGGACAAGAAAAGATAAGGCACCAAGGCTGTTCAGAAGATTGTAAAAAGTAACATCACCGTGAAGCAGTCCGGCGATAGTTCAAGAAAAGTTCAAGTCAACGTCCAGAACAAGCCTGGGCAGTCCAAAGGATCCAGAGGTAGAAATCCTTGAAAGAAAAGAGAAGCAGAGAAATTGAAGTCAAGGATTCCCACCTACAATGAATACACTCCTCTGAATACTTCTCTTGAAAACATTTATCTATCTACCTATAACACCTTTGAATACAGAAAGCCACGCCCAAAGGAGTCCACTAAAGAACAGAAACGGATAGGGAAGTACTGTCGCTTCCATGAGACCCATGGGCACAATACTGAGGAGTGTAGACACCTCCATGATGCCATAGAGAAGTTTATCAGAAAGAAAATACTGCAGGAATTTGTCAAAAACCCGCAAGATGGAAGGCAGGCAACGTCGGACCCCGGACGTAGGCCGGCTCCACGCCAACCAGAACAACCTGCTCGGATTGTGGGTAGATTGATCATAAATACTATTGTCGGAGGACCTCATCCTGTAGACAAGAATTGGTAAGAGATGAAATGATATGCTACCTCCTTGAGGCATGCATATTACGAATGTTGTTTGAATGTGAAAGGTGGAACCCCCGTAAAAGAACAACGCATGATAACTGACGGTATAGTGTTTAGGAGTCGAGACGCGGACAAGGTCGAGGCTCCTACTATCGACCCGATGGTTATATCTGCAACAATCGGGCCAGCTTACGTGAAAAGAATCTTGATTGATCGTGGAAGCTCTGCCAACATCATCTTCAAGAGGATTATGACCAAATGAAGATGGAAATGAAAGATTTGAAACCATGCAAAGCCCGTATCCACGACTTTAATGGTGCTGCAAACGACGCGATGGGGTATATAGAGCTATCAGTTGAACTGGGAGAAGGTGAGCATAGGAGAGTGTGAGTCCTACCGTTCATTGTAATGGACGTTGACTCTCCATACAATTTCTTTTTGTGTCGCCAAGCCTTGGTAGAATTTAGGGCTGCGTTGGCCCCATGGCGCTTGACATTAAAATTTCCGACAGACAAAGGAGTCGACGTTGTACATGGCGATCAGGCGACCGGGCGTGCATGTTACGTGGAAGAGATGAGAGAAGCTCAGCGGAGAGAGAAGGGAAGGGTTGGCGGACAGTTCCGTCCGCATCCAAAAGACTGATGATTGACAAGTAGTGCCCGACCCCTGGCTCGGGCTGCATTCTCGGATCCTTAGAGACATAGATCCGAGAGACGATGATGGGGAACACAGGGAAACGAATGCAGCACCGGCTGAGCTAACGATCGACATTCCAGTCTGTCAGGATGACCCATCACGAGTTCTTAAGATTGGATTGCAACTCGACCCTTCAGTGGCCGAGGATCTTACTGATTTTCTCAAGGAAAATCTGGACGTTTTCGCTTGGACACACTCTGATATGTGCGGAATTTCTCCAACAATCGCGAGTCATATGTTGAACATAGACCCGAAATACGTTCTTGTAAAACAGAAAAGGAGAGGTATGGACCCGAAAAGGTCCATGTCTCTCAAAGAGCAGGTGGACAAACTCAAAGCCAATGGGTTCTCCATGATGCCCTCTACTCTGAATGGGTATCTAACCCAGTGCTAGTGAAGAAAGCAAATGGGAAGTGGAGAACTTGTGTTGATTACTCCGATTTGAATAAAGCATGCCCGAAGGATAGTTTCCCTTTACCTAGAATCGACCAGCTCGTCGACTCTATAGCCGGACACGAATTACTGCCATTTATGGATGCATACTCTGGATACAATCAGATCCTAAATCACATTCCAGACCAAGAGCACACCAGTTTTGTCACAAATATAGGGCTATATTGCTATGTAGTAATGCCCTTTGGATAGAAAAACGCGGGGGCAACTTATCAGCGTCTGGTGAATCAAATGTTTAAGGACCAGACCGGTAAGACGATGGACGTTTATATGGAAGACATGCTCGTCAAGTCACGACAGTCAAACGACCGCATCCGAGACTTAGCAGAAATGTTTGATATACTCAGACAATACGGTATGAAGATCAACCCCTTGAAGTGCTCTTTTGGCGTGGCATCAGGGAAGTTCTTGGGTTTCATTGTGAACTTATGTGGAATTGAAGCTAACCCGGAAATGATTCAGGCTATTCGGGACATACGAGTTCCCAAAACTATAAAGCAAGTACAAAGCTTGAACGGAAAGGTGGCAGCGCTGAGCTGATTCATATCCAGAGCCATAGATAAGTGCATTCCTTTCTTTGATGTGATAAAGAAGGGAAAAAGTATTTTCGAGTGGACATCCGACTTCGAGGAAGCATTCCGAGCTCTGGTAAGGCATTTGGAGAGCCCCCTAGTGCAATCGAAACCAATAGACCATGAAATGTTATATGTGTACTTGGCGGTAACCCAACATGCTATCAGTACAGCTTTGGTCCGTGAAGTGGACCGAGTTCAAAAGCCACTTTACTATGTTAGTAAACGTCCGACGGGGGCAGAAAGAAACTATCCCAAGATCGAGAAATTAGCCTACTGCTTGGTGATTGCATCACGCAAGCTTCGCCCATATTTTCAGGGGCACCAAATCAGCGTTTACACCGATCAAACCCTGCATTAGATACTCCAACGACCGAAAACTTCTGGAAAAATGTTAAAATGAAATATCGAGCTTAGTCAGTTCGATATTACTTACCTACCGTGAAAGGCCATATTGGGACAAGCACTAGTGGATTTCATCGCTGAATTCACCATGACAGACGAATCAAATGGCCGCAATGTCATACCTCCCGTCCAATGGAAGATGTACACCGATGTGGCATCTAACGACCATTGTTCGGGGGTTGGCATAGTTCTTTTAACTCCTGAAAACCGATTGGTTTGCTATGCTTTGAAGCTTGAATTCACAGCAACGAATAAAGAGGCCGATTATGAAGCATTGATTGCTGGCTTAGCACTCGTCAAAGAACTGGGAATAAGATCGGTTGAAATTTTTTGCGACTCGCAACTGGTGGTGTTTCAAGTGCGTGGAGACTACCAAGCAAGGGGGCAGAGACTTGCCCCGTATTTGGCCCAAGTTCAGAAGCTGCTAGCGAATCTCGAGTATTATGATATTTCACATGTTCCACGTGAACAAAATAGAGCAGCAGATTCGTTGGAAAAATTCACAAGCACTGGTGATGCGCAACAGATGGGGTTGTTTTCCGTTGAAACCTTACATGTTCCGAGCATAAATATGATGGAGGTAGATTTCATGCTAGAAACAGAAATTGAGAAGGAGTCATGGATGAACCCATTCAAGCAGTATTTGTTACGCAGGGTCATGCCCGAAAGAAGGAGTGAAAGATGGCAAGTCATTCGTAAGGCTTTTCGTTACGTAATGCAGGATGGAATAATGTATCAGAGGGGATTCTCGACCCCATTACTCCGGTGCATTGCCCATAATGAGATAAAACGAGTCTTGAAGGAAGTCCATGAAGGGGAATGTGGCGACCATACCGGGGGCAGATGTTAGCAAAGAAAATCCTCCGCTATGGATACAATTGGCCAACTGTGAATCGGGATGCCACAGACTACGTAAGAAGATGTGACAAATGCCAGAAGTATGTGAAAATCCCAAGAGCTCCGCCGATGGAACTCACACAAATGGTTAGTCCTTAACCATTTTCAATGTGGGGGATCGATTTAGTCGATTCCTTACCTCTATCCAAACGTGGTGCAAAATACGCGATTGTTGCGGTCGATTACTTTACCAAGTGGGCAGAAGTAGAGCCTTTGGCCACTATCACCACCAAGAAAGTCATTAATTTCGTTGAACGAAATATCATATGTCGATTTGACCTACCACGTACCATTGTTACAGACAATGTAACTCAGTTTGAAAGCAAAGATTTTAGGGAATTTTGTAAAAAATATGGTATTGGGAAAAAGTTTGCAGCAGTTGCTCATCCGAAATCTAATGGACAAGTGGAGGTCGTAAACAAGATAATCAAATCCATATTGAAAAAACGTTTGGGAAAGGCTAGAGGCAAGTGGGTGGATGAGCTTCCGACAACACTTTGGGGTTACTGAACCACCCACAAGTCCGCGACTGGCCACACTCCATTCGCATTAGCATATGACGTGGAAGCTGTCATACCCGTGAAACTTGAAGTCCCATCACATCGGGTAACTTATTACGACCTTGAGTCAAATCAAGACCTCTTGCTGGAATCATTGGACTTCACTGATGAAAAATGCAAAGTAGCTAATTTAAGAGTGGCCACGTACAGGCACTGAATTGCTCGATATTATAATGAAAAAGTCCGACCGAGAATCTTTGGCGTGGGTGATCTCATTTTGAAACTTGTTTTTCCCAGTTCCATCAAATATGAGCCCCGCATGGGAAGGTCCATACGTCATTGAACAGAAGCTTGGAGAAGGAACTTTCAAGCTAGCGACCATCGATGGTGTGACACTCCCCCGATCATGGAATGGTGAACATTTGAGGCATTATTACACTTAGTTCATTTCTATCATATTTTAGTTGCATTTATTTCCAGCAAGTTTTTATTTCTAGTTTACGGCATGTAGGAAGACAATTTAGCTTATTTGCATTAATAAAGGCTTGAAGCCATTTCTTTTTCCCACGAATTGTCGATGTTTCTGTAACAAATGACCAAGAGATACATTACTCTGTTCGACATGCGAACGCATATAAATAAATCAAAATCTCCAAGTCCCTGGAGTGCAAACCGGAGTACTCTAAGTCCCCAGGGTGCGGATTCGAGTATAAACGACCCAAAATCTCCAAGTCCCTGCAGTGCGAACTGGAGTACTCTAAGTCCCTAGAGTGCAGACTCGAGTATAAACGACTCAAAATCTCCAAGTCCCTGGAGTGCGGACTGCAGAAATCTAAGTCCCCAGAGTGCGGACTCAAGTATAAACGACTCAAAATCTCCAAGTCCCCAGAGTGTGGACTGAAGTACTCTAAGTCCTCAAAGTGCGGACTCGAATATAAACGACCCAAAATCTCCAAGTCCCCGGAGTCCGGACTGGAGTACTCTAAGTCCCCAAAGTGTGGACTGGAGTATAAACGACCCAAAATCTCCATGTCCCCGGAGTGCGGACTGGAGTACTCTAAGTCCCCAGAGTGCGGACTCAAGTATAAATGAATCAAAATCTCCAAGTCCCTGAAGTGCGTACTGGAGTACTCTAAGTCCCCAGAGTGCGGACTCGAGTATAAAAAACTCAAAATCTCCATGTCCCTGGAGTGCGGACTGAAGTACTTTAAGTCCCCAAAGTGCGGACTCGAGTATAATCGACCCAAAATCTCTAAGTCCCCAGAGTACGGACTGGAGTACTCTAAGTCCCCAAAGTGCGGACTTGAGTACAAACGACTCGAAATATCCAAGTCCTCGGAGTGCGGACTGGAGTACCTAAGTCCCCAGAGTGTAGATTCCAGTATAAACGATTCAAAACCTCCAAGTACCCGGAGTGCGGACTGCAGTACTCTAAGTCCCCAGAGTGTGGACTCGGGTATAAACGATTCGAAACCTCCAAGTCCCCCGAGCGCCGACTGGAGTACTCTAAGTCCCCAAAGTGCGGACTCGAGTATAAACGATTTAAATGTCCAAGTCCCCTGAAGGCGGACTGGATATAAATGACCTGAAGTCATCGAGCCCTTGGCGTACGGATTGGAAAATATTCTAACTCCTCAGAGCGTGGGATAAAAGAATGGGCAATTACCAAAGAAGTTGTCAACTTGTTTGAAGAAGAATCGAGAATTTGACGTAACTCGCAGTAGCTCGTGTTTTGACCACGGTTGTACCAAAAAACCAAACAACAACAGTCCTCTGAGAGGAAAAAGAACTAAGTTTTATTCATCATAAGTAATTTTATTTACATGAACTATGAAAACAAAAATAATTACATAGTCTAAACTAGATCTTATTGAACGAGAGCGAAGACTACTTCTTTGACTTCTTCGACTTTTTGCCCGATGACTCCTCCCCGGTACGTTTACCCTTGATAGCTTTCTTTGACGGGGGAGTGACAGCTGAAGAGGTACGAGGAACATCCATGGGTTTGGACCCGTCTGGGAGAATGTCCTTTAAAGGCTTGTTCAAAGGATCATCCAGGTCCACAGCTTGGGGTTCGACCTTGATCTTGACTGTCTTTTCCTTCTCTTCCTCAAGCTGCTCCTACATGCTCAGTCCGGATGTGTGCTCAGAGACGCCTATAATTTCAACTTCATAACTCCCTTCGATGGGAGAGTCACTACAACAAAAAAACCCTTTAATAGCGTTTAAAAAACGCTATTAGAAGCTATTATAGCATTTTGTCTTACGCTGTATATTAACATGTTGTAATAGGTCAGTGACCTATAACAGCAACATACAAAACGCTATAAGAGACGCTATGGACAAGGACATTTCATAGTGTTTTATGAGTGCTGTAAACATGACTTTTAATAGCCTTGGAAAGTCGCTATGAAGTGAAACTATAGCGTTTTCATGACTGCTATGTAAAAACAGGCTGGCACACATATGAAATATACAACAGCGTCTATAGACGCTATCACTACAACAAAAAAGACTTTTTATAGCGTGTAAAAACCTCTATAAAAACTTTCTATAGCGATTCTATAATCGTCATAGATCAACATATTGTAAAAAGTCTGGTAGATACTATAGCGTGTCATACATGCAATTGAAAACGTATTTTTTCTTGCCATCTAAAATAGGCCATATTGGGTCAACTGCTTTTCTATAGCATTATGAAATGTGCTATAGAACTTTTTATGAAGCATTTTAGTTGCTATAAATATGTCGACATGCTATATTATTATAGCATTTGAACGCGCTATGGAATCATCGTGTCAACCTTTTATGACACATTGAAATGCTATAGAAAATTCATTACTATCTATTATAGCACCGTCTTATTGCTATGAAAACTAATTACTCTTTGCAAAATATTTTGTATAGCACTAACATGATGCTATAGTATAACAAAGCTGAACACATTTTCTTTTTATTGCATAGTTAGAACGCTATAAAAAAATTCTATTGCACATTTTTTGCTGTCATAACATTCAAAGCTTACAATTTTCAATTCTATTTATACACAAATTGAGTCATAAGCCAAATCACAAAATATATATATATCCATAATATTTCATACATGAAGAATTAAACAAAAATATTTGTGATAAAAATTAAACATAAGTACATAAATTGAGTGTAGCATACCAAAACGATACATACTAAAAATATTTCAATGACCGTCGATAAGCATGACTGATTTAAAGGAGAAAGAGTGCGACATCATGTATCAACCTCAAAAGCATCATACAACACCTATGAAGAAGAAACACAAACATACATATGTTAGTCAATATATACAAGTATGTATAAGTACAAAAGATGCATCGCCAAAGACTAAGTTATTGAAACTAGCATAACCCCTAATGAACCTATTTTTGTGATCAAACTATACCCTAATATGCAAACAGAAATCCTAGTTATGTCATGGAACAAAATCTAGTGACCCTATGCAGATGCAAATGTGAAACATGAAGATCTAACTTACAGTTAGTTTCTGACCCTGGGGATACATGTACTGCATAAGCCTTCTTCACCAACCACTATCAAAAATGCTTCTAACAGGAGATTGCCCCATCTGAACTTGCAAGTTTGGCCTTAGATGTTGTGACATCATAGGTGCTCTTTGCATGTGTGACATCCGAATTCTGACAAAATGAGTGAACAAAGTTTTATTTTAGGCGAAGTACCTAAATTAGGATGAGAGTTGAGATCAGTGAATCAATAAACATGAAATCGAATGAATCTAATAAAATTAATATAAATGAGTAATCAGGCAACTAACAAAACCAAGTATAGGCGAATGATATGGAAATAGTGTAGCCCAACTCCATTGAAAAAATCGAAGTTCTAAGAGGATTAAAGTTTTGCTTTGAGCGATAAAGGGATTGAATGGAATTTTTAGGAATACAGAGAGACAAAAATTAGAAGAGGAAAAATGAATTTTAATTGTTAAAATATAATGAGACAGGGCACCAACCAAAAACCTATCTCAACATTCGAGCGTAAAATTTCCTTTTAAAACAATGTTTACCGCATTTAATGTTCAAACGCTGATAATGATTGCAATAAAAGGTAAGTTTTGTTGTAGTGACTTTTAGTTATAAAGGTAATTTTTGTGTTTTGTTAAATGTGAAAGATGAGAAACATTTTGTGATGTACTCAAAAATGAAGAATATTTTGTGCTTTAACAAGTGGTTATGACAACTTTTAACTTATAAATGTTTAAACCTATAATATTGGTATTGTGTGATCATTATTGGTTGATGTCTATGTGTCGTGCAATCATTTTCATTTCTTGTTTGTGCTAAATAATTATACATGGTGGTAGTTCTTTGTGTTACATACAAAAAATGTCATTTCTACCTAATATATTGAATTTTTTTGTTTGTCATTTTTCGTAAATGCCATTTTCTTTGTTTGTCAATGTATGTCTTTTCTACCTAACATATTGAATTTTTTTAACAATTTTACAATAAAGAAATTTATAAAAATACATTCTTGATTAAATAATCTAACCATATATTCATAAATACAATCTTATATTGAAATACTATATTCAAAGCATGTGCCAAAAATCAAATTTTCTCTTCATACAAATATAGACAAATAAAAACACTAGGAAAGATAAAAATTGTTCAAGTACCAGACCTCAACACACCGAAAACTATTGATTTCACAGGAATAAGTACTGCATGTCATAGGGTATGTATTTTCAAAATCAATATGTATGATGTCCGTATCATATAAATTTCCTTGACCCTCTTTAACTGCATAGTAATAAAATATTATTAAGAAAGAGTTAATAAATGACAACACTTTTATCGAAAGTCAGGAACAAACTTAAAAAATAATAATTTGATTATAATCACCAACAATTAACAATACCGTCATACTACTGAAGCTAGCCAACACGAACAAGTTATAATAATGTTTACACATCCATAATACTTGCTTTGTTGATTGATTTTGTGATCATAAATATGTAACCAAGAATACTATTGAGAATTTCTTCACACATATACACATTTTGCTCCTCAAATATCAAGTATATATGATTAGGACATACCTCTACTTGAAGGTCATATACCAATCTGAATATAAGCCCAGCAGGAACTCCAATTAAGTAATAACTTCGAAGAGTAATATAAGCAACTAGGCCCTGTCATCCAGAACCAGCACCACGCCTACATTGAAAGTTTGAAATAAAGTTTATCTGAGTGTTCAAGAAATGCATAAACATAAAGAATGTAAGAGATTCAGTACTTGTCAAGTATAAGGAAATGAAAACTGTCAATGCAATGCATAACACAAATTTAAACGTCGAATAATTATCCAAACAAACATGGTAAGGCTGCACTTGTCAGACATAGCAAGGCTGATACCCAAATGTGACAATAAAATAATCAATATATTTTATGATTTTACAATTCTGTTTTAACACTATATTAGAACAAATGTGACAATAAAATAACCAATATACAATTAATATAGACTGATTATATTGAATGTTTCTTAAACTAACATATAGGAACAATAGAAATAGCCAGCCATGTTTAATCGGTTTCACAGTCTGATACCCAAGTTCTAGTATAAAAATGTGCATTTGATAGCTTGTAAGGAAAGTCCGATACCCAAGTTCTTGTTTTATCTGGATAACAAATAAATTATGAACTAAAGATCAATTATATATTTTAAAATAAAACATAAATACTTTTGGAGATAATAAAGTGGCAAATGGTTCCAAATGCAACCTGATTATCCACCCAGACCTCCATCCACCAGACCTCGCCCAGGCAGCCTTCATAAACCCAACAGAAACCAAGTCTCCAAATCTCTTAATCATTAAATTAGTCTCCAAATCTGGTTGCTCCACTTTTTCCCAATAATATTTGACGCAGCTCCAAATCTCTTAATCATTAAATTAGTTAATCGTAGGGGTTTTTTTTTGGTCCAACCAGATTTGATGTCATGTAACAGGAAGTGGAGTATAATATTGTCCACAACATTTTTTCAAGAAACAGACAACCCAACATCCTACACAAGAATTTTGATAGGTCTGCTTTCAAAACTTATTGGATTGACTCCATTTAAGCAATCCTATGAAAATAAAATTCATGCTACACATGTTTAATATTGCTGCTTTGAAAGAATATAAATTTCTACCATACCAAATATAAGATTTGATTAAAGTCTACCATATCCTAATGACATAAGAAACTGAGATTACCAAATCCTACAGGTAATATCATATGGTAGATTTGATTATATCTTATAGGATATATCAATACACGATTTGATTAAAATCTACCATATCTTACAGATAATATTATATGATAGATTTAATTATACTAGGATATATATCTAAATTACCAAATAGAAGACCAAGATTTGGTTAAATCTAGGGAATATAAATTACCTGCTATAAGATACCGATAGAAATTTGATATGGCAATATAAATTTAGGTAATCCTACTGAATATAAATTGTTTTATACTTAACGTGATTGATTATATTAAATCTAAAACAACATTTAAGACTAGAAACATAAATTTAAGAATGTTGTTTTTTGTTAGCAATACAAAAGTAAGCTGTGATATACCTAGTTAGATATTCCTCAAAAGACAACAATTTAAGTTTTGTGTAACAGATTTAGAATGAATGTCAAAGCTTAGTTTCATAAATAAAATTTTCTAGTGTATATTACATAGGATTTCATGCATTTGTTTATTTACTAAGAACAAATATCAATTCTTGGTCAACATGACCTGAAATTATTTAATTAATAGTTATGTCCAAAAATTGGGAACATGCACACTAACCTGTAGCCAATTCACGATGAAATAGCTTTCCATGAGAATATGTAATGAGTGCAGCATCAACTATAAATGGAACAGCCTTCATGATATCCCAAGCAGGCACTAGGCCTAGGAGTGCAGTCTTCACTTCCCACACTAGAGGAATTACTTAAACTACCATTCCCAGTTGTTGAATTATTCAAAGATTGGTAGCCTCCTCTGTTATTTTCCAGAACATCGTAGTTCAAAGGCTATCAACATTCTGGTGAACTAGTGTTCCATGTTCGAGACCTGATAGTGTATAGATGTAAGACAAGTCTGATGTTGCTGACACCCGGTTTTCAACTTAAGAAATGAATCAACAAAAAATGAAGGAAGAACACTAATTGAGTAAACGACATAACATATGAAAAAGTCTGTTGTTATTCAATTCCATAATGGTTTGAACATAGTTAATATGATCAACTTAAAACCTAAAGCAGAATTCTAATTTACACTTTAGAGTAAAATACTAAATTCAGAGTTTTTAATTAGTGAGATTATCCAATCATTTTGTAAATTACCGAAATTACTGAAAAAGATTTGAACACTTGGGAAATCCAAGGATTACGTTGAAAATTACTGCAACAATTGGGAACTTACGTTGAAAATAGTTGGCTAACTATCAAAATTATGCATCAAGAATTACCTGTAAGAAATCCAAGGATAGGGAAGTCCCGATGATATGGTAATTGGTTGGTGAAGAAAGGAGGCTGCAGGACGTCACTGTGAACTGAAATAGGTATGAACGGTGAAGAAATGAGCAAAGTTGCATTTTTTCTTAGGGTTTCGATGCTAAGAGGTTATGTTGTAGAATGGTAGAGAAAGATGAATGAGAGGGAAGATAAAATGTTTTGCCGCTTAAGTTTTTCGGCGTGGGCGCAATGTGATAGACAGTGCGGCTTACGCTGTTTATTAAAACCCTAAAACAGATTAACAGCAAATATAATTCGAACGCTGTTAGCTCTTGCAATTAAATATGATTTTTGTTGTAGTGAAATGAACTAAATCAGTCAATCTATGCCCCTAATCATTTACACTCCACCTGTCAATGTCTTGCACTATGAACTAAAGCATTTTACATACTTACCACAATATAGTGGTATACAAAAATCATAAATATGAATCATATATAACTTGTGGGCAAAACTGTGCGTACATATTTTATCATACATACCATGTTCGCACGTAATTCAGAAAGTAGAATTTGGTTCTTTAAAAAATTCATGACGTGCAACGGTTTTTAGCAAGGCCTACCATTACAGAACATATGAGGTAGGTGACTACGTAATGCTGAAAATGTAACAGTAATGATCAACTGAGTTTGCTACAGCAATCGCTATTTATATATATCAACCAACACATATGCTTCTGTGTCCTCATACACCAACCATTCATATCCACATCCATGAGGGGAAAGTTTGCATGTAACGTAAAACAGTTTGAACCAGTGGTCATTTTTTCTGAACTTCCCTGTTTATTCGTACTGTTGTTTGAACTGACCATTACACACTAAGACCACCTGGATCCAACTCCATAGCACCATAGACAATGAAATTCAAACGTGAAGTATACAAGAACGTTTCAACGTATCCTACCAGACCACCGTCGGACAAAAAAAGCAACAATGTCAACATTTAAAGTCCATTTTAGTTTACTTCCCTTCAAACGTGCCCGGTCTAACTGATGGGAGGTTTCATGACATATTAATTACTCTTCCTTTTTGGATATCCTAGTTTTAGTTGGTGGGTGTCCCGGGCTATATTCATCTTGTGATGCATTTATGTTGAGATAATCACTATTTGCAAACACAAAACATATGCAACACACGTTGAAGGAGGAACATTCCTTCCATAACTGAGGTTTCAACTCTCATATTTCATCTATTTTCCCCTTTATACTTAAGTTGTGCATGCCTGTCATCACCGCCGTAAGTGGCGATACACATCAACCCATTCACATTTCCTAGTCGCTTCTTGCATTCAAAAAATACGTGTCTTTTGCACCTTCGTAGCAGAGAAGCATCATCCAATTTTTGTACCAATACATGCAAGCATATTATGTATACTACAAAGTAACTTACATGACCGCTCTTATGCTCTGGTTAACTCACAGGTAAACCCATTTTAACCTTTAATTTGTCAGCCTTCACAGGGAACCGACATGTGTACATCACCTTATTTTATTCCAACGGCAACATATTATTTACCCATTTCTGTACTCAAAATTCCTCACTACTAGTTTTAAACTTTTTAACATTTTAATAACGGTAACAAATTTGGATTAAAACATTTTAAAATACATCCGCTGCATGCATAAACTACAACCGTTCCCACTGTAAATCATTCAAGTAAATTTTATTCTTAGTAATTTTTAGAAACTTGCTTAATTTTCTAAACTAAATAAATTTTTATAAACTTAGTTATTTTTATAAACTTGTTTAATTTTTATAAAAATTAGTAAACTTAGTTAAATTTATAAATTTAGTTAAGTTTAATACAACTTAGTCAACTTATTTTATATTTTATAAAACATAGTTAATTTTTATAAAACTGGTGAATTTAGTTAATTTTATAAATTTATTTAATTTTTATAAACTAGTTTACTTTGTTATATATAAATGTTCGCAGCAGTTTTAGTATTACTGGATTTTGAGAAATCCAAAAACACCTCCTTTGCATGGTTCGAAATATCCAACTATTTAAGTGGTGTGGAAGTGAACTGTCAAGGTTCAGCATCAACAAATTTATAACATATTATGGCAGCCTCTTTGTTTCGTGACAACATATTATCACAAGCTACCAAAGTAACACCACATACAAAGTAAACATAGTATTATTGTTATTATTATCCACTAAATATGTACTACTAAAGGCTAAGCAAAAAACAGTTCATGAAAGAAAAGTGTTCCTAACAAACATACCACATATATCCAACACTGAAAGTAGGAACTTCAATGCTCTCTTCAAAAAGCTAAGCAACCAATCTAGGCCAGTAAGATTAATCAATTTCGTATTAGTAGCTTTAACCAATATATATATATATATATATATATATATATATATATCTTTTCTACCTGCAGTAAGAGTAAATACAAATTAACAAATGAATTGTTTGATAACAGTGCAGTGTTTAATAAAAATGCAATGTGTAATAATCAGAATTCAACACTAGCTTATTACATAAATTAACTTAAAAGTAAAAGAAAACTGACTGAATGGTAGATAAATACCCATCACTCACCATGTTAACACCGCCGCCATATCTAATAGAAAAATCCTTTTGCAACGGCTTAACAAGCCCAGCATCACATACTTTACCATCGCACCGTGCTATCACATTCAAAAGTACCTTAACCATTGAAACCTTTCGTGTCAGAAATATGGCTAAAGCAGACGTTCCACCATATGCCCATGAGATTCCTACAAGTCCAACGGCATTATCTCAATTTCCAGTTAGCATTGTGTCGCTTTGGTGTTTTTGTCCAATGATGATATTTAGGTACATTTTAACACATGACAAAATAAAATCACATATTATTCAACAATTTTTGTATTTAGGTACTTTTCTCTACATTGGTTGTCAATGGTAAGACTAAGGAACTTTCACATCACTAACACATGGTACAGTATTGTTTTACTTAATTTTTCAATAAATTTCTATAAACGATAATATTTGATCCATGTTTCACCAGATTAGTTTGTGATGACTAAACTAGTTTCCAGATTTCCTATTGGATATTTATAACTAATAAAAAATCCACAATATTGAGATTACATAACAACCTTGATGCAAGCTCCACACAGGTCATCTTAACATTTTCATGGATTTGAATGTTTAATATATATGTAAATCAAACAATGCGAAAATGTACTCATTTTAGTCTATTCTGTAAAGCAACCAAGGTTTTATTTTAACCTATATAACATATTCAAATTTGATTTCAAAAGCACGGTATGACAACCAAGGTTCTATTAGCTTCACTTACAACCAATGTAGGTATATCAGATTTAAAAATAATAATTTCTCTATGTATTTTGACTTAAAAAATGGACGAACAAATTTTGATTAAACCACTTCCCTCTAAAGTTAAGGAAAGCAAAGTCCAAGACAAGCAAATAAAGAAAAATAAATGTGCCTTATGCAAATGTCATACAATATGTAAAACAATTAACATAATGGACAGTATGAGGGATAAGATGCTTAACTAATTTGAAACACGAGTTTCATGCACAAATAAGGTACAAAGAAACAGACCTATAACCTAGGATTTGCAAATACTGAAGCGATTTCATAAGTAGTTCAGCTTGCTCCCCTTGGAGTATATACGTCTTCCTTCTTCAAAGCTGCTAGCAAATGCTGTACGGGAGATTACATCTCCAGTAAAATTTTGGAGTTCTGGCCAAACATCTATTTCACACTCTCCCTTCGGACCAACCAGTGTTTCCCATCTGCTTATAAGTTCATGGCAACAAGTTGAAAACGCTGGAAACATGCGCTGCAAAAGTGTGTTAATTCATTATATTACAAAACTATAATGCTGACATTACAATGCAGGTTGATTGCTCAAAGCTATAGTCTATGTATAAAAATCATCTTATTTTCATTATTGACATTGAGAGTGATCTATTTCAATATGAATGCGCATCATTTATTAAATACCAGGTAAATGTATTGATTAATAGCTTAACCTTCCTGCATCCTAAAAATCACACTAAATGGTGAATATTGTCGCAACTCCTATACCTATTGTTTTGAAAAATAACCAGGTCATGAAAAGAGCATAGTTTCTCAATAATTATAACTCAGGCAACAATTTCAAGCTTGCTAATCTGTACTTGCCTAACAAATCCTTACCTATGGAAATTCCAAGTGTTTAATTGTCTTTATCTTTAGCCGTGAGAGATCACATTTTACTTTTTACAAATTTTAGACATTATTACTTTAAACTCATGTAAAATAATATAAAATAAGGACAATGCTTTTTTAGTATCAAGGACAAAAATATATTATTTTGTTTGTATAAAATTTTGATTACAAGTCAGGAAATAATAAGTCAAACTTTATGTCCTTAAAAAATATAATAATTTAAGTGGCCCAATAAAACTAATTGATTTCTTAGCCCTTCTACGAAACCATTCTGTACCATAAGAATTTATACCTTTGGTACTTACTAACAGAATAAGAGAGCTACAAACCAACATACAAATAAGTTTTAAGTATATAAATGATATTAGCAGCAAACCATATTCTGCCAAGCAAAGTATTTGGTATATAAATTAACAGTGACAACTTTGACTAAACTGTAAAACAAGAAAAATTAACTGTAAAAAGTTAAAAATGATGAGCTGAGCTGCAGACAACCTGACTTATGTCCAAGGTCTGGATAGCATCCCATAAGTGAATATTATATCATGTTTTGATTTTCCGGCTTGCCCTTCCCAAGCTTAGGACTCATGAAATCTTTGTTGAATAAACCTAGACTAAATTAGACTAGACAACAATAGTTAAATGAAGTGTTTTATCCATGAAACAACATAGACTAAATTAGAAAGAAAGATCGAAAGTAAAAAACTATACTTAGAGGGTAAGTCCAATTTTAAAGTATGAGAACTTACAAAATTAGCTATATGTCTTATGAAAGGCATTGACCCACCCGTGTGACTCGCCTTTAACTTCTTACGATTCACAATATTTCTTTCAATTTTAATCTGTTAAATATAAAACATTCAAATTTTGATTGGAATGTGAAGAAAAAAATAAATAATTAACAAATAAAAGAATATGAAGAAATAACTAGAAATATAAGAAGAGTTGCTTAATTTTTAGGATCATGACATATTATTTGTAAATGTTTAAATGAAATAAGTCAGCAAATTTGACAGGCTAATCACATACAAGATTCTTTGCTGCTATAATTTTGCAACACTAGGCAGCAGCGATGTAAAACCCCCAATTATTTGATGGACATTTTTATCAAAATACAAGTATTACTCAAATGATCAGTCCACAAAATTAACCTTTCATAAAACTGGAAGAAAATGATCAGCCTCTGGTTTTATTGTGAAGGGGATGTCCTCTTATCCTCTGTATGCAAGGGAAAAGTGTATAAAGTACAAAGTTCAACTATTTCTATGCATAAGCATAACTATATCAAGTAAAATAAGTACAAACCACAGTTAATACATTTGCATACAATGGCTCATGGCACTAAAATATACCACAGATATTAAACCATTATTTTTACCTTCATTTCCCAATGTTTGCACGGTCTTAATAATAAAGAATGTAGTTCGGACTTGGTGTGCTAAAGTTTCCTCAACCACCTAAGGTAGAGAAATATTAGAGTATCCTCAACCACCTATAAATCAAAAGTAGAGAAATATTAGACATGTAACGACCCGCTATTTTGGACTATTCGCATCCGCACATGTCGGACTTGAATAATTCAAAATACCGAATTGTTAATTTAAAATTTGGCAAAACTCAGATATACAGTAAATAAATAATCACAGAATCACAGACACAGAGTAATAATATGCAGCGGAAGTAAAAGAGATAGTAGTTCATGAAGCTACTATATAAATATATAAGATACATCAGAGTTTACACAAGTTACAACAGAAGTCTCGAATACAATAGTCGAATACAATAATCAGAATACATCGCTGGAATCAACTGAATATCTGAAAGCTGGGAAGATAGCTGGATCTCCAAGCGAAGCTCCAACTCCAAAGGTGAGCCTCGAAAGCTGGTACTCTCAGTCTGACCCAAGCGTAAAGCAAAACACAAACACTCGAGTCAGGATTAATATTCTTATATCAATAAATCCAACTCAAGTGAAAAACAATTGAATACAAGTAACTCAAAGGATGTTGGAATCACCATCCTCCAAGGATCCGTTAAACTATCTACTATGTAGTAATATACGCTAAATAGATAATGTCTATCAGTAATATAAAATATCAAAATAGTGTTAAGGCATTACCATTATCCCCCTTAACACATTTTATAAATGTCATAGTCTATACAACACTGTAAACTCCACCGTAAACTGGTGGGATATCAGGGAGTACTCCATAGGTATAACACAAAACGAATACGTAGAGTTCGCGTATATAGGGATACAAGTATGACAAGGCACATGAGGCAATACCCAAGGTAGTGAAACTACCGTTTGCCTGATCTTGACTGGTGAAAACGCATCGCCGCATCGATCGCAACACCGCGAAACAACACTCCTGAAATTCCGAGGGTGCACCAATCAATCACAAGTAATGAGTAGTAGTTACAAAGAAGTGTGTTCGCTCGAGGTGGCTAACCCCATTTGGCCTGGCACGGCTCCTGATTTTAGTCATTTCCAATTTGACACAAGTGTCAAGGCTATCCATTATCGTTCTCTTTCTTCAATCATCACGTACATCATTCCAACCACTTCATTCTGGATCATCACTCCGCGTATAGTTATTAAAGTGGTTTTCGGTTTAGATAGAGAGTATATCCATAACCGATTCCGGTCTCTTTAATAACTTTCGTAATTATTACGCCGATTGGTCGGTTAATAAATTTCAAAACCAAATCAATTTCAATTTCAGTTAGAACTTATAGAATAACATTTCATTCGTCTTTCTAAGTCGATTTCCATAATTTACGTTTCAAACTTCCAAATTACCATTTCAAAATCTTACAATTTAATTTCAACTTTTATTTCAAACAATTCAAATATTGATTCAAGTTCGTATATAAGTTTCCTTCCGAAATCATTTAAATTGTTTAATTTTCATTCAAATCAATTAAAATTCATTTATCGATTTCATTCAATATTCGTTAAGTTGATTTAACATTTAAAACAATTTCATTCAAATTTCCAATTCATTAAATCGATTACCTAAGTCCAACTTTATTATATCAAAACTTCAAATTGAATTAAATTAGATTCGTCAAATCAAGTTCTTTAAATTACAAATCTTACGTTAATTTCAATAAATCCTATTCATTTCAATAAATCACATTTTATTTCTTGTTAAAGAAATTCAATTTTCACTTATTTATTGACTTCGTTACAAATTTCAAACTCAATTAATAAAGAACTAAATTTCACATAATCGAGAAGTTTCAATTTCACTTATTAACTTACTTAAAAAAATTTCCCAAAACTTTAATAAATAAAGAACTCAATTTCATTTATTAACGAAGTTCGAATTCACTTATTCAAAAGTTCCATTTCTTTTATCAAAGAATCCAATTTTTATTCAATTATCAAATAATTAAATCTTATTCAATTATTAAATAATTTCAAACATAATTATTAAATAATTTCAAAACTTAATAATTACAACTTGATTATAAATTTAAACTTAGTTATTAAATCATTTCCACTTAATTATGAATTCAAACTTAGTTATCAAATCATTTCAACTAATTATAAATTCAACTTAATAATTTCAACTTAATTATAATTTCAAACTTAATTACAATTTCAAACTTAATTATAATTTCAAATTCAATTATTACTAACTCCAAATTATTTATTAATAGTTCCAAATTTAATTATTAAATAATTAAATTTCAAACAACGTTCATTCATCAATTACTACGTTAATATTTGCTTCATATTTAATCTTTCATATTTCTTTAAAATTTCATATTCCAACTTCATTTCAAAACTTATTCTTTACTCGAATAAAATCATTAATTTTATTTTTAAATCAATTTATTGACCAATCGGATTTATTTAATTCTCTATCCTAAGTCAAGTTCATTTGGGTATATATCATTTCAACCCGATTCCAAATTCCATACAAAATCAAAGCATAACAAAGGGAACTTGCAGTGTCATAAATAGGATGGTGTCAAAATAAATAAACAAGCAATAACAACAATCAAACACAATCCAATAATCAATTCAAATAATCCCGAAATAATCGTATTAATTCACAATGTTGTTTGTGCAAATTAATATAATTATTTCTAGAATCTACACTATCATTTCATGTAGATTAAAGATTATTACAATATTATTTATATGGTTCTTCATTTGTCATTCGATTTCAATTTTTCACTACAACAATTAATCCAACATACGTTCAATGGTTCAAAGTGTAATTATCACTAATCTACATGTCAATTAATTTAACAATTAAAAGGGGTCATATTTACTAATCAAATTCAACATATATGTCGATTCAAATATTAATTATCCTACGTCAAATTCAATTGTATAATATTTATCACTTTATACATTACAATTTAACATCCAATATAAACAACAAAACAATCAATCACTTATCAACCAAACTGTATTATCATTGCATAAATAATTAACAGATAATAGTGTCAGATGTCAAAAGTGAACTGATACATAAATAACAATGCAATAAATAACAGCAGCATATTTCAGTTGTCGTTTCAATTGAAATCGAATTTAATAAATAAAAGAATATTAATCGTGAGTGATTGCTCACCTTTCGAGGCTAGAGAGATGAATAGACGACGAAGTCGAGTCACGAATCGCAAGCACGACTTTCGGAATAAACTAGACTGGCACGAATGGTCGAGCAAAGCTGATAAATAGGAATTGCCGAAATCAAATCAGAACATGATTGATGAAAGTAATTGGTAAAATGAATTGATACACACACATATATATATAATTATATAACTATTTACATATATAAAACATATTCTGAATTCAAACGCATTTTAAATTAAATATGTATACATTTCAAAATCACTGTTTTTAAATGAAACTCAAATATTTTACAGTCAAATATATATACACACAATCTATGTTGAAACCATGATATATATGCTAATGTAAAAGGACCCATATACATACAAGGTCACATAACAGCATGTAATGTAAGCAAGATATTATATGCATAACTATATAAAATTTAAAACTAATACCCGTAAAAAAAATAAAAATTTATAACTGTATATATACACAAAATATAGATATAACGGCAACAACAACAAAAGGTGTACGTACTATTTTACAACTTATCAAATGACTAATATATATACAGATAGCCTACATTTTCTTTAAAATATACTTACATACAACTATATTTAGATACAATTATGTATCAGCACAGATACACTATATATAACTCACGCATGCGTCCACAACCAAATAAAAAGGACAATGCTATGTTTTTGTATAAATATAAAGCATAAATCGGATAGTGTACAACAAATATAGGTGACGAACATATGAACATTCCATACTATAAATATACCTTTATAATATAAGGAAGAACAACCAATATATTACTTCTATACCAATATGCACTGCTACCCAGGCCATCAATAATTCTACCCAATAATATAACTAAATATGTACTATATTATAAAAACTGTATAGCAAAAGACTAAACAGGGCTCGCTTTTGAATTTTATGTGTTATAGGCCAAATGTAGGTTGCACATATGCAGACTTCACCATTAATTCCAAAACTTACATATATATACACAGCAAACCAAGTATACATGAAAACCAAAAAAAATTCACACTGTTTATATTTATACTATAAGTGTACAACACTATAATCAGTAGCAGTCTATTATTTAAAATTTTGAAAAACTACTATACATAAATAACAGTTTCTATAAATCTAATATATAGTTAAACGGAAAAAAAAAACAAACAGATATGCATATAAACTAATACACACAACAACATACTTTTATAAACATCAAACATTGCTTTAAAACCAACACTATCTTCTTAATATACAACGTACAGTATATGCGTACCAATACAAGAGAAGAATGCCGAGCAAGGCACAGCCGGATGGAAGTGACGGACTAATCGGTGACAGGCGGAAAAGTCGTACGGCCGAAGATGGGTGCTCGACACTGAAAAAGAGGAGGAAGGTGGGTAGTGGAGTGGGTTTGTCTTGCGTGCCAAAGCTTTGGCTTCTGACCAGTGGATTGAGGATGCATGGCTGCGTGTTGATATAGAAGAGGATGGTTTCAAATTTTAAAGAGAAGCTAACATCAACTTCAGGCAATTATAAACGAACTGTGAAATAGGAAAGGAATGAATAGTTCATCATAAATAAACACACGTACCACTTCATATGCTTCAATTTTCTCAAACTATGGGAAAATGGAAAGTCGCACACATGAATTCAGCATGTAATTTAAAGCAAATGACTTTTGATAAATGAGTATTGGAAATTGAATAGTCACCGAATATCGAAAGCTCTAAAACGGGTACCGATTCGGCAAACCGTATCACAGTTTCAACGCGTAGCTGACACCAAAAAAAAACACAAATAAATATACCGTGGAGATCAGCATGACGAGACGGTCAAAACGCATACAGATATTAGTGGTACGATTGAATTTTGAAAATTCGAAATTTTATACTACGAAAAATGCATAAAAATTGCAGAAAAATAAGATCGACGGAGCCAAAGATATCCGAATTTGGAAAAACGACAAACTGACAACTTGCTCAAAAGATAATTTAGAATTTTTCTATGTTAATTTTTTTTTGGTTTTGAAAACGTTTTATTTCATCGCTTTTTAACTGATTAGATTGAAGTAAATTTACGCACAAAATAAACTTTCATATTTTCGAACAAAAATTTACCGGTTGCTATGTTTAACTTAGACGCATTTCAAATATCAAATTTATATTTCAAAATTTTATCGTTTAAAATTCCAAAAATTCAATTAGTAACGTTATTAAAACCGGTTAAATTTATGGGTCGTTACATTCTCCCCCACTCAAAACTTTTCGTCCTCGAAAAGGAAGGAAGCAGGAGAATAGAAACCACCGGAAGAAAATAGAATGAAAAAAAAAAAAAATCAATCGGTCCAAACCATATAAATTCAATTTGAATAAACTTATATCAACTATTGACATTTAAATTCAAGATTTTCATTAAGTTGATTTGATTTCTCATTTATAAATGTTAGGTACAAAAGGTTTCTTTCAAATGAAATTCAATTTAAATTCAACTAATTCAAGATACTACCTTAAGTTGATTTGATTCAATTTATTAACTTCCAAACAAATTTTCTTCTGTTAATCACACCTATTATTAATTTAACTTATTATTCTATTTATTGCCAAAACATTTTATAATCAAAATTTTAAGTGAATACCATTTATTATACGTACTCACCTTTTATTTATAAAGATAATTTATATTATATATTATCCAATTATCTTAACTTAATAATTTCAAAGATCGTAATTTGAATAGTCATTTATTATAATCATAGTTTATTCGACAAATTTAATTCTTCTTTGTTCCAAATTATTATTAAATTTATCCCACTTAATATATTTGTATACTTACTCTTATTATACTGCTCAATTTTATTTAAAATTCCTTTTAACATCATTTTATATTGTACAATATTCAATTATATGGTTACTTTTAAAAATTTGGGTAAGTTATATATTATGCAATTGTGTATTATCCAATTAAAATTCCTATTTAATTGTTCAGGTTTAAATTTTTATTCAAATTTCGATTTCATTTTATAATTGAAATTATCCTTTAACATAAATTCAAGAATTAATTTCCGATTAGCTTCAAACAACTTAGGGATAATATATATATATATATATATATATATATATATTCATAATATATCAAATCAAATTTAAAATCTTCAATATATATTATAAATCAAGTCATGTTTAGAAATTCAATTCAATTTGTTTTTCAAACAAACCATAGCAAAACTACAGAAATGGTCTCTCCACTTCGAAACTCGAAAATGAACGTCGATGATGCGGCCGTCATCACTGAAATTATTTTCCAGCGACAAAGAGAAGAGCGCTGATTTAAACATTATAAATTCTTTCAAAACCATTTCTATTCGAAGATATTTTAATAATATACATTCTAAACTTGAAAATCATAGTTCAAAATTATCGAAAATTAAATTCTCCAATTCTAATTTTAATTCACATCAAATTCCAAATCAAACTATAACTAAGTTTTATAAATTCATTTATTTATTGTTAAGCAATAGTCAATGGTTTACAAACAATAAATGAAAATCAAACATTATCATTTCTGACAACAAATTCATTAACAATTTAATTTCAGAAAAACTTATATATAATATAATCATACAAAACTATTTTATTCACCAACTTCGAAAATACTGTTGTGTTAGTTTGCTCTGCTCAAGCGTTTTGGAAATCCTATCGATAGCGTTGATCAGACGAATCGATCGAAAACCCAAATCAACATCAACAACTCAAACAACACAATATATAAAACATTTTAACATTAATTTACAAATACACTTCCTCGCTTGACGATACAAGGATGGATTTCAAGGCAAGGATAGAGATTCAAATTTGATGAAAATCAAATCAAAAAGAATTTTGGTTCGATAACAAGTTCGAAACAGAAGATAAGATAATTACATAACCAAAATAGGAAGATGAATAAGTTTATCAAATCGTGGGCAACCTTAACCGGGTCGTCCGTGAATTAAGGAATAAGACCGATGCAGAATTTCGAGGCGAGTCTACATCAGATCTCAAGGGATAGAATTCAGGTATAGTAGTAGATAGATAGCATCGTAAACCGAGGATACAGAAATCTCTGGTAAATTGATGTCCATTATAAGGAGTTTCACCTATTTACAAATAATTCGAAGATTGGCGAGACCGCCTATGCCTTACAAAGATCATTCGAAGTGGAGTTATGGCATTCTCCAGAATTCAGGCGAATTCGAATAGTGAGGGACAAGAATGAATTTCGGAACCGAGGGAACGTTCCAAAATTCAAAGGAATTGAGTTAAAAGGAAGAGATTGAAACTCGAGTGGGAGTGATTCTGCAAATACATTTACCATATATGCTAAGTTTTGCCTAGAGCTACCAAAAGCTCTGATACCAACTGTAACGACCCACTATTTTTGTAAAGAACCGTAAATCCGTACTCCTTGAATAGACACTAATCTCCATTGATTAACTCAAGGTGAACGAAAATACGAACCCTTATGGTTTTTTTTAGAAAGAAGAAAGAAGAAGAAAGTGGTAGAAGAGAGAAGATAGAAAAGATAGAGAGAAGAGAGAACAGAAAATAGAACAACATCAGAATCTCACAATTCGCAGCGGAACAACATATAATAAATAAATGAATAATCTTTAAACAAAGAACTATATCTCTTATTACATTACATTTCATTACATCATATCATCAGAGTGTACAACATCAAACAATGCAGCGGAAAAGAAATACTATATAAACTAGTAATACGCCATCCAGCTTGCCTCCAGCAACTCCTGAATTCCAGAATATCCTGATAAACCTAACTCTTGACTGCCCGTGTGGAAATTGGTGGGCACCCAGAGTTTAGGAAGGAAAACAATAAACTCCGAGTCAGTCATGTGACTGGTGTGGGAACTAAAACAGTTTATTTTTCTTTTTAAAATCAAAATAGAGGAATATTTTTAAATTCAATTCTCAATGCTTTTAAAAATGAGACTACCATAAGGCCTCCCGCACACACACACAATGCAAACGCAGAATCAGAGGAGATTTCTCCTTATGATAGTCAAAGATGCTTGATACGCATTAAAAAGAACATTTGATATTATTTCTAGTGCATAGTGTAGAGAAAATTCATTTCGAAAATAAAGATATAAATCTTAGCCAGCATAGACATTTCGCACTTATGCCTACTATAGCTACCATGTTCAATAGCGGGCTACCGCCATATTCCATGACAGGTTATACAACTAAAACCGTACAAGTCTCGTATTTGAAGAATGGATTTTCCAACAAATGGTCAGGCCAAGGAACTTCCCATTGCCACATGGAAACGCCTCTTGAAGGACGCCCCGAGAACCACCGTTCTCCGCTAAACAAAGCCGGGAATCCCTTTTCCCAAGGAATATTACAAACCCTCAGATATGCCACTCCCGGTCCTTTGGAACCTTTCACCGAGCGCTCGTCACCATCATCACACAATCATAAAGTGTTTTCAACATGAGTAAGTATCTGGGCTCCATACCATGATACTACCCTTTTCCAGAAGGAATGGCTATACCCTAGGGAAGCGATCCCTGAAAACCTTGCCGCACAATTCATGTTTCGACCATTACCGGTTTGTGAGGCTCGACGAAGTCTCGTCCACAAAAATATACTTTATACAAAAGCCATGCTTTGGGTCAACAAATGATCATAGAAATGATCACCAAGATAGACGATCAAACAAATGATCCTATCATAAATAATCAACACAATGATCATTTACAGCTACACTCAGCATGTCACATTACCAAATTGGGAATATATCGCTGATAACTTCAATTATATAACCTCTGAGCTCGTACGTCTCAGAGAAGGGTGTTAAGCTAAGAGAATAAATTCTCTGCCACCAACAGAAATATATTTGAAAGAAATCGGCTTTATATCTCAATTTGTAATGTCAGACATACAATCCATACAAGTCTATTCCGGGCTCGAACAGAACCGAGGCACTTACAAAGAAGTCCTTGCAATCCGGATAATCTCTAATCACGTCCGAATTTCCCATCACATATGGAGATCTCAATACCGGGGATCAGCCAGTGCAGAGACAATCAACAAGAAACCCTTACGTTTTCGAAAATATCCGGTCTTCAACACCGATCTTCGAATGCAATTCATAACGACGTATCACATATTCGGAATGGGTTATACGACCCCAAGGTCCTTTCCCGGTTAACCCGAATAGTGAGCGCTTATTAAAAAAAAAAAATGTGGCATTCAATTTCAAGCAAATCACAACAAATACCTATTTAAAGGTAAATATTGATAGTCGGTTATTGAACTATCAATAGATATGCCAACATCACCATATTCCAAATAATTTTCCAAATTATTTATTTTCCAAAAATATCTTTAGAAGTTATAAACTTTCCATACTTCAAAAATAAATCAATATTTATTTTTAACCAATTTTCCAAATTTCATTTATAAATTCCATATTGAATTCATATGCTAAAATATCCATGAATATACGTTTCCAATTATTTATTTTTAATTTATCTTCAAAAATATAAATTCTCAACATATTCACTTTATATTGGAAAACATTTCCATACTTATTTATTTATAAGTAATTCACAAGCCTTTTTATTTTCTATGCTTAGAAAATATTCTATATACTTTAATCGAAATTAAGTATATATTTCATTCTTTAAGGAAATCATTCTCTTTAACATATTTATTTGGGCCAAAACGAATGTTGCGTAAAACATCATTACGACAACCCAAAATCACTAGTATAGGGATTCGAAATTAAAATAGATATATAAATCCCAATACTACACAAAACATTTCCTTTCAGAAAATCATCTATTATAACAACAGTGTTATAATCTATTATTTCTTTCTATTTGTCGAAAACGTCTATTTCAACAATGAATGTTGAAATCTATGGTTTCGATAGTTAATATATTTTAAAACATCTTTAGATCGTTTTAATTCTATTTAAAACATCACATCCAAAATAATTTCTTTAACATAATATTCACTATTCAAAAACGTGAATATACTTGTTAATAAATTTCATCACTTCTATTCATTTTATTTTAAAGAATTATTCACTGTCTAAAACATGAATATAACTCCATTAATAAATTACAACAATTTACTTATCAAAATAAGTAGTTTGCGAATTTATAAAACAATGTTTATAAATTCCATTTCTATTTATTTTATAACTACTTTTTTTATAAATCTCCTTTATAAATCTATTCAATTTCATATCTCAATGATATACTAAAATTTCATATTATAAGTTAAATACTTATAATTTATTTGTTTATAAAATCGTTCCTTTAAACTTCATAAATTTATAAATCTTATAACTTATAAGATTCTGTTATTTATCCAAAATCTATTCTTTTAAATAACTTTACAAATTTTATAAACCTACTGTTTATAAAATTCCATTTATAACTTCACAGTTATAATTCTATAATTCCAATTTATGAAATTCATTTACTATTCATTCTAATACTTGTAAAAGCTCGTTTTATAATTCCAATATTTTTAATTTATAAATATCAATTTATAAATCTTTTAATATAAAACAATTTATATTACTATTTTTAAAACGTCTTTAAACTCTTTTATAATTTCATCAATTGATTTATAAAACAATCAAATTCCATAAATTCTATAGATTTCATTCCCTATGAAATTCATTTACAAATCATTCTATCACTTATAAAAGCTCGTTTTATAATTCAAGATATTCTAAATTTATAAATATCAATTTATAAATCTTTTAATATAAATCAATTTATATTATTACTTTAAACATCTTTAAACTCTTTTATAGTTTCATCATTCTGATTTATAAAATAAAATTTTTATAAATCCTATTTTTAGACTTCTTATAATAAATTCAGAAATCCCAGTTCAAACTGTTTTATAAAATCACTAATCCCATATTTTCAAAAATCAACTTTTAACTGTATTTCTCAAAAATCATAATTTTTATAACATTACAATTATAACGTTTATTTATTTAAGATGAATCAATTCCAAAAATATTTTATAAACGTATATTTCCAAAAATCACTTTAGAAATCAAAATCGTTATTTTTTTAACTTCAAAAATTGGATCCGATGATGCAACACATCAATAGTCAATCACGACTTTCAAACATCATATATCATCCATGATAGCAATCAAATATCACAATATATGAAATCAAATAAATATTTGTGAGGAATCCAGTTGGATCCCTCCAACCTGTTTCCCTGCATCCACAGACATTAGCACAATACCATTCCACTTCGAGGTGGAATATCGCGGTATATGGGATTTTATAAAATATTATCCGCTTACTAACGGCGCAATAGGGTCTCATCCGCTAAAAAAAATGCGGGAAATCAATCAACTGCAATATATACATATGCCAATATATATATATTGCTATATATATAATATAATACCAATTCCACTTCGAGGTGGAATATCGCGGTATATGTGTGTAATAAATAACCTCCGCTTACTAACGGCGTATAGGGTCTATTCACATCCAATATATATATATATATAACAATCATCATTCAAGCATTCAATCATTCAATCAACAAATTTTAAATCTAACTATTTCAAATTTAAATAAACAACAAAATTCCTTTTGAGTGAGAAGTTCTCACCTTTGCTTTTATTTTGCAATCCATTTCCCATCTTGACTTGATTTCTCTTGATTTATACCTTGTATAAATATTTACACAATTTGTTAATATTCAAACAGATTGAATAAATTTTCATTTTTGATTGTTTTAATTATTTAATGGTTTTGTTCTAAACCAATACCTTTAATAATTTTATTCAACTACAATTTAATTTTTAACACTAAATTTTCTTTAATTAAATTTGTTTAACTAAAGGTTATAATTTTAAAATTAAATCCCTTCTTAATAAATTATTTTTGGCTTTCAAACAATTTCTTTTTAATATTTTGATTTAACAAAAATTAAATTCAAAACTATTCTTTATAAATTCCAATCTTTATTTTATATAATCTTTGGACAAATCACATAATTAATTTCCATTCGCTATATTTAATTAACCAAAAGTTTAATTTAAACTAAATTTCCATTAAATAAATCTTTCACTTAATAAATTTCCATTTGATAAATATACTTAACAAAATATTAAATTTCTTTTAATGATTGAATTTACAAAGGTTCAATAAAACTGAATTCCTTTTAACTATAATTTTTCTTCTTTAAATAAATTTAGTTCAACAAAAATTTATTTTACTTTAAATCAATATCTTTAAATCAATAATTTATTTATCCAATAAATCAAATTCCTAACAAATCTGTCTAGTTCAATTTAAACTTCAACTAAATTTACTTTAAACAAATTTATTTAACTACAATTTAATTTCCCTTTAATATAAATTATTTTTAACCACTTAACTTAAATTTAAACAAATTTTCTTTTTCAAAAATATTTTTCATTTGAAGCTAAATCTATATTTAACTAATAATTTAGTTTTAAACAAATAATCAAATTTTAAACATATTTCCTTTACTGTAATATGTTTTACATACATATTTTATTTTTTTTAGTTTATAACTTTACAATTTTTTTTTATATATATATCTACAGATTCCTAAATAAATTCAAAATTTTAAATTGTTTTAAACTTGCAGTGTATATATTCTTCAATATATGTGTATATATCAATGTTTATTAAATTAAATCAATAATAAATATCAAAAATCACATACCTCACTGCCTCGTTCAAGTCCTAACTCCCACGCGACATCGTCGCCACTCGCCGCCGCTCTGAATCGCACCCTCTCCTGCGCGCGCCCCAATTTCGAAATCGCGACCTCTGCCTCGAGCCTCCTATCGCCATTGCCCCTCCTAACCTTGCCGCGAGCGCGCGCGCGTGCGCCCCTTGAATCGTACGCCTTGCTTGGAAGCCTCGCCTAGCCGCCTCCTCCCACGCGTGCGCTCGTGCCTCAGTGTCGCCACTGCCTCGACCTCCTCATACGCGAACACCACCAGTCACCCCCGACTTCGGCCTACGCGCCGCCTTCAGATGCTCGCGAGCGCCTTAGCCTCGTGCCGACACCACGAATCGCGACTTCCCCCAATTATGCGCGCGCCATTGATTTAGTTTTCATTTTTTTTTTCGGCTGCGTTTCGATTTTGAGAGTGAAAAAGGCTTCGACCATTTTTTTTTATTTCGTGAATTCGATTTGGGGGGAAACGAATGGTTCACGCGACCATTGTTTACTTCTTTTCATTTTCTTTGATTTTTAAAAACTGGAGAGGGAGAGGAGGATTTAATATTGATCAAGGCACGTTCAACACGATCTCTCTACGGGATCTTCTGCGTGATTTTACGCGTGAGAAAAGGAGGCAACGTGATGTTTGACTAAATTTAAATTTAAATTTAAATTGAATTCGTTTTAAAATCTTCAACGCGTTTACTCACCGTGTGCTCACATATCAACTCCGAAAAATACGAAATTTGAAATCCGACAATAATTAAATATTACGGACCCAATGGAACTGGTTTCGTCGAATTCCGAGACTGTGCCTCGGACGGCTATTTTTGAATATCGATTCAAACGATTTAATTTCAAAACTGAACAATTCACTTCAAATTTCAATTCTGAAGCTTCTATTATCTTCAATATTATCAATATGAATTTTACAAGCCTTTGAAATATTTTTAATCAACTTAAAATTGAAGATTCAAATTTTTATTCAACTTTCAATAGATTAAATTCTATAGTTTAATCGCCAAATTCATTCTGATAATTTGAAATTCAATTCAAACCATCCTTTAAATATTTAAAATTAATTAAATATTCTCAAATTAAATTATTTAAAATTCTAGGTCGTTACAATCTTCCCTCCTTAAAAGAATTTCGTCCCGAAATTACAAGTTAAGAAGAATGCCCTTATCCCGTTTATTTTTTTTCACAATTCAAATAGTTTTATCAACTTACCAACCTAAATCTTTTTACTAGAGATTCATTATCATTTCAACTAGCTTTCCAACTTCAATTATAGGTTTCAAACAACATTGTTTACCTTAACAATTCAAATTTAAATTCAAATTCAAATTTTAAACTTTCAAAATTTCTCAAAAATATTCTAACACCCTAAATTTTCGAAAAATTTCGCCAGCGTCTCCTTTGCGCGGCTAGCTCGGTACGACTACAAAATGGCACCACGGCCCCTCAGAATCAAAAAGAAAAGAGAAAGCCAAGTGGCTGGAGAAGAAAATCATCAAATTTCATACTGAAATTGAAATACGTACCTTTTTGTCGAGCAATTCAATTTTATCTTTGAAATCAAAATCTCAATTCCATTATATACCTGTATAACCTGCTAGTAGTAGCATCCAAAATATCAATTTCCAACATTCAAACCATTTTGCCTATTCTATTACAAAATTTTCAATATATGTTTCTTATACATTTTTACTTCACTATTTGAAGTTACATATCCAATTTCATTAAATTTTACATTTCAATTCATTTGAATTCAATTCACAATTTCAATTCCATTCGAATTCAATTTTCAATTCCAAACATTGAATTCTAACGATTAACTTTCATTTACTAATTCCTTTCAATTAGTACATTCACTAATTCATTTTAATTTTCAATTTCCATATTCAACTCATCTCGAATTTAGTTAATTACTAACAAAGAAAATTTCAATCTATTTCTTTTACTTACTTGAATTTATATACAAATTCAAATTTAGCTCACGACTAAACTTTAATTTAACCAATTCAAATTCCATATACTAATGATAATAATTCAATATTATCACTTCTTAACAATCATGCAACCATATACTATAATAATTCATAGAAAATCATTTCTTTTCTATACAAAAATAGTTTTGGGCAAAAATTACCTTATTTACCCGATTCAAAAAAAACAATTTTATATTCATAAACAAATACGCGCTCATATCTATTATTATACTCAAACTCATTCTAGAGTAATGCTGACTCTATCTCTAACGAGTAATACCCAACGGAACCATGGTTGTCGCTTAACCATAAGCTCTGATAACAAATGTAAAGAACCGTAAATCCGTACTCCTTGAATAGACACTAATCTCCATTGATTAACTCAAGGTGAACGAAAATACGAACCCTTATGGTTTTTTTTTTAGAAAGAAGAAAGAAGAAGAAAGTGGTAGAAGAGAGAAGATAGAAAAGATAGAGAGAAGAGAGAACATAAAATAGAACAACATCAGAATCTCACAATTCGCAGCGGAACAACATATAATAAATAAATGAATAATCTTTAAACAAAGAACTATATCTCTTATTACATTACATTTCATTGCATCATATCATCAGAGTGTACAACATCAAACAATGCAGCGGAAAAGAAATACTATATAAACTAGTAATACGCCATCCATCTTGCCTCCAACAACTCCTGAATTCCAGAATATCCTGATAAACCTAACTCTTGACTGCCCGTGTGGAAATTGGTGGGCACCCAGAGTTTAGGAAGGAAAACAATAAACTCCGAGTCAGTCATGTGACTGGTGTGGGAACTAAAACAGTTTATTTTTCTTTTTAAAATCAAAATAGAGGAATATTTTTAAATTCAATTCGCAACGCTTTTAAAAATGAGACTACCATAAGGCCTCCCGCACACACACACAATGCAAACGCAGAATCGGAGGAGATTTCTCCTTATGATAATCAAAGATGCTTGATACGCATTAAAAAGAACATTTGATATTATTTCTAGTGCATAGTGTAGAGAAAATTCATTTCGGAAATAAAGATATAAATCTTAGCCAGCATAGACATTTCGCACTTATGCCTACTATAGCTACCATGTTCAATAGCGGGTTACCGCCATATTCCATGACAGGCTATACAACTAAAACCGTACTAGTCTCGTATTTGAAGAATGGATTTTCCAACAAATGGTCAGGCCAAGGAACTTCCCATTGCCACATGGAAACGCCTCTGGAAGGACGCCCCGAGAACCACCGTTCTCCGCTAAACAAAGCCGGGAATCCCTTTTCCCAAGGAATATTACAAACCCTTAGATATGCCACTCCCGGTCCTTTGGAACCTTTCACCGAGCGCTCGTCACCATCATCACACAATCATAAAGTGTTTTCAACATGAGTAAGTATCTGGGCTCCATACCATGATACTACCCTTTTCCAGAAGGAATGGCTATACCCTAGGGAAGCGATCCCTGAAAACCTTGTCGCACAATTCCTGTTTCGACCATTACCGGTTTGTGAGGCTCGACGAAGTCTCATCCACAAAAACATACTTTATACAAAAGCCATGCTTTGGGTCAACAAATGATCATAGAAATGATCACCAAGATAGACGATCAAACAAATGATCCTATCACAAATAATCAACACAATGATCATTTACAGCTACACTCAGCATGTCACATTACCAAATTGGGAATATATCGCTGATAACTTCAACTATATAACCTCTGAGCTCGTACGTCTCAGAGAAGGGTGTTAAGCTAAGAGAATAAATTCTCCGCCACCAACAGAAATATATTTGAAAGAAATCGGCTTTATATCTCAATTTGTAATGTCAGACATACAATCCATACAAGTCTGTTCCGGGCTCGAACAGAACCGAAGGCACTTACAAAGAAGTCCTTGCAATCCGGATAATCTCTAATCACGTCCGAATTTCCCATCACATATGGAGATCTCAATACCGGGGATCAGCCAGTGCAGAGACAATCAACAAGAAACCCTTACGTTTTCGAAAATATCCGGTCTTCAACACTGATCTTCGAATGCAATTCATAACGACGTATCACATATTCGGAATGGGTTATACGACCCCAAGGTCCTTTCCCGGTTAACCCGAATAGTGAGCGCTTATTAAAAAAAAAATAAGTGTGACATTCAATTTCAAGCAAATCACAACAAATACCTATTTAAAGGTAAATATTGATAGTCGGTTATTGAACTATCAATAGATATGCCAACATCACCAGATTCCAAATAATTTTTCAAATTATTTATTTTCCAAAAATATCTTTAGAAGTTATAAACTTTCCATACTTCAAAAATAAATCAATATTTATTTTTAACCTATTTTCCAAATTTCATTTATAAATTCCGTATTGAATTCATATGCTAAAATATCCATGAATATACGTTTCCAATTATTCATTTTCAATTTATCTTCAAAAATATAAATTCTCAACATATTCACTTTATATTGGAAAACATTTCCATACTTATTTATTTATAAGTAATTCACAAGCCTTTTTATTTTCTATGCTTAGAAAATATTCTATATACTTTAATCGAAATTAAGTATATATTTCATTCTTTAAGGAAATCATTCTCTTTAACATATTTATTTGGGCCAAAACGAATGTTGAGTAAAACATCGTTAAGACAACCCAAAATCACTAGTATAGGGATTCGAAATTAAAATAGATATATAAATCCCAATACTACACAAAACATTTCCTTTCGGAAAATCATCTATTATAACAACAATGTTATAATCTATTATTTCCTTCTATTTCTCGAAAACGTCTATTTCAACAATGAATGTTGAAATCTATGGTTTCGATAGTTAATATATTTTAAAACATCTTTAGATCGTTTTAATTCTATTTAAAACATCACATCCAAAATAATTTCTTTAACATAATATTCACTATTCAAAAACGTGAATATACTTGTTAATAAATTTCATCACTTCTATTCATTTTATTTTAAAGAATTATTCACTGTCTAAAACATGAATGTAACTCCATTAATAAATTACAACAATTTACTTATCAAAATAAGTAGTTTGCGAATTTATAAAACAATGTTTATAAATTCCATTTCTATTTATTTTATAACTACTTTCTTTATAAATCTCCTTTATAAATCTATTCAATTTCATATCTCAATGATATACTAAAATTTCATATTATAAGTTAAATACTTATAATTTATTTGTTTATAAAATCGTTCCTTTAAACTTCATAAATTTATAAATCTTATAACTTATAAGATTCTGTTATTTATCCAAATTCTATTCTTTTAAATAACTTTACAAATTTTATAAACCTACTGTTTATAAAATTCCATTTATAACTTCACCGTTATAATTCTATAATTCCAATTTATGAAATTCATTTACAATTCATTCTAATACTTGTAAAAGCTCGTTTTATAATTCCAATATTTTTAATTTATAAATATCAATTTATAAATCTTTTAATATAAAACAATTTATATTACTATTTTTAAAACGTCTTTAAACTCTTTTATAATTTCATCAATTGATTTATAAAACAATCAAATTCCATAAATTCTATAGATTTCATTCCTTTATGAAATTCATTTACAAATCATTCTATCACTTATAAAAGCTCGTTTTATAATTCAAGATATTCTAAATTTATAAATATCAATTTATAAATCTTTTAATATAAATCAATTTATATTATTACTTTAAACATCTTTAAACTCTTTTATAGTTTCATCATTCTGATTTATAAAATAAAAATTTTATAAATCCTATTTTTAGACTTCTTATAATAAATTCAGAAATCCCAGTTCAAACTATTTTATAAAATCACTAATCCCATGTTTTCAAAAATCAACTTTTAACTGTATTTCTCAAAAATCATAATTTTTATAACATTACAATTATAACGTTTATTTATTTAAGATGAATCAATTCCAAAAATATTTTATAAACGTATATTTCCAAAAATCACTTTAGAAATCAAAATCGTTTTTTTTTAACTTCAAAAATTGGATCCGATGATGCAACACATCAATAGTCAATCACGACTTTCAAACATCATATATCATCCATGATAACAATCAAATATCACAATATATGAAATCAAATAAATATTTGTGAGGAATCCAGTTGGATCCCTCCAACCTGTTTCCCATCCACAGACATTAGCACAATACCATTCCACTTCGAGGTGGAATATCGCGGTATATGGGATTTTATAAAATATTATCCGCTTACTAACGGCGCAATAGGGTCTCATCCGCTAAAAAAAATGCGGGAAATCGATCAACTGCAATATATACATATGCCAATATATATATATTGTTATATATATAATATAATACCAATTCCACTTCAAGGTGGAATATCGCGGTATATGTGTGTAATAAATAACCTCCGCTTACTAACGGCGTATAGGGTCTATTCACATCCAATATATATATATATATATATATATATATATATATATATATATATAACAATCATCATTCAAGCATTCAATCATTCAATCAACAAATTTTAAATCTAACTATTTCAAATTTAAATAAACAACAAAATTCCTTTTGAGTGAGAAGTTCTCACCTTTGCTTTTATTTTGCAATCCATTTCCCATCTTGACTTGATTTCTCTTGATTTATACCTTGTATAAATATTTACACAATTTGTTAATATTCAAACAGATTGAATAAATTTTCATTTTTGATTGTTTTAATTATTTAATGGTTTTGTTCTAAACCAATACCTTTAATAATTTTATTCAACTACAATTTAATTTTTAAAACTAAATTTTCTTTAATTAAATTTGTTTAACTAAAGGTTACAATTTTAAAATTAAATCCCTTCTTAATAAATTATTTTTGGCTTTCAAACAATTTCTTTTTAATATTTTGATTTAACAAAAATTAAATTCAAAACTATTCTTTATAAATTCCAATCTTTATTTTATATAATCTTTGGACAAATCACATAATTAATTTCCATTCGCTATATTTAATTAACCAAAAGTTTAATTTAAACTAAATTTCCATTAAATGAATCTTTCACTTAATAAATTTCCATTTGATAAATATACTTAACAAAATATTAAATTTCTTTTAATGATTGAATTTACAAAGGTTCAATAAAACTGAATTCCTTTTAACTATAATTTTTCTTCTTTAAATAAATTTATTTTAACAAAAATTTATTTTACTTTAAATCAATATCTTTAAATCAATAATTTATTTATCCAATAAATCAAATTCCTAACAAATCTGTCTAGTTCAATTTAAACTTCAACTAAATTTACTTTAAACAAATTTATTTAACTACAATTTAATTTCCCTTTAATATAAATTATTTTTAACCACTTAACTTAAATTTAAACAAATTTTCTTTTTCAAAAATATTTTTCATTTGAAACTAAATCTATATTTAACTAATAATTTAGTTTTAAACAAATAATCAAATTTTAAACATATTTCCATTACTGTAATATGTTTTACATACATATTTTATTTTTTTTAGTTTATAACTTTACAATTTTTTTATTTATTTATATATATATATCTACAGATTCCTAAATAAATTCAAAAATTTAAATTGTTTTAAACTTGCAGTGTATATATTCTTCAATATATATGTATATATCAATGTTTATTAAATTAAATCAATAATAAATATCAAAAATCACATACCTCACTGCCTCGTTCAAGTCCTAACTCCCACGCGACATCGTCGCCACTCGCCGCCGCTCTGAATCGCACCCTCTCCTGCGCGCGCCCCAATTTCGAAATCGCGACCTCTGCCTCGAGCCTCCCATTGCCATTGCCCCTCCTAACCTTGCCGCGAGCGCGCGCGCGTGCGCCCCTTGAATCGTACGCCTTGCTTGGAAGCCTCGCCTAGCCGCCTCCTCCCACGCGTGCGCTCGTGCCTCAGTGTCGCCACTGCCTCGACCTCCTCATACGCGAACACCACCAGTCAACCCCGACTTCGGCCTACGCGCCGCCTTCAGATGCTCGAGCGCCTTAGCCTCGTGCCGACACCACGAATCGCGACTTCCCCCAATTATGCGCGCGCCATTGATTTGGTTTTCATTTTTTTTTTCGGCTGCGTTTCGATTTTGAGAGTGAAAAAGGCTTCGGCCATTTTTTTTTTATTTCGTGAATTCGATTTGGGGGGAAACGAATGGTTCACGCGACCATTGTTTACTTCTTTTCATTTTCTTTGATTTTTAAAAACTGGAGAGGGAGAGGAGGATTTAATATTGATCAAGCCACGTTCAACACGATCTCTCTACGGGATCTTCTGCGTGATTTTAGGCGTGAGAAAAGGAGGCAACGTGATGTTTGACTAAATTTAAATTGAATTCGTTTAAAATCTTCAACGCGTTTACTTACCGTGTGCTCACATATCAACTCCGAAAAATAGGAAATTTGAAATCCGACAATAATTAAATATTACGGACCCAATGGAACTGGTTTCGTCGAATTCCGAGACTGTGCCTCGGACGGCTATTTTTGAATATCGATTCAAACGATTTAATTTCAAAACTGAACAATTCACTTCAAATTTCAATTCTGAAGCTTCTATTATCTTTAATATTATCAATATGAATTTTACAAGCCTTTGAAATATTTTTAATCAGCTTAAAATTGAAGATTCAAATTTTTATTCAACTTTCAATAGATTAAATTCTATAATTTAATCGCCAAATTCATTCTGATAATTTGAAATTCAATTCAAACCATCCTTTAAATATTCAAAATTAATTAAATATTCTCAAATTAAATTATTTAAAATTCTGGGTCGTTACAATCTTCCCTCCTTAAAAGAATTTCGTCCCGAAATTACAAGTTAAGAAGAATGCCCTTATCCCGTTTATTTTTTTTCACAATTCAAATAGTTTTATCAACTTACCAACCTAAATCTTTTTACTAGGAGATTCATTATCATTTCAACTAGCTTTCCAACTTCAATTATAGGTTTCAAACAACATTGTTTACCTTAACAATTCAAATTTAAATTCAAATTCAAATTTTAAACTTTCAAAATTTCTCAAAAATTTTCTAACACCCTAAATTTTCGAAAAATTTCGCCAGCGTCTCCTTTGCGCGGCTAGCTCGGTACGACTACAAAATGGCACCACGGCCCCTCAGAATCAAAAAGAAAAGAGAAAGCCAAGTGGCTGGAGAAGAAAATCATCAAATTTCATACTGAAATTGAAATACGTACCTTTTTGTCGAGCAATTCAATTTTATCTTTGAAATCAAAATCTCAATTCCATTATATACCTGTATAACCTGCTAGTAGTAGCATCCAAAATATCAATTTCCAACATTCAAACCATTTTGCCTATTCTATTACAAAATTTTCAATATATGTTTCTTATACATTTTTACTTCACTATTTGAAGTTACATATCCAATTTCATTAAATTTTACATTTCAATTCATTTGAATTCAATTCACAATTTCAATTCCATTCGAATTCAATTTTCAATTCCAAACATTGAATTCTAACGATTAACTTTCATTTACTAATTCCTTTCAATTAGTACATTCACTAATTCATTTTAATTTTCAATTTCCATATTCAACTCATCTCGAATTTAGTTAATTACTAACAAAGAAAATTTCAATCTATTTCTTTTACTTACTTGAATTTATATACAAATTCAAATTTAGCTCACGACTAAACTTTAATTTAACCAATTCAAATTCCATATACTAATGATAATAATTCAATATTATCACTTCTTAACAATCATGCAACCATATACTATAATAATTCATAGAAAATCATTTCTTTTCTATACAAAAATAGTTTTGGGCAAAAATTACCTTATTTACCCGATTCAAAAAAAAACAATTTTATATTCATAAACAAATACGCGCTCATATCTATTATTATACTCAAACTCATTCTAGAGTACTGCTGACTCTATCTCTAACGAGTAATACCCAACAGAACCATGGTTGTCGCTTAACCATAAGCTCTGATACCAAATGTAAAGAACCGTAAATCCGTACTCCTTGAATAGACACTAATCTCCATTGATTAACTCAAGGTGAACGAAAATACGAACCCTTATGGTTTTTTTTTAGAAAGAAGAAAGAAGAAGAAAGTGGTAGAAGAGAGAAGATAGAAAAGATAGAGAGAAGAGAGAACAGAAAATAGAACAACATCAGAATCTCACAATTCACAGCGGAACAACATATAATAAATAAATGAATAATCTTTAAACAAAGAACTATATCTCTTATTACATTACATTTCATTCCATCATATCATCAGAGTGTACAACATCAAACAATGCAGCGGAAAAGAAATACTATATAAACTAGTAATACGCCATCCATCTTGCCTCCAACAACTCCTGAATTCCAGAATATCCTGATAAACCTAACTCTTGACTGCCCGTATGGAAATTGGTGGGCACCCAGAGTTTAGGAAGGAAAACAATAAACTCCGAGTCAGTCATGTGACTGGTGTGGGTCGTTACAATTTTGGACTATTCGCATCCGCACATGTCGGACTTGAATAATTCAAAATACCGAATTGTTAATTTAAAATTTGGCAAAACTCAGATATACAGTAAATAAATAATCACAGAATCACAGACACAGAGTAATAATATGCAGCGGAAGTAAAAGAGATAGTAGTTCATGAAGCTACTATATAAATATATAAGATACATCAGAGTTTACACAAGTTACAACAGAAGTCTCGAATACAATAATCAGAATACATCGCTGGAATCAACTGAATATCTGAAAGCTGGGAAGATAGCTGGATCTCCAACCGAAGCTCCAACTCCAAAGGTGAGCCTCGAAAGCTGGTACTCTCAGTCTGACCCGAGCGTAAAGCAAAACACAAACACTCGAGTCAGGATTAATATTCTTATATCAATAAATCCAACTCAAGTGAAAAACAATTGAATACAAGTAACTCAAAGGATGTTGGAATCACCATCCTCTAAGGATCCGTTAAACTATCTACTATGTAGTAATATACGCTAAATAGATAATGTCTATCAGTAATATAAAATATTAAAATAGTGTTAAGGCGTTACCATTATCCCCCTTAACACATTTTATAAATGTCATAGTCTATACAACACTGTAAACTCCACCGTAAACTGGTGGGATATCAGGGAGTACTCCATAGGTATAACACAAAACGAATACGTAGAGGTCGCGTATATAGGGATACAAGTATGACAAGGCACATGAGGCAATACCCAAGGTAGTGAAACTACCGTTTGCCTGATCCGAACTGGTGAAAACGCATCGCCGCAGCGATCGCAACACCGCGAAACAACACTCCTGAAATTCCGAGGGTGCACCAATCAATCACAAGTAATGAGTAGTAGTTCGAAGAAGTGTGTTCGCTCGAGGTGGCTAACCCCATTTGGCCCGGCATGGCTCCTGATTTTAGTCATTTCCAATTTGACACAAGTGTCAAGGCTATCCATTATCGTTCTCTTTCTTCAGTCATCACGTACATCATTCCAACCACTTCATTCTGGATCATCGCTCCGCGTATAGTTATTAAAGTGGTTTTCGGTTTAGACAGAGAGTATATCCATAACCGATTCCCGTCTCTTTAATAACTTTCGTAATTATTACGCCGATTGGTCGGTTAATAAATTTCAAAACCAAATCAATTTCAATTTCAGTTAGAACTTATAGAATAACATTTCATTCGTCTTTCTAAGTCGATTTCCATAATTTACGTTTCAAACTTCCAAATTACCATTTCAAAATTTTACAATTTAATTTCAACTTTTATTTCAAACAATTCAAATATTGATTCAAGTTCGTATATAAGTTTCCTTCCGAAATCATTTAAATTGTTTAATTTTCATTCAAATCAATTAAAATTCATTTATCGATTTCATTCAATATTCGTTAAGTTGATTTAACATTTAAAACAATTTCATTCAAATTTCCAATTCATTAAATCGATTACCTAAGTCCAACTTTATTATATCAAAACTTCAAATTGAATTAAATTAGATTCGTCAAGTCAAATTCTTTAAATTACAAATCTTACGTTAATTTCAATAAATCCTATTCATTTCAATAAATCACATTTTATTACTTGTTAAAGAAATTCAATTTTCACTTATTTATTGACTTCATTACAAATTTCAAACTCAATTAATAAAGAACTAAATTTCACATAATCGAGAAGTTTCAATTTCACTTATTAACTTACTTAAAAAATTTTCCCAAGACTTTAATAAATAAAGAACTCAATTTCATTTATTAACGAAGTTCGAATTCACTTATTCAAAAGTTCCATTTCTTTTATCAAAGAATCCAATTTTTATTCAATTATCAAATAATTAAATCTTATTCAATTATTAAATAATTTCAAACATAATTATTAAATAATTTCAAAACTTAATAATTACAACTTGATTGTAAATTCAAACTTAATTATTAAATCATTTCCACTTAATTATGAATTCAAACTTAGTTATCAAATCATTTCAACTAATTATAAATTCAACTTAATAATTTCAACTTAATTATAATTTCAAACTTAATTACAATTTCAAACTTAATTATATTTCAAACTCAATTATTACTAACTCCAAATTATTTATTAATAATTCCAAATTTAATTATTAAATAATTAAATTTCAAACAACGTTCATTCATCAATTACTACGTTAATATTTGCTTCATATTCAATCTTTCATATTTCTTTCAAATTTCATATTCCAACTTCATTTCAAAACTTATTCTTTACTCGAATAAAATCATTAATTTTATTTTTAAATCAATTTATTGACCAATCGGATTTATTTAATTCTCTATCCTAAGTCAAGTTCATTTGGGTATATATAATTTCAACCCGATTCCAAATTCCGTACAAAATCAAAGCATAACAAAGGGAACTTGCAGTGTGATAACTAGGATGGTGTCAAAGTAAATAAACAAGCAATAACAACAATCAAACACAATCCAATAATCAATTCAAATAATCCCGAAATAATCGTATTAATTCACATTGTTGTTTGTGCAAATTAATATAATTATTTAGTGAATCTACACTATCATTTCATGTAGATTAAAGATTATTACAATATTATTTATACGGTTCTTCATTTGTCATTCGATTTCAATTTTTCACTACAACAATTAATCAAACATACGTTCAATGGTTCAAAGTGTAATTATCACTAATCTACATGTCAATTAATTTAACAATTAAAAGGGGTCATATTTACTAATCAAATTCAACATATATGTCGATTCAAATATTAATTATCCTACGTCAAATTCAATTGTATAATATTTATCACTTTATACATTACAATTTAACATCCAATATAAACAACAAAACAATCAATCACTTATCAACCAAACTGTATTATCATTGCATAAATAATTAACAGATAATAGTGTCAGATGTCAAAAGTGAACTGATACATAAATAACAGTGCCATAAATAACAGCAGCATATTTCAGTTGTCGTTTCAATTGAAATCGAATTTAATAAATAAAAGAATATTAATCGTGAGTGATTGCTCACCTTTCGAGGCTAGAGAGATGAATAGACGACGAAGTCGAGTCACGAATCGCAAGCACGACTTTCGGAATAAACTAGACTGGCACGAATGGTCGAGCAAAGCTGATAAATAGGAATTGCCGAAATCAAATCAGAACATGATTGATGAAAGTAATTGGTAAAATGAATTGATACACACATATATATAATTATATAACTATTTACATATATAAAACATATTCTGAATTCAAATGCATTTTAAATTAAATATGTATACATTTCAAAATCACTGTTTTTAAATGAAACTCAAATATTTTACAGTCAAATATATATACACACAATCTATGTTGAAACCATGATATATATACTAATATAAAAGGACCCATTTACATACTAGGTCACATAACAGCATGTAATGTAAGCAAGATATTATATGCATAACTATATAAAATTTAAAACTAATACCCGTAAAAAAAATAAAAATTTATAACTGTATATATACACAAAATATAGATATAACGGCAACAACAACAAAAGGTGTACGTACTATTTTACAACTTATCAAATGACTAATATATATACAGATAGCCTACATTTTCTTTAAAATATACTTACATACAACTATATTTAGATACAATTATGTATCAGCACAGATACACTATATATAACTCACGCATGCGTCCACAACCAAATAAAAAGGACAATGCTATGTTTTTGTATAAATATAAAGCATGAACCGGATAGTGTACAACAAATATCGGTGACGAACATATGAACATTCCATACTATAAATATACCTTTATAATATAAGGAAGAACAGCCAATATATTACTTCTATACCAATATGCACTGCTACCCAGGCCATCAATACTTCTACACAATAATATAACTAAATATGTACTATATTATAAAAACTGTATAGCAAAAGACTAAACATGGCTCACTTTTAAATTTTATGTGTTATAGGCCAAATGTAGGTTACACATATGAAGACTTCACCATTAATTCCAAAACTTACATATATATACAGAGCAAACCAAGTATACATGAAAACCAAAAAAAATTCACACTGTTTATATTTATACTATAAGTGTACAACACTATAATCAGTAGCAGTCTATTATTTAAAATTTTGAAAAACTACTATACATAAATAACAGTTTCTATAAATCTAATATATAGTTAAACGGAAAAAAAAAACTAACAGATATGCATATAAACTAATACACACAACAACACACTTTTATAAACATCAAACATTGCTTTAAAACCAACACTATCTTCTTAATATACAACGTACAGTATATGCGTACCAATACAAGAGAAGAAGGCCGAGCAAGGCACAACCGGATGGCAGTGACAGACTAATCGGTGACAGGCGGCAAAGTCGTACGGCCGAAGATGGGTGCTCGGCACTGAAAAAGAGGAGGAAGGTGGGTAGTGGAGTGGGTTTGTCTTGCGTGCCAAGGCTTTGGCTTCTGGCCAGTGGATTGAGGATGCATGGCTGCGTGTTGATATAGAAGAGGATGGTTTCAAATTTTAAAGAGAAGCTAACATCAACTTCAGGCAATTATAAACGAACTGTGAAATAGGAAAGGAATGAACAGTTCATCATAAATAAACACACGTACCACTTCATATGCTTCAATTTTCTCAAACTATGGGAAAATGGAAAGTCACACACATGAATTCAGCATGTAATTTAAAGCAAATAACTGTTGATAAATGAGTATTAGAAATTGAATAGTCACCGAATATCGAAAGCTCTAAAACGGGCACCGATTCGGCAAACCGTATCACAGTTTCAACGCGTAGCTGACACCAAAAAAAAAAGCACAGATAAATATACCGTGGAGATCAGCATGACGAGATGGTCAAAACGCATACAGATATTAGTGGTACGATTGAATTTTGAAAATTCGAAATTTTATACTACGAAAAATGCATAAAAATCGCAGAAAAATAAGATCGACGGAGCCAAAGATGTCCGAATTGGAAAAACGACAAACTGACAACTTACTCAAAAGATGTTTTAGAATTTTTCTATGTAAATTTTTTTTTGGTTTTGAAAACGTTTTATTTCATCGCTTTTTAACTGATTAGATTGAAGTAAATTTACGCGCGAAATAAACTTTCATATTTTCGAACGAAAATTTACCGGTTGCTATGTTTAACTTAGACGCATTTCAAATATCAAATTTATATTTCAAAATTTTATCGTTTAAAATTCCAAAAATTCAATTAGTAACGTTATTAAAACCGGTTAAATTTACGGGTCGTTACAAGACATCAACACTACCTTATTATCCAATAAAGTTCTTATTTCCAACAAATCATCAAAGTTGTTTCTTTCAAAGCTTTTCCAAAATTGACCAAAAACGCTAACATTTATAACTATAGAAAGTAAGTTTTCATGCAATCTCCACTTTCTATTAATAGAATATTTTCGTGGTATAGTGGTACATAACTATTTATAGTGTTTATCAAACTATTTATAGTGTTAATATAGTGGTACAACACTCCTATTAACATATTTACTCTTCTGTTTCATTTGTACAATATGTGATAAATAGATTGACAAGGTCAATATATTCAACTTTAATTCAAAAGTTGGAAGCATCCATTTACTACCTAGCTACTAGTAATCAAATGTTGCTTGCATATTGCCATCTTAAGAGATGGAGACAATTAGATTAAAAAAACTATTTAGACTAGTTCATAAAATATGCTGTATAAATCAAAACTAGCTTGCAATTGATAAAGTGTAACGGAGGATACATTTTTGATAGCGTTGACATGTCCCTATTAGATGATCGCATAGTAAGGCTGCAGACTTTCAACAAAATCCCAATCAATATATTTCTATGAATGTTATGGTTTAGACTTGCACGGATTATTTCATCAAAGATAAGAATTTGTTACCGATCTCATTAAGAAAAGATAGAAGTTAATTAACATGAAAGAAACATAGTAAAACATAATATTCCAATACTTTAGTGATATTGCAGAATTTTATAAAACTAACCTGTAAATGAGAGCACTTGTGAGGTCGCACAAAAAATTCCATAAATCAAGGCAGCTCATAGTGGTAGGCACTGGGTGATTCTGCATCACTATCTCCTATCCCCACTTAAATGAGACAGCAAACACATGGGTTACGAAACAAGTAATAATTAGCAACCCCTCCTCTATAATAGAAAATATTTTAAAGATAACCAAAAATATCCATATTTTCCCTAAAGACATCATATATTGATGTGAACATCAAACATAATCTGCTATAGGACCAAACGTAAAAGTGAACAATTCAGCTTCGAAGTAATATACATGTGTCCCGGATCAACAATCTTTTCAATCCTGCAGTACTTATACTTTAAATATAATCTAATCATTAATTGAACTAATTAAATTAAATAGGTTAAATTAATAAATCAAAAGGACTAAACAAAAAAATGCAAAATGAACAAATTGAACATATCGAATTAGGTAAAAAAAAAGAATATGAAAATGGTTTACCTGAGTTAGGGTTTCCTTCAGTGGAAATAGGAGATGTTAGAGCTTCCAGATCGATTTCAACCGATGATTTAGACATTGGATCGAGAAAGAAAGGAGGTTGTAAGGGCTTTCTGAGCAAAGTGGGAAAAGAGGTTTTGGGAGCAAAATGTAGAGTCAGGGAAATGGGGGGGAAGGAAAATATTTACCGCTTTTTTATGTTTTGGTCTTAATAGAGAGGGCTCGCATGTTAATAGCATGTAAACATGCTATTTGTATAACGCAGGTTGTTAAAGACAGCAAGAAGCCTTCCAACGCTGTACCATGTTGCCATCGAACCTATATTTTCTTGTAGTGAGTAAGTCTCAGATTTGTCCTCATCAAGCGCTCCGATCACCTGAGCATCGGGACCTGGAGCCTCTCCTGCATAAGTGGCTTCACTTGTTTTTTCCCTCAACTCCTTGGTAACATCGCTCCTCGAAGTGGGCTCAAGATCAGAACGGCCTGCACAAACTCACGAAAATCAAGTATTAAAACGTGAACACCAAGGCCGAGGTCCTCCGGGTCATAGCCAATGTCCTGCTCAAAAGGATCGAGTATCGGCCGACCGGCCGGCTGGGTAGGCACACGAGCTGGAGACTCAATCCCGGATGGACCGACGATAACTTCTTTCCCTTTCGTTGAGGGGGAGCCTTTGCAATAAAGGGCTTTAGCCGCTGACAATTCCGAAGTCTCATTTCCCTTAAGGAATTCTTTTGTCAAAGACCCCTCATCAACCTCCTCGATACCGTGTTCGACCTTCTTGATTTCAATTAAGGTCTCCCACGCCTCAGCCAAAGACTCGAGGTAGCCCTCGCCTAGAAAAGTTAAGTCCCGGTGTATGAGAACACAGGCATTGAATTCGACAATAAGTGGGTCGAACATGGTTTTGACTTCTTCTCTACCTTCTTCCTTGGCCGCCTCAAGACGGGAGTCGATTTTCGCAGATGCTATCTTTTTGCCCTCTTCGCGGGGTTCATTCTTCAGCGCCTCAACTTTTGAAAGCTCGCCCTCATGTTTCGCCTTTAGGAGTCGTGTTGCAATGATATCATCGCAATACCGTTGTGAATCTTCTTAGGGAGCAATCTTCTCCTCTTGTTCTTTGCGGAGTCGCTCCTCAAGTTGTTTAACTCGGAGACAGAATGCATCCCTCTCCTTTTGCACTGAGTTTTTCTCCAAAGCCGAAGCCCCACAGCGTTGTACCGCCTCGTCGATTTCTTTTTTGTGAGTCGATTCCAAATGAGTTACGGCTTTGGCGGTATCCTTAGCACTCTGCTTGGCGGCCTCAAGTTGAGATTTATAAGACGCAATCTCTTCATCCTGAGCTTTGATAATGTCTTTGTCATGAATAGCCTCAACCTTCAGGTGATCAATCTCATGTTGGTGTTCCATCGAGACTTCCAACACTTTCTCAGCGAGATGAACGAACGCGTCATGTTGAACATAGACGTCGTTGGTACAGGCGATAGCGCTCTGCTTAACATCTCTAGGTTTATGGTGGATCGCCGGGAGGAACTTCAGAACATCAAAGCGGATCTTTGGAAATTTGACTTTAAGCTCGGCCTGTCTCTCCGATACTGTTGGATCTGCTGTGAGAACAGGAGGAGACGGCTTTGAAAGTTAACATCTCCTATGAGGATCCCAGGATTGTCGTGTGGAAGAGGAATCAGAGTGTTGATCTCGGGGGACATCGGATTGCGACCCTTTATGGCCGTGCTTATCTTTGCTTTGTTCCTAGTGAGAAGAGGGATGTTGGTGATACTTGGACTGATAATATGTTTTATTTCGAGATGATGAGTCCTGGGAATGGTAATCCCTATCGCCATCACCGTCTCTATCCCGACGTCTTTCGGAACCTGAGTCCCATCTAGAGTGATGGAAGATAGACGACCCGTGGAGACGATCGATCCCGTGTGTGCGCCCCATGTCACCTGCATAGAATTAAAAAAAAAACGGATTAGCAAAGAGTAGTGTGAAGATGGAAATTTAAGTGCAAGGTGAAGTGCATATGTTTGTGTGTGTCCTAGTGCTTCCCCCCGACGGACCGGTTTCTTTACTAATAAGAGTTTTTTCTCCCTGAGTTTGGACTTGAAGGTCTGCATTGCCTCTGATGGGCGAGTGAAGTTTAAGTGCCTACGGATCATCGAAATCATAATTAAGTAAATCATCAGGTATCGAGAGGCCCCTTAAAGAACTTTCTAAACGCTGTGAGGAAGCCTCTTTCTCTATTGGAGTAAGTGTAAATTTAGAGGTTGCACCAACTTTTTCCTTACTTATCTTGTACGTTAGTTTTTTTTTCCTTTTCGAAGGGAAGGATGACGTTTCGATGCCATGAACTTCAACTAATGGGTCCTGAGTAGGACCAACGTTCCCATCTTGTGCTTTGGGTGTTTCATTTTCTTTGATTTCTCCTTCTTCTTGTGCGCTAGGAGCGTTGCGTGCTGAAGACTCAGCTTGTTTTTTCCCTTTACCAGATGCGGGCCTGGGTATGGAAACGCCCTGAGGAAGTTTTATCCGACGGCCTTCTGGCAACAGTCCAAACCTCAAAAGTTACTCATTTGAAATGAGAGTTTGGATGTCCCGTTCTTCGGCAGGAGGGGCTCTAATAGCTTCAATGGCTACAGAATATCCGCAGCCGTCAGGACATGGATTGATAACTGAAAAGATGGAAAAAAGAGTTAGAGGAGGCACAGCTTTGACCAAGCATGAATATCGATCATGAGAAAATACTTACTTCCTTCCACCCATCTCCTCGTGAAACCAGGAGGGCAACGCACATAAAACCATTCCTGCTTGTACAGGACGAACTTGCTGCCTGCCCCAGTTAAGATTTACCATTTGTGGTGCGGCTCGAGAAACTTGAAAGAGGGGCTATCCCTCTACTTCTTGATCGTATATATATATATATATATATATATATATATATATATATATATATATATATATATATCTGATGTCACCCGAGGTTGGAGGCCAGGAGAGGACATTCATGAAGAGGATGTAGGTACTATAGATGAAGGCGTGACCATTCGGGTGCAGTTGTGATGGGGCAATGTCAATGTACAGCAGCACGTCCTGAAGAAATAAGTTGAACGGTGGCACACTGCCGACCCAGCACATAAACTTATTACAAGCTGTATATCCAACTGGGGGCAAGTGTGGACGATCGTGCCCGATGGAACTAATACGTCGTCGAAGGGGATTCTATGGACGGAGCATACTCGACAGAGTGCACTTTCAGTGATCTTCGAAGCCTGTGAATCGACCGGGTTGTCCAAGAAAATTGATGCCTCCAGGGCGTCCGGAGCTAAGTTATGAGCAGGGGAAGTCGACGGGTTTGAAGTATCTACGACTCCTTATTTGGAAGACGGCCCAGGTCTATCTGAGATCGTGGCGGAGCAAGATTTCATAGACATCATTGATAGAAATTGAATCTAGTAGAGTAGCTGTTTGAACTATACTTGAAAAACAATCGACGTTAGACTTAACAACACGAGTATACCCCTCGTGTGGTGTGTGGACCGGTGTGATAATTCAAGTATAAGTGCTGAGAAATTGAAAGTCATAGTGTTAATGGCATAAAGTTGAGCTTCGAATCGTCGCCTTTGAAGATCGTCATCGCTGACCGTCTCCAAAAGCCTACCCTATGGTGTTTTCAATTTCGGACTCAAACATTGGCGCTATATGTTAGAGGAAATTATCCATTTTTGTCGATTTAGGTTCAGGCTTATGATTACTGAAACTAGGAAGTTATCAATCTAGATTAGTTCGATATGCTAGTTTACTTATGTCCTTGTCCTTGTTTTTGTCAAAAGATTAGGAAAAGTATATGTTGATCGGCCTAAGTATCGTTCGGCCAAATTATTGGTCAGCCTAAGTATCATTCGGCAGAAATATCATTCGGCCTAATTATCATTCGTCCTAAATGTTGTTCGGCCTAAGTGTCGTTTGAATAAACTATCGATCAGCCTAAGCATCGTTCGGCCTAAGTATCGATCGGCATTCGTGCCATTCGGCTTTAGCGCTGTTCGGCCAAAATATCGATCGACATCCTGTCCATTCCCCGCTACCTTTCAATTTTTCCACTCCAATTTCGTTCGGCATGGGGAGGTCATGCCGAACTATGGCCGTATCAACCTACACCAACAGGCCTAATCTCTAACTCCATTCTCATGCTACCATAGGACCGCTCGGCATTGAAAGATCATGCCGTGCCGCTACAATGCACCTTTTGCCTTTCTCTTCTCCGATCCATCCACCTCGAAAACACCTAAGAGCATACTATGTTCCAGCCCTAGAACACGACCGAGCCTCAATTCATCACTCTTATCCACATGTCCCCTGCTCTCTATGATCTATGAAAGATTCACAAATTCGAGTGATATCTAATAGAGAGCTCAAGGATCTGTGAGTTTAGGATTGAAGGTTGTTAGAACTTAACTTAGGAAAGGCGTGATGAATTCTAAGGAGGTAAGTTGCAAGTTCTTGAAAAATAACGGAGGTAAAAAGTGAAAAGAGAAGAAGAAGGAAAATGCCGACTTTTATAGGAGAAGAGGGGAAGTCGAAGAGACTATGACCGGTAGAACCAGTCAAAGCTACATCATTCGGCATCGGCATATAAAGCCGTTCGGCATATGTGGAGTATTCGGCTTTGGTTGTACTATTCGGCATTAACATGGTGTTCGGCACACATCGCCTCACTTGGCAATCAAGGGAAGTCACCATTGAGGAAACTAAACCACAGCTCGGAGCAAAGCACAGTGGACACATGATTCAAAGCACACCACGTTCGACCACGTGATGCACTTTGGGGGGCAAGTGCTACCAGGAGATTTGACCAGGCAACTAAGTACTCGGCATTAGCATACTGTTCGGCATTTATGAGTCGTTCGGCATCCAGATCGTTCGGAATTAGAGAATGCTCAACATTCAAGTTCGTTCGGCATCTATGGGACGTTTGGCATGCGTGAGCGTTCGACATTGAGAGACGTTCGGTATTGTATATCGTTCGTCATCTATGGGACGTACGGCATGCGTGAGCGTTTGACGTTGTGAGACGTTCGGTATTGTATATCGTTCAACACCTCTGGGACGTTCAGCATGCATGAGCGTTTGGCATTGAGAGACGTTCGGTATTATATATTGTTCGGCATCTATGGACGTTCGACATGGTAGAGTCATTCGGCATTCCATACTGCTCGGCATCCAAACCTTGTTCGGCACATCACATCGTTGGCATAAATCTCGTTCGGCATTCGGGATCGTTTGGCATCTAGTGTCGTTTGGCACAAATAACTCGTTCGGCATCACTTCGTTCGGCATGAGGATACCGTTCGGCATTCATTCCCTGATCAGCATTTTTCCGTTCGACATCTATGGATTGGCATATAGAAATCACTCTTTTTGGGCCAAGCTACTTTGCTACCTGGCCCACTAGGGATGTCCAACCCATCTTCGCCTACAAATAGAGAGGTAGGGGCACAGTGAAAGGGACCTTTTTTCGAGAACGCTGGGGAGACTCTGCCGCTTTCAAGACTCATTCAAGACTAAATCTTTTTTGCTTAGCAATTTTATTTAAGTGATTGGTATACGGATTGTATCTGTAGTCAATTATTGAGAAAAGCAATAAAGATCTACCTCAAAGTGGACGTAGGCAATTACGCCGAACCACTATAAATCTGGTGTTCATTTTTTCTACATTTAAATTTATGTACTGCCCTCTGTTTCACTTTACTTTCTTCATTAATCACTCTACACAATCTCTCTTAAGGGTGTTAGTGACCAATTCTGGCGCTCACAAACCCTAATATAATTACTCACCGCTCCAAATCCTTCTCCTTCCCCTATTCAAAATTGAAAGCCTGCATAATGATATGTGACCCAAAACCAAGCTTGCATCATCTAATGATGCGATAACCGCTTAATGAATTGACAAACCAGCATCGCTAGTCTACTTCTCTTCCCACGCCCGATCTTCCAACCGCCACTATGACTCCATCACGTCCTCAACCAATTTCCAACTTGGCGTGCCCAATTCAACCATTGCCATAGTTTCTTTATGATTCTGACCATCATTCGCCCCCAACCCATTACTAAAATGCTCAATGCTCCACCATGATCTCATCCCTCACCTCAATTTCAATTACGGCCATCTCCCAAACAACGCAACCCAAACCTCGTCAGCGTCATTAAATTGTCACGGTTATCTATAAGTAATCTCACTTCACCAAACTATGTCAAATAACTTGCCTTCACAGGTGCTACTCAAAGCTACCCTCCAATCGAACCAACTCCACCTCCATCGACGATAGTTTCATGCCCTAACCTCGACCGATCAAAGTCGAGTACGACAACCCATCATCGCTCACAAAACTAAGTAGAGAGGATTGAAGCCCTAGCCAATATGAAGCTAAAGAATCCAAAATTACATGATTTCGTTAACTAAGTCTCCCAAAACAATGGAAGAAGTGATCGAAGTGGTTGCGGTTAGAAAACTGACGAAGAAGAAAGAGGGAAATTTTAAATTAGGTTAGAGAACTTAATGTGTATTTATAGGAAAAATTATAATATATCAAATTCTCTTAATCTTTCATTGTGCGATTCGAGTCCGCATGATCACATAGTTGCCTAATCATCATGAAACTCGTTGGTGTACAACAATTCATTATTTCGGATCCAACGACATTGATTTCATCCAAATTTGAGACAGTGCCACTGAATGATAATTTCACATATTATTGAAAACGAATTATTATTAAACAATATTAATCACTTAATTAATAAATTAAAATTTACAATAACAATACATTATCTAAACTGAATTTAAGTAAGCTTTTGAAAACACTTATCCAAATTAAATTCAAGATTTAATCATTTAAATAATCTCGATGTTTAAATTACTATCCCAATATTCAAATAACCATTCTACTTGAAATTTAAGTTGTTTAACTTATGTAACTAATATTTCAATATTTAAAATTAATTAAATATTTCAAATTCGATTGTCTAAAATTCTAGGTTGTTGCAAAACTAAAACACACAGGTTAATCATAGCAGTGTAGAACAACTCAAATTAGCAGAGATGAATTTTGAATGTAATGAAGCTTTGTCATATTTAGAGAATAGGACTAACATAATACATGATAATGTGGAAGATAAGAATTTCATTGTAATGCATCAAAATCTTAATGAAATGGAACTTGAATGTTCTGGATCTATTTCTAATATGGAAAATGAAATACAGAATACAACAGTTGATTTTGAACATTGGTTCAGTAGAGAAACAATTAGATTCAAATGAAGTCCTCAGTCTTGGTACTTCAAATGCATATGGAAATAACAACAATTCAAAAGTTGGGTCAGAACAGAATGATGATTGGACAATGGCAGATAATTAGGGAAAGTATTCACAATCCAAAACCCCTACAATGTTCTTTGATAGTCACATTAGAGCATGTCTGGGTCTAAACAGAGCAGGAAGCAATGACAGAAAGAAATCACTTTCGAGTTTGCTACAAGAATATTTAATGGTGTTATCGATAACGCTGCCATCAAAATACAATATCATAGATAAAGCCAAAAGATTAGAAAATGGAATGAAAAAAGACAACTGCTAGTATTCTCTCAAGTAGCATAAGCAACAATGTTGACTTCACAACGGGAAAATTGAAGTGGATTACTCATTGGTGTGAGATAAGTGTCATACTCGACGGGCTTTAAGGGAATGATAAGTAACATGGATGCAATGAATTCGTGCTCGAATTTGGATAAGTAATATTTGGTAGGAGAAAAACTTTAACTGGTGTGGTCTTGCACGGATGATGCTTTTATGCTATTTTCTCATGTTTTTTATAATTTGTTTGTTGTTGTTTTTGTTCTTTGCGAGCATTGAGGAAATGTATGATTTTTTTAGTATGATTTATGTTTAACATTCCAACCATTGTTTGTTCCCTACATGCTATAAATTGTACCCCTATTTGTTTTTAGTAAATAAAGTACATATTCTATAACACACACACCCCTATGTTCCTTGTGACTTTTTGAGCTTCTTATATCAATATACCCATATTTTCACCCCTTTGTTATCAACCAAAGGAGCAATGTCTGGAAGTAGGAAGGAACATAAGTCTATAGGCTATCATCATAATAACATACCAGGATATGTTTTTGGTTGTATTTTTGTGTAGTTTTAAAATAGGCACACTGCATTTGCAAGATGTAGGTTAAAATACTTTGATATTTTTCAACCAAATTTCATATTTTTTGAAATGTTGTTTGAATACCTTTACAAGTAATATTGAGGCAGTTTATTTGTTATTTAAAACAATGACTTATGTGCTCGTAAGATGAAGAAGATCATCGATAGGATATTTATAATAAAAATATTAATTTTTCAAAGAAATGAATTTCAAAGTTTTTGTTTTTATATAGGCATAATGCATAACATTAAAAAGTTGTACCTCTTATTTTTATACAATGTCGAATTTTTTAATTCGGCGTTCTATAAAAATTCGTGCATTTTAAAATTTTAAAATAGGATGAGCATAAATTGCTATTAAAGATGTGGCAACAATGACTGTATATGGAGAAAATTATGAGTAAAGACTTAGTTTACAAATTACTACATGAATGGATTTATTTTCAAAAAATTAGTTGTGTGAATCTATCCTCCATAATCCTTTTTTATTACGAGGAAGTGTCGAATGTTTCAATTTGTACAACTAATGTACAAACTTCCAATTTAATCAAGTAAATATAATTGCAAGGCCTGCAATATAAGTTTCTTATATTAACAACAATCAGTGACTTTTTTCTTCAAATTATCTGACCAAATGTAAACATAAATTTATAATTTTACTTTTTCTTAAAATTTGACTTTCTCAAAATCATATTGATATATTTACTTCATTCATCATAACTGAAAGATGGATCGGTGCCATCATATACCATAGCAAAGCTAGAGAATAATACGAGTTGGGGAAGAACATTAAAGTTAATTTTACTTGTGCATGTAAATGATAATTTTATTACTTGTATTAGATTACATATTTTTGATGATTTCTTCAAGATAGTAAGGAAAAATACATTTAGGTTTTGACTTTGTTAGAATAAAAGGGTAGAAATGCAATACCTATTACATATCCTTCAACTCATATACTTTATCTTTCTTGAGCATTTATTACCTTAGACAAATCTAAAGTACTTATCTACTTTATGATAAGACTTCCAATAAAATTCTAGGTCAATAATTTGATAGGTCAATAATTTGATGTCTATCACTACCTTAATTTTTTGGACACAACCTTAATATCATCTCAAATTCACTAGAGTTGTTCCTTTTATGTTCGTTCCTAAAATGTCAACATAGCAACGTCCTTCTTAGTGATAGAGTTAAAAGTACATCATAGGGGAAATTATATAATTTGTTGTATAAATTAACTTTTGTAAAAAAAAAATTTAAACAATGTACCCTTTTTTCAATTATATATATTTTTACGTTGTGATATATGTAAAGCACTAAAAGCATTAAACTTATACAAATGGAAATATTTTAGGAAAAAATATTTAGTCGATTGTAATTGTGAATGTGTTCACAACCATGGGTATTGAATCATGTGTATAATAAAGTCATCCTTAATTATTCCTAGTTTATACGTTTCAGTAACAAGATATAGATATATTTATTAATATTAGTGTAAGTAATGCTCTTAACACGATAGACAATGATTTACTCATGACCAATAGGGACAAAAAGAGGCTAAGTACTTGTGGTTGTTTAGAAACATGACAGAACAACCCAATGTGCGACTTTTGTACGATAAGTACAATTAAGTCAAAATAAAGCATCTCATGTAAAGTTGAGAAGTAGGGTATCACGCTATATTTTGATAACATTATCTTGGATATTTGCTAAGTTAAATTAAATAAAATAATATAAAGATTAATAGTTTGAGACTTGATTAAATTAAGGGTAGCTGTGCCATGTAAATGAGTAAATTAAAATAAGAAAACATAAACTAACGTGGTAGAAAATGAGTAAGGGCATTATGGGCAATAGAGAAGGCTTATACCCTAAACCTTTAGGGATTGAAACTCACGTTCATTCGCATTTTGCCAAACTAAAAACTCTTAAGCCTGGTGTAACGATCCCGGTTTTGAATCAAATTTAAATTAATAGTTTAAAATAAATTTTTGAAAAAAATTGTGAATTAATTTAAAATTTTCAAATTTAATAAGATATTCGTTTATTTGGGTATTGAATTTAAATTTAATTGTGCCTTTGAAATTCTAAAGTAAATATCTTATAAATAAAAATTTGGATTTGAAAACTATATAATTTTATAGGAATTTTTTTTCTAATTTTAAGAGACATATGTAATATATTTATAAAGTTATATTTTGAAATAAATACAGATTGATTGTATATTAATTTTTGAATTTGAAATTTAAAAATTAATATTTTGAATCATATATTGGATTTATTAACTCTGTATTTTGAAAAATTAAAGTATATATATGTATATAAGATTTTTTATTTGTGTATAATTGGTTTTCAAATCATTTTTTTAGTACAAAATAAATGTTTTAAATTATACATATGTAAATAAACATTTAAGCTTTGATATGAATATATCTTTTGAAATATAAGTATAAGACCTAAAGTACATATGAGATAAATTAATCCACAAATTAATAAAGGATTTAAAATAAAATCTATAAGTTAAATAAAATAAAGGGGTAAACTTAAATTTTTAAGTAAAAACGATGTAAGGGTTTAAAACACAAAAATCCTTGCTTGTGACATTTGTAAAATAAAGGAATGCATTCATATTACAAGTGTTAACATATTTTAACAAGTGGCAATATAATAATTTTATTTTAATTAAAATTTATAAAACATGCAAGAAAAAAAATATAATAGCCAGGATGTTTTCATTTTCAAGACTTCTCAAATCTGAGAAATCAAGTTTAAAGAGAAACAAATCTGACAACAAATAACCAAACAAAAGAAAAGTAAGGCCTCTGTTCAAAAATGTTAGAACCTGGAAATTTGAAATTCTCAAACCAGAGCAACATCAAAACAGAAACAAATCAAAACCTGATCAAGCATAATTGATTCAAGAATAAAGCAAGCAATGATTCAAAAGCAAATGTAAATAAATTCAAGATTAGGTTAATGATCAAGCTCAGATCAGACAAACAACAATTTCAAAAGTTTCAGAGATGCAAAGATTAAAACCTGGAGACCAAAGCAAGCTACAAATCAAAATAAACAAGTTAAAGCAATCAAACCAAGGCAACTAAATCAAGTTCATATCCTCTGTTTATCAATTACAAGTGAGCAAACTTTAAAATTTTAAACCAGTTTCTTTTGAATCTTATGCCTGTGATGATAGTGTTGATGGATGTGAACGTATCTGCTGCTTTATATGTATATATATGTGTTGAAATGATTAAATGTGTGTCTGTATATACATATAGAGCTATCTCTGTCTAACAACAGGTTTTTAAAACCTGATAGGAAATTTAAAAATCATCTCATCCAAACCTTTTAAATCTTTGATTTTTGAATGAAATATATTTGTATATGTATAACATCATTTTTATAAGCAAATTCAAGCATTTAAGTTAAACATTTATTTAGAAAATGATATACATATACAGTGATGATTTAAATTTATCCCAGAATCAAATGTTTTAATTTGATAATTCGATCAAATAAACAGTTTTAACTCGGGAAATGATGAATTTAGAGAATCATTTAATAATTTTAGTTTGATAATTTGTGAGAAATTGAATGTACGAGATTTACATTTTTGCCAATCTCTGGCGATTGACGTTGAATTGTGGGTTGTGGTTGAGGTCGAAGATAGCTGGAAGGAAGAAGATTGTGGGAAAAATAATAGTTAAATTTATAATGTACTGTGGCGATCAGACTTTGACGATCTAGGGTTCGAGCTAGCGTTTGTACATGGATCATACTTAGTGATGTGTCATCCTCAGTTGACCGAAATGGTTCGCGTTGGTGGCGATCGAAACTTTGAAGTCAGGCGGTGCTCTGACTAGAAACATGCGACCTCTGATGGTCGGGGAAGGAGGAGCGCAGCGGTTGTGTGATGATGGGTGCTGGGTTCTAGTTGGTGTTGAACAGCTAGATTTTATTTTCAATCGAGACTGATGAAGCAATATGGTCGAAACGACACGAGGGAACTCAGGTGACACGTCGATGGCCAGAGAAATGTTCAGTGGTGGTCGACTGAGATGTACACGTGCATGACGATGTCGTTTGCATCTGGGTGTTTGGGTTGAAAGTTTTCTCGAAGTGATTCACGGGATAAAGAAGGGTAGGCTCGAATCTTTGTTCGAGTTCGTAAGGGTATCAACAACAGTTTTGTTTAAAACTTAAGCTTTAAAGAAAAAAATAAAATAAATGAAGTAGAGGGAAGACGAAGCTTTCTTGAGTACGTGCTCGGAGCGGCATGATGATTTTCTTGAAGTAGATGAAAGGGGTGGGTTGTTTAATACGATAACAGGTTTTTAAAATCTAAATAAAAACAGAAATAAAAGAAGAAAAAAGAAGTGCTAGGGGAAACTCCGGGAAGAATCAAAGTAAGGCTCGGGAATTTTGGGCTTTAACTCGAAGATGTTCTCGTGTTTGATCGAGGATGTATAAAGGTTGGCTTGGGTCTTATTAAACTTAATGATTTTAAAGATTTTTGCAAGCAATTTGTTTTACAAAAAAATTTTAAAAGTGAATTTAGAATGAATAAGTTTTCAAATAAAATTTTAAACCAAGTGTTAAAAGCAATTTATTAAATAAATTTTTAGAACAAATCTCAAACCAAAAATTTAGTAATCAAATGTGGTTTGGAAATAATTTTATTTTATTTTGAAATAGATTTATATTTGATTAATTATTTAACCTCTAAGTGTTTTTCAATTGTGATTAATTAATTAATGAAATAAATAAAAGATTAATTACTTAATGTGATTATTTAAAAAGAATTTTTATTTAAAGTTATTAAGGAATAACTACTAAATGAAATGGATTACTCAATGTAATTAATAAAAGATTATTACTTAATGGAGTCAAGGGATAATTATTTTGTGAAAATAATTAAGGAAAATAAATTAAATGGTAGTTAATTTAGGGTTAGTTGATTAATTAAGGATAATTTATATAAATAATAATTAATTAAGAGTTAATTAATTATGTAATTAATTAAAGGTTAATTTAATTAATGTAATTAATTAAGGTAAATTGATTAAATGGTAATGACATAATTAAAGATTGGATAATTTATTATTATTTGTTAATTAATAAATGATTAAAGAATAATTAATTAAGATTAATTAAATAAAATGGCAATAAATTAAGGAATAATTAATTAATGTAATTAACTAAGGATTGATAATTAAGGTTAATTATGTAATAATTGAAGGTAGATTAATTTATTAATTAAGGTTGATTAATTTATAGTTAAAGGATAAATTAATTTATTAATTGAGGCTAATTAATAAATGATTAAAGTGTAATCAATTAGAAGGTTTGTAAATTAACCAGGATTTGTAGTTTGATCATAAGTGATTTATCTGATTTAAATTAACGAGATAATTAATTTGTCTTCCTTATGGATGACTGTATACTATTGAATGCTGTGAATTGTTTGATATCTCTATTGTGTGCTTCTTTGTGATATGAATTGTTTTAATTCAAGTTGTGATGAATGTAATTTATTTTATCTGTGATAATTGTATATTATTTATCTGTGATTCTGTGTATATAGATAAGCGTTATAGATTATACCACTTATCGATATTGCAGTGTTTGAATTGTGATGATTGAATGTTGTTGCATTATTGTGTAAAACCCCTAGACTACACCATACACACACAAATATGGATTGCATGAGGAAATTGGTTAAGTCACAGATTTTTTAGTAATTTTAAAAAAATTGAATTTTTGAATCCAATATAGTTTTGGAAATGTAATTGAAAGCTTTTGAAAAGGAGTTTCAAAAATGAAAGTTATTTTGAATAACATGATTAAGTTTTGAAACTTCAATAATTTGATTTGAATTTGAAGTCAAAAATTTGAAATTAAATTTTATGTTTGGAAACTATGGTTTAAAGAGGTTATTCAAGTTATATATGGGTAAAACCATTTTAAAGGTTTTGATTTGGGAATTTGAATTTAACTCAAGGGCTATAACTCGTGTAAATATAATTGGATTTTTTCGAAACAAAGACTATTTGTTTTCAAATAATAATAGCTTTCATGTAAAGGAAAGAGTTTCCAATTTGTGTTAAAGGGATTTCAAGTTTGAAACGAAAATGGTTTTCCAAGTTATGAATGAATCTTTGGAAATGATTTGAAAGCTACGAACTAAATCTTTGATTTAAAGACTGGATGAGTTAATCCGATTTGAAGAGGAAATTGTTTTGAAAAGCTGTGAATGAATTTTTGTGAAATATTGGTGAACTTTGCGAAGTGAATCTTTTTGTTTAAAGATTTAAAATGGTAATTTGTTTAAACCATTTGTTATGGTAATAAATTATGACTTGACTGAAATCCCATTATCCATATGTTTTTAAATATTGCGCTCATTATTCGATTTAGCCGGGAGAGGACCTTGTGTCATATAACCCATTTTGAATAGTTTTACAACGTTATGGATAGCATTTGAAGACCGGTGGTGAAGACCGGATATTTTCGAAAACGAAAGGATAGCTCGTCGAATGTCCGACTGGTCCCCAGTATAGAGATCTCCATATGTGATGGGGAGTCCGGAAGTGATTAGGGATTATCTGGATTTGCAAGGGCTTCTTTGTGAAGTGCCTTCGGTTCTGTTCGAACCTGGAACAGACTTGTATAGATGTGCATTTGACATTACACTTTGAGATGTAAAGCTGGTTTCTATCAAATACTTTTTAGTTTGGTGGTGGAGATTTATTCTTCGAGCTTAACACCCTTCTCTGAGACGTACGAGCTCAGAGGTTATGTTGTTGATGGTTACTAGTGATACATTTCCAATTTGGTTAAGTGGCATACGAAATGTTGCTGATCATTTGTTGATCAAAGCATGACTTGGTAAAAAAAGTGTAGCTTTTGGACGTGACTTCGTCGAGCCTCACAACAAAAATCTATAACATCCCAAAATTTATCAATTTAAATTTGGTAATTTATTTGAATTTTTGGAATTTAACTTGAAAATAATTTGAAAAGTTTCAAAACAAATAAAATAAGTGATAATTTATATGAATAAAATTTCAATTTCTTTTAAGTTTAAAAATTTGAAATAATAAATGTTTTTAAAATCATTTGAATTTAAATTTTATATATATGTGAATATATATGTATATGTGCATATATGAGTAGAATTGAATTTATATATTGAATTTGACTTTGAATTTGAATTTAAATTTTAAGTAAATGTTTTAGTAAAATAATTTTGATTTATAAATATATGTCTATTTAATTTATTTAATGTATATTTAATTTCAAAGTTCTCTTTGAAATAGTATTTATTAATAATAAGAAAATGCCTTTAGGAAATGAGAAAATTTAAATTAAAACCAATTTAAATAATGGAAAAAATATTTTGCTAACATTTGTAAATTTTGTTAGCGACATACTTTTTTTCATTATTTAAATTGTTTTTAGTTTACATTTTCCCTTTTCCTAATGGCATTTGCTTATTATTAATAAATATTATTTTAAAGAGAACTTTGAAATTAAATATACATTAGAAACAATTTCCTTTTCAAATCCGATTAACTCATCCAATCTTTAAATCAAAGATTTAATTCGTAGCTTTCAAACCATTTCCAAAGATTCATTCATAACTTGGAAAACCATTTTCATTTCAAACTAGAAATCCCTTTAACACAAATTGGAAACTCTTTCCTTTATATGAAAGCTATCATTATTTGAAAACAAATAGTTTTCATTTTGGAAAAATCCAATTATATTTTCACGAGTTATAGCCCTTGAGTTAAATTCAAATTCCCAAATCAATACCTTTAAAATGGTTTAACCCATATATAACTTGAATAATTTCTTTAAACCATAGTTTCCAAACATAGAATTTAATTTCAAATTTTTGAATTCAAATTCAAATCAAATTATTTAAATTTCAAAACTTAATCAAGTTATTCAAAATATCTTTCATTTTTGAAACTCATTTTCAAAAGCTTTCAATTCCATTTCCAAAAATATTTTGGATTCAAAAATTCATTTTTTTTTAAATTATTAAAAAATCTACGACTTAACGAATTTCCTCGTGCAATCCATATTTGTGTGTGTATGATGTAGTCCAGGGTTTTGCACAATAGTGCACCAACATTCAATCATCACAATTCAAACACAGCAATATCGATAAGTGGTATAATCTATAAAGCTTATCTATATACACAGAATTAGAGGTAAATAATATACAAGTATCATAGATAAAATAAATTACATTCGTCACAACTTGAATTAAGACAATTCATATCACAAAGCATCATGCAGTAGAGATATCAAACAATTCACAGCATTCAATAGAATACAGTCATCCAAAAGGAAGATAAATTAATTATCTGGTTAATTTAAATCAGATAAATCACTTATGAACAAACTACAAATCCTGGTTAATTTGCAAATCGTCTAATTGATTACCCTTTAATCATTTATTAATTAGCCTCAATTAATAAATTAATTTATCCTTTAACTATAAATTAATCAACCTTAATCAATAAATTAGTTTACCTTCAATTATTTAATAATTAACCATAATTATCAATCCTTAATTAATTACATTAATTAATTATTCCTTAATTAATTGCCATTTTATTTAATTAATCTTAATTAATTATTCTTTAATCATTTATTAATTAGCCAATAATAATAAATTAACCAACCTTTAATTATGTAATTACCCTTTAATCAATTTACCTTAATTAAGTACATTAATTAAATTAACATTAAGTTAATTACATAATTAATTAACTCTTAATTAATTATTATTTAAATAAATTATCCTTAAGTAATTAATTAACCCTAACTTAACTACCATTTAATTAGTTTTCCTTAATTATTTTCACAAAGTAATTATCCCTTGATTCCATTAAGTAATAATCTTTTATTAATTACATTGAGTAATCCAGTTCATTAAGTAGTTATTCCTTAATAACTTCAAATAAAAATTCCTTTTAAATAATCACACTAAGTGATTAATCTTTTATATTTTATTAATTAATTAATCACAATTGAAAAACACTTAGAGATTAAATAATTAACCAAATATAAAAATATTTCAAAATCAAATCAAATTATTTCCAAACCACATTTGATTACTAAAGTTTAGGTTTGAGATTTGTTCTAAAAATTTATTTAATAAATTGCCTTTAACGCTTGGTTTAAAATTTTATTTGAAAACTTATTCATTCTAAATTCACTTTTAAATTTTTTTTTGTATAACAAATTGCTTGCAAATTTTTTTAAAATCATCAAGTTTAATAAGACCGAGCCAACCGTTATACCTCCTCGATCAAACACGAGAACACCTTCGAGTTAAAGCCCAAAATTCCCGAGTCGTACTTTGATTCTTCCCGGAGTTTCCCCTAGCACTTTTTTTTTTCCTTTGTTTATTTAGATTTTAAGAACCTGTTATCGTATTAAACAACCCATCCCTTTCATCTACTTCGATAAATCATCACGCCGCTCCGAGTACGTACTCGAGAAAGGTTTGTCTTCCTTCTTCTTCATTTACTTATTTTTTCTTTAAAGATTAAGTTTTAAACACAACTGCTGTTGATACCCATACGAACTCGAACAAAGATTCGAGCCTACCCTTCTCTATCCCGTGAATCACTCCGAGACAACTTTCAACCCAAACACCCATTTACAAACGACGTCTCCATGCACGGGTACATCTCAGCCGACCACCGCTGATCATTTCTTTTGCCATCGACGAGTCGCCTGAGTTCCCTCGTGTCGTTTTGACCACATAGCTTCATCAGTCTCGACTGAAAATAAAATCTAGCTGTTCAACACCAACTAGAACCCAACACCCATCATCATAAAACCGCCTTGCTCCTCCTTCCCCGACCATCGGAGGTTGTGTGTTTCTGATCAGACCACCGCCTGACTTCAAAGTTTCGATCGCCACCAATGCGAACCATTCCGGTCAACCGAGGATGAAACAACACTAAGATTTCCGACCCATGTACAAATGCTAGCTTGAACCCTAGATCGTCAAAGTCCAATCACCACGGTACATTATAAATTTAACTATTATTTTTCCCATGATCTTCTTCCTTCCAGCTATCTTCGACCTCAACGCCTCTCGTCGACGATGACTCGACCTTCAAAAATCGGCACCGAATAAATCACCCATATTCAAATGCCGCTGATCCAAATGTCGAATCTGGTTTGCTAGAGCTTATAACACATTAAGTATAACAACACAGCAGAAGAAAAGACAATATCATTGATACACAATTGATACAACATCAGATACAACTGAATATAAAATACAATTGACTACCAATATATCAAAGATAGATACAAGACAATAGCAGCGGAAAGACAATGTCTTCAATGGCAAACTCCAAAAAAAGCTCCAAATACTCGAAGACTTTCATATCCAAAACCGAAAGCTTAAAGAACTACAATCCAACAAGCTTGATCCAACAACGATGCTGAAGTGAAGCAACTTGATCCAAACGTGATTGCCAAAATCCCAAGATTGAATGTTATCGAATCTACACCTACTATTCGATTATCTGAAAAACCCAACTCTAGACTGCCCGTGTGGAAAATTGTAGGCGCCCAAAGTTTAGGAAGGGAACAATAAACTCTAGGTCAGTCATGGGACTGGTATAAGCAAACAAAAATAGTTTATCTTTAAAACAAACAACAAAAGATTTTAAAAGAAATCCACAATTATTTTTTTGAAAATGAAACTACCATAAGGCCTCCCGCCACACACACCATGCAAACGCAGAATTGGAGGAGATTTCTCCTTATGATAGTAAAAAATGCTTGATATGCGAAAACCATTTCGATATTATTATTAGTGCATAGTGTAGAAAACCTTTCGAAAGTATAATATTAATCTTAGCCAGCATACGTACCATTATAGTATGCCTACTATAGCAACCATGTTAGATGATAGGTTCTACAAATAAAACCTTACAGGGCGCGTATTGGATGATTGGATTTCCAACAAATGGTTAAGCGAAGAAACTTCCCATTGCCACATGGGTATGCCTCTGTAGGGACTCCCCGAGAACCTACCCTGCTCTCTACCAACAAAACGTCAGTTTCCTCCCTACCTGGGAGTAATACCTAAAGATATGCTACCCTCGGCCGTTTGCGACCTTTATCCGAGGATCCTCAACCACAAAGCAACATCACACAGTGATAATTTACATTTTCTACATGAGTTAAGTATCTGGGCTCCATATCATAATACCACCATTTTCCAGAAGGAATGGACATACCCTTGGGACGCAACCCCTGCAACCTTGCCGCATCTTTCTTGTTTCGACCATTTCCAGGGAGTGAGATCCTGATGCAGTCTCGTCCACAAAGTTACGCTTTTTCACAAAGCCATGCTTCGATCGACAAATGATCAACAGCACTTCGTATGCCACATTACCAAATTGGGAATGTATCACTAGTAACCATCAACTACATAACCTCTGAGCTCGTACATCTCAGAGAAGGGTGTTAAGCTAAGAGAATAAATCTCTGCCACCGAATAGAAATGTATCTGATCGAAGCTAGCTTTACATCTCAAAGTGTAATGTCAGACACACATCCATACAAGTCTGTTCTAGGTTCGAACAGAACTGAAGGCACTTCCGAAGAAGCCCTTGCAGTCTGGGTATTCACAATCCCTAGCGGACTCCCCATCAAATATGGATATCTCTATACCGGCATGACTCAGTGTAGAGCCAATCGACGGGTTATCCTTTCGTTCTCGAAAATATTCGGTCTTCGCCATCGATCTTCAAATGCTATGCATAACGTCGTATCATTATTCGGAATGAGTTATACGACACAAGGTCCTCTCCCGGCTAAACTGAATAATGAGCGCAATATTTAAAAACATATGGATATTGGGATTTCAGTTAAGTCACAACATCAAAACCCAAAACTTTCTTTTCGAATGGTTTAAACAAATTACCATTTCCAATCTTTAAGCAAAAAGATTTACTTCACAAAGTTCACCCATTTTTCACAAAGATTCATTCACGGATTTCAAAACAATTTCCACTTCCAATCGGATTAACTCATCCAATCTTAAATCAAAGATTTAATTCATAGCTTTCAAACCATTTCCAATTCAAATCTTTTATATAAAAGATACACCATTTAAAATCCTCTTCGATTTCAAAACAAGTTTTAATAATCTTTCACAAAGGTTCATTCATAGCTTTCAAAACAATTCACAATTTCATTTCAAACTTGAAATATTTCGAAACAAATTGGAAATCCTTTCTTTATATGACATTTTTTAAACCAATATTTTTCGTTTCGAAAAAATCCAACTACATTTATACAAGTTAAAGCTCTTCAGGTATAATACTTGGATTAAATTCAAATTCCCAAAACGCTACTTTTAAAATGGTTTAAAACCCATAAAAACACATTTATAACTTGTATAATTTTTTTAAATCATAATTTCCAAATATATAATTCAGTTTCAAATTTTGAATTTAAATTCAAATCAAACTATTTAAGTTTCAAAACCTTATCAAATTATTCAAAATAACTTTTATCTTTAAAACTCCTTCTCAAAAGCTTTCCACTTTTAACCCAATTCCTTCTCCAAAACCGTTTGGATTCAAAATTCAACTTTTTAAAACCATTTTAAAAATATGCGACTTAACCAATTTCCTCGTCCAACCCATATTTGTGTGTGTATGGCGTAGTCCATGAGTTTTACACAATAGTGCAACAGCATCAATCATCACAGATTCAATCATAACAATAAATATAAGTGGTATAATCCTATAACGCTTATCTTCATTCACAGAATCACAGATAAATAAGTTACATCACGAATGAATAAATTACATCACAGATGAATAAATTACATTACATATGAATAAATTACATCACAGTTTACAACACAAATCGGAATAATTCGTATCATAGAGCATCACATATGAGGAATATCAAACCATTCAAACATTCGATAGAATCCAAACATTCATAAGTAAGATTTATTAGTCATCTGATTAATTTAAATCAGGTCAATCATTAATCCTGGTTAATTAATATTAATTAATTACAAACCTTAATCATTGATTAAGCTTTAATCATTAATTAATCATCCTAAATCAATAATTAACCCCTTAATTAGTTACTATTAAAATTAATTATCCTTAATAAGTGATTATTCCTAATCACTTTCATAAATTAATCTTTAATTATAAATTAATTAATCTTAATTATTAATTAATTATTTGATTAATTATCCTTAATTAATTGAAATAATTAATTAATTAATCCTTAATTTAAAATAATTCCTTGATTAATTTTATTAATTAACTAACCTTTAATTAATTAATTATCCTTAAATTAATTAACCTTTAAACACTTGATTAATAAATCTTTAAATCATTAATTAATTTACCTATATTACTTTCATTAAATAATTGATTTTTAAGTTATTAATTATCTTTTAACAAATAAATTAACTTAAACCTTAAAAGTTAATTAACAATTAAAACATTCTTTATATCAATTAACTTCTTTGATATTATTAAGTTTATTTAAAATAAACTTTAAAATAAAGGTTATGTTTTTTTTAAACCATTTTAAAGCTTGCTCAATTTAAAAAATTTATTTAAAATCCTTCTTAACCAATTTAAAACTTTAGATAACATCTAATAAAAAGTAATTGGTATAAACAAAATTTGTTTTAAATAACTTGATTTTTCTTTAAAATTTTAAAGTTGTTTTTGCATTGCATCAAATAACCCGAGCCATTTGATCAAAATCTCGAGCACATACCCGAACTTCTTTTTTTCTTTTATTTTTCTCAACCTTTTTTTATTTAAAATTCTAAAATCCCGTTTCTTCAAACTCTCGCTTACAAACATTAAAACCCACTCGAGCAAATCTTAAAATTTCCCAAGATAATCACCATATCAACTTCTTCTTCTTCCCTCTCCCCTAAACTAATCACTTTCGGTTCCATTATCAACCACAATGAAGCTAACGATCGACAACAAGCATTAATTCAATCGCGAATCTATCGAAAACAATCACCGAGCCCAACGTTCGCATCGCCCTCTGCCTTGCTGAACGACGCTGCTGCATGGATCATACTTGCACAGTGACACGCATACACATGTACGATTATTAGAGCCATTTTTGATCGTCGCCAATGTCATCAGCAAGTCGGCTATCCTCTCTACATATGCTCCTACCCCCTAGAACCTCCAAATTCGCCATATATCAAAATCGAGCTTCTCGGTTCAAAACTGGGACCGGATCTGCTAAACCAAAACCATTCGCCACCACGATTCCAACCACCTAGACACGAGCCACGAAGCCCAAACCTTCACCAGATCACGACGCATCGTCCATCATCTCGTGATTGATTCCGATGCAATGTTGACGATGATTCGATTAAGAATTCTACAGCCACCCAATCCAGTCCTTAAGCCCTAACTCGACTTCGCACCACCTCCCTGATGGCCAGAAACCCCCGCAACTATTTTTCCTGTGACCACTGTACCTCCATCCTTTCTCAGATCCAACCCCGATGATTTTGGACCACGCGATCATCGGAATTTGCTAGGAATGTCATCTCAGTTCAACTCAACATTTCGCACAATTTCCCAATTTAAAAACCAAAATTTTAATGTTAAAATTCATTATTTCCAGTTACAAATCTGTTCGTAACATTAAAATTTGACTATCATACATTCGAAATTTGAAGTCATATCAGATTTTTATTGTAGATTCAATTTTTTTGAATTAATTGCTTCACAAATCCTTTTGAATATATTTTTAAAAATAATGTTAACTTGTTACAAATATTTGTCTTTTAGAAATCAGAACCTAAATTTGATTTGTTTGGGTGATACGAATTTTTTTGAACAATTTTATCAACCCCGTCATATATAACAGAGGCATTTCTTGCCTGAGAACAGTCTTGCACACATTGTTTCACCCATATACATGCATATACACTTGCTAATATGTACACATTCACACAATATTTTCAATCATTATCATCACAGATCTAAAAGATCAAAAGAAACTGGTTTAAGAATTAGAGTTTGCTCACCTTGAAAAATGAACAGTGAAATAGACTTTAGACTTGGAACTGGAAATTTGGAATTTGATTTATTCTACTTTGTTTTGATCTGGACTGAACTTTGTTTGTTGAGTTGCATCTAGCTTTGATTTATGAATGAGCTTGTTGAATTTGATTTCCAGGCTTGATTCAAGTTGCATATATTTTGATCTTGAATTTGTTTTATTTATTTTTCTTTTCTTTCTTGTTTCAGTTTGAGAAGTTAAACTAAGAATAGCCTTTTTTTTTTCTTAATTCATGTTCATAGAAATTAAATTTTAAAGAAAATTCAAATGCCACTTGTTTAATTATGTTAACACTTGTCCATCCCTTTGTTAAAATTTCTCACAAATGTTAAAGATATCAAGCTTATATTTATATCCCTCTTTTAAATCATTTTATAAATTTTGTTTTAACCTTTATTCACTTATTTTACATATTTGTACAAATTATGTACATACATTTGTATTTATTTTTCTTTTACAACTTTTAAAGAGAAATGGATAAAAAAACAATTTGTACACTTAACAATAATCATACATATATATTTCTTAGTTTATAAAGCTTTTGTAAATCTTATTTAAATTTAAACTATTATACATTTAAATAAATATTTATCTATATACATTAATTTCAAAATAGGTATACATATATATATTAAATAATACGAATTTTAGCTTTACACAACTTTTACTTTATTAATTTCAAAATACAACTTTCATATATTAAAATTAGAAAACAAATTTTATTTATCTCTCCATATTTAAATCAAATTCAAATTATTTCATATAATCCATTTATATAAATAGATAAATACACATCTTACTAAATTTGGAAAATTCAAATACAATTTTATAAAATACTTATGTTGAATCCTAATTCAACATTCTATTTACAATAAAATTTTATTTTCAAATATTCTACTTTAAAATACACATCTTTTCTTTATTATGGAATTTTCATATTAATTCACAATTAATTTCACAATTAAATCCAAAATTTTATATTAATTACCAATTATTTCAAAATTTAATACCAAAGATTAAATTAATTATCAAATAAATTAGGCTTAAAAATCCGGGAATGTTACAAATTCCCTCCTTAAGAAAATTTTGTCCCTGAAATTTTCAAGGCGGGAAACAACAAAAAATGGATACACTAAGATAGAGAAACAGTTTTCCATACCAAACTAAATAGTTATTCTGCATTTGGCTTACCAAATAAGAATATCAACAATAAATATGAGAACAAACTCATTCCATATTTCACAAGATACTTGGGTCACCAGATCCATGAAATAAGCTGGGGCATAGGTTAGTTTGAAGGACAATTAACCACTCATAGAATATGTCTGGACCCAACAGAACAAACAATGGATACTCAATCCAGGTTGGAAAAAAGTATATACCAACTTGTTTCTTTTTGGTCTTTTATTTTTCACAAGAAATTACAATAGAATTTCAAATTTGGCTTTAATCGAAATCGTTTTATCGATACAATTTAATTTAACTTCATTTTTAATTAACCAATTTATTCCAATAAAATTTCAATTTCATTAAAGTTGAAAACAAAAGGCTGATAGAAATTTGACGAAGAGAATACAAGATAGAAACTTATCTACACGATTCGCAGAGCCACCACACCAAAGCTTCTCCCTCGAGCTGCCACGAAAAAATCAATGAACTGACTCGAATCAAAGGTGATTGATATTATAAAATTATTTCCATTATCGTTCAAAAAAAAATCAAAGAAAGAAAAAATTATTATTAATGGCCGATAATTAGAAATTGCGCATGGCTCCCTCCCCCTTTGTTCTTCTTCTCCCTTTCAATGCACGTGTATTCTTTAGGTTCATCTTGAAAACCCCTCTCTCGTTCAATTCACAAAATCGCGACGTCAATTAAAAAAAATCATCAAATTGAAATGGCGATGCTGTTTCATGGAGGAGTAGATCGCGATTGTTGGGGTAGGTTGCAGTTAGAATGGGGGACGACTCGTTGTGGGATTTCGTGCAAGGACGCGGTGGCTGGAGTATGACTCGCGCACGCGTTCATGTGACGAAAACTTCAGGCAGAGCGGCGCGGTAGTAGGATGATTTTGCGAGTAGGCAGTGCGCTCAACTATTAAGCTAGGGTTTCGGTCGTGGCTAATCACGTCTGCGAGTTCAACATTGTCACGTGGCTTTATACTAGAAATCAAGGCGCATTGGAATTTAGGCTGTGATGTGGGATGACTGTAACGACACGCCTTTCATACCACAGAAAGACGCATCATTTAGAAGAAAGAAAGGATTAGAAAAGAGAAAAGATGGAGAAGAAGGAACCAAACAACATTAGAATCTCATAGCGGAACAAATAAATTATATTTATCAAATAAAATATTACATAATATCATATACATCAGAGTTATACAGCTAATACAAAACAAACTAGACAGTTATAACACCCATCTAGATATTACAACTCAAGTATAACACAAAGATGCTGATACAACTCTAACACAACATAACGCTATACATACATGTACACGCTGAAGCCACCTGCTCCACATCTCCTCCAGAACTCGTCAAAGAAAACCTGAATCCCTCGACTACTCATACATAATATGAGTACCGATGAGTTTAATAAAACAGAAAATAAACACTTGGGTCAGACATGGGTCTGGTGTGAGTAAATGGGTTAAAGTTGCTTAACTTTGAAAATCCTTTGAAAACAAAGGTATCACGTAAGACTCCCCACAAATAAACATGGGTAAATTTTTACCTTACGCTAACCAAAGCATTTGATAGAAAATCCAGTGATATTATAATAGGGTTTAGGGTTTTCAAGTAAATAGAAAATAGCCGAAATCGTTACATTCATTAAATTCCAGCTACTAGCCACAAAAGTGGGTAATACAATCAAAACCGTAAGGGCACGTAGGAAGAATCGGTTTCCAGCAATGGCAGGGCTACTAGTTTACCGCCCCGTCACAGTACGTGGCCTAGATCACCGTACCAAGGATTACTCTCAATCCCCTGCAACACAAAGCCGGAACCATCCCTTACTGGACAGTCCCGAACAAGCCAACCCCGGCAGTTGTCATGATCAACCGCCCACACAGCCGAAATAAAAAGGGACCTCTAGACAGGGGTAAATCTCATCCTACTTGGGCAGGACCCACATGGCCTTGCTGCACCTCCCCTGTTTTAGCCATTCCCGGTTGATGAGGCTTGAGGCTACGATTACCTTTATAGAACACATCTATCTTAGAATGCTCGTCGTCCACCTGACGATGTTCTGAAAGCATTCAATCCATACAAGTTCGTTCCGGGTTCGAACAAAACCGAAGGCACTATCTCGCTACACTCGTTTTGGAATCACCCTTAGAGTTAACGACAATAGCCCTTGCGCTCTGAATCTTCATCTCGAACCTGAAAGTACTACCCCCGTTAAACTCGTATTGGAATCACCCTCAGAGTATTAACGACAATAGTCCTTACACCTCGAGTCTTCACTCTTCACTTATGATTAACGACCTAACTTTTAATTTGGATCGATGTGGTTTTTCGAATTCCAAATTTGGAAACCCGATCCCGGTCTCATCGAATCCAAATACCATCTTAATGTCCAAGTGATTTAAGTTTAACAAATTAATTCACTTTAAAACATTGAATTCACACAACATCATTCACAGATAAATATCACACATTCATCACTGATATATCAAATATCATATCAAAAAATATCACACCATATCATCCAATAGATATCAACCAATCCAGATATTCCACAAGCAGTCATACACAAACATGCATCATTAACCCTTTTATAATTAATGTAATCAACTTAAATTAAATTAATTACTTGAGAATTAAACAACTAATCCTGTTTAAACAATCATTAGTTAATTACAATTAATAACCAATCACTCTTTAATTACCTTCATAATTAAACTAATTAAACTTCAATTACATATTAATTATCCTTTAATCATATTCCTAATTAATCACCTAGATTAATTATTCTTTAATTACACTATGTAATTAGCCTTTAAATTAATTACACAGATTAATTTATCTTTAATCATTTATTAATCTTAATTAATTTCTAATTAATTAATTTACAATAATTAAATACATAAATCCTTAATTAATTACATTAATTAATTATTACTTCTTTTCTCACTTCATTGATTAATTATTTTATAATTAATCACATTTATTAATTAATTAAACATTTAATTATTCATTTATTACATTAATTAATGACCCTCTAATTACTTTATTAATCAATTTTTCTCAAAATTACATTTAATAAATAATTATAAACTTAATTACATTTATTAATCAAACCTGATTAATCATAATCAGTAATTAACTTCCTTTAATTACTTCACCAATTAAACCAACTCCTTGATTAATTTCGTTAATTAATCCTTTAATTACACTAAGCAATTATCCCTTAATTACTTCCCTTAAGTAATTATCCATTAATTATTATTCATCAAGTAATTTCTTTAATTAATTACATTTAGTAATTATTCATTAATTACTTCACTAAGTAATTACACATCTTTAATTACATTAAGTAATTATACTTAATCCCATCATTGAGTAATGCTTTTAATTAATTAAATTTAATTAATTAACTAAAATGAACCGCAATGAATTAATTAATTACACGGAGTAATTAATTTCTTTAATTACTTTATTAAGTAATTATCTTTAATAATTCTTCTTAATCACTAAGTAATTAGCTTCTTAATTACTTATTACTTAATTATTTCTTAATTGATTAACCTGGATTAATCAACCCTCAATTAAATAATTAATTACACTTAATTAATTTCTCAACTAATTTACCTTAATTTAATTACCCACATTAATCATTTAAGTTAGTTAAGTAATTATACTTCAATTACCTTTATAAATAAACTTGATTAAGGTAAACCATACATTTCATTAACTCTTATCAATCATTTTAAAATTAAATTTTTAAATTCAAAAGCTTGTATTTGGTTTAAACAAAATCATCATCTTTTAATATATCATTATCCTTTAATTTATCTAAGTTAAATACCTTACTTTAATCACATTTAAATCACTCCAATAACATCTTTATCTGAAAAAATTTAGAGATCTATTTTATAATTTAACAAAGCATTATTTATAACCAAACTATTTTTAAACAAAAGTTTAAATTTTGAAAATCCAAACTTTAAAACTAAAATTCTTTTTAAGTCAAACATTCATTCTTTATAAAAACTAATTTAACACTTTGTTCAAAATTCTACTTGCCTTCAAATTTTGAAACTCCATTTTATATAGTACAAAGTCTGGATAGTACTAAAACTTTTTAAAACAAACTATTTTTATAGAAAAATTAACTTAAACTTGTTTAAACGCAAAGTTTTAATTTAACACTTCAAACATCTTTAAACTGTTTAAACTTTGTTTTAAAAATTTAGTTTGCATTAAATTTCAGAAATTCGTTTTATAGTTGGAAACTGAGAAGATTTATCAGGATTCAAATCCTGGAACCAAATCTACACGAGACAAAATATACGCCAACTCCTCAAACACTCCAAATCGCATACCCAAAAACACTACATTCCTTCCTAATGACTTCGAGTCACACACGAGGAAGGCACGAAGGAAAACCCGGTCGAACCTCTTCTTCCACGAACCAAAATTCCAGATGCATGAGATCGACACCGTGCACATGCACGCTGGACTTGGTCGATGGCAACCATCACCGAAATGCTTCACAAGTCATCCCTGACCCCACCGACCATCTCGTCCCCCTGGATTGCCGAAATCACCACTGATTCGGAAAAAGAGGCTTTGGCACTTTCAATCGGAAATGATACTCGACCCAAGAAACTTCTGCTGTCGGCGAATCCCATCACCGGAGGGCCTGCCACCTCGTCCAAAAACGCGTCTCGAACCACATGAACTTTTCCCCCTCAAGTGATTCAACCCGAAGTGTCAACAACGATGATCCTATGACGATTCCGATCCAAACAAAAAGCATATACAAAACCCTACTTCACCATGCACCGATCAGCACGACCATTAGCTAAACCTTCCACTATTTTTCCTGCATCCCCAAGCACCATGGCCACCTTCATGCCGAACCTCGACATCTCCTTTGACTCCGATCAACAGCAATTGACCCAAATCCCAAATTCGAGAAATCCTTAATTTCTCTTTGAGTACTAAATTAAAAATTCCCAAATTCATGTTAAAATTCATGATTTTGTACATCAATTCAGGTTATATGATTCGAAATTTAAATTATTGAGATTGATTTTCATTCAATTTTGATTTTTCACTGTAAATCTAAAATTACAGTATATCTGTTAAATTTAAATATTTAAATTTATTTTTAAACACAAGATTACTTCATTATAATCAAATTCCTTTCAATAATCAATGATTAATAGTGATTAACTTGGGAGATAGGAATTATTTTTATAAATCTGGAAAATGAACCAAAAACAGAGTTTAAAATTTTCATATCTACAGGCATTCAAACTGCTAGATAAATATGGATTCAACTTCAAATCAAACATGCAAACATTTATCATGTTTACTATAACATTCACATCCATATATTTGTAAACTTAATTACTTCAATATAAATTTACTCACCTAATTTAGAAGCACAGAACACTATTTTACTTAATTTTCCTAGAACAATTGAATTTGCTTTGCATCTTGCTGTATTGAATTGCATTTTCTTGTAGAGAATTTTGCTGAAGTCTTGCTGTTGATTGAATTTCATGTTCTACAGGTTGAAATTTTGGATCTGAAGTTGTAAATGGCTTTAGATTTTTTATTACAGTTGAATTTTGCTTTTGGCTTCTTTTTTTTAAGAAGAAAGCTTAAGAAAGTATGAGCTGAAGAAAATAAACAATAACAGACCCTTTTTCTTTTCTTTAAACATTAATTGTAAACAAAATTTCTTTTAAACAAAGATTTGCCGCTTGTTATCATGAATTGTCCATAAGCTTACAAGTGTGTTTACTCAATCATTAGTAAATGACAAATGTAAAACCTTATTTTAAATTCATTTATTATGTTACAAATGTTAATTTTATCTTTTTAAATTAATTACTTATTTACAAATGATTTAAATCTTAATTAAATACTTTCCTAGATACTTATGTTTAATATAACTATGAAATGTATTTATCACTTTATGTTTAATTTATAATTAAAAATCCATTTTCCAAAGATAAGTTTAAAAGAAAGAAAATGAACATTTATTTCAATTTTATTTTAAAAGTTTAAACTTAAATTATTATATCTAACATTGATATTATATATAAAAACTAAATTTATTTTCAAAAAACCCAATTTAAAAGAAAACAAATTAAGCTTTTATAATAATATACTTTTTTTAAGTTATTATACTTTAAACAGAATAAACTTTTCTTTAAGTGTTTTGAAAATATACGATTAATTTTTAAATAGCTTTTGAAAAACATTTCATTAAATTAAATCAAAAGTCTTCCAAATCATCATATATACAGATGTATATTATAAATTTGAAAACACATTTTGTACTTAAGTTTAATCCAATATTTTTCTATTTACAATATATATACAAATATATATATATATACACATTATAAATAGAACATTTTAAATATTTACTTCAGAAATTATTTGAATTTTAAAACAGAACTTCAAATCCCAATATATAAACATATATATTATAATTTGAAAACGTTTTTATTAAATTTAAATTTAAACCAATTTCTTTTTTTTACAATGTATACATATATACATTACAAATAGAATATATTTTTATTAACTTAGAAAGATTAATTACTATTAATTATATATATTATTATCTTTTGAAAAGAATAAACATTCCAAATTAAATTATTATTATTAAGTTTTGAAAAGATAACATTTGTTAAATTAGATTAATTATTAGTTTTTAAAATATAACATTTGGTTAAATTTGATTATTAAATCAATATAACATATTTTAAAATAAATTATAAATGGAAATTATTAAATAACTATCGCCCAAAATTCCGGGACATCACATTCCTCCCCCCTTAAAAGCATTTCGTCCCCGAAATTAAAAGCAAAGCTAATTTAATAATCTCGTACAGATTTTAATTTTAGAATAGAAACATATGATATCAACCATTTACTAGAAACCATAACATCCAATTCAAACAATTAATTCTAACTATCTAGACAAAATTCTGGACAGAATTTCCTTGAGTTTCCCATGTACAAACACCGAAATACTCGCTCTACAGGATCTAAACTAGCTACACTACTCAAATCTAGAACTCCTATACCTAGATCTACAATCTAAACAGGATACCGAATCACAGACAAGTCCAGTTCAACTTCCAAATCTCCCTGACCTGCTGGTTCTAAACCAGTGACGGAGCAAACACGTACTCCTTACGAGATACGTGAAATACCTTACGAATCCCAGCCATCCGAACTGGCAATTCAATCCTGTAGATCAAACACTTATCCTTAAGAGAATACAGAAAGATTCCAATACACTTTGAGCTAGCTTCCCATCTTATCCAATCTCATTGCTCTTATGATCGGAGAACACTTATCTAAAATTAAATCTCCAACTTCGAATTCCGAATCTCTTCGTCTCTTGACCACAACCTCCGCCGATCATGGGCTGCCCTTAACCTTCTTGATCAACCAAACTTCACAGATGCTTCTCAAATCAAAACTGGATCAAGAATAAGATGATCTCCTGATTCTACTCAACAAGATGGTTCTCCCAAGATCCATCGAAATCCAGAACACCAATCTACTATACAAGCATCAAAAGACTTCAAACTTGCTTCTCCTATCCGAAAAACAGAACAGATGCTCCTGACATCCAAGCCTTCAAATCCCGAAAGAACTTCCTGAAGAAATCCTTAAACCCAAGAAAAACAAAAATCTTTCGATGAATCCGAGGTTGCTTCTATTCTGGAATAGTTGGCACCGTGCCTCCGCTGCACAACTCTGATCCGAAGAAGATGAGAATGCTTTTGATGAACACAAGTACAAACTTGATCAACTCATCCAGAAACATTGTCTATCAAGTTCCATAAAAGCTTAGTGACCTACCTGATTTGGTCATAAATACTACAGCAGAAATCCAGTCAGAAAACTAGATCCAATCAATCCCGATTGCTCACAAAATCCTCTCTCCTGGAGTCTTATCTCTACTAGGCTAAACCACCTGAAAATTCAAGAACCAGGTCGATAAAGAACTCCATCTTCTGATGCGCATGCAAACCTTGACTACCTCGAAGATATTCATAAAGTCTCAAACCACTTCGAAGCTCCAACATCTTTAGAGATGTCTCAAACCAAAGCAAAGATTACTAAGAGAACTTTTGAACCATCGCAAGTCACTTTTGTGATAATACCCAATTCAGATTCCAAAGAAACTATTCTTTCTTACATAACAGAACAGCTTAAGCCCTTCAAAAGAAGAAATTGATGGTCCACCTCAACCACAAACATCTTACCCAGCTGAGCTTCCAGAAGAAGTGGACAAGCCTTCACCATTTGCCCGACCTACTGACAGAAGAATCTCAAAGACTTCTGAACCAACAAAGAAACGGACCACACAACTGCTTTCGAACTCCACCTCTAGGACATTGCTGAGCCAAGAGATCTTCCTGACAGCACACTCAACATGTAACGACCCGGAATTCCCAATCCTGAAAATTCCAGATTGTTATGAAAAGAAGAAAGAGATAGAAAAAGAAGAAGAAAAAGATCAAAAACATCAACATCTCACATTCGCAGCGGATAAAATATAATAATAAATAATAATAGTTTACAAAAGAATAATATTCTGTCGATTACATTTAAATACATTAGAGTTACACATTTATACAGACACTGGAGATACAATTATCATGTCACAGATACACAACAATATTACACAGCGTAAATACTCTATACGCTCTTGCCATCTAGCTCGCCTCCTGAGGTCCAGAACGTACCTACCTGAAAATCTATAATACTCGGTCTGACCCGAGCATTACACCCAAGTAACACCCGGGTCAGGCTGGAAACCAGCGTGAGTAAACCCATCCAACATGGAATACAAAGCATACAACTTAGATAAAAACCCGGGGTAACTCAAACTAATTTTACAAGTCCCAATTTGTTATAGACATAACTTATTTTCAAAATAAGTTTTCTAAGTGTAAAAATTTAGATTTAATAATCCGGTTCATTTAAATCCACTCATTCCAACCTATCAATTTCTCATATCAATTTATAAGAAATTCGAAGTGGTTTCGGGTATCTCCCAATACCCGATCCCGGCCTCTTCGAGTCTCATATCATCCTATCCCAAGTTATCCATACGAAATACACAACATTTCATATCAGAGATATCAACTCATCCAAAGCATCCAATACCATTCAATCGTCCATAAGCAAAGCTTGTTCGCTACCGATATTAATTAAATTAATTCTGATTGAATTTCTAACCTCAACCATTTAGAATTCTTCACTTGTCATTAATTAATTTCAAATCAATTAACCAATCATACCCTCATCATTCATCTTTTAATCAACCTGGATTAATTATCCTTCTATTACATTCAAGTAATTAACTTTAATTAATTTCACGATATCAATTATTCTATCCAAATCAATAAGAAATCTTTAATTGTTTCATAAATTAATTAACTATTTTAATTACATTAATCCTTAATTAGTTATATTAATTAGTTCCTCATAAGTCACTTATTATTGATTAATTAATCTTAATTTAATCAATCTTTAATTACATCATTAATTATATAAATTAAGAATTTTCAATTATATTCAATTTGTTCTAATCTAAATCAATTACTTTAATTCAACCATATTAATCACTCGAATTATCTCAACCTGTAATTATCTACATTTTTATTTACTTTAGTAAATTAATCATTCCTTAATTAACTATCTTAATTTATCTCTTGGTTAATTTCACAAAGTAATTATTTTTTATTTATTGCATTAAGTAATTACTTATCAAACCATCCAATGATTATTCTGAATTACTTACACTTATAATTACTAAATTAAGTCAAACCCTTAATTACTAAATTAAGTAACCCAAATTATTAGTTAATTGGATTAATTAATTATTCATTTTAATTACCCTTCTAATTTGATTAATCACAAATCCTTAAGCCCTTATTAACATTAATTTTCTTATTTATGACTTAAGTTTAAAACAATTTAAAACCCAAATACTTCGAGTCAAACCACAATTAAGTCGAGAATTAATCAAAACCAAGTCACATCATCATCAGTGCATATCCAATCAACTTAATCATTCAACCCATTATTTAAATTTTACCATTTAAATTCAAATATAAAAAATCCAACAGAGTGAGATTTACTCACCTTTGCTGTTAATTGCAATCCCCTTCAATCTTGACTTTGGTTTCAACAAAATTTTGACCTTGTAAAAACATTTACAGTTTATTATCATTTGAACAAATCAATTACCACTAAATAAATTAATTAGCCAATAATGAAATTTAAACTATTTCCCTTTTAATAAAAATATTTTAGCTACCACAAAAATTGAATTGGTTTATTAAACAGATCTATCTCCATAAAACAATATTTTAAAACTAAGCTAATAAGTGAAAATATGCATATATATTTTAACTCCTTATATATATATTTAAATTAAATTAAAAACAACTTAAAATCCAAAACTGCTTAACCATTTAAAATTTTATTTACCGTAAATAATTTCTGTATATATATAAATAAATTATTTACAAAACTTACTACTACATATTATTCATTTATTTGTTTATTTTTTTTTTACAGTATGTACAAATGTATATACAGACTTATTTAATTAAATAAAGAAAAAATAAGGTAGTTATACCTCACTTCTGACGCCTCCAATATTGCAGATCCAACTCCAACAACTCGACTTCGTCGAACTCCCCAGATCCGAGCCGCCTCCATCTCGACCGAAACCCTAAATCGCCCTAATCGAACCCTAGCCCAAACTGCCTCGTGCCCAAACTCCAGCCGTACGTGAAACCACCAACCAACCTCCTTCGCTCGCGCATCGATTGAACGTCTCCTCGAATTTGCCAACGATTCGCATACGGCTACGGCCTACCTTGATTCGTCGAACGCAAATACGCTACTCCATTTGCTCAGGCATCGGTATTTGGATTGAAAAAGGGAGAGGAAGGAAGCGACTTTGATCGGCCATCAATATGATTTTCTTTTCGATTACTACTCGACTTTGGACCTGAAGGCTGCAGCCATTTTTTTATATATGAAATCGATCTGCTTTGAGAATAAAGAGGGGACGGGATGAAATAGAGGTTGGTGGAAGGCTTCTTGAATACGCATGGTAAATGAAAATATCTTGCTAATTTACTTTAAATTTAATTATATTATAAAACTTAAAAACGTCTCGTTAATCGCCAATTAAAATTTTGAACTCGTCTTAAGGAATGCCGCTAGGCAATTATAAGGTTTTACCCGCGTCTCGAACACAATGGAACGCATTTCGAAGGCTAACTCGATCATATGCGCGAGTTACGGAAATAAACAATCAATTTAAATTAAATCGATTAAAATAGTTTCTAAGCATTTTAAGCTGCCAGGGTCAAACAACAAATCCGATCATTACTAAAATTGAAATCCGATAATAACTAACTATTACGGATCTAATGGAACTAGTTTCGTTGAATTCCGAGACTGTGCCTCGGAAGGCTATTTTTAAATATCGATTTAAACGATATATTATTAAAATTGAACAAACCACCTTTAAATTAAGTTTCAACCATTCTATTATCTTCAGTATCATCATTATAAATTTTATAAGCCTTCAAATTATTTTAAACACGCTTAGAGATTTCAGATTCAACAATTTACCCAATTTCAATTATTAAATTCAATATCTAAACTATATAATTCAATGATTTAATTATCAACTAAATATTGATATCTTGAATTCAAGTTAAAATTAACTTTTAAATATTTTAAAATCAATTATCAATTCAAATTTAAGTTGTTAGAAATTCCGGGTCATCACATTCCTCCCCCTTAAAAGAATTTCGTCCCCGAAATTACTAGGTAGGAAGAATAGTCCAAAACCCGTTCACTTTTCCCCCAAAACCCACAATTCAATATCCTACCAACTATCTTTTATTAAAGACCCACTATCACCCCAACCAACTTCCCAAAACCTCCTATAGTTTCCAACAACATTATTTTCTTTATTTATTCAAATTCTAATTTCAAATTCGAATTTGAATTATCACAACTTTCTCAACAAATTTCTAACTCTCTAAATTTTCGAAAATTTTTGCCAGCGTCTCCTCTGCGCGGCTGGCTCGGTACAACTACAAAATGCCTCTACGGGCTCCCAAATTCCAAAAGAAAACAAAAGCTAAGTGGCTAGATAGAAAACCCAATCCAGTTTCAAACAGAAATTTAAATACATACCTTTTTATCGGGCAATTCAAATTTATCTTTTGGAATCAAATCCAATTTTCTTTTCCCTTTAATACCTGCATATCTTACTTAGCAACAATATTCGATCGTAACCATTCAAATCATTTTATACATTTCCTTACAGAAGTTTTCACAACTACTTCTATGCAAATTAGTTTCCCCCGTTTTCATATGAATTCCATTTATTTTCAGTTTTGAATATTGAATTTTATCTTTCATTTATAACTGATTCATATTGGTTTCATCCACTAATTTACTTTAATTTCCAATTTGAAATTGTTTTGTTGTTAACAAAAATTTTCTAACTCCCAAAATTTTCAATTTTTTTTGGAAAAGTCTCCTTTGTACGGAGGAGCTTTTACAATTTGACAAGAGATATAAATATATATTCATCGACCCACACGGTTGGAAAAAGCAAAAACAGTTCATATTTCCTATTTTTATTGCGTAGGCGTACCTTTATTTAGCATTTTAAGCAAGCGGCTTATTTATTTAAGCAAATAGCGCAACTAAATCCAGCCAAACGGCCTTCGGGTACCTATACTTACTTAATTTAAACATGTAAGTGCCATAAATAGAAAAATCTATTAGCATTACACTTATTTTCAATAGCTAAACACATGTATTTCATATGCAACAAGCACCAAACGCTTCCCATAAGCGATTTATATAAGTTTAAAGCTAATTCAATTACTTTCAACCAATTCACAAGCCATTCCATTCAATTTTCATGGTTTGCAACTCGATTTCTTATATTCAATTGATTTTTAATCCAAACGAGCTCATATTCACTTCAAATGATTCAAAATCAATTTTATTTAATCTATATCAACTCATAGAATTTTAATTTCTTTGTTTACGCTAAACGACAATTATTTTTATGCCATTTCGACGATATTCGCTTAATAGAGTATCTATTTTAGTTTATAACTACTTTAAATTAATTTTTACTCATTTTGTAATTAATTCCATTACATTTCTGATTTATTCGCCACCCACACATTTGCATTTCATTTCATCTCCGCATCATTTCCATTTTAAAACTATTCCATTGAGCTTGACAATATTCATTTCTTAAACTAATATCCATTTCCCAAAAATAAATTTAACCCAAACCTTTTATTTAATAACCTTCCATTCTAATAACCTAATACCAACTAAAGCTTTGATTTATTTTTTATTCAAGCAAATTTCATTAATTTATTATTTAATTCGATTAACCCATTTATCCACCCCATATTTAAATTTTTAGTTCACTTACATAACTCATTTTCAAATTTATTTTATTAATACAAAACCATTCACAATTTATTTCTATTCACTTGGGTTTTGTTTGCAACTCAAACCATCTCTATTATAATTCACTTTCATTTCATACGACAACACTTCTCTTATATCTAATTTACTTTGCAAATTTCGTTAAATATTATTTATATCACTCTTGAATTTTATTTGTAATCCAAATCATAATTATTTCGATCCAACTCTATTTTATTTTTATTTTCACAACATCTCTTTTAATTTAATTCATTATCAGATCCAGGTCGAATTCTATGTACAGTTCGAATTCATTTCCAAATTCCATTATCAATTCACAATCCATCTTATCTAACCGAGTTAAATTTTATTAACATACTCTATCAAATAATTATTTAGCTATTTAGCTTACCTCCAACTTTTATATCAATATTCAATTTTATTACAAAAAAATCACTTTATTAAATTTTTCGTGAGTTCAATTTTATTTTATAATTCCCGTTTGGATCTCTTCCATTTTCCAAAATTCTAACACTTTTATTGTAAAACTTTAGAAAAGCTTTTAAATTCATAGCATATTATTAAAATAGCTCTTTATAAAAATATTTCTTATAACTCGATGTCTCAACCAGTCCATCCTTGTTCTCAAAGAAATTCAGTCATATGTTCATCAGGCGTAGGACCGAAAATCTATACGTACTCGGTAAACCCATTTTCAACATCCAGTGAAAATACTTGGAAAATAATTTTATTGAAAATATAGAAAACAGTTTTTGAAAATAGAGGAAATTTCTTTGTGAGAATGCTCTGGAAATCATCACCCCCATCCATGGTCGCAGTTACATCCTGGGTTACGTTGCCATTGCAGCAAAAGTCCATGTAACTGTAGGCACTCCGCGCCCCTCGATTATGCCATGGAACCCACAACAGATCGCAGTTACATTCCATGGTTACGTTGCCATCGCAGCAAAAGTCCATGTAACTGTTGGCTCTCAACGACCCACACGATTTTCGCTGTCAAAATGAAATTTCTCCACTCCTACATAGGTCGCAGCCTACCGATATAAAATCAAACGCAGAATATTGGCTCTCAGCGGCACACACGCCTTTCGCTATGTTACCATAGGTCGCAGTTACATCCTGGGTTACGTTGCCATCGCAACAAAAGTCCATGTAACTATTGGCTCTCAGCGGCACACACGACTTTCTCTATGGTACACACTACTCATAATCCCCAGGAACTAGTTTTGTCCGGACTCCTCACAGGATCAACTTTAGAACCCCCCTTGGGGCTCAAAGCAGCACCACCAGGTGGCACTCCTGAGAAGTTCATTTTAAGGGAGTGCCTTTTTCCCCAGAGCCATCATCAAAACACTTTATACTGTACATATAGTATCTTTCAAAGCATACACCTAGTATGATCTCATACAAAGCTCCTTTACATAAAATCGACTATCTCAAAATCGATAATTTCAAACTAGGCTTTCCAAATTCGATATTGATTTTACCAAAAATCAAAAGCCTTTCCAAATCCAAAGGTTCTCAAAACCTTTTTCCAAATTCCTCATAAGATCCTTTATATATATATTCATATATATATATATATATATATATATATATATATATTAAACTTTGGATCATTTTAAACTTGTATAAAATCCCTTTTATACTTCAAAACACCTTCAAATCCTTTTCTTCCGTCAATAGATACAACAAGGGGAGTTTCATCTTACATAAAACAAAGATATATTACTTTGTTTATTCAAAATCAAATATTGAAATTTTGATTACTCTTTTAAATATCATTTTCTTCCAAATCTGTACGATGTACACTTATCATCCGTACGACATACCAATCTGATCGCTCACTCGATCACACAATTTCACTTCCGAACAAGTATCGTCCATCTTACTTCCTAGTGCGGACACAGATCTGGTTTCTTGATTAGAAACCGTCATTCTCCTTGCATAGTTATAACTATGATAGAGAATATCCAGAACCAATCAACGATCCATGTCCAGGTTTGCCGTCGAAAATCGAGTGAAAAAATCCTAACTCGGATCGATAAACTATCTTCAAATTCTATGCTCGAATCTGGATCAAATCACTATGCGAATAGAATAATATACGTACATCCTACGTATTTATCTTCATTGATTATTAACTAGATCAATTTTCCTTTCTATTCATCCCCACTTCGATTTTATCCACTTATTCATATTTACCTTAATTCTCATTTGGATTATCACTTCAATTCTTATCTCTGTTGGGTATTTAATCAAAAACAGTTTGGACTCCGACCAGTTTATATATAGAAAATAGTTTGAAAATTTTAAAATTAGATAAGTAGTTGAAAAATAATTATTAGTTTACAAAATAACTGTAAAATAGTTAACTGATCGTACAATAGTTGAAAATAGTTAAATAATTATAGAAATTTTAGATAATTGTAAAATAGTTGTAAAATAGAAATTAGTTTATGAAGTAGTTGAAAAATAGTAATTAGTTTATAAAAAAGTTACAAAATAGTTAAATAACTCCAAAAGTAGTTATTAAATAAACATAAGATAGTTTTGGGTTTAATAAGAAAGGTTGTATATATAATAAATGACTTGGAAATATAGATTTGTACTAAAACAATTTATTTAAAAATAGTCTAGAGTCAAACCGTTCAATTCCCAATCTTCATTCTCATTAATTCAATTTAAATTTTCATTTCTATTTGAATTGACTCAATTCTAACTTCAATTTCCCTTCGAATTTTATTTAACCCCAATTCAAGTTAAATCAATCTTAATTTCTTTCCCAATCCAAATCAATTCCATTTGATTTTAATCGTGTTCAACTTAAATTACATTTCCAATTATTCTAGTCAATTTGAACTAATATCAATTGAACCCACTTCAATTTCAAATCATTTCAATTTAATCCAATTCTATTTCCCATTTAAATTTTTAAACTTTTACATCTTCAATCACAAATCCAACTAATTCAAACCAAATTCCTTAAAAATCTTCCAAACATTTCTTGTTTTAAAATATGACTATATTCAAAATAGTCTGAATTATATTGTTTGTTATTTTCTTTAACTCTTTGAAACAATTGATTGTTTCCGGACTTAGGTTTTAAAACTTCACAATTTTATAACCTACTTTAATTTAGAAGTTATGCTCATCTTATAAATTTACTTTATATGGCTTACTTAATAGCAAATATATCATTATTAAACACAATAACTATTTATGATAATACCCAAGGGTATCATATCTAGATACCAATTCCTTTTTATATTATTCTTACTTCTATAAATTCAAGGTTAAATTTCAGTTTGAATCCATTTCAAACTTCCCTTTATTTAAAGTTTTTAAACATTTTAAGTTCTGAGCTCAAATTCTAGAATTTTATTTCAATTAATTTTATTTTAATTGGGTTGTATTTCTGTTACCACTTAAATTTAATTCAAGATTTCAATTTGATTGTATTATATTACTTCTTAATTTAATTACGTTTATTTAACATCCAATCACCTTAATATTTATTAGAAGGAAATATTGCTATATATATCAAAATATACTTTTATATAAAATCATTTAAAACCTTTATATAAGAAAATAACAAGTACGCGCTCAAACATATATATACTCAACTCATTCTAGAGTACTACGGACTCTATTTAATGAGTAATTCCCACTAGAGCCAAGGTTCTCGCTTAACCTTTCAGCTCCGATACCTACTGTAACGAACCGAAATTCCCAATCCCGAAAATTCCAGATTGTTATGAAAAGAAGAAAGAGATAGAAAAAGAAAAAGAAGGAGAAGAAGAAGATCAAAAACATCAACATCTCACATTCGCAGCGAATAAAATAAAATAATAAATAATAATAGTTTACAAAAGAATAATATTCCGTCGATTACATTTAAATACATCAGAGTTACACATTTATACAGACACTTGATATACAATTATCATGTCACAGATATAGAACAATATTACATAGCGGAAATACTCTATACGCCCTTGCCATCCAGCTCGCCTCCTGAGCTCCAGGACGTACCTACTTGAAAATCTGTGATACTCGGTCTGATCCGAGCATTACACCAAAGTAACACCCAAGTCAGGATGGAAACCAGCGTAAGTAAACCCATCCAACATAGAATACAAAGCATACAACTTAGATAAAAACCCGGGGTAACTCAAACTAATTTTACAAGTCACAATTTGTTATAGACATAACTTATTTTCAAAATATGTTCTCTAAGTGTCAAAATTTAGATTAAATAATCCGATTCATTTAAATCCACTCATTCCAACCTATCAATTTCTCATATCAATTTATAAGAAATTTGAAGTGGTTTCTGGTATCTCCCAATACCCGATCCCGGCATCTTCGAGTCTCATGTCATCCTATCCCAAGTTATCCATACGAAATACACAACATTTCATATCAAAGATACCAACTCATTCAAAGCATCCAATACCATTCAATCGTCCATAAGCAAAGCTTGTTCGCTACCGATATTAATTAAATTAATTCTGATTGAATTTCTAACCTCAACCATTTAGAATTCTTCACTTGTCATTAATTAATTTCAAATCAATTAACCAATCATACCCTCATCATTCATCTTTTAATCAACTTAGATTAATTATCCTTCAATTACATTCAAGTAATTAACTTTAATTAATTTCACGATATCAATTATTCTATCCAAATTAATAAGAAATCTTTAATTACTTCATGAATTAATTAACTATTTTAATTACATTAATCCTCGGTTAGTTATATTAATTAATTCCTCATAAGTCACTTATTATTGATTAATTAATCTTAATTTAATCAATCTTTAATTACATCATTAATTATATAAATTAAGGATTTCCAAATATATTCAGTTTGTTCTATTCTAAATCATTTACTTTAATTCAACCACAATATTAATCATTTTCAAATTATCTCAACCTGTAATTATCTACTTTTTTATTTACTTCATTAAATTAATTATTCCTTAATTAACTATCTTAATTTATCTCTTGGTTAATTTCACAAAGTAATTATTTTTTATTTATTGGATTAAGTAATTGCTTATCAAACCATCCAATGATTATTCTGAATTACTTACACTTAATTAATTAACTTAAAAACTTAATTTTATTAATTAAGTCAAACCCTTAATTACTAAATTAAGTAACCCAAATTATTCATTAATTGAATTAATTAATCATTCATTTTAATTACCCTTCTAATTTTATTAATCATAAATCCTTAAGCCCTTATTAACATTAATTTTCTTATTTATAACCTAAGTTTAAAACAATTTAAAACCCAAATACTTAACCATAATTAACTCGAGAATTAATCAAAACCAAGTCACATCATCATCAGTGCACATCTAATCAACTTAATCATTCAACCCATTATTTAAATTTTACCATTTAAATTCAAATAAAAAAAATCCAACAAAGTGAGATTTACTCACCTTTGCTGTTAATTGCAATCCCCTTCAATCTTGACTTTGGTTTCATCAATATTTTGACCTTGTAAAAACAATTATAGTTTATTATCATTTGAACAAATCAACTACCACTAAATAGTTTAATTAGCCAATAATGAAATTTAAACTATTTCCCTTTTAATAAGAATATTTTAGCTACCACGAAAATTGAATCGGTTTATTAAACAGATCTATCTCCATAAAACAATATTTTAAAGCTAAGCTAGTAAGTGAAAATATGCATATATATTTTGACTCCTTATATATATATATATATATATATATATATATTTAAATTAAATTAAAAACAACCTAAAATTCAAAACTGCTTAACCATTTAAAATTTTATATACTGTAAATAATTTCTGTATATATAAATCAATTATTTACAAAACTTACTACTATATATTATTCATTTATTTGTTTATTATTTATTTTTTTATTTTTTTACAGTATGTACAAATGTATATACAGACTTATTTAATTAAATAAAGAAAAAATAAGGTAGTTATACCTCACTGCGGACGCCTCCGCTATCGCTGATCCAACTCCAACAACTCGACTTCTTCGAACTCCCTAGAACCGAGCCGCCTCCATCTCGACCGAAACCCTAAATTGCCCTAATCGAACCCTAGCCCAAACCGCCTCGTGCCCAAACTCCAGCCATACGTGAAACCACCAACCAACCTCCTTCGCCCACGAATCGATCGAACGTCTCCTCGAATTTTCCAACGATATGCATACGGCTATGGCCTACCTTGATTCGTCGAACGCAAATACGCTACTCCATTTTCTCAGGCATCGGTATTTGGATTGAAAAGGGAGAGGAAGGAAGCGACTTCGATTTGCCATCAATATGATTTTCTTTTCGATTGCTACTCAACTTTGGACCCGAAGGCTGCGACCAATTTTTTTAGATGAAATCGATCTGCTTCGAGAATAAAGAGGGGACGGGATGACATAGAGGTTGGTGGAAGGCTTCCTGAATACGCGTGGTAAGTGAAAATATCTTGCAAATTTATTTTAAATTTAATTATATCATAAAACTTCAAAACGTCTCGTTAATCGCCAATTAAAATTTTGAACTCCTCTTAAGGAATGCCACTAGGGGATTATAAGGTTTTACCCGCGTCCCGAACACAATGGAATGCGTTTCTTAGGCTAATTCGATCATATGCGTGGGTTACGGAAATAAATGATTAATTTAAATTAAATCGATTAAGCGTTTTGAGATGCCAGGGTCAAACGACAACTCCGATCGCTACGAAAATTGAATTCTGATAATAACCAACTATTACGGATCCAATGGAACTAGTTTCGTCGAATTCCGAGACTGTGCCTCGGAAGGCTATTTTTAAATATCGATTTAAACGATATATTATTAAAATTGAACAAACCACCTTTAAAATAAATTTTAACCATTCTATTATCTTCAATATCATCATTATAAATTTTATAAGCCTTTAAATTATTTTAAACTGGCTTAGAGATTTCAGATTCAATAATTTACCCAATTTCAATTATTAAATTCAATATTTAAACTATATAATTCAATGATTTAATTATCAAGTAAATATTGATATCTTGAATTCAAGTTAAAATTAACTTTTAAATATTTTAAAATCAATTATCAATTCAAATTTAAGTTGTTAGTAATTCCGGTCATCACACAACACCTCTGAGCTGCTAGTGCTACCACAGACTTCCTATCCAAAAGCTTCTTGAATCCCAAATCTCTATCATTCAACTCCACAAAAGAGTCTTCAAGATGAGCAGAAACCTCTCAAGAAACTCGGGCTTCAAGCACAAAGACCTAGCTGAACTGACTTTCCCACTCCGATATAGATAAGACTTCTTCCTATGGTTTCCAAAATACCATTACTTGCTTTAACACTTCCGATGATCCAAATTCTAGAAAATCTGCTAGCACGAGCGCAATCGAAACTTATACTCCAAAGATAAACTCCGAACCTTTAAAAGATTTCCTTCAGAGATCGATGAAATCCATATACCAAGCTTCCAAACTTACTCAAGATGCCCAAAACTGCCCTGGCAGATACTCTTCTAATCTATACTCATACTTCATCCATTAATAGCCGTGCTATACACACCACTATATCTTCTAATTCTAGAACTTATGTTGGCAAACCAGAATAGGTAACCCAACAAAATAGGTAGGAATATATATATATATATATATATATATATATATTCAAAATTACAAATACGTTCTCTCGAGAAAGACACCACTCCAGAGCCTAGGTATTCGCTCAACCTAGCACTTTGATACCACAATGTAACGACCCGCCTTTCATACCACAGAAAGACGCATCATTAAGAAGAAAGAAAGGGATAGAAGGAGAAAAGATAGATAAGAAAGAACCAAACAACATTAGAATCTCACAGCGGAATGAATAAATTATATTTATCAAATAAAATATTACATAGCATCATATACATCAGAGTAATACAGCTAATACAAAACAAACTAGACAGTTATAACACCTGTCTAGATATTATAACTCAAGTATAACACAAAGATGCAGATACAACTCTAACACAGCAGAACACTATACATATATCTACACGCTGAAGCCACCTGCTCCGTATCTCCTCCAGAACTTGTCAAAGCAAACCTGAATCCCTCGACTACTCATACATAATATGAGTACCCAAGAGTTTAATAGAACTGAAAATAAACACTTGGGTCAGACATGGGTCTAATGTGAGTAAACGGGTTAAAGTTGCTTAACTTTGAAAATCCTTTGAAAACAAAGGTATCGCGTAAGACTCCCCACAAATAAACATGGGTAAGTTTTTACCTTACGCTAACCAAAACATTTGATAGGAAATCCAGTGATATTATAATAGGGTCTAGGGTTTTCAAGTAAATAGAAAATAGCCGAAATTGTTACATTCATTAAATTCCAGCTACTAGCCACAAAAGTGGGTAATACAATCAAAACCGTAAGGGCACGTAGGAAGAATGGGTTTCCATCAATGGCAAGGCTACTGGGGTACCGCCCGTCACAGTACGTGGCCTAGATCACCGTACCGAGGATTACTCTCAATCCCTTGCAACACAAAGCCGAAACAAGACAATCCCGGTAGTTGTCATGATCAACCGCCCACACAGCCGAAATAAAAAGGGACCTCTAGATAGGGGTACATCTCGTCCTACATGGGCACGACCCACTTAGCCCTGCTGCACCTCCTCTGTTTTAGCCATTTCTGATTAATGAGGCTTGAGGCTACGATTACCTTTATAGAACACATCTATCTTAGAATGCTCATCTTCCACCTGACGATGTTCTGAAAGCATTCAATCCATACAAGTTCATTCCGGGTTCGAATGAAACCGAAGGCACTATCTCGCTACACTCGTTTTGGAATCACCCTCAGAGTTAACGACAATAGCCCTTGCACTCTGAATCTTCATCTCGAACCTGAAAGTACTACCCCCGTTAAACTCGTATTGGAATCACCCTTAGAGTATTAATGACAATAGTCCTTACACCTCGAGTCTTCACTCTTCACTTGAGATTCACGACCTAACTTTTAATTTGGATCGATATGGTTTTTGGAATTCCAAATTTGGAAACCCGATCCCGGTCTCATCGAATCCAAACGCCATCTTAATGTCCAAGTGATTTAAGTTTAACAAATTAATTCAATTTAAAACATTGAATTCACACAGCATCATTCACAGATAAATATCACACATTCATCACTGATATATCAAATATCATATCACAGAATATCACAGCATATCATCCATTAGGTATCAACCAATCCAGATATTCCACAAACAGTCATACACAAACAGGCATCATTAACCGTTCTATAATTAATTTAATCAAATTAAATTAATTACTTGAGAATTAAACTACTAATCCTATTTAAACAATCATTAGTTAATTACAATTAATGAACCAATCACTCTTTAATTACCTTCATAATTAAACTAATTAAACTTCAGTTACATATTAATTATCCTTTAATCATATTCTTAATTAATCATAGATTAATTATTCTTTAATTACACTATGTAATTAGCCTTTAAATTAATTACACAGATTAATTTATCTTTAATCATTTATTAATCTTAATTAATTTCTAATTAATTAATTAACAATAATTAATTGCATAAATCCTTAATTAATTACATTAATTAATTATTACTTCTTTTCTCACTTCATTGATTAATTATCTTATAATTAATCACATTTATTAATTAATTAAACAATTAATTATTTATTAATTACATTAATTAATGACCCTCTAATTACTTTATTAATCAATTTTTCTCAAAATTACATTTAATAAATAATTATAAACTTAATTATATTTATTAATCATACTTGATTAATCATAATCAGTAATTGACTTCCTTTAGTTACTTAACCAATTAAACCAACTCCTTGATTAATTTCATTAATTAATCCTTTAATTACACTGAGTAATTGTCCCTTAATTACTTCCCTTAAGTAATTATCCTTTAATTACTATTCATCAAGTAATTTCCTTAATTAATTACATTTAGTAATTATTCATTAATTACTTCACCAAGTAATTACACATCTTTAATTACATTAAGTAATTATACTTAATCCCATCATTAAGTAATTCTTTTAATTAATTAAACTTAATTAATTAACTAAAATTAACCATAATAACTTAATTAATTACATTGAGTAATAAATTTCTTTAATTACTTTATTAAGTAATTATCTTTAATAATTCTTCCAAATCACTAAGTACTTAGCTTCTTAGTTACTTATTTCTTAATTATTTCTTAATTGATTAACCTTGATTAATCAACCCTCAATTAAATAATTAATTACACTTAATTAATTTCTCAACTAATTTACCTTAATTTAATTACCCACATTAATCATTTAAGTTAATTAAGTAATTATACTTTAATTACCTTTATAAATAAAACTTGATTAAGATAAACCATACATTTCATTAACTCTTATCAATCATTTTAAAATTAAAATTTTACATTCAAAAACTTGTATTCGGTTTATACAAAACCACTATCTTTTCATATATCATTGTCCTTTAATTTATCTAAGTTAAATACCTTACTTTAATCACATTTAAATCACTCCAATAACATCTTTATCTGAAAACATTTAGAGATCTATTATATAATTTAACAAAGAATTATTTATAGCCAAGCTATTTTTAAACAATAGTTTAAAATTTGAAAATCCAAACTTTAAAACTAAAATTCTTTTTAAGTACATTCATTCTTTATTAAACTAATTTAACACTTTGTTCAAAAATCTACTTGCCTTCAAATTTTGAAACTTCATTTTTTATAGTACAAAGTCCGTATGGTACTAAAACTTTTTAAAACAAACTATTTTTAAAGCAAAATTAATTTAAACTTGTTTAAACACAAAGTTTTAATTTAAACATTTCAAACATTTTTAAACTATTTAAACTTTGTTTTAAAAATTTAGTTTGCATTAAATTTTAGAAATTCATTTTATAGTTGGAAACTGGCAAGATTTATCAGGATTCAAATCCTAGAACCAAATCTACACGAGACAAAACATACCCCAACTCCTCAAACACCCCAAGTCGCATACCCAAAAACGCGACATTCCTTCCTAATGACTTCCAGTCACACACGAGGAAGGCACGAAGGAAAACCCGGTCCAACCTCTTCTTCCACGAACCAAAATTCCAGATGCACGAGATTGACATGGTGCACATGCATGCTGGACTTGGTCGACGGCGACCATCACCGAAATGCTCCACAAGTCATCCCTGACCACACCGACCATCTCGTCCCCCTGGATTTCCGAAATCACCATTGATTTGAAAAAAGAGGCTTCAGCACTTTCAACCGGAAATGATACTCGACCCAAGAAATTTCTACCGTCGGCGAATCCCATCATCGGAAGGCCTGCCACCTCGTCCACAAACGCGTCTCGAACCATATAAACTTTTCCCCCTCAAGTGATTCAACCCAAAGCATAAACGATGACGATCCTATGACGATTCCGATCCAAACAAAAAGCAGATACAAAACCCTACTTCACCATGCACCGATCACCACGACCATCAGATAAACCTTCCACTATTTTTCCTGCATCCCCAGGCACCACAGCCACCTTCATGCCGAACCTTGACATCTCCTTTGACTCCGATCAACAACAATCGACCCAAAACCCAAATTCGAGAAATCCTTAATTTCTCTTTGAATACTAAATTAAAAATTCCCAAATTCATGTTAAAATTCATGATTTTGTACATCAATTCAGGTTATATGATTCGAAATTAAAATTATTGAGATTGATTTTCATTTAATTTTGATTTTTCACTGTAAATCTAAAATTTACAGTATATTTTTTAAATATAAATATTTAAATTTATTTTTAAACACAAGATTACTTCATTATAATCAAATTCCTTTCAATAATCAATGATTAATAGTGATTAGCTTGGGAGATAGGAATTTTTTTTATAAAACTGGAACATGAACCAAAAACAGAGTTTAAAATTTGCATATTTACAGGCATTCAAACTGCTAAATAAATATGCATTTAACTTCAAATCAAACATGCAAACATTTATCATGTTTACTATAACATTCACATCCATATATTTGTAAACTTAATTACTTCAACAGGCATCCATCATAAAATCAAGTTTAATCTGTTTTTTAAAATAAATTTACTTACCTAATTTAGAAGCAGAGAACACTATATTACTTAGTTTTCCTGGAACATTTGAATTTGCTTTGCATCTTGCTGCATTGAATTACATTTGCTTGTAGAGAATTTTGCTGAAATCTTGCTGTTGATTGAATATCATGTTCTACAGGTTGAAATTTTGGATCTGAAGTTGTAAATGGCTTTAGATTTTTTATTACAGTTGAATTTTGCTTTTGGTTTTTTTTAAGAAGAAAGCTTAAGAAAGTATGAGCTAAAGAAAATAAACAATAACAGACCCTTTTTTTTTAAACATTAATTATAAACAAAATTTCTTTTAAACAAAGATTTGCCACTTGTTATCATGAATTGTCCATAAGCTTACAAGTGTGTTTACTCAATCTTTAGTAAATGACAAATGTAAAACCTTATGTTAAATTCATTTATTATGTTACAAATGTTAATTTTTTCTTTTTAAATTAATTACTTATTTACAAATGATTTAAATCTGAATTAAATACTTTCCTAAATACTTATGTTTAATATAACTATGAAATGTATTTATCTCTTTATGTTTAATTTATAATTAAAAATCCATTTTCCAAAGATAAGTTAAAAGAAAGAAAATGAACATTTATTTAAATTTTATTTTAAAAGTTTAAACTTAAGTTATTATATCTAACATTGATATTATAGATAAAAACTAAATTTATTTTCAAAAAAACCAAATTAAAAGAAAACAAATTAAGCTTTTATAATAATATACTATTTTAAAGTTATTATACTTTCAACAAAATAAACTTTTCTTTAAGTGTTTGGAAAATATAAGATTAATTTTTACATAGCTTTTGAAAAGCATTTTATTAAATCAAATCAAAAGTCTTCCAAATCACCATATATAAAGACGTATATTATAAATTTGAAAACACATTTTCCACTTAAGTTTAATCCAATATTTTACTATTTACAATATAAATATACAAATATATATATATACACACACACACACACATTATAAATAGAACGTTTTAAATTTTAACTTCAGAAATTATTTGAATTTTAAAATAGAACTTCAAATCACAATATATAAACATATATATTATAATTTGAAAAAAATTTATTGAATTTAAATTGAAACCAATTTCTTTTTTTACAATGTATACATATATACATTACAAATAGAATACTTTTTTATTAACTTAGAAAGATTAATTACTATTAATTATATATATATTATTATATTTGAAAATAATAAACATTCCAAATTAAATTATTATTATTAAGTTTTGAAAAGATAACATTTGTTAAATTAGATTAATTATTAGTTTTGAAAATATAACATTTGGTTAAATTAGATAATTAAATCAATATAACATATTTTAAAATAAATTATAAATGGATTAAATAAGTATTGCCCAAAATTCTGGGACATCACAATGACGATCATCGTGGTTCGCGAGGGCAAATCGAAGGTAGGCTGGAAAACTCGAGCGAGCACGTGCGATTGGTGGTCTGCGAAGACGGCGTGGGTTCGAGCAAGTTGTGAGGCACGGTGGCTATCGAATGCGGGCTCATGGTCTGTTTAGCTGTGAGGTATTTTCTTTCAATTTTAATTAAATTATATATATATAGGCATATGTATTAATGTGTATGCATAGAGAAAATAATAAAACAAAGAATTATTTTGTATAGATAAAGTTGAAAGAAATAAGAATTTAGAATAGGAAAAAAATTGTTATAGAGTTTATATAAAAGTTAGATTTTTAAATATATATAAAATTATTTTAATATATGAAGTTTTAAGGGAAATATGTTTAAATAAAGTTATTTAAATATAAACCTTTAGTTAATTAAATCTACTTAATGGGAAAATTAATTTATTTAGTTAACCTATGTAATTATTTTGGTAAATAGAAAATACTTTATATTATTTTAAAATATTTTAACTCGGCAGATTTTCAGTGGAAATGAATAAATATTGGAAATGTTTTTCCCCATAAGGAAAAAAATGATTCGAAATTTGTTTTCAAAGAATTGAAATGTGGAAATTTATTTGAAATTTGTTTTCAAAGTGTTGAAACGTGAAATTATATCTTGTGAAGATATTTTGAAAATAATGATTAGGGAAATTTTTTTTGAAATCCAGTGACTGTTGCGAATGATGATTGATAGTTAAATAACCGACTATCAATATTGGCCATTTTAATGTCATTAGAATTTCGATGCGACTAGGGGTTGGATTCCAAATGAATACTCGAAAACTACATCGACCCTTTATGATTGTGATGGATCTTTTGTTTAAAACATCAAAAGTTGAAATTTATTGTGATTTGTTTGAATCTGAATGTAACACTTATTTTTAAAATAAGCGCTTTAGCCAGGAGAGGACCTTGTGTCATAAAACCCATTTCGAATAACGATACGATGAAATGGGACTGCATCTTAAGATGGTGTTGAAGACCAGGTATTTTCAAAAAAGAAAGGATTACCTGTCGAATGTCTCCGCACCGCGTTGCTCCGGTATAGAGATTTTATCACCCTTTGTGATGGGGATTCCAGACATGATTAGTGAATATCTGGATTGCAAGGGCTTCTTTGGAAGTGCCTTCGGTTCCGTTCGATCCCAGAACGGACTTGTATGGATGTGTGTCTGACGTTACACTTTGAGATGTAAAGCTAGTTTCTATCAAATACATTTCTGTTGGTGGCGGAGAATTTATTCTCTTAGCTTAACACCCTTCTCTGAGACATACGCGCTCAGAGGTAATGTTGTTGATGGTTACTAGTGATACGTTCCCAATTTGGTAATGTGGCATACGAAGTGCTGCTGATTATTTGTTGATCGAAGCATGACTTTTGTGAAAAGCGTAGCTTTGGGAACGAGACTTCGTCGGACCTTACAACCTGGAATGGTCAAAACGAGAAGGATGCAACAAGGTTATTTGGGTGTAGCGCCCCTGAGGGTATGTCATTTCCTTCCGGAAAAGGGTAGTATCATGGTATGGAGCCCAGATATTTGACCTATGTTGTTGCTGCATATTTATTATACTTTGTGGTTTATTGCTTTGTGGTTGAGGATTCTCGGATAAAGTTCGCAAACGACCGAGGGATGGCATACTCGTGTAGTAGTTACCTAGTTACAGAGATAACCTGGCCTTGTGTTGGCAGAGATCCGGTAAGGTTCTCGGGAAGTCCCTCCAGAGGCATACCCATGTGGCCCAAGAAGATCCTTAGCCTGACCATTTGTTGGAAATCCAATCACCAATACGCGTCTTGTACGGTTTTAGTTGTAGAACCTGCCATCTAATATGGTAGCTATAGTAGGCATACTATAATGGTTCGTATGTTGGCTAAGATTTATATTGTACTTTCGAAATATTTTCGACACTATGCGCTAATGATGATATTAAAAAAATTTATGTATTAAGCATGTTTGACTATCATAAGAGGAAATCTCTCCCAAATGTGCGATTGCATTGTGTGTGTACCGGGAGGCCTTCTGGTAGTTTCATTTTCCAAAAACATAGCGGATTTCTTTTCCTTTTCTTTGTGAAAATAACTGTTTTTAAGATCTCACACCAATCCCATGACTGACCTTGCTTATTACAACGTGATAGGGGGTACTCGCTTTGCGTTTGGTGGCAAACAGGAGACTCTTACCCCTACATGTCCCCGGGGAGGGGTTGGTTAACCAGGTAGGTGAAGAAGTCGAAAAGCTGGCCGTCAAAGCAAGGGCAGGGTACCATTATATGCCACGACGGGGCTGGGATGGTTGAAAAGCCTACCAGTCGAGAGTGGCCGATATCGATGGTTGAAAAGCCTAGATCGTTACAAATTTGGTACTATTGAACATGGTAACTATTTTTTTTCAAATAATAATAGCTTTCATATAAAGGAAAGAGTTTCCAATTTGTGTTAAAGGGATTTCAAGTTTGAAATGGAAATGGTTTTCGCGTATCAAGCATTTTTGACTATCATAAGGAGAATCTCCTCCAAGTTTGCGCTTGCATTGTGTGTGTGGCGGGAGGCCTTATGGCAGTTTCATTTTCCAAAAGGCATTGCAAATTTCTTTAAAAATCTTTTGTTTTTCTTTTGATAAAGATAAACTGTTTTTGTTTGCTCATACCAGTCCCGTGATTGACCCAGAGTTTATTGTTCCTTATCTAAACTCTGTGTTACGACCCGGAATTTTTGAGCATTTAAGATCAAAATATTTAATTGAAATTAAATATTTAAAATTTAATTTTAACTTGAATCCAAATATAACTATTTATTTGATAATTAAACTATGGATTCAAATAAGTTGAAGTTGGGTAAAATGTTGAATCTGGAGTTTTAAGCCTGTTAAAAATAATTTGAAGGCTTATAAAATTTATATTGGCAATACTGAAAATAATAAAAGTGTTAAAATTTAATTTAACAGTGATTTGTTCAGTTTTAAAATTTCATCGTATAAATTGAATTTAAAAATGTAGCCTTCTGGGGCATAATCCTGGAATTCGACGAAACTAGTTCCATTAGATCCGTAATAGTTTATTATTACCAGATTTCAAATTTTGTAGGGTTTGAAGTTGTTGTGTGAGCATACGATGTGCAAACGCGTTGAAGTTTATATCGAAAATTCAATATAATATCTGGACTAAAGGCTATCTTGTCCATACGATCGAATTTGACTTCGAAACCTTTTCCATTTCGTTCGGAATAGGGGCTTAACATTATAAACGCCCAGCGGCACGTCAAGATAGGAGATCAGAATTCTAAGTTAATAGAATGGGATATTTTGAAAATTGAAATAAAATTTTATTCGATCAAATCACCGTTCCCTTCCTAAACACACTTTTCATTTTTTTTATATTTTCAGCCGAAGCCTCATTTTTTCCCCTCTCTCGTCTTCTTTGTTTCGCCCTTTCCAAATCGAAAATGAACAATTCTTAGAAAAAAAGGGGGAAACGACGAATCACTCGGCATAGAAGCATGCTCGACATCGTGGAAGAGGCAGCGTGTGCGATTTTGGGTAAGGCGAAGGACGTGGGATGTCGTGCTACCTGAAGCAGCGGGCTAGGGTTTGGGAGTATCGCGAACGTGGAATACTTGGCGGCGACAATTGAGGCTAGGGTTGGACGTGAGTGCGGCGACGCCTAGGGTAAACAATGTCGACTTCGAAGGCGAGGTCGAAGGGTGCGAGCTCAAGATTTCTTTGGCAGTGCCGATCCAGTAGCGGTAGAGGGAAGGGGTGACGGCCTCGAGCGGTTGCTGTGAGGTATCTATTTTTTGTTTTTATTTATTCTTATTTATGTATATATATAAATATATATATATATATTTATATATATATATGTATATAAGTAGTAGAAAAGAAAATGACTACAGTAGGGTTTAAAAACTATATCAGTTTTGATTCAACACACATGTCTACTGAAAGGAAAAGTATTTGCAGTAGGAAAATTGTATATAGGACCATCTCTATAACGTAATTTACAGTATTAGTGATTACATTTACAATCACATTTTAAACTTTCTAGCTATTGTTAAAATAATGTATATAACAAACTTACTTAATTCACCTTGGTTATTGAAAATAATTCATTAAGGAATGGGAAAATCTGTTAAAAAGGTAATTAGTTTAAAATTTAATTTAATTGTTTAAAATGAAATCATTGGTAAATTAAATTTATCAAATGGAAATCAATTATTCAAATGGTTCAAATATTAATAAAATCATCTAATATTTATTCAAGGTTAAAATCAAAAGGGAACAAGTTGAGGATGGATCGGATTGCAATTTCAAAGATCAAAGGTGAGTTAATCTCACTCAGCTGAATTTAAATTTAAATTTAAATAGTCAAATTTAAATAATTGGTTGATTGATTGATTTGATTTGGTGTGTTATATTATATAGTAGTATATAGTATATCTTGGAATTTTTGATTTCCCACATCAAATAGTGGATGATTTTATATTTTAAAACCCATAAACCGTGATATTCCACCTCGAAGTGGAATTGGTATTTTATGTTGTGCTGACGTCTGTGGATGCAGGGAAATAGGTTGGAGGGATCCACCTGGATTCCTCAACATATATTTAAAATTGTTTATTATTCTCTGTTATGATTATTTGGATATTCTGTGATGAATTATATTGAAATATTGAATGCTATAGTTGCTTGAATATATTTCGGCACACCGAGTCATCAAATTATATGGAATTGGATTTTTGAAAAGAGATTAAAGAGTGCATTTTTAAGTAAAATAATTATAAAGAATTTGAATAAATTTAAAGATGAATTGGAAAAGAAATAAAGTGATTTTCGAATTCTAATGAGTAAAATTCCGTTTATGAAAAGGGAATTTTGAATAAAAAGGAAGTTAATGAATTCTAAACTTCAGTTTTATTATTTAAAAGAATAAAGAATTTATAGGATTTATATTATTTAAGAAGAATAAAGAAGAATTGGGAAAAACCTGAAATTTGTATATTTCTGTTAAAGGGTTTAAAATCAAACGGAGAATGATAATAATAAGAAAGTCCGAAATTAATGAATTTTGAAATGAGCTGAGTAAGTAAAGAAATTGATAATAATAATAAAGTCCAAAATTAATGAATTTTGAAGTGAACCGAGTAAGTAAAGAAATTTATTTCAAATGGAATAAATTGGGAATCAATTTGGGAAATTGATTTAAGTAATTGAGATTGGAAATTCTCCCTGAATAACCAAGTACGTTTTCAAAGTAAATTTTTAAATATAAACTAAAGGTTTTAAAGTTGTTTTAAAAAGCAAGTTTTGGAAAATTTATTATTTTTAATATTTAAATTCTAAGGTAAGTACTTCCTTTTAATCTATTATGGTAGTAATTATTTAAAGAGTAACTTAGTATGTTGTTTTTTAAAAGTGAAAATCTAGTTTTATATTTTATTAAGTAACCTTATTTTCAAATATTCATATAGTATGTTTCCTTAACAAATTCTTGAAGTAATTTTAACTTAAATGTTTTAAAGTATAATTCAAAGTAAAGTGTTTCAAATTATTTTAAAAATCTAGTTTTGTGCTTGGTGATTTAAGTGGAGATAGAAAATATTTGGGAAAGTTTATTCCGAAAAAGAAAGATGGTTTGAAACTGGTTTCAAAGGGTTGAAAATAGAAATATACCTTGTGAAGATATTTCGAGAATAGCAAATAATCTGGGAAATTATTTATTGTGTGATGGATGTTTGTGAATGTTAATTGATAGTTAAATAATTGTCTATCAATATTGGACAAATGCGTTGATCGTTTCGAAGAGACCGGGATCGCGATTTATTTCTCGAAAACCACTTCGATCCGGTTTGTACGTTTCGTGGGAAACGATTTTGGATTCGAAGATGGAGCAGTGAAGTGGAAGGGCTAGTCGCTACTAATGCTGAGGATATTTCCAATATGAATGTAGTAGGAATAGTGCCTTTAGTTTCGTTCGAACCTGGGACGGACTTGTATGGATGAATGCTTTCGGAACATCGTCAGGTGGACGATGGGCATTCTAAGGGATATTGTTCTAAAAGGTAACACTTAGCCTCGAGCCTCATCAACCGGGAATGACTGAAAATCATGGGTTATGCAGCAAGGCTTCGTGGGTAGCCCCCACTTGAGAGTAAGGTCATCCCTGTCCAGATGTCCCTTTTTATTTTGGCTTTGGGGTGTGGTTGCTGTTCCCAACCGTAGGGTGATCTTATTCGGAATTATCCAGTAAGGGATGGTTCTGGCCTTATGTTGCAGAGGAGAGGGCGTACTCCTCGGTACTGTGATCTAGGCCACGTACTATGACAGGTGGTACCCCAGTGCCTAGTCATTAGTTGGAAATCCGTTCTCCCTACGAGTCTTGTATGAGTTTTGTTTGTATTACGCACTATGTGGCTAGTAGATGGAATTTAATAGATGTAACAATTTCGGCTATTTTATAAGTATTAGTATATAGACCCTATTATAATATCAGAGAATTTTAATAAAAAGTGTTTTAGCTATCGTAAGGTAAAAACCCGACATGTTTATTTGTGGCGTGGTCTTACGAAATGCTTTTGTTTTCAAAGGACTTTTGAAACTTTAATAATCAATTGAGTGTGATTTCTCACTCTGGTATTCCAGACCGACTCGGGTGTTATTTAACTATAATGCTCGGGTCAGACCGAGTATTATAGGATACAGGATTTGATGCTTTGGAGCTCACGAGACTAGCTGGATGACGATACGTACTTTCGTACTTGTTTTATATATATTACGCTGTGCTGAGTAGCTGTATATCCAGTTGTATGTTATTGATGTTGAACTGTGATTGATGTACTCTGATGATGTAATGTATAAACAGATATATTTGATTTATGTAAAGATCATTGAATATCTATTATATTTTATTCCGCTGCGATGGTTAGATTTTGATGTTGTTTTATATTTTCTTCTTCTACCTCTTCTTATTTAACCCAAATGGTTCGTATTTTTGTACAACTTTAGTGGATATAGGTAGAATAGTGTTGACTCAAGGGGTACAGATTTGCGGGTCGTTACACTTGGTACTAGAGCATAAGTTGGTGATAACCTTGGCTCTGGTGGGAATTACTCATTTAAATTAGAGTCCGTAGTACTCTAGAATGAGTTTGAACGTATTAATAGATATGAGAGCGTATTTGTTAGTGAATATAAATTGTTTTAATATTGTGTTGATTGGTTTATTGAGTGGCATATGAACCTTCGTCGGCACAGTCTGGACAACTGTATCGATGGGGTTTCTAAACACTTGAATAGAACAGTTTGACACGGTATGGTTTTAAATGCGGGTGAATGCAATAATTTTACCCAAAATATATTTTGATATAAAGAAAAGTTTTTGTAAACTATTTTAGCTAATATATGGTTGCTTGGATGTTAGGAAAAATAATATTAAATTGTTATCATTGTTGAGTGGAAAATTTAACAAGAAATTGAAAATGTAACCACAGATTAAAGAAAATGAATTCATTTATAAAAGAAATTTATAAATATAAATTAACAACATGATTTATAAATTGAAATATAATCAAATGAGAATTTGTATGAGCATAAACTATACAAATGAATTATAGTTAAAATTTATTTAAGCAAGATTTGGAAATTTAAAAATCCCGGAGAGTTTGAAAGTGTTTGTCGAAGTGTTTGAACATAAATTATAGCATTATTGTTTTGGAGGTATTTCTGAAAGGAAATGTGTTTTGAATGGATTTTGAAAGTGATATAGCATTGAAATCACTTGGATTATTGGGAAATAATTCTGATGATGACGGCCGCATCATCAGTATTCATTTTCGAATTTCTAAGTGACGGATTGCTGCCAAATTGATTTGTTCAGAAAAGCTAGTTGTTTTTGAAAATTTCAAAGGAAATTTGTTGAGAATAAAACCAGGATTGGTTTAACTTTTGAGAAATATGATTTGAGATGTTAGAGATTTCAAAATGGTTTGAAACCAAAAGCCGAGTGTTTGAAAATCCTGATGAGACAGGTTGTAAGCGTATAAATTGAGATAATTTTTAAATTAGGAAGGAAATATGATCTTTGAATGATGGAATGTAAATTTGAAGTGAAAAGTTAAAAATGAAATTAACTTGGATTGGGGAACAAAAATTTAACTGGATTGAAATTAATTGGATAGGCTCAAAATAATATCCAGTTGTATTCGTATTAAGTTGAAATCGAATTGAGTTAAATAAATCTGAGTTAAAATAAATTGAATTGGAATAAGAATTCAATTGAATTATTGAATGGAATTAGATTCTTACCTGAATAAATGGAAAATAAGTGGGTTAAGGATTGGAATTGGAATAAATAAACAAGAATTAAAAATGCATGGAATAAAAATATGCCTGAGCTATAAATAAGCGTGAACCTTGAGTTAAAAATAAAAGATGAATATATTCAAGCCTAGAATGAATGGAAATGTGTAAAATAATAAGTTGTGACTTATAAAATTGAAAAGTGGGATAGAAAACCCAAAATAAATATTTCCGATGAATTGGAAAATAAAACGGAAAATCCAAAATGGAATTATAAAATAAATTAAACTTAAGAAAATTTGATGAAGTGATATTTGAGATAAAAAAAATCAAGTTCTGAATCATAAATAGGGAAAGAACTAATTTGATATTGAATTAGTTAACGAAATATATAATGGGAACCTAATATAGTTAAATAGAAGCTGAATTGAGAGTTAATGACGAAGTTTGTAAATAAAACTCAAGTTATAAATCAAATTCGACCTGGATCTTTAGTACAGTAAATGTAATTTGAATTATGAGTTAATAAATTGGATGCTAAGTTAAAAGTGAATGGTAGAATCAGAACTTGAATTATTAATTAAAATTCTACTTGAAGTGTTAACAAATTAAATATAATTGAAACTGCTGCCAAATTAAAAGAAATTGGATTAAAATAGTAATGGTATGAATTGCAAATAAAATCCAAATAAGTAGAAATAAATTGGAAATGACCATGTAATCAATTGAATGAGTTGAATCTGAAAATTTAAATTTTATAATAACTAATCAAATGAAATTGTAGATTTAAAATGAGAATTAATTGAAATGGAATCAAGTTAAATTAAAAAGGGAAATTTATTTGCAAAATGAAAATGAGCTTAAGTATAAAATTTGAATAAATTGAAGTAAATTAACTTAAGCTAAATAGATGGAGGAGAGTTGAATTGAAGTCAACGTAAACTAAGTTTAACGATATTGGGTTGGATATAAATCAAGTAAAAAAATTAAAAAACTAAATCTAATCGAAATAAAATTCGGTGAGTTATAGATAATATTTAAGGGAATGTAATTCTTAATTAAATAATTGTAAACCATTTAAATTGTTAAGGGATTAAAATAACTTGGAGACAATAAGAAAAATAGAACGGTTTTAAATGAAATGCAAATGAATGGATCGTGAATAAAATTTAAACAGAATGTGTCGAGCTAGATCAAATGGTTGTGAATGAATTAAAATGGAGAGAATTAAATAATAAATTGAGTTGGAATCAATTTAAAATGGTCATCGTCTTAAGTGGTTATTTACTTAATGAATATTACCAATTTGCATGAGGAAAATTGGTAGTTGGACGAAAATAGAAGGAAATAAAATTCTATGAGTCATTGCAAGTAAATAAAATTGATTTTTAAATCAATTAGAATAATATGGGTTTGTTAAAAGTTAAAAATGAATTGAATGTAAGCGATTGAGTTTTAAACCATTTAAATTGAATGAAGTTGTATACGAATGGATTGAAAACCATTCAAATTTAATGAAAATGGTATATGAGTTAATGGGAAAACAGTCGAATTAGTATGGAAACTATATAAATTGCTTACGGAAAGTGTTTAATGTGCATTGCTATTAGAATTCATGTGTTTAACTATTGTAGATTAGTGAAATGTTGTTAAACTTCATATATATGGCACTTACGTCTTCTAATTGAGTAAGTATAGGTACGTGGAAGTCGTGTGGCTGGATTTGGTTGCGCTAATTGTTAAAATAATAAGCCACTTGCTTAAAAATGCTAAATAAGGTACGCCTACGCAATAAAAATAGGAAATATGAACTGTTTTTGTTTTTCTGACCGTGTGGGTCGATGTATATATATTTATACCTCTTGTCAAATTGCAAAAGCTCCTCCATACAAAGGAGACTGTGCCAAAAAAATCGAAAATTTTGTGAGTTAGAAAATTTTTGAAACTTTGAAAATTTTTGTTAACGACAAAAACGATTTTAAACTGGAAATTGAAATAGATTAGTAAATGAAACTAATTTAAAATAATGACATGAATAAGTTATAAATGGAAGATGAAATTTTATATTTAGAGATAAGAATAAATTGAATTCATATGGAAATGAAAGAATCAATTTGAATAGAAATAGATATAAACTAAAGTGGTAAGGTGAAAATAAATAAAGAAGCATATAAAATGCTTATACTAAACTTAAGAATGGAATGGTGAATTCTTAATTGGAAATTGAATATTACAAATATATTCTAAGTTGATATTTGAATGAATAAATATTGCATTTTGTAAGAAAGTCGATAAGATGTTTTTGGAATATTGTGATTGGATATTATTGTTATGAAGGATATTCAGGTATGAAAAAGGGAAAGGAAAATTGGTTTTGATTTCAAAAGATAAATTTGAATTGCTCGACAAAAAGGTTTGTATTTAAATTTCGGTATGAAATTTGATTGGGTTTTTGATGTAGCCACTTGGCCTTTTGTTTTCTTTTGGAATCTGGGAGCCCGTAGAGGCCTTTTGTAGTTGTACCAAGCTAGCCGCGCAAAGGAGACGCTGGCGAAATTTTTCGAAAATTTAGAGAGTTAGAAAATTTTTGAGAAAATTTTGATAATTTAAATTTGGATTTAAATTTAAATTGAATGGTTGAATAAGTAAAGTTATTTGGGAACTATAAAAGGTTTTGGGAAGTTGGTTAAAGTAATAGTGGGTCTGTAATAAAAGAATATGTTATGGCAAGTTAATTAAACTGTTTGGTTTTAGGGAAAAATAATAAACGGGTATTGGACCATTCTTCCTAACTAATAATTTCGGGGACGAAATTCTTTTAAGGGGGGAGGAATGTGACGACCCGGAATTTTTGAGCATTTAAGATCAGAATACTTAATTGAAATTAAATAATTAAAAGTTAATTTTAACTTGAATCCAAATATCACTATTTATTTGATAATTAAACTATGTATTTAATTGAGTTGAAGTTCGGTAAAATGTTGAATCTGGAGTTTTAAGCCTGTAAAAAATAATTTGAAGGCTTATAATATTTATATTAGTAATATTGAAAATAATAAAAGTGTTAAAATTTAATTTAACAGTGATTTGTTCAGTTTTAAAATTTCATCGTATAAATTGAATTTAAAAATGTAGCCTTTCGGGGCACAGTCCTGGAATTCAATGAAATTAGTTCCATTGGATCTGTAATAGTTTATTATTTTCGGATTTCAAATTTTGCAGGGTTTGTAGTTGTTGTGCGAGCATACGGTGTGTAAACGCATTGAAGTTTATATTGAAAATTCAATATAATATCTGAACTAAAGACTATCTTCTCCATACAATCGAATTTGACCTCGAAACCTTTTCCATTGCGTTCGGAATAGGGGTTTAACATTATAAACGTCTAGGGGCACGTCAAGATAGGAGATCAAAATTCTAAGTTGATAGAACGGGTTATTTTGAAAATTAAAATAAAACTTTATTCGATCAAATCATCGTTCCCTTCCTTAACACGCTTTTCGTTTTTTTTATATTTTCAGCCGAAGCCTCATTTTTCCCCACTCTCTCGTCTTCTTTGTTTCGCCCTTTCCAAATTGAAATTGTCCGATTCTTTTAAAAAAAAAAGGGAAACGACGAATCACTCGGCATAGAAGCACGCTCGACTTCGTGGAGGAGGCAGCGTGTGCGATTTTGGGTAAGGCGAAGGACGTGAGATCTCGTGCGACCTGAAGCAGCGAGCTAGGGTTTGAGAGTATCGCGAACGTGGAATACTCGGCAACGACAATCGAGGCTAGGGTTGGACGTAAGTGCGGCGACGCCTAGGGTAAACAATGTCGACTTCGAAGGCGAGGTCGAAGGGTGCGAGCTCGAGATTTTTTTGGCAGTGCCGATCCAGTAGCGATAGAGGGAAGGGGTGACGGCCTCGAGCGATTGCTGTGAGGTATCTATTTGTTGTTTTTATTTATTCTTATTTATGTATATATTCAAATATATATATATATATATATATATATATGTATGTATGTATATGTATATAAGTAGTAGAAAAGAAAATGACTACAGTAGGGTTTAAAAACTATATCAGTTTTGATTCAACACACATATGTACTGAAAGGAAAAGTAATTGCAGCAGGAAAATTGTATATAGGACCGTCTTTATAACGTAATTTACAGTATTAGTGATTACATTTACAATCAAATTTTAAACTTGCTAGCTATTGTTAAAATAATGTATATAATAAACTTACTTAATTTACCTTGGTTATTGAAAATAATTCATTAAGGAATGGAAAAATCTGTTAAAAAGGGAATTAGTTTAAAATTTAATTTAATTATTCAAAATAAAATCACTGGTAAATTAAATTTATCAAATGGAAATCAAATATTCAAATGGTTCAAATATTAATAAAATCATCTAATATTTATTCAAGGTTAAAATCAAAAAGGGAACAAGTCGAGGTTGGATCGGATTGCAGTTTCAAAGATCAATGGAGAGTTAATCTCACTCGGCTGAATTTAAATTTAAATTTAAATAGTCACATTTAAATAATTGTTTGATTGATTGATTGGATTTGGTGTGTTATATTATATAGTAGTATATAATATATCTTGGAATGTTTGATTTCCCACAACAAATAGCGGATGATTTTATATTTTAAAACCCATATATACCGTGATATTCCACCTCGAAGTGGAATTGGTATTTTATGTTGTGCTGACGTCTGTGGATGCAGGGAAACAGGTTGGGGGGATCCAGCTGGATTCCTCAACATATATTTAAAATTGTTTATTATTCTCTATTATGACTATTTGGATATTCTGTGATGAATTATATTGAAATATTGAATGCTATAGTTGCTTGAATATATTTCGGCACACTGAGTCATCAAATTATGTAGAATTGGATTTTTGAAAAGAGAATAAAGAGTGCATTTTTAAGTAAAATAATTATAGAGAATTTGAATAAATTTAAAGATGAATTGGAAAAGAAATAAAGTGATTTTAAAATTCTAATAAGTAAAATTCCGTATATGAAAAGGGAATTTTGAATAGACAGGAAGTTAATGAATTCTAAAGTTCAGTTTTATTATTTAAAAGAATAAAGCATTTATTCTAAATTTAGGATTTATATTATTTAAGAAGAATAAAGAAGAATTGGGAAAAACCTGAAATTTGTATATTTCCGTTAAAGGGTTTAAAATCAAACGGAGAATGATAATAATAATAAAGTCCAAAATTAATGAATTTTGAAATGAACTGAGTATGTAAAGAAATTGATAATAATAATAAAGTCCAAAATTAATGAATTTTGAAATGAGCTGAGTAAGTAAAGAAATTTATTTCAAAGGGAATAAATTGGGAATCAATTTGAGAAATTGATTTAAGTAATTGAGATTGGAAATTCTGCCTGAATAACCAAGTACGTTTTCAAAGTAAATTTTTAAATATAAATTAAAGGTTTTAAAGTTGTTTTAAAAAGCAAGTTTTGGAAAATTTATTATTTCTAATATTTAAATTTTAAAGTAAGTATTTCCTTTTAATCTATTATGGTAGTAATTATTTAAAGAGTGACTTAGTTTTTTGTTTTTTAAAAGTGAAAATCTAGTTTTATATTTTATTAAGTAACCTTATTTTCAAATATTCATATAGTATGTGTTCTTAACAAATTCTTGAAGTAGTTTCAACTTAAATGTGTTAAAGTATATTTCAAAGTAAAGTGTTTCAAATTATTTTAAAAATCTAGTTTTGTGCTTGGTGATTTAAGTGGAGATAGAAAATATTTAGGAAAGTTTATTCTGAAAAAGAAAGATGGTTTGAAACTGCTTTCAAAGGGTTGAAAAAGAAATATATCTTGTGAAGATATTTTGAGAATAACAAATAATCTGGGAAGTTATTTATTGTATGATGGATGTTTGTGAATGTTAACTGATAGTTAAATAACCGACCATCAATATTGGACAAATGCGTTGATCGTTTCGAAGAGACCGGGATCGAGATTTATTTCTCGAATACCACTTCGATCCGGTTTGTACGTTTCGAGGGAAATAATTTTGGATTCGAAGATGGAGCAATGAAGTGCAAGGGCTTGTCTCTACTACTCCTGAGGATATTTCCAATGTAGTAGGAATAGTGCCTTCGGTTCCGTTCGAACCCGGGACGGACTTGAATGGATGATGCTTTCGAAACATCGTCAGGTGGACGATGGGCATTCTAAGGGATATTTTTCTAAAAGGTAACGCTTAGCCTCGAGCCTCATCAACCGAGAATGACTAAAAATCAGAGGTTATGCAGCAAGGCTTCGTGGGTAGCCCCCACTTGAGAGTAAGGTCATCCATGTCTAGATGTCCCTTTTATTTCGGCTTAGTGGTGCGGTTGCTGATCCCAACTGTGGGGTGATCTTATTCGGAATTATCCAGTAAGGGATGGTTCCGGTCTTGTTTTACAGGGGAGCGGGCGTACTCCTCGGTACTGTGATCTTCGCCACGTACTATGACAGGTGGTACCCCAGTGCCTAGTCATTAGTTGCAAATCCATTCTCCCTATGAGCCTTGTACGAGTTTTGTTTGTATTACCCACTCTGTGGCTAGTAGCTGGAATTTAATAGATGTAACAATTTTGGGTATTTTATAAGTATTTTTATATATACCCTATTATAATATCAAAGGGTTTTAATAAAAAGTGTTTTAGCTATCGTAAGGCAAAAACCCGACATGTTTATTTGTGGCATGGTCTTACGAGATGCTTTTGTATTCGAAGGATTTTTGAAACTTTAATAATCAATTGAGTGTGATTTCTCACGCTGGTATTCCAGACTGACTCGGGTGTTATTAAACTATAACGCTCGGGTCTGACCGATTATTATAGGATACAGGATTTGATGCTGTGGAGCTCAGGAGACGAGCTGGATGACGATACGTACTTTCGTACTTGTTTTATATATATTCCGCTGTGTTGAGTAGCTGTGTATCCAGTTGTATGTTATTGATGTTGAACTATGATTGATGTACTCTGATGATGTAATATATAAACAGATATATTTGATTTATGTAAAGATCATTGAATATCAATTATATTTTATTCCGCTGCGATAGTTAGATTCTGATGTTGTTTTCTATTTTCTTCTTCTACCTCTTCTTCTTTAACCCAATTGGTTCGTATTTCTGTACAACTTGAGTTGATTTAGGTAGAATAGTGTTGACTCAAGGGGTACAGATTTGCGGGTCGTTACACTATGGATGCCCATAATTTTCCACACGGGCAAGGCTAGAGTTGGGTATTTCAGATAGTCGAATAATAGGTGTAGATTCGATAGCATTCAATCTCTGGATTTCGGCAATCGCATTTGAATCGAGTTGCTTCACTTCAGCATTGTTAGTTGTTTGAGTCTATTGGATTGGAGTCTTTGAAGTTTTTGGATTGGAGATGGAGTTGCATATAATGGAGTTCCATTTGGAGTTTAAGTTATTTCCGCTGCTGGTGCATTTGTGTTTCCGCTGTTTTGTGGTAGATCTTTGATATGTATTTGGGATCATTGTTCTATATCATTGGATATTGTAATCATTGGAGTTATATATTATTATTCACTTTCTTCCGCTGTGTTGTTGTACTTAATGTGTTATAAACTTTAACGAGCCAGATTCGACGTTTGAATCTACGGCATTCGAGTACAAGTGAAGTACGGGTGTCGATTTTCGAAGGTCAAGTCAGAGTCGTTATAATTGGTATCAGAGCTGAAGGTTGAAACTTTAGCTCAGGATATAACACATTAGGTAACTCATTAGAGATAGGGTGAAGTATAACCTAGAATGAGTAATCCCTAAGATATATGTTCGTATGCCTCAATAAATTCTCTTACTATCCACTGATAGTGAGTATGAGTGTAAGAAGAGGACGAGATAGGAGACATGTAACAACCCGACTTTTAGGGATACTAAATTGGGAATCAACTTAATAAATTGATAATTAATTTGTTAATAATAATAAACAATTAAATATTTATGGAGAAAATAAATAATAAATAAGTGAAAAAAAATTAAATTAATTAAAATTTAATATTAATTTGGTTGAGAGCAAAATAAATTGTAACCAATCCATTTGCTTTTATTTGGAGTTATAAATTGTTCCTTTTTGTGGTAGCGTAATTTATTTTAAATGAACCATTTTATTAACCTAAATTATTTGGAAAGTTAAACATTGAGAGTGTAATGTTTTTTTTTATGTAAGAATGGTAACTAATTACATAAGATAAAATGCGTTTTTATGTATGAAAAGTTTAGATAAGAATTTTTTTTAATGTTGATTTACAATTAGATATAAAAAGCAAAAAGAAAAAGAAAAAGAAAGAAAGGGTAAAAATAATAATAATAATAATAATAATAATAATAAATAATATCTTTTTATAATGTAATGTAGGAAAGATCTAGAAAGTGAATAAAATATTGTTAAGTAAAAGAAAAATCTAGAATAAGGACAAAAGATAATGAATAAATAATTTTAAAAAGAAAGAAAGTGGGGAGAAATAATAAATTAAGGTTTAATTGGAAGAAGATTCTAGAGGAGGGGCTTTGTAATAAAAATACGATTCCCTCTCCTCAAATTTTTCAGTGTACGTACAGATACCAGAAAGAAAGAAAAAAAACAGAGAGAAGGAAAAAAACCCTAAAACCTAATTTCCAATCTTCTCATCCAAATCCAACTTTACAATTAAAAGATAAAAGAAAAGATTCCCAATTCTAATAGTAAGTATTCCTAAATCAGCTCAATTCCATCTCTTTCTTCTTATTTTCACAAATAGGTATTTAGGGTTTTCTTTCATTTTGTTAGCAATTGAAAGGGGAAGGTCAAGCAATCAAGGGCTAGCTGTATAAGAGCTTGAAGATTGCAATTTGAAGGATTAGGTGAGTGAAATTATAGTCTTATTTTATTTTCATTTATGCATGCAAATATGGTGTGAAATTTTTGAATATGATGGTTGTTTGCTCATTCCATAAATCATGTTTATTTATTGAAATATTAGGTTGAATAAGGAATGAGAAATAATGCATATAATTTGAATGCATGCCTTGTGTTTGCTTAATTGCCACAATGAATTACAGCAACCTTCTATTTGAAAAAAACAAAAAAAAACAAAAATGAAAAAAAAATGCTTTCAGAACTGCACTGTGCAGCCTAGACGAGGCTGCAAGTGCAGCCCCGCCAGCAGCTCAGCCTGGGGCTGCACAGGTGCAGTTTGGGGCTGCACAGAGGTGCAGCCCAGCCTGGCTACAAATGTGCAGCCAGGGGCTGCACAGTTGTGCAGCCCAGGGCTGCACAGGGGCAGCCCGGGCGGGCTGCCCGGGTGCAGCCCGGGCGGCCTGCGGGTGCAGCCCGGGCGCCGCCCAGGTGCGCCCGGGTGCAGCCCAGGCCCAGCCCGGGGGCGGCTCGGGGCCGGCCCGGTGGTGCAGCCCAGGTGGGCTGCACACGGGCTGCCCGGGGTGGCCCGGGGCGGTGCAGCCCATGTGGGCTGCACCCGTGCAGCCCATGTGGGCTGCACCCGTGCAGCCCAGGGCTGCACAGGGGCAGCCCGGACGGGCTGCCTGGTGCAGCCCGGACGGGCTGCACTGTGCAGCCTGGGGCTGTACAGCCCAGGGCTGCACTGGTGCAGCCCAGGGAGGCTGTACAGCCCTGGCAGGCTGCACAGTTACAGCCCAAGTCGGAGCTGCACCAAAGTTGGGGGAGAAAAAAAATTGAAAAAAAAAATAAATTTTATTAAAATTAATCTAAATTATTGAATTAAATTTATTTTGGTTAAAGAAGAAAATTACTGTATTATCGATAAATATGTGTTTGAAAATAATAATAATAATAATAATAATAATAACAACAATATGTAAATAAAACATTTAGGATTTTGATTACGTTTTTGAGTACTAAGCTTGCCCTTTTAATCAAATTATTGTTATCAAGTTTTTTTTTTAACTTAACGAATTTTTCTAATGAATGAGGTTTTTGCGTTTCGCCTTAATACATAAGTATTATGGGGTACTTATGTGTTAATGCGAAATGGAGATGTAATTATTTTCTTTAATACACACAATTATTTGCTAATTTTATTTGCTTTTGAATATTATATTGGGTTTATTAATGAAATTTTTGAAAGGCGATCGTCATCGTTGACTTTTATTTTTAAGAAGTGTTTTAAAATTATAAACACTTTGATTTTTGGGTCGGGATAGATTGGACTCTGTTGTACCAATGGGCCAAAACTCCACCTTGGCCGACCTGATTCAGGATCGCTACCTGAATCGGTGGTATATCATATGCCCTTTTACCACCAAAGGTCAACGGTCTGCTACATAGGGCTAATCTTATTTTGATCGGGGTCTCCGATCGGCGTGTCACGGACTATGAAGGATGGAGGCGTGGGGGTCCCACGTGTAGATCCGTGAACGGGTAGCATACGGCCTTTGCCTTAGACCGTCTTGGTTATCCTGGGTTGATCGCCAGGTGTATTATGGCGTTATGAGTAGGTTACGGGGTTGATGTCTCCGCGCGGTCGAGCTCTACCACTGTGATTTTACAATATTAGCGTCTGTTTATTTGGTATATTTTATGAGTCATGTTATATTTATCCCATAAGTCACATAATGCAATTTTCTTTACTTTATGATTTTTGGGAAGTATTGAAGTTGATTTTGAAAACCCAGTATCTTTGGAGAATGTGTGTATGAACTTATTCTTTGTGTTACAAATGATAATTGGGTTAGTATCGTATAGGATTGCATACGATAGGTTTGGCCTAAAACAATTGTTTGATTAAAGAAATTGTTTATGAAACCAAGTTTGCATGTTGGTTCTCACACACATAGATGCCTCATGTTGCATTATACATGCGGCGCTTTTTTTCCTTTTGTTGATTGAGACAATTATTGTTCATAGACCTTACTTCACTCACACTAGAAATAGTCTGACCCGTGTGATTTGTTTTATAATCCTCGGGTCAGTCTGAGGATTATGGTTGCAGGTTAGGTTGCGTGGGCTGTAGCGGCACTCATATTATTTTCCACGTTTTGGGGTTTTAGACTTTTCAGCTGGGACTTAGAAGTAGTTAATACGTATTATGGTATGTATGTTATTATGTATTTTGGAAGTGATATGTACTATGGACTATGTATCGTGGACATTATGATATGTATTATGCATTATGCTGTTTTTGGTGCTGAATTGTACATTCTATTATATTCTATACTATGTAACCTGGAATTTTTTTATCTTGTACCATTGCTTTGAACCAACACTGCGCACAAATGGTAAGTAGAAGGGAAAAAAAATCGAAAAATTTCTCGTGCCAGTGTTAGTTCAAGGGAATGAGTACAACATTTAGCCTATCGAGTCCCATTCTCCGTGCTTTCCGACAATAATACTTAGTATTGCTCTTGGTTGGCATGGGTTTAGGGGCCGGGCGTTACATTTTTGGTATCAGAGCCCAGGTTAACAATAGTATAGAATATATTTAGAATATAAGTTAGCACAAAGCAGTAGAAGCATTGTACGTGTCTATATACTATAAATATCACTTCCATAATATAATAATAGTCATACAAACCTAAACCAAAACCCCAAATCTTTGATCTTTTTAGTATGAGAATTATTTTAATTCCAGCATAACAACATTTCTCACTATGGAGAGTAGTGAGAAAGATGGCTGGAAGAACTCCCCGTTTGACCATGGAGCAGTGGTTAGAGTTAATGCGGAACATGCCACAGGCCGCACCTGCTCCTAATGCTGCTCCTAGAGTTGATTTCGCTCGTATGTGTAAGGATTTTGTGAGTCTTGGAGGAAAGCCCTTTCATGGAAATGAAGGTGTGGTTGGAGTTCAGGCTTGGTTGAAGACTTGTGAACGAGTCTTTGGGCACATGGGTGTGACGGACCGCCAGAAGGTCCAGATTGCTTCCAACTTCCTCCAAGACAGAGCCTCTGACTGGTTCGATGTGGTTAGTGCTGAGATAGGCGAGGAGGAGCTTACATGGGAGAGATTTAGGGAACGATTCGAGTTAAGGTTCATTCCTGAGGCGGAGAAGGCCATTCTTGCACGTAGATTTATTGAGCTGAAGCAGAGAGATATGACAGTTCAGGAGTATGTCAATACCTTCAACTCCCTCTCTAAGTATGGTCCCGATTTGGTCAACACTCCCTTCAAAAAGAAGCAGAAGTTTGTGGATGGTCTACGTAGGAAGCTGAAGGAGCAACTTTTGACTCAGCTTCGCTCCACTTTTGATGAGATAGTTGATTTGGCGATGAGGTATGAAGACTTGTATCGGGAAAGAGATGGTGATGCACCACCGAACCGACAGAGTTTTGTGCCTAAGAGGAAAGCACCATTCTTCCCTAAGAAGAAGCAGAATCCTCAGAAGAAGCAAAAGAAAGGTCAAGCTTCGGGCTCCCAGAAGCAAGATAAAAGTGGAGTGAAGTGCTATAAGTGTGGAGTAATGGGACATTTTGCTAATAATTGTCCCCAGAGGCAGTGTTATGAGTGTCATCAGACTGGCCATTTGAAGAACAACTGCCCACAGCTTATGAAGAAGAAGCAAGCAGCTAAGCTGAATGTGATGGAAGGAGATCCAGGCCCAAGTCAGAGGAAGGGAAAGCAAGTGGTGGACATGGAAGGTACGATTCCTTTTAGAGATACTTTCATTCGTATACTCTTTGACACTGGTGCCTCTCACTCTTTCATATCTAAGGAATTAGTTGATAGATATGATTTGGAAGTTGTTTACCTCGTGACATCTCTATGGGTTGCGAATCCCATTGGTGGGTCCGCAACACTTGGAATGTTGTGTAAAGGCTTTGAGCTTTCCTTATGCGGGCTCTCTTTTCCCTGTGATTTGCATGTATTTGAGTGCCTTGGCTTTGATATTATCTTGGGGATGGACTGGTTGGATCGTTATGATGCACAGCTTTCCTGCTCAGACAGAGTTGTTACTTTGAAGCATCCATCCTATAAAGGGCTTGTTAATATGACTCTGGATGTACCGAGCTCTAGTGCTTATGTTTCTTTGTTTTCCATGGAGTCACGAGAGGAAGATGAGATAGCCAGAGTACCAATTGTCAGAGATTTTGGTGATATATTTGAGCCTGTTACAGGCTTACCACCAAAGAGGGCCGTGGAGTTCCGCATAGATCTAATCCCTGGAGCCCAACCAGTTAGTCGACCACCTACTCGTATGCCGCAAGTCGAGATGGAGGAACTTCGTAAGCAGTTGACTGAATTGGAAGGGAAGCAGTTTATCCGATCTAGTAGCTCTCCTTGGGGAGCTGCTGCTGTGTTTGTAAAGAAGGCTGATGGCTCTCTTCGTTTATGCATTGACTACAGGAAGCTTAATGAGCTGACTATAAAGAATAAGTATCCATTACCTCGTATTGATGATCTTTTTGATCAGTTGAGTGGAGCAAAGGACTTTTCCCAGCTGGACTTAGCCACGGGATTCCATCAGTTGAGAGTAGCGGAAGATAGCATTCACCTTACTGCTTTCCGCACTCGTTATGGTTCATACGAGTGGCTGGTGATGCCGTTTTGGCTTACGAATGCTCTTGCGCATTTTGTTGACCTAATGAATAGAATATTCAGAAGCTATCTTGACCAATTTGTCCTGGTCTTTATTGATGACATCCTAGTGTATTCCAAGTCCGAGCAAGAGCATGAAGGGCATTTGAGGATGGTTTTGGAGACCTTAAAGGAACATAAGCTAAAAGCTAAGTTCTCCAAGTGCCACTTTTGGCAGAAAGAGGTAAAGTTTTTGGGCCATATAGTCTCCGAAGCCGGTCTGGCAGTGGATCCTTCTAAGATTGAGGCCATACAGAATTGGAAGAGACCAGAATCTGTTACCGAAATACGGAGCTTCTTGGGACTAGCTGGTTACTACCGACGTTTTATTAAAGATTTCTCCAAGATTGTGACTCCTTTGACGAGGCTGACGAGGAAAGGAGTTAAGTATGAATGGTCAGATAAGTGTGAAGAAGCTTTCACAAAGTTGAAGGAGATACTCACTAACGCCCCAGTTTTGGTGATTTCAGAGGGTAATCAGGATCTTGTGGTCTATACGGATGCTTGTGGCTCTGGCCTGGGAGCGGTACTTATGCAGAAAGGGCGAGTTGTAGCTTATGCATCCAGGCAATTGAGGCCCAATGAGATTCGGTATGCTATTCATGATTTGGAGCTAGCAGCCGTGGTTTTGCTTTGAAGTTATGGCGACACTATCTTATGGGGGAGCGGTTTGTTCTCTATACAGACCATAAGTCCTTGAAATACCTATTTTCCCAGAAGGAACTGAACATGCGCCAACAAAGGTGGTTGGAGTTTTTGGCAGCCTATGATTTTGATATTCAGTATACTCCTGGGAAAGGAAACCGTGTTGCGGATGCCCTCAGCCGTAAACACCAGGCAGTTGTATCGATGATGGTGGCTGAATGGCGTGACTTGGAGGTGTTAGCTTCTAGTGGGATCTGTTGCAGTATGCCTACTCATAGCTCAGGGAGGATGTTAGCTAGCTTGGTTGTGAGACCAAGTCTTATGGACATGATTTCTCTTGCTCAGAAGGTGGATTCAGTTGCTTTAGATCGTGTTCATCGGTTGAAGAATGGAGAGGAAGCGGATGACCTAAAAGGTTTTGAGATGGATGCTCATGGTTGTTTGAGGAAGAAGGGTAGAATCTTTGTACCTAATGTTGCAGGGCTTAGACAAGAAGTGATGAAGGACTGCCATTGTTCGCGATACACTATTCATCCAGGTGGCAGCAAGATGTACATGGACATGAAGCGCCTATATTACTGGGAAGGAATGAAGCATGATATATGTGAGTATTTTAAGAATTGCATTACTTGCCAACTGGTGAAATGCGAGCATCAAAAGCCTAGCGGTCTTCTTCAGCCCTTGGAGATTCCATTATGGAAATTGGATCATGTATCAATGGATTTCATTGATGGCTTGCCTCGATCGAAGCAAGGGCATGATAGCATATGGGTAGTAGTGGATCGTTTGACGAAATCTGCCCATTTTATCCCTGTCAAGGCAAAGAGGACTGCATCTTATTTGGCGAAGCTGTATGTGAAGGAAGTTATTCGTCTTAATGGTGTACCTAGTGCTATAGTTTGTGACAGAGATCCATTATTTACTAGTGGATTTTGGAGGAGCTTACAAGCAGCTTTGGGGACGAAATTGAATATTAGCTCAGCTTATCATCCTCAGTCCGATGGACAAACTGAGCGAGTCAACAAGATATTGGAGGATTTGTTGCGATCCTGTATTCTAGACTTTGGAGGCTCTTGGGAGGAGCACCTGTACTTGGTAGAGTTTTCATATAATAACAGCTTTCAGTCTAGTATAGGCATGGCTCCTTTCGAAGCACTGTACGGAAGACCATGTAGATCTCCTTCATGCTGGCTTGAGACTGGAGATAAGTTAGTTCTTGGTCCCGACACTGTACGTGAAGCTTCAGAAAAGGTAGAGATAATTAGGAGGAGGATGAAGGAAGCACAAGATAGACAAAAGTCCTATGCGGATAAAAGGAGAAAGGAATTGGAGTTTAGCGTCGGCGATCATGTGTTTATGAAGGTTACTCCTTTAAAGGGGGTAATGAGGTTCAGCAAGACTGGTAAGCTTGCTCCTAGATTTATTGGGCCTTATCCTATTATGGAGCGGATTGGGAAGCTTTCCTATAGAGTTGCTTTACCTGAACACTTATCAAGTGTGCACAATGTCTTTCATGTGTCACACTTGAGAAAGTGTTTGAGAGATTCTGAGGAGGTGATAGAGCCAAAGCAGTTGCAGCAGCTTGGGATCGCTCCTAATATGACATATACTTGAGAGCCTATCTGTATCATTGCCTCTAAGACGAAGAAGTTGCGTAGTAAGGTGGTTCCACTAGTCAAGGTGCAATGGTCGAGCAATCCAAAGGATTACACCTGCGAAACACAAGAGTCGATGCAGAGGCATTATCCTGAATTGTTTGGCGCTCGAGTAAGGTATGTCTTATTCTTTTTGGAATTTAAATCAACTAATAAAGTTACAAATATCGCCCTTACGTAGAAATTGCGAGGACGCAATTTTTGTAAGGGGGAAAGTCTGTAACAACCCGACTTTTAGGGATACTAAATTGGGAATCAACTTAATAAATTGATAATTAATTTGTTAATAATAATAAACAATTAAATATTTATGGAGAAAATAAAATAATAAATAAGTGAAAAAAAAACTAAATTAATTAAAATTTAATATTAATTTGGTTGAGAGCAAAATAAATTGTAACCAATCCATTTGCTTTTATTTGGAGTTATAAATTGTTCCTTTTTGTGGTAGTGTAATTTATTTTAAATGAACCATTTTATTAACCTAAATTATTTGGAAAGTTAAACATTGAGAGTGTAATGTTTTTTTTTATGTAAGAATGGTAACTAATTACATAAGATAAAATGCGTTTTTATGTATGAAAAGTTTAGATAAGAATTTTTTTTTTAATGTTGATTTACAATTAGATATAAAAAGCAAAAAGAAAAAGAAAAAGAAAGAAAGGGTAATAATAATAATAATAATAATAATAATAATAAATAATATCTTTTTATAATGTAATGTAGGAAAGATCTAGAAAGTGAATAAAATATTGTTAAGTAAAAGAAAAATCTAGAATAAGGACAAAAGATAATGAATAAATAATTTTAAAAAGAAAGAAATGGGGGAGAAATAATAAATTAAGGTTTAATTGGAAGAAGATTCTAGAGGAGGGGCTTTGTAATAAAAATACCATTCCCTCTCCTCAAATTTTTCACTGTACGTACAAATATCAGAAAGAAAGAAAAAAAACAGAGAGAAGGAAAAAAACCCTAAAACCTAATTTCCAATCTTTTCATCCAAATCCAACTTTGCAATTGAAAGATAAAAGAAAAGATTCCCAATTCTAATAGTAAGTATTCCTAAATCAGCTCAATTCCATCTCTTTCTTCTTATTTTCACAAATAGGTATTTAGGGTTTTCTTTCATTTTGTTAGCAATTGAAAGGGGAAGGTCAAGCAATCAAGGGCTAGCTGTATAAGAGCTTGAAGATTGCAATTTGAAGGTTTAGGTGAGTGAAATTATAGTCTTATTTTATTTTCATGTATGCATGCAAATATTGTGTGAATTTTTTGAATATGATGGTTGTTTTCTCATTCCATAAATCATGTTTATTGATTGAAATATTAGGTTGAAGAAGGAATGAGAAATAATGCATATAATTTGAATGCATGCCTTGTGTTTGCTTAATTGCCACAATGAATTACAGCAACCTTCTATTTGAAAAAAAAATGAAAAAAAAATGCTTTCAGAACTGCACTGTGCAGCCTAGACGAGGCTGCAAGTGCAGCCCAGCCAGCAGCTCAGCCTGGGGCTGCACAGGTGCAGCCTGGGCCTGCACAGGTGCCTGCACAGGTGCAGCCTGGAGCTGCACAGAGGTGCAGCCCAGCCTAGCTGCAAATGTGCAGCCAGGGGCTGCACAGTGGCAGCCCGGGCGGCCTGCGGGTGCGGCCCGAGCGCCGCCCAGGTGCGCCCGTGTGCGGCCCGGGCCCAGCCCGGGGCGGCCAAGGGCGGTGCAGCCCAGGCTGCACCGGTGCAGCCCATGTGGGCTGCACCCGTGCAGCCCAGGGCTACACAGGGGCAGCCCGGGCGGGCTGCACTGTGCAGCCTGGGGCTGTGCAGCCCAGGGCTGCACTGGTGCAGCCTAGGTAGGCTGTACAGCCCAGGCAGGCTGCATAGTTACAGCCCAAGTCGGAGCTGCACCAAAGTTGTTAGAGAAAAAAAAAATTTGAATTTTTTTTTTTAATTTTATTAAAATTAATCTAAATTATTGAATTAAATTTATTTTGGTTAAAGAAGAAAACTATTGTATTATCGATAAATATGTGTTTGAAAATAATAATAATAATAATAATAACAACAATATGTAAATAAAACATTTTAGGATTTTGATTACGTTTTTGAGTACTAAGCTTGCCCTTTTAATTAAATTATTGTTATCAATTTTTTTTTTTTAACTTAACGAATTTTTCTAATGAATGAGGTTTTTGCGTTTCGCCTTAATACATAAGTATTATGGGGTACTTATGTGTTAATGCGAAATGGAGATGTAATTATTTTCTTTTATACACACAATTATTTGCTAATTTTATTTGCTTTTGAATATTATACTGGGTTTATTAATGGAATTTTTGAAAGGCGATCGTCATCGTTGACTTTTATTTTTAAGAAGTGTTTTAAAATTATAAACACTTTGATTTTTGGGTCGGGATAGATTGGACTCTGTTGTACCAATGGGCCAAAACTCCACCTTGGCCGACCTGATTCAGCATCGCTACCTGAATCGGTGGTATATCACATTCCCTTTTACCAACGAAGGTCAACGGTCTGCTACATAGGGCTAATCTTATTTTGATCGGGATCTCCGATCGGCGGGTCACGGACTATGAAGGATGGAGGCGTGGGGGTCCCACGTGTAGATCCGTGAACGGGTAGCATACGGCCTTTGCCTTAGACCGTCTTGGTTATCCTGGGTTGATCGCCAGGTGTATTATGGCGTTATGAGTAGGTTACGGGGTTGATGTCTCCGCGCGCGCTCGAGCTCTACAACTGTGATTTTACAATATTAGCATCTGTTTATTTGGTATATTTTATGAGCCATGTTATATTTATCCCATAATTCCCATAATACAATTTTCTTTACTTTATGATTTTTGGGAAGTATTGAAGTTGATTTTGAAAACCCAGTATCTTTGGAGAATGTGTGTATGAACTTATTCTTCGTGTTACAAATGATAATTGGGTTAGTATCGTATAGGATTGCATACGATAGGTTTGGCCTAAAACAATTGTTTGATTAAAGAAATTGTTTATGAAACCAAGTTTGCATGTTGGTTCTCACACACATAGATGCCTCATGTTGCATTATACATGCGGCGCTTTCTTTTCCTTTTGTTGATTGAGACATTTATTGTTCATAGACCTTACTTCACTCACACTAGAAATAGTCTGACCCGTGTGATTTGTTTTATAATCCTCGGGCCAGTCTGAGGATTATGGTTGCAGGTTAGGTTGCGTGGGCTGTAGCAGCACTCATATTATTTTCCATGTTTTGGGGTTTTGGACTTTTCAGCTTGGACTTAGAAGTAGTTAATACGTATTATGGTATGTATGTTATTATGTATTTTGGAAGTGATATGTACTATGGACTATGTATCGTGGACATTACGATATGTATTATGCATTATGCTGTTTTTGGTGCTGAATTGTACATTCTATTATATTCTATACTATGTAACCTGGAAATTTTTTATCTTGTACCATTGCTTTGAACCAACACTGCGCACAAATGGTAAGTAGAAGGAAAAAAAAATCGAAAAATTTCTCGTGCGAGTGTTAGTTCAAGGGAATGAGTACAACATTTAGCCCTATCGAGTCCCATTCTCCGTGCTTTCCGACAGTAATACTTAGTATTGCTCTTGGTTGGCATGGGTATAGGGGCCGGGCGTTACAAGACAGGGGAATACGACTTCAAATGTCGATACCATGCAACAACTAGGAAACCATTCTTCTCAATCTCCTTTGATTCGATTTCAAATTCTTTGATGTCTTCGTAGCTGCTCGAGGGAGAAGCTTCAATGTGATGGTGACCATGCGAATTCCTGTAGGAAGTTTCTATTTCGCATTCTCTTCATCGAATTCTTATCAGCCTTTTGTTTCTAACTCTAATAAATTTGAAAATTTATTTAAAATAAATTGGTTAATAAATATGAAGATAAATTAATTTGTGTCGATAAAATGATTTCGATTAAAACCAAATTTGGAATTCTATTGTGATTTCTTGTGAGGATCAAAGTCTGAAGTGGGACAAGCTGGTGTATACTTTGAGATATACCAATCTGAATTGGGTATCCATAGTCTGTTCTTTTGGGTTCGGATTTATTCTATGAGTGGTTAGTTATCCTTTCAAACTAACCAATACCCCTGTATATCTCGTAGACTGGATGACCCGAGTGTTTTATGAAGTATTCTGATTTGATGACCCGAGAATCTTGTGTAGAGTATCTTCGGTAGTATTGAATGAGTTCATTCTCATATTGATGATATTCTGATTTGGTAAGCCAAATGCAGAATAGATATTCAGTTTGATCTAGAAAGATATTTCTCTATCTATCATCTATTATTTGCTGTCTCCCTTGCAAATTTCGGGGATGAAATATTCTTAGGAGGGGGAATCTATAACGATCCCGGTTTTAAATCAAATTTAAATTGATAGTTTAAATAAATTTTTGAATAAAATTGTGAATTAATTTGAAAATTTCAAATTTAATAAGATATTTGTTTATTTGGGCATTGATTTTAAATTTAATTGTGGCTTTGAAATTCTAAACTTAATATCTTATAAATAAAAATTTGGATTTGAAACTATATAATTTTAAAGAAATTTGTTTTCTAATTTTAAGAGACATTTGTAATATATATATAAAGTTATATTTTGAAATAAATACAAATTGATTGTATATTAATTTTAAATTTGAAATTTAAAAGTAAATGTTTTGAATTATATATTGGATTTTTTAACTCTGTAATCTGAAAAATTAAAATATATATATATATATATATATATATATATGTATGTATACAAGATTTTTATTTGTGTATAATTGGTTTTCAAATCATTTTTTTAGTACAAAATAAATTTTTTAAATTATACATATGTAAATAAACATTTAAGCTTTGATATGAATATATCTTTTGAAACATAAGTATAAGAATTAAAATACACATGAGATAAATTAATTCACAAATTAATAAAGGATTTAAAATAAAATCTATAAAATAAGTAAAATAAAGGGATAAACTTAAATTTTTAAGTAAAAATGAAGTAAGTGTTTAAAACACAAAAATCTTTGTTTATGACAATTGTAAAAAAAGGGAATGCATTCATATTACAAGTGTTAAGATATTTTAACAAGTGGCAATATAACAATTTTCTTTTAATTAAAATTTATAAAACATGCAAGAAAAAAAATAACCAGGATGTTTTCATTTTCAAGACTTCTCAAATCTCAGAAATCAAGTTCAAAGAAAAACAAGTCTGAAAACAAATAGCCAAACAAAAGAAAAGTAAGGCCTCTGTTCAAAAATTTTAGAACCTGGAAATTTGAAATTCTCAAACCAAAGCAACATCAAAACAGAAAACAAATCAAAACCTGATCAAGCATAATTGATTCAAGAATAAAGCAAGCAATGATTCAAAAGCAAATGTAAACAAATTCAAGATTAGGTCAATGATCAAGTTCAGATCAGATAAACAACAATTTCAAAAGTTTCAGAGTGGCAAAGATTAAAACCTAGAGACTAAAGCAAGCTACAGATCAAAATAAACAAGTTAAAGCAATCAAACTGAGGCAACTAAATCAAGTTCAAATTCTCTGTTTATCAATTACAGATGAGCAAACTTTAAATTTTTAAACCAGTTTCTTTTGAATCTTATGCCTGTGATGATAGTGTTGATGGATGTGAATGTATCTGCTAGTTTATATGTATATATATGTGTTGAAATGATTAAATGTGTGTCTGTGTATACATACAAAGCTATCTCTGTCTAACAACAGATTTTTAAAATGTGATAGGAAATTTAAAAATCATCCCATCCAAACCTTTTAAAGCTTTGTTTTTTGAATGAAATATACTTGTATATATATAACATCATTTTAAAAGAAAATTCAAGTATTTAAATTAAACATTTATTTAGAAAATGATATATATACAGTAATGATTTAAATTTATCCCAGAATCAAATGTTTTAATTCGATCATATAAACAGTTTTAGCTCGGGAAATGATGAATTTAGAGAATCATTTCATAATTTTTAGCTTGATAATTTGTGAGAAATAGAATGTTGAACGAGATTTACATATTTTGCCAATCTCTGGCGATTGACGTTGAATTGTGGGTTGTGGTTGAGGTCGAAGATAGCTGGAAGGAAGAAGATCGTGGGAAAAATAATAGTTAAATTTATAATGTACCATGGCGATCGGACTTTGATGATCTAGGCTTGGAGTTAGCGTTTATGCATAGGTCGGAAATCTCATGTTGTGTCATCCTCAGTTGACCGGAATGGTTCGCGTTAGTGGCGATCAAGACTTTGAAGTCAGGCGGTGCTCTGACCAAAAGCACATGACCTTTGATGGTTGGGGAAGGAAGAGCGAGGCGGTTTTGTGATGATGGGTGTTGGGTTCTAGTTGGTGTTGAACAACTAGATTTTATTTTCAGTCGAGACCGATGAAGCAATGTGGTCGAAACGACACGGGGGAACTCAGGTGACTCGTCGATGGCTAGGGAAATGATCAGCGGTGGTCGACTGAGATGTACACGTGCACGGCGACGTCGTCTGTATCTGGGTGTTTGGGTTGAAAGTTGTCTCCAAATGATTCACGGGATAGAGAAGGTTAGGCTCGAATCTTTGTTGGAGTTTATATGTGTATCAGCAGCAGTAGTGTTAAAACTTAAGCTTTAAATAAAAAAATAAAATAAATGAAGAAAAAGGAAGACGAAGCTTTCTCGAGTACGTGCTCGGAGCGGCGTGATGATTTTCTCGAAGTAGATGAAAGGGGTGGGTTGTTTAATACGATAGCAGGTTTTTAAAATCTAAATAAAAAAAGAAAAAAAAGAAGAAGAAAAGAGAGGTGCTAGGGGAAACTCCGGGAAGAATCAAAGTAAGGCTCGAGAATTTTGGACTTTAACTCGAAGATGTTCTCGTGTTTGATCGAGGAGGTATAAAGGTTGACTCGGGTCTTATTAAACTTTATGATTTTAAAGATTTTTGCAAGCAATTTGTTTTACAAAATAATTTTTAAAAGTGAATTTAGAATGAATAAGTTTTCAAATAAAATTTTAAAACAAGTGTTAAAAGCTATTTATTAAATAAATTTTAAAACAAATCTGAAACCTAAAATTTAGTAATCAAATATGGTTTGGAAATAATTTGATTTGATTTTGAAATAGTTTTATATTTAATTAATTATTTAATCTCTAAGTGTTTTTCAATTGTGATTAATTAATTAATGAAATAAATAAAAGATTAATCACTTAATGTGATTATTTAAAAAGAATTTTTATTTAAAGTTATTAAGGAATAACTACTTAATGAAATGGATTACTCAATGTAATTAATAATAGATTATTACTTAATGGAATCAATGGATAATTACTTTGTGAAAATAATTAAGGAAAATAAATTAAATGGTAGTTAATTTAGGGTTAATTAATTAATTAAGGATAATTTATTTAAATAATAATTAAGAGTTAATTAATTATGCAACTTAATGTTAATTTAATTAATGTAATTAATTAAGGTAAATTGATTAAAGTGTAATTACATAATTAAAGGTTGGTTAATTTATTATTATTGGTTAATTAATAAATGATTAAAGAATAATTAATTAGGACTAATTAAATAAAATGGCAATTAATTAAGGGATAATTAATTAATGTAATTAACTAAGGATTAATAATTAAGGTTAATTGTTTAATAATTAAAGGTAAATTAATTTATTAATTAAGGTTGATTAATTTATAGTTAAAGGATAAATTAATTTATTAATTGAGGCTAATTAATAAATGATTAAAGGGTAATCATTAGATGGTTTGTAAATGAACCAAGATTTGTAGTTTGTTCATAAGTGATTTATCTGATTTAAATTAACCTGATAATTAATTTATCTTCCTCATGGATGACTATATTCTATTAAATGCTGTTAATTGTTTGATATCTCTACTGTGTGATGCTTTGTGATATGAATTGTTTTAATTCAAGCTGTGATGATTGTAATTTATTTCATCTGTGATAATTGTATATTAATTATCTTTGATTCTGTGTATATAGATAAGCGTTATAGATTATACCGCTTGTCGACATTGTTGTTTTTGAATTGTGGTGATTGAATGTTGTTGCACTATTGTATAAAACCCCTGGACTACACCATACACACACAAATATGGATTGCACGAGGAAATTGGCTAAGTAATAGATTTTTAAAAAAAATTAAAAAAAAATGAATTTTTGAATCCAAAATAGTGTTGGAAATGGAATTGAAAGCTTTTGAAAAGGAGTTTCAAAAATTGAAGTTATTTTAATAACTTGATTAAGTTTTGAAATTTAAATAATTTGATTTGAGTCCAAAATTTTGAAATCAAATTCTATGTTTGGAAACTATGGTTTAAAGTGGTTATTCAATTTATATATGGGTTAAACCATTTTAAAGGTATTTATTTCGGAATTTGAATTTTACTCAAGGGCTATAACTCGTGCAAATATAATTGAATTTTTCCAAAACGAAAACTATTTGTTTTCAAATAATAATAGCTTTCATATAAAGGAAAGAGTTTCCAATTTGTCTTAAAGGGATTTCAAGTTTGAAATGGAAATGGTTTTCTAAGTTATGAATGAATCTTTGGAAATGGTTTGAAAGCTATGAATTAAATCTTTGATTTAAAGATTGGATGAGTTAATCCGATTTGAAGAGGAAGTTGTTTTGAAATTCGTGAATTAAATCTTTGTGAAAAATGGGTGAACTTTGTGAAGTAAATCTTTTTGTTTAAAAGATTTGAAATGGTAATTTGTTTAAACCATTTAAAGGAAAAGTTTTGGGTCTTAAAGTTGTGACTTAACTGAGATCCCATATCCATATGTTTTTAAATATTGCGCTCATTATTCGGTTTGGCTGGCAGAGGACCTTGTGTCATATAACCCATTCCGAATAACGATACGACGTTATGGATAGCATTTGAAGGCCGGTGGTGAAGATTGGATATTTTCAAAGGCGAAAGGATAACTCGTCGAATGTCTCTGCACCGGCTGATCCCCAGTATAGAGATCTCCATATGTGATGAGAAGTCCGGATGTGATTAGGGATTATCCGGATTTGCAAGGGCTTCTTTTGAAGTGCCTTCGGTTCTGTTCGAACCCGGAACAGACTTGTATGGATGTGTGTCTGACATTACACTTTGAGATGTAAAGCTGGTTTTTATCAAATACGTTTCTATTTGGTGCGGAGATTTATTCTCCTAGCTTAACACCCTTCTCTGAGACGTACGAGCTCAGTGGTTATGTAGTTGATGGTTACTAGTGATACATTCCCAATTTGGTAATGTGGCATACGAAGTGCTGCTGATCATTTGTTGATCAAAGCATGATTTTGTGAAAAAAGTGTAGCTTTGTGGACATGACTTCGTCGAGCCTCACAACCCGGTAATGGTCGATGCAGGAATCGTGGCAGCAAGGTTATTTCGGGGTAGCTCCCCCTGAGGGTATTACCATTTTCTTCTGGATAAAAAGTAATATCATGGTATGGAGCCCAGATATTTACTTATGTTGATTTTGAAAGTGGTATCATGGTATGGAGCCCAGATACTTTACTGTGTGGCTGTTAGTGTCGAGGCCTCGGATAAAGGTCGGTAACGACCGGGGGATGGCATACTCGTTACAGTAGTTACTTCCAGGCAGGGGTAACTCGGCCTTGTGTAGCAGGGACCCGGTTAGGTTCTCGGGGACGTCCCTCTAGAGGCGTTCTCTTTTGTGTGGGAAGTTTCCTTGCCTGACCATTTATTGGAAATCTAAAGAAACAATATCCGCCCTGTATAGTTTTAGTTATATAACCTGCCATGGAATTTGGTGGTAACCTGCTATTGAACATGGTAGCTATAATAGGCATACAACGAAACGTGATATGCTGGCTAAAATTAATATTATACTTTCGAAGTGTTTTCCACTATGCACTAATAATAATATCAAAAATGGATTTCGCGTATCAAGCATTTTTTGCTGTCATAAGGAGAAATCTCCTCCAAGTTTACGCTTGCATTGTGTGTGTGGCGGGAGACCTTATGGCAGTTTCATTTTCCAAAATGCATTGCGAATTTCATTAAAAATCTTTTGTTTTGCTTTTGATAAAGATAAACTATTTTTGTTTGCTCATACCAGTCCTATGACCGACCCGGAGTTTATTATTCCTTATCTAAACTCTAGGCGCCCACAATTTTCCACACGGGAAGTCTAGAGTTGGGTATTTCAGATAGTCGAATAATAGGTGTAGATTCGATAGCATTCAATCTCCAGATATTGGCAATCGCATTTGGATCGAGTTGTTTCACTTTAGCATTGCAGGTGGTTTGAGCTTATTGGATTGGAGTCTTTGAAGTTTTTGGATTGGAGATAGAGTTGCAGATATTGGAGATCCATTTGGAGTTCAAATTATTTTCGTTGCTGGTGCATTTGTGTTTCCGCTGTTTTGTGGTAGATCTTTGATATGTATTTGGAATCATTATTGTATATCATTGGATATTGCATTCATTGGAGTTATATGTTATTATTCACTTTCTTCCACTATGTTGTTGTACTTAATGTGTTATTAGCACCGACGAGCCAGATTCGACGTTTGAATCTGTGGCGTTCGAGTACGAGTGAAGTACGGGTGCCGATTTTCGAAGGTCGAGTCAGGGTCGTTATAGCAGGCAACCATTTTTATTATCAAGGAAGATAAAGCTAGGATTCAAGAGGAAGAAGTTAATCAACATATTTGACATCAAATCTCACATTTTTAATCTCAAAGCTAAGGTGAATAATTACTTCATCCTATTTTCTTATTGTTTTTCAGTTTTAAGATTAGATCCAAAATGATTTTGCAAGTTTATGCTATGTTTTGATGATTAAAGTTGTATATATGCTTGTTGATGAATTATATATGCTCATGTTAAATATTATGATATGTTTGGGATGAAAACCCTATTAAACAACATCCAAATGCCTTGAAAATTTAAATATAGGTCAGAAATGATATTTTAGAGTTGGATTCCAATTTTCGGAATTAATGTGGATTTTATATAAATTTTCTAGTGAAGAAAATGATTTAATAGGTTATAAATTATTTACGAATAAAATAGTAATTACTTGGGTATGAAATTTTTATATGTTGGAAAATGAATTAAAATAAATTTAATTGAATTTTTCTATATTTTTCCTAAGTGAAGAATATATAAAATCATTTAAGGCTTGGGACTTAAATGTTTTATATATTTAATTAAGGAGATGGGACATTTTATAAAATAAAATTATTATTTATTTCTGAAGTTAGTGGCAACACTTTTCTAAAAAATATTTGTTAACTAATAAGATGTTGACAAACAAAGGCATATTAGTTGAAAAGTTATCCTTTATAAGTTAAAAATAAGAAAAATCATGCTTTTAGAATGTTTCAGCCATTTTAGGCATCAAACCTTCCCACCTAGACCTTCCAACAAGATCAAAAGGTACAAAGCTTTCGACAAAGTCAATCCAATGCATATAGTATCAAGTGGCTTGGTACTTAATGAATTGGACAAGGTCGAAGGGTTCTTAGTCAAAAGGTCGGTTGCCAAAGAGGCTGGAGTATGTTTGTTTTATAAGGCTAAAGATTTGCCTACTTTGCCTTCGAATAAGAGCTTTCGACTTGGTTACTTTCGACCAGGTTAAACATGTCAAATAAGAGCTCTCGAAAGGTTACTTCCGCTTTACAAACTTTCGAAGTTGTTACTTTCGACAAAGACGAAAGATTTACTTGTTTTTAAAACTACCCTCTTCCCTATTCTTTCGAAAGAAAGCTTTCGGCATAGATATTTTACCTTGTTTTTCTAATGGAACTATAGCCCAACCTTTCAAAGGAGTTGTTTTAATGGCAGAGGCCTATGGTTTTAAATTATATGTTTTAATGCTTTCGAAGCAGAGCTTTCGAAAAAGTCGAAAGGTTGCTTCTAATGAATTCGAAAGGTTTTAAAAGAAGATTTTCCACATGTTATAAATTGAGCTTAGTAAGTTTTTGAAAGGTTTTTGTCTTCTGAATGGTTTTGAAATGTAATCGTCTAATGGTTTCGAAAGGTTCTAGTTCAATAGTTTCAAAGATTTTGTGTTCAATGGTTTCGAAAGGTTTGCTTTAAATGGTTTCAGAAGGTTAAATGGAAGGTTTTCCAAAGGTATTCTGAGGCAATGTTTTAAGTTATTTTTAAAAGTAGGATTTCCAAATTTCTATTTCTTCGAAAGGAATGATTTCAATAGTTTCAAAAGGTTTGATGGTTGGTTTCAAAAGGTAAGGTTTTGGCCTTTTGGCTTAGAAAATTAAGGGTTTCACTTGGTTTTGAAAGAGATGTTCTCAAAAGTTTGAAAGAGGTACTTTCAAATGTTTAAATGTTTTCATCAACTAAGGATTGACTAAAGAAGATATATAACATTGTAATGTGATTTTGAGTAAAGCATTAAGATTATATATTTTTCCTAGTTTGAGTTTGGTTTAAAGGTTTAAATCCTTTTTAAAATATTTTCAAGGAAAATTATAGGAGGGGATCATTAAGTGAAAATGACTCAGATATTAGAATACCAGATGGGACTAGTATGGGGCCCCGCCCTATACATCATCTATTAGCCCCAACTAATTATTGTCCTAAATTTCCAGTGTGTAGGTCTTGGTTATAGGTAGACTAAAATTATGATTACACAAAGAAAGAAATATATGTTGTATAGATAGGTTATTGGTGACCCCCAAAAACCATTAGGATTAGGAAGACATGGGAGATGATTAAGTTAGGGATAGACCGTCCAGAAGTGAAGTATTTAACAGATAGTAAAGAAGAGATAGTCTAGAAGAAGAATAGCTAACAGGTGTTAGATTACTTTTGATTATATGGTCTGGTAGGCCGGAGTCAGCTAAAGAATAAAAGTTATCCAAACAAAACTTATGTGTTTGAATGGATAGTTCGTTGTTACCTGATATCTATGCATGTTTACATAATTAATTGCTTTACAGTAATTAACCAGTTTTGGTTGCAAGAAAAGTTTTGCAAAGATATGTTATAAATGAATGTTAGCGAGAGGAAACCCATTCCGCTAAGCAATGTGGTCTCACTTAACATATTAAACTGGGATGCATAGTATTACTCACACCAGACTTTATGTCTGACTCGAAGTTTATGTTTTCCTCTTAAACTCTCGGGTTCTCAAAATTAATTTGTGTAGGCTTAGGGATTGACGAATAAGGCTACCAGAGGCTTGCAGGCGGCAAATGAATAGCTATTTAGGAGTTGTAGTTCTTGTTTTATGTTTTGATGTATTTCTGCTGTGTTTTGTATTAAGTCTATTATAACTCTATGTCCCTGATCATCCAAGGGGAGTATCTTCATATACCACTCTTGGCGTATTTGTTATATGTATATTTTATCTGTGCCTGGGAACGTACTTAGGATTGTATAAGATGAATATGGAACATCTATTTTAAATGTAATGATGTAAAAATTGTTTGAAATCCCTGTTTTGTTTAATATTCAAGTGCTTCTGATATTATAGATACCATTAACATAGATGCATTTAGTTGTTAGGAGCTAATACTATAGATGATTGCAGCATCTATAGCGCTTAGCTTTGGGCCTCTAGATAGGGGATGTTATAGCTTAGTATCAGAGCGTGGTTTATGAAATACTTTAACTAAAAATGGTTTTTGAAAACATATCCTTAGCAATCAAAGTTAAGATCGAGGCATTGGATAACTCCATGGTAACGTACTTGTAATTGTTATATATAAGTATACGCTATACCTCTAGACTCCTATCTTAGTTAGGTTATTCATCTGTATCTCATGAAGCTTGAATACAGATATGGAAGAAAGAAGAGACAGACTTAATCTTGGAGGAGATAGCACCACCACTAATGAAAACGCTCAACCAAATGATAGAAGAGGTCTAGGTCAGGCTCAAGCTGAAAATGTTGGTGCAGGGGTTCCCTAAGTGGACATGGGAGCAATGTATCAGTTTTTCGTAAACATGATGCAAGCTGGAATTGCAGCTCGAGTTGTCGGATGAAATGCTGCTGGAGGTGGAGTTTAGGAAGCTCCAATGGTTAATCACTATGCTAACTTGACTAGAGATTACAGCCGACTTGGAGGGGAGCCATTCATTGGAATTAAAGATGCGATCGAGGTGGAAAATTGGCTGCTACATTATGAGAGGGATTTTGTTTACTTAGGATTGAATGATGACTAGAAGAGGAGATTAGGTTTGAGATAGCTTCAAGGAGGTGCTCAATTTTGGTAGAATACTGTTGTAGCTGGTGTGGATGGGGAAACCGTGACTTGGGTGGAGTTTAGGAGAAGGTTTCAAGAAAGGTTTATGTCGGTGATGGCACAGTCGGCATCAGTTAGGAAGTTCAGTGAACTGGAGCAAGGAGAGATGTCTGTTCTAGAATATGAAAGAAAATCTGAAGAGTTGGCCCTGTACGAGTATGCATTGGTTGATACGATGATCCGGAGGAATGAGAAGTTTATAAGAGACTTGAGGCCAGAGTTAAAAAGTGCTACCTTGCCACACTTAAGAGGTCCTGGTGATGTAGTGGTAGAAATGGCGTTGAGGCAGAAAGAGATGTTAGCTTGTTTGAGAAAGAAAATGAAGAAGGACCAGGTGGGACAAGGCTAGAAGAGAAAGTTTTTCCATAAGAAAAATGCCCAGAAGGGAGAAGCATAGGAGAAGGCAAAAGCTGAGGTGGTTTGTTATAAATGTGATAAGGAAGGATATTATGCTAATGAGTGTTGTGCCAGAAATGGAAAAGGAAAAGGAAAAGAAGCAGTTGGAAAGAAGAATGTCAAGTGTTTTAATTATGATTAGATCGGCCATTATAAGAACAAATGCAAGGAACCTGTCAATGAAGGAAATGGGAAAGTTTATGCATTAGTGCCCGCAACTTCAAGGCCAGTTGTGCAGGAGAAAGGGAAGGTTGTTTTGGGAGGCTCGCTATAGATTCACGGTATGTCTATTAGCGTTCTATTTGGTATTGGTACATCACATTCTTTTATTTCTAGATGTTTGGTAGACAAGATTAAACTAGAATCCCCGTACTTAGTTACTTCTTTAAGGGTTGCAAATCCGATAGGAGGGTATGCGACACTTAGGATGAGGTGTGACCAAGAGTTTGATTTGCTAGGTCATTCTTTTGATTAATGTTTACATGTGTTTTATTTTGTGGGATTTGGGATTATCCTTAGGATGGATTGGTTAAGTATATATGATGCTAGGATACTTTGCCATGTTAGGAAAATATCACTTAGTCACCCAGATTGTAGTGGTCGGATAATTTATACCATAGAGAATCGTTGTTGTGAAGTAAATGCTTTACTGGGCATCATGAAGTTGGAGGATGAGTTTCGGATTGATTTGACCTTGTAGTTAGAGAGTTTGCCGATGTGTTTGCTGAAGTGTTTGACCTTGTTGTTGGACTGCCTTGAAACGAGCCATTGAGTTTCGGATTGATTTGGTGCGTGGAGCAGAATCGGTGAGTAGGCCACCAAGCAGGATGACACCTACGAAGATGAGAGAGTTGAAGGCGCAGTTGGTGGATTTGGAAGGCAAGATTTTGGAAGTGCGGTGTGTATACAATTATATGTGCTAATATAGTACACACGGATCGTGTAATATGGACTACAATATAAATGCGGAAATAGATGATAATAGCATAGTAAATAAAAAATAGAAAAATCACACCAGAGATTTTTATACTGGTTCGGAGCACCGTCCTACGTCCAGTCCCAGACTCCTATCTGGATTTTCACTATTAACTACCTCGCTTCACCCGGAGGAACAGGTTTACAATACCCGAACAGCCGAACGGGATTTCACGCCTCTAATACACTGAAGACTTCAACACTTGCCTCTTACAACACCGAGGACTTCAACACTTGCCTCTTACAACACGAGGACTTCAACAAAAACAAATACAATTGTTGTTGACAACTTGTGTTCTTGAAAACACGGATTTGTCACTAGTAGTACACCCTTCCTATAATCTTATCCTCAAAGAATATGAATGATGTTTTGTAAAGATTAAAGAAGGTATTTACTTATTGAATCAAAAGATATGAAATAATTTCAATGATTCAATAAGCTAAATTAATTTTTAGAATGCAGGAGTGTTAGAGATTAGATTAGAGAGCATATATGATCGTGTAAAAACTTGTGTATGAATCAATGATTTAGATGAGTATATATAGAGAAAAATAGTTGTAACTCTTTGTGAACAGTTGCCAATAAGAGTTATGATCATTGATAAAAGATAGGAGATGCAACCTTTGGAGAAGAGAAGTGTCTTTTGGAAAAGTTGCTTTCTGTTTAAAAACGGTCGACAGGTCAAAAATGGATCGGTAGACAGGAATTCAAATATATATATACGTTATGTGCATGTGTGCACGTTCACTGTGCATTCTGGGCAAAAACGGTCGACCACCTACCGGTCGACCGGTTTAGTCCAATTTGCACAGTTAATGTGCATATGTATATATATTGAAAGATTGAAGTTATATGATTATTTGAGGATAGATTTTAACATAAATTACTAACATACCAAATAATCAACCTCTAATATATGGAGCTCTTTGTGTTTCTTAAATGAATAACTTCTTTTTGTCGATCACGGCTTATTCCTTTGTCAGAAATCAAAACTCTATAAAAATCTTGACTCAACATTCTCCCCCTTTTTGATTGATGACAACATATATCTGAAGTTCTGAATCTCCCCCTGAATATGTGATCTCCTCCTGAGATTTTGTCTTATATATATATTCCTGCAAATAATTGTTAGCACTTTCTCCCCCTTTGTCATCGACAAAAAGGAATAATAGATAATGGAATAATATAGGAGTATATCGGCCAGAATATCCATTTTCCTCTTTTCTTAAGTAGGACCTGCAAAAAATAGAATTAAGTCCATGGTACCCACTTTTTATAGGGTCCTAAGAGTTAGGTCTTAGGAGTCCAAACCCATATGGGTCCGGTATCCCCTTTATATATATAATTATTATTAAGATGCACAGTATTCATGAATTGCTGAATGTATTTGTTCCTAATCAAATTGTTATTTGTTTTAGGAACCCATATTTTGATAGTCTTGACATCTTTCTTTTGAAATTTCACAACTGGTTTTGGTTTGGAATATAATAAACTAAGATTTTTCTTAGCTTCGGTTTTTTGTACTTTCTTCTTCCTTTTATTTCTAAGATGTTTCTTAGTTTCATGTTTGTTATATCCCAAACCTTGTTTATCTGAAATAGATTGTGAACTTTCAATGATTTTAGTCAAATTTTCTCGACCTTTGTTAAAGTTAGAAACATTTTGAGTAATGTCATCAAACTTTGTTTGTAAACTAGCTTTTTCTAGGTCTAGAATTTTGACTTTTGCTTTAAGTTCATGATTTTCAGTAGTGAGAGCATTATTTTTCTCTTTTTGAGCTTCTATTTCTTGACTCAAAAGAGATATTTGAGAGTCAACATTAGATGATGATTCTTGAATATTTTCAAGTTCTTCTTCTAATATTTTCTTCTCATCTTTTAACATATCTCGTTCAAACTCTGCTCTACTTAAATCTTCTTTGACTACTTTTAATTGACGTTTTAAGTCTTTATATTTGACCATCAATTCAGCATTAATATCAAGTAATTCATCAAATGTAGGAATTTGTACCTCATCTTCTGTTGCCATAAAGCAAACATTAGCTTGTTCATTCTCCGAATCACTTTCACTTTCTGATGAAGATGACTCTGAATCATCCCATGTTACTGAGAAGGCTCGTTTCTTTGATTTGTCCTTCTTATATTTGAATTTGTCATTTTCTGACTTTTTCTTTTGTTCTGGACAATCCTTCTGCATGTGTCCCTTTTTATGGCAGTTGAAACATTCTATAGCAGATGAAGATGGTTTATTTGATCCAGGTTTCCTTTTATTGTAGCGACTGGCTTTTCGATATTTTAGGAATTTTTTGAAACCTTTAGCAATGAACGCCAAATCTTCATCTTCAGAATCTGATTCATTTTCATCTTTCTCAACATGAAATGCTACATTTTTCTTTTCTTCTTTCTGTTCTTTTCTAGCCTGCAAATTTGCTTCATAGGACATTAAATTTCCTATCAATTCATCTGGCTTCATGACGGAAAGGTCATTAGCTTCTTCAATTGCTAATACTTTTCCTTCCCATTCATTAGTCAGAGAATGTAGGACTGTTGAAACAACATCAAAATCAGAATACTTTTGTCCTAACCCAATAAGTGCATGGTGAATAGTTTGAAACCGTGAATACATGTCATTGATTGTTTCATTTGGTTTCATTTTGAAATTTTGAAATTGACTTTTCAGCATGGCTATTTTGGCTTGTTTAACCTTGTTAGTACCTTCATGAGTGATTTTTAGCGTTTGCCAAATTTGATATGCAGTAGTGCAGATACTAACACGGTTATATTCATTTTGGTCTAATGCACAGAACAACATATTTATTGCTCTTGCATTTACGGCTGCTGCCGTTTTCTCAGCCATAGTCCATTCTGAATAATCAGTTGTTGGATTCACTATTTCTCTTTGAGTAGCATTCCAAGCATCATAGCTACTTGATTGCATAAAGAATGACATACGTGTTGCCCAATAACTATAGTTAAGACCATTGAAAAATGGAGGTCTTTGTGTCGATTGCCCTTCTGTGTAAGTGGTGTTTTGAGTGCTAGTACTTGTGTTATTTGCCATATTACAAGAATATATCAAATAACTGTGTTACGGTTATATGATGACCGTGCTCTGATACCAATTGAAAGTGCGGTGTGTATACAATTATATGTGCTAATATAGTACACACGGATCGTGTAATATGGACTACAATATAAATGCGGAAATAGATGATAATAGCATAGTAAATAAAAAATAGAAAAATCACACCAGAGATTTTTATACTGGTTCGGAGCACCGTCCTACGTCCAGTCCCAGACTCCTATCTGGATTTTCACTATTAACTACCTCGCTTCACCCGGAGGAACAGGTTTACAATACCCGAACAGCCGAACGGGATTTCACGCCTCTAATACACTGAGGACTTCAACACTTGCCTCTTACAACACCGAGGACTTCAACACTTGCCTCTTACAACACGAGGACTTCAACAAAAACAAATACAATTGTTGTTGACAACTTGTGTTCTTGAAAACACGGATTTGTCACTAGTAGTACACCCTTCCTATAATCTTATCCTCAAAGAATATGAATGATGTTTTGTAAAGATTAAAGAAGGTATTTACTTATTGAATCAAAAGATATGAAATAATTTCAATGATTCAATAAGCTAAATTAATTTTTAGAATGCAGGATTGTTAGAGATTAGATTAGAGAGCATATATGATCGTGTAAAAACTTGTGTATGAATCAATGATTTAGATGAGTATATATAGAGAAAAATAGTTGTAACTCTTTGTGAACAGTTGCCATTAAGAGTTATGATCATTGATAAAAGATAGGAGATGCAACCTTTGGAGAAGAGAAGTGTCTTTTGGAAAAGTTGCTTTCTATTTAAAAACGGTCGACAGGTCAAAAATGGACCGGTAGACAGGAATTCAAATATATATATACGTTATGTGCATGTGTGCACGTTCACTGTGCATTCTGGGCAAAAACGGTCGACCACCTTATTTTCAACCGGGTGACCGGTTTAGTCCAATTTGCACAGTTAATGTGCATATGTATATATATTGAAAGATTGAAGTTATATGATTATTTGAGGATAGATTTTAACATAAATTACTAACATACCAAATAATCAACCTCTAATATATGGAGCTCTTTGTGTTTCCTAAATGAATAACTTCTTTTTGTCGATCACGGCTTATTCCTTTGTCAGAAATCAAAACTCTATAAAAATCTTGACTCAACAGATTTTTATTCGACGGAGTAGTTCGTTATAGGGAGCTACCGCAGTGTTTGCTAAGAAGCCGAAGGGATCGTTAAGGCTATATATCGATTATCATAAGTTAAATAAGAAGACAATAAAAAAATGATATCCATTGTCGAGAATTTATGATTTGTTCGATCAGTTAAGTGGAGCTAAAGTATTCTCTTAGCTAGATTTAGCGACTAGATTTCATCGGCTTAGAGTGGCAGAGGAAAGTATTCCTTTGACAGTGTTTAGGACAAGGTATTAATCGCATGAGTGGTTAGTTATGCCGTTCGGACTAACTAATGCGCCAACATTCTTTGTAGATTCGATGAACCGAATTTTCAGAGAGAACTTGGATAGAGTTGTGTTTGTCTTCATAAATGATATTCTTATATAATCTAAGGATGAGAAGGAGCATGAAGTTCATCTTAGAGTCGTGCTCGGATGTTGAGGGAGCATTAGTTAAAGGCTAAGTTTTTGAAGTGTTATTTTTGGAAGAAGGAATTGAAGTTTCTTGGCCCCGTAGTCTCAGAGAAAGGGTTGTCCATAGAACCAACTAAGATCGAGGTGGTGAATAATTGGAAGATAACCGAGAGAGTGACCGAGATAAAGAGTTTTTTGGATTGGTTGGATATTATCGAATGTTTATAAAGGACTTTTCGTGGATAGCTGCACCAATGACTAAGCTTACACAAAAAGATGTGAAGTTAGTATTGACTGATAAGTGTGAGGAAGCATTCCAGAGCTTGTAACATTTATTGACCTATGCACCGGTATTAGTGGTTCCACAGGGGAATCGGGATTTAGTTGTTTATAAAGATGCGTGTGGAACTAGATTGGGAGCTGTGCTGATGCGAAGAGGTAAAGTGATTGCTTATGCTTCTAGACAGCTCAGACCACATGAAGTTAGTTATCCTACGCATGATTTAGAGTTAGCTGCCGTTATATTTGCTTTGAAGGTGTCCAGGCATTACCTTTTGGGAGATCGATTTGAGCTTTATACAACCATAAGTCGTTGAAGTACTTGTGCTCTCAAAAGGAGCTGAGCATGAGACATTAGAGATGGTTGGAGTTTATTGCTGCTTATGATTTTGGAATTAGGTACACACCTGGGAAAAGAAATATGGTAGTGGATGCACTAAGCAGAAAACATCAGAATGCAGTATTGGCTATGTCTGCTAATTGGAAAGACTTGGAAGCATTGTTTGCTTGTAGAGCACAGTATAGTTCCAAAGTAGTTTCTAGTGCGGGAAGTGTTGTATTGTCTTGTTTGAAAATTCAACCGGCAATGAGAAGATAGCTTCTAAACAGGAAGCGGATCCAATTTTGGCTGAATGGATTAGAATATCAAGGGAAGGAACGGAGAGTGACGACTTAAAGGATTTCAGTCTCGATTAGAAAGGGTGGTTGAGAAAGAAAGGAAGGTTGTGTGTTTTGAATGTAAGAAACACGAGAAAAGAAGTTTTGGATGAATGTCATCATTCGAAGTTCACTATCCATCTATGAGGAACGAAGATGTATCAGGATACGAAGAGAAGTTTTTTCTAGGATGGTATGAAACGTGACATTGATTTATGTGTTAAGAAGTACTTGAATTGCCAATAGGCAAAGGTTGAACACCAGAAGCCAAGTTGATTGCTTCAAACATTTGATGTTCCGACATAGAAGTGGGATTCTATCTTAATGGATTTTATTGATGGGTTGCCAAGATCTATTAGAGGAAATGAAAGCATATGGGTCATAATGGATAGATTGAGTAAGAGTGCTCATTTCATTCCAGTAAAGTCAACCAGGACAGCACCTATTTTGGCGAAGTTATTTATGAAGAATGTGGTTAGACTGTATGGGATTCCTAGTAGCATCGGTGATAGAGATTCGTTGTTTACTAGTGAGTTTTGGAAGAGTATATATGAAGCATTAGGAGCCAAGCTCAACACGAGTACCATTTACCATCCAAAGACTGATGAGCAAACGGAAAGAGTTAATAAAGACTTGGAGTCTTAAGAGCTTATGTATTGGATTTGGGAGGATCATGGGAAGACCATCTTCATTCATTTGAGTTCTTGTATGATAGTAGTAATCAGAGTAGTATTAGGATGGCACTGTTTGAAGCCTTGTATGGAAGGCCATGCAAATCTCCCATGTGTTGGTTGGAGACCGGAGAGAGACTGGTTCTTGGTCCGGATTTGGTGAAAGAAGCCGCAGAGAAGATTAGGTTGATCCGAGCTAGGATAAAGGAAGCTCAGTCTAGGCAGAAAAGTTATGTTGATAGAAGAAAGAAAGATTTGGAATTCTCTATAGGAGACTCGATATTTATTAATGTTTCACCGATGAAGGGGGTGATTTGATTCGGAAAGTAAGGAAAGTTAGCACATAGATTCATTGGACCTTTTTGTATAATTGAGAGATTGGGAAACTTGCTTATAAAGTGGAGTTACCGAGCAGTTTAACAGGAGTCCATGATGTTTTCCATGTTTCTCATCATAGAAAGTGTGAGACACCTGAAGACAACTATAGCACGTACAGTGTTAGAAGATTTAGTAATAGAGTCGGACTTGACTATAGTTAGAAAGCCGATTCAGACTATGGCTAGAGATGAAAAGAGGTTAAGGAAAAAGATAGTCAAATTAGTAAAGGTCTAGTGGATTGATGATGTAAGAGACTGTACTTGGGAGACTGAGAGCAGGATTAGAGAAGCTTGCCCTGATTTGTTTGATGGTATGTTTTACCTTTTATTGTTTTGTTGTGTGTCTTATAGTAATTTTAAAGATGAAATTGTTTACGGCGAAGAGTCTGTAACAACCCATATTTTATAACATTTTCTAGGATATGTAATTAGTTAAATTAAATAAAATAATGTGAAGATTAATAGGTTGCGATTTGATTGGAGTATGGGTAACCATGCCATGTTAATGTGTAAATTAAAATAAGAAAACATAAACTAATGTGTTAGGAAATGAATAAGGGAATTATGGGAAATAGGAAAGGATTATACCCTAAACTGTTAGGAATTGAAACTCATGTTCATTCTCATTTTACCAAACTAAAAACTCTTAATGCCGACCATCATTTTTATTGTCAAGGAAGATAAAGCTAGGATTCAAGAGGAAGAAGTTAATCAACATATTCAACATCAAATCTCTCATCTTTTAACCTCAAAGCTAAGGTGAATAATTACTTTATCCCATTTTCTTATAGTTTTCGGTTTTAAGACAAGATCCGAAATGATTTTGCAAGTTTATGCCATATATTTTATGATTAATGTTATATATATGCTTATTGATGAATTATATATGTTCATGTTAGTTTTTGTGATATGTTTGACATGAAAACCCTATTAAACAACGTCCAAATGCCTTGAAAATTTTAAATCTAGGTCAAAAATGGTATTTTAGAGATGGGTTTCAATTTTCATAATTTTCCGAGTTAATCTAGATTTTATATAAATCTTCAAGTGAGGAAAATTATTTATTGGGTTATAAATTATTTACGACTAAAATACAAATTATTTGGGTTGAAATATTTATATATTGTAAAAAGTATTAAAATAAATTTTCGGGAATTTTTCCAGATTTTTCCTAAGTGTTTTAATGAATATATAAAATCATTTAAGGTATGAGACTTAAATGTTTTATATATTTAATTAAGGATAATGGGCATTTTATAAAATTAAATTATTACTTATATCTGAAGTTAGTGGTAGCACCTTTCTAAAAAATATTTATTAACCAATAAGATTTTGACAAACAAAGGCAGGTTAGTTGAAAAGTTATCCTTTTTAAGTTAAATAAGAAAATCATGCTTTTAGCATATTTCAGCCATTTTAGGCATCAAATCTTAGGACCCAGACCTTCCGACAAGGTCGAAAGGTACAAAGCTTTCAAAAAAGTCAAACCAATGCATATGGTATCAAGTTTCTTGGTACGTAATGAATTGGACAAAGTCAAAGGGTGCTTAGTCGAAAGGTTGGTTGCTAAAGATGTTGGAGTATGTTTGTTTTATAAGACAAAAGAATCGCTTTCTTTGCTTTCGAATAAGAGCTATCGATTTAGTTGCTATTGACCATGTTAAACGTGTAGAATAAAGGTTTTGAACCTTTCAACAAGGTCAAAAGGTTACTACCGGTTTACAACCTTTCGAAGTTGGTGCTTTTAATACAAACCGCTTCTCCATGCTTTCAAAAGAAAGCTTTCGACTTAGTTGTTTAACCTTGTTTTCTAATGGAAGTATAGCCCAACCTTTCGAAGGAGTTGTTTCAAAGGCAGAGGTCTATTGTTTTAAATGATATGTTTTAAAGCTTTCGAAGCAGAGCTTTCGACAAATTCGAAAGGTTGCTTCTAATGAATTCGAAGGGTTTTAAAAGAAGATTTTCGCATGATAAATTGAACCCAATAATTTTTCGAAAGGTTTTTGTTTTCTAAATGGTTTTAAAGATTTGAGTTCAATGGTTTTGAAAGGTCTTAGTTCAATGGTTTCAAAAGGATTGAGTTTAGTGATTTCAAAAGGTTTTAGTTCAATGATCTCGAAAGGTTTGCGTTGAATGGTTTAAAAAGGTTAAATGAAAGGTTTTCCAAAAGTTTTCTAAGGCAATTTTTTAAGTTGTTTTTAAAAGTAGGATGTCTAAAGTTTTATTTCTTTTGAAAGGAATGATTTCAATAGTTTCGAAAGGTTTGATTATTGGTTTCGAAAGGTAAGGTTTTCACCTTTTGGCTAAGAAAATTAAAGGGTTTCACTTGGTTTTGAAGAGATGTTTCCAAAAGTTTAGAAAGAGCCACTTTCAAATGTTTACAAATTTTCATCAACTAAGGTTTGAGTAAAGAAGATATATATAGCATGGTAATGCGATTTTGAGTAAAGCATAAAGAATATATTTTCCTGGTTTGAGTTTGATTTGAAGGTTTTAAATCATTTTGAAAATGTTTTCAAGGAAAATTATGGGAGGGGATCCTTAAGTGAAAATGAATCAGATATCAGAATACCAGATGGGACTAGTATGGGATCGTGCCCTATACATTAGCTATTAGCTCCTAGTAATTGTTGTCCAAAATTCTAGTATATAGGGCTTGGTCATAGGTACACTAAAATTATAATTACATAGCGAATGGAATATATGTTGTATACAGATAGGTTATTGGTGATCCCTAAAAACCATTAGGATCAGGAAGATCAGGGAGATGATTAAATTAGGGACAGACTGTCCAGAAGTGAAGTATTTAACAAATAGTTAAGGATAGATAGTCTAGAAGAAGAATAGCTAACGGGTGTTAGATTAATTTTGATTATATGGTCTGGTAGACCCGAGTCAGCCAAAGGTTAAAAGTTATCCAAACAAAACTTATGTGTTTGGACAGACAGTTCATTATTACATGTAATTATGTATGTTTACATAATGGAATGATTTACAGTATTCAACCATTTTTGGTTGCATGAAAAGGTTTTGCAAAGAAATGTTTTAAAAGGATGTTAGTAAGGGGATACTCGTTCCCCTAAGCAGCATGGTCTCACTTAAAATATTAAAGCGGGATGTATAGTATTATTCACACCCAGCTTTTTGTCTGACTCAAAGTTTATGTTTTCCCCTTAAACTCTCGGGTGCTCAAAATAATTTGAGTAGACTGAGGGGTAAAGGTCTTTTCAGGTTTTAGTAGGATGACAAATAACGCTACTGGAGGCTTGCAAGAGGCAAACAGATAGCTATTTAGGAGTTATAGTTCTTGTTTTTTGTTTTGATGTATTTCCGCTGTGTTTAATATTAAGTCTATTATGACTCTATGACTCTGATCATTTAAGGAGGTATCTTCATATACCGCACTTGGTGCATTTGTAAAAAAATATTTTATCCATACCTGGGAACATGTTTGGGATTATGTAAGTTGAATATGGAATGTCTGTTTTAAATATAATGAAGTAAAAGTTGTTTGAAATCTGTGTTTTATTTCATATTCAAGTGCTTCTGATATTATAGATACCATTAACATAGCAGTGTTGAGTCGCCAAAAGCTAATATTATAGATGACTATAACAGCTGTAGCGCTTAGTTTTAGGCCTCTAGATAGAAGATGTTACAAGTAGTATTTAGGATTGTGGGTATAGTGGATCTTAATTGTCTAAACTATACTTTGCTTATGGTTAATCGTATGATATGATGCTCGTGTTACATCCATAGCTGGATATTTGTTATACCTCTAGAAGTGTAGCTCTACTTAATAGAGGATTCGCCCCTTTATTTCAGAAGTTTAGTATCATTGTAATTGGTAGTCAATTAAAAAGCAAAATTTTGGCAAAGTATAATGGTTCACCAAAAATGTTATCAAATTGAAAAAAAAGCATTAAAGTTGCTCTTTGTTCTTAGCTACGGATATTATTAGAGTTTTTGAGCATTAAGCAAACTCTATATATCCTTTGATATAGTGATGATGAAAATAAAACACGTATAATATATCATTTTGTACGGTGTACCACAAATGATTAGAAATAATATTTGTCAAAAATGATTTATTAGCAACCGCACTAATGTCCACTGCCATACTTTGGCATGACCTGCATATGGTTTAATAGTCAAATTATTTAAATATTACCAAGAGCTAAGTCTACACCAGCGAGTCACACAACAGTATTTGTCAACATATTTCCGAATCTGACATAATTGAATGAATATATACCTTTTTGTAACTAAAATGGGGAAAATTAATATAAATATTATAATGATTTATTATTGTTTTTTTCTATTTTTCAGGTTTTAAAATAAATGAAAATAATAGTTAAAGGCTACAAATCGATCTGATTAAATGAATGATTTAAATTAAAATAATTAGTAGTTATTAATTAATAATTAGTAAGCCCAACACATTATATTGTATATATAGATAAGCGGCATACCTGATCCGTATGGAGTTTTGGTTTGAATTTGGATTAATATTCTGCAAACAATTTACCATGTACAAAGGCGAGGAAAAAGCCAAAGTATTTTTGATATTTTCTAGCCCAAAAAGAGGCAATAAATACCACCTTCTTCCCTCATTCTTAAGAAAGAAATCCATGCAAAATCTCTTGCCATAATTTAAGAAATTTAAAGCCCTTTGTTCAACTTTGCAAGTCAAGCTAGAAGGAGGACTATGAGGAGGAAATTGCTCACAATACGATAGGAAATCGAAGGACTAGATCAAGGTAAATAATTTAAATCCATTTAATGTTAATTTATAATATTTATTTTCCAGTCAGAGTAAATTTAAAAGAAAACTAAATTTTATTTAGATAATAATGCGTATATGATAGTTCTACAAATTAAATAATACAAAGGCTTTTATAAAATGATACATATACACACATACATATACATATACACACACATATCTCTATTTTCTTATTATGGATTCATTTATATTTGAACAATGTTTTTGAAACATTATATTATTTTATTGTTGATGCATATTCATTTAATATATTACACACATACTCATATATATATATATATATATATATATATATATATATATATATATATTTAAAAAATAAATATATAGAACAAAATCCATTTGGAAATAAAAAAAAGTTTTTTGTAAAAAAACAAGTTTTTTTGTAGGAAAACCGTATAAAATAATATATGTATAATTAGTTATTTACTTAATTGGTAAATTAAGTACTAATTTGAAACTTAAATTTATATCTTTAGAATTCCCCCAAAAACATTGTTACATATTCCTCAAACTATTTGATATAATAATTAATTACATTATAAAATTAAATTTGAATTTAAAATTTATAACATATTTCCATTACCAAATTATAAATAGAAAGCTTTTTTAGGCCAAACCCATATCACATGCTTTTATAAAATATTATATAGGCTAGACCCAACAAATAAACAAATTTTAAAATTTCGATAATATAATTAAGTAAATATGTATATGAACATATATACATTTTGCGTGATATCCCGGAATTTTAGACAATATCAATTTAATAATCTTTATATAGAATTAAATTGATATTGACAATATTGATTAATAAAACATGTTTTGGTTTAATAATCACATTTAATAAATATTTAATTTGTGATTTTACCTTCTAAAGGCCAAAATAAATGTTTTAAATTATAATGTATATATATTATAGTTTATCTTTGTTTTAGAATTTAATAAATAAATGAAGTTTTGTTTTTAAATTATAATAAAATATTGAGTAATTAGGAAATTATGTTTTAAATTAATATTAAACTTTTAAAAATCTATTTAAATTAGTGATTATATGGTTTGTAATATTAATAATAAATGGTATATTGTTTAAAATTATATCTTAGCTTAATTTTTGTTTTAAATTTAAATAAAGGTTTTTATTTCTTTTTAAATATTATTTGATTTTATATGATTTAGAAATATTTTATATAAGTCTAAAATATAAAATAGCATATGATTTAAATTCATTTGATAATAAAAGTGATTTATAATTTCTTTATAAATCATATAAAAAATTTTAATTAGTTATTTTAAGCCATATTAATAAATGTACTGTTTTTCATAAATATAAAAAGGAATTAAAATAAGAAAATAGAATCTTTATTTTTAATTTGAATAAATTGATTTCAATTTGAAATTCAAAGAATTAATTAGAATTGAAATTGTTTTTTTTGAAATTCAAATTAATTGATTCTTTAAAATATTTGTATAAGTTTTTAATTTATAAATTGTTTATTTACATTTTCTTAAAATAATAAAATCGTATATATTCATTCAAACATAAAACAAATTAAAGAAAACTCTTTTTAAACATTTAAAGTATAACTTAATTAAATAAAGACAAGTGTTAAGTATTTAACAAATCTAAGCTACATGTGTTAAGTTGTAAAACAAATAAAATGACAAGTGTCATTTGATTTTAATTTTTTCTTTATTTTTATTAAAGTATTTTCAGCCTTTTAAAACATTTTTCACTTTCCTTTGTTATCTTTTAAAAATCAAATGCTAGTTGAATCAAAGAAACATTTCACTCAAAATCTAAAACTCTCAAAACCCCTCAAAAACAAAATATGCAAATTCATTTCAAAAAGCAAATCTAAGATCTGTAACACCTCTCAAAACCAAAACTTGTAGCAAGAACATCAAATGCAATTTCAAAGTTACTGCAAATCATAATAAATCTGCATTCTTTCTTTCCCACCTGCAGAGAAAACTGCATTTGCATCTCTCGAAGATCAACTACATTTTCAAAATCAATCAACCAGAATATCAACTTGCAAAATGAATTCCTTCATCTTTATCAAGGCCTGCATGCATCTACATTGGTCAGGAATTCAAATGCAAGCAATCTGGAATTATGAAGTTTGCATTTTTTTTCAAAAAATTTAAGAAATCAAAAGATAGGACTCAAAAAGGGTTTTCTAAATCTATGGTGCTCTGTTCCCCTGAGTTGCTGGTGAGTAACTTCTAAAAAAAAAATTAAACAAAATCTGGTTGCATGGTCTTATATCTGAAATGAATAGATATGCATGAATATACAGGTGAAAATTTGATATGATTATTACTGAATGTATGCTGTGTTTATATAAATATTTTACTCTGTGGTGTTCCTAGGCCCTGAATGAAAGATAAATCCCTTATTTACTTGATCTTGATTTGATAAAAACTTGATTATCAAACAAGATTGTGATTCAACATGGAATCATGTCTAAAAATTTAAGAAAATTAATAATGGAGTCTGTTTGCCCCTGCAAACAATAATACAGCAAAACATTTTTTTTAAAAAATAAGGTAAAACACTAACTGTTAAATTTCTAATTTAGTACTGTAAACTGGATATATAAATAAAAACATGATTTTTGAAACTAGTATCACAATATTTAATTGAGAATCTTGGGAGCAGTTCTGTGATGAACTTAAAAGTTGAATTTGGGAAATGCTGTTGATTTTGGAAATTTGGGAGTTTGAAATTTCTTCTGTTTGTTGTTGAGAGTTTAAGCATTTCAGGAAAATTATTAACTTAATGGATAATTTTTGGGATTAGCAGTGATAAGGGTTTTGGGTTCTGTAACCCTAGTTCTTGATCATATTCAAATTTGGATCGTTCTCTCACTCTGGTTGACCGAGTGTGAAGTTGTTTTGGGGAAGTGTAGTTGGCACTATGACGAGGTTGTGGTTGAAGTTTCGACTTAAACAATGGTCGGAGGGAGGTGAATTCGTCGTTGACAGGGTTGTGGGCTACTGGGTGTAGTGTGTTCCAGGTTTTTAAAAAAAAAGCTGCTCTGTTTGAAATTGGGAAAATGGAAGTACTCTGATGCTTAGGTGTTCAAGTGGATTCAAGGGTGGATGGTGGATGTGGATGATCATCACTGATGATCGGAATTTGCCCATGGCTTTTGTGCATGTGCACAGTGGTCACATGGAGGTGTTTTGGTTTCTGGAATATGGTGAAGAGGTGGTGCTCGGGTAATTTCAGTTTTTGCTCGAAGTTGGAGTAAGGGTGACTCGAAGTAAGATGGTGTTGAACTCGGGTAGTTTTTAGTGCAGTGTTTTGTTTTCTGTAACCTGAACTGTTTTAGATTTTTAAATTTTTTTTTAAACTAAATTTAAAAATAAGCAAGGCAAGTTTAAATCTAAACTTAAAGCAAGATTAAATTATGAATTCAAATAGATTTGAATTCCATATTTTGAATAAATTTGCAGAAGTAAAATAAAGTATTTAATAAAATAATAAAACCTGTGCAGTATTTTATAAAATGATTTTTAAATATGGAAATTAAATTTAAACAAGATTTAAATTTCTAAGTTAAATCTGAATTTTAAACCTGAATCCAAATTTGAAGTTGAATTTGAAAGTTTCAAATAAAAACAAGTTATAAATTCAAATTTTATAATCAAGTTGAATATGCTTAGAATTTTATAACATATGTAATGAAATTTAAAACAGGGTTTAAATTTAAATCCTTTGAATCTAAATCTGAAAGCATGATTTGAATTTTGGTTGTAATATAAATAAGATGTGAATTTATGTGTTCAATATCACTTGAATTATTTAAGGTATTTTAAATTTTATTTAAATTGAATATGAGCTAAAGTTAAACTATTCTTCTAAAATTCCTTTAAGAGATAAGCGATCCTTTAAAATGAAAACTAAAGAGTTTTTTTTAAATACTTAAAATCTTGTTTAAGTTTAAATTTAATTTCATTTTAATTTTAATTTAAAATGGAATTTAGAAAAATTTAAAATCAATTTGTTTTTAAATTACTTTGATAATGATAATTAAATCATTAATGAGGTTAATGATTTTCATTAAATTGTTTTGAACTTAATAATTATCTGATCAAGATAATTAAATTTATAACTAATTAATTTAATTAATTAATAATTAGAGTATTAATTAAATAATTAAGGGTTTATTAATTAATAAAAAGATTAAGTAAGTTAATTAAACTTGATTAAAGTGTGATTTAGAAATTAACTAAATAAGATTTGATTAATTTAATTAATAAATTGAATTTATTAATCAAGTAATTAATAACCAATTAAGTTTTTAATTATCACTTGATTAATTTAATAATTAAAATTAAATTAATGAGTTTCTTTAAAATAAATTAAGAATTAATATTGATTAATTCAATTAATTACTTTGAAAGAGTAATTAAAGATTTGTTATTGGTTAATGAAGGTCATTAGCTTAGTATTATTTTATAATTAATTAATGTAATTAATTTTAATGATTAATTGTATTAATTAGTTTAAAAATAATCATTTGAGAATTATTTAAGTATAATTACTTAATGAAAGTAATTAAGGAAATTAATTACTAATTGTAATTAACTAATTTTATTTTTGATTAATTTAGTTTAATTGATTTAAATTAATCACTGGTTGATTTGAGAAGTAATTACCAATGTCAATAAAAATGAATAATTACTTAGTGAAGTAATTAAGAAGATAAATTACTTGATGTAATTTAATTGAAGGATACTTGGATAATGGAGCAGCCTTGGAAAATTAATTACTTTGTGTAATTAATATGTAATTAGTATACAGAATATTTACTTAGGTAAGTAATTAATAATAAATTACTTAGTGTAATTAATTTAGGGTTTTGATAATTGAATTATTTGAAGAAAATAAATAGATGTAATTATTTTAATGTAATTACTTAATGTGATTGATCAGGAGTGATTAATCAAATAGGATAATTGATAATTAATTTAATAGAGTAATTATAAATAATTTGGGATCATTAATTTAAATAATTAATGATGTGATTGAGGATTGATTAATAAGAACAATTAATCAATGAAAGTATTAATTAATGTAATTAATTAAGAATTAATTAATGAAGTAATTAAAGTTAATTACTGATTTGGTTTGGAACAATTAATTTGTGAAATTAATTAGAGATTAATTACTTAAATGTAATTAAAGAATAATAAATCAAGATGATTAATTAGGGTAACTTATTTGAGGGTAATTAATTATTTGATTTGTAATTAATTAAGGAATATGTAAGCAAGATTTATGTGGCTGAGTAATTAATTTAATTTATTTTAAATTAATTAAGAAAGAAGTAATTAATTTAATTCATTTTAAATTAATTATAGAATGGTGATTTAATAAGTCATTGCTTATGAATGAGGATTAGTATTTATTACCTTGAATGATTGAGATCACAGTTATGAGATAAATGATGTTGTGTGATTTGGATGCTATGATTTTGTTGAGTTGATGATATGAATTATCTGTTGGAATGATAATATTGACTATCTATTATGATGTTGAGAATTATCTATCTGTGTGTATATAGATAATATTGAATTGAATTGTTTTAAACTTTAAAACAACTTGGAGCTAAAAGACACGCTTTGGATTTCGATGAGACCAGGATCGGGTTTCCATATTTGGATATCCGAAAACCACGTCGATCCAAATTAACGATAGGTCGTGAATCTTTATGTGAAGAGTGAAGACTCGAGGTGTAAGGATTATACGTCAGTATAACTCTGGGGGTGATTCCGTGATGAGTTTGACGGAACTAGTTCTTATAGGTTCGAGATGAAGATTCAAAGTGCAAGGGTTGTCATCGTTAACTCTGAGGGTGATTCCAAAATGAGTGTAACGAGATAATGCCTTCGGTTTCGTTCGAACCTGGAACGAACTTGTATGGATTGAATGCTTTCAGAACATCGTCAGGTGGACGATGAGCATTCTAAGAGATGTGTTCTCTAAAGGTAATCGTAGCCTCAAGCCTCATCAACCGGGAATGGCTAAAACAGGTGAGGTGCAGCAAGGCTTCATGGGTAGCTCCCACTGGAGAGCGAGATTGATCCCTGTCTAGAAATCCCTTTATATTCGGTTGTGTGGGCAGTTGGTTGCAAAAAACTGCGGGGTTGTCTTGTTTGGAACTGTTCAGTAAGGAATGGTTCCGGCCTTGTGTTGCAGGGGAGGGGGCGTACTCCTCGGTACGGTGATCTAGGCCACGTACTAGGACGGGCCGTACCCTAGTAGCCCTGCCATTGTATGGAATCCAAAATCCAATAAGTGCCAACGGTTTTGATTGTATTACCCACTTTTGTGGCTAGTAGCTGGAATTTAATAATGTAACAATTTCGGCTATTTCTTATTTATTTGAAAACCCTAGACCTATTGTAATATCATCGGATTTCCTATCAAATGTTTTGGTTAGCGTAAGGTAAAAACTTTTCCATGTTTATGTGTGGGAAGTCTTACGTGATACCTTTATTTTCAAAGGTTTTTAAAAGTTAAACAACCTTAACCCGTTACTCACACCAGACCCATGTCTGACCCGGAGTTTATCTTTGTTTTCTTGAACTCTTGGGTACTCAAATTTTTACGAGTAGTCATGAGATTCAGGTTTGCTTTGACGAATAATGGAGGAGCAATGGAGTAGGAGGCTTCTGCGTTGTAGATATATAGTTCCGCTGTGTGTTCTCTGTGTTGTGATTGTATTGGGTTGTAAATACTATACAGGTGCTTATAACTGTCTAGTATACGTGATGTGTATGCTGTGTATCTCTGATTGATATTGTATATTATGTAAATACTTATGTTATTAATATAATTTATCCGTTCCGCTGTTGAGATTCTAGTGTTGTTTCTTCTTTCTCTTCTTTGTTTTCTTCTTCTTTCCATTTCTTTCTTAATTGATGATGCAAAACCCAAAGGATTTTCCCATATTTTATTTTAAACTTACACCCGTACAATGTATATAGATCATCCCACACAATATCTGCTTCGATCTTCTATTCGAATACACAATTTTACTTCTAAACTAGCATTGATCCCCCGATCCTTCAGTAAAGACTCTAACTAGGCTTTTTGACTAGAATTTACATTTTACTTGCATACTTCTCAACTATGATAGAAAACTCAAGTACCAACTACAAACCCACATCAATGCTCGTCGTTAAGAATCGAGTGATAAATTCTTTTTCGGGCCGGTGTAAACACCTCAAAGTTTTGCACTCAAATCATAGATTAAATCATGCGATGAAATAGTCCACATACTTCATAAAAAAATTATTATTATATTAATGAAAACATTTCATAAAAATTTCATTTTTTATTCAAACTTTTATATAGATACTTCTTTATACATAACCATTGTACATTTTTATTTCCAAATATTTCTACTTAAAACAAATTTATTTTCAAAAGATAAATATCATTTTTTATTACAATACATTTCAAAACATATCTTAATGGTTTCTGGAAAACTCATTTTCAAATTAATTCATTAAATGTGATAATTACCATAAACTTCCTTTAGCTAATATCAAATGTGAAATCGTTCTTTATTTAGTTAAAACGTTCTTTATCAATTAACACTCCTTTATTAATTAAAACTTCCTTTATATACATATTCTCTTTACTTATACAAGTTTTAATACTTAAAATGTATTTATACACTTTAATTAAAAAAATCAACCCGAAGCCCAAATGAAATTGAAGGGATGAGATGAGCCCCTAACCTGTCTAGTCCGACAATAGATAGGAGGGATTTAATGCCATCCCAACGTAGAGGTTTGATGCCCCCGCCATCTATGATAGGTTTTTCTAAGAGCCCACCTGCACGCTTTGAACAACTAACACTACTCAATCTACCAGGACTCGAACCTGCGATCTCAAGGAAATTTGTTCCAAAGTAAATAAGTGTCCCGGACCAACTGAGCTATGCTCGTGGACTAAAAAGTACTTATATACTTATTCAAATGTTGTAAGTATATTTAGCAATTTTTTGCCTACCTTCAAAATATAATTAAGGAGATAAAAACAAAACATTGTCATAATGAACTCCTTTTCTTTTATTAAATAAACATTTAACATTTACTATTTTTTTCTTAAAAGATTTTGATACTTGTTATTATCAAAATATATCTACAAGATTTATTTTCAACATGAAATTCAAGGGTTCAAAAACAAATTGTGGTAAAAAAAATTATATTACAAACCCAAACCATTCATTAATAACTTTAAATATTTATTTTAAAGATCAAAGCATACATACGCTTATCAAGTAAGATAATACACTTTGGTAGAAATTGACAATCATCAATTAATTTATCAACTAATGGTTCACATTATGCCTTTTAACTTTATAAAATTATATTTATCGGATAAATCAAAAATGATACCATGGAATTGAGTACCACCAATTGTATTTCCTTAACAAGAAGGGGAATACTTAAGAGATGTGTATACCATTTGATCACATCTCCATCTCAATTTATTTACTTTCAAGTCACTCGAACCAATCAATCAGCTTCATTTTCAAAATCCTATTTTAGGAACAATATTATTATTATTCTTTTCCAAAAATCATTTGAAATTCCGTTAAGATATACCACTTCTCAAAAATTCCTTTATAAAGCAAGTTTTATATATCTAGTTTATAAAATCACTTATATAAAACATATTCATAAGATTTATTTATCTTAAATAAATTCCTTTAATCTTAAACTAACATTATTATTTTTCGAACACCCCATAGTTAAATTGTGAAACTAATTTCACGAAGTGTTTGTATTTAAATCTTTTAAATTAAACGACAATTCAATCAATGATAATAACTAAGTATTATCCTTTCCTAAAAAATATTCTTTATATTCAAAATATAATCCTAGGTAAAATATTTCGTTTACAAATTTTCAAAACAAAAATCATTTGAATATATCATTAACAAATATTGCTCATATATAATACTCTCAAACTCATTCTACATTGTAACTAAACTTATCTCTAATGAGTTACTCATCCTATGGTATTACTAACCATATCTTTGATGTGACTTTACCCCTACCAAAGCCAAAGCACTTTCTTAACCTCATGCTCTGATACCAAATGCGAGGACCCTTTTCTTCGACTCTTGAAAATCAACACTAATACATCTTCGGTATTCACGTGCTGCAATTCCACATGCCAGAGAAGTGGATTCTCAAAGGTAAGAAAGAAAATAAAGATAGAACAGAATCTCACATATATCATTTTAACATAAACTTACAGCAGAAATTTAAATACATTTATCAGAGTTAAACTTGGAAAGTTATAAATTTCTATCCTCACAAATACGGAATACTAGCGCTAGAGTATGGTGGAAATAGACAACAGTCTTTGAAAAAATCTTCCTACTCCATGCTTCGAGCTCCATCCAGATTTCTTCTAAACTAAACCCGACTACTAGGCTGCCCAAGAAAAATTAGGGCATCTAGAGTTTAAGGAAGTGGAAAATAAACTCCAGATCGGTCATGGGACTGGTATGAGAACACAAAAATACGCCTTTTGAAAACAAAGATTACATAAAATTAACATTAGATATTATTTTTAATGACTTTCCTACATTTGCATGTAAACTTATTAATCTTAACCGAAATTGTTACATCGATTACATTCCAACATATAAGCCGCAAAGTAGGTTCTATAAGAAAAATGGAAAGCACTTATTGGAAAATGAATTTCCATACAAATGACCAGGCGAAGGGACTACCTTCTAGTGGTACATCTCTAGAGAAATGTACCGAGGCCCAGCTGATGGTCCTCTACCAAGTAAGACCAGCCTACCACATCATCTTTCTTCTTTCGAATGCCATGTTGTCGTTCCATAATCACATGACTGATTTCTACAAACGTATAACTCCTGAGCTTGTACGTCTCAGAAAAGTATGTTAAGCTAAGAGAAGTTACCTTCTCCTCTGCCAAGAAGAAATACATTTATAGAGATCAATTAATGTGATTATAAAATGCAATGTCATACATTCGTCCGTACAAGTTCATTCTGGGATTGAATGAAACCAAAGGAACTCCTTCTACTACATCTTGTTTCGGGAATCACCCCAAGGATTTGTAGGGATTAGTCCTTGCACTTTGAAGATTTTCATAACGGAGCACTACTTGTCACCATAAATATATGATATGGTAAATTTCACCTTGAGCAACTAGTGGCTAGTAACCCTACATTATGAATATCTATGTCTTTAATGATCTTATGTTCAACATGTTTTACTTTGAAACGTAAATTGGTTTGAAGTGGTTTTCGGATGGGAATTACACAAATCCGACCCCGGTTCCTTCAAACGAACCATCGATAAAAGAGTTCAAGTAAATAGGTGAATAATATTTGATCATTTCATTCCTTTTATCAAAATATATTTTATCGATATATAACTTTAAAACACTTCTTTCCAGTATATATGGAAACATTCTCTTTTAAAATTCCTTGTTTATTTAAAATCTTTTTAAATCTTGAAATAATTCTATATCACTTCATTTAAATTTTAACAAAGATTTCTTAATTCAAAACTTGAAATTATGTTTAATTAAATCCTTGCCATCTAGAATGTTAATCAAAAATTAGTAAATATTAAATGATCAGAATCTATAGAAATCTTCTAATTCTACTCATATCAATTCAAGTATTCAACAAATACTGTGGGCATAATAGCGTCGAAATCACCTTTTGAATTCCACGAATAGTATGAGCTCACACTTTGGGTTTTAATACTAAATATAAAAAGATCATCTCTATACAATCAAAGTTGTACTTAATTTAAATTTTGAAAATCTAAATCTGTTTATACTTAACCTGTTTTCGACACTTTAACCTTATCTATCCCTCGCCCAAGGAAGAGGCCTGGTGAGCCAGGGCACTGGTTGCCCCAAAAATCTCTTTAGTTTAAGCACCTAACATCCAGATCTCACAAATAGAAAATTCCAGTATACTCTTTGGCTTTTAGAGCCAAGATTTAACCACTTTTTTCTATAACAGCTTTTCTTCAATCATCTATTTAAACTTTTTAAATAAACTATAAATCTTGAAATCATTATTAAAACACTTAGTTATCTATTTGAAAACATTTATAAAATATTTGGAAAAGAATTGTTAGGTTTAAAGCTATATTTCAAAGGTTATAGAAAAGTGCTGCGGAAAGTGCTGCAAAAAGTGCTTTTTGAGCAATATTTATCAAAACGACTTTTTATCTGAAAATTCATTTTTATAACTCAATTCGCTTTTAGATATTTTAAAATATTTTTATAATTTATTTTATATGTTTAAATAATTGTAAAATATCATTACTAAATAAATACTTTTCTGGATTCTAAACTACAAAACCGCGAATTTTCAAAGAGATTGTTTTGCTCATGTTTCAAAATCTACTTAACGAAATCTCAATTTTCTTACTTTGTTAGAAAACTATGGATATAACTATTAACAACATTCTTATCTCAAAGAATTCTAAGCTAAATTCAATTTTATAAACTCACTTGAATATGGCGCAAAATCACGAACTACTGTTACGCAACGCGTCTATTTTTGACTAAATTTTCCGTTACCTTTTAAACTTCACCAAAACGCTTCCATATGTTTATACAATATTTCAAACTCATTTTAAAACCATTTTAAAGGGGATTAACTTTCCATATACAACAATTCATTAAATAAAGAAAAGTGATTTCCTTTGTGCTTATCGACATGTATTTCTGTGACTTGCATATATATTCAACATTTATATTAAGCAACCAAACTCGATGATCAATGCATATTAAACATCCATTGCAGACATCATATCATTATCCATGAATATATTATAGGTAACAGTTTCTCACTTTACTTTTTTAAATATTCATCTACCAAACATCCAAACATTAATAGCATCAATATAGTTATGTTAAACATTTATAACAACTCACAATGATTTAAAGGTGGAGTTCTCACCATCATTGCTTCCTAACTTGGCTACATGGATAATAGCTCTGCTACGATCACATGAAAGTTTTAGGAATTGGTCCTTAAACACTTGAGAAGGCTCGGCTAAGACTTGAAGAGGATGACCAAAAGTTGGAAGAGAAGTGGTAGAGCTTCGACCATGAATTCACTAAACTCGAAAATAGGCCATCGTCTCTCTGATTTTTTTGACCCTATTACCCTTAAATTTGAAAAAGTTATTAACTAGAAAGTTGTTGAAAATTCTTTTCTCTTGATTTAAAAAATAAATAAATTGATTTCTGTGACGACTCGAATTTTGCCTGCTCGAAAATCGACATCCATACTTTACATCGTACTCGAATGCCGTAGATTCGAGCGTTCAAATCCAATTCGCCGGAGCTTATAACAATATTAAGTAAATAACACAGCGGAATAAAAGAATAATACATTGATATACAGCTTTGATACAATATCTGATACAAAAGATGATCCAATAGATATCAATATACATCAGAGATATGATACAATAAATAGCAGCGGAAAAGGAAAATAGATAACATCTAGCAACGGAACAATATAATTCTAAGATAGTCTTCAAAAGAGAACTGCAACTCCATCTCCAAGAACCAACCCAGCAATAGCTCGAACTCCCAATAACGATGCACCAAGACAAGCAAGATTGGTGTGATCCAAAGAATGAACTAACTCCAAATAATCCATTACATCTGACTATCTGAAAAACCCAACTCTAAACTGCTCGTGTAGAAAAATTTTGAGCACCCAGAGTTTAGGAAAGAAACGATAAACTCCGGATCAGTCATGGGACTGGTGTGAGCAACAAAAACAGTTTATCTTTAAAAACAAACCAAGAGGTATTCAAAAATCAATTCGCAACGCTTTTTGAAACTGTAACTACCATAAGACCTCCCGCCACACACACAATGCAAACGCAGACTTGGAGGAGATTTCTTCTTATGATAGTCAAAGATGCTTGATACGCATTAAAAAGAAACATTTGATATTATTACTAGTGCATAGTGTAGGACAAATCATTTCGAAAGTAGAATATAAATCTTAGCCAGCATAGGTACCATTATATTATGCCTACTATAGCTACCATATTAGATGGCAGGTTCTACAACTAATACTGTACAAGCCTCGTATTGTTTCTTTGGATTTCCAACAAATGGTCAGGCCAAGGAACTTCCCATTGCCACATGAGAACGCCTCTGGAAGGACGTCCCCGAGAACCTAACCGGATCTCTGCCAACACAAGGCCGGGTTACCTTTCAAACTAGGCAACAACTGACACGAGTATGCCATCCCCCGGTCCTTTGGGACCTTTATCCGAGAGCTCTTTAACCAACATCACACAATGATAAAAAAAGTGTTTCAACATGAGTAAGTATCTGGGCTCCATACCATGATACCACCCTTTTCCAGAAGGAAATGCACATACACTAAAGGGAGCTACCCCTCATAACCTTGCCGCATCTTTCCTGTTTTGACCATTTCGGGGTGTGAGGCTCGATGAAGTCACGTCCACAAAGACACACTTTATACAAAAGCCGTGCTTTGGGTCAACAAATGATCATAGAAATGATCACAAAGATAAATGATCAAACAAATGATCCTATCACAAATGATCAACACAATGATCATTTCACAGCAACACTCAGCATGTCACATTACCAAATTGGGAATATATCGCTGATAACCTTCAACTACATAACCTCTGAGCTCGTACGTCTCAGAGAAGGGTGTTAAACTAAGAGAATAAATTCTCCGCCATCAACAGAAATGTATTTGAAAGAAATCAGCTTTATATCTCAATTTGTAATGTCAGACATACTATCCATGCAAGTCTGTTCCGGGCTCGAACAGAACCGAAGGCACTTACAAAGAAGTCCTTGCAATCCGGATATTCACTAATCACGTTCGGAATTCCAATCACATATGGAGTCTCTATACCGGGGACCAGTCGATGCAAAGACATTCGACGAGTTGTCCTTTCGCTTTCAAAAATATACGGTCTTCAACACCGGTCTTCAAATGCTATCCATAACGACATATCACATATTCGGAATGGGATATATGACACAAAGGTCCTCTCCCGGCTAAACCGAATAGTGAGCGCAGTATTTCAAAAAACATATGGATATTGGGATTTCAATTAAGTCACAACTTAAAACCCAAAACTTTTCTTCAAATGGTTTAAACCAATTACCATTTCAAATCTTTATATTACAAAAAAAAGATTTATTTCACAAAGATCAATTCGTAGATTTCAAAACAATTTCCATTCCAGTTGGATTAATTCATTTAAATCCTTAAATCAAAGATTTAACTTATAGCTTTCAAAATTCGATTAACTTGTTGAATCTTTAAATCAAGATTCAACTTATAGTTTTCAAATCGTTTTCATAACTTGGAAATTATCTTCATTTTCAAACTAGAAATCATTTTAACTCAAATTGGAAATTCATTTCTTATGTGAAAGCTTTTAATATTTGAAAACAAACAGTTTTCGTTTCAGAAAAATCCAATTATATTTGTACAAGTTAAAGTTCTTAATTTATATTCATATTCCCAAATTAATACATTTTAAAATGGTTTAACCTATATATAATTGGTATAACATCTTTAATCCCTAGTTTCAGATTATAGAATTCAGTTTCACACTTTGAATTTAAATTCAAATCAAATTATCCAACTTCATATTTTATCAAGTTATTCAAAATAAATTTCATCTATGAAATTCCATTTCAAAAGATTTTCACTTTAAACCCAATCCATTTCCAAAACATTTGAATTCAAATATTCAAATTTGAAACTATTTCAAAAATCTGTGACTTAATCGATTTCCTCGTGAAATCCATATTGGTGTGTGTGTATAAGTGTGGTCCAGGGGTTTAACACACTAGTGCAACATCATTTCAATCATCACAGATTAAAACATAGAAATATAGTTGATAAGCGATAAAAAACTATAACGCTTATCGTCCATTCACAGATTCACAGATAGTATACAAATGTAAATAAATATACACAGCTCAATCTACAGAACAAAATATCACAAATCAGATAGGATAATCAATTCAAAGCATCTCATACAATACAATCATTCATAAGTAAGGTCAAGCATTTAATAATCATTTATAAACAGGATTAATTAATCGTTTAATCCTAATTAATTCAATTTATTTCAAATCAAATAAATTACTTATGAATTAATTATCCAATTCTGATTTATTAATTCCAAATCAATTGATATAAAATAATTTATCAAACACTTTAATTAATTAAATTATTTCTAATCAATCATATTAATTTAATTGACCTTTGAACCAATTATATAATTAATTAACTTCTTAATTAATTTTTTTTCAAGAAATTTACTCTTTAATTACTTATCATTAAGCAATCATTTCATAGTAACAAATCATAAATTACCAATTTATCTTTATCATTAATTAAGTCAAAATATCCAAATTTAATTACACCTAGTAATTAACCCCTTAATTGCTTTCATTAAGTAATTAACAATTTACAATTGATAATTAATAAATCTAATTTGTTATCAAAATTTATCACATTAATTTTGTTACTTAACAATTCATAGTTAATTATCCTCATTAACTAATAACATTTCTTAATTTACTTCTTACTTAATCTCTAATTATAAATTAATCTAAATTATTAATTTATAAATTAAATACATAAGTCATTCCTAAATTATCTTATTAATTGAATCATTTAATACCTTAATTATCTCTAAGATAATTTATTTCTTTATCAATGATTAAATTAATATCAATGTGTAGAACATTACCCTTTTTAAATTTAAATTTAAATCACATTTTGAAATAAGATTCAAAATGATTTACCATTTAGAACTTTAACCAAATTTAAATTGAATTTAAACTTTGTTTAAAACACCTTCAGATTCAAAACTGAATTTATTTCAACTTGTATTTAAATTTCACTTTTAGTCCAGGTTTTAAAATCTCGATTTAAATTTAAGTTTAAATCTTACTTAATTTAACAAATCCAGACTTGAATTTAAACAGAACAGGCTTCTGTTTTTAAAATGCCTGGAACAAACAATTTCCCGAGGCCAGACAAAAATGCTTCGAGTCAACCCTCCCATTTACTCGAGTTAAACTCGAGAACAACCTACTGCTCAAAACAACAGCACTTCACCAAAAATATTCACCTAGATACAAATGTGCACGGTGCACTTGCACGTCACCACCGCTCGCCTCCGGTCGGTGCTTCACCATTGAACAAGTCAACGATCGCCTAACAACCAATCCCCGACCACCCAAATCTCATCGTCAACTTTAATTCGTAATAAGATAAAAAAAAATGAAACCTGGAAACATGAACAGACCCCACCTCGAATACCTGGAAAACGCCTCGCCCTCCACGCTCCGACCACCGTTTACCACCAAACTCCAGCCGCAGCTTCACCTACGACCCATCCACCATCCCTCCAAACCACGTCGAACTCGATGCACTACAGACGTCGAACGAGATGAAATTCTCAACCTCACAAAAACTAGGTTTAGGAGTAAAAACCCCACGCCGCCGACGCCACGACCAACTGCACACCATCACCATATTTTTCCTACCATCTTCGATCGCCCATACACCTTCAGGAAGAATCGCAGCCACTCCGATCAACCCAATTGCCAGAGGCAACCCAAAATCCCCAAATTGGTCAACAAAGAAATGCTCAATCAAACCTTAACTAAAAAAATGTAATTTTAGTTTTAAAAATCAAGATTTTGATCAAGTATTTAATTCATCTCCATGAATCCAGGAATTTTGAAGTTTGAGTTTTGACTAATTTGAGTTTGCTCAGTAGTTCTTTTAAATTCCAGAGACAAAACCAATTCGTTTAACTAAACTAAATTTTTAAACTAACATCTATGATATAACAATCATATTTCATTTGTAACTTAAGTCTTTACAAAGCCTAGATCAGGGGATAAAGAAATTTTAAATCAAACACGAGCTTGGAATTTTTTTTTACACAGAGATGTCTTACAGGTTATACAAACATATATTCATCCTATATCACACATACACAATCATGCATCAGAAACCCAAGCATTTATACAGAGAATTCTATCCTATTCATTCATATAAATCATGACCATATCAGGAAACAATCAAGCAACCATATTTACTTAAGTTTATTTAATATAAAATGTTGCTCGCTTGGGTTTTGAAATGGACAGAGCACCATTGAAAATGAAAAAGCTTTTGCTTATTTGAAAACTTGAATGTTGAAATGCTTTTGCTCCTTGATTCACAAACAACATGCATGCAGATGATGATGCTTGAAATCTGAAGCTTGCTACATATCTCTGGTTTGCTATGTTATGTTGAATTTTATTCTAGTTGTAAACTGAGGCTTTCCTATGTTTTTATTTTATTTTTTTCTTTTTCTCAGTTTAAAATGAATGAAAACTGAAATGAAGTTGTTTTGTGATGTGTTGAAATGTATATAAAAAGAAGTTTACTGGGTATAGAATATTATTTGTACACTTGAGAGCAGAGACTTTGAAGGCTAATATAATCATTTTAGACCATATTTTGTGCTGCCAAAGGTGTAAGCATTTAATGCACAAGTCCGTTATGTATTGTTTACAACTTGTTTTCGGCTGTATTTTTTTTTTTTGAGTTAAGTATATTTGTTGCTAGGTATGGAAGCATTAAATGTTTGCTTGACTTCTTGCCTTCATATCTACTTTATATCTTACCTTATCCTTGCATAAATTACTTACAGGCTACCTCCATATTTTACTTTGCCTTGCATACTATGTTTTTACTTTAGCCTTGTTTTGTTTTTGAATGATTTGTTTGTACAGTTTGTTTATGCTTGCCTACTCTTGCATTCTTTTGTTTATGTAAAGTTGTGATAGACATTGTTTTCTTTCCTTTGCCAGTTCATTTATGTACTAAGGATCTTTTTATTTTACTTTGCAAGTGTACACATATTTTCTTTTCAAGTCTTATTACTTTGACTTGTTTACTCGGCTGATGTGAATATGTTGTGTACTTTTTTGTCTACAAACTTATGCTATTTACATTTTGTTTTGTTTCATAATCTTATTTTTGCAAGCTTTTGTACTTTACTATTTCCTTTGTTCATTATTTTACAAGTATACAAAGACATTTTATATTTATTTCTATCCATAAATCAAAAACTCTCAAATAAATTTCAAATTACATTTTTCTTATTATTATCATATACACATTGTTTTAAGAGAAAATGCTGTTAAATTTTAGTTGATATATTTACTTATTTATTGTTTATTTCCATATATTCAAATTAATTCTTAGTTAATTCATAATCTAAATAGTATTTTATATCAATTACCCATTATTTCATAATTTTTATTCAAAAATAAAATTAATTATCAATTCATACTCAATTTAAATCCGGTATCGTTACAGATTTTCCCCCTTAAAAAGAATTTCGTCCTCGAAATTCGCAGGCACAAAAACAACAAAGATAGATAAATGGATTTTCATTTTCCACAACTTCCAAATACTAGATATGAATTCCAAACTCAAATCGGAATACCTCAAAATATATACCAATTTGTCCCGCTTCGGACTTCGATCAACCCGAGAAATTTCAATAGAATTTCAAAATTTCACTTTTGGTTTTAAACGAAATCGTTTTATTGATATAATTCAAATTTATCCTCATTTTCTAGTAATCAATTTACCTCAAATTAAAATTTCCAATTTCAAATTCATTAAGGTTTAAATCAAAAATCTGATAAGAAACCGATGAAGATACAAAGTAAGGAATTTCTATAACGATTCATAGAGCCATCATCACACCGAAACTTCTTCTTGTAGCTGACACGAAGCAATCAAAAGAAATTAAAAAGACGAATCAAAGTAGATTGACAGAGAAAGATTGTTTCCACTGTTGTTACAGAGCATTGACCAATTATAGTCATATTTCTCTGTCCCTTATCGCGTTCTTTTCTTGCACTCATACTCACTGTCAGTGGATAGCAAGAAAACTTACTGAGGCATTCGAACAGATATCTTAGGGATTACTCATTCTAGGGTTTACTTCACCCTATCTATAATGAGCTACTTAATGTGTTATACTCCTGAGCTAAAGTTCAACCTTAGCTCTGATACCAAATGTGACGACTCGAATTTTGCCCGCTCGAAAATCGACATCCATACTTTACATCGTACTCGAATGCCGTAGATTCGAGCGTTCAAATCCGATTCGCCGGAGCTTATAACAACATTAAGTAAATAACACAGCGGAATAAAGAATAATACATTGATATACAGCTTTGATACAATATCTGATACAACAGATGATCCAATAGATATCAATATACATCAGAGATATGATACAATAAATAGCAGCGGAAAAGGAAAATAGATAACATCTAGCAGCGGAACAATATAATTCTAAGATAGTCTTCAAAAGAGAACTGCAACTCCATCTCCAAGAACCAACCCAGCAATAGCTCGAACTCCCAATAACGATGCACCAAGACAAGCAAGATTGGTGTGATCCAAAGAATGAACTAACTCCAAATAATCCATTACATCTGACTATCTGAAAAACCCAACTCTAAACTGCTCGTGTAGAAAAATTTTGAGCACCCAGAGTTTAGGAAAGAAACGATAAACTCCGGATCAGTCATGGGACTGGTGTGAGCAACAAAAACAGTTTATCTTTAAAAACAAACCAAGAGGTATTCAAAAATCAATTCGCAACGCTTTCTGAAACTGTAACTACCATAAGACCTCCCGCCACACACACAATGCAAACGCAGACTTGGAGGAGATTTCTTCTTATGATAGTCAAAGATGCTTGATACGCATTAAAAAGAAACATTTGATATTATTACTAGTGCATAGTGTAGGACAAATCATTTCGAAAGTAGAATATAAATCTTAGCCAGCATAGGTACCATTATATTATGCCTACTATAGCTACCATATTAGATGGCAGGTTCTACAACTAATACTGTACAAGCCTCGTATTGTTTCTTTGGATTTCCAACAAATGGTCAGGCCAAGGAACTTCCCATTGCCACATGAGAACGCCTCTGGAAGGACGTCCCCGAGAACCTAACCGGATCTCTGCCAACACAAGGCCGGGTTACCTTTCAAACTAGGCAACAACTGACACGAGTATGCCATCCCCCGGTCCTTTGGGACCTTTATCCGAGAGCTCTTTAACCAACATCACACAATGATAAAAAAAGTGTTTCAACATGAGTAAGTATCTGGGCTCCATACCATGATACCACCCTTTTCCAGAAGGAAATGCACATACCCTAAAGGGAGCTACCCCTCATAACCTTGCCGCATCTTTCCTGTTTTGACCATTTCGGGGTGTGAGGCTCGACGAAGTCACGTCCACAAAGACACACTTTATACAAAAGTCGTGCTTTGGGTCAATAAATGATCATAGAAATGATCACAAATATAAACGATCAAACAAATGATCCTATCAGAAATGATCAACACAATGATCATTTCACAGCAAAACTCAGCATGTCACATTACCAAATTGGGAATATATCGCTGATAACCTTCAACTACATAACCTCTGAGCTCGTACGTCTCAGAGAAGGGTGTTAAGCTAAGAGAATAAATTCTCCGCCACCAACAGAAATGTATTTGAAAGAAATCAGCTTTATATCTCAATTTGTAATGTCAGACATACTATCCATGCAAGTCTGTTCCGGGCTCGAACAGAACCGAAGGCACTTACAAAGAAGTCCTTGCAATCCGGATATTCACTAATCACGTTCGGACTTCCCATCACATATGGAGTCTCTATACCGGGGACCAGTCGATGCAATGACATTCGACGAGTTGTCCTTTCGCTTTCAAAAATATCCGGTCTTCAACACCGGTCTTCAAATGCTATCCATAACGACATATCACATATTCGGAATGGGATATATGACACAAAGGTCCTCTCCCGGCAAAACCGAATAGTGAGCGCAGTATTTCAAAAAACATATGGATATTGGGATTTCAATTAAGTCACACCTTAAAACCCAAAACTTTTCTTCAAATGGTTTAAACCAATTACCATTTCAAATCTTTATATTACAAAAAAAAGATTTATTTCACAAAGATCAATTCGTAGATTTCAAAACAATTTCCATTCCAATTGGATTAATTCATTTAAATCCTTAAATCAAAGATTTAACTTATAGCTTTCAAAATTCGATTAACTTGTTGAATCTTTAAATCAAGATTCAACTTATATCTTTCAAATCGTTTTCATAACTTGGAAATTATCTTCATTTCAAACTAGAAATCATTTTAACTCAAATTGGATATTCATTTCTTATGTGAAAGCTTTTAATATTTGAAAACAAACAGTTTTCGTTTTAGAAAAATCCAATTATATTTGTACGAGTTAAAGTTCTTAATTTATATTCATATTCCCAAATTAATACATTTTAAAATGGTTTAATCCATATATAATTGGTATAACATCTTTAATCCCTAGTTTCAAATTATAGAATTCAGTTTCACACTTTGAATTTAAATTCAAATCAAATTATCCAACTTCATATTTTATCAAGTTATTCAAAATAAATTTCATCTATGAAATTCCATTTCAAAAGCTTTTCACTTTAAACCCAATCCATTTTCAAAACATTTGAATTCAAATATTCAAATTTAAAACTATTTCAAAAATCCGTGACTTAGTCGATTTCCTCGTGAAATCCATATTGGTGTGTGTGTGTATAAGTGTGGTCCCGGTGTTTAACACACTAGTGCAACATCATTTCAATCATCACAGATTAAAACATAGAAATATAGTTGATAAGCGATATAAAACTATAACGCTTATCGTCCATTCACAGATTCACAGATAGTATACAAATGTAAATAAATATACACAGCTCAATCTACAGAACAAAATATCACAAATCAGATAGGATAATCAATTCAAAGCATCTCATACAATACAATTATTCATAAGTAAGGTCAAGCATTTAATAATCATTTATAAACAGGATTAATCAATCGTTTAATCCTAATTAATTCAATTTATTTTAAATCAAATAAATTACTTATGAATTAATTATCCAATTCTGATTTATTAATTCCAAATCAATTGATATAAAATAATTTATCAAACACTTTAATTAATTAAATTATTTCTAATCAATCATATTAATTTAATTGACCTTTGAACCAATTATATAATTAATTAACTTCTTAATTAATTTTTTTCAAGAAATTTACTCTTTAATTACTTATCATTAAGCAATCATTTCATAATAACAAATCATAAATTTCCAATTTATCTTTATCATTAATTAAGTCAAAATATCCAAATTTACTTACACTTAGTAATTAACCCCTTAATTGCTTTCATTAAGTAATTAACAATTTACAGTTGATAATTAATAAATCTAATTTGTTATCAAAATTTATCACATTAATTTTGTTACTTAATAATTCATAGTTAATTATCCTCATTAACTAATAACATTTCTTAATTTACTTCTTACTTAATCTCTAATTATAAATTAATCTAAATTATTAATTTATAAATTAAATACATAAGTCATTCCTAAATTATCTTATTAATTGAATCATTTAATACCTTAATTATCTCTAAGATAATTTATTTCTTTATCAATGATTAAATTAATATCATTGTGTAGAACATTACCCTTTTTAAATTTAAATCACATTTTGAATATAAGATTCAAAATGATTTACCATTTAGAACTTTAACCAAATTTAAATTGAATTTAAACTTTGTTTAAAACACCTTCAGATTTGAAACTGAATTTATTTCAACTTGTATTTAAATTTCACTTTTAGTCCAGGTTTTAAAATCTCGATTTAAATTTAAGTTTAAATCTTACTTAATTTAACAAATCCAGACTTGAATTTAAACAGAACAGGCTACTGTTTTTAAAATGCCTGGAACAAACAATTTCCCGAGGCCAGACAAAAATGCTTCGAGTCAACCCTCCCATTTACTCGAGTTAAACTCGGGAACAACCTGCTGCTAAAAACAACAGCACTTCACCAAAAATATTCACCCAGATACAAATGTGCACGGTGCACTTGCACGTCACCACCGCTCGCCTCCGGTCGGTGCTTCACCATTGAACAAGTCAACGATCACCTAACAACCAATCCCCGACCACCCAAATCTCATCGTCAACTTGAATTCGTAATAAGCTAAAAAAAAAAATGAAACCTGGAAACATGAACAGACCCCACCTCCAAAACCTGGAAAACGCCTCGTCCTCCATGCTCCGACCACCGTTCACCACCAAACTCCAGCCGCAGCTTCACCTACAACCCATCCACCATCCCTCCAAACCGCGTCGAACTCGATGCACTACAGACGTCGAACGAGATGAAATTCTCGACCTCACAAAAACTAGGTTTAGGAGTAAAATCCCCACGCCGCCGACGCCACGACCAACTGCACACCATCACCATATTTTTCCTACCATCTTCGATTGCCCATACACCTTCAGGAAGAATCGCAGCCACTCCGATCAACCCAATTGCCAGAGGCAACTCAAAATCCCCAAATTGGTCAACAAAGAAATGCTCAATCAAACCTTAACTAAAAAATGTAATTATAGTTTTAAAAATCAGGATTTTGATCAAGTATTTAATTCATCTCCATGAATCCAGGAATTTTGAAGTTTGAGTTTTGACTAATTTGAGTTTGCTCAGTAGTTCTTTTAAATTCCAAAGACAAAACCAATTCGTTTAACTAAACTAAATTTTTAAACTAACATCTATGATATAACAATCATATTTCATTTGTAACTTAAGTCTTTACAAAGCCTAGATCAGGGGATAAAGAAATTTAAAATCAAACATGAGCTTGGAATTTTTTTTTACACAGAGATGTCTTACAGGTTATACAAACATATATTCATCCTATATCACACATACACAATCATGCATTCAGAAACCCAAGCATTTATACAGAGTATTCTATCCTATTCATTCATATAAATCATGACCATATCAGGAAACAATCAAGCAACCATATTTACTTAAGTTTATTTAATATAAAATGTTACTCACTTGGGTTTTGAAATGGACATAGCACCATTGAAAATGAAAAAGCTTTTGCTTATTTGAAAACTTGAATGTTGAAATGCTTTTGCTCCTTGATTTACAAACTACATGCATGCAGATGATGATGCTTGAAATCTGAAGCTTGCTACATATCTCTGGTTTGCTATGTTATGTTGAATTTTATTTTAGTTGTAAACTGAGGCTTTCCTATGTTTTTCTTTTATTTTTTTCTTTTGCTCAGTTTAAATGAATGAAAACTGAAATGAAGTTGTTTTGTGATGTGTTGAAATGTATATAAAAAGAAGTTTACTGGGTATAGAATATTATTTGTACACTTGAGAGCAGAGACTTTGAAGGCTAATATAATCTTTTTAGACCATATTTTGTGCTGCCAAAGGTGTAAGCATTTAATGCACAAGTCCTTTATGTTTTGTTTACAACTTGTTTTCGGCTGTATTTATTTTATTTGAGTTAACTATATTTGTTGCTAGGTATGGAAGCATTAAATGTTTGCTTGACTTCTTGCCTTCATATCTACTTTATATCTTACCTTATCCTTGCATAAATTACTTACAGGCTACCTCCATATTTTACTTTGCCTTCCATACTATGTTTTTACTTTAGCCTTGCTTTGTTTTTGAGTGATTTTTTTGTACAGTTTGTTTATGCTTTCCTACTCTTGCATTCTTTTGTTTATGTAAAGTTGTGATAGACATTGTTTTCTTTCTTTTGCCAGTTCATTTATGTACTAAGGATCTTTTTATTTTACTTTGCAAGTGTACACATATTTTCTTTTCAAGTCTTATTACTTTGACTTGTTTACTCGGCTGATGTGAATATGTTGTGTACTTTTTTGTCTACAAACTTATGCTATTTACATTTTGTTTTGTTTCATAATCTTATTTTTGCATGCTTTTGTACTTTACTATTTCCTTTGTTCATTATTTTACAAGTATACAAAGACATTTTATATTTATTTCTATCCATAAAACAAAAACTCTCAAATAAATTTCAAATTACATTTTTCTTATTATTATCATATACACATTGTTTTAAGAGAAAATGCTGTTAAATTTTAGTTGATATATTTACTTATTTATTGTTTATTTCCATATATTCAAATTAATTCTTAGTTAATTCATAATCTAAATAGTATTTTATATCAATTACCCATTATTTCATAATTTTTATTCAAAAATAAAATTAATTATCAATTCATACTCAATTTAAATCTGGTATCATTACAATTTCAATATGTGTTGAGGAAGTTATGATCAAAAGAAGAGAGGGTATTATTGGATTCATAAAAATGAAGACTGAAAATGCACTATAAAAAAGTGGATTTTTAACATGGTTAATTTCAAAATTAGAAAAGTTCTAAACGTGAAAGTTGTGGCCACTGGAATTATACATGATTTGAAAAAAAGAATTAATTTATTTTTTTCAGGGTTGGAGGAGCTATGCTCGAATGAAAAGGAGTTATTTCCGGCCTTTAAAACTGGGCTCGAAAATACTTTGGAAAGGATGGAGTTTTTAGCATAGATAATCTTATAGTGGAAAGAAGTGCTTACCTAGAAAGTTGTAGGCACTGAAATATTAAATGGTTTGATAAAAAGAATTGCACCGTTTCATTTGGTTTTAATAGAGTTATGGAGGAATGAAGAAGAGCGTAAATGAGTAGGTATTTATAGGCAAGTGGAGAGGTAGATATTTATCTGCTCCTTACATCATCCACCTTCATCACCATCATTAGTTCAACCACCACCCATGTGTATATGTGTGTGCGCGTAAGTGTTGAACTTTGTAAAAGCATAAGTATTAAGTAAACTTAAAATATCTTAGATATTATCATGTGTATATGAGTGTGTGTATGTATGTATGTATGTACACGTATATTGTATGTTTTTATATATGTTAATGTGCGTGTTAGGGTGCATATTTATGTGTACATGACATATAAACAACGTTTCATTGACTCCGAACAACTTCCGTCCGATGAACCATTGAAAATTGGGAAACCGGTTACCAGTCACATTTTGACTTCTTAGTTAATGTACATATATTTGTAAACAAAATTTGAAAACTATTTTCTTATTATGAATTATAAAACCATATAAATAAATATTAAACCGTTGTTTGCAAAAAGTGTTATTATACCGATAAAACCATATTAATTTTCCTTATAATTTTAGAACAAATATATATCTTTATAAAACTATAATAAATGACTTATTATAGCTTTATAACTATTTAAATGAATTATCATCATTTAAAATAATTGTTTGAATAATTAAAATAATTATTAAATCATTAAATCTCAGTTTAAATTTACAAATCTATATTTAAAAATGATGTCATTACTGTTGATGACATAAATACAATTTAATTTCCAGAAATAAATAATTAATTTTATTTAATATTCTTGTTCAATTATAAAAATATAAGGGTACGTATCCGGACCATGTGTGACGTTTTTCGATTATAGAGCTGGTTATTGATAAAACAATTTTCGGCCTTTCATCCACTTAAATTTCGAGGAAAATATTTTTGTAAATATCTATTCAAAATAAGATTGATATTATTTATTATCACTCAAAATAATATTATTTGTATTATCAACCTTTTATTTGAATAATTTTGAAAATAAATATAATTTATTAAAGCCATAAATTTATGGGTCACTACAAAGATGTCTAACAACTCATTCTTTGACTTTCTTTGTATCTATGATCTTCTATCAAACTTAAAATACTCAGTTGAAGTGACCCACTTCTTTTTACTCTAATTTATGTGATTTTTAGTGAGTTATATATATATATATATATATATATATATATATATATATATAGTGATCACTTCTTTAAATTCATTGTCCCAAGATCCAGAATTTAACTAATATAAAAATATCAGTATATAAACTAAATCATGTCATTTATATATGGTTCTTTGCTTATCAGAGCAATTAAAATAGCGAAGAATCTCATTCACACTTTGTTCCTCATAATTGAGGGACTTTTGTGTCACATAGCCATTTTATCTAAAAATTTTTGAACTCAGACCTGATTTCTAATCCTAAAATAATCACATCATTTTCTTGTCTAATTTCCTAGCATGTTCTATAACTCAGATTAATTAATTTCTGGGTTTTACAAGCTAGCTATTTGATCCATAGAATTTAGGGATTTGATACTAGATAATTTGATTGATACAGGGTGTTAGTTCAACTCATACATGTTTGTCTATCTCGGGGATTCTATTCTTAAACTCAAGCAATTTTTATGTTAAGAAAATAGCTTATGTCATATTTTATAAAGTATGCAATGATCTGATGAATATCAAGATAGTAAATCAGTTTAAAGGCCAAGCAGTGAAAACAATGCACATGAACAAAATGTTAACTCGATTTATCATGTCAATGAAGACCAGCATATACTTGAAAATAGTATGATCAAAGCAGCATCAAAATCAGACTGTTGCAAAACTTTCAGATGGACATATAGTGAAGGTTACTGACAAATCCTCAAATTATGAAACAAATGATTGTGATCAATTAAACAGTGGATTTACTGACACGCTTAATATCTAGGTTAGAGTACATGATACTTAAACTGCTTCAGGTTTATCATGACCAAACGCAATCAGACTTGGGCAATGTATCTAGATAGTAAGGTTTGTTGAGTATTGTAGCAGTGAAGTCTACAAACTCCAGAAATGCACATGAACTTACTACACCAAGCAACACAAATTCCTACAATAAACTTATTGCCCAGGTTGAGGATTATAGGCCTTGTTTTCTAAACTTGACATGCACTTATATTAATTACAAGTCATGATCAAGCCTTACTAGTTAACCTAGACCGGTTTCAACTCAACACTTAACAGATATATTACATGCTTCTTCTAAAACCATATCAATTTTGCTATCAATTATTTAGCAGACATTACCAAAGAAAGTATGACCACATATTAAATTATATGGCATAATTTCCTTCATCATACTTCACCAGAAAAATACCCAGATCAGATGCTTAAAACAGAAACTCCCATTCACGCATATAATACTTTAACCTTTACATAGTCTTTACACAGAGAAACAAACAACATCAACTCTAGATATACTTAGAACATAATGAAGTTTTTTTTTGCCTAGCTTATTCACTACAATATTTTTGTTATATTCCTTAAGTATTTAAAAATCAAGTAAATCTTCCAAATATCCATGCAAGAAAGTTTCTCATGCTTCCTTTCCTGCAGCAACATTTAGAGCTGCCTCAATAAAAATGAGACACCCCAAATGTCACAAAGCAACAAATAGGGTCAGAAATAAATTTCTGGTGTGAGTGAAAATCATAAATTAAAACATTTTTTTTGTAAATTCCTAAAACTGCATGGAGAACATGTTAGTTCAATAATACACTAGTTCATACTAAATCTGAGCATGGGTAAGTTTATTTATCAATCATACACCCATGCAACCATTCATTCACTTCATTCAAACATTCATGAACATGCTCCTATGGATTAATCTCTAATTTCCATAGCTTGATTGATCAATCTCATTTTTTTTCATTTTGTTTTGGTCTAACTCCTTGCCATTGAACACCATGTGTGCATTGTAAAGGGGCTCAGTTCTGTTAACCCTTTACACAGAGGCCTATATGTAACGACCCTGAATTTCGGCCTGGTTATTTTAATGAATGTTTAATCTAATTAATATAAAATGTGAATTGATCATATTAAAATGAATATGATTTTGGAATTTTTTTTCTATTTATTTTTATAAATTGTATTCTGAAAAGAGATTGATTTGGGAATTTAAAATAAAATCTTCTAGGAATATTTAAAATAAATTTATCTTGTGTATTTAAGGAAATTATTTTTCTCGTTATAAATATATAAGTGCAATATATAGAAAATAATGTTCAAAATAAAATCTAAGCTTGTTAATATAAAATATAAAATACAAATAGATGATAATGTTCAATATACAATATTTAGGTTAATATAAGTCAAAATTAAATATAAATAAGTAAGTAAACACATCAATCTAAGTTTAGTATTAATAGTCAAATATAAAATACAAATCAAAATGTAAATATAAATCAAAACAAGAAATAAGTAGTAAATACTTGCAATATCATTTTAACATTGCAAGTCCATAGAAAAATATATAATATAATAAGTATAAAGTATAACTAAATCATATTGTACATAATTTAAATATAGATATAAATAAATTATATTACATTATGCAAGCTAGAAAATAACTTAAAACATTTAAAGTTAGAATGAAAATATAAGAAAAACAAAGGTTTAATAATTTTGATAACATACAACATAACTTTAAAACAAAGAAGTCAGTAAGCAAAATAAAGTGTAAACACAACACATATGTGTATAGGGTTCAAACTAGACGATAATAAAACAAGTAATATAATAATAACAAAATAAAATATCTTCACAATCAAAGTATCTTCATTCATAAGCCATTGACCTGCAAATATATGCCTACAAATAAATATCTTATACATAGTACACTATACTTATAATTGTGTAAACATAATTAGCAACCTAAGCATTCAATTTCCATCTTCTCAGTACATTATTTGTCAATTCATATGTTTACAAACCTGAACATCTCAGACATAAAAACATGTTTTGGCCGAAATCTCAGCACTTTGTTCATATTGCAGTAATTTTATTCAAGGTCATATTTGGACAAAAAAAGTAAAACCTGTTCAAATATTACCTACTGTCCAAGACTTTCTCTATATATATCCATCATATGATCGAGTTCATTCAAAAAAAAAAATCTGTAAAGCAAAACCCGAGAAGGAGAAAAGTTAGTAGCATCTTATCTTTGGAAAACCATTTAAGTTTAACAGTAAAACAAGTTCATCAAAGCTAAGAGGTTGTTCAGGAATTTCTGCAGTTTCTTCATTAACTTGTTTCTGTTTCAACAAAATTTCAGGTGAGTAAACAAAGATTTTTCTTTTTAAAGTTAAGTAAATAGTTTCATGAATTTTTAACAGAATAGTTTGGATGTGCTTTATATTTTGATAAGAGTCTGTGTATATCTGTCACTCTGCTTATAGCTCTTCTCTGTATGAATTACAGGGGTAAATGGTCAATCAAATTTGAGTTTTATCCAACTGAATTGTTGTAAAGATTTCATTTTCAAAAAACCAAACTAAAGATACAGATTTAGATTAAGATTCTTAGGAGAAGTTTAAACTATCTTTAAATATATATATATATATATATATATATATATATATATTAACATCTGTAATATTTTTCTATAGGAAATCTATCAATAGATTGATAATTCAATTACTTTAAAAAGTCTAATTCAAGTTTATAACTTGAATACTTAGTGAAATTTATGAATTTTAAAACAAGAACGAGAATTTTTAAGTAAGTGTGCAAGGTGCAGTTCGAAAGTGAATCACAGAAGCATTTTTGCTAATTTCAGTTGATTCAGGAAATTTTAATTTCTGAAATTGGATAGGAGGGTAGGTTGATGAAGTACTAATACAGGAAAAATGTCAAACGAATTATCTAATCCATAAATTAAACGAACCAACACAATTTAGGGTTTTTAGTTCAAAGTTTACTGTACTCTGAATTTTTTTTGATTCCGGCTTCTTAGTGTGACCGAGCTTGCCGAGCTTCGAAGAGATGGTTGTAGAGGGGCAGGGCTTGGCATAGGTGGCGTGGCTTCGCCTCTGGCGATGTGGGGTTGCAGGTCTGGGTGGTTTTCGGTGAGGCGATAGTGTTTCAAGTTCAAGTTTAAGGTGACATTTTGATTTCGACCCTTTGTCGAAATTCTAGGTTTCGATCTTGGGCGAGTAGCGAAATTGTGGTTTGTGGGCGCTGGTGAGGGCCGCTGGAGGTGCGGCTAACCACCGTGCACGTGCACGGTGGCGTTGGAGGTGGACTGGGCTGTCAGGGAATGCCGCTTCGTGTCGCGCGCGTGAGGATGGCGCTAGTGCTTCGAGTTTGTTCGCGTGCCTATATTTTGAAACCGTTTTTTAAAATTATGTTTTAACTTTTAACTAACTTAATGTAAGAAAAATTTTTAAAGAGAAGAAGAAGAGATTCAGGGGGGAAAACTCGGGTTCGCGTTCGAGTAAAAAGGACCTGATGCTAATTTAATTTACCTCAAACTAAAACATATTACCGAAAGAATAAAATAAGAAAGAGGAAGAAGTTGTTCAGGGGGGAGACTCGGGAAGTTTGCAGTAATTCTCGAGCAAAATGTAGAGGGGGTCTCGGGTTTACCTGGGGGTTTGGGTAAAACTGCAGTTTTGCAGTGGGGTTGTTTTACAAATTTGATTAAAAAAAGTTTGAGCTTAGAGAATGTTTAAAGGATTAAGTTAAGATTTTGTCAAGTTTTAATTATTGTAGTCAAAACCTTAGCGACTTTGGTTAAACATTAATGCAAGTTTAATTATGAAATTACTGTTTTATAATCTTTCAACCTCTTAGCGTCTATTTTATTAAGTAATTAAAATTAGGTATAAGGTATCTAATAATTAAGTTTGGAGTTAATATTATAATTGGTTTTCAAAAATTTAGAGGAAGATTTTTGAATGTTTATTTAAGTTAAACATTTAATATAGATAAATTATTTTAAATTAGGAACAATTTCTCTTAAAATTGTAATTAGTCATAGATTATAAATAATTGATAAATTTGTAATTAACTACTTGAGTTAATTTATGAATGATTAATAGTTAATTAATCGAGTAATTTAATTAAGAATAAATAAAGGGTTAAGAAAGTAATTAGCAGTTAATAAATGGGTAATTAAGTTGATTAATAATTAAGATTATTAATTAAATGGTTAATTAAAGTAAATAACTGAGTTAAGAAATAATTAGGTAATTGATAGTTTGAAATAAAATAAGTATGTAATGAAGACTAAATGATTTATTAAGAAATCATTAATTAAATAATTTGAAATGAAACAGGAAATTAATTATTAATTAATGATTAATTAAATAGAGTTAAGTGATTAACACTCAAGTAATTAATTCTAAATTGAATTAATTACAAATAAGATTTAAAGGTGACTGCTTTTGGACTGTTGTGATTGAATATCTGATTGTGATATTTATATGTTGATATTCTATGTTACTCTGTGATATGCTGTGTTATACCTATGATGCTTGTATATGTTTATCTGTGATAGATGCTATGTTAATTCAATTGTTAAATTTAAAATTATTTAAACTATTAAGTTAATTAGACAACTTGGCCCTTAAAATGGCGTTTGGATTCGATGAGACCAGGATCGGAAGAATCAAATTTGATTCTCCGAAAACCACATTAATCCAAGTTAAACGTTAGGTCGTGAATCCTAAAATGAAGATCGAGATGGTGTATTCAGAATGGAAGGGTTATCGTCGTTGACTCTGAGGTTGATTCCAACACGAGTGTAATGAGATAATGCCTTCGGTTTCGTTCGAACCCGAACAAACTTGTATGGATTGAATGCTTTCAGCACATCGTCAGGCGGACGATGAGCATTCTAAGTGATATGTTCTTTAAAGGTAATCGCAGCCTCAAGCCTCATCAACCGGGAATGGCTAAAACAGGGGAGATGTAGCAAGGTTAGGTGGGTCATGCCCAAGCAGGACAAGATATTTCCCCTGTCTAGACGTCCCTTCTTATTTCGGCTTAGTGGGTGGTTGGTCGTGCCAACCATGGGGTTTATCTTGTTCGGGACTGCTCAGTAAGGAATGGTTCCGGCCTTGTGTAGCAGGGGGTTGGGAGTGATCCTCGGTAAGGTGATCTAGGCCCCGTACTGTGACGGGCGGTACCCCAGTAGCCCTGCCATTGTTGGAAATCCATTTTCCCTACGAGACCCTACGGTTTTGATATGTATTACCCACTTTTGTGGCTAGTAGCTGGAATTTAATGAATGTAACAATTTCAGCTATTTTCTATTTACTTGAAAACCCTAGACACTATTATAATATCACTGGATTTCCTATGAAATGTTTTGGTTAGCGTAAGGTAAAAACTTACCCGTATTTATTTGTGGGAAGTCTTACATGATACCTTTATTTTCAAATGTTTTCAAAGTTAAACAACTTTAAACCGTTTACTCATACCAGACCCATGTCTGACCCAGAATTTATATTTTGTGTTTCATAAACTCTTGGGTACTCAAATTTTTATGAGTAGCCAAGTGATAGGTTATGGGCTTTGATTTCTGGAGGAGCTTGGAGAAGGAGAATCCAGACGTATATAACTATATATATGTAGTCCGCTGTGTTAGTTGATCTATACTATACCTCTGATGTATATAGTGATAGTTGTATGTATAACTGTCATATGTATTGGTATTGTATAACTCTGATATATGTAAAAACTATGAAATATTTATGTGATATATTATATTTTGTTCCGTTCCGCTGTGAGATTCAGATGTTGTTAGTCTTTCTTTCTCTTTCTTTTCTATTTTCTATCCCTTTTTTCTTAATGATGATACGTCTTTCTAGTAGTAGAAGGGCGGGTCGTCACACTATAGGACTTAAGCAAGTCATGCACATACCCTTCATCCTCCTGATGACGAGCAGATCAAGGCACTTCTCCTAAATCATGTTATGATTTAGAGACCATGAGTATTTATTTTATAAAGAACTTTTCTTTTAATTTCTAGAAATGCTTGTGCTCTTTTCTTCATTTCATAAATCAAAAATCAGTGATCTCACTCAAAGAGTACATCCAAACATACTAGCATTCATATAAAATTCCATTGCTTATAATCAGAGATTATACTTAATCAAATTTTCCAAAAATCTGCTCTTACATATTTTCTAGTAATTTTTCCAGTGCTTGTTTTAATTGTTAAAATCATATAGAAATCTAAATTTGTTCTTCTGTGAACATAGGTTATGGTTTTTAAGGAAAACCCATAAAACATATTGGTTAATGATCTGAACAAATCAGCACATACATAATATTGCTTTGTTCGTATCAGTTTTTAATGAACTAGACATAACCATGAACGTCCTTATTCACACTGCCTATTTCCTTTATTTCTTTGATACCCTACTTCTCAGAAAAAAAATGCTTAACTCATTTTCTAATAAGAACCGGATTACAAAAATCCATTTCTGTGATCAAGGTAAGTGTTAGATCAAGTACATTTCAAAGCAGAAGTTAAAGTCATCATATTAGACCAAAATAAATGAAAGTCTCAACCAAAAGTTCAACCAGAAAACCATCCATGATCAATAATCATTCATTCAGAAAACCATATTATAATTTCTATATAAGAAAAATTGCTTGGCTGCCCTTAACATGGGTCTTAATGCCTCAAACTTCATCTATGATTATCTCTCACCTTCCTCTTCTTCCCCGAGAATGCTTAAGTTTGAAGGCAATGTGAGTTTTGCTTTTTTTTAATAATAATTTCTCTGTTTTCTTCCCAGAAACAAACTGTTACTTCCCCCCTTGATTTAAATCATTTAGCTAGGGTTTTAATAGAGGAAAAGCCTATTCTATCCCCATATAATTTAGAGAATCATGTGTATATGCTTATGGCTAATCTTGCCATTTTCTTTTAATTTCTATTTCTGGTAAAAGCTGTTATCTCACTGCTTTTCTGTACACATGCTTTTTGCATGCTTTTATCTGCACATTGTTTTTATATGACTTAATTTCACAATGTATCTTATCATACCCGAGTTAATTCTCATGTTTATTTCTATAAGTTTTATTTTTAACTAACATAATTTATCATTTGCTTCTCTCTTGATTTATTTAAAAACTCATAAATATTACTTAACTGGTTTTTATGCATTTTAATTATTAAGAGGAGTTATTTTATCACTCTTATATTTATTTATTTTTTTGACTGCATATATATGTGATATTCATGAGATATGTGAATTTTAAAATTCATTCATACTTTTGTTATTTTACTTCTCATTACTATCAATTTGAAATTTTATTTTCGAATTATTTTATTTTTCAATTATTCTCTATTAACTAATTCAATTTCCTTTTCGTTCCAAAATTATTTTAATCTCAAAAATTTGGGTCTTCACATAATCTCCTCCTAAATGGAATTGTGTCCCACAATTATAAATATATGTATATATTTCTTTTCCACTATGCAAAAGCTTAATTTCATCTCAGCAATTCAAAAACTTATGCAACTAGAGCTAATCAAACATATAAATAATAGTTAAAACTATTATGATTTCAGGCATACCTTTATGCAGAAAATAGATTAGGGTATTTATCCTTCATCCTATCTTCAGCCTCCCATGTGCAATCATTTCCATCTAGACTCCACTGAATTTTAACCAATTTAATTACCTTGTTTCTTAATTTCTTTTCTTCTCTAGCCACTATGCCCACTGGTTCCTTTTTATAAACCAGATTTTCTTGAATTTCAACATGTGTAGGAGATTAAAGAATGGTCTCCTTATCATGCACCCATTTTCTCAATTGGGATACATGAAATACATCATGTATTTTGCTCAATTCCTCTGGTAACTTCAACCTATAAGCTAAAGTCCCTATTCTTTGAAAAATTTCATATGGTCCTATATACCTTGGTGATAGTTTTCCTGTTTTGCCAAATCTCAATATTTTCCTCATTGGTGAAACTTTGAGAAACACATAGTCTCCCACCTCAAATTCTACTGGCCTTCTCCTTTAACTGCATATGCTTTCTGTCTCTCTTGAGCTACTCTCATTCTTTGCCTCACTCATTCAATTCTTGCAGAAGTTTCTTTTACATTGTCTGGTCCAAGCAACACTCTTTCACCAGCCTCCATCCAACATGCAGGGGATAAACAAGGCTTTCCATACAAAGCCTCAAATGGAGCCATTCCTATGCTGGACTGGTGGCTATTATTATAAGCAAATTCAGCTAAATAAATATGATCCTCCCAGTTGCCTCCAAAATCAAGTATGCATGCTCTAAGCAAATCTTCTAAAACCTTATTAACAATCTCAGTTTGCCCATCTGTTTGTGGGTGGTATGCTGTGCTTAGGCTTAGTTCTGTCCCCATAGCTTCTTGAAAGTTACTCCAAAACCTTGAAGTAAACAAAGTATCTCTATCACTAATGATAGTTTTGAGGATGCCATGCAATTTCACTATCTCTTTCACAAATAACTGAGCTAGTTTATGGGCATTTCTGTTTGAATTTATAGGAATGAAGTGTGATGTTTTTGTAAGCCTATCAACCACTACCCAAATACTATCATTTCCTCTTCTTGTTCTTGGCAAACCATCCACAAAATCCATTAATATGCTTTCCCATTTCCAAGTAGGCACTTCCAAAGGTTGCAATAGGCCCGAGGGTCTTTGATAATCTGCCTTTACTTGTTGGCATGTCAAGAAATTTGCCACATATTTTGCCACTGCTCCTTTCATCCCTGGCCACCAGTAATTCCTCTTAAGATCATGGTACCACCTGTATGTATAGTATATTTTGTTTTGTGATGCTCATCCATAACTTCTTGCTTCAGTTCCTCTACATTTGGTATGCAGAGTTTCCCCTTTTTCCTTAAGTACCCTTTATCATCTGCCTCATAGTTTTCCACTGTCATGCCTTGTGATATCATGTTCCTTTTCTCCTTCAAATTTGTATCTTGATTTTGCATTTGTCCTATTTTATCAACCAGTGTTGACTTTAAAGAAATGAAGCTTAATTTACAATATTCAATCATCTCACTGTGTGTCTTATCTGATACACTAGTTTCTTCTTTCACTTCCACCTCACTAAGGATTGTCCAATCCCTGAACTCAGCCATCATTAAGCTTGCCAATTTTTCTTGATGTCCACTTTATGCATCTTCCACTTTATTATCTTTTCCTGGGGTGTAAAATATATCAAGATCATAGGCAGCTAGAAATTTTACCCACCTATGTTGCCTCATGTTTAAGTCTTTTTGGGAAAACAAGTATTTAAGTGACTTATGGTCTAACAATTCAAACTTAACACCTAATAAATAGTGTCTCCATAGCTTCAATATATATACTACAACAGCTAGTTCTAAATCATGTGTAACATACCTAGTTTCATTTGGCTTGAGTTGCCTTGATGCATATGCTATGACTCTACCATGTTGCATGAGCACTTCCCCTAGTCCAGTTCCACTAGCATCTGTGTAAAATACTAATCCTTCATTTCCCTCCGGTACTTGTAAAACTGGAGCTTCCATCAGTGCTTTCTTCAATAATGTAAAGGCCTGTTCACATTTCTCTGTCCACACATATGGCTGCTCCTTTCTAGTTAGCTTGGTCAATGGAATGGCTATTCTTGCAAAGTCTTTTATAAATCTCCTATAATAGCCTGCCATTCCCAAAAATGACCTCACCTCAGTCACTGATTTGGGTCTGTTCCATGATTGAACTGCTATAATCTTACTTGGGTCTACACTAATTCCTTATTGAGAAATAATATGCCCCAAAAACTTTACTTCATTTTGCCAAAAGGTGCACTTATTAAATTTTGCCTTTATATTATGTGCTCTTAGTCTTGACAAAGTCAGATGCAAATGCCTTGCATGTTCCTCTTCTGATTTTGAATACACTAATATGTCATCAATAAAGACAACCACAAATTTGTCTAGAAAATCTCTAAATGTTCTATTCATTAAATCTACAAAATATGATGGTGCATTTGTCAATCCAAAAGGCATCACTAAAAATTCATATAACCCATACCTTGTGTTGAAGGCAGCATACTTAATGCTTTCTTCCTCTACCTTCATCTGATGAAACCCAGAGGCTAAATCTAGCCTTGAAAAGATCTTTGCTCCATTTAATTGATCAAATAGATCATCAATTCTGGGGAGTGGGTATTTGTTCTTGATGGTGTGACTTTATTTAGTTCTCTATAATCAATACACATTCTTAGTGTACCATCATGCTTTTTCACAAACACCACTGGAGAACCCCAGTTTGAACTTCTAGGCCTTATGAAGCGTTTCTGCTCCAATTCTTCCAGCTATTTCTTCAATTCTATTAATTCTTTTAGACCCATTCTAGTAGGATTCTTGATGATAGGACTTGATCTAGGAATTAATCTTATTTGAAATTCAACTGGTTTATCGTCTGGTACCCCTACTACCTCTCAAAAACATCTGGATACTCTCTTATTACTTCTATGTTTTCTAAAATTAAATCCATCTCAGTCATATTCCATATTTGATTAAGACAATTTGTTTTAGCTTTTTCACTCATGACTAAAATATTTTTACCATTTTCTGTTTTCAAAGATATAGTGAAATTTTATAAATTCAAAATTGCTTTGAATTTACTCAACCAATCTACCCCTAAAATAATTTCTATTCCAGGGTATTTCAATACAAACAAATCAGAGTTAAACACTTTTCCTCCTATGTTTAATTCTACTCCCAAACATTTGAATCCTAGCAAACAAGAGCTACCCAGGGGACTTTGAATAAACAAGGGTTTTTCAACTTTGTTGCATGTGAGAGCTAATTTATCCACTATGTCTTGTGATATTAGAGAATGTGTGGCTCCAGTGTCATATATAACTGAGATTAGGTAACTTTTAATTAGAAGTATACCTTCCAATTGTCCAGAGCTTCCTGCTGCATTTGCCTTTGCCTTTGTTTCCAATACTCCTACCTTTGCTCCTTTTTTAAACTCTGGGCAGTTTCTTTTAATATGAACTTCTTTCCCACAGTTATAGCAGCTGAAGGGTACTTTCTTAGCTGCTTGACACCTATTGCTCATGTTCCCTTCTTTGCCACAATTATAACAAGTAATTTTCTTCTTGACTTCCCCAGTGGCTGCTCCCTCCACTTTCTTATCTATATTCTTTTTGTCATAGGGATGTGCTCTATTTTCCCCCTTCTTTTGATTGTTAGCCCTCATGTTCCTAAATTTTTCTCTTGCATTGTCATGTTGCTCAAAAGAAAGAGTAAGATCTATGACTTGATCAAATGTTTTATCCTTGTATGGTAACATTGCTCTACTCAGTCCTGCATTTAGTCCTTGAATAATCCTTGAATTCTTTGATTCTTCATTTCCTATGAGCATAGTTCCATACTTGGACAAGCTCTTAAATTTCTGAGCGTACTCAGTCACACTCATTGGTCCTTGCCTTAGACTTATGAATTCCTCAAGCAATGTTGACTTAGCTATTGCTGGAACAAATCTTGCTTCAAGCATCTCCTTGAATTGATCCTGGGTTATCTCATTTTCTGGCCTCCCTGTGATGATCACCTCCCACCAATCTAGTGCTGCTCCTTTGATCCTTCTTGAAGCTATCTGCTTCTTCCTTTGATCATTAATTTGCACGTCTGCAAATATCCTTTCTAAAGTTCTCAACCATGTCTGCACTCCCATTACTCCTTCAGTGCCTTCAAAATCCTTGCCTCCTAAATTTGAAAATGTCTTCAATAGCTTAGCTAATTCCTCATGGGGATTCTCTTCCCTTTGCATTGCTCCTTACCTAAATGCTCTCACCAAATCTTGCAAGTTAACCAATGGTGCAGCATTTGAGGGTCCTGCTCCAGTGCTTGGTGGTCTTCCTACCACGATTCACTATTCAATTGCATAGCTAGTTATTCATATTTCTAATTTAATTATTTTCTGCAATTTATTTCTAAAGTGGATATTTATTTCTATCATTATTGTATGTATATATTATATATTTTTTTTAGAATTTTATCCATACAAGAAGATTGGATAATATATTTATGCTATGTTTTAACAACATAGCTCTGATACCAACTGAAGTGACCCACTTCTTTTTACTCTAATTTATGTGATTTTAAGTGAGTTTATATATATATATATATATATATATATATATATATATATATAAGTGATCACTTCTTTAAATTCATTCTCCCAAGATCCAGAATTTAACTAATATAAAAATATCAGTATATAAACTAAATCATGTCATTTATATTTGTGAAGGTATATAAATGGTTCTTTGCTTATCAGAGCAAGTAAAATAGCAAAGAATCTCATTCACACTTTGTTCCTCATAATTGAAGGACTTTTGTGTCACATAGCCATTTTATCTATTTTTTTTGAACTCAGACTTGATTGCTAATCCTCAAATAATCACATCATTTTCTTGTGTAATTTCCTAGCCTGTTCTATAAATCAGATTAATTAATTTCTGGGTTTTACAAGCTAGCTATTTGATCCACAAAATTTAGGGATTTGATACTAGATAATTTGATTGATACAGGGTGTTAGTTCAAATCATACATGTTTGTCTATCCCGGGGATTCTATTCTTAAACTCAAGCAATTTTTATGTTAAGAAAAATGCTTATGTCATATTTTATAAAGTATGCAATGATCTGATGAATATCAAGACAGTAAATCAGTTTAAAGGCCAAGCAGTGAAAACAATGCACATGAACAAAATGTTAACTCAATTTATCATGTCAATGAAGACCAGCATATAATTGAAAATAGTATGATTAAAGCAGCATCAAAATCAGACTGTTGCAAAACATTCAGATGGACATATAGTGAAGGTTACTAACAAATCCTCAAATTATGAAACAAATGATTGTGATCAATTAAACAGTGGATTTACTAACACGCTTAATATCGAGGTAAGACTACATGATACTGAAATTGCTTCAGGTTTATCATGACCAAATGCAATCAGACTTGGGCCATGTATCTAGATAGTAAGGTTTGTTCAGTATTGTAGCAGTGAAGTCTACAAACTCCAGAAATGCACATGAACTTACTACACCAAGCAACACAAATTCCTACAATAAACTTATTGCCCAGGTTGAGGATTATAGGCCTTGTTTTCTAAACTTGACATGTACTTATATTAATTACAAGTCATGATCAAGCCTTACTAGTTAACCTAGACCGGTTTCAACTCAACACTTAACAGATATGTTACATGCTTCTTCTAAAACCATATCAATTTTGCTATCAATTATTTAGCAGACATTACCAAAGAAAGTATGACCACATATTAAATTATATGGCATAATTTCCTTCATCATACTTCACCAGAAAAATACCCAAATCAGATGCTTAAAACAGAAACTCCAATTCACACATATAATACTTTAACCTTTACATAGTCTTTACACAGAGAAACAAACAACATCAACTCTTGATATACTTAGAAGATAATGAAGTTTTTTTTGCCTAGCTTATTCACTACAATATTTCTGTTATACTCCTTAAGTATTTAAAACTCAAGTAAATCTTCCAAATATCCATGCAAGCAAGTTTCTCATGCTTCCTTTCCTGCAACAACATCAAGAGCTGCCTCAATAAAAATGAGACACCCCAAATGTCACAAAGCAACAAATAGGGCCAGAAATAAATTTCTGGTGTGAGTGAAAATCATAAATTAAAACATTTTTTTTGTAAATTCCTAAAACTGCACAGAGAACATGTTAGTTCAATAATACACTAGTTCATACTAAATCTGAGCATCGATAAGTTTATCTATCAATCATACACCCATGCAACCATTCATTCACTTCATTCCAACATTCATGAACATGCTCCTATGGATTAATCTCTAATTTCCATAGCTTGATTGATCAATCTCACTTTTTTTCATTTTGTTTTGGTCTAACTCCTTGCCATTGAACACCATGTGTGCATTGTAAAGGGGCTCAGTTTTGTTAACCCTTTACATAGAGGCCTACAGGACTTAAGCAAGTCATGCACATACCCTTAATCCTCCCGACGATGAGCAGATCCAGGCACTTCTCCTAAATCATGTTATGATTTAGAGACCATGAGTATTTATTTTATAAGGAACTTTTCTTTTAATTTCCAGAAATGCTTGTGCTCTTTTCTTCATTTCATAAATCAAAAATCATTGATCTCACTCAAAGAGTACATCCAAACATACTAGCATTCATATAAAATTCCATTGCTTATAATCAGAGATTATACATAATCAAATTTTCCAAAAATCTGCTCATACATACTGTCTAGTAATTTTTCCAGTGCTTGTTTTAATTGCTAAAATCATATAAAAATCTAAATTTATTCTTCTGTGAACATAGGGTATTGTTTTTAAGGAAAACCTATAAAACATATTGGTTAATGATCTGAACAAATCAGCACATGCATAATATTGCTTTGTTCGTATCAGTTTTTAATGAACTAGACATAAGCATGAACGTCCTTATTCACACTGCCTATTTCCTTTATTTCTTTGATACCCTACTTCTCAGAAAAAAATGCTTAACTCGTTTTCTAATAAGAACCGGATTACACAAATCCATTTATGTAATCAAGGTAAGTGTTAGATCGAGTACATTTTAAAGCAGAAGTTAAAGTCATCATATCAGACCAAAATAAATGGAAGTATCAACCAAAAGTTCAACCAGAAAAACCATCCATAATCAATAATCATTCATTCAGAAAAATCAACAGAAAACCATATTATAATTTCTATATAAGAAAAATTGTTTGGCTGCCCTTAGCATGGGTCTTAATGCCTCAAACTTCATCTATGATTATCACTCACCTTCCTCTTCTTCCCCGAGAATGCTTAAGTTTGAAGGCAATGTGAGTTTTTCTTTTTTTTATAATAATTTCTCTGTTTTCTTCCCAGAAACAAACTGTCACTTCTTCCCTTGATTTAAATCATTTAGCTAGGGTTTTAATAGAGGAAAATCCCATTCTATCCCCATATAATTTAGAGAATCATGTGTATATGCTTATGGCTAATCTTGCCATTTTCTTTTTAATTTCTATTTCTGGTAAAAGCAGTTATCTCACTGCTTTTCTGTGCACATACTTTTTGCATGCTTTTATCTGCACATTGTTTTTATATGACTTAATTTCACAATGTATCTTATCATACCCGAGTTAATTCTCATGTTTCTTTCTATAAGTTTTATTTTTAACTAACATAATTTATCATTTGCTTCTCTCTTGATATATTTAAAAACTCATAAATATTACTTAACTGGTTTTTATGTATTTTAATTATCAAGAGGAGTTATTTTATCACTCTTATATTTATTTATTTTTTTGACTACATATATATGTGATATTCATGAGATATGTGAATTTAAAAATTCATTCATACTTTAGTTATTTTACTTCTCATTACTATCAATTTGAAAAATTATTTTCAAATTATTTTATTTTTCAATTATTCTCTATTAACTAATTTAATTTTCTTTTCATTTCAAAATTATTTTAATCTCAAAAATTTGGGTCTTCACATCAATCCTCTATTTGACTAATTATCCATTTCTCTTATCATATGCTATAATTTAAATATATTCAATTTAATGATTTTCTATATCCATACGACAAAATTTTGTGAAAATTTTCTATGTGTCGGAATTTTTCGAAAAATTATGGCAAAATCTCCTCTTTATGAAAAGCGTTTTGAAATATCATAACACGGTAATTTTACCATATATGTGTATATGGAAACATGGGGAAACGATGTTATATCATACATATATTGATATACCATAAATACACACCTTTTCATTAGCGTTTTAAGCAGCTTATCTTATTATTTGGAAAGCAAAAGCAATCCAACAATGCCAATAAGTCCAATGTGCTTCAACAGTGCCAATGCTCAGCTCATGTTCTAATATTACTCATAATAGGAGAGATATAAGTAGTACGATATCATATAATATCAAAGTAATATAGTGGTGTTCAAGTTTTAACCATATTTCGATAAACTTTGTATAGTCAAAAACACAAAATTGCATAATGATATCAAAGAGTGGCTTGTTGTACGACATCTTAGCTTTTCAAAACAACTTATGTATTGCAAAAATATGGAATATAGCTTGATTTATGGTATTTTTCCCAAAAGTGTCAAATTTTGAAATAAAAATACAAATGTAGGTACACTTATAAAAAGTGTGCTTTTAGCCTACTAAACGTTAAAATTTTGCTAAAGACTTAAAACAAAAGTTATTGCTTATGTTCTAGCTTTTTGGAATGGGCAAGATCGTCAAAATTGAACAAGCCATTCAAAAGTTATAGTTGAATGAAGTCAGCGTTGTTTCACAAAATTTGCAATCTCCAGATAACAACATACATCGCTTTTAATTCATGTTTAAATCATTGTTATGTTCAAATTTTCGCATTGCATTTCAAAAAATTTCTTTCTATATTGTAGCTTTGTAATAAATTTAAAATCGTCAAAAAGGATCGATGGTTTAAGATTTTAGGTTAAAAAGACTTATTGCTTAGACTTAAAAAATCTATATATGTTGTATAAAGTTTTTTGTCCACTCCAAACACAATTTCAATAACAAATTTCAAATTTTATTCATTTCAAACTTCCATTAAAATAGAAAGCTACTACTTACATAAGTTTTATACAAGCTTTATATATTTTGAAAAGGGAATTCAAATGTCCTATCGATTTTTAAATTAAGTTCACGAAATATATTCTTTATTTCACTCTTTAAAATCACTTCTAAAATTAATTAATTGCTTCTAAAATTTATTTTAGATATCTATTCCCTTAGCAACTTATATACATTCTAAAATCGATATACAATTTCACTTCTGTTATTTTTCCTTTTCTTTTTCAATGAATTTTATTTCTTATTCTAAATGATTTCAGAACATCTTTACATAAATAACTCTCTTTTTTCTTCCAAACATGTTTTAAAATAATTAACATCTTTTCACAAACCTTTATTAATAAAACGGGTAACACATTTTTAATTTATTGTTCTCAGTGGAAAATTCATTTTCAACTCTAATAAATTATATCATCTTTGGACTTTTTTTCAAACTACTGTGATGACCCGGAATTTTAGGCAATATCAAATAATCTATATTAATAATTAAATTGATTTGATAATTTTCTTTTATAGTTTTAATTTAAATTGGCAAATTATTCTTTTAAAAGCAAATAAATATTTAATTGGTAAATTTTATCTTTTAAAAGTTAATAAAATGTTTTCTTTTTATAATGTATATATATTTGTATATATTGTAAATAGAAAAGCATTGATTTGAATTTAACAAATAAAATCATGTTTTCAAATTCTAATATATATACAGGGAATTAGGCTGAAGGAAAAACCTGAGAACACTTTTAGTCTGAAGGACAGAAGTTTTAAAATTTAGTCTGAAGGACAAAAAATGATATATTCATATAGCATTGCACATCCATAATGCTATATTCATATAGCATTACACAGCTGCTTGTTTGCGTATGCAGAAACTTATAAAATTGTGTTGTATATAGCATTATAGATGTGTAATGCTATATGAATATAGCATTATGGATGTGTAATGCTATATGAATATATCATTTTTTGTCCTTCAGACTAAATTTTAAAACTTCTGTCCTTCAGACTAAAAGTGTTCTCAGGTTTTTCCTCCAGCCTAATTCCCTCAATATATATATTGGTAATTCAGAAGTTATGGTTAATTTAATATAAGACTTTTCAAAGATTATTTAAATAAATAACTATATAGTTTTAAATTACCTAAGGTAAATGTTTAATTGTTTAAAATATATCTTACCTTAAGTTTAAATCTAAATAAAATTAACATAAAGATTTGTTTTATTTTCTTTTTAAATATTGCTTGATAAATATGACTTAAATATATCTAAAAGTTTAAAATACAATTCACAAACTTATAAAACATATGATACATTAATTCATTTAAGTAGTATAAGTAATTTATAAATAATGTAATAATCTCTTTTATAAATTATTTAAAATTGACAAATTTGTTATTTTCTGTAATATCCCAGAATTTCGAAGAATTTAAAAGAAGATAATCTCTTAAATAAATCATTTAAATTTGATAAAACTGTATCTTCAAATATAAATAACCAAAATAAAATTTATGTGATGTTTTTAAATTTAGAAATTAATTGATTTTAAATGGTAGAATTATTTAATTTGTGTTATTTTATAAATTTGATTTTTGATAAGTTTGACATTTTAATTTAATAAGTATTATTTAAATATATGTTTACTTAAAAAATTTACTTTAAAATTATAATTCAATATTTCTTAATTCAAAAATGTGTTTGTTTAATTTGATAAAAACATATTTGATTTGAAGTTTAGATTTAAATTGAATTTTAATTTTTATATTTGAAATTTGAATAGGAATTTGTAATTTAAAAAGGAATGTATATTTTGAAATACATTTGTATATAAGAGATTTATGAATAAAGTTTTATTTTAAAAATAAGTTTTGTTTTTGTATTAATTTAAAACAAAAGAATTTTATTTATATAAATTGGAAAATATTTGTTTAATAGTAAATAAATGCAAAGCATTTAAATTAACTTGTAAGAATGGATTTAATAATTTTATATTATTTTATTTGGAATCTAATTAGTTTATAACTTATTTTTCTTTTGAAAGTTTTATTTTTATAAAAAAGAAAATGGATTTATAAATTTATAAAAGCATTAATAAATTAGTAAAATATCTACATATTAAGAAAATTGATAATAAAGGGTTTTAAAAATCACTTAAAAATATTTTAAAATATATGAGTGACATGTGTTCAATTTTAAAACATCATAGGATACATGTGTTAAGAGATTAATCTTAGGTTATGACAAATGTAATCAAGTTAACAAGTGTCTTCTTTTTCTTAATTTTCTTTTTTTCCTTTCTTTAAATTTTATTTAACCTTAAAACTCATTCTATAAAATCCTATTTTCTTCTTCCTTCATTTTTTTTGAATTCAAACAAGAATCCATGGCCACAACATTCGATCTGAAACCTAAAATTCCTTCCTAAGCCTGAAACAAAAATGCATATCTCCTCAAACCCTTCATTTCCAAGCCCTGCATGTTGTTCTTATCAAAACTGAAACCTATTCAAATCTTCATGTTCAAGAAAAAATCCTTGAAACCAGAAATTATCAAACCTGTAGCAAACTTCACCCAAATCTTCAAGATCATCCTCAAAGATCTACAGTATTCTATCATGCATGTAGTAAGCTTCAATTGCATGCCTGAGATAATGCTTCAAAACAACTCATTTTCAAACTTTGAGCATCACCATGGTTTCTGGAAATTGCAACAACAAGTTTTCAAAAACTTTGAACATCACATGGTTCCAGCTTTAAAGAAGTCAATTATCAAAGTTTCAGGAGTTATCAACAACAGTTTTCAAATTTTAAAAAGGGTTTCCATTCCAGATCAAATTTCTGTGCATAGTCAAAATGAGGTGAGTAAACAACTAACTTAAAATTTAAGTAGGTTAATAAATTGTTATTTAATAATTTCTGTGATAATGAAGTTGTTTGTGACGATGCTGCATGTATGTAGGAATGTGTTATTAAAGGTGCATGTTGATTTCTTTTGTTTTTGAAAACTGCAGTGTGTAAATAAAAACTAATCCAGTTGTACTTCTCTAGATAGATTTCTTGATTTAGAAGTTCAAGCATAGGGTGTTCAACAACAAGATTTAAATTGTTGAATATATAAAAAAAAAAAAGGGTTTCATTTGATGATGCCTGCATCTGGAAGAAGGAATGAAATAGGATCTACATTTTGAAATTTAGTTCTCTGTTCATTCATGTTTACAGAGTTCTTATAAATAAACAAAATTCAAGCTTTTTATATATTTAAAACTTTGAAACTTTGGATTTAAACAATTTAGTTAAGTGTAAATTCATCTAGCTTAGGGAATTATGTTTAAACAAGTTACGTTTTTAAAAATCTACCTGTAGGCTTAGGTTTGCAGTGGAAACTTATATCATGAAACAATAAAATTTTGAATTTCATTGATTCATGTATATATATTGAATCAAAAATCAAGATTATGATTTATTTTAGTTCAAAAATCCATATTTTAAAAATAATATTGAGTTAGGAATTTGGGTTTTACTGGAAGTATGTATTTGGGTGATTTCTGGATGATGGAGCAATTAGGTGGATCGGGGTTGCTACTGTAGATGGAGGTCGTCACAGAGTTTTGGGGAAAATAGTGATCGTGGTTGTAAGGGGCGGTGGCGATGGCGATGGCCGGAATTGGGTATTATGCCCTAGTTTTTTTTTCTGGGTTGGGTTTTGATTTTTCGACGTAAGCACCATTGATCGAGTGCTCTGAATTTTTGTCTGGAGATAGCAAATGGGCTTGGCAAGAGATGGTCGGCGTCGTGCATTTTCTGGTGACTGGAGCTTGGCGGTCGGAGGTGGTTTGTGTGGGGTTGTTTCGGTTTGGGTTCTGCAGTATACCCAAATTTTGATTCGAGAGGCGATTGTGTGTTTGAGTGATCGTTTTGGTTGCGGAGGTGTCGAGAAAGTTGCTGGAGGCAGTGGCGTTGGTCGGTGGTGACCCACGGTGGCGTGCATGTGCACGTGTTGGTGGTTGGTATCAGCAAGCTTAGATTCGTGGGGAAATCTCGAAGTGGCATTCGAGTTTGGGTGGGAAAAAGTCGAAGTGTTCTCGGGTGTGTTTGGGTGGGAGATCTGTGTTTTTGCATACTGTAACTAAATCAAGTTTTTTAAAAAAAATGGAAGAGGTAACTCGGGTTTTGACCCGAGTAAATAACGTTGACCTGAAGCTGTAAACTAAACAGCTTTTAAAAGATTTTTAAAAAGGTTTAGAACTTGTTTTTTTTGAAATTTAGAAATTTTAAACTTTATATAAATTACTTGATGTATTTAATAAATGTTTTGTTTAACATATTTTAAGATGTTTTGAAGTTTTGTTAAATTTAAACATTGTTTAGAAAGTTTGATTGATTTTGAAAACAAGTTTTGAAAGTAATTTTAATAGTTTATATAAGACAAGTTTTAAATCCAAATTGAAAATTTGTTTAAAACTATAAATAGAAAAATATTTAAGTGATTTAAAGTTGTGTTTGATAACTTTAATTTATCAAGCTAAAAGATTGTTTTAGTTTAAACTTAATTTAAAAATTAATTAAGTGGGAATAGATGTATAATAAAGATTGTTAATATGTTAAATCAATTAAAGCATTTTATAAGGTAAATGTTTATCTTAATTAAGGTTTTAATATCTTAATTTTTGATTGAGTTAATTTGAAGAAGTAAGTTTAATTAATTAGTTAAGAATAAAGTATTAATTAGGAAACAAATTAAGGACAAGTGATTTACTTGGTTAATAAATGGTTAAGAATTGAAGGTAAATTAATTTAAGATTAATTAAATGGTTATTTAAAGATCATTAACTAGATTTTTAATTTATGATTAAGGATTCATTAGTCAAGTAATTAAGTGAAATTAAACTTAATAAATTATGTGGTTAAGATTTATTAACTAAGTAATTAATAAGATGTAAATTAAGTAATAAGGGTTACTTAATTAGTATTTAAGAAATGTTTAACTTGTAATTAAATTTTATTAAGCAATAATTTAAGTTTTATTGATTAATAATTAGATAATAATTAATCCATAATTAAGGATTAATTAAGAAGTTGTTAAGTGGTAATTAATTGGTTAATCAATTGTGATTAAGATTAATCAAATGATAATTAAGGATTGATTATCTGTTAATTAAGGATGGGTTAATAGTTAATTAAGGAATAATTAAATGATTAATTAACTGGTGATTAAGGAGTAAGAAATCTGTAATTAAGTTCTTAATTAATAATTGATAATTAGGTTTATTAATTAATAATTAAGAGATAATTAATTGGTTAATTATTAATTAATTAATTAATTATAAAAGTAATTATGGATTAATTAATTAATTTGTATTAAGAGATATTGATTAATAATTAAGGTTATTAATCGATAGTTGATGGATAATTAATCGGTTAATCAAAAGTTAATTAATTGATTATGAAAGTAATCATGGATTAATTACTTTGTATTAAAGGAAATTAATTAATAATTAAGGTTTATTAATTGATGATTAAAGGATAATTATTTTGGAATTGAGGATTGATTAATTGATTAATTAAGTTAATCAAGGAGTGATTAATTAATTAAGGTTAGTGATTAATGAATGATTGTATAAGCAAGATTTAGGGGTTGATTCTTAAGGAATTAATTTAAGAAATTAAATTAATTTTGTTATGAATTGATAATACTTGCTTATGGATGATTGATTGTTGAATGTCTGAATTGGATGACATCTATTGGATCGATATCTATTGATGATATGTGTTGTGACATTCTGTGAGATGATATAGGTTATATCAATGATAAATGTGTGATATTTATCTATGTTAATGCTGTGTGATTTCAAAGCATTTAATTGTATTGAATTGAATTGTTTAAACCTTTAAACAACTTGGCCTTTAAGACACGTTTGGTTCGATGAGACCAGGATCGGGTATCAAATTTGATTATCCGAAAACCACATCGATCCAAGTTAAACGTTAGGTCGTGATTTCAAGTGAAGATCGAGTTGAAGACTCGAAGTGTAAGAACTATCCGTCGTTAAAAACTCTAAGGGTGATGCCAATACGAGTATAACGGAGATAATACTTTTAGGTTCGAGATGGAGTTTAGAGTGCAAGGTTTATTGTCGTTAACTCTGAGGGTGATTGCAAAATGAGTGTAACGAGATAATGCCTTCGGTTTCGTTCGAACCCGGAACGAACTTGTATGAATTGAATGCTTTCAGAACATCGTCAGATGGACGATGAGCATTCTAAGAGACGTGTTCTCTAAAGGTAATCGTAGCCTCAAGCCTCATCAACCGGGAATGGCTAAAACGGGGGAGGTGCAGCAAGGCTTCGTGGGTAGCCCCCACTTGAGGGCAAGATTTACCCCTGTCCAGAAGTCCCTTTTTATTTCGGTTGTGTGGGCGAATGCTAGCTAGAATCGCCGGGGTGGTCTTGTTCGGGACTGTTCAGTAAGGAATGGTCCCGGCTTTCTGTTGCAGGAGAGCGGGCGTACTCCTCGGTACGGTGATCTCGGCCACGTACTGTGACGGGCGGTACCCCAGTAGCCCTGCCATTGATGGAAACCCATTCTTCCTACGTGCCCCTACAGTTTTGATTGTATTACCCACTTTTGTGGCCAGTAGCTGGAATTTAATAGATGTAACAATTTCGGCAATTTCATATTTATTTGAAAACCCTAGACACTATTATAATATCATCGGATTTCTTAACAAATGTTTTGGTTAGCGTAAGGTAAAAACTTTTCCATGTTTATGTGTGGGAAGTCTTACATGATACCTTTCTTTCAAAAGGTTTTTAAAAATTAAACAACTTTAACCCGTTTACTCACACCAGACCCATGTCTGACCCGGAGTTTATTCTGTTTTCTTAAACTCTTGGGTACTTAAATTTTTACGAGTAGCCAAGGGATTCAGGTCTGCTTTGACGAATACTGGAGGAGTTATGGAGCAGGAGGCTTCAACGCTTATAGTTATATGGTGTTTTCCGCTGTGTTGTATCTCTGTGATATATGTGTTGCATTGAGTTGTATAATAGACAGACTTGTATAACTGTCTATTCTGTGTTGTTGTATCTGAGTAACTCTGATATGTAATAGTTATGTTATACATTATATTTTGTTTCGTTCCGTTGTGAGACTCTGATTTTGTTGAGTTCTTTCCTTCTATCTATTCTATTTCTACCTCTTTCTTTCTTAAGAATGATTGCATCTTTCTGTGGAATGAAAGGCCGGTCGTTTCACTTGGTATCAGAGCATAGGTTGAGATAATACCTAGGCTCTGGAGTGGTGTCTATCTTGAGAGCGCGTATTTGTAATTTTATACAACTATATACTTATATAAATTTGTCGGGTATCTGTTCGGATTTCCAACATGAGTTCTAGAGGAATTTATCTCTCTATCTTTGATTGTTTAGCCCTCCTACCTTGGAATCTAGCCTTATTGATGAATAACCGAGATGGATCAAATCTGTAGAAGCTTAAGATTTTCTTATCTTCCCCATAGTTTTTCTAGAGACCTTTTGTTTGATCTTGTTTGGATATTGTTTGGTTGGATGGTATTGATCTGTTGGTGTAGAAGCAAGGATTGTATCTTTGGAAGTTGAGTTGAGAAGAATCGCAAAAGTGACTTACGATGATGTTGGGATTCTTCTGAGTCATCTTCTGCATGGATTGAGGTATCTCTAGGAGGTGTAGAGTCCATTGAGTGGTTAGAGATTTTCCAGATGTTCCGAAGGAGCAAAGATTTTTCCTCATCGAAAGATGGAGATTTGGATTGTCTTTAGTTTCAGAAGCAATGTTTGTTGTTCAGCCTATTTTTTTCCAGTGGGAGTTCAGCTGTTGTTTTGGGGCCTAGACAGATGAATCTTTTTAGATTCTGTGTGGATTTGATGAATCAAGCTTTTGTGATGTGTGGTATAAGTTGTTCTTGTTTTCATCAATGTTTTTCTGGTCTACTCCAAGTCCGAAGAGGAGCTAGCGACATTTGGGAGTTAGTGTTAGAGGCTTAGAGGAAGCATTTTGTTTTGGTGATGGTATTTCTATAGATCCAGCCTGGATAGTTACTATTCAGGAGTAGAAGCAACCGCAGTTTTCTGGATAGGCATAATTCTACAGGAGTAGAAGTGAACCCGAGTGTGAAGAGATTTTCTCGGATTTGAAGGCAAGGCTGACTAGTGTGCCTGTTCTAGCTATCTCTGATGGCAAGAATAAATTTGAGATCTGCTCGGACGTTTGAGTGTGTGTCTGAGATGGATGTAGTGAGTCAATGATGGTCAGTGTTCTAGTTTTGAGATGGATTGATATAGGGAACATTGAGGATCATCGGAAGAATTTGTGTTCCGAATTCTTGGATTTTTGAAGCAAGAAGTTTTGGCAGGGAGTCATCGCTCCAGATTTGTCCAGCCAGGGTGTTCAGAGATATATGGATATGAAGAGAATCTTCTAATGGCTAAGTACGAAGTAGGAAGTTGCTGGTTTCATCTTTGGATGTGCGATCTGTCAGCAAGTGTTGGTGATCAACCGAAGACCGCCGGTTTGTTATCTTTGGAGACTCCGAAGTGGAAGTTCCAATGGGAAGTGATTTCTTTGGATTTCTTCGAAGGTTTGCCAAGGTTTAAAGAGGGAACTATAGGAATATGGGTGATTGTGAATTGGTTAACCAAGAACGCCCATTTTATTCTGGTTGAGGCAATCCATTCTGTAGCATCTTTGGCTGAGTTTTTCTTGAGAGTTTGTCTAATTGTTTGGTGTTTCAGTCAGCATTGTTAGAAATTGTAATCTTATCTTCTCCAGCTAGTTTTAGAAGACTTTGTGATAAGCTTTGGGTTCGAGATTGAATTTGGGTACAGCCTATCATTCCCAAACCAAAGGAAAGGATGAATCAAATTTTAGAGATTTGAGAGAGAGCTTGTGTTTTGGATTTTGTGGATGTTAGGAGGATCATCTGCACTTATTGGAATTCTCGTATAAGTTATCAAACGATTACCTGGATGCTACCCTGTGAAGCTTTGTTTAGAAGACCTTGTAGATTTCCATTCTGTGCAGTAGAGTCGGGAGATCGTCTAATTCTTGGTCCAGTTTTGGTCTGTGAAGTATCTGCGATGGTGGAGCTGATCAGGAGAAGTTTAGTGTTGAAGTCTTTAAGGTTGAATTGCCAGTTTGGATGACTGGAATTCACATTGTTTTTCACGTATTTCTTCTGAGGAAATATGTGAACGATCTATCTTTTGTTGTGGGGTTAGGATTTCAATGTTTGTTTTGGGAAACTCTGAATAATTTTAAGGAGGCTTATATGGATCTATGTCCAGATAGCTAGGATTGTTGATTGAATAAATTGGTTATTTAAATAAACTGTTTGTTTGGATGGATTATTGTTTGGTTGATAGTGAATGGTTGATAGGGATGCTTCAATAGTTAAAATGAAATAAAAGATTTTGGATTATCTATATTTTAAATTTCGAGGACGAAATTCTTTTAAAGGGGGAGGAATGTTATATCCCAGAATTTCGGAGAATTTAAAAGAAGATAATCTTTTAAATAAATCATTTAAAATTGATAAAACTGTATCTTCAAATATAAATAACCAAAATAAAATTTATGTGATGTTTTTAAATTTAGAAATTAACTGATTTTAAATGGTAGAATTATTTAATTTGTGTTATTTTATAAATTTGATTTTTGATAAGTTTGACATTTTAATTTAATAAGTATTATTTAAATATATGTTTACTTAAAAAATTAACTTTAAAATTAGAATTTAATATTTCTTAATTTAAAAATGTGTTTGTTTAATTTGATAAAAACATATTTGATTTGAAATTAAGATTTAAATTGAATTTGAATTTTTATATTTGAAATTTGAATGGGAATTTGTAATTTAAAAAGGAATGTATATTTTGAAATACATTTGTATATAAGAGATTTATGAATAAAGTTTTATTTTAAAAATAAGATTTGTTTTTGTAATTTAAAACAAAAGAATTTTATTTATATAAATTGGAAAATATTTGTTTAATAGTAAATAAATGCAAAGCATTTAAATTAACTTGTAAGAATGGATTTCATAATTTTATATTATTTTATTTTGATTCTAATTTGTTTATAACTTACTTTTCTTTTGAAAGTTTTATTTTTATAAAAAAGAAAATGGATTTATAAATTTATAAAAGCATTCATAAATTAGTAAAATATCTACATATTAAGAAAATTGATAATAAAGGGTTTTAAAATTATTTTAAAATATATGAGTGACATGTGTTCAATTTTAAAACATCATAGGATACATGTGTTAAGAGATTAATCTTGGGTTATGACAAATGTAATCAAGTTAAAACAAGTGTCTTCTTTTTCTTAATTTTCTTTTTTTCCTTTCTCTAAATTTTATTTAACCTTAAAACTCATTCTATAAAATCCTATTTTCTTCTTCCTTCATTTTTTTTTGAATTCAAACAAGAATCCATGGCCACAACATTCAATCTGAAACCTGGAATTCTTTCCTAAGCCTGAAACAGAAATGCATATCTCCTCAAACCCTTTATTTCCAAGACCTGCATGTTGTTCTTATCAAACTGAAACCTATTCAAATCTTCATGTTCAAGAAAAAAAATCCCTGAAACCAGAAATTATCAAACCTGTAGCAAACTTCACCCAAATCTTCAAGATCATCCTCAAAGATCTGCAGTATTCTATCATGCATGTAGTAAGCTTCAATTGCATGCCTGAGATAAAGCTTCAAACAACTCATTTTCAAAACTTTGAGCATCACCATGGTTTCTGGAAATTGCAACAACAAGTTTTCAAAAACTTTGAACATCACATGGTTCAAGCTTTAAAGAAATCAAGTATCAAAGTTTCAGGAGTCATCAACAATAGTTTTCAAATTTTAAAAAGGGTTTCCATTCCAGATTAAATTTCTGTGCATAGTCAAAATGAGGTGAGTAAACAACTAACTTAAAATTTTAAGTAGGTTAATAAATTGTTGTTTAATAATTTCTGTGATAATGAAGTTGTTTGTGATGATGCTGCATGTATGTAGGAATGTGTTATTAAAGGTGCATGTTGATTTTTTTGTTTTTGAAAACAGCAGCGTGTAAATAAAAACTAATCAGTTGTACTTCTCTAGATAGATTTCTGATTTAGATGTTCAAGCATAAGGTGTTCAACAGTAAGATTTAAATTGTTGAATATATATAAAAAAAGGGTTTCATTTGATGATGCCTGCATGTGACGACCCGATATTTTTAACAATTTAAATTGGAATAATAAATTGATTTTAAATATTTAAAAGTTAATTGTAAACTTGACTCTCGAATATTTATGTTTACTTGATAATTAAATTATTGAGTTATATAATTTGAAATTGGGCAAATTATTGAATATGGAATTTTAAGCCTGTTAATAACAATTTGAAGGCTTATAAAATTTACAATGATAGGACTGAAGATAATAGAATGGTCAGAATTTAATTTAAAGGTGATTTGTTCAATTTTAATAATATATCGTTTAAATCGATAGTTTAAAATACACTATCTACACCATCTCTATTTTATTTATATTTATGTATGCTTTTAAATAATACAAAAGGTATAAGTATGTATACATTTATAAGTATAGGATAAGTGTCATGACATGGTGAAGACAAGTGGCATAATATGGACCATACACCTATCTTAAGATCAAATAGAATTATGACACATATATCACTTTGGTGTACACTTCTAGAACACCTTAAATGATTACTAAATAAGGTATGTGTCATGAAATAAAGCTTGCATAAAAAATGAAGGACATGTGTCACAAGATTAAATAAAATAGTGACACATAACCCCATTAGGTGTCCATGTGTAGAAACATCTTAAGACACCTAAGTAGACATGTGTCAACATTCTAAAGCTTTTGCAAAGAGAAGTAGACAAGTGTCCAAAACTAAAATTACCAAAACGAGCCTTGAAAATTACTATATAGAGGATGGAAATGTTCACTTATTTTTTTCTTACTTTCACAAAGCAAAAAAAATAGTAAGATAAAGTGAAAAAGCTTGGAGAAAGCTAAGGAAAAAGAGTCAAGGAAAATACACAAGTTAAGTTGAGAAAAACTATTTAAATTTCTAGTATTCATGTTATTCTTGAAGAGATGATAGTAGTAAGTAAAAGTGGCTCGGTTCTATCAAAAACGCAGCTTAGTAATTTGAGCATAACTTTATCAATTCTTAATGAAATTTCGATTTCTTGAATGTTTTGGAGAGCTTATTTCATGTGCTACAAATTTGATGTTTTTTGTTTTCTGTAATTTGGATGTTGGCTATGTAAAAATTGATTTTTTCTACTGTAATCCCGAGAGCAAAACCAAATATTAGCTCTGTGCTTAAGGCTGAAACTAAATTGGCTATAACTTCTTCGTTCCTCAATCGATTTCGATAAATTTAGATGTTCCAGAAAGCTTAGACTTTGTTCTAAAACTTTTAAGTTTTGAGTTTTCCAAAATTTCGATGGTATCTTGGCTAAAATTATAATTGTTTATCACTGTCCCGAGACAAAATGACAGAAGTTATGAAATTCAAATCTCAGAATTGTTTTATCCATAACTTTTACAATTCTCATCGGAATTCGGTAATTTTTAATGTTCCGGAAAGCATAGAAACTAAGCTACAACCTTTGCTTTATTCATTTTGCTTAATTTCGAAGTTTTCTATGCTAAAATTGCAATTGTTGGTCGTTATCCTGCAAATGCATAAGTTCAGGCTAAGCTTCATGTTTTTAGTAAAATGGTCATAACTTTTGAACCGTTTATCCAAATTCGATGATCTTGGTCATTCTGGAAAGCTAATGGAAAGGCCTATAACTGTTTTTTGTATCATTTTCTGAAATTCGTTGATTAAAATGATGAAAAACCTCTTGCAAACTCGCTGTCCTGTTGTAGAGTACTCAGTGTCTTGTGCAAACCTGAGCTAGTATTTTGTGCATAACTTTTGCGTTTCTTATCCAAATCCTATAATTTTTAAAGTTATGAAAACTGTAGGGAGAGTGTGATAACTTTCATTTGTATCATTTTTTAAAATTTGTCAATATATATATATACGAATTTGAGGTGCAAACTCGGGTTAAATTTCTGCCCGAAATGAACATGTTTGTTTCTACGAAAATGCCTTACTTGTTAGATTTTTATCATCGATTTGATAAACAATTTGATGAGTTTCTTGTCATGGTGGTTGAGTATACTACGTAAATTACTTTAAAGAAGTATTTTCACACAGAAGAATTAATCGAGGATGCGGTGTAAGACCATAGATAATTTTGTGAGTTTTTTAATGGAAACTAAGAAGTTAATTAAGATGAGTAGTTAATGATTGTGAACAATTAATATAATATAAGCAATTAAAGGTTAATTAAATTCTAGAGTTATTAATAATTTGGAATAATCAATGATTGATTAAGGTAATTAATCAATGTAGTTAATAGAATTTACTAATAAAAGAAATCGAAGAAAAATTACTTAATATCATAAATCAAAGGGGGTAATTATTGGTAATTCCTTAATTGAGGATTAATTACTTGTTTAATTAGTGTAACAAAATTTATGGAGGGTTAGTAAATTTATGAGCATGATTAATTCAAGGATTATTAATCAATGTAAGTGATTATAAGTTAATGAATCTGAGAACTTAATCAAGGATAGATGTGATTATTGTGAAAGGGGAAGGTAAATTAATAACATTGAATTCGAAGAGACCGGAGTCGGGTATTAGTTAATACCCGAAATCGCTTCGATTCTTTACAAATTGATACGTGGAATCAATAGGGTATATTGGAATGATTTTAAGTGAATTGGACCATAAAATCTAAGTTCTGACACTAAGAAATTGATGTGTGAAATAAGTGATGTCTATAATAATTTATGAAGTGGAAATTGATATAAGTTACCCGAGTTTATATAAGTTGTAAACTTTTACATTCCATGTTAGTTGGGTTTACTCACGCTGGTTTCCAGGCTGACCCGGGTGTTACTTTGGTGTAATGCTCGGGTCAGACCGAGTATTACAGTTTTTCAGGTAGGTACGTTCTGGAGCTCAGGAGACGAGCTGGATGGCAAGTACGTATAGAGTATTTCCGCTGCAGTATATTATTATATATCCGAGACATGATTTGCATATGATCAGTGACTGTATATATGTGATACTCTGATGTATTAAAGTGTAATCCACAGATAAAATATTCTTTTGTAAACTGTTATTATTTATTATTATATTTTATCTGCTGCGAATGTGAGATTTTGGTGTTCTGTTCTTCTTCTTCTTCTATCTCTTTCTTCTTTTCCATAACTATCTGAAAATTTCGGGTTCGAAAATTTCGAGTCGTTACAGTTGGTATCAGAGCTGAAGGTTAAGCGAGAACCTTAGCTATGGTGGGGATTACTCATTGAATAGAGTCCGTAGTACTCTAGAATGAGTTGAGTGTGTGTGTGTGTGTGTGTGTGTGTGTGTGTATATGAGAGCGTACTTGTTATTTGTTTATAAAGATTTTTAATGATTTTATATAAATATATATTTTGATATATATAGCAACATTTCCTTCTAATGAATATTTAGGTGATTGTTTGTTAAATTATTGGAATTAAGTTAAGAAGTAATATACAATACGACCAAATTGAAACTTATAACCAAAGCTGAAGAATAAAGTTATATAACAAAATGGAACTTGAAATATAGATTGTGAATGTAATTTATAAATTGAAATAAACTTCATAAATAAATGAGATTATAATTTGAAATAGAATTCCAGAGTAATGTTTAATATGAATTGGATAGATTGGGAATTTGGAATTTTTGGAAAAATTTAAAATTCCTTTGGATTTGGAAGTGGTTTCCAAAGGTTTTGGAAAAGTAATAGTATTATTTCAAAAATATTTTTGTGTTGAATTTGGAACCTGGGAGATTTGAAATTAAAAATATTTGAAAAATGTTTTTAAAGAGATAAAAGCATTGAACTCTTTCAGTAACTGGAAAATAAAGTCGGTGATGACTGTAGCATTATCGATGTTTATTTTCGAGTTTATAGAAGAGAAATTGCTACCAAATTGTTTTACATTGGAATTGTTTGTGAACTGGGTTTGGTTTTGAAATTCAAAGGGGTAATTAATTTGCCAAAGAATTTTGGGTATAGTTGAATTCTAAGGTGCTATTGAAATTTTGGAAATTTGTTTAAACTCTGGAATCTTGATTAAAATGTTTATGGAATAATAAAAATATATTGGCTAAATAAAATGTATAATTCCGAGTTAAAAGCAAAATGTGAATGTAATTGATTATAAATAGAAATTGTAAAATTGAAATTGTAATTAAAATTGTACAAGTTTAAAGATCAAACGGAATTTGATTTGAAGTTGGAAGGAGATTGAGAAAAAATTCAACTTGAATTAGGATTAAATCCATTTCAATGGAAATTGAAGATTATTCAATTTGGAGTTGGGTCAATTGAAATGGGAGTGGAAATTTAAATTTAAAATGTTGGGGAAGTGAACAGTTTTGACTCTAGACTATTTGCAATATAAATTGTCTTAATATAAACTTATTTTTCTAAGCTATTAAATATATACAACCTTTCTTTCTTAAAGCCAAATTATTTTGTACTTGTTTTATAATTATTTTGGAGCCATTTAACCATTTTTCAGCTGTTTTCTAAGCTCAATTTATATTTTAACTATGTTACAAATTAATTACTACTTTATAACTATTTTGCAATTACCTAAATTTTTTTTGAAACTATTTAACTATTTTACAGCTATTTTGCAAACTAAACATTATTTTTCAACTACTTATTAAATTTTCGTGCTATTTCCTAAATATAAACTGGTCGGAGTTCAAACTGTTATTGATTAAATACCCAACTGGTATAAGAATTGAGGTAATAATCCAAATGGGGATTAAGGAAAATGTGAATAAGTGAATGAAAATTTAAGTGAATGTGAATAGAAAGGAAATTGATATTGGAAAGAGTAATCAAATTTGAATATTTGATTTTTGGGTAAACAAAGTTATATCTTTGTTATATATGCTCCCCATGTTAAATCTATTGTTGGAAGAAAAAGGATTTTGGAAGTGTTTGAAGTATAAAAGGGAATTTTATACAAGTTTAAAGTGATCCAAAGTTTTAAAAATTATATATATCTGTATATATATAAAGGATCTTATGAGGATTTTGGAAAGGGTTTTGGGAACCTTTGGATTTGGAAAGGCTTATGATTTTGATGTAAAATCAATATATGGAATTTGGAAAGCCTATTTTGAGAATTATCGATTTTGGGATAATCGATTTTGTGTAAAGGAGCTTTGATAAAATTCATACTAGGTGTATGATTTGAAAGATACTATATGTTGTATAGTATAAAATGTTTTGACGATGGCTCTGGGGAAAAGGCGCTCCCTTGAAATGAACTTCTCAGGAGTGCCACCGGGTGGTGCTGCCTTGAGCCCCAAGAGGGGGTTCTAAAGTTGATCCTATGAGGAGTCCGGACAAAACTAGTTCCTGAGGATTATGAGTTGAGTATACCATAGCGTAAGTCGTGTGTGCCGCTGAGAGCCAATTGTTGCATGGACTTTTGCTGCGATGGCAACGTAACCCAGGATGTAACTACGACCTATGGTATAACATAGCAAAAGTCGTGTGTGCCACTGAGAGCCAACATTCTGCGTTAGATTTTATATCAGTAGGCTGTGACCTATGTAGAAGTGGAGAAGTTTCATTTCGACAGCAAAAATCAGAGGCCGCTGAGAGCCTGCAATTGCATGGACTTTTGCTATGACGGCAACGTTACCGTGGATGTAACTGTGATCTATTGTGTGGGTTCCATGGCATAATCGAGAGGCCAGGGAGAGCCTGTAGTTGCATGGACTTTTGCTGCGACTGCAACGTAACCTTGAAATGTAACTGTGACCATGGATGGAGGTGATGATTTTCAGAGCATTGTCACCAAAGATATTTCCTCTATTTTCAAAAACTGTTTTCTATATTTTTAATAAAATTATTTTCAAGTATTTTCACTAGATGTTGAAAACGGGTTTACCAAGTACTTATAGATTTTCAGTTCTACGCCTGATCAACGTATGACTGAATTTCTGTGAGAACAAGGATGGAGTGTTTGAGACATCGAGTTATAAGAAATATGTTTTATAAAAAGCTATTTTAATTGTATTATCTGAATTTAAAGGCATTTCTAAATTTTAATAATTAAAAGGGAAATCCAAACAGGAATTATAAAATAAAATTTGAACTCGAGAAAATTTAATGAAGTAATTTTCTTTGTAATAAAAGTTGGAAGTAAGCTAATAAATAATTATTTGATAGAGTATGTTAATAAAAATTTAACTCGGTTAAATAAATGGATGGTAAGTTAATAAGGGAGTTTGGATATGAACTTTAGTTAAATAAAATAGGGTTGGATCAAATAGTGATGGTTTAAATTACAAATGAACATTTAAGTGTATTATAAGTAATATTTAACGCAATGTACAGGTAACTTAGGTAAAATGGAAGTGTTGTTGAATGAAATGAAAGTAATAATAATAGAAATGGTTTGAATTTCAAACAAAACCCAAGTGAGTAGAAATAAATTGAGAATGGTTTTGTATAAATAAAATACATTAGCAAATGAATTAAGTTAGTGAAATTAAAAATATAAAATGGGGAAATAAATGGGTTAATGGAATTAAATAATAAAGGGATGAAGCCTGATTGAATAACAACTAAATCAAAGTTGTAACTGGAATTGGATTATCAGGCTGATCTTAAGTTCGGTGACATATTAATTTGAAGCATAAATGAGTTAAGTATGTGCTTGGATATTATTTGACAAATTGAGAAGGTGAATTAATGTTAAAGTAAACTAACTTAAGTTTAAAGTTTATGGAAGCTTGGCTTCGAATAAAGGTGAAAGACCATTAAATAAAGTTTGGGTTAAATTAATTTGGGAATGGTTATAAATTTATAAGTATTTGAATGTGCCAAGCTTACTAAATTATTTTGAAATGAAACAGTTGCGGGAAAGAAATGGAATGCAATGTGTAGTTGGTGAATAAATTAAAAATGGAATGAACTTAAGTCCATAATGGGTTGAAATTAATTTGAAGTAGTTATAGACTGAAATGAATACTTTATCAAGCGAATATTGTCAAATTTGCATGGAATGAATTGTTGTTTACCGTGAATGAATGTAATTAAAATCCTATGGGTTGAGAGAAGTAAAATAATTTGATTTGGAATCAATTGAATGGAACATGAGCTTGTTCGGATTAAAAATAAATTGAATGTAAGCACTTGAGTTGTAAACTATTAAAATGGAATGAAATGGCATATGAATTGGATGAAAGCATTTGAATTAGCTTTAAAAGTTAAATAAATCGCTTATGGGAAGCGTTTGATACTTGTGTTTATGTAATACTTGTGTTTAGCTATTGAAAGTGAGTAAATGCTAATAAATTCTCTATATATGGCACTTACATATTTAAATTGAGATAGTACAGGTACCTGAAGGCTGTTTGGTTGGTTTGGATTGCGTTAATTGCTTAAATAAATATAGTCGCTTGCTTAAAATGTGAAATAAAGGTACGTCTACGCAATAAAAATAGGAAATATGAACTGTTTTTGCTTTTTTCGACCGTGTGGGTCGATGTATACATATTTATATCTATTGTAAAATTGCAAAAGCTCCTCCGTAAAAAGGAGACTCTGCCAAAAAATTTCGAAAATTTTGGGAGTTAGAAAATTTTTGGAAATTTTTGAAAAATTTACATTAGCGACAAAACGATCTCAAATTTGAAACTTAAAGTGAATTAGTAGATGAAACTAATATGAACCAGTTATAAATGAAGGATAAAATTTAATATTCAAAATTGAAATAAATTGAATTCGTATGAAAAAGGAGAAAACTAGTTGGCATAGAAGAAGATGTGAAAACCTATATGAGGAAAGGTAAAAAGGGATTTGAAAGGTTACGATTGGATATTGTTTGTTAAATTGAATACGCAGGTATTAAAGGGGAAAGAAATTGGATTTGATTCCAAAAGATAAATGTGAATGGCCCAACAAAAAGGTATGTATTTAAAATTTTGTATGGAATTGGATTGGGTTTTGATGTGGCCACTTGGCATTTGTTTTCTTTTGGAATTTGGGAGCCCGTAAAGGCCTTTTGTAGTAGTACCAAGCTAGCCGCGCAAAGGAGACACTGGCAAACTTTTTCAGAAATTTAGAGAGTTAGAAATTTTTTGAGAAAATTTCGATAACTCAAAATTGGTTTTAAATTGAAATTTAAAGGATTCAGCAAAAGGGTATTGCGTGAAAACTATAGGAGGTTTTAGGAAGTTGGTTAAGGTTAAGTGTCTTTAATAAAAGATAATTGGTAGATTGTTGAATTGTGGGTTTTGGGAAAAGTAAACGGGTATTGAACCATTCATCCTAACTATTAATTTCGGGGACGAAATTCTTTTAAGGGGGAGGAATGTGACGATCCGATATTTTTAACAATTTAAATTGGAATAATAAATTGATTTTAAATGTTTAAAAGTTAATTGTAAACTTGACTCCCGAATATTTATATTTACTTGATAATTAAATTATTGAGTTATATCATTTGAAATTGGGCAAATTATTGAAAATGGAATTTTAAGCCTGTTAATAACAATTTGAAGGCTTATAAAATTTATAATGATAGGACTGAAGATAATAGAGTGGTCAGAATTTAATTTAAAGGTGATTTGTTCAATTTTAATAATATATCGTTTAAATCGATAGTTTAAAATACACTATCTACACCATCTCTATTTTATTTATATTTATGTATGCTTTTAAATAATACAAAAGGTATAAGTATGTATACATTTATAAGTATAGGATAAGTGGCATGACATGGTGAAGACAAGTAGCATAATATGTACCATACACCTATCTTAAGATGAAATAGAATTATGACACATATATCACTTTGGTGTACACATCTGGAACACCTTAAATGATTACTAAATAAGGCATGTGTCATGAAATAAAGCTTGCATAAAAAATGAAGGACATGTGTCACAAGATTAAATAAAATAGTGACACATAACCCCATTAGGTGTCCATGTGTAGAAACATCATAAGACACCTAAGTAGACATGTGTCAACATTCTAAAGCTTGTGCAAAGAGAAGTAGACAAGTGTCCAAAACTAAAATTACCAAACTAGCCTTGAAAATTACTATATAAAGGGTGGAAATGTTCACTTATTTTTTTCTTACTTTCACAAAGCAAAAAAAAAAGTAAGACAAAGTGAAAAAGCTTGGAGAAAGCTAAGGAAAAAGAGTCAAGGAAAATACACAAGTTTAAGGTGAGAAAAACTATTTAAATTTCTAGTATTCATGTTATTCTTGAAGAGATGATAGTAGTAAGTAAAAGTGGCTCGGTTCTATCAAGAACACAGCTTAGTAATTTGACCATAACTTTCTCAATTCTTAATGAAATTTCGATTTCTTGAATATTCTGGAAAGCTTATTTCATGTGCTACAACTTTGATGTTTTGTGTTTTCTGTAATTTGGATGTTAGCTATGTAAAAATTGAATTTTTCTACTGTAATCCCTAGAGCAAAACCAATATTAGCTCTGTGCTTAAAGCTGAAACTAAATTAGCAATAACTTCTTCGTTCCTCAACCGATTTCGATAAATTTAGATGTTCCAGAAAGCTTAGACTTTGTTCTAAAACTTTTAAGTTTTGAGTTTTCTAAAATTTCGATGTTATCATGGCCAAAATTATAATTGTTTATCGCTGTCCCGAGACAAAATGACAGAAGTTATGAAATTCAAATCTCAGAATTGTTTTATCCATAACTTTTACAATTCTTATCGGAATTCGGTAATTTATAATGTTCCGGAAAGATCAGAAACTAAGCTACAACTTTTTCTGTATTCATTTTGCCTGATTTCAATGTTTTCTATGCTAAAATTGCAATTGTTGGTCGTTGTCCTGCAAATGCATAAGTTCAGGCTAAGCTTAATGTTTTTAGTAAAATATTCATAACTTTTGAAACGTTGATCCAAATTCGATGATATTGGTCATTCTGGAAAGCTAATGGAAAGGTCTATAACTGTTGTTTGTATCATTTTCTGAAATTTGTTGATTAAAATGTTGAAAAACCTCTTGTAAACTCGATGTCCTGTTGTTGTAGAGTACTAAGTGTCTTGTGCAAACCTGAGCTAGTATTTTGTGCATAACTTTTGCGTTTCTTATCCAAATCCTATAATTTTTAAAGTTTTGGAAACTGAAGGAAGATTGTGATAACTTTCATTTGTATCATTTTTTAAATTTCGGCCATATATACATACGAATTTGAGGTGCAAGCTCGGGTAAAATTTCTGCCCGAAATGAACATGTTTGTTTCTACGAAAATGCCTTACTTGTTAGATTTTTATCATCGATTTGATAAACAATTTGATGAGTTTTTTTTATGGTGGTTGAGTATACTAAGTAAATTACTTTAAAGAAGTATTTTCACAGAGAAGAATTAATCGAGGATGCGATATAAGACCATAGATAATTTAGTGAGTTTGTTAATGGAAACTAAGAAGTTAATTAAGATGAGTAGTTAATGATTATGAACAATTAATATATTATAAGCAATTAAAGGTTAATTAAATTCTAGAGTAATTAATAATTTGGAATAATCAATGATTGATTAAGGTAATTAATCAATGTAGTTAATAGAATTTACTAATAAAAGAAATCGAAGAAAAATTACTTAATATCATAAATCAAAGGTGGTAGTTATTGGTAATTCCTTAATTGAGGATTAATTACTTGTTTAATTAGTGTAACAAAATTTATGGAGGGTTGGTAAATTTATGAGCATGATTAATTCAAGGATTATTAATCAATGTAAGTGATTATAAGTTAATGAATCTGAGAACTTAATCAAGGATATATGTGATTATTGTGAAAGGGGAAGGTAAATTAATAACATTGAATTCGAAGAGACCAGAGTCGGGTATTAGTTAATACCCGAAATCACTTCGATTCTTTATAAATTGATACGTGGAATCAATAGTGTATATTGGAATGATTTTTAGTGAATTGGACAATAAAATCTAGGTTTTGGCACTAAGAAATTGATGTGTGAAATAAGTGATGTCTATAACAGCTTATGAAGTGGAAATTGATATAAGTTACCCGGGTTTATATAAGTTGTAAACTTTTACATTCCATGTTAGTTGGGTTTACTCACGCTGGTTTCCAGCCTGACCTGGGTGTTACTTTGGTGCAATGCTTGGGTCAAACCGGGTATTACAGTTTTTCAGGTAGGTATGTTCTGGAGCTCAGGAGACGAGCTGGACGGCAAGTGCATATAGAGTATTTCCGCTGCAGTATATTATTATATATCCGAGACATGATTTGCATATGATCAGTGAATGCATACATGTGAAACTCTGATGTATTAAAGTGTAATCAACAGATAAAATATTCTTTTGTAAACTGTTATTATTTATTATTATATTTTATCCGCTGCGAATGTGAGATTTTGGTGTTCTGTTCTTCTTCTTCTATCACTTTCTTCTTTTCCATAACTATCTGAAATTTTCGGGTACGAAAATTTCGGATCGTTACACTGCATCTGGAAGAAGGAATGATATAGGATCTGCATTTTGAAATTTAGTTCTCTGTTCATTCATGTTTACAGAGTTCTTATAAATAAACAAAATTCAAGCTTTTTATATATTTAAAACTTTGAAACTTTGGATTTAAACAATTTAGTTAAGTGTAAATTCATCTAGCTTAGGGAATTATGTTTAAACAAGTTAAGTTTTTAAAAATCTACCTATAGGCTTAGGTTTGCAGTGGAAACTTATATCATGAAACAATAAAATTTTGAATTTCATTGATTCATGTATATATATTGAATCAACAATCAAGATTTTGATTTTTTTTAGTTCAAAAATCCATATTTTAAAAATAATATTGTGTTAGTAATTTGGGTTTTACTGGAAGTATGTATTTGGGTGATTTCTGGATGATGGAGCAATTAGGTGGATCGGGGTTGCTACTGTAGATGGAGGTTGTCATGGAGTTTTAGGGAAAATAGTGATCGTGGCTGTAAGGGGCGGTGGCGGTGGCGATGGCCGGAATTGGGTATTATGCCCTAGTTTTTTTTTTCTGGGTTGGGTTTTGATTTTTCGCCGTAAGCACCATTGATCGAGTGCTCTGAATTTTTGTCTAGAGATAGCAAATGGGCTTGGCAAAAAGTTGGTCGGCGTCGTGCATTTTCTGGTGACTGGAGCTTGGCGGTCGGAGGTGGTTTATGTGGGGTTGTTTGGGTTCTCCAGTTTACCCAAATTTTGATTCGAGAGGCGATTGTGTGTTTAGTGATCATTTTTGGTTGCGGAGGTGTCGAGAAAGTTGCTGGAGGCAGTGGCGTTGGTCGGTGGTGACCCACAGTGGCGTGCATGTGCACGTGTTGGTGGTTGGTATCAGCGAGCTTAGATTCGTAGGGAAATCTCGAAGTGGCATTCGAGTTTGGGTGGGAAAAACTCAAAGTGTTCTCGGGTGTGTTTGGGTGGGAGATTTGTGTTTTTGCATACTGTAACTAAATCAAGTTTTAAAAAAAAAAATGGAAGAAGTAACTCGGGTTTTGACCCGAGTAAATAACGTTGACCTGAAGCTGTAAACTAAACGACTTTTAATAGATTTTTAAAAAGGTTTAAATTTTTTTTTTAATTTAGAAATTTTAAACTTTATATAAATTACTTGATGTATTTAATAAATGTTTTGTTTAACATATTTTAAGATGTTTTGAAGTTTTGTTAAATTTAAACATTGTTTAGAGAGTTTGATTGATTTTGAAAACGAGTTTTGAAAGTAATTTTAATAGTTTATACAAGACAAGTTTTAAATCCAAATTGAAAATTTGTTTAAAACTATAAATAGAAAAATATTTAAGTTATTTAAAGTTGTGTTTGATAACTTTAATCTATCAAGCTAAAAGATTGTTTTAGTTTAAACTTAATTTAAAAATTAATTAAGTAGGAACAGATGTAAAATAAAGATTGTTAATGTGTTAAATCAATTAAAGCATTTTATAAGGTAAACGTTTATCTTAATTAAGGTTTTAATATCTTAAGTTTTGATTGAGCTAATTTGAAGAAGTAAGTTTAATTAATTAGTTAAGAATAAAGTATTAATTAGGAAACAAATCAAGGAAAAGTGATTTACTTGGTTAATAAATGGTTAAGAATTAAAGGTCAATTAATTTAAGATTAATTAAATGGTTATTTAAAGATCATTAACTAGATTTTTAATTTATGACTAAGGATTCATTAATCAAGCAATTAAGTGAAATTAAACTTAATAAATTATGTGGTTAAGATTTATTAACTAAGTAATTAATAAGATGTTAATTAAGTAATAAGGGTTTCTTAATTAGTATTTAAGAAACGTTTAACTTGTAATTAAATTTTATTAAGTAATAATTTAAGTTTTATTGATTAATAATTAGATAATAATTAATCCATAATTAAGGATTAATTAAGAAGTTGTTAAGTGGTAATTAATTGGTTAATCAATTGTGATTATGATTAATCAAATGATAATTAAGGATTGATTATTTATTAATTAAGGATGGGTTAACAGTTAATTAAGGAATAATTAAACGATTAATTAACTGGTGATTAAGGAGTAAGCAATCTGTAATTAAGTTCTTAATTAATAATTGATAATTAGGTTTATTAATCAATAATTAAGAGATAATTAATTGGTAAATTGTTAATTAATTAATTAATTAATTATAAAAGTAATTATGGATTAATTAATTAATTTGTATTAAGAGATATTGATTAATAATTAAGGTTATTAATCGATAGTTGATGGATAATTAATCGGTTAATTAAAAGTTAATTAATTGATTATGAAAGTAATTAAGGATTAATTACTTTGTATTAAAGGAAATTAATTAATAATTAAGGTTTATTAATTGATGATTAAAGGATAATTAATCTGGAATTGAGGATTGATTAATTGATTAATTAAGTTAATCAAGGAGTGATTAATTAATTAAGGTTAGTGATTAATGAATGATTGTATAAGCAAGATTTAGGGGTTGATTCTTAAGGAATTAATTTAAGAAATTAAATTAATTATGTTATGAATTGATAATACTTGCTTATGGATGATTGATTGTTGAATATCTGAATTGGATGACATCTATTGGATTGATATCTATTGATGATATGTGTTGTGACATTCTGTGAGATGATATAGGTTATATCAATGATAAATGTGTGATATTTATTTATGTTATTGCTGTGTGATTTCAAAGCATTTAATTGTATTGAATTGAATTGTTTAAACCTTTAAACAACTTGGCCTTTAAGACACGTTTGGTTCGATGAGACCGGGATCGGGTATCAAATTTGATTATCCGAAAACCACATCGATCCAAGTTAAACGTTAGGTCGTGATTTCAAGTGAAGATCAAGTTGAAGACTCGAAGTGTAAGAACTATCTGTCGTTAAAAACTCTGAGGGTGATGCGAATACGAGTATAACGGAGATAGTACTTTCAGGTTCGAGATGGAGTTTGGAGTGCAAGGGTTATTGTCGTTAACTTTGAGGGTGATTCCAAAATGAGTGTAAAGGGATAATGCCTTCGGTTTCGTTCGAACCCGGAACGAACTTGTATGGATTGAATGCTTTCAGAACATCGTCAGGTGGACGACATTCTAAGAGATGTGTTCTCTAAAGGTAATCGTAGCCTCAAGCCTCATCAACCGGGAATGGCTAAAACAGGGGAGATGCAGCAAGGCTTCGTGGGTAGCCCCCACTTGAGAGCAAGATTTACCCCTGTCTAGAAGTCCCTTTTTATTTCGGCTGTGTGGGCGATTGCCACCTAGAATCGCCGGGGTGGTCTTGTTCGTGACTGTTCAGTAAGGAATGGTCCCGGCTTTGTGTTGCAGGGGAGCGGGCGTACTCCTCGGCACGGTGATCTAGGCCACGTACTGTGACGGGCGGTACCCTAGTAGCCCTGCCATTGATGGAAACCCATTCTTCCTACGTGCCCCTACGGTTTTGATTGTATTACCCACTTTTGTGGCTAGTAGCTGGAATTTAATAGATGTAACAATTTCGGCAATTTCATATTTATTTGAAAACCCTAGACACTATTATAATATCATCGGATTTCTTAACAAATGTTTTGGTTAGCGTAAGGTAAAAACTTTTCCATGTTTATGTGTGGGAAGTCTTACGTGATACCTTTCTTTCAAAAGGTTTTTAAAAATTAAACAACTTTAATCCGTTTACTCACACCAGACCCATGTCTGACCCGGAGTTTATTCTGTTTTCTTAAACTCTTGGGTACTCAAATTTTTACGAGTAGCCAAGGGATTCAGGTCTGCTTTGACGAATACTGGAGGAGTTATGGGGCAGGAGGCTTCAACGCTTATAGTTATATGGTGTTTTCCACTGTGTTGTATCTCTGTGATATATGTGTTGTATTGAGTTGTATAATAGACATACTTGTATAACTGTCTATTCTGTGTTGTTGTATCTGAGTAACTCTGATATGTAATAGTTATGTTATATATTATATTTTGTTTCATTCCGCTGTGAGACTCTGATTTTGTTGAGTTCTTTTCTTCTATCTATTCTATTTCTACCTCTTTCTTTCTTAAGAATGATTGTGTCTTTCTGTGGAATGAAAGTCGGGTCGTTTCATTTTCAAACAATATTAATAATGTGTTTTTTTATATAAATACAAATAGATTTTAAGGAAAATAGAATTGATATTTTCAAATTTAATTTGTTGTTATATATGTATATAAATAAGTTGACTTTAAATTGGATTTTTAAATTTAATTTGAATTTGCATTTGGATTTAATTTTGAAATTCAAAAGAGAGATATTTTAAAAATATTTTGGATTATAAAATATATGTATAAGCTTTTATTTGCATATAATTTATTTCATAATATTTTCTTTAAAGAAATTTATACATACATATATTTAGATAAGCATTTATAAAATAGTAAATTAAGCATAATGCTTTATTATTAATATTTAAAATAAATAAAAATTTCATAATTACAAGTGTAATTAAATCATGACACATTAGTAACATGTGTAGGTTAACAAACAATGCAAATGACAAATGTTAAGTGTTTAAATAAGTGTCATTTTTAGTTTTGATTTTTCTTTTATTTTAAAAAATTACAATTTAGCCTTTATAAACATGCTTTCTTCTCTTCATTCCTTTTTCTTATTTCTCTTTCCAAAAACTAAGAAGAAAACTCAAAACAATTTCTCAAAAAACAAATCTGATAATCAGTACTTCACAAACCAGAAATCAAAATGAATAAACTGCAAATCTTTTGCAAGACGAAAACCAAAAGCCTAAACACTTTTTCATCAACCTGAGATAAATGATGCAAGCTCAAAATCAAAGAAGATTTCATCTGTTTTTCAAATTTAAAACCTCTCAAAAGCAAGCTCAAGGAAAACAAAGCAATTCCAGATTCAAAATCAAAGAAGCATCTCTCCTGCATTCAAGTTTTCAGAGTTTAAATCAATGGCATTCAAGTTTTCAAAATCAATTTTTTTTCTAAAGGCTCTGTTCATCTTTATATCTGGTGAGTAACATTTTTTTATAAAAAAATCATAAGTATGGATCTGGTTGCATGTTAATTTCTGGGATAAGTATGTATTGTGTGTGTATATATAAGTGCATTTTTCTGTGTATATATATGGATGTTTAGGTGTGCATGCTGTTGTATCTGTGCTCTCTGTTCATTGTTTTCAAGCTCAAGATTTTAAGTAACATTTGTTATCTGTTGATCTAATCTTTGTTAGGATTTAAGTTTGAAACAAAATTTGTTTATTTCGTCATATATTAAAGTTTAAAATTATAATTAAGTTAAATAAAATTTGAAATGTCTTTGGAAATCAAAACAACAGTGCATGCTTAAGATAAATGGAAATTCAAACATCCTAATACATTGATTCGGGCATATGATCTGAATCCTTGTCTAAAAACTTGATTTTTAGAAGTGAAATCATAATATTTATGTTAGGTTTGAGTAGGCATTTTAGTGTTGATCAGAATTGGTAGTTTTGGCGGTTTCTGATGATCTAAGTGATCTAGGGGGTCGGGGTCTCCACTGGAGGTAGAAGGACGATCGGAGACTTTGGAAAAAATGGTAGAAGGGTATGTAGGTCACTATGGTGGTGGCAATGGTCGAATTTGTTTATAAACCCTAGTTTTGGCAGGGTCAGAACTTTTGCTTGCCTCAACGCCTCTGGTGGATCGAGTTTCACTAGATTTTGGGGATTGATAGCGTGGAGGTTGGCAAAGGTGTGGCTGGAGGCTCGGGCACTCCAGTGATCGACATCATGGGTTCGAGGATGTAACATCCTGCCCTTTTGTATGCTTTAAATCGACGATAAACCACACACATCAGACTTAAACCATATAGAAGGGCGGATTGTTATGGGATAAATAAGAAAAAGTAGGGAAAGAAAAAAAATAGAATCTTGCAGCGGAATGATAAAATATAATAATTAAATAAATGGTTCATGAAGCTGTTTAAAAAACATTTGATTATACTAGTACACTATAAAATCAGAGTTACACATACCAGAGAATAATAATAACAATGCAGCGGAACGGTATGAATGCAATGGAATAGTATCATAAATAATAGTAATAAAATCTTCGTCTTCGTCCTCCATAAATAAAGTCTTCGTATCATGTAATGCTCAGACTGACCCATGCGAACTGAAAAGATAAAACACTCGAGTTGGAACAAAAAGATCTTATGTAAGTTAAATCAACTGAAATTAATATTAGTGGAACGACGTCAGAGATGTTTACTGGATTTGACATCTACTATCCAGTGTCAAACATGAGTGCAGTAACTTAAAAGATGCTCGGGATTCACATCACCTAAGGATCCGTTAAACTATTAACTATGTAGTAATATTTCGCTCGTATAATAATGTCTATAGTAAAATAAACTTTCTTTTAAGTACTGTTAAGGAGTGACCCAATATTCCCCTTGACGCGTAATAGTCCCAGTAGTCCATCCAGTATCAGCGCATCTCCAGATCGGGAGACTACCCTAAATACTCCATGGGCTACGGTAGAACACCAAACTCGTACAAGACATGCTCGGGTAGGTGACACGGTATATCTAGGCAATGCCCGGGTAGATATACCAATTACACTTCCAAGCCGGTGGTAACACAGCTACTACCACCCACCTTGAGCCACACCCCCAAATCAAAAGAATCAAAAGTGGCCATCGAATTAATCTCAAAGTCAGAATATAATATCGAAGGAATGTGCCGATCAGAGGAATGACCTCATTAGCCTGACAATTGCTCCTATTTTAGCCACCTTATGCCAACTCACGGGAGTCGGGTCCACGTTCATACCTCAAAGGAACGCCGCAACCATCTTACTTCATTTTGGAATCTCTACCGCGTACATGGTTGTTAAAGTAGTTTTCGGAGTTGGCAGAGATTATGTCAACTTCCAATCCCGATGTAACAACCCGCATATTTATCGATTTTATATTTAAATATTTTATTTAAATATTTTATCGTTCGTCGGATTTTGGTCCGAAAAGCTACTTTTTGCATACGGTCGAATTAGGACTTGAGACCACCCCCATTGAGTTCAAAATGCTGTTTGCGAACTTTTTGAGTATAAGCTTCGATATGTTTTGGAGAAAGTTGACTTTGGTTTCGACTGCACCCTTATTAGCTCAGCCCAACCCCTTCTCTTCATAACTTCTCCTCTTTAATTAAAACACTTCAAGCTAAAGTAAAAATGGTGGAAGAGATGGAAAAATGACGCAGCGGATATTAAGGAAACAATGAAATCGATGGAATGTAGCAATCGGTGATTTGAAAATACTGCAATGCCCAAATCCGTTGATCTCAAGAGATACCGGATTATAGCTATCCTTAACACGTTCATCGCGCACGATACCGTGATGAAGGATCTACGATTCTTCGACGTTGATCTTGTGCACAAGATACCGTGAATCGGCTTCACAAACGAAGATTCGAGCGCACTCGAATGACGTAGGTGGAGATAGGAGATCACACTCAACTACCAATTAGAAGAAAGCACAAAGCAATCAAATGGAAATTTTATTCAAAAGTCAACTCTTCTAAAATGTACAACACACTCCCTATTTATAGCATTTTACCACACAGTCTCTTAAGTCGTCCCCGACTCACGACTTACGACTTAACTAAGGTCGCGCGCGACCTAAACATTCAGCGACTCACTTATTACAACGACTCACGACTTAAGGGTTAACAGCTTATTACAACCCAGCATTCATGACTTAAAATAGTTGCGACCTACGACTTAGTCTTCAACACAGCAACAGGTACTTCTTCCGCGACTTAACCTTCTACGACTTAAGGTTGAGCTTTGCCTCGTGAACGACTTATCTCCTCGCGACCTATCTCATAAGTCGTTGGGTCGTTTGAGCGACCTAAAGAGGCGGTACGTGAGTTAGGTCGTTAGCGACTTATGGAAACAGCATAGGAATTAGGTCGTTCGCGACCTAATGAAACAACCGATGCCTTCAAAAGTTTGTCCCGGTAGGTCGCTGGAACGTCGTGCTTAGGTCGTAACTCGTTTGAGTGACCTTTCAACTCGTTTTCCTTCATCCCATTAAGTCGCTCGCGACTTAAGCTTAACCCGTCTTCATCCTTATGTCGTTGGAACGACTCATAGGTATGCTTAGGTCACTCTCGACCTAAGTCTTTATTCAGATGGCCTGCATCATCCTCCCCTTGTTGAGAAAAATTCGTCCTCGAATTTGTAAATTCTTCCACATCGGATTGTTCATTCCCATAATACGGCACAAGATGCTTAACATTGAACACGTCAGAAGTGTACACATCATCCGGCAGCTTCAACTTATAAGCATTTTCATTAATCCGTTTCACAACTTCTACATGACCAATTTTTCTGGCTTTCAACTTGTTATAAGCGCCTGCTGGAAAACGATCCTTCGTTAACACAACATACACTAAGTCTCCTTCATTAAAATCAACATTTCTTCATTTCAAATCTGCAAATTTCTTATAATTCTCATTTGACTTCTCCAATCGTTCCTGAACGATTCTATGACATTCCGTCAATCCTTCAACAAAATCAGCAGCTCGTTTAACTGTCCCCTTTGGTTGTGGCACTACTGCCAAATCCAACGGTCCCCTTGGCAAACTTGAATATACAATCTGAAATGGACTGAATCCCGTACTACGATTCACTGTATGATTATGAGCAAACTCTGCCTGGCATAACTTCATGTCCCAACTCTTCAGATTGTCCTTCACAAGACACCGCAATAAATTTCCCAACGATCGGTTAACAACTTCGGTCTGTCCATCCGTTTGCGGATGATAAGCGCTGCTAAAGTTCAACTTCGTTCCCACCAGCTTCCACAAACTTAACCAAAAATGGCTTAAAAATCTAGTATCCCGATCAGAAACAATAGATTCTGGTAAACCATGCAATCGATATACCTCCTTAAAGAATAATTGTGCCACTCGAACTGCATCCGCTGTCTTCTTGCAGGCAATAAAATGTGCCATCTTCGAAAATCTGTCAACCACCGCATAGATAGAATCATTGCCACGCTGCGTTCTCGGCAATCCCAACACAAAGTCCATACTCACATCTACCCATGGTTTAGCTGGTACAGGTAACGGCATATACAATCCTGCATTTGTCGCTATTCCCTTCGAAACCTGACATATATGACATCTTTCCACAAACCTTTCAACCTCTTTCCTCATCGACGGCCAAAAGTAAGATTGAGAAATCAAATGCAATGTACGATCACGGCCCACATGTCCTTCCTCGTGCAACTCCTTGATAATCTTCATTCTCAAACTGCTATCCGGTATACGTAAATGATTTCCTTTAAACAGAAAACCATCTACTAACACAAATTCGTCAGTACTCCCCTCCTTAGCTTTGTCAACAAATTTCATAAAATACGGATCTTCTTCAATCAGTTCTGGCAACAATTCAAACCCGGTCACCTCAACTTTCATTGTTGTTAATAAATGACTCCTCCTACTCAAAGCATCGGCCACACGATTAGTCACTCCTGACTTATGTTTGATAACAAAAGTAAACTGGTGCAAATAAGCAATCCATGATGCATGTCTTGCTGAAATCTTGTCCTGCCCCTGCAAATGCTTCAAAGCTTCGTGGTCTGTGTAAAGAACAAACTCCTTATGAAACAGATAATGTCTCCAATGTTTCACTGCTTGCACTAGAGCATAAAATTCAACATCGTTTGTACTATATCTCATCTTTGCCCCTGATAACTTCTCACTAAAGTATGCAATAGGACGTCCCTTCTGACTCAATACCCCTCCAATCCCAACCTTAGAAGCATCAGTGTGTAACTCAAATAACAGCTGAAAGTCTGGTAATACAAGAATTGGTGTTGTCGTCAAAAGTCCTTTGATTCGTTCAAAAGCAAACCCTGCTTCCTCCAACCAAGAAAATTGCTTCCCTTTCATACAATCAGTAACTGGTGCCATCACACTACTAAAGTGTGGAATAAATCTCCGACAGAATGACGCTAGCCCATGAAAACTTCTCACTTCTGTAATCGTCTTAGGCTGTGGCCAATTTCTGACTGCTTCAACTTTATTCGGGTCCACCTGTATACCTTCTCCGGACACAACATACCCCAGAAATAAAACACTCCTCGTCATGAACACACATTTCTTTGTTGCGGCATAGAACTATTCTTCACGAAGAATAATTAACACCTTCTGCAAAGCTCTACATGCTCCTCTGTACTTCCACTATATATCAGAATATCATCGAAATATACCACCACGAATTTCCCAATGAATGGTCTAAAGATTTGATTCATCACCCGCATGAACGTACTAGGTGCATTCGAAAGACCAAACGGCATAACCAACCATTCATACAACCCTTCTCTTGTCTTGAAAGCTGTCTTCCATTCATCTTCTGGTCTAATTCGAATTTGATGATATCCGCTCTTCAAATCAATCTTCGAAAAGATAGTAGCCCCACTCAACTGATCTAGCAAATCATCCAACCTCGGCATTGGGAATCTGTATCTCACAGTGATCTTATTCAATGCTCGACTGTCAGTGCACATCCTCCACGAACCATCCTTCTTGGGTACCAATAAAGCTGGTACAGCACATGGACTCAAACTCTCCTGCACTCGTCCTTGTTCAAGCAACTCTTCCACCTGCCTCCTCAACTCTTCATGTTCCTTCGGACTCATTCGATAATGTGGTCTATGCGGTAATACTGCTCCTGGAACAAGATCGATTTGATGTTGAATGTCTCTCAGTGGCGGTAACTCCTTAGGCAACTCTTCTGGAAATACATCCTCAAATTCTTTCAAAACTGGCTTCGCTTCTTCTGGAATTTCAACCTCTTCATGACTCTCTCGTCCAATCAACAAATAAACTTCAGGCTCCTCTTCAACTTCTTTAACAAACTCCTTCAAAGATAGCAAAGTTTTCAGCTCTTCAATCTCCTCCAATTTGCTTTCCTTCTGTTGTTGCTTCTTGGGAACTAAAGTGATTTTAGTACCTTCAAACATAAAACTATAGGTATTAGCACGACCATCATGTTGCACTGCTCTATCAAACTTCCATGGCCTACCCAAAAACAGAAGACACACATCCATGTCTACAACGTCACACCAGATTTCATCTTTGTATTTCTTCCCAATTGAAAATTTCACACAAGCTCTTCGTCCAACTTTCACTTCACCACCCTTCCTTAACCATGCTAATTTGTACGGTTTAGGATGCTTCTCAGTTTTCAAGTTCAACTTCCTTACTTCTTTAGTAGAGATAATATTGTCACAACTCCCAGCATCAATGACGAACTTGCAAACCTTTCCCAGAATAGTGCATGTGGACTGAAATATGTTATTTCTCAACCAACTGTTTTCCTCTTCTTGTTTTGGTGCCAAATAACTTCTCCTCATCATCAAATTACACCCTTCATCTCCGGATAATTCTTCTTCCTTCTCAACATAAGGTGAATAAGAACATTCAGCTTCCACATCTTCTTCTTCAATCTCTGCAACCATTGCTCTTCTTTTCGGCTTCGGACATTCATTGCTTTTGTGACCCAACTCCTGACAATTGTAACATTTGAAACTGCTATTAACCTTTGCCTTCTCAATCTCCTTCACAACTGGCTTACTGACAGGTTTAGGAACATTAGAACTCCCACTAACACCCTTCACTTGATTGTTAGAATTAGTAAATACACCACCTCCACGTCTTCCCTGCTTCTCCCAAGCCAACGCCTTTTGGTGTGCTTCCGCCACAGATCTTGGATCAAACATATTAACCATATCGTGGATCTGCATCCGTAACCCTCCAACAAATCTAGCAGTCAGCTGTTCCTCTGTTTCCATAATGTCATTTCTAGCAATGAGTTGGTAAAATTCGTCTGCATAATCATTAACTGACTTCGTCCCCTGCCTTAGATTCTGCAATCTCTGGTACATGAGTGATTGATAATTGTAAGGTAAAAATGTAGCTCTCATCATTTTCTTCATCTTATCCCAATCAACAATCTTCGACTTCCCCATCCGTTCTCGTGTAAGTTTGGTTTGTTGCCACCATGCCAAAGCTCTTCCCCTCAACCTAGTAGCAACCAACTTCACTCTTCTATGTTCAGGAACCTCCTTGAAATCAAAGATCTCTTCAACATTTGACAACCAATCTAAGAATTCTTCATCTACCATTCCACCTTTAAACTCTGCAATTTCCATCTTCATACCCGATTCCCATCGACGATCATCATCTGCATCCCGATATGAATTTTGAACTTGGTCTCGATCTCGATAATGCATGCTAGCTCCATCACCCTCTTCACCATAATCAAATGTACGTCTATATCGATCTCGACCATCAACATCCCTTCGATCACGCATGTCCCTTCTACTATGTCTCTCTTCATCTTTATATGGCTCTTCTTCAAACTCACGCGGAGTTCTTCTCTCTTCATGTCCATAGTCATGGTGATCTCTCCTTGAAGAAATTGATGTTTCTCTTCTTTCTCTAAAAGATTGCGGTGATACCCTCCTCGCTTCGGTGACCAATGGCGAAACTCGATTTCCTCCATGGTTCGAGATTGGTGATCTCCTCCTTTGATTTTGATTCAAATCATTCATCAACTTCTCTAACTTTCCAATGCCTTCATCAAATTTCTCATTAATACGTTGTTCCATTTGCTCGGCTTCTTCTCTTCTATACAACGCTTCAACATTTTGATGACGATTAGCTCTTCTCGGCGGCATGATTACTCAATCACAAACACTTCAACAATTCTTTACAAATCAAACTTCAAACTTCAAATTCCTTTGCTCCAAGACTCGTCTTAGCTATGATTGGCTAAGTCACGCTCTGATACCAAAGCTGACGCAGCGGATATTAAGGAAACAATAAAATCGATGGAATGTAGCAATCGTGATTTGAAAATACTGCAATGACCAAATCCGTTGATCTCAAGAGATACCGGATTATAGCTATCCTTAACACGTTGATCGCGCACGATACCTTGATGAAGGATCTACGATTCTTCGACGTTGATCTTGCGCACAAGATACCGTGAATCGGCTTCACAAACGAAGATTCGAGCGCACTCGAATGACGTAGGTGGAGATAGGAGATCACACTCAACTACCAATTAGAAGAAAGCACAAAGCAATCAAATGGAAATTTTATTCAAAAGTCAACTCTTCTAAAATGTACAACACACTCCCTATTTATAGCATTTTACCACACAGTCTCTTAAGTCGTCCCCAACTCATGACTTACGACTTAACTAAGGTCGTGCGCGACCTAAACATTCAGCGACTCACTTATTACAACGACTCACGACTTAAGGGTTAACAGCTTATTACAACCCAGCATTCATGACTTAAAATAGCTGCGACATACGACTTAGTCTTCAACACAGCAACAGGTACTTCTTCCGCGACTTAACCTTCTACGACTTAAGGTTGAGCTTTGCCTCATGAACGACTTATCTCCTCGCGACCTATCTCATAAGTCGTTGGGTCGTTTGAGCGACCTAAAGAGGCGGTACGTGAGTTAGGTCGTTCGCGACTTATGGAAACAGCATAGGAATTAGGTCGTTCGCGACCTAATGAAACAGCCGATGCCTTCAAAAGCTTGTCCCGGTAGGTCGCTGGAACGTCGTGCTTAGGTCGTAACTCGTTTGAGTGACCTTTCAACTCGTTTTCCTTCATCCCATTAAGTCGCTCGCGACTTAAGCTTAACCCGTCTTCATCCTTATGTCGTTGGAACGACTCATAGGTATGCTTAGGTCGCTCTCGACCTAAGTCTTTATTCAGATGGCCTGCATCAGAAAAGGAAATTCCTAAGCCCTAGCTTTTTTTGCAAATCCAACTCTTAGCTCCAAACTCAAGTGAACCCATTGGTAAGCACCTCCTTCATCTTCTCCAACTCTTTCTCCATTCAATTTCAGAAATTTCCTAAACCTAATTTAGGAAATATTTTACTTGTAAACTTAGATTGAAGCTTCTTGAGTTGTTACTGAAGAGGAATTGATCTTAGCTTGTTTTAAAAGCTTCTCCTTCATTAATTTGGGTTCAAAGGTGAGATTTTTATCTCACATCTAAGTCTATGATTATCTTTGATTATAAGGTATGAATTCCTAATACTTATGCATGTGCATTTGATTTTGGTTTGAATTGATTTGGTGTATATTCTAATTTTTAGTGTTTCGAAATCAAAATCTATGAAAATCCTTTTATGGATGTTTGAACTTGTTTTTGGTGATGCATCGAAGAGCTTATAGGGCCGGGTAGTCGATTGGCATAAACCCCTAGTGACCGTGCTCGCTCGATTGCATTTTTGAAGAAGATTGCATCTTCATTTCATAGGCTGGAAAACAGCCTTGGTGCCAGTCAGTCGATTGGACTTTTGAGTCAGTCGACTGGCTGTAGCACATAGGCATTCTGAAGGCAAATTCCAGAGGCTCGGGTCCTCTGTTTCCCTGCAATCAGTCGACTGGATTTTTAGGTCAGTCGACTGACTACAGGAAAATTATTTTTCATGCCTCTGGACCAGTCGACTGGACCTTTTAGTCAGTCGACTGACCTGCACCTATTTGCCTAATTGTGCCTATTTGTGCATATTTTTGCTTGGTTTCCAAATTCCTTCGATTCGTGTTATTTTCCACTTGTTGTTGCTACGAATTTAATGACTTCTATTCTTGAAATTTTTGGGAATACCCATTTTGATGGATTCGGATCGATTTCTTGGATTTTTATTCACGTCTTTGAATGTGAATTTTGGTGGTTGATTGTTCTACAATCATTTTCGTGTTTTGTCACTTTAAAAATATAAAGGTTTCAATACTAGTAGTAAATATCAAAACTCTTTCCTCAAACGATTTCAATTCTATTTTAATACCAAATTCATTTATAAAACCGTTTTCCAATCTATTAGCATATACAAACCTTTACCTCACTCGTATGAGAAATCTAATTAAACGGTTTAGTAAAACAAGTGGTATGAAACGCTTGCGTTTACTTCGTCGGTTAATTCTTGGAGTTGTTCGATTGAAACTCTTGTGATAATTTTCTAGTGGAGACCTACAATTTGTTCGTAAATATTTAAGTCAAGCTAGTGGTTATGGGACATGAAGCTAAGCTCATATATTTACTAGCTTACTGTAATCGACACTTCTCTTTGATCATGACGATCATTTTATGTTTTAGACTAGCATTATGCAATGTTTTTGTGATTTGGTTCATCGGATGTCACGCTGTACGACGTCGTTGTTCCCCTTGATTGTGATTTGGTTCATCGGATGTCACGATGTACGACGTCGTTGTTCCCTTTGATTGTGTTTTGGTTCATCGGATGTCACGCTGTACGACGTCGTTGTTCCCTTTGATTGTGTTTTGGTTCATCGGATGTCACGCTGTACGACGTCGTTGTTCCTTTGATTGTGTTTTGGTTCATCGGATGTCACGCTGTACGACGTCGTTGTTCCTTTGATTGTGTTTTGGTTCATCGGATGTCACGCTGTACGACGTCGTTGTTCCCTTTGATTGTGTTTTGGTTCATCGGATGTCACGCTGTACGACGTCGTTGTTCCCTTTGATTGTGTTTTGGTTCATCGGATGTCACGCTGTACGACGTCTTTGTTCCCTTTGATTGTGTTTTGGTTCACGGATGTCACGCTGTACGACGTCGTTGTTCCCTTTGATTGTGATTTGGTTCATCGGATGTCACGCTGTACGACGTCGTTGTTCCCTTTGATTGTGATTTGGTTTATCGGATGTCACACTGTACGACGTCGTTGTCCCCTTTGATTGTGATTTTTGGATTTCGTGTGTTGAATTCTGGAATTTACGTTTCACCAACTTTTACGATTGGCATGGATATGTATGTCATTTATTGTGGCTTGGTGAATGAAATTAGGAGTATGATATTTCCTTGATTCTTGTGTAGATCTTTGCGATATTGATTAATCTCTTATTGATTTTTCAATTATTTATTTATCACAGCTTGGCATGGTGATTATTATACGTTTAGTCATATCTCTTATTCTATATCATTTCATCTGATATTTATAGCTAGACTGATCCGTTTATTATTTTCTTCTTAAATAATACTCGGGTCAGACCGAGATGTTACAGGTGCTTCTGCTTGACTTCTCTTCTGGGGTTATCATATGATCTTTTGGCTAACTACTTAGATTAGTAGTTTTTGTTGTATACACTTGAGATATAGACTCATAGTTGTATTCTTTTGTATAGCACGTTTTGCTATTTTTTCGTATTATTGTGGATCTTTTTGACCACTACTCTAATATACACTTCCATGTGTTAATTATATATTCATATCTTATTCCGCCTTTGTGATATGAATTATCTGTGACTGATTTATGTTATGCGTATTTCTATATTTATTTTCGAAGGATTTGTATAGCCACTGTGTAGTAGCTTTGAGATTGTATCGGTATGTCGGATTTCCTCTTGAAATAAAATGCATGTTTTACTATCTGACATATCGGTGCTCGCACAAAGAAATTACATGGATGGTCGCTCCTTAACAGCCTTATTCTCCGTGCTAGTTGACAGCATTCACCGTAATGTTCTTGGCTAGCGTGGGTATAGAGGTGGGGCGTCACAGCTTGGTATCAGAGCCAAACTTCGGAACAATATGGAATATTATAACAAGGATCATCTTCCTAAGTCCATCTTAGGAGTCGTGCTTTAGGATTTTATTCGAGTCTTCGTACCGATTCATCCTATTTTCTTCATGATTCCTTGTTTTATCTTTCAAGATTTCTTGATATTCATTTGGTGAATAACCTTTTTCTCCTTCTTTCTTTTCTAAAGGAAGAGAAATGGTTAGACCAGGCCGTCCCAGCGCCGGTCAATCTAGTGCTACTCCCCAAGATGGAGTTTTTATGTCTGCCCAGTAGCTTCTTGATCTAGTAAAGAACGCTCAAGCAGCCGGACCCAATCCAGAGCCTACTCATCCTAGATCCGGTTTTGCACGCTTGTGCAGAGACTACATCGATTTGGGTGGAGGGCCATTCAAGGGATCCGAGAGTGTTATTGAAATTCAAGCTTGGCTCAAATCATGTGATCGTATCTTTTCTCGCATGAACCTTATTGATTTACATCGAGTCCAAGTGGCTTCTAGCATGCTCCAAGAAAGAGCATTAGATTGGTATGAGCTTTTAATTTCTGAAATCGTTGAAGCGGATCTCACTTGGGAGCAATTCCGAGAAAGGTTCGAATTGAAATTTGTGCCAGAGGCTGAAAAAGTAACTTTGGCCCGACATTTTATTGACCTTGTTCAAGGTGAATCTTCTGTGACAGATTATGTCGCATCTTTTGAGTCTCTTTCTAAATACGGGGTTGAGTATATTAATACCCCGACGAAGAAAAATCAAAGATTTGTCTATGGTTTGAATAAGAATCTTAAGAAGCCATTGCTTTTGAAACTTGAGATTTCATTTGATCAGCTTATTGATATCGCTCTTCGTCTTGAAGAGGCCGATAGAGAAAGCGATATTGAAGTTATGCGTGCCAAACAGAACTTCAACAACAACATGAAGAGGCCTATTAATTTCGCCGGCCCCAATCCCATCAAGAAAGGGAAGCAACAAACTCCGATAGCAAAGTCTCCTATCTCTAGTGGTGGACGATGCTACAATTGTGGTTCCACGGACCACTATGCAAAGGAGTGCCCGAAACCTCTCTTTTGCCGTTATTGCAAAAGTTCGGGTCATCTTATATCTACATGTCCCATTCTTCAAAGCAGGAGAGAGGGAGAGCTGAATATTGTGCAAGCTCCTGGTAACACTTCTCGTGGTTAAGGTATTTTACATTCAATCCTTGATGGCATTATTTATTTCGTGACCTTCTTGTTCGAGTTCTTTTTGATATGGGTTTCATCTCATTATTTTTATATCAAAAGAACTTGTCGATTCTTTTTCTTTGAATATTTTGGGCTTGATGACTTCTTTGAGGATTGTGAATCCGGATGGTAGATCCGCAACACTTAATTTGCTTTCTATTGATGTCGAAATTATTTTATGTGATTTTTCTGTCCGAGCCGATTTTTACTTAGGCTTCGGAATTTACTTTTGTAAGGATTGGCTTAATTATTATGAGGCCATATCCTTTGTCCCGTGTGGACTATTCATCTTTGAAATTTTCAAACTGTTAAGCAGATTTCTATTTTTCCTTTATGATTTTGATTTCAACTTGATGGCATCATTTTATTCCTTAAGCCCACTTATAAGGAAAGTGTTATTTCTCTCATTCATGTAGTTTGAGAAATTTTCCGGTATTTTTGAGCTTGTCTTAGGATTTATCACCTAAGTAATCTTTGTGTGGTGCTAAGGTCTTTTCAGTTTGACCTTACCATCGGTTTTCATTTGCTACGAGTTGCGGAAGTTAGCATTCCACTTACCGCATTCCGCACTTGTTATGATTCCTATGAATGACTTATTTTGTCATTCAGTTTGTCCAGCTTATTTCATCCATTTTATAGATTGAATATTCTATGAATATCTCGATGACTCCATTCTTGTATTTATTGATTTTGGATGAAAATAGCAATTTAAAATTTTACAAATCTTTTTCATAAGATTTATTTATAAGTATAATTGGATTTTTGTTCTTAAAACGAACAAAGAATATTCTTAAAAGTTTTTGAGAGACATTTTTGTCATATAGAAGATGATTTTGTGATTGTATTGCCCATTTAGTGTTTTAAGAATTTTGGTCGATGCGCTTGATCAACGTTATCGATAGGAATTTCCTAAACGCTTTGATGAGACAGTCAGACACGATATATTGACTTGTAAAAATGTAAATTTTTCTAGAAAGATTATTACATAAAGATAAATGTAATTTTGAAAGTTTTAACTTTTTGGGAAAGAAGATTATTTAAAAGAACTCTTTCTTTCGATACTCTTATTCTTTCTTGTGATTCCTGAAGGGGAACCAAGACTTTGCTATTTGTACCGATACTAGTCGTATTGGTTTGGATGTCATTCTCTTGCAAAGGAGAACGTGCTATCACTTGTGCTTCTAAATCATTATAGATTATCGAGACTAGATATGCCACTCATGATCTAGTGCTCGCAGCTATTGTTTTTACTTTTAGAATTGGGCATCATCATATTTGGATGAGAAATTTATTCTCTACCTCGATCATAAATCTTTGGAATATTTATTTTCTCATAGGGAACATCATGTCGACTCGAGTTCCTGGCATCTTATGATCTTGATATTCTGGAAATCGTGTTGCCATCGTGCTTTGTCGTTGGCAACAAGGTGTTGATTCTTTGATGATGTCTGAATGGAATTATCTTTTTATCAAGTTCATCAGACGTTTTGATGTACTTCGTTTTATTGAGTTTCATCTCGTTTCTTTTATGGACTCGCGTCCGATGTTCTTTTATGGTGTTCGGTTCATCGGATGTACTGTTATTATACTACATCGATGTTCCATCTTATCTGGATCAATGGATGTACCATTATTATACTACATCATTGTTCCGGTTTATCGGTTCATTGGACGTACCGTTTTTGTACTACGTCGGTGTTCCGAAATTATTCGAGCTTTGGTTCATTGGGCGTACCGTTTTTGTACTACGCTGATGTTCCAAATTATTTGAGTTTATGGTTCCTCGGGCGTACTGTTATTATACTACGTCGTTGCACCAGCTCAATTTTCTGCTATTCTTGACGTTCTCCACGTCTTTTATCTACGGAAATGCCTTAGGGATTCCGATTTTTATTCTTGTGCCCGGTGATATTGTGGAAATTAAAGTTTAACCAGATTTGATTTATGAGCAACATTCCATTTGCATCATTGCTTTGGAGGTTGATCGCCTTCGGAATAAAGATATTCTTCTTGTGAGAGTTCAATGGTTCTCAAATCTTAGGGATTACTCTTGGGAATCTAGAGAATTCATCGAGCGATCTCGTTCGTTCTAACTCTTTCGTGCTCTTTGTGGTGAACTTCTTATTTCAATTTTCTTTTATGTTGATATGCTTTTATGGTTGTTACTCTTTATTTTCTTCTTAAGTATTGCGAGGACGCAATTTCTTTAAGGAGGGGAGTCTGTAACAACCCGCATATTTATCGATTTTATATTTAAATATTTTATCGTTCGTCGGATTTTGGTCCGAAAAGCTACTTTTTGCATACGGTCGAATTAGGACTTGAGACCACCCCCATTGAGTTCAAAATGCCGTTTGCGAACTTTTTGAGTATAAGCTTCGATATGTTTGGAGAAAGTTGATTTTTGCTACTTTTTCCCGCTTATGACTTTGGTTTGGACTGCACCCTTATTAGCTCAGCCCAACCCCTTCTCTTCATAACTTCTCCTCTTTAATTAAAACACTTCAAGCTAAAGTAAAAATGGTGGAAGAGATGGGAAAAGGAAATTCCTAAGACCTAGCTTTGTTTGCAAATCCAACTCCTAGCTCCAAACTCAAGTGAACCCATTGGTAAGCACCTCCTTCATCTTCTCCAACTCTTTCTCCATTCAATTTCAGAAATTTCCTAAATCTAATATTTTATTTGTAAAATTAGATTGAAGCTTCTTGAGTTGTTATTGAAGAGGAATTGATCTTAGCTTGTTTTAAAAGCTTCTCCTTCATTAATTTGGGTTCAAAGGTGAGATTTTTATCTCACATCTAAGTCTATGATTATCTTTGATTATCAGGTATGAATTCCTAATACTTATTCATGTGCATTTGATTTTGGTTTGAATTGATTTGGTGTATATTCTAATTTTTAGTGTTTCGAAATCAAAATCTATGAAAATCCTTTTATGGATGTTTGAACTTGTTTTTGGTGATGCATCGAAGAGCTTATATGGCCGGGTAGTCGATTGGCATAAACCCCTAGTGACCGTGCTCGCTTGATTTGCATTTTTGAAGAAGATTGCATCTTCATTTCATAGGCTGAAAAACAGCATTGGTGCCGGTCAGTCGACTGGACCTTTGAGTCAGTCGACTGGCTGTAGCACATAGGCATTCCGAAGGCAAATTCCAGAGGCTCGGGTCCACTGTTTCCCTGCAATCAGTCGACTGAATTTTTAGGTCAGTCGACTGACTGCAGGAAAATTATTTTTCATGCCTCTGGTGCAGTCGACTGGACCTTTTAGTCAGTCGACTGACCTGCACCTATTTGCCTAATTGTGCCTATTTGTGCATATTTTTTCTTGGTTTCCAAATTCCTTCGATTCGTGTTATTTCCCACTTGTTATTGCTACGACTTTAATGACTTCTATTCTTGGAATTTTTGGGAATACCCATTTTGATGGATTCAGATCGATTTCTTGGATTTTTATTCACGTCTTTGAATGTGAATTTTGGTGGTTGATTGTTCTACAATCATTTTCGTGTTTTGTCACTTTAAAAATATAAAGGTTTCAATACTAGTAGTAAATATCAAAACTCTTTCCTCAAATGATTTCAATTCTATTTTAATACCAAATTCGTTTATAAAACTGTTTTCCAATCTATTAGTATATACAAACCTTTACCTCACTCGTATGAGAAATCTAATTAAACGGTTTAGTAGAACAAGTGGTATGAAATGCTTGCGTTTACTTCGTCGGTTAATTCTTGGACTTGTTCGATTGAAACTCTTGTGACAATTTTCTAGTGGAGACCTACAATTTGTTCGTAAATATTTAAGTCAAGCTAGTGGTTATGGGACATGAAGCTAAGCTCATATATTTACTAGCTTACTGTAATCGACACTTCTCTTTGATCATGACGATCATTTTATGTTTTAGACTAGCATTGTGCAATGTCTTTGTGATTTGGTTCATCGGATGTCACGCTGTACGACGTCGTTGTTCCCCTTGATTGTGATTTGGTTCATCGGATGTCACGCCGTACGACGTCGTTGTTCCCATTGATTGTGTTTTGGTTCATCGGATGTCACGCTGTACGACGTCGTTGTTCCCATTGATTGTGTTTTGGTTCATCGGATGTCACGCTGTACGACGTCGTTGTTCCCTTTGATTGCGTTTTGGTTCATCGGATGTCACGCTGTACGACGTCGTTGTTCCCTTTGATTGTGTTTTGGTTCATCGGATGTCACGCTGTACGACGTCGTTGTTCCTTTGATTGTGTTTTGGTTCATCGGATGTCACGCTGTACGACGTCGTTGTTCCCTTTGATTGTGTTTTGGTTCATCGGATGTCACGCTGTACGACGTCGTTGTCCCCTTTGATTGTGTTTTCGTTCATCGGATGTCACGTTGTACGACGTCGTTGTTCCCTTTGATTGTGTTTTGGTTCATCGGATGTCACGCTGTACGACGTCGTTGTTCCCTTTGATTGTGTTTTGGTTCATCGGATGTCACGCTGTACGACGTCGTTGTTCCCTTTGATTGTGATTTGGTTCATCGGATGTCACGCTGTACGACGTCGTTGTCCCCTTTGATTGTGATTTGGTTCATCGGATGTCACGCTGTACGACGTCGTTGTCCCCTTTGATTGTGATTTTCGGATTTCGTGTGTTGAATTCTGGAATTTATGTTTCACCAACTTTTACGATTGGCATGGATATGTATGTCATTTATTGTGGCTTGGTGAATGAAATTAGGAGTATGACATTTCCTTGATTCTTGTGTAGATCTTTGCGATATTGATTAATCTCTTATTGATTTTTCAATTATTTATTTATCACAGCTTGGCATGGTGATTATTATACGTTTAGTCATATCTCTTATTATATATCATTTCATCTGATATTTATAGCTAGACTGATCCGTTTATTATTTTCTTCTTAAATAATACTCGGGTCAGACCGAGATGTTACAGGTGCTTCTGCTTGACTTCTCTTCTGGGGTTATCATATGATCTTTTGGCTAACTACTTAGATTAGTAATTTTTGTTGTATACACTTGAGATATAGACTCATAGCTGTATTCTTTTGTATAGTACGTGTTGCTCTTCATTCGTATTATTGTGGATCTTTTTGACCACTACTCTGATATACACTTCCATGTGTTAATTATATATTCATATCTTATTCCGCCTTTGTGATATGTATTATCTGTGACTGATTTATGTTATGCGTATTTCTATATTTGTTTTCGAAGGATTTATATAGCCACTGTGTAGTAGCTTTGAGATTGTGTCGGTATGTCGGATTTCCTCTTGAAATAAAATGGATGTTTTACTATCTGACATATCGGTGCTCGCACAAAGAAATTACATGGATAGTCGCTCCTCAACAGCCTTATTCTCCGTGCTAGTTGACAGCATTCACCGTAATGTTCTTGGCTAGCGTGGGTATAGAGGTGGGGCGTCACACCCGGTCTCTTTAACAACCAAACGTTATTATAACACCACGGTCTTTTCAAAATAGTTTATACTTCAAACCAGAATATAACATTCATTTAAAAATCATATAAATACGATATCATTTCCATTTTAAAACCAAATCAATATCATATCATTTTCATTTCAAATCAATATAATATCATTTTATTTCAAACATATCCCTTTTCCAAAATCATAGCACTTCCAAATTATACACTACGAAACCAAACATTTGAAGTTTTAACACCTTTAAAACATAATACTTTAAAATTCATAACTTCGAAACATTTCAATTTCGATAAAACATTTCAATTTCGACATATTTCAAGGCTTTAAATATTCCAAAATTTCAATACTAAATTTGATAATTTCGATTCAACAATTAAATTTTTTATTGTTTAGTTTTGAAATAATTTACATAAAAAATCCATTATAATTTAAATATAACCCAAATTTCAAATAACTAAATATTTCCTTAAATTTAAATATACTTGAAATATTCATTTAAATAAATTTAATTATACTTGAAATATTCATTTAAATCCCTCTAAACCAAAATCAAGTTTTAAGAATCATACCTTCTAAATTTTCAAATTTAATGAATTTTACATCAACTTATTGAGTTTAATTCTTAAATAAGCTCAATTTCAAATAAATTTCCAGTTTGCCTTCCAACCTTAATTTATTTAAATCATTATAACCTCTATATTAAAGTATGATTTAAATACTTAACCATATTTTATTTTAATAAAATCAAACACCATTATTAAATTTATTTTTATTAAACAAATTTATACGTAGCTTAAATTCAAGAATTTAACTATACATAAAATAATATTTATATAATATCAAAAAAATCAGTATTTATTAAACCGTATATTTCTATCCAAAACCATAGAAATCATTGTCAAAAATATTTACATATAGACCGATGGTATCTGCATATAATTTTGTATCCTATGTTCAAGTGATACAGATATTTATCATTTCAATCCGCAATTTAAAATAAAAGTGCGGTTATATATCATTTCAAACAGCAATCCCGAATGAAATAAAATGTATAACAACTAGCAGTTTGTAATAATATAAAATACAACTTCCATTCATCCAATATCAATCATCAAACATTTATCACAATCATCATCCAATTCAAACAATAACCTCAATATAGAATAGATAATAAATAACAGGTATTTACTGGTAGTTATATTCAATAAAAAATCAAATAACTATTTAACTAGCAGTTTATATGCGATAATAAATTAAATAACAATTTAATTCAATAAATTCAATTTAACTAGGATAAGGATTAAAAATATGCCAAACAGTAATAAATAAATTTCAAATCACATCAGAAAGTAATTTAACACATAAGAAATTTAAGAAGTTGAAAGTGGGTTAAACACTCACCATTTTAATTTAAACTGAATTTAAATCCAATTTAAACCCAAAATTTGATCGGCCTCAGAATTCGTCCAAACGAGCGCCAAAACATTCGTAATTTCAGTATGAACCTAGCGGAGAAAACCACGCATGAATTGGACCTCGTACGTGAAAGTTATACGTGTTAGAACGTTTGAAATCTGAATTAAATAAAATAAAGTAAAAGAAAAAAAAACCTTACCCCTGCCACGTCACGATCCATCTTCCACGCACCCGGTTCATTCCAGACTTCGTTTAAGCCCTACAGAGCAACAAACATCGAACACCAAATCACCAGGCCACCGCCGCTGCCATCTCGTGCCGCACACTGCCGTCCACGCGAGGACCTCTCCCCCGAGTCGTGCGATGCACTCCGAAGCCCAAATCGAGGCACCCAAGACCCACAGTCGCCGCCTATACCCATACCCTACTTGAATTTTCGCATCAAATTTGGCCATTGACACCACCTACGAACTAGCTAGATGTAATCCCCTCGACAACCTCTCCACAACTGTACACAAGAATAGATGATCGGTTGCCGATCATAAACCACCTATGAACGGCTGTGACTGTTTCGAGCAATCCCAGTCAAACCATTATCCAATTCGAAAAAAAAATACCACCAGTGAAGCACGCTCGTCGAGAGCTTCAAATCCATATAAAATTCGATATAGTTTGAAGAGTTTGAAATTTTTATTTGATTTTGAATTCCAATTGGATCTAGAATTTGATTTTCTACCATTGAGAAGGAGAGAAAGCTGAATTATATGTATAGAAATAAGGAATAAGAAATAGGCTAGGGTTTATAACGAGGTATATATATGCAAGGCTGAAATTAGAATGGATGGACACGATTGATATACGCGTTGAACGATAAAATGACCCGTAAAACCCGTTCTGACTCCGGAACGAAATTGGGTCAACCTATATCACAAAATAGATGTTTTAAGATATTTTAAACCCAATGGAATAGGTTTCAAGTCCAAATTCCATCGTATGAAGAAGTTATGCTAAAATCACGTTATTTCAAATTGATTTCAATTGATTTCAACTAAATTGATTTCTAGGCGTATCGAGTCCGTACGATCAAACGACAAGCCCGATAGCTACAAAACTTGAAATCCTACAATAATTCACTATTATGGATCCGATAAAACTGGCTTTGTCGAAATCCGAGTCAGTGGCCAAAATGGCTGTTTTTACATTAATTAAATAAATTAATAATTAATTAATTAAATCAAATTTTCAATTTCAATTCTAAAATTGACAATTCTTATCATTTTTAATTTCTTAGACAATTGCAGTAATTTAAACAAATTCGGATGTCAACTTAACATTGATTCATTCATCAATCTTTGTGTTTAATTTCAATTTCACTTAAATTCAGAAATTATAAATTAAAATTCCAATATCCATTTTATTTGACCTTTCCTCCTATTATTTAATCTATCATTATCAAATGGATGAAATCAACATTAGTTCATGATTTATTACATAATATTCTCAATTTCATCTCAATCTCCATTAATGTAATATTTAAATATTTAATTTCAACTGTTTGCAGTTAATTCAATTATTAAATTTAAATCCCAATAAATTAATAAATCTTGATTTTTTATTCCTTTTATTCTACCTATTATCATATTATCAATAGAATTTACATTATTTTCAATTATTTCTTTACTTTACACTAACATTGATTTTAACAAATTATTGTTTATTACGTATTATTTCATCAATTAATATACCTTGAACTTATTTCCCAATTTATTAATTACAATCAGGTAAATTCTTGCAATTGGTTTAATTAATTTGATTTGCACTAAATTAGTTATTTATTAACTTGTATTGACATTGTTACCTTTATTTTAGTGATCTCATTATTAAATTACAGATTTTTTTATTTTCTTTTCGAGTTAAATTACTAAAAATTATCAAATTAACAAAATTAAATTATCGAAAACTACGGGTCGTTACACTCTCCCCTACTCAAAACTTTTCGTCCCCGAAAAGGAAAAAGAATGGAAAAGAAGGAATCGAGTAAACAATACATCTAATTCAAAAATATCAACTTTATAAACAAATAAATTTACAAAGTTAATCAATTTAAATAAAATATACCAATTTATAACCATTAAGTCTTTTTATATTCAAATTAATAAAGTTTGGAAAACATTTTTTTCAAAATTTTTCTAAGTCCAAAATTTACGGAAAATTTCGACAGAGTCTCCTTTGTACGGGGAGGCTTCGGGAGAAAATATAATATCAAATATAACAATATACAACATATATTTCAAATAATATATCCCAATAATGGGAAAAATATATATAACAGCGCTATAAAACCGTAATCCGAAAACGTACCTATTTGTTAGTCAATTAACGCTTAATTATGAAACCAAAAGCAGTAGCAATTGCTTCCATAACCCGCACTTCACTTATATAATCCAAAAAGAGTTAATAATTATATAACATGAAATATTTTTAAAGTTGTTTTAAACACTGAAAAACAAATCAATATAGCAATAATCACTTGCAACAAAACATACAACCATCATACAAAATCAACATAAATCGGTTATCTATTCATTTTAAACCAAAGCAAAAGTTGTTCGAGCTCAAAACTTTAAATTATACCGAATGAAAATAAACTAAGTGCCCCGTTTACTCAATAGTCTTCGATGGAACTAAATAGATTATTTATACATCCAAACAAATTTAAAGTATCCTTACCCAAACAACCATAAACCAAACAAGCAACAATTCCACAATAGATCAAATTCATTCTTAATCATTTCATTTCATAATATTTGTTGTTGGGTTTATTTTTATTCATATAAAAATTTTCTTTTTAATTTACACTTATTTCTTGCAAATTTTCATTTTCATCCATAGATTCAGTGTTTATTCCACTTATTTGTACTTATACTTACATAAATTCATTTTATTTATTCATATCATATAAATTTTTATTTTATTGCATTATACTCATTCATTTCTCAATTTTATTTATTTTCATTTCGTTTATTAGTTAATTTCATCTATTCATTTATTTATGATACTTACCTTTCAATTTATTTAATTAGCAGCCTTTCAATTGTACTTATGTTTATAACAACTACAACATCCAATTCTTATCTATTAAATAATTTCATTGAATATTTTCGTTATTTCAAATTTTTACTTGTCAAATTTCAAATTACATTTTCTTTTAACATTTTAATTTTTTTTAAGTCATATGCGTGTTAAAGAACGCAATTGAAAATTATACAAGTTTATCTCATTTCTTTTAAATTAATTAAATGTTCAATAATCCTATCTTTTGTCTTATAGGTTACACATTTCAAATTTTCTTGTAGTTTCATTCATACTTAGCATTTAATGTCTTACTTTAATTAGAGGTACTAATTATTAATTAGTTACATTCAATTTCACTACAATAATTGAAACTATTAATTAACGGAAACTTAAGAACTAAATAAAGGGTTTAATTTCAGATCGTTTCAAAATAATAGATAAATGTATATACTTACAATTTATATATCCAATTATATTTAAAACAATTTAAAATTTATATTTGTTTATCAAAATAAATCTGCAGCAAAACTACTAACGTAGCCTTCCCACTTCGAAACTCGAAAATGAATGTCGATGATGTGTGCACTCATCACCGAAATTATTTTCCAGCGACATAGAGGGGAGTACATAACTTATTTCTTTCGAAATTTATTTAAAACAATTCTTTCAAATTGCATTGAAGTATTTATATCAGAAAGTACTTCTAATAATAATATTATTATTATTATTATATTCCAAAATCATTCGAAAGAAATTTTTAAAACCCCTGGGACTTAGATTCTAAATTCCCAACTTCCATTTATCTTATTTTCAATCTCATTTCAACTATTATTTATAAATACCATTACCTAACAACCAATATATTGCATCCAAATATATATCTTATTTATAAAAATTTATTTTATATGTATAGAAAATATAATAGGCAAAATGTAACGACCCGTATTTTTACGTGTCGATAAATCGTAGAATTTGCAGGTTGTTAGTGTTGTTTGTGATGTCTCTAGTTTGAGTCGTTTGCAAGTTAACCCGAGTGAAGTGATGAGTCGTGACCGACTCATAGGTGTAGCCGAGTTAAGGCTTGAGTCGTAACCGACTCATAGGTTAGGTTGTGTTCGGGTTAGCAAGGATTTGAGTCATTGAGTAGCCGACTCATAGTAGTTGCCGACTCATGGAAGATAGGGGGTTGCCGAGTCAAGAGGGGAACGACTCATGGTCTAGGCCGAGTCAGCAGGTTAAGGGTTGGCAAGATGAGTCGTGGCCGACTCATAGGGTTGGTGGTCTAAGTCATGACCGACTCATAAGCTTGTAAGTTTAGACGAGTCATAGGAATAGCCGACTCAAGGGATGGCCGAGTTAGTGAGTTGCCGTGTTAAGTGACGACCGACTCAGTAGGATACGACTTAAATGACTTAGGATAGCATGCGACTCAGTGGTTTATGGCATAGTGGTGTTGCCGACTCATGGGTAGTTGAGTCGGGAGGTAGTTGAGTCGTTGGGGCGATGAGTCGCATTCTAGTTAGGTCGTTGAACGACTCATGGTAAGCCTGGGATAAGTCGCGCACGGCTTATGGTGGTAGGATGTTGAGTCGTTAGGGACGACTCATGGGATGAGTCGTGAGTCGTTAGAAGGCTTGTGTCTTAGGCCGTGTATGTTTTGAGTCGTATATGAGCTAGGATGTTGAGTCGGGTCTTGAGTCGCGTCTTAATTGAGTCGTTGGGTCGGTCTTGGGTTGAGTCGGTGAGACCAGTTGAGTCGTTAGCGACTTAGGGTTAGTTTGGACAGGGGATAGGTCGGCATTGATGAGTCGTATGTAGTTAAGTCGGCACCCTGGTTGAGTCGTATGACCTGGTATCTTGGTATGGTGAGTCGATAGAGGCTTAGGTCGGCTGCTTGTTGAGTCGTGTGAATGGCTTGTGCTAGGTCGGCAGGGCAATGAGTCGTGAAGGACTCATGGTAAGTCGGCTGTGTTGAGTCGGCATGGGGATGAGTCGGGGACGACTCAGGAGTTGGGTCGGCGACGACTTAAGAGCGACGACTCATGGTTGATTCAGCCTATAAATAGAGGGGTTTGGCTCACTTTTTGGCACCGGATTTCGAAGCGACGAAGTGCTGCCATTTTGGAGATTCGACTACAGTATTTTCTTCACTTCTTTCTCTACTTCCATCAAAGTGCTAACATCCATTGAAGATCGAGGATCAAGATCAAAGATCAAGTGCCAAAGTTGAAGATTTTCATCCGAAGAGGCTAGATTTCACCGTTTCAAGTGAAATTTCTCCGGATCAAGCTCAAGTCCTTGCTGTCCAGATCTGAAGTTGTTTGATTTTAGGTTGTTTTGGTGATTTGGTGAGTGGTAGTTATCTCTCACGCGGACCCAAAGGAGTGTAGTGGATTGGTAGCTAGTTTATGTGTTTGAAATAGCATTTTCTCGCATTGTCCTTAAGTCTGCATGTAGATCCATCATTTTTGAAGATGTTTACCTATGCATATTTGTTTAACAAGTATTAGAGACAAAACCCATGTTTTATATTTGATAGATCTATGCTAAAAACCTATGAATCATGCATGTTGGACTTATGCTCATTTATTTATGATATTGCCATTTTTGTTGATATTGCTTATTAAATCTTGTTTGAATGCTTGATTGTTTGTATTGATGAATGATTTGGATTGTTTCAAGTTAGCTAGTGGTTGATTTGGAACAAGATGGTTCGAGATGATTCAAAAGCTAAGTGGAAAGGCTCTTGAATGGTGAAAGCTGCCGATAGCATATGAAGCGGGTGTGGAAGCTCATATGGATGGATTCGAGGATGTGGGATCTTGCCATGATGCGAGAAGGCAAAGCATGAGTGAATTGGGACTTTGCTATGATATGATGAGGCAAGACATATGTTGTGATGGGACGGGTCACGAAGACGTTCCAAGCACGGGCTGCGACGACGTGCAAAGTTATGTTGATTACTCGGTGATGCGATCCGAGTTGGTGATAATGGTTAGCTTGAGAGGCGCTTGAGCTAGTATGGATGGTCGTCGAGGAGGATGACTTGGAGGCTTAGATCTCATCGTTGTTGAAGGTTCTAGCATGCTCAAAGCAAGGGTACGTTGGAACGGGCTGCGACGGCGTTCCAGGCACGGGCTACGACGGCGTGCTAGTACTCTGGGTAGTTGCGAAAATTCCTAGGCACGGGCTGCGACGGCGTGCGGAGTTATGGCTAGAACCGGGGTTACCATTAGCCCTTGACAGATGGTCATTCAACTAACGGTGAAATCAAGGCAATGATGACAGTGATAGCCAGAGTCATGGATGTTTGGATGTTTGGTTGTATCATCATTCGGCTTCAAGAGCGGTGTTTTCTGGGTGCTTATCTGATCTTGGTTTAGGCCTTGGGGGTTTGTATTTGGAAAACATCGTCCTTGACTCGAGTGGTTATTGCTTTACCTTAATTGTCTATATTGTTATGCTTGATTCTCTTTAGTGTGTGTCTGGGGGCTATCACTGTGAGATGAGGTGGAGTGGGATGGTTTGGTTCCTATTCCTTTTATTCCTTATGCTCTTTTGGTATGTTTGATTGTTAATTTACTGCTCACTAAGACTTTGTCTGACTCAAGGTTTTATGTCTCCTCTTATTACCTTGGGCTGTTCATCCATGTTTGGGATGGGCAGACTAGGTAGTAGGTGACAGGTGCTGTGCTAGGAGTTCTACGCTAAAGATGACGAAGACGAGCAGGAGGCTTTGCATATTAGTTTTCTTACTATATGTACTGGGTATCCGCTGCTGTATTTGGTTGAGTGATTTGTAGTGAGGCTTTCATGTATGGATTTGAGTAGATGATTGTATGAAACTACTGTGATGCTTATATGATGATGTTCTGTTCTATGGAGCTTCACTATATTATATTTCTCTATTGTATTTTATCCATGCGCTGTGAGTTATGCGATAGAGATTCTTCTGTTTTGTTTTACCCTGACTATCGTCCATGGCTGCCTGGCACACCTTTCAGCGCACTATTCCCTTGTTTTGGTGCGGGAGTCATGGGCGGTCGTCACACAAAATTATTTCATTCACCTATATTCAAAAAAAATATTGTGTTGATCTGTCCTATTAAGTGTTTAGAAATCCCAATTGATGTCATAACGTCCTATGCACCAACCAAGATTTATAAATACAAAACAGAAGAAATTAACACAATATCAAAACCTTTTTATAACACTAACAAGTACGCTCTCTCATATATATACGCTTAGTGACTCATCATAGTGTATTACTATCTTATAGATAAAGAGTCTGACCCCACAAAGCTAAGGTTTATTGCTAAACCAAAGCTCTGATACCAGATGTAACATCCTGCCTTTTTCTACGCTTTAAATTGACGATACCACATACGTCAGACTTAAACCATACAGAAGGGCGGATTGTTATGGGGTAAATAAGAAAAAGTAGAGAAAGAAAAACAAAATAGAATCTTGCAACGGAACGATAAAATATAATAATTAAATAAACAGTTCATGAAGCTGTTCACAGAACATTTGATTATACTAATACACCATAAAATTAGAGTTACACATAACAGAGAGTAATAATTACAATGCAGTGAAATAGTATGAACGAAGTGGAATAATATAATAAATAATAGTAATAAAATCTTCGTCTTCGTCCTCTAGAAATAAAGCCTTCATATCCTATAATGCTCAGGCCGACCCGAGAGAATTGAAAAGACAAAACAATCGAGTCAGAACTAAAAAATCTTATGTAAGTTAAATCAACTGAAATAAATATGAGTGGAACGGCGTCAGAGATGTTTATGGGGTTTGATATCTCCTATTCAGTGTCAAACGTGAGTGCAGTAATTAAAAGATGCTCGGGATTCACATCTCTTAAGTATCCGTTAAACTATTTACTATATAGTAATATTTCGCTATTATAATAATGTCTATAGTAAAATAAATTACTTTTAAATAGCGTTAAGGAGTGACACAATATTCCCCTTAACACGTAATTGTCCCAGTAGTCCATCCAGCATCAGCGCATCTCCAGATCGGGAGACTACCATAAATACTCCACGGCTATGGGAGAAAACCAAACTCGTAGAAGGCGCGCTAGGGTAGGTGACACTGCACAACTAGGCAATGGCCGAGAAGATATACCAATTACACTTCCGGGCCGGTGGTAACGCGTAGCAGCTACTACCGGCCACCTCGAGCCACACCCCCAAATCAAAAGAACCAAAAGTGGCCACCGAATCAATCTCAAAGTCAGAATATAATATCGAAGGAGTGTGTCCGATCAGAGGAATGACCTCATTAGTCCGTCAATTGCTCCTGTTTTAGCCACCTTATGCCAACTCATGGGAGTCGGGTCCACGTTCATACCTCAAAGGAATGCCACCACCATCGTACTTCATTCTGGAATCTCCACCGCATACACGGTTGTTAAAGTGGTTTTCGGAGTTGGCAGAGAGTATGATAACTTCTGATCTCGGTCTCTTTAACAACCAAACGTTATTATAACACCACGGTATTTTCAAAATAGTTTATACTTCAAACCAGAATATAATATTAATTTCAAAACTATATAAATACAATATCATTTCCATTTTAAAATGAAATCAATATGATATCATTTCTATTTCAAATCAATATAATATCATTTTATTTCAAATATAACCCTTTTCCAAAATCATATCACTTCCAAATTATACACTTCGAAACCAAACATTTGAAATTTTAAAACCTTTAAAACATAATATTTTGAAATTCATAACTTCGAAACATTTCAATTTTGATAAAACATTTCAATTTCGATATATATCAAGTCTTTAAATATTCCAAAATTTCAATACTAAATTTGATAATTTCGATTCAACAATTAAATTTTCTATTATTTAGTTTTGAAATAATTTACACAATAAATCCATTATAATTTAAAAATAACTCAAATTTCAAATAACTGAATATTTCCTTAAATTTAGTTATACTTGAAATATTCATTTAAATCACTCGAAACCAAAATCAAGTTATAAGAATCATCTTTTAAAATTTCAAATTTAATAAATTTTACATCAAATTATTGAGTTTAATTCTTAAATAAGCTCGATGTCAAATAAATTTCCAATTTACCTTCCAACCTTAATTCATTTAAATCATCATAACCTTTTTATTAAAGTATGATTTAAATACTTAACCATATTTTATTTTAATGAAATCAAACTCCCTTATTAAACTAATTTTTATTAAAAAAATTTATACATAGCTTAAATTCAAGAATTTAACTATAGATAAAATACTATTTATATAATATCAAAAAAATCAATATTTATTAAACCGTATATTTCTATCCAAAACCATAGAAATCATTTTCAAAATATTTATATACAGACCAACAGTGTCTATATAATTTTCTATCATATGGTCAAGTAATACTGATATTTATCACTTCAATCCGTAATTTAAAATAAAAATACGGTTATATATCATTTCAAACCGCAATCCCGAATGAAATAAAATGCATAACAACTTGCAGTTTATAACAATATAAAATACAACATCCATTCGTCCAATATCAATCATCAAACATTCATCACAATCATCCAATTCAAACAATAACATCAATATAGAATGGATAATAAATAACAGGTATTTACTGGCAGCTATATTCAATAATAAATTAAATAACTATTTAACTGGCAGTTTATATGCAATAATAAATTAAATAACAATTTAATTCAATAAATTAAATTTAACTTGGATGATGATTAATAATATGCCAAACAGTCATAAACAAATTTCTAATCACATCAGAAAGTAATTTAACACATATAAGAAATTTTACAAGTTGTGAGTGGGTTAAACACTCACCTTTTGAATTTAAATTGAATTTAAATCCAATTCAAACCTAAAATTTGAAAATCCTCAGAATTCTTCCAAAACAGCGGAAAAACGTCCGTAATTTCAATAGGAACCTAGAGGAGATAACCGCGCGAGAATTGGACCTCGTACGTGAAAGTTATGCGTGTTAGAACGTTTGAAATCTAAATTAAATAACATAAAGTAAAAGAAAAAAAAACACCTTACACCTGCCACGTCACGATCCATCTTCCACGCACCTGGTTCCTTCCAAACTTCATTCGAACCATACAAGGCAATAAACATCGAACACGAAATCACCAAGCCGCCGCCACTACCATCTCGTGCCGTGCGCTGCCGTCCACACGAGGACCTCCCCCCAAGAGACCTGCGATGCACTCCGAAGCCTAAATCGACGCACCCAAGACCCACGACCGCGACCTATACCCATACCTTACTCGAATTTTCACGTCAAATCTGGCCGTTGACACCAACCACGAACTAGCTAGATATAATCCCCTCGACAACCTCTACGCAACGGTACCCACGAATAAACGGTCAGTCGTCGATCATAAACCAGCTATGGACGGCCGTGATTGCTTCGAGCAATCTCGGTCAAACAATGGTCCAAATCAATAAACAAATACCACCGGTGAATTACGCTCGTCGAGAGCTTCGAATCCATATAAAATTCGATATAGTTTGAAATTTTGATTTGATTTTGAATTGCATTTGGATATAGAATTTGATCGTCTGCCATTGTGGAGGAGAGATAGATGAATTGTACATACAGAAATTAGGAATAATAAATAGGCTAGGGTTTATAACGAGGTATATATATGCAAGGATGAAATTAGAATGGATGGACACGATTGATATACGCGTTAAACGATAAAATGTCCCGAAAAGTCCGTTCTGACTCCGGAACGAAATTGGATCAACCCATATATCAAAATAGATGTTTTAAAACATTTCAAATGCAATGGAATAGGTTTGACGTCCAAATTCAATTGTATGAAGAAGTTTTGCTAAAATCAAGCTATTTCAAATTGATTTCTAGGCGTTTCGAGTCCGTACAATCAAACGACAAGCCCGATCGCTATGAAAATTGAGATCCTACAATAATTCACCGTTAAGGATCCGATGAAACTTGTTTCATTGAAATCCGAGTCAGTGTCCAAAATGGCTATTTTTACATTAATTAAATAAATTAATAATTAATTAATTAAATCAAATTTTCAATTTTAATTCTAAAATTGACAATTCTTATCATTTTTAATTTCTTAAACAATTACTGTAATTTTAAAAAATTCAAATGTCAGTTTAACGTTGATTCATTCATCAATTTCAGTGTTTAATTTCAATTTCTTTTAAATTCAGAAATTATAAATTAAAATTCCAAAATCCATTTTATTTAACCTTTCCTCCTATTATTTAATCTATCATTATCAAATGGATGAAATCAACATTGGTTCATGATTTATTGCATAATATTCTCAATTTCATCTCAAGCTCCATTAACGTAATATTTAAATGTTTAATTTCAATTATTTGCAATTCATTCAATTATTGAATTTAAATCCCAATAAATTAATAAATCTTGATTTTCCATTCCTTTTATTCAACCTATTATCATATTATCAATAGAATTTACATTATTTCCAATTATTTCTTTACTTTACACTAATATTGATTTTATCAAATTACAGTTTATTACGTATTATTTCATCAATTAATATACCTTGAACTTATTTCCCAATTTATTAAGTACAATCAAGTTAAAATATTACAATTGCTTCAATTAATTTGTTTGCACTAAATTAATTATTTATTAACTTATATTGACATTATTACCTTTATTTTAGTGATTCATTATTAAATTACAGATTTGTTTATTTTCTTTTCAAGTTAAATTACTAAAACTTATCAAATTAACAAAATTAAATTATCGAAAATTACGGGTCGTTACAGAGAAGGTTTTAGGCGAGGTGGTTTGTTCCGTTATTGTGCATAGTTTCTTGAATTCGATTTCGAGTTTGTGTTGATGTTATGGGGATCAGGATCTAGTGTGGGGATGATCGCCGACAAGTGAGGGGCATCGTGGATGGTCGGAGGTGGCTGCTTTGCCAGTGCATGTGCACGGCAGCGATGATATGTCAGAGTTTTGGTTTTGTGGTTCGTCTCAATGGAGGGCTCGTGTATTTGAAAGGGTAACTCGAGTGAAGTCTCGGGTCGATCGAGAGTGAATTCGTTCCAGTTTTTAAACTTAAAATTTAAACAAAATTTTGGAAATGAAGGAAGAGATGTGGTTTGCTCGGGTAAATATTTGAGTAGCTTGTAGGCTGAACCCAAAGCAGCATTTAAAACAGATTTTAAAAGTTTTAAAAAATGGGCAAGGTTTTGAATTTAAATTAATTTAGCTTAAAACTCTTACAAATTTCTTTTATATAAGATAAGTATTTCTTAAACATTTGATTAAAGGGTTTGTAAATTGATTTAAATTTTGTTAAAGTTAAATTTGTAATCATTTTTAAAACTTAAATTTAAAAGTAAATTGAAAAGAAAATTTAAAAGTAAAATGTTTCAGTGCACGTATTAATGGTAATTAAGTCATTGATAAGGATAACTCTTTATCTAAAGTTAACAAAGATTTAATGATTTAAGATTAATTAAATTAATAATGTAATTAAAGAGAAATTAATTAATTTGTATTAATAAATTAATGTTTAAGAATAAATTAATTAAGTGTTATGATTAATTAATTGATAACTAAGGACTAATTAATTAAGTGATTAAGAATAATTAATTTATGATTAGAGGTTAATTAATGAAGTAATTAAGAGTAATTAATTGTAATTAAGCATTAATTAATTAAGTAATTAGAGATTAATTAATTGGTGATTACAAATTAATTAATCTGTAATTAATAATGGTAAATTAAAGCATAATTACATAGGGAAGTAATTAAAGAATTGTTAATAGTTAATGAAAGATCATTAACTATGGATTATCAAATGATTAATTAATGTGATTAATTTAAGATAATTAATTAGATTAATTAATTCACGATAATCATAGTGGAGTTGGTTAAGCATAATTACTTAATGTAATTTATAAAGTATAATTATTTAGAGAAGTAATTGATGGGTAATTACTGGATGTAATTAATTGAAGAATGGATGTAGTTTTAGGTTTAATTACTTTGTGTAATTAATTGAAGGATAATTAATTAATGGAAGTAATTTAGGTTTAATTCCTTTGTCGAATTAGTTAGAAGGATAATTACTTAGTGGAAGTAATTAAGAATTAATTACTTAGTGTAATTACTTTAAGAATTAACTAATAAAATTTATTTTAAAGTTAATTAAGTAATGTAATTACTTAAGGGTAATTAATTACTGAATGTGATTAATCAAGGTTGATTTATGAATGTAATTAATTAAAGATTAATTATTAAATGTGATTAATTGGAATAGTAATGAATTAAAGAAGTAATTAGGGGATCATTAATTAATGTAATTAATTAAGTAATTAAGGTTGATTAATTAAAGGATAAATTAATCAAAATAATTGATTATAGAATGATTAATTAATGTAATTAATTAAGGATCAATGTAATTAATTATAATTAATTAATGAGAGTAAATAAAGGTTAGTTACTGTTTAAGGATGATTAATTTGTGTAATTAATCAAAGGCTAATTACTTAATGTAATTAAAGAATAATTAATCAAGGATGATTAATCAAGATGGATAATTAAAGGATAATTAACTAATTGATTTGTAATTTATCAATGTTAAGTAAGCAAGATTTATAACAATGGAAGTAATTAATTTAATTTATTTTAAATTAATTATAAATGGTGTGATTAATAGATCATTGCTTATGGATGGCTGAATGATATTGAATGTCTTGGATTGTTTGGTATCTCTAATATGAGATATGTGCTATGGGATGCTTTGGTTGAATTATGATGATATGGATTATCTATTTGTGAGATTGTGAATTATCTATCAGTGTGAATATAGATAATGTATTGAATTAAATTGTTTTAACTTTAAAACAACTTGGCTTTAAAAGACGGCGTTTTGGATTTCGATGAGACCGGGATGGGGTTTCCGAATTTGGTTATCCGAAAACCACATCAATCCAAATTAAACGATGGGTTATGAAATCTCAAGTGATCATCAAGTGAAAATTCAGACGAAAGGCTATGATCGTTAACTCTGAGGGTGATTCCAAAACGAGTTAATGGGGATAATGCTTTCAATTGAGATGAAGATTCAGAGTGCAAGGGCTATAGTTTTTAACTCTGAGGGTGATTTTAAAATGTTAGTAACGAGATAGTGCCTTCGATTTCGTTCAAACCTAGAATGAACTTATATGGATTGAATGCTTTCAGAACATCATCAGGTGGACGATGAGCAATATAAGATAGATGTGTTCTATAAAAGTATTCGTAGCCTCAAGCCTCATCAACCGGGAATGGCTAAAACAGGGGAGGTGCAGCAAGGCTAAGTGAGTCACGCTCAAGTAGGACAAGGTTTCCCTTGTCTAGAGGTCCCTTTTTATTCGGGTGTGTGAGCAGTTGATTGCAACAACTGCTGAGGTTGTCTTGATTGGGACTATCCAGAAAGGGATGGTTCCGACCTTGTGTTGCAGGGGATCTAGGATGAATCGTCGGTACTATGATCTAGACCACGCACTGTGATGGGCAGTACCCCAGTAGCCCTACCATTGTATGGAATCCAATCTCCAATAAGTGCCCTTCGAGTTTGTTTGTATACCTATGTATGCTGGAATTTAATATATGTAATAATTTCGGCTATATGAATATTTATTTGAAAACCCTAGACGCTATTATAATATCACTGTATTTCCTATCAATTGTTTTGGTTATCGTAAGGTAAAAACTTTTTCATGTTTATGTGCGGGAAGTCTTACGAGATACCTTTTGTTTTCAAATGTTTTCAAAATTAAACAAATTTAACTTGTCACTCACACCAGACCCACATCTGAGACAAAGTTTATTTTCTCTTTATTAAACTCTTGGGTACTCAAATTTTTACGAGTAGCCAAGGGGCTCAGGTTAGATTTGACAAATTCTGGAGGAGGTATGGAGCAAAAGGCTTCAGCGTTCGTAGATATATAGTGTTTCCGCTGTGTTGGTATCTCTATGTTGTATTTGAGTTGTAATAACTAGACAGGTGTTTATAACTGTCTAGTATGTGATATAAAACTGTATAACTCTGATAGATGTTGTATACTATGTAATACTTATGTGATTAATATAATTTATTCCTTCCGCTGTGAGATTCAGATGTTGTTTCGTTCTTTCTTCTCTATCTTTTCTCTTTTCTATCCCTTTCTTTCTTAATAATGATGCGTATTTCTTTGGAATGAAAGGCGGGTCGTCACATATGGTATCGGAGCACTAGGTTGAGTGAATACCTAGGCTTGGGTTAACTGTTTGGGTTTTTCAATATGATTTCTAGAGGTAGGAAAGGTAGTGGTGTGTGTAACATGACTACCAATGGAAGAAGTCTGAGTGTTGAGGTTGGAAGTGTTCCTACCGAGGATGTAGACCCAATTCCGTCTCGATTAAGCTTTGTAGTGGTGTATGGATTTTACCAATCACTGAAGAAACCTTTTTAAAGGTTCAGAGTCCATCTTTGAAGTGCAAGTTTGGATGAATAGAGTTTGGATCTGTCGGTTAAGCTGAAGCGAGTGATGGTATCTTGGCAACTTCAGGAAGAAGCAGCTGTGTGGTGAGACATAGTGACTATGGATGTATCCGAAGATGTTTCTTTTGGAGCAAGTTTAAGGAAGTGCATCTGCATCGGAGATGAGTCTAGGTTTAGCAGGGTATTTGCGTTTCGTTTGAGGGAAGAGTTTATCAAGGAGATTTTGGATAAGGAAGTCTCTAGCATCAGTGGAAGAGTTGCAGTTCGGAGGTGTTCTGTGTGTCGAAAGGAAGGTCATCTGGCTAAGCAGTTTTCTAGTGGTAGAATTCAGAAGCAGCTGAGTGGACCCATTTCTTTGATGGATTGGCTAGATAAGTATAAGCTGTTCTGATTGGTAAAGAGGGAACAACATCTTTTGAAATTAGGTTAGGTGGATCGCAAAAGTGACTTGCGATAGTTGAGTCTTCTCTGGGTAATCTTTTGCTTGGGATCGAGGCATCTCTAGGGACTGTAGGAGTTATCGGAGTTGTCATAGATTTTTTCGGATGTCTTCATAGAGGTTAGAGGTCTGCCATAGCATCTGGAGATTGAGCTTTCGTATAAATAGGATTCCAGGAGTGATATCGGTGGTTCAGCTTTATAGAAGAATGGCCCCTAGAGAGAGGATTGGTGAAGCAGCTCAGGATTTCGTGGTATGTTTGAGTTTTCTCTTTATGGATATGATGAACTATGTCATCCGGTAGGTGTCGGACAAGTTTGTGCTCGTGTTCATCATCAGCATTTTCATCTACTCTAGATCAGAGTTGCGCAGCGGAAGTGAGGTAGCAGCTTTTCTAGAGTGGAAGCAACCCTAAACTCCTTGGAAGTTTGCAGTTTTCTTGGATCAAAGCATTTCTACGGGTAGTTTTTCAGGATCTGGAGGCAAGATTGGCGAGTGCACCTGGTTTAGTTTTTCCAGATAGGAGAAGTAAGTTTGAAGTCTACTGATGATAGTAGAGTTTGTGTTCTTGATTTTAGTTGATCTTGAGAGGATCATTTTGTAGGATTGTTTTTGGTCTAGTTTGTTTCAAGAGGCATCAGCGAAGATTGAGCTGATCGGGAAGGAATTTGAAATTTGGAGTCGAAGATTGGATTTTGGATAAGTTTTCTTCGATCAAAGAGCTTTAAGATTTGGTAAGACTGCGATTCAATGTGTTTCACATATCTCTGAGGCAGTACGTGTATGATCCATCACTGGTTATGGCACCAGCAGTTCAAGATGATTTGGTAGTTGAACAGGACATGACTATGGTCTAATATCCTGTTCAGTTTTTTAGATCTAGATGAATATGAGCTTTGTGCCTTAGTAGTATAGATTGTTTGGATTCAGTAGAGCGAGCGTCCTAGTATTTGTACCTGGGAAACTCTAGATAGTATTAGGAAGTCCTATCCAGAATTTTGTCTGGATAGTTAGATTTGTTAGATTGAGTGAATTGGTTGCTATGGTTATTAGCATATGGTTGATAATATATGCTTGTGGTTTAAAATTAAAATCTTTAATGGGTTATTAAATTATCTTTGCTTTTAAATTTCGAGGATGAAATTATTTTGAGGGGGAGGAATGTAATGACCTAGAATGTTGGGCAATATCAATTTAATAATCTGTATTAACATTTAAATTGATTTGATAATTTTCCTTTATAATTTTAATTTAAATTGGCAAATTATTCTTTTAAAAGAAAATAAATATTTTATTGGTAAATTTTATCTTTTCAAAGCTAATAAAATGTTTTCTATTTATAATGTATGTATATTTGTATGTTTTGTAAATAGAAAAGCATTGATTTGAATTTAACAAATAAAACATGTTTTCAAATTCTAATACATATATTGGTAATTTGGAAATTATGGTTAATTTAATATAAGACTTTTAAAGATTATTTAAATAAATAACTATATAGTTTTAAAATACTTAAGGTAAATGTTTAATTGTTTAAAAGATATCTTAGCTCTAGCTTAAATTTAAATAAAATTAACATAAATATTTTTTTTATTTTCTTTTTAAATATTGCTTGATAAATATGACTTAAATATATATAAAAGCGTAAAATACAATTCACAAACATATAAAACATATGATACATTAATTCATTTAAGTAATATAAGTAATTTATAAATAATGTAATAATATCTTTTATAAATTATTAAAAATTGGCAAATTTTTTATTTTCAAACAATATTAATAGTGTTTTTTTTTATATAAATACAAATAGATTTTAAAGAAAATAGAATTGATATTTTCAAATTTAATGTGTTGTTATATATGTATATATATAAGTTGACTTTAAATTGGATTTTTAAATTTAATTTGAAATTGAATTTGGATTTAATTTTGAAATTCAAAAGATAGATATTTTGAAAATATTTTGGATTATAAAATATATGTATAAGCTTTTATTTGTATATAACTTATTTTATAATATTTTCTTTATAGAAATTTATACATATACATACATACATACATATATATATATATATATATATTTAGATAAGCATTTGTAAAATAGTAAATTAAGTATAATGCTTTATTACTAATATTTAAATAAATAAAAATTACAATATTACAAGGGTAATAAAATCATGACACTTTTTCATCAACCTGAGATAAATGATGCAAGTTCAAAACTAAAGCAGATTTCATCTGTGTTTCAAATTTAAAACCTCTCAAAAGCAAGCTCAAGGAAAACAAAGCAATTACAGATTCAAAATCAAAGAAGCGTCTCTCCTGTGTTCAAGTTTTCACAGTTAAAGCAATGGCATTCAAGTTTTCAAAATCAAATTTGTTTCAAAGGCTCTGTTTATCTTTGTATCAGGCGAGTACCATTTTTTTTTTGAAAAACTTAAGTACGAATATGGTTGCATGTTCATTTCTGGGATAAGTATGTATTGTGTGTGTACATATATATCAGTGCATTTTTTTGTGTATATACATGGATGTATAGGTGTGCATGCTGTTGTATCTGTGCTCTCTGTTCTTTGTTTTCAAGCTTAGGATTTTAATTAAAATTCATTATCTCTTGATCTAATCTTTGTTAAGATTTAAGTTTAAAACAAAATTTGTTTGTTTCATCATAGATTAATGTTTAAAATTATAATTAAGTTAAAATAAAATTTGAAATGTTTCCGGAAATCAAAACAACAGTGCAAGCTTAAGATAAGTGAAAATTCTAACACCTTAATTCATTGATTCCGACATATGATCTGAATCCTTGTCTAAAAACTTGATTTTTAGAAGTGAAATCATAATTTTAGGATTTGGTTTGAGTGAGCATTTTGGGGTTGATCAGACTTGGTAGCTTTGGAGGTTTCTGATGATCTGAGGGGTTTCGGCCTTCACTGGAGGTAGAAGGATGATCGGAGACTTTGGAAAAAATGGAGAAGGGTATGCAGGTCACTATGGTGGCGGCGGTGGTCGAATTTGTTGTTAAACTCTAGTTTTGGAAAGTTTGGAACTTTTTCTTGCCCTGGCGCCTCTGGTGGATAGAGTTCCACCAGATTTTGGGGATTGATAGCAGGGAGGTTGGCAAAGGTGTGGCTGGAGGCTCAAGCACTCCGGTGATCAACATCTTGGGTTTGAGGAGGTTTTGGGTGAGGTGGTTTGTTCCAGTATTGTGCAGAGTTGCTCGAATTCGATTTTGAGTTTGTGTTGATGTTATGGTGATCAGGATCTAGTGTGGGGATGATCGCCGACATGTGAGGGGCATCGTGGATGGTCGGAGGCGGCTTATTCACCGGTGCATGTGCACGACAGTGGTGATATGTCAGCGTTTTTGGTTTGTGGTTTGCCTTGAAGGAGGGCTCGTGTATTCGAGAGGGTTTGTAAATTGATTTAAATTTTTTTGAAGTTAAATTTGTAATCATTTTTAGATCTTAGATTTAAAAGTAAATTTGAAAGAATAATTAAAAGCAAAATGTTTCAATGCATATATTAATGGTAATTAAGTCATTGATAAGGATAATGCTTTATCTAATGTTAACTAAGATTTAATGATTTAAGATTAATTAAATTAATAAGGTAATTAAGGAGAAATTAATTAATTTGAATTAATAAATTAATGTTTAAGAATAAATTAATTATGGTTCATGTTAATTAATTGATAACTAAGGGCTAATTAATTAAGTGATTAAGAATAATTAATTTATAGTTAGAGATTAATCAATGAAGTAATTAAGAGTAATTAAGTTGTAATTAAGCATTAATTAATTAAGTAATGAGAGATTAATTAATTGATGATTAAAAATTAATTAATTTGTAATTAACAATGGTTAATTAAAGTATAATTACTTAAAGAAGTAATTAAAGAATTGTTAATAGTTAATGAAATATCATTAACTAAGGATTATCAAATGATTAATTAATGTGATTATTTTAAGATAATTTATTAGATTAATTAATTAAGGATAACCATTATAGAGTTAGTTAAGTACAATTACTTAATGTAATTTATACAGTACTAGTGCGAACCCGTGCTGCGCATACGGACCGCACTCAACCTCTTATCATCATAACATGTTTCAATGATTTATGTGGTTCATTGATTAAGAAATATTGATCTTTTTTATCAATTTTCAAATAAGTTTGCATTTTGTCTAAAACTTGTGTATAAATCTTTAAAAATAGTAATGCAGATCATACTGGTGCTTTATAAACAATTGCAAAATATCGAGCAAAAATGATTTCAAAGATAAAATTTCCACACAATACACATATAAATTTATTGTGTGCATCAGTTGTTGCTCCATGCATTAGCTGTATTATTTGTAACTTCATTTGATGAGATACCTTTATCAATCATTTTCTTTAATACTTGATGTCGTTGATTCCATTTGCTGCTTCGATAATAACTATCTATAAGAGCAGTGCAGGTAACAACATTTGGTTTACACTTGACCATTGATCCAAAAATGCCAAAAGCAACATTGACGTGATTCATGAGAACGCAGATGTTGATGATGATCCAATTACTGACTATGTCTAGGAATACATTACGCAACATTATATTATTGTAGAATGTAAGAATAGAGGATAAAGATATTTCTTTCTGTTTTGAACGATTCTTGTGAAAAATATGCTAAATCTAAAGCATACATATTTTATGTCTGGAGTGTTGGAACTAAGAACCATTTATTTTAAGGCGAAGAATACTATTGTATTTCTTTTACAGTCAAAGCAAATTCTATATAATAAGAAGCATATAATTGTATTTATTGCTTTTGAGCTTTCTGGTTCCATTTCTAGTTCCATCTAACATTGTTGATGTATTTTGGTAATGTTGGATTTCACCAGACTTGACTGCAATTTGTGGAAGTAGAATCAGAGGTTGGAAATTTTCAAAACAATCAATGACATAGATTAGTTAAAAGAAATAAAGTCAAACAGATTTAATAACTTTAATAATATGAATAATCCGAAAAACTACGATTTAAAAAAAATTATTTTTAGCTATCAACAATGGATATCATTGGAAAGCATATTAAATTTGAGATTTAATAGTAAAATCGATTCTTAAATCCAATTAATGTAGAAAAAGTTATCACATTTCAAAGCTTGAAATAAAAAGAAATTAAAAACGTGACTGTTCATTTTCCAAAATTTGAAGGAGGCCAGTATGCTCTTGAAATCTAACTCAATAATAATATTATAGTATAGATATTTATTAGAGAAGTAATTGATGGGTAATTACTGGATGTAATTAATTGAAGAATGGAAGTAGTTTTGGGATTAATTACTTTGTGTAATTAATTGAATATGTTAATGTAAGTAATTTGGTTTTAATTCTTTTATGGAATTAATAAGAAGGATAATTACATAGTGGAAGTAATTAAGAATTAATTACTTAATGTAATTACTTTAAGAATTAATCAATAAAATTTATTTTAAAGTTAATTAAGTAATGTAATTAATTATGGGAAATTAATTACTGAATGTGATTAATCAATGTTGATTTATGAATGTGAGTAATTAAAGATTAATTATTGAATGTACTAATTAGAACAATAATTAATTAAAGAAGTAATTAGGGGATCATTAATTAATGCAATTAATGAAGTAATTAATGGTTATTAATTAAAGGATAATTAATTAAAATAAGTGATTGTAGAATGATTAATTAATGTAATTAATTAAGGATTAATTTAATTAATTATAATTAACTAACAAGATTAATTAAAGGTTAATTACTGTTTAAGGATAATTAATTTGTGTAATTATTAAAGGCAATTACTTAATTTAATTAAAGAATAAATAATCAAGGATGATTAATCGAGATGGATAATTAAAGGATTATTAATTAATTGATTTGTAATTAATCAATGTTAAGTAAGAAAGATTTATAGTAATGGAAGTAATTAATTTAGTTTATTTTGAATTAATTATTGATGGTGTGATTGATAGATCATTGCTTAAGGATGGCTAAATGATATTGAATGTCTTGGATTGTTGGATATCTCTGATATGAGATATGTGCTATCAGATGCTTTGGTTGAATTTTTGATGATGTGAATTATCTATTTGTGAGATTGTGAATTATCTATCTGTTGAATATAGATAATGAATTGAACTAAATTGTTTTAACTTTAAAACAACTTGGCTTTAAAAGACCGTATTTTGGATTTCGACGAGACGGGGATCGGGTTTCCAAATTTGGATATCCAAAGACCATATCAATCCAAATAAAACGATAGGTCGTGAAATCTCTGGTGATCATCTAGTGAAGTTTCATAGAAAAGGCTATGGTCGTTAACACTGAGGGTGATTCCAAAACGAGTTAACGGGGATAGTGATTTCAATTGAGTTGAAGATTCAGAGTGCAAGGTTTATTGTCATTAACTCTGAGGTTGATTCCAAAATGAGTGTAACGAGATAGTGGCTTCAGTTTCGTTCGAACCCAGAACGAACTTGTATAGATTGAATGCTTTCAGAACATCGCCAGGTGGATGATGAGAATTCTAAGATAGATATGTTCTATAAAGGTAATAGTAGCCTCAAGCCTCATCAACCGGGAATGGCTAAAACAGAGGAGGTGCAACAATGCTAAGTGAGTCGCGCTCAAATAGGACAAGATTTCCCATGTCTAGAGGTCCCTTTTTATTCGGCTGTGTGGGTAGTTGATTGCAACAACTGCTGGGGTTGTCTTGTTCGAGACTATCCAATAAGGGATGGTACTGGCCTTGTGTTGCAGGGGATTTAGGGTGGATCCTCGGTACGGTGATCTGACCACGTACTATGACGGGGGGGGGGGTACCCCAGTAGCCCTGCCATTGTATGGAATCCAATCTCCAATAAGTGCCCTTCGAGTTTTTTTGTATATCTATGTATGCTGGAATTTAATAAATGTAACAATTTCAGCTATGTGAATATTTATTTGGAAACCCTAGACCCTATTATAATATCATTGTATTTCCTATCAAATGTTTTGGTTATCGTAAGGTAAAAACTTTTCCGTGTTTATGTGCGGGAATTCGTAAGAGATACCTTTTGTTTTCAAAGGTTTTCAAAGTTAAAAAACTTTAACCAGTTACTCACACAGAGCCATGTTTGACCCGGAGTTTATTTTCTTTTTATTAAACTCTTGGGTACTCTAATTTTTACGAGTAGCCAAGGTATTCAGGTTAGCTTTGACGAATTGTGGAGGAGGTATGGAGTAGGAGGCTTCAGCGTTCGTTGATATATAGTGTTTCCGCTGTGTTGGTATCTCTGTGTTGTATTTGAGTTGCAATGAATAGACAGGTGTTTATAACTGTCTAGTATGTGATATAAAGCTATATAACCCTGATAGATGTTGTATACTATGTAATACTTATGTGATTAATATAATTTATTCGTTCCACTGTGAGATTCAGATGTTGTTTCATTCTTTCTTCTCTATCTTTTCTCTCTATCCCTTTCTTTCTTAATAATGATGCATCTTTCTATGGCATGAAAGGCGGGTCGTCACAACTGCTATGTTATTCTTTATCAAAATGCCATATAATTCTTCTTTTTCAACAATATAGTTTAATATGCTTCTTGAAAATATTGTTCTATCTTCAAAACAACTTTTCCAAAATCTTGGAAATCACTCAATATAAAATTTTCAAAACATTAGCTACTTCCAAATTATTATTTATTGCACTTCCAAAATCTTTACATTTTTTTCCAAAATAGTAATTCTCCATTTTCCAAAACATTGTTCTCTTTTCAAAACTTATTACTTTCATTTCAAAATATTCTTTAAAACATTCCTCATATATTTTTTCCACTAAAAATTCGTTTAATATTATCTTAAACAAATATTTATATTTACATATAATTATCCATAAATCTATTTTGTACTAAAATAGACAACATTATAATAATACGCTAAAATATTTTCAATCACTACATAAATATTATTTCTATTTTATTAAATAATATTCTAATTTAAAATAAAATATTTATTTTCAAAAAGTGGAATATACATTCAATCCAACCAAAGATTAACCATAATACTATTCACAACACCTCATTCATCCACAACATCAATTAAGCATTTTATTAATTAATTTAATTTTATTTCCATGTCTTAAATTATATTATTATTATTATTTCTTAAATAGATTTATTTTCCCTTAATGGTTCAGATTGTGACAAACCGTTGGCTTCTATTAATATGTGGCTTCGCCTAAACTCAAGTGGCTTTTTAAATATTTAAGTGATAATTCCTTCTCAATTTCTACACTCTAGACAAAGCCAAATGAAAATAAAAATTAATACAACCTAACTAACATAAAAAAACAGACGCCTTCAATAGAAAGCTGTTTATCAGCATCCGGATACTTGTACTCAACTTGCCATACAAAGGTTTATTCAAAAACACCAGTGCCGATACTACTGGCTAACCATCTGTAATACCTGAAATGGCTTGGACTAACCCTAGTATTATACAAAAAATAACACAAGGCTCAGACTATATCTAAATCAAAGGGTTGTGTACACACACACACACACACACACACACACACATATATATATATATATATATATAGATATAGATATATAGTATATGGATGGAACGATAACAACAACAACACAATACCAATACATCTCTAATACGAAAGGCATCAATCAAAACATCCACAAGATGTTATCACCCATATAAATAAAGTCAAGAAATAAATAAGAGAAATAATATCAACCGGGTGAATCATCCGTATTCGAAATCATCATCAATAAAATCAAGAAATCATCTAGAGTGAGTTATCACTAAGTATAATTCGGCTAAAAACATTGCCCAAGTATATTTCTCAATCTCAATGATAAAAACATCATCATCAACATAAAGCATAGAATAAGCTGCATAACAGTATAACAAAAGATATGAGAATCCACTATATTCTGGACACCTCTCCAGATATAATCACAACTCATCATATATAAATAAATCATGATGGGTGAATATAACGATCTCGGTTTTGAGTCGGATTTGATAATTAATATAAATGGATTAAATTGTGAATTAATTGAAAATTTTCAAAATAAATAATATATGTTATTTATTTATATATATGTATACAAATTGATTTTAAATTGAATTTTGAATTTTGAATTTGAAATTTAAAAATAAACATTTTAGAAAATAACTTGAATTTAAATACTCTATATATTAAGATTAATAAAAAAATTTGTTTTCTAATTATAATATGTATATATAAAATATATATTATATTTAAAAAAATCATAAATTCTTAAAAGCTATTTAAGGTTAAATTTGTAATAAATATATATATATACATGTTTAAATTATTAATGTGTAGTTAGATATTAAAAAAATCAATTCCTTTAAAATTTTAAATATGTATATAAAGGAAATGCATTAATTTAGTAATAGAAAATGTAAACATTCATACATTTAAAAGTATAATAAACTAAGTTTAAAATAGGATTGGTTATAAAATATATAAAAGTTAAACATATGTAAATATAAAATAGATAATGTACATAAATAAATAAAAGTTCAACAAAGGGTTTAAACATAAAATATTTGTTTTTAACAAGTGTAATATAATTAATTCATGTAATTGACATTTGTGAAATAAATTTTAACATACCTTAACAAGTGTAAGCATAATTAACAAGTGGCAAGATGGTTTTATTAAAAATTTAAAGACATAAATAACATTTATAAGAAAGATAATTAGGCTATTTCTTAAACTCCTCACTTTCATCTTCTCTAAACTAAAAATCAAAACAAAAGAAATCAAAATAAAATCAGTATTCAAGTTTTCAACCTGAAGCGAACAAAGATTCAAGCAAATCAAATTCAAGTGCAGATCTAAATCAAAAACTAGATCAAAACAAAAACCTGAGATCCAATGAAAAGAAATCAAACAGCTTCATGTTTTAAAGCCAACAATAAGTTCAAATTTGAGTAGCAAATTCAAATTCAACATTAATATGTCAGATTCAAATCTACAAATCAAAGTTCCAGATTCATATTTAAAAGCATTTCCAGGCTTAAAGTTGTTCTCTACTTTAAAAAAAGGTAATGATTTCAAGATTTTCAAATTCGTATAAGATGAGAATTCTCGAATTAATCAAGTTTGGTACTTTTATCAATATCCAATGAACAGCGATGGGTGGGAAGGTGAATTCTTTGCTAGAGGTAGCTTGTGGGTAACGGTGCCCAACAAAAATGGTAGGCGATTTTCTGGTTCGCCGTAGTGGCCGAACGACGATGGATTAGGGTTTTCTTTACAATTTTATTCAATGATGAAGACGAGATGATTTCGTCAACAACGATGGATGGGAATCGTTCACACCAGGGGGAAAAGCTTTATGGGTCATCGGAAGCAGTTTGGGTCATGATCGCGAGGTGGCCGGTGGTCAGTGGCGATGGGTCGATGGAATTTAAGTCGATCGAGTTTTTGAGTTCCAGGTGACCGATAGGCTCATGTTCGATTTCTGACTTGATTCGTCGGAATGGGTGTTTGAATTGGTCAACGGTGATGTCGATGACATGTAGAAGGTCAGGGCAGTGATCGTAGATGATCAGAATGCTCATGCACGTGCACGCGTACAAGTTCGTGTCTGGGTTGTTGATTTTGATTGGGAAGGATGGGCAGGCTCGGGTCATTGCTCGAATTCGATGATTGTTTGCCTCGAAGATGAGAGAGGTGTGGGAAAACTCAAAGATGGGCTAGGGAAAATAAATTAGTAGCTCGGGTCTATTTTAAACTAATACCAGGTTTTCAAATTGTAAAGGAAAACATGTTTTTTAGGCTTAAAATTTGAAAATAAATCATGTGTAGGTTTAAAATTTTAAAAGTAACTTTGTATAGGTTTTAAAAGCAAAGAAAATCCAAGTTTAAAGTAAAAGAAAATTATAACAAGTTTTTAAAGTAAGCTTTAAATCAAGTTTTAACAAATTTCGTTAAACCAATTCTTTTATACAATATGTGTTTATTTAAAGTTTGGGGTTAATTAAAGGTTTTAAAATAAGTGATTTTGATTAATCAAAGTTTTAAAATATTTTAGTATATATATACTTTCACTTATTAATCCTTAAGCTCATTTTAAATAAAAATTGAATAGCTTAAATAAATGTAATGTTTTTTTATTAACTTAAAAGTATAAGTTAATTTATGGGTTAATAATAAATTTTATTTTAAAGGTTGAATTCTAAAGTAAATTAATTAATTGATTGGATTTTAAAATAATTTTATTTAAAATCCTAAGTGTTTAATGATGTTAATCAAGTAAGTGCTTAAGGTTAATGTTTTAATTATTAATCTCAGTTAATCCATATGTTAATAATAATTAATTTCAAGGGTTTATTTAAATAAGGTTAATTAATTTATGATTTAAAAGATAATTAATTAAGGTAATTAATTAATAGTTAATTAATTATGTAATTAACTTAAGATTCATTTATTTATGTGATAAATTAAGGGATAATGAAATTAAGTTTAATTACTTAATAAAAGATTTTTACTTAGTGTAATTAAGGGATGATTACATTGTGTAATTACATTAAGGATAACTAATGAATTGAGATTAATTAATTTAAGTAATTAAGGGAAATTAATTAATTAAAGATAATTACTTAATGAAAGTAATTAAGGATAATTAATTAATGATTAAAGGTTGATTAATCAAGTGATCAGAGAATAATTAATTAAAGGATAATTAGTTTATGTGATTATTGCAAGGATAGTTAATTAATTTACGGTTTAACTAATTAATGAAAGTGATTAAGGGATGATTTATTAACTAAGGGTTAATTTATTAATATAATTAATTGAGGATAATTAATTAATGAATAATTAAATAAAGGTTAATTATTTAATGATTAAAGGTTGGTTGATTTATTAATAAAGATTGATTAAATTAATGATTAATTTATTTATTAATTAAGGTTAATTAACAAAATGATTAAAGGATAATTAATTAAAATGGTTTTTAATTAATTAATGTTAATTAACCAGGATTAGTAATTTATTCATAAGTAATTAATCTAGTTTAAATTAATCAGGTGACTAATTGATCTTACTTATGATTGTTTGGATTGTATGGAATGCTTTGAATTGTGTGATATCCCCGATGTGTGATGATTCTGTGATATGATTGAGATGTGAACTATGATTTATTTATCTGTGATGAATTTACATATCTATTTGTGAATCTGTGAATGAAGATAAGCGTTATAGAAGTATACCGCTTATCTATATTGTTGTGCTTGAATTAATAATGGTTGTGATATGTTATTGTTGTGTGTTAATGTAACGACCCACTATTTTGGACCATTCAAATCCACAATAATCCACACATGTCAAACTTGAATAATTCAAAATAACATATTGTAATAAAATTTGGAGCAAATAAAATCATTCATAGAATCACAAACATAGAAATGTCATAATAACTCGCAGCGGAAGATAAAATACCATAGTAGTTCATGAAGCTACAATCACAATGTCTCAAAAACAAATACATAATATCAGTCGAAAAACAAATACAATAGAAATCCCGAATACATAGAAATCTTCTAATACAAGAGCTGAAATAGAACAACTTAAACTGAAATAGATAAATAATTAGATAAGCAGAGCCTCCAGCGATTTCTAGCTCCAGAAAGAGAAATCCAAAGCTGTGAATGCTCAGGCTGACCAAAGCATAAAGAAAAACACAAAACACTCGAGTCAGGGCATACATACTTATACAATGTAAACCAACTCAAGTGAACTGTAATAAAGTACAAGTAACTTAAAGGATGCTTGGGACTGTCCATCCTTTAAGGATCCGTTAAACTATTTACTATGTAGTAATATTACGCTATTATAATAATGTCTACAGCAAAATAAACTTACTTTTAAATAGCGTTAAAGGGTTACCCATATAGCCTCAACACATAATAGTCCCAGTAGTCCATCTAGTATCGGCATACCTCCAGATCGGGTGGCTACCCTAAATACTCTGTGGGCTACAGGAGAAAAACAAACTCGTAGCAAAGATCGCTATAGTAGGTGACATGGCACAACTAGGAAATGCCAGGGTAGATATACCAATTATGCTTCCGGGCCGGTGGTAACGTATAGCAGCCACTACCGCCCACCTCGAGCCACACTCCCAAAATCAAAGGGGTGCACCCAATCAATCACAAAGTAATAGAATGGCATCGAAGAAGTGTGTCCGATAGGAGGAATGACCTCACTTGGCCCGTCGATCGCTCCTGTTTTAGCCACCTTAAGCCAACTCACGGGAGTCGGGTCCACGTTCATACTATAATAGGATCGTCGCCACCATCCTACTTCATTCTAGAATCTCCATCGCGTACACAGTTGTTAAAGTGGTTTTCAGCATCGACAGAGAGTATGTCCATATCCGATCCTGGTCTCTTTAACAATCAATCGTTATTATAACCCGTGGTTATAAATTTCAAAAATAGTTTATATTTCAAATCAAAATACTTCATTTAAATAATTTAAAAGTGAAGTCATTATATTTAGAAACCAAATATTCAATCCCCAAAAATTTAGTTTTTCCGAGCTCATTTATTCACTTAAATACATTAAAACGGTGAAATTTCAACTTTCGCAGCACTTAGAAAATGCTACGGTATGTTACATTTGAAAACAATTCAATTCAGCAAAGACAACATTTAAAAAACTGCCGTAATAGTTCAGTTTTAGTTGAAAAATAGTTCAATTCAGTAAAGACAGCATATACAAAACTGTTGTAATAGTTCAGGGTTCAAATTAAATGATTTAATTCAATTTAGCAAAGACAACATTTTCAAAACTGCTGCAGTAGTTCAATTATATTCAAATCTCATTTCAGCCAATTGCAGCACTTAACAAGTGCTACTGTAGCTCTTTCACTAGTTTCAGATTTTAGTTTTCATTCTGCAACCACAGCAGTTACAAAGTGCTGTAATATCACTTAGTTATTTTTATCCTTTTAGTTCACTTCTGCAAATACAGCACTTACAAAGTTCTGCAGATTCATTTATTCCAGATTTTAGTTCATTTTCATAAACGATAGCATTTCTGAAGTGCTATAAAAGAATTTTCAGATTTACAATAGAATTTCAGCAACAATTAGATTTCCATTTAAACCATTTTATATTATAAAATTTCATATTTTCTGCTTTAAAAATGGTTATTTAAATACCCTCTAACTTATGATTTTTATAATGTAAATTTCACAAATAAATAACAAATTTTTAACAATTCACTTATAAAAATCAATGTATAATTTTTCCTAATTATTGCCTTTACTTTACACTTTAATTTAATTTACCATTTCATAAATTAAACATAATTTCCATTTTATTTTCTTAACTTAACTTTTATTTTTAAACCAAATTTCACATTTATAAGTCAAGTTATATTTCAAATTACATTTTTAAACATTCATTTATTTAACCATTTTAATTCATAGAAAAATCAATAACACTTTATTAAGTCATTTTAAAATTCAAATTGAAATCAAATTATCATATTTTTACATTTTTAAAATGCTCTAAAATTTCCAGAAATATATATATATATTAACCATGCGTCTGTATAATATTTTCTAACCTAAGTCAAGTGATATGGATAATATATCATTTCAATCCATAATTTACAAAGAAAAATGATGGTTCTATCATTTCAAACCCGCAATCCCAAGTTAAATAAAATAAATAAAAATCGCTCAGGCCTTTCGTTTCAGCCCATAACGATTTTTTCTTATTCTAACGTCCATTAAGGTATGTATCATTTCAACCCATAGTGATTCTATTCTACAGGGAACTTGTAGTGTGAAAAACAGAAATAAATACACAGTATAGCAACATATGGCAGTAACAGATGATATGACAGGTTTATAAACAGGGTTAGCATCGTATGATTCATATCACAAGCAGGTATAACATGATATAATATTTCTACACATTCACTTGTTGTCACTTTACAATTTACATAAGTATAAATGTCATGAGTGAATACTCACCTCTTTACGCCGGAGTTAGCAAATCAAAACACACAAACAAAATCTAGAAAGCATGATAGCACGACTTTTGATTCAAGTGAGTGAAGAGAGTCAAAATATTAATCTTGTATTCAACAACAAAACAAAGCAAAATATATATATATACATACCAAAATTTATTGGAACAAAAAGGAAATAGAATTTACAAAAGAAATCACTAGATTTTTCAATCGATTTTGCTTGACCACTAACCACTTTTACTCAGTCATAATACTTTATTGGTTCGACCGTGGTTGTGTTTTGGGATCGGGTATGGATCATACAGGCATGGCTACAAAGAGATGAAGGGTTAGGAGTTACTAGCGACGGAAGGTCAAAGGGCAAGGCAAAAAGGAGTGTTTGGTGCAACATCTAGGCTCGGCCACGCATCAATTGGGCTCGGCCTTGGTATGTTCAGATCCGATGGTGGCTGGAGTGATGGCCAGAGGTGGTCTTCTTGATGGTGGTGGTGGCTAAGGGGGTGGTTGAGGTGAACTATGAAGGGTGGTGAAAACTAGGCTCGGTTAGGCATTGTTTAAGGGGTTTTGCAACTTTTTTGTGGTGTTTGCTCCATGGGGTGGTCACGGCCAGTATTAGTAAGAGGGGGAGGATGGTCAGGCCATGTATGGTGATGAGGAGGAAGTGATGTGGTGGTCGGTGACGGTGGTGAAGTGGTTAGGCCGAGCAAAGCACAAGAAGATCGAGCAAAACAATGGAAAAATCATTAGAAAAATGAAGAGAAAAAGGTGAAAAAGGGAAAAAGCCATTACCTAATTTTTCTCAAATCTGAAAATAGCCATGATAAATGAAATGAGAATAAAGTTTTTTTATGTGAAACACAAATGAAAACACACGACTATTGCTTGGAAAAGACGGCCAAAGAAAATGAAAAGACTAGGCATTGAAAAGTCACAAATTGAAAAGGTTTTTGTCTCTTAGAGTTTCCAATTTTTTTATTCAAATAAACCAAAAGGTTCACGTAAATAAAATAAAAACGATAACTAAATAAAGTAGAAATGGAATAAATAAATATTTTTAGGAAAAATAGAAAAAAAAATTAGAAAATAGTTTATTAAATTAAAATGAGGATTAAAATTGTAAACAAAAATACAACTAGTATTGGAAAAATTTCTACTATACTTTGAAAAATGTTTTAAAAATAAAATCTTGGAATAAAATAAATTTTAAAATATTTTCATAATGAAATAAAATATAATTTAAAAATATTTTCAAAAATCTAGGGTCGTTACATTCTCCCCCACTAAAAATATTTTAAAGCACTGATACCAACTGTAACGACCCACTATTTTGGACCATTCAAATCGACAATAATCCACACATGTCGGACTTAAATAATTCAAAATAACAAATCGTAATAAAATTTGAAGCAAATAAAATCATTCGTCGAATCACAGACATAGAAATGTCAGAATAACACGCAGCGGAAGATAAAATACCATTGTAGTTCATGAAGTTACTATTAGCTTCATGAAGTCTCAAAAACAAATAAATAATATCAGTCTAAAAACAAATACAATAGAAATCCCGAATACATAGAAGTCCTCTAATAGAAGAGCTAAAATAGAACAACTGAAAATGAAATAGATAAATAACTAGATAAGCAGAGTCTCCAGCGATTCCTAGCTCTAGAAAGAGAAATCCAAAGCTGTGAATACTCAGGCTGACCTGAGTGTAAAGCAAAACACAAAACACTCGAGTCAGGACATACATACTTATACAATGTAAACCAACTCAAGTGAGCTATAATAAAGTACAAGTAACTTAAAGGTTGCTTGGGACCACTCATCCTCTAAGGATCCGTTAAACTATTTACTATGTAGTAATATTGTGTTATTATAATAATGTCTACAGTAAAATAAACTTACTTTTAAATAGCGTTAAAGGGTTACTCATGTAGCCCTCAACACATAATAGTCCCAGTAGTCCATCCAGTATCAGCATACCTCCAGATCGGGAGGCTACCCTAAATACTCCACGGGCTACGGGAGAAAAAAACTCGTAGTAAAGCTCGCTATGGTAGGTGACACAGCACAACTAGGCAATGCCAGGGTGGATATACCAATTACGCTTCCGGGCTGGCGGTAACGCATAGAAGCCACAACCGCCCACCTCGATCCACAATTCCAAAATCAAAAAGGTGCACCCAATCAATCACAAAGTAATGGAATGGTATCGAAGAAGTGTGTCTGATAGGAGGAATGACCTCACTTGGCCCGTCGATCGCTCCTGTTTTAGCCACCTTAAGCCAACTCACGGGAGTCGGGTTAACGTTCATACTATAATAGGATCGTCGCCACCATCCTACTTCATTCTGGAATCTCCACCGCGTACACAGTTGTTAAAGTGGTTTTTGGCATCGACAGAGAGCATGCCCATATCCGATCCCGGTCTCTTTAACGACCAATCGTTCTTATAACCCATGGTTATAAATTTCAAAAATAGTTTATATTTCAAATCAAAATACTTCATTTAAACCATTTAAAAGTGAAGTCATTATATTTACAAATCAAATACTCACTTTCCAAAAATTTAGCTTTTTCTGAGCTCATTTATTCACTTAAATACATTAAAATGGTGAAATTTCAGTTTTTGCAGCACTTAGAAAATGCTACGGCAAGTTATGTTTGAAAACAATTCAATTCAGCAAAGACAACATTTAAAAAACTATTGTAATAGTTCAGTTTTAGTTGAAAAATAGTTCAATTCAGCAAAGACAGCATAAATAAAACTGCTGTAATAGTTCAGGGTTCAAGTTAAAAGATTTAATTCAATTCAGCAAAGACAGCGTTTACAAAACTGCTACAGTAGTTCAATTATATTTAAATCTCATTTCAACCAACTGCAGCACTTATCTAGTACTACTGTAGCTCTTTCATTAATTTTAGATTTTAGTTTTCATTCTGCAACCACAACACTTACAAAGTGCTGTAATATCACTTAGTTATTTTTAGCCTTTTAGTTCACGTCTGCAACTACAACACTTACAAAGTGCTGCAGATTCATTTATTCCAGATTTTAGTTCATTTTCAAAAACGATAGCATTTTTGAAGTGCTATTAAAAGGATTTCCAGATTTACAATAGAATTTCAGCAACTATTAAATTTCAATTTAAACCATTTTGACTTATAAAATTTCACATTTTCCCCTTTAAAAATGGCCATGTTCATACTCTACCTTTGAGAAGCCTAAGTGCAAAGGAGGATTGGGCTTGCATAGTATTGAGGTTTGGAACAAGGCTGCATACAGTCATCATTTCAATGCTTTGTTACATAAGCATGACACATTGTGGGTAAAATGGACCATCAGGTACAACATTGGGACTAAAAACTTCTGGTTAATGGAGGTACCTCACTCGTGTAGTTGGATATGGAGGAGTATTTTAAAGCTAAACAAACATTCAAGCCCTTAGTATAAATTAAACTGTTTGAAGCTAGTGTCTGTAAGTTTTGGTCTGATCCATGGCTAGGCAAGGGAATTGTTCTTGATCAACTATTCACATATCAGCAGAAGCAACAATCTGGCATTACTGGCAATGCTCTTGCTGTTGATCATATTGTTAATGGAAAGTTAGTACTACCATTCTCTAGTAATCAAATTGTTAGAGCTTTTTGGAGACATTATGATTCATGTACTTTTGTCCATTGTGAACATGACGTAGTGCTGTGGAATGACCAAGCTCATACTGTTTCTGGTGTGTATAAGGCCTTGCATGGTCTGGATGCTATGCCTGATTGTAAGTGGAAGCAGGTCACATGGTCTGCTGTCTCAAGTGGCAGTGGCAATCTAATTTTCTGGAAGGTCATAAAAAATGCACTTATGACAAGAGATAAATTAATACGATATGGTGTGCCTGTACAACCCTCTTGTGAGCTGTGTGATCAGCATTGTGAGAGTGTAGTTCACTTATACTTTGAATGTCCTTTTGTACTTCATATATGGACCAAACTATTAAGTTGTATACAGGGGATGGTTCCTACTCCCATCACCAATAATCATTGGATGCTTATTGAGAATGCAGCTAGGTGGGAGGATGAAGTAAAACTTTATTTTTTCTTTATTCTAAAGAAGCTACTAATGGTCATATGGAAGGAAAGAAATATGAGAGTTTTTGAAGGGAAATGCGGTAGCAAGGAAATGGTTTGGACTGTTTTAAAGCAAGAAATTTTGAAGGGGATGCATGATAGCAGCACAAGTTTCTCGATAAACTGTTTGAACCATGGATTCCATAGTTCATTCCTTATATTGTCTTTTCCATTTCTGTTTTGCTTGTTTGTCTCTAGTGTTGTCTTTGTATTTTCCTATTTTGTTTCCTTTTTCGTAGTGTGTGTTCTCTTGCTTGTATGTTTTTCTTTCAATAATATACCTGGTAGGGGCCCAGTTTAACCCCGCTTAACTTGCAAAAAAATGGTCATTTAAATACCCTTCAACTTATATTTTTATAAAGTAAATTTCACAAACAAATATCAAATTTTTAATAATTCACTTATAAAAATCAATGTACAATTTTTCCAAATTTTTTCATTTACATCACAATTTAATTTAATTAGCCATTTCATAAATCAAACTTAATTTCCATTTTATTTTCTTAACTTAACTTTTATTTTTAAACCAAATTTCACATTTCCAAGTCAAGTTCTATTTCAAATTACATTTTTAAGCATTCATTTATTAAACCATTTTAATTCATAGAAAAATCAATAACAAATTATTAAGTCATTTTAAAATTCAAATTTTAATCAAATTATCATATTTTTACATTTTTAAAATACTTTTAAAATTCCAGAAAAATATATATATTAACCACGGGTCTGTATAATATTTTCTAACCTAAGTCAAGTGATACGGATAATATGTCATTTCGATCCATAATTTACAAAGAAAAATACAGGTTCTATTATTTCAAACCCGCAATCCCATGTCAAATAAAATAAATAAAAATCGGCCAGGCCTATCATTTCAGCCCATAACGATTTTTCCTTATTCTAAAGTCCATTCGGATATGTATCATTTCAACCCATAGTGATTCTATTCCACAGGTAACTTGTAGTGTGAAAAATAGAAATAAATACACAGTATAGCAACATATGGCAATAACAGATGATATGACAGGTTTATAAACAACGTTAACATCACATGATTCATATCACAGGCAAGTATTACATGATATAATATTTCTCACATTCACTTGTTGTCACTTCATAATTTACATAAGTATAAATGTCATGAGTGAATACTCACCCCTTTACGCTGGAGTTAGCAAATCAAAACACACAAATCCAGAAAGCACGAATTTCGATTCAAGTGAGTGGAGAGAGCCAAAATGTTAATCTTGTATTCAACAACGAAACAAAGCAAAATATAAATATAAATACATACCAAAATTTATTGGAATAAAAAGGAAATAGAATTTACAAAAGACATCACCAAGTTTTTCTATCGATTTTGCTTGACCACTAACCACATTTTCTCGGCCATAATACTTTATTGTCTCGGCCATGGTGGTGTTTTGGGCTTGGGTATGGGTCGTATAGGCATGGCTACAAGGAGATGAAGGGATAGGAGTAACTAGTGAAGGAAGGTCAAAGGGCAAGGCAAAAAGGAGTGTTTGGTGTAACATCTAGGCTCGGCCATGCATCAATTGGGCTCGGCCTTGTCATGTACAGATTCGGTGGTGGCTGGAGTGATGGCCAGAGGTGGTTTTCTTGATGGTGGTGGTGGCTAAAGGTGTGACCGAGGTGAACTATGAAGGGTATGGTGAAAACTAGGCTCGGTTAGGCATTGTTCAAGGGGTTTTGCAACTTTTTTGTGGTGTTTGCTCCATGGGGTGGTCACGGCCAGTATAGGTCAGAGGAGGAGGATGGTTAAGCCATGTATGGTGATAAGGGGGAAGTGATGTGGTGGTTGGTAATGGTGGTGAAGAGGTTAGGCCGATCAAAGCACAAGAAGATCATGCAAAACAATGGAAAAATCATTAGAAAAATAAAGAGAAAAAGTAAAAAAAGGAAGAAGCCATTACCTAATTTTTCTCGGATCTGAAAATAGCCATGAGAAATGAAATGAGAAAGAAGCTTTTCTACGCAAAACACAAATGAAAACACACAGCTATTGCTTGGAAAAGACAGCCAAAGAAAATGAAGAGACTAGGCATTGAAAAGTCACAAGTTGAAAAGGTTTTTGTCTCTTAGAATTTCCAATTTCTTTTATTCAAATAAACCAAAAGAAAAATCAAGTAAATAAAATAAAAATGAAACAAAAAAAGTAGATATGGAATAAATAAATATTTTTATGAAAAATAGAAAAAAAATAAGAAAATAGTTTATTAAATTAAAACTAAGATTAAAATTGTAAACAAAATTACAACTAGTATTGGAAAAATTTCTACTACACTTTGAAAAATGATTTAAAAATTAAATGTTGAAATAAAATAAATTTTAAAATATTATCATAATGAAATAAAATTAAATTTGAACATATTTTCAAAAATCTAGGGTTGTTACAGTTAAAACCCCTGGACTACACCACACACACAAATATGGATTTCATGAGGAAATTGGTTAAGTCACATATATTTGAATCTAATATTATTTTATTCAAAATAATAAAATGGTTTTTAAAGATTGAATTATGAATCCAAAATGATTTGGAAACGGGATTGGGTTGAATATGATAATCTTTTGAAATTGAAATATAGTTTGAATAAAATATGTCTTGTTTAAATTTTGAAATTATTTTAGGAAATATGGTCTGAAAGGGGTATGCAACTTATACAATATATATATATATATATATATATATATACATATATATATATATATATATATATATATATATATATATATGGATTTTAAACCATTTTTGAAGTATATTAAAAGAACTATTTTGGGGTTTTAAATGGAACTTGCCGAGTATACGATAGTTCACTGATTTTCCAAGTTAAGCTTTAAAAGGCTATAACTTGTTCATATTTGATCGGATTTTCCTAAAGCGAAAACTCTTTGTTTTCAAAAGATAATTGCTTTCATATAAAGAAAGAACTTCCAGTTTTTTTGAAAAGATTTCAAGTTTGAAATGGAATTGTTTTGAAAGCTATGAATGAATCTTTGTTAAGGATTGGTGAACCTTGTTTTAAAATTAAAGAGGATCTTCAAGGGTGAATCTTTTATTTAAAAGATTAAAAGTGGAAATTTGTTTAAACCATTCAAAAAAGAAGGGTTATGGGAAATAAGTATTGAAAGTTTTGATTTAACTAAGATCCCAATATATCCATATGCTTTTTGAAATTAAGCGCTAATTATTCGGATTAGCAGGGAGAGGACTTTACGTCATAAAACCCATTCCGAATTAATGATACGAGGAAATGGATAGCATTTGAAGATGGTGTGAAGACTGGGTATTTTCGAGAACATAGGATTACCTATTGAATGACTCTATACTGAGTTGCTCCGGTATAGAGATCTCCATATGTGATGGGGAGTCCGATCGGGATTGTGAATATCCGGATTTGCAAGGGCTTCTTTTGAATTACCTTCGGCTCTGCTCAAACCCGAAACGGACTTGTATGGTTGTATGTCTGATATTAAACTTTGAGATGTAAAGCCGATTTATATCAAATACATTTCGGTTGGTGGAAGAGAATTTATTCTCTTAGCTTAACACCCTTCTCTGAGATGTACGAGCTCAAAGGTTATGTAGTTGATGGTTATTAGTGATATACTCCCAATTTGGTAGTGTGGCATACTGAGTGCTGATCATTTGTTGATCGAAGCATGGCTTTTGTGAGAAGCGTAGCTTTTTGGATGAGACTTAGTCAAACCTCACAACCCGAAAATGGTTGAAACAGGAAGAATGCGGCAAGGTTATGAGGGTTGCGCTCTTTAGGGTATGTGCATTTCCTTCTGGATAAAAAGTGATATCATGGTATGGAACCCAAATATTTAACTTATGTGGTTGTTGGAATTTTTTTGTGTAGAGGTACCTCGGATAAAGGTTGGTGACGACCGAGGGATGGCATACTCGTGTCAGTAGTTTCCTAATTATAGAGGTAACCCAGCCTTGTGTTGGAAGAGAGCCAGTTAGGTTCTCGAGGCGTCCCTCTAGAAGGGTTCCCATTCAGTGAGAAAGTTCCTTAGCCTGACTATTTGTTGGAAATCCAAACAAAACAATGCACTCCCTTTACGATTGCAGTTGTATAACCTGCCACCTCAGGTGGTAGCTATAGTAGGCATAATATAATGGTACCTTTGCTGGCTAAGGTTAATATTATGTTTTCGAAATGTTTTCTGCACTATGCACTAATAATAATATCGGAAGGATTTTTTTCGTATCAAGCATGTTTGACTATCATAAGGAGAAATCTCCTCCAAGTGTGCAATTGCATTGTGTGTGTACCGGGAGGCATTATGGTAGTTTCGTTTTCCAAAAAGCATTACGGATTTCTTTTTATTTTGTTTTGTTTTTGTTCAAGATAAAACTGTTTTCATTTGCTCACACCAGTCTCATGACTGAACTAGAGTTTATTGTTCCCTTTCTAAACTCTAGGTGCCCACAGTTTTCTACTCGGGCAACCTAGAGTCAGGTTTTTAGTAGAATTAAAGCTAGTTCAGTTGTGGGTCTTGAAGTCTTTCGTTCGGAATCGCATTTGCTTTATCGCAGCATGATTGGAGTTTGAGCTTTTGGATGTGGATGTCTTTGAGCTTTTGGGCTGAGCTATTTGGTTTTGAAGCATTGGAGATGGAGTTGCAGTATGGATGTTGGATTCTTTTGGAGCATATGTTGGTGCTATCTTTCCGCTGCGGTTGCCACTATTGTGCATTTTTGTCTCCAATAGTGTTAGGCATATGTTTTATCATATTGTATCCATTGATGTATCATTGATATTTATTTATTTTCCGCTGTGTTGTTGTATTTAATATGTTATAAGCTCCGGCGATACAGACTTCGACGTTCGAATCATTAACATTCAGATACGGGTGATGTGTCGGGTGCCGATTTTCGAAGGGTGGAGTGCGGGTTGTTACAGTGAATGATTGTACGATAGACACAAACTCCCAAGTAGACTTATATAAACATGTAGGTAACCCAACCCTTGGTCACCTAACCATATTTATATGTAAGTGAGATATATGAATAGAATATGCCAATTTACCGCTCCATTAGAACCAAAAGGGAGACTAATGGCCGTATATCTGCTCTAAGAACCCAAGGTCACCTAATTAGATCTAATCCTACATTCTTCAATTACCTAGATGGACATCGTGGTACATATCCACCAATGACTAATTAATATTTAGCCCCGATAACGATCCTGCTTTGCCCCTTGCAGGTAACAAAATACCGGCCTATATGACATAAAAGGGCTATAGGGCACCTACCATATGGGTAACCTAACCCAAATCCCATGATTTGCATCAAATATAATATCGAATAAAAATGTGTCACAGATCTAGAGCGCGACCCAAGATAAGGCCGCTATGGTAGATTCTAGCCATTTGGTTCTCTCCAACTCCAATGACAAGAGTACATCATGATAGTGGCACACAATGTCAATAAATATAAGGGCACCTAACTACTCACACCTATGAGCACCACCTCATGTAAGTATAATCTCGTCATATTATTCCCATCAACAGAGTATCATCTATTTATAATAAATAATCAAATAAATATCACAGCAGCGTGCCATACCACTATGTGATATTCAAACGTTTATTCATTGCTCAAAAACTACACTCAATCCCAATAATATTCTACATAACGAGTCCAATGAATAACTGGAGAAATATTACCGAATTCTCATCCCAAACGGTATTATAACTTTGTTTATTCAGATTTCTCGTAACATAGAATGAAATATCACAAATCCAACAGAAGGATGTTATTATTACATGGAACCACATCAAAAAAATTGAACAAATCAATACCTAATGGTGAATCATTCATAACAACAAAATCAATTTGGAAGAAATATGAAATCATAAAAGTGTAATAAAATATCATTTAAACAAATGGATAGAATAAACATCTTATATTCCTAATTATTCTTATTGATTATAAAATAACTTTTAAAATTACTTATAATATTAAGTAGGAAATATTTCTTATTTTCATGAATTATATAAACTCTTAAATAAGTATTTAAAGACAAGTATAGCTTACTTTTTAATAAATTATTAAATTTTAAACAAACATTTTCCTCAATCAATTTTTTAATTCTAAAATTAATAAAACTAGTAAAACACACACACACACACACACACACACATATATATATAAACTTTCACACTATTTATATTATAGGAAAATAAAGATTTGATATTATATTTACTTTTGAATCCTTATTTATACACTTATAAAAAATTCAAATTCAATTAATGAATTAAGTATAATTTATAGACTTTACTAAATAATTTTTCTATAATTCAATTCTATTTTAAAATAAATTTATAAACTTTCAAAATAAATTATATTCATTTCATACCAAAGAATATAATTGAAAGCCTTCTCTTTATCTCAAAGTAATTAGAAATAAAACGTCATTCCTTTATATTATATCATACTTAAAACTCCCATGTTAAATTAAATGTAGTAATGTATTTATAAAATATTCTTAATAAAAAAATAAAAATATTTAAATAGGTTCTCAAAGTTTTTTAACATCTTTATAAACAAGAAATGAAAAAACTATTTAAATATAAAATTATGATGTAAAATTATTCCATGTTCATATGAACTAAATATCACAATAAATATATATTGTAGGGGCCAAGTTAGGTTTAGTAGAACTCCGATCATTTATAATGTACAGGCATCATCATTCAAAAGTACATATATATTGTTCAATTTGCATCCTGACAGAATTCCATTTGCAAATTGACACTTCCAACCAACATAAACAAGAACTATCACAACATCATCCAATTCCAAATCAATATACAAACAAACAATTCAACTATGCAATTTAATTATTATTTAAGATAATTATAGATACAATTCTGATTTGAAAATTCACCTTAACTGAAAGCTATTTTAGATTTCTTCAATTTGTGTTGTAGATTTCCTTCCAACTCCTCTCAAAATTCACACAAAGTCCACCATACAGTCATCTCCTTTGATAGACAACAGACCCACGCTTGCTACATTTCTTACCATCACACGAGCTACATCATCGTCCCTAACCATGCACTAGCCACCTCATCGCCATCCACCATCACTTAAACACATATGCACGATTGGATCGTCCTCCTCCTTATGGCAACGACAATGCAAGGCTCGAGTGTTTTGTCACGATGCCTTAACGTTATATGCCACCATCGCAATTGCTGTCTCACCTACTTGCATAGCCTTGAGCCACTTACCAGGATCGATCGTGATCATTTTTTCTTTTTTCCGTTGATGTCGTGATTTTGTTTTTGGAGAAGAAATAAGCTTAGGATCGAGTTTGGATTTGTTTGAGTGAAGTCGAGTGGTTTCTAGAAAATGAGGGAAGAAATATGGGTTTGAAGTTTGCAAATGAATGTGGGCTTGGGCTTTTTTGTGAAGGATAATTCACCCTATTTAGTTCCATTATTTATTTTCATTTGAACTATCTTTTATTTTTATAAATAAATTTCAATCTAATATAAATCGATTTACATTTCATTTTAAAAAATATACTCCAATAATTGTGCAATTTTATTCAATTTTAATATATTATCCGAAAAGAATCTATTAACTTATTCCAATTTATTAAAAAAATCATTTATTAAATAGAATTTAAGTAAATAAATATTTAATTTCAACAATTATAATTATCAAATAATCAAATTTGAATATTTTATTTTAACTAAATTTATTTATTATTACTGCATGGAAAATAGGGTTGTTACAACAAACATTTATCTTCAAATAAAATAAAATAATGATTTTATTTAAAATTTATGTAGATCAGATCTAAATCAACCAAGACTTCATACGACCAACAAGATCCAATTAGTAAAAAAAATTGCAGTTCGCCCATTTAACCCTCTGCGTGCCGCCATTTCCAACACATAATATAGCCTATCCCATTAGGTGTAATCATCACATAACCAACTCAATCCCCCTATTCATTTGAAGCACTATCCATATATAATTTCCACCTCGTTTCAAGCTTCTTTACCATTTCTAATTGTTCTTAAATGAATCATGTGCATTCTGCTACAAAATTGGCCAAGGCCTGGCCTTTAGCTAAAACTCAGGGTAAATATTCAATTTCATATTGGCTCAATTCCATTCCTCATTTTATCAATCTTCCTGATGTCTTAGGTTTGCTGAAGTTTTGCTTTAGTGGGTAATTGGTTAAAACTTTGAGTGGGTTGGGTTGGAAATAAGACCTTAATTTCTGTACCGATAGCACTAGGAAATAAGAAACTTTTCAATAAATGGAGGTCTAACTTCAGCATCCTTTAATCTTTTTCTCGTATAATTTACTGGGAATCAAATTTCATTTTATTTCCTTATTAAGGCTGAACTAACCGCCTGTTCTTGTATTGCCATATATAAGAACAAGTTTTCTTCTTTTATGGGGATATAAACTAACGATGGCTTTTCCGAATGGTCTTCTAGCTCTTGAAAGGCTTGTTGGCACTCTTCTATACGTTTAAAGGTTTTTTCCTTATCAATCACATCGAATAAAGGAATGTATTTATTAGTTTCCCTTGATATGGATCGGTTGAGTGTGGCATCACTACACCACAAAAGGCTTTTAACAGCGTTTGATAAACGCTATGATATGATACAACAGCGTTATTAGAAACGCTGTATAATGACATGCTGTCGTATATACATAACTTACAACAACGTTTCTATAAACGTTGTTGAAACATCTCTGTGACACGTTTATTACGAGCTGTCAATAATGTTTTCAACAGCGTTTATAACGTGCTGTATTATGTTTTCTAAACGCTGTTATTGAATCATCAACAATTTCGACAACATGTTAAAAACGCTGTTATTGAATCATCAACTATTTGGACAGCATGTAAAAAACGATGTTATTGACAATTTCAAGATAATTACAGCACGAATTAAACGCTGTTGTTTCTTCATTGACAGCATTAATCAAACGCTGTCTTCTATTTATATAAGAGCTTTAATATTCCACTCTATTTTTGAATATTCCAGAATTATATTTTGAGTATATTGAAGCAACTAGCATATATAACATGTTCTAATAACTATTAATTAGATACATAAACGTTTACATGATATATACGTTCAGTATATTACAATTACAAATATATACATTCAGTATATTACAGTTACATGATATATACGTAAACTGCTAACAACTCCTTGCGGCAAATCAATAAAAAAGACTGCAACTGCTAACAACTGCTACTACCAACTCTCCATTCACAGCAAACTCCTTGCGGCAACACTCAACAATATCCTGCTCCTCCTTGTAAACAACTATTGCATTACTTCTGACAATCAATACTCATTGCCACAATCGACATATCTATTAATAGCCCTCTGCAACTCTTATGTTACACTGCAATACCCCCACCACCAACAAACTCATCCTCTATCTCTTTGTTTACTGCACCTGCATACTTCACCACTTCCACATCTCAACTTCAAACATCCCCCTAACAAAACATCACCTAGCCACTGCTCAACCTTCCCACATCAATAACCACCATAGTAACTACATTGCCATACCTTTGTACTGTCCATCCATCAGCCTGCACATTAAGTAAAATTTGAGTCATATTGCTAACAACGCACATAGTTGATAAGTTTAGCTGAATTAAACAACAAAGTTATCATGAATGCAAACAGCATAGACACCTTTGTACTTAGACTAAATGAATATCATGAAAAAACAGCAAGTTGATAAGTTGATAATCCGCACATTTTATCATACAGACTAAATGAAATGGTACTGCAGCTAGAGCAACTAAAAATATGTGAGACCGGAAAGAGTTGTACTTCCATTTTATGTCCTTGTATAAATTTATAAATACACACAAAATTTGCGCACACGTGTGTATATAATAAAAGAATATGAATCTAGCATGACTGTACATGCAAAAGGATGTTAATTGACTCACTGCACTAATTAAATTACAATTGTTGCAAGTAATCATCAGAGTAATTTCGACCAGGTTACAAGTCTCTATTTCATTTAAATAATAGTTGTGATTTTTTCTGTGCACGACCACTCCTAATTGATATATCAAACTTACACCCTGTTACCTAATTTAACAACCATATAGTACGAGAGTAAGGATGTGTGACTCATGAATAAGATTCTTAATAATCTGATAGAGGGAAATAGGGAAACCCCACATCGGTAAAATGAACAAGAACTAATCTTTCCTGAGTTCAATATATTCACGGCGGATGCCTGCTGCATTGATGATGACTATCTCAACCTTGTCTCCCTGCAAAATATTCAATGAAAAGGATAAGCATTCTGGTACAATAACGCTTTATTAAGTGCGATTGATGATGATGACCATTTAATACATGAACTCATATGATTCTACTTCTGCACCTAGGTAATAGGATGACATTATCATTTTATTATGATTTATTGAACAGGCTTTTGAATAGAAAGGATAAGCAACATCTGACCATCATATTTAATGCACTTATGTTCATCTACTATCATTCATTTCATTGCTAGTGCGACAAATGTACATGAGAGAAATACATATAGTATCCCTATCTCTTATAGAGCTAAAGCCATAAAAAAAACTGTTCATTACCTTCCCAAACTCATGAAACTAGCGAATTTCATGATTCAGGTTATCCAATTTGATCTAAGATCTTATGAAACACACACAAGTAGTAATGCAATTCAGAGATTTAAACATGCTAATTTGATATATCATGATTTTTACTATCTGCATACCGTATATATATCCCTTTCAGTTGCTGAAGCAAATACATCTTTCACCATGTCAACTGCCTCTGTTTCAGATAGGGGTGTTACAACATCCTGCTCAAGAACAGAAATACGTTAATTACACACATATATAAAGGTTCTAAAATAATGACTAGTGTTAAGAACAATCATACTTTAGCAGGAAGCAAGAGAGGGCTTGGAGATTTCAACTGGTTGTCCAAAACGGGCATGATCAGCGTCAAGCCAGAACCCTGAGCACTATAACCAACTCTCTCATAAGAGCCAACAACATCGTATGTGTACACACATCCCTTGCCTAATTAAAAAATGAGAAGAAGCATAAGAAGAAAGAAAGAAATATATAAAAAAGGTAAGAAAACACGTTTAATTTCAAAATACCTTCATTGTCAAGGCCACCAAGAACATTGAAGGCATAATATGGAAAGAAACGCTTGTAGTAAAGGGTGTTTGAAAGCAGTTGCGCCATAGCAGGGCAGCTCATTTGTTTGTTGTGTTGATGCTGATATAACTGTACAAAAAATCATGCTTGAAGCTTTTAGATGTAGGATAAAGGTAGCATGTTTAGCCAATGCTTGCTAATGGTTAATCGTAGGAGATGGCTTTGACTATTTAATGATGGAAACAGTACCCACCAAGTGCTTTGAAGCCAAGTGCTTTTGCAAAGCTTTGATATCACACTGACATCCAGATGATGCTAACACGCTTTTCCCAGCTCTGCATTTAAATAAAATACTTGTTATTTGAATGTTTGTGATAATCCCCCTACTGATGTTCAGATTCTCAAAGTGCAGGAGTTTACTTGCAGCTCATTCGAACTATAAGTTGAGAAACGCTAACTTGGCTTTTAAGACATGCAAAGTTCAGCAATATCCATTCACTGTTAACCAAATGATCTCACCATTGGATTAGGAATAGTATGCTTCAGAAATAATCAGGTATATAGCATAAAGGAAATTACTTGCTGATAAAGTTCAGCACTATAAATAACCAGAGTGTTCGTAACCATAGTCTGATATTTTACAAATGGCGGTTCGGGTATAATATAGCCAATTGGTCTGTGTATCTGAATCGGCCCACATAGAGTTGCACACTATAAATGCAACTATATCATGTACAAACTGAAGCAATTACAAACTGATTGAATAAAAAGCAATTGCTATTGTATATCAATTCTCTTGCTAAACATAGTTTTTCAAATTCTCTATCATGGTATCAGAGCTGTTTTAAGCTTAACGGCATTGAAATCAGATTTTGAAGAAAGAAAGAAGTCAAGATATCATCAGAGAATTATCATCATCTGATATCTTGATAACCCATCAGGTTTATCTCATCATTTGGGTTACATAATTGATTTTGCTTATTAAAACAGGTGCCGTGCCAAAGAAATCAACAAGTTTCTGACTGCAACAAGTTTTTATGCAAATTCCAAAGCAAGAAGATTCAGAAAAGAAAAACAGATATCAAGAAAGCAATCAAAGGCAGAAAGAAAGTAATTGCCCTGCCAAGAAATCATCAGAACACATTCATCATTTGATTCCGGCTGCAACTAACCCGAGCATACTGCATCTAAAGCAATCTTGCAACTGCAAGTTTCTGAATCATCAAGCTAGTTATCTCTTTTATTGATTTCAACACGGCTGAAGGAGACACCAACTCAGCAACCTCTGATAATATCACCAATCCTCAGCAACAAACTGCAGAAGCAGTTGGAAAGTTGATCAAGCCTGTCCTTAGCCCACAAAGTCAACTTATCACCATCCATTTTGAAGAAGATAATCATCTTCTATGAAATAAGTCGAGCGGTGATTGATAACTATATCAGCTTTAGCATGAAAGATGTAGCAAATTTTGACCTATTTTCAAATGTGTTAAAGATATAGACATGTATTTTAGTCATGTTGGTGCTGATTCAGCAATTTCTTCTGCCTCACTTTGAAATTGCACCAAATTTTTTGTCCATTTTCTTTTTACACTAGTGCTTCCTCAACATGCGTCAATGCAAATTCTTCAAAACAAGAAAATAGTTTGACGCTATCATAAGAACTTTGCTGCTAAGACTGATAGCTTTTTTTGTCAAAACGTGTGAAATAGTGTAAAATGAGGAATTCAAGGGGTACATTGGAAATTTGGCATGTGTTAATTTCTAAAACAAAATTGTTTTTAGCATAGAGCTTTGGCAGATTAGAATTCAATCATTATAGCATTTTGATCTCAATATAAGCTAAAAGAAATGGTTGAATCAGCGCCAACATGACAAAAACATGTATATCTTGTAATAAATTTTGAAATGAGTCAAAATATGTTATATGTTTGTAAAGTGGCTAAATTGATAAAAAGAGAAATCCATCAAACTATCATCTATAGCTGTTTAATGACTTCCTTTATCGCAAATTTTAAAAAATGATACAGTTGGTGTTTACAGAATTGGTGATAACGTGATTTAGAGTGAGCTAATTAGCATGAGCAGTTTATTGTTTTCCATAATTATGTATATGAAAAAGAAACTAGTTCATGTATGCATGTATGCCACTAAGCATACCCCATAGAGCAGCACTCTTCACAAGCGGTGGAACAGGCACATCGTGTTCAGATTTATTGACACTCCTGCAAAGAAGTATCATAATATTGAAAAGAATCATAAAGAAGGCACAATGTTGCTACATATTGAGGACATGAAAAGGTCAAATAAATCCAGGAAAAAAATTACCTAAGCAATAGCATATGCTCAGGTTCAGTTTTCTCTCTCTTTTGCAATAAATAAAAACATGAATGAAAAATGAAGAAACAACGCAGTTTGCTAATACCTGAAAAACAATGGTATGTTCGAAACTACAGAAATCCACTATTAGACTGAGGTAGGAGCTTCTCCAGTTCATTATTACTACCAAAAAAGAACAAAAAATTCTAAGTGTAAGATTAATTTTTTACTCCTTATCTGATTAATCGAATAAACAAATCTTTTTCGAAATAGTTCACTATCGAGTCTTTATGTTCATAGAATTCTCTCTTTATTTTTTAATGATCTCAACGATTTGAAATGACCAGCCGTGTCCTATTTGTGTTTGTGCATTACTGAGAAGAAGTTGAGTTCGCATGAACAAACTCATACAAAAGGAGTTCGGTTGGTGTTTGTTGTCATTAGTGTATTGTTTACACATGCTAATGGACCAGTAAATACAATCAAGGTACCAATTAGTTCAAACATATGCATAAACAAAAAAATTCATAATGTATATTTGCATATTCATTATCACCATTCATTTCCATCTATGCTACATCTATCAGCACCTCAATGTTATATAGGTATTTGAAAATTGAAAAATTACAACCAAGAAAATAAGGAAATAAATTACCCAAAATAAATTACGTATTTTCAGGTATAAAATAAATGCTAATGTATTCAGTAAATAACCAATATGCATATTTATCAGTTTGTTAAGTGCATAAAAAGTACTTTATTCATAATTTTGATACCGAAGCCCGTTCATACATTCTGAAAAGGATTTCCTTTTCTATAATAAACTTCAACATTTTTATTAGCAATTATGTTCACGTTTATATTATTAACAGAAAATTTGTTTTTTTATTTGTTATATTAGTTACCATTCAAGAAAATTACAGTGAGTAATTATAGAAATCAGTTATGATTGATTTTGCAAAATAAAATTAACATAAACACACGCAATTTATGCCTTTTCCCAAGGTTAGATCTTTTAAGATTTAAGTAATCCAATATGAAACTCAAAGCATTCCAAAATTAACTACATAATAGATTGAATGATAACAATTATAAATCAAGGCGAAAGAACATGAAATGCTTGCTAAAAAAACAAAGTACGGTAATTTTAACTTCTGATAAATACAAGAGAAAAGGACAAAAACAGACCAGATAAGCACGAAATGCAGCTTGAATCTTTACAGCTGCGAATTCTTTTCTATTTCCGCCACCTGTCACATTTTCCGTACTTGTAAATTTAACCACGGCCGCTACTCCAGCCTTTGCCGCTGCAGAAGACGCTACAGCTATGGATCTTTTGCTCGGCTCCTCCGCGTTGTCGCCATCATTTTTGTTAAAAGGAGGGGAATTTTTGTCCTTTTTGCTGAAGAATTTCACCGAGCTGCCTCCATTTCTGGTTTTTCCTTTTGAGGGTGGTGATGACTTTTTGCCACCGAAAAGCTCGCGGAGCCATCAGATTAGTTTACACATACGATTAGGGCAGTGACGAAGGGAAACTTCGGTGATGGGAAGAGAGACCTAATTTGCTCTGGTTGTGAAGGCGGTGAAGGCGGTAACGAAATGAAAGGGCGATAGAATTAATTGGGGAAAGTGGGAAAAAGTAGCGGCAAATTATAATTAGGTTTTACTCAGCGTTTGGGACGTAAAAATTTTCCCCCTAGAAATTCTTTTACCGCATTTGAAGGGGAAACGCTGATATTGGATGTCGTTGATGGTATTTTTTCTTGTGGTGTGTCCACTCAGTCCTATTACTTCCTTACTTTCCTTTGGTTACACCATATTCCTAATTGCTTTGATCTGATCAGAGTAAGCCTCTATATCTAAAGTAGTGACAATTTGTTCTAAGAATTTCTCGGAGTGGATCTGAAGGAACCCTTTTGCAGATTCAGTTTCATTTTTTATTTCCTTAATATTTCCTCAACATTTCAAACATTTCGTTCAAATATTTATGTGATTGGTTACTTTCTTGGACTTTACTAGCATATCGTCCACATATACCTCCATGTTTTTTCCAATTTGATTTTTAAACGTTTTATTCAATAATCGTTGATATGTGGCTTCCGCATTCTTTAGTCCAAATGGTATTACTTTCTAACGACACATTCGCCAATCATTCACAAAAATCATGTGTACTGCATCGGGTTTGGAGATAGGAATTAAATCATATCTTGAATATGTATCCAGGAATAACAACATCTTGTGGATGCTTATGACATCCACTAACTGATTAGTTCTGGAAAGTGGATAGTAATCTTTTAGACGTGCATTATTTCTGGCTGTATAGTCAGCACATGTTCTCCACTTTCCATCAGACTTCTTAACCAACACCAGATTTGCTAGCCACTACGGATAAAATAGTTCTCTAATAATTCATTTTTCTAATAGCATTTTTACTTATTCTTATAGTACCATAGAACAAACTTTGTAAAATTTCCTTTTCTAGTCTTATGGGAATTTCAAATTGAAGTTCAATAGTATTACTAAGTCGAGAGAACTGTGTAATAGCATCACTTCAAGATTCTCTATTTGCCTAAGTTTTATTAACCTATAGAAAATTCTTGAGTGAGCCATTCCACAGTTATTCACTAGCTATCAGTGTGTAACCCCTCGGTACCCCTAATAGCCATGAGTAATACATTGCCCAATAAATAAAGAGCTTTACTGCTTGCCATATTCTTAGCCAACCTTGGAAATGTACTTATGATGGTATATTAGCAAGAATTGACAACTAATATCTTGGTTAGGAATAGAAAATTGGAGTGATACGAATATGCGACAAAATAGAGAAACCACGCTTTAGAGTGGTTCAACCAAAGGTGGTCTACATCCATTATTAAAAGCCTTTTATTATACTATTTTGATTACAACAGCCTAAATTACAGGATGAAGTTGCTAAAAATACAAAGGTATTCTCCTTCTAGACTAATGATTTTCAATCCTTCTGACTTTACACTGCATGATGTATTTATAGTGGCCGAACTTCATGCATGGATGACTAAGATTGGTCCAATCAAGCCCAAGAAATTCTTTAGGCCATTATAGGTGATAAACAATTGACGATCATGCTAGCTAGGACTCTTGGTGGTGTATAGGGTGCAGATGTAGACAATTGGCATGTTATACCATGAAAATGTCCCCAGAACATAGTAGATGATTGGGGTGTAAGAGGAGGCGGTAATAGAAGTAGAAGGTATCAACTAAGTACATAGAGGTGTGGCTACATGCGCCATCTTTGTTAGATGAGCCAAGATAATGGAAGCTAGCCTTTTTAGAGACATGGCATAGGCTGGGCATCTCTTAAGTATGGGGGTTGGTGCTTGCAAATATAGTTAAGGGAAGCTAAGGGGTTCTTACAAGTGATGGCAGGCCAACATAATGATGATAGCGAATGAGGAAGCTATTTAGGTAGCTTGCTAGTTGACTAAGCTGACAACCGAGAGACCCCAACTTCTTGGTATGAACTTACTTGGACTTGCTGCCCACTGCTTGGAAGGGGGGACTGATCATCGATTATGTCAAAGTGGATATGGTATATTACGAAACGGGCCTGGATGGGGCGACAGGTGGGATAGGAAGCCGAAGGGCAGTGCTCGAGACGAAGATGACATATGGGCTTTGAACATTGCTATTAGGTTGTATCGATTGAGGAGGCAGACCATTAAGATACCAAGACCAAGGAAAATGGAGATGTTTAAGTAGGTTAGCCCACTTCTTTATATGCGAGAAATATGCGCAACAATCTAACCCTTATTCGCTCTAGTTATAGAATCATCAGGGTTCTAGACTGCAACAGGCTCAACATTCGCATTAGCGGGTTGGTTGCTTGGACCCTCTTGTTGGACACTGGCGGTTTCGTAGGCATAAACTTTCTTAGAAGTAGATCTGGCGTGCCTTAGCATTCTTAATTTCTTTCCTTAGATCTTAATAAATCTTAATAGTATCTGTAAGCTGCTGAAGGTAAATCTGGACCTCCATTAGGGGATTTCCTCAATCCAGTAGCAGCAAAGGCGATCCTTAGAGCCTGAGAATCAGCATTCTCAGTGAATGCACCAATATATTTGTAACGAAATTGGCCATAAACACCCAAGAATAGATTTAAGTAGTGGAATGAATGAAGAAATTAAATGAAAACAGAGGAGAATCGCAAAATATCAAAGTAAATATAGTAGAAAGCAAAAACAACAAGATTTATAGTGGTTCGACATTGATTGTCTAAGTCCAATTTGAATATTCTCTTTATTGCTTCTCAATTCTTTCGATTACAATTACAAACAGAAAGAAATAACAACAGATCAGAAAAGAATGGATGAAGTCAGTTATAATAATGGAAGAGTTTAATTAATAAAGCATGAGTCCTTAAAATGGTCCCGTGCCTCTATTTATTCATGAAGGCGGCCTCCAACCTGACTCAATCTTTGGCTATAGGACCTCCTCCACCTTATGGGCCCACCATAGGTAGGGTTAGGCCCAACTCTCAATGGATAGAGATTGGTACCAATCCCTACATGAGTCAAGTATGGGCTAGAGATCCTTATGGTAGCTTTCTTATGGTCTATAATGATGGTGCTTCGAGTATCTTAGTGCTTGGACTTGTGGAGATTGAGTTCTTGCAATATTTCAACTCGACTCTAGACTTAGTCTAGGCAATGTCGATTCCTCATGATGCCCCATATATATGCCAACCCATACTCCACTAGCATGCCCAACCTGTCTATCCTTTGAAGACACTATGCCGATCCATTCTCCACTCCAAATATATTATGCCAATCCATGTCTCACTAGGGCATCATGCCGATCCCACTCTCACAAGCGCACCATACCGAACTATTTTTCTTCATAAGTCATGCTGATCCATCCACATTCTCACCCAAACAAACTATCTTGCTAAATAACTATGCCGACCTTCCACCTATTAAGTGTATACCTATCCCTCCGTCATCTCATCCAATTTGACTAAAGTCCATGCCGATCCTTATTCCAACTAAGCTAAACTCCATAGTTTTAACATCCTGCATTGTCTATCTATTAACCCTATTCATCCTAGACTGGATACAACTACTCGAACATTATATTTTGGTTCGGTGGCTAATGTCGCATGATCATCCTTCTCATCATTAGTCAGGCCATGCCTTTGTAGTCGACCCAATGTAGCCGGATCAAGGCACTGGGTAGTAATAGTCTTTGGTTCAGCACCTGTGTAACATTTGCACTATTTATTATATAACTTGGCAAAATATTAACATCCATATTTTATATGATCATATATGGTTGTTATCATCAAAATCAATAACTGAGGTATTAACAAAATGTATATATGTTCATATACATATTTACATAATTATATTATCGAAAATTTAAAATTTGTTTATTTGTTGGGTCTATCCCATGTAATTATTTTATAAAAGCATGTGATATGGGCTCGGCCTAAAAAAGCTTTCTATTTATAATTTGGTAATCGAAATATGTTGTAAATTTTAAATTCAAATTTTATTTTATAATGTAATTAATTATTATATTAAATAGTTTGAGGAATATAAAACAATGATTTTGGGGGAATTTAAAGATATATATTTAAATTTCAAATTAGTACTTAATTTACCAATTAAATAAATAAATAATTATCTATATTATTTTATATGGTTTTTCCTACGAAAAAACTTTTTTTTTAATTTCCAAATGGATTTTATTCTATATATCTACTATTTATATATATATATATATATATATATATATATGAGTATGTGTATGTGTGTAATATATTAAATGAATATACATTAACAATGAAATAATATAATGTTTCAAAAGCATTGTTTAAATATAAATGAATCTATAATCGAAAATATATAGAGATATAGTTGTGCGCGTGTGTGTGTGTGTCTATGTATGTGTGTATGTGTATCATTTTATAAAAACCTTTGTATTATTTAATTTGTAGAACTATCATATACATATTGTTATCTAAATAAAAAATAGTTTTTCTTCTAAAGTTTACTCCGCCTGGAAAAAATATTTATTATAAATTAACATTAAATGGATTTAAATTATTTACCTTGATCTAGTCGTTCTATTTCCTATCGTATTATGAGCAATTTCCTCCTCATAGTCCTCCTCCTAGCTTGACTTGCAAAGCTAAGAAGAAGGCTTTAAATTTCTTAAATTATGGCTAACGATTTTGCATGGATTACTTTCTTAAGAATGAGGGAAGAAGGTGGTATTTATCACCTCTTTTTGGCTAGAAAATATCTAAAATACTTTGATTTTTTTCCTCGTCATTGTACATGGTAAATTATTTGCAGAATATTAATCCAAATTCAAACCAAAACTCCATACGGATTAGGTATGCCGCTTATTTATATATACAATATAATGTGTTGGGCTTAATAATTAATAATTAACAATTAATAATTATTTTAATTTAACTCATTCATTTAATCAGATCAATTCGTAACATTTAATTATTATTTTCATTTATTTTATGACCTAAAAAATAGATAGAAACAATAATAAATCATTATAATATTTATACTAATTTTCTCCATTTTAGTTACAAAAAAGTTTAAATTCATTCAATTATGTCAGATTCGGAAATATGTTGACAAATACTGTTGTGTGATTCCCTAGTGTAGACGTAGCTCTTGGTAATATTTAAATAATTTGATTAATAAACCATCTGCAGGTCATGCAAAAGTATGGCAGTGGACATGAGTACAGTTGCTAATAGATCATTTTTGACAAATATTATTTCTGATCCTTTTATGGTACACCGTACAAAATGATATATTGTACGTGTTTTAGTTTCATCATTACTATATCGTAGGATATATAGAGTTTGGTTAATGCTCAAAAACTCCAATAATATCCATAGTTAAAAACAAAGAATAACTTTAATGATTTTGTTTCAATTTGTTAACATTTTTGGAAAACCATTATACTTTTCCAAATATTTTTCTTTTATATTGACTACCAATTACAATGATACTAAACTTCTGAAATGAAGGGGCGAATCCTCCATTAAGTAGAGCTTCACTTCTAGAGGTATAACAAATATCCAGCTATGGATGTAATGAGAATCATATCTTACGATTAACCGTAGTCAAAGTACAGTTTAGACAATTAAGATCCACTATACTCTCAAGCCTAAATACTACTTATAACATCTCCTATCTAGGGGCCTAAAAGCAAGTGCTACAGATGTTACAATCATCTATAGTATTAGCTTCCGACGACTAAATACGACTATGTTAATGGTATCGATAATATCAAAAGCACTTGGATATGAAACAAAACACGGATTTCAAACTACTTTTACTTCATTATATTTAAAACAGATGTTCCATATTCAACTTACATAATCCCAAATATGTTCCCAAGCATAGATAAAATATACTTTTTACCAATACACCAAGAGCGGTATATGAAGATACCCTGTTGGATGATCAAAGTCATAGAGTCGTAATAGACTTAATATTAAACACAGCGGAAATACATCGAAACTTTGAACAAGAACCACAACTCCTAAATAGCTATCGGTTTGCCTCTTGCACGCCTCCAGTAGTGTTATTTGTCATCCTACTAAAACCAGAAAAGACTATAACACCTCTGCCTACTTAAATTAATTTTGAGCACTCGAGAGTTTAAGGGGAAAACATAAACTTCGAGTCAGACCTAAAGCCTGGTGTGAATAATACTATACATCCCGTTTTAATATTTTAAGTGAGACCACGTTGCTTAGGGGAACGAGTTTACCCTCACTAACATCCTTTTAAAACATTTCTTTGCAAAACCTTTTCATGCAACCAAAAATGGTTAAATACTGCAAATCAATTCATTATGTAAACATACATAATTACAAGTAATAATGAACTATCTGTCCAAACACATAAGTTTTGTTTGGATAACTTTTAACCTTAGGCTAACTCGAGAATACCATACCATATAATCAAAATTAATCTAACACCTGTTTGGTATTCTTCTTCTCGACTATCTATCCCTAACTATTTGTTAAAAACTTCACTTCTGAACAGTCTGTCCCTAACTTAGTCATCTCCCAGATCTTCCTAATCCTAATGGTTTTTCTACCTCACCAATAACCTATCTATATACGACATATATTCCTTTCGTTATGTAATCATAATTTTAGTGTACCTATGACCAAGCCCTACACACTGGAATTTCGATCAACAATTAGCAGGGGCTAATAGCTAATGTATAGGGCAGGAACCCATGCTAGTCCCATCTGGTATTCTAATATTTGAGTCATTTTCACTTAAGGATCCCCTCCTATAATTTTCCTTGAAAACATTTTCAAAATGATTTAAAACCTTTAAATCAAACTCAAACCAGGAAAATATATAATCTTTATGCTTTGTTCAAAATCACATTACCATGTTATATATATATATATATATATATATATATATATCATCTTTACTCAAACCTTAGTTGATGAAAATATGTAAACATTTGAAAGTGCCTCTTTCTAAACTTTTGAAAACATCTCTTTCAACCAAGTGAAACCCTTTAATTTTATAAGCCAAATGGCCAAAACCGTACCTTTTGAAACCAATAATCAAACCTTTCGAAATTATTGAAATCATTCCTTTCGAAAACAATAAAACTTTAGACATCCTACTTTTAAAAATAACTTAAAACATTGCTTTAGGAAACATTTGGAAAACCTTCCTTTTAGCCTTTTGAAACCATTCAAAGAAAAGCTTTCGAAATCATCGAACTCAAACCTTTTGAAATCATTGAACTAAAATCTTTCGAAACCATTGAACTCAAACCTTTCGAAACCAATGAACTAAAACCTTTCGGAACCATTGAACTCAAACCTTTCGAACCATCTAGAAAACAAAAACATTTCGGAAAATTACTGGGTTCAATTTATCACGTGGAAATCTTCTTTTAAAATCTTTCGCATTCATTGGAAGCAACCTTTCGGCTTTGTCGAAAGCTCTGTTTCGAAAGCTTTAAAACATATCATTTAAAACAATACACTCTTCCTTTAAAACAACTCCTTCAAAAGGTTCGGCTATACTTCCAATAGAAAACAAGGTTAAACATCTAAGTCGAAAGCTTTCTTTTGAAGGCATGGAGAAGCGGCTGGAATTAAAACCAATAAACCATTCGTCTTTGTCGAAAGCACCAACTTCAAAATTTTGTAAAGAGGCGGTAACCTTTTGACCTTGTCGAAAGGTTTAAAACCATTATTTTACATGTTTAACATTGTCAAAAGCAATTAAGTCGAAAGTTCATATTCGAAAGTAAAGCAGGCGATTCTTTTGTCTTATAAAACAAACACCTCCAACCTATTTGGCAACCAACCTTTCGACTAAGCAACCTTTGACGTTGTCCAATTGAGTACGTACCAAGCAACTTGATACTATATGCATGGGTTTGACTTTTTCGAAAGCTTTGTATGTTTCGACCTTGTTGGAAGGTGTGGGTCGGAAGATTTGATGCCTAAAATGGCTGAAATATGCTAAAAGCATGATTTTCTTGTTTTTAACTTAGAAAGGATAACTTCTCAACTAACCTGCATTTGTCTGTCAAAATTTTATTGGTTAATAAACATTTTTTAGAAAAGTGCTGCCACTAACTTCAGAAATAAATAATAATTTTATTTCATAAAATGCCCACCTTAATTAAATATAAAAATTATTTAAGTCTCATACCTTAAATGATTTTATACATTCATCAAAACAATTAGGAAAATCTGGAAAAATTCCAGAAAATTTATTTTAATACGTTTTCCAACATATAAAAATTTCAAATCCAAATAATTATTATTTTAGCCGTAAATAATTTATAACCCAATAAATCATTTTCCTTACTAGAATATTTATATAAAATCCACATTAATTTAGAAAATTATGAAAAATGGGACCCATCTCTAAAATACCATTTTTGACCTATATTTAAATTTTTCAAGGCATTCGGATGTTGTTTAATAGGGTTTTCATGTCAAACATATCATAAAAACTAACGAGAATTTATATAATTCATCAACAAGCATATATTTAAATTTAATCATAAAAGGCATGGCATAAACTTGCAAAATCATTTCAGATCTAATCTTAAAACCGAAAACTATAAGAAAATGTGATAAAGTAATTATTCACCTTAGCTTTGAGATTAAAAGATGTGAGATTTGACGTTGAATGTGTTGATTAACTTCTTCCTCTTGAATCCTAGCTTTATCTTCCTTGAGAATAAAAATAATGGTCGGCTTTAAGAGTTTTTAGTTTGGTAAAATGAGAATGAATGTGAGTTTCAATTCCTAAGGGTTTAGGGTATAGTCCTTTCCTATTTTCCATAATGCGCTTACTCATTTCCTGACACATTAGTTTATGTATTCTTATTTTAATTTACACATTAACATGGCACGGCTACCCTTACTTTAATCAAATCTCAACCTATTAATCTTCACATTATTTTATTTAATTTAACTAGTTAAATATCCTAGATAATGTTATAAAATATGGGTTATTACAGACTCTCCACCTTAAAGAATTTTGTCTTCGAAATTACTATAAGACACAAAACAAAACAATCAAAGGTAAAACATACCATCAAACAAATTAGGGCAAGCTTCTCTAATCCTGCTCTCAGTCTGCCAAGTACAGTCTCTTGTATCATCAATCCACTAGACCTTTACTAATTTGACCGTCCTGTTCCTTAGCCTCTTTTCATCTCTAGCCATAGTCTGAATCGGCTTTCTAACTATAGTCAAGTCCGGCTCTATTACAAAATCTTCTAACACTGTATGTGCTATAGTAGTCTTCGGATGTCCTAAACTTTCTAAGATGAGAAACATGGAAAACACATGGACTCCTGTCAAACTGCTCGGTAACTCCACTTTACAAGCGAGTTTCTCGATCCTCTCAACAATACAAAAAGGTCCAATGAATCTAGGTGCTAGTTTTCCTGACTTTTCGAATCTAATCACACCCTTCATCGGTGAAACCTTAATAAACACAGAGTCTCCAATAGAGAATTCCAAATCTTTCCTTCCATACAACCAGTCTATCTGGACCAAGAACCAGTCTATCTCCGGACTCCAATCAATACATGGGAGATTTGCATGGCCTTCCATACAAGGCTTAAAACAGTGCCATCCCATTACTAGTCTGATAAATATTGTTTTATGAGAACTCCAGTAAATGAAGATGGTCTTCCCATGATCCTTCGAAATCCAATACACAAGCTCTTAATTAATCCTCCAAGTCTTTGTTAAATCTTTCCATCTGCCCATCGGTCTATGGATGGTAAACGGTACTCATGTTGAGCTTGGCTCCTAATGCTTCCTGTAGGCTCTTCCAGAACTCACTAGTAAACAAAGAATCTCTATCACTAATGATACTACTAGGAATCCCATATAGTCTAACCACATTCTTCATAAATAACTTCGCCAAAATAAGTGATGTCCTGGTTGACTTCACTGGAATGAAATGGGCACCCTCACTCAATCTATCCACTATGACCCATATGCTTTCATTTCCTCTAATAGAGCTTGGCAACCCATCAATGAAATCCATTAAGATAGAATCCCACTTCCACGTCGGAACATCAAATGGTTGAAGCAATGAACTTGGCTTATAGTGTTCAGCCTTTACCTGTTGGCAATTCAAGCACTACTTAACATATAAACCAATGTCCCGTTTCATACCTTCCTAGAAAATCTTCTCTTCATATCCTGATACATCTTTGTTCCTCCTAGATGGATAGTGAACTTCAAACGATGGCATTCATCCAAACTTCTTTCCTCATGTTTCCTACATTCGGAACACACAACCTTCCTTTCTTTCTCAACCACCCTTTCTGGTCGAGACTGAAATCCTTAAGTCATCGCGCTCTGTTCCTTCACTTAATATTCTGATCCGTTTAGCCAAAACTAGATCCACTTCCAGTTTAGAAGCTACCTTCTCAATCATTACCGGTCGAATTTTCAAACAAGACAATACATCACTTCCCGTACTAGAACCTACTTTGGATCTATACTATGCTCTATAAGCTTACAATGCTTCCAACTCTTTCCAATTAGCAAACATAGCCAATACTGCATTCTGATGTTTCCTGCTAAGTGCATCCACCTACCTTATTTCCTTTCCGAGGTGTGCACTTAATTCCAAAATCATAAGCAGCAATAAACTCCAACCATCTTTGCTGTCTCATGTTCAGCTCCTTTGGAAAGAACAAGTACTTCACTGACTTATGATCTATATAAAGCTTAAATCGATCTCCCAAAAGGTAATGCCTCCACACCTTCAAAGCAAATATAACAGCTGCTAACTCCAAATCATGCAAAGGATACCTAACTTCATGTGGCCTGAGCTGTCTAGAAGCATAAGCAATCACTTTACCTCTTTGCATCAACATAGCTTCCAATCCAGTTCCACACGCATCTTTATAAACAACTAAATCCTGATTCCCCTCTGGAACCACCAATACCCGTGCATAGGTCAATAAGTGTTCAAGCTCTGGAATGCTTCCTTACACTTATCAGTTGATACGAACTTCAGATCTTTTTGCGTAAGCTTAGTCATCGGTGCAACTATCCACCAATAATCCGTTATAAACTTTCGACAATATCTAACCAATCCATGAAAACTCTTTATCTCGGTCGCCCTTTCGGGTCTCTTCCAATTATTCACCACCTTGATCTTAGTTGGATATCCAAACAACCCTTTCTCTGAGACTACATGACCAAAAAACTTCACTTCCTTCTTCCAAAAATAACATTTCGAAAACTTAGCCTTTAACTGATGCTCCCTCAACATCTCGAGCACAACTCTAAATGAAATTCATGCTCCTTCTCATCCTTAGAGTGTATAAGAATATCATTTATGAAGACCAACACAACTCTATCCAAGTGCTCTTAGAAAATTCGGTTCATTAGATCTACAAAGAATGTTGTCGCATTAATTAGTCCGAACAGCATAAAAATAACCACTCATGCGATCAATACCTTGTCCTAAACACCGTCAAAGGAATATTATCCTCTACCACTCTAAGCTGATGAAATATAGTCGCTAGATCTAGCTGAGAGAATACTTTAGTTCCAATTAACTGATCAAACAAATCATCAATTCTCAAAAATGGATATCGGTTATTTATCGTCTTCTTATTTAACTTACGATAATCGATAAATAGCATAACGATCCCTCCGGCTTCTTAGTGAGCACTACGTAAGCTCCCTATGGCGAACTACTCGGTCGAATAAAACTCTTTCCTTCCAAATCCACCAACTACACCTTCAGCTCTCTCATCTCTGTAGGTGTCATCCAGCTTGGTGGTCTACTCATCGGTTCTGCTTCAAGCACCAAATAAATCTGAAACTCAATGGCTCATTTTAATGGCACTCCAACTACTAGCTCAAACACATCAGCAAACTCTCTAACCACAAAGACTCGATGCAACTCATCCTCCAACTTCATGATACGCAGTAAAGCATTTACTTCACAACAAAGATTCTCTATGGTATAAATTATCCGATCACTACAATCTGGGTGACTAAGTGATATTTTCCTATCATGGAAAAGTATCGTAGCATCATATATACGTAACTAATCCATCCTAAGGATAATCCCAAATCCCACAAAATCAAACACATGTAAACATTAATCAATAGAATGACCTAGCAAATCAAAATCTAAATGGTCATACCTCATCCCAAATATCGCATACCCTCCTATCTGATTTGCAACCTTTAAGGAAGTAACTAAGTACAAGGATTCTAGGTTAAGCTTATCTAACAAACATTGAGAAATAGAAGAATGTGATGCACCGGTACCAAGTAGAACGCTAACAGACATACCGTGAATTTATAACAAGCCTCCCAAAATAGCCTTCCCTTTCTCCTACACAACTGGCCTTGAAGTTGCAGGTTCCAATGCATAAACTTGCCCCCTTTCCTTCTTTGGCAGGTTCCTTGCATTGGTTCTTATAATGGCCAATCTGATCATAATTAAAACATTTGACATTCTTTTTTCCAACTGCTTCTTTCTGATTTCCTTTTCCATTTCTAGCACAAAACTCATTAGTATAATATCCTTTCTTATCACATTTATAACAAACCACCTCAGCTTTTCCCTTCTCCTATGCTCCTTCTTTCTGGGGATTCTTCTTATGGAAAAACTTTCTCTTCTAGCCTTGTCCTACCTGGTCCTTCTTCATTTTCTTTCCCAAACAAGCTAACGCCTCTTCCTACCTCAGCGACATTTCTACCACTACATCACTAGGATCTCTTAGGTGTGGCAAGGTAGCACTTATCAACTCTGGCCTCAAGCCACTTGTAAAATTCTCATTCCTACCGATCATCGTACCAACCAAAGCATACCCGTATAAGGCCAACTCTTCAAATTTTCTTTCATATTCTAGAACGGACATCTCTCCTTGCTCCAGTTCAGTGAATTACTAACTAATGCCGATTGTGATGTCACAGTCATAAATCTTTCTTGAAACCTTCTCCGAAACTCCGACCAAGTCATCGTTTCCTCATCAACACCAGCTACAATAGTATGCCACCAAAATAAAGCACCTCCATGAAGTTATCTCGAAGCTAATCTTCTTTTCTACTTGTCATTCAATCCTAGATCAACAAAAATCCTCTCACAATGTAGCAGCCAATTTTCCACCTCGATTGCATCTAATTCCAATGAATGGCTCCCCTCAAAGTCGAGTGTAATCTTTACTCAAGTTAGCATAGTGGTTAACCATCGGAGCTTCTTGAACTCCATCTCCAGCAGAATTTCTTTCGACAACTCTAGTTGCAATTCCAGCTTACATAATGCTTACGAAAAACTGATACATGGCTCCCATGCCCACTTAGGGAACCCCTGCACCAACGTTTTCTACTTGAGCCTGACCTAGACCTCTTCTATCATTTGGTCGGGCATTTCCATTAGTGGTGGTGCTATCTTCTCCAAGATTAACTCTGCCTCTTCTTCCTTCCATATTTGTATTCAAGCTTCGTGAGATATAGATGAATAACCTAACTAAGATAGGAGTCTAGAGATATATTGTATACTTATATATATAACAATTACAATTACGTTACTGTAGAGTTATCCCATGCCTCAATCTTAACTCCGATTACTAAGGATTATGTTTTCAGAAACCATTTCAGTTAAAGTATTTCATAAACCATGTTCTGATACCAAGCTGTAACATCCCCTATTTAGATGCCCAAAACTAAGCGCTACAGATGCTGCAGTCATCTATAGTATTAGCTTCCAACGACTAAATGCGGCTATGTTAATGGAATCTATAATATCAAAATCACTTGAATATGAAACAAAAAATAGATTTCAAACAACTTTTACATCATCACATTTAAAATAGATGTACCATATTCATCTTATACAATCCTAAATACGTTCCCAGACACAGATAAAATATACATATTACGAATATGCCATGAATGGTATATGAAAATACCCCCTTGGATGATTAGAGTCATAGAGTTATAATAGACTTAATACAAACACAGTGGAAATACATCAAAACATATAGCAAGAACTGCAACTCCTAAATAGCTATCCGCTTGCCACCTGCAAGCCTCCAGTAGCCTTATTCATCATCCTACTAAAACTTGAAAAGACCTTAACCCCTCAGCCTACTCAAATTAATTTTGAGCACCCGAGAGTTTAAGGGGAAAACATAAACTTCGAGTCAGACATAAAACCTGGTGCGAATAATACTATACATCCCGATTTAATATGTTAAGTGAGACCATGCTGCTTAGCGGAACAAGTTTCCTCTCACTAACATTCTTTTAAAACATATCTTTGCAAAACCTTTTCCTGCAACAAAAACTGGTTAAATACTATAAAGCAATTAATTATGTAAACATACATAGATATCAGGTAATAATGAACTATCTGTTCAAACACATAAGTTTTGTTTGGATAACTTTTATTCTTTGGCTGACTCGGGTCTAACAGACCATAAAATAAAAATTAGTCCAACACCTGTTAGCTATTCTTCTTCTAGACTATTTATTCTTTACTATCTGTTAAATACTTCACTTTTGGATGATCTGTCCCTCACTTAATCATATCTCAGGTCTTCCTCATCCTAATGGTTTTTGGGGCTCACCAAGAATTTATTTATACACAACATATATTCCTTTCGGTGTGTAATCATAATTTTAGTCCACCTATAACCAAGCCTTACACATTGGAAATTCGGATAACATTTAGTTGGGGCTAATAGCTGATGTATAGGGCGCAACCCCATGCTAATCCCATCTGGCATTCTAATATCTGATTCATTTTCACTTAAGTATCCCCTCCCAAAATTTTCCTTGAAAATATTTTCAAAATGATTTAAAACCTTTAAATCAAACTCAAAGCAGGAAAATATATAATGTTTATGATTTACTCAAAATCACATTACCATGATATATATATCATCTTAAATCAAACCGTAGTTGATGAAAATATGTAAACATTTGAAAGTACCTCTTTCTAAACTTTTGAAAACAACTCTTTCAAAACCAAGTGAAACCCTTTTATTTTCTAAGCCAAAAGGGCAAAACCTTACCTTTCGAAACCAACAATCAAACCTTTCGAAACTATTGAAATCATTCATTTCAAAAGCAATAAAACTTTAGACATCCTACTTTTAAAAATAACTTAAAACATTGCCTTAGGTAACCTTTGGAAAACCTTCCATTTAGCCTTCTGAAACCATTCAAAGCAAACCTTTCGAAACCATTGAAATCAAGACTTTGGAAACCATTGAACTAAAACCTTTCGAAACCGTTGAATGATTATCTTTTGAAACCATTCAGAAAACAAAAACCTTTCAAAAACTTACTGGGTTCAATTTATAACATGTGGAAAATCTTCTTTTAAAACCTTTCAACTTCATTGGAAGTAACCTTTCAACTTTTTCGAAAGTTCTGCTTCGAAAGCTTTAAAACATATAATTTAAAACCATAGACTTCTACCTTTAAAACAACTCCTTTGAAAGGCTGGGCTATACTTCCATTAGAAAAAACAAGGTAAAACATCTATGTTGAAAATTTTCTTTCGAAAGCATGGGGAATAGGGTAGTTTTAAAAACAAGTAAATCTTTCGTCTTTGTCGAAAGCAACAACTTTGAAAGGTTGTAAAGTGGAAGTAACCTTTCGACCACGTCGAAAGGTTTAACACCTTTATTTTACATGTTTAACCTGGTCGAAAGCAACCAAGTCCAAAGCTCTTATTCGAAAGGAAAGTTGGAGAATCTTTAGTCTTATAAAACAAACATAATCCAGCCTCTTTGGCTACCAACCTTTCGACTAAGAACCCTTCGACCTTGTCCAATTCAATGCGCACCAAGCTACTTGATATCATATGCATTGGTTTTACTTTGTCGAAAGCTTTGTACCTTGACTTTGTCGGAAGGTCTAGGTCGGTAGGTTTGATGCCTAAAATGGCTGAAACATGCTAAAAGCATGATTTTCTAATTTTTAAATTAAAAAGGATATCTTTTCAACTAATATGCCTTTGTTTGTAAAAATATAATTGGTTAATAAATATTTTTTGGAAAAGTGGTGCCACTAACTTCAGAAATAAATATATTTTAAAAAATGCCCCTTCTCCTTAATTAAATATATATAACATTTAGGTCCCACATCTTAAATGATTTTATATATTCATCAAAACGCTTAGGAAAAATCTTGAAAAATTCAATTAAATTTATTCTAATATGTTGTCCAACGTATAAAAATTTCAAACTCAAATAATAGTTATTTTAGTCGTAAATAATTTATAACCCAATAAATCATCTTATTCACTAGAAAATTTATACACAATCTACATTAATTCAAAAAAGTGGAACCCAACTCTAAAATATAATTTAACCTATATTTAAATTTTCAAGGCATTTGGATGTTGTTTAATAGGGTTTTCATCCCAAACGTATCATAAAACTTAACATGAGCATATATAATTCATCAACAAGCATATATACAACTTTAATCATCAAAACATGGCATAAACTTGCAACATCATTTCAGATCTAATCTTAAAACAAAAAAATAAATAAGAAAATAGGACGAAGTAATTATTCACCTAAGCTTTGAGATTAAAAGATGTGAGATATGATGTCGAATATGTTGATTAATTTCTTTCTCTTCAATCCTAGCTTTATCTTCCTTGAGAATAAAAACGGTTGCCAGCCTTAAGAGTATTTAGGTTGGTAAAATGAGACTGAACATGAGTTTCAATCCCTGTAGGTTTACGGTATAAGCCTTTTATATTACCCAAATGCCCTTACTAATTTTCTAACACATTAGTTTATGTTTTCTTATTTTAATTTACACATTAAAATGGCATGGCTACCCTTAATTTAATCAAGTCTCAACCTATTAATCTTCATATTATTTTATTTAATTTAACTAAGAAAATATCCTAGATAATGTTATAAAAATATAGGGTGATACACTACTTCTCAACTTTACATGAGATCCTTTATTTTGACTTAGTTGTACTTAATGTACAAAAGTCGCACATTAGGTTGTTTTGTCCTGTTTCCAAACAACCACAGGTACTTAGCCTCTTTATTCCCTAGCGGTCATGAGCAAATCATTGTCTTTCGTGCCAAGAGACTTACTTACACTAATATTAATAAATATATCTGTATCATGTTACTGAAACGCATAAACTATGAATATTTAAGGATGACTTTTTTATACGCATGATTCAATACCCATGGTTACGAGCACATTCACAATTGCAATTGACTAAATATTTTTTCTTATAATATTTCCATTTGTATAAGTTTAATGTTTTAAGTGCTTTACATATATCACAATGTGAATATACATATATATATAATTGAAAAAAGGGTATTTTGTTTTAAAATTATATATTTACAAATGTTAATTTATACAACACATTATATAATTTCCCCTATGGTGTACTTTTAACTCTATCACTAAGAAGGACATCACTATGTTGACATTTCAGGAACTAACATAAAAGGAACAATTCTAATGAATTTGAGATGATATTAAGGTTGTGTCCAAAAACATAAGGTAGTGATAAACATCAAATTATTGACCTACCAAATTATTGACCTAGAACTTTATTGGAAGTCTTATTATAAAGAAGATAAGTATTTTAGATTTGTCTAAACTAATAAATGCTCAAGAAAGATAAAGTATATGAGGTGATGGATATGTAATAGGTATTACACTTCTACCCTTTTATTCTAACAAAATCAAAACCTAAATGTATTTTTCCTTACTATCAAGAGGAAATCATCAAAAAATATGTAACCCGATATAAGTAATAAAATTATCATTTACATGCACAAGTAAAATTAACTTTAGTATTCTTCCCCTACTCGTATTATTCTCTAGCTTCGCTATTGTGTATAATGTCACCGATCCATCTTTCAGTTATAATGAATCAAGTAAATGTATCAATATGATTTTGAGGAAGTCAAATTTTAAGAAAAACTAAAATTATAAATTTATGTTTACAGTTGGTCAGATAATTTGAAGAAAAAATTCACAGAGTGTTGTTAATATAAGAAACTTGTATTGCAGACCTTGCAATTATATTTACTTGATTAAATTAGAAGTTTGTATATTAGTTGTCAAAATTGAAACATTGGACACTTCCTCGTAATAAAAAAGGATTATGGAGGATAGATTCTCACAACTATATTTTAGAAAAAAAATCCATTCATATAATAATTTGTAAACCAAGTCTCTACTCATAATTTTCTCCATATGCAGTCATTATTGCCTCGTCTTTATTAGCAATTCACACTCATCCTATTTTAAAATTTTAAAATGCACGAATTTTCACAGAAACACCGAATTAAAAAAAATTCAACATTGTATAAAAATAGAAGTTACAACTTTTTAGTGTTATGCATTATGCCTATATAAAACTAAAATTTTTGAAATTCATTTCTATGAAAAATTGATATTTTTATTTTAAATATCCTATCGATGATCATCTTAATCTTACAATCATATAAGTCATTGTTTTAAATAACAAATAAATTGCCTCAATATTATTTTTGAAGGTATTCAAACAACATTTCAAAAAATATGAAATTTGGTTGAAAAACATCATAGTATTTTAACCTACATCTTACAAATGCAGTATGTCTATTTTAAAACTACACTAAAATACGACCAAAAACATATCCTGGTATGTTATTATGATGATACTCTACAAATTTATGTTCCTCCCTACTTTCGGACATTTTGCTCCTTTGGTTGATGACAAACGGGGTGAAAATATCGATTTATTGATATAAGAAGCTCATAAAATAACAAGGAACATAGGGGTGTGTGTGTGTTAGAAAAGGTACTTTGTTTACTAAAAAAATAGGGGTACAATTTATAACATGTAGGAAACAAACAATTGTTGGAATGTTAAACATAAATCATACTAAAAACAATCGTTCATTTCCTCAATGCTCGCAAAGAACAAAAACAACAACAAATAAAACATAAAAAACATGAGAAAATTGCATTAAAGCATCAGCCGTGCAAGGCCATACCAGCTAAGGTTTATCTCCTACCAAATATTACATATCCAAATTCGAGCATGAATTCATTACATCCAAGTTACTTATTGTTCCCTCAAAGCTCGTCGAATATGACACTTATCTCACACCAGCGAGTAGATCCACCTCTATTTTCCCGTTGTGAAGTCAGCACTGTTGCTTATGCTACATGAGAGATTACTAGCACTTGTCTTTTTTCATTTCATTTTCTTATCTTTTGTCTTTAACTATGATACTGTATTCTGATTGAAGCGTTATCGATAACACCATTAGATATTATTGTTGCAAACTCGAAAGGGATTTCTTCCTATCATTTCTTCCTACTCTGTTTAGACCCAAACATGTTCCAATGTGACCATCAAAGAGCAGTGTATGGGTTTTGAATTGTGAATACTTTCCTAATTATCTACCATTGTCTAATCATCATTCTGTTCTGGCCCTACTTTTAAATTATCGTTATTTCCATATGCATTGGAAGTACTAAGACTGAGGACTTCATTTGAATTTAATTGTTTCTCTATTGAACCATGTTCAAAATCAACTGTTGTGTTCTGTATTTCATTTCCCATATTAGAAATAGTTTTGGAACATTCAAGTTCTATTTCATTAAGGTTTTGATGCATTACAATGAAATTTGTATCTTCCATATTATCATGTATTATATTAGTCCTATTCTCTAAATATGACAATGCTTCATTACATTCAAAATTCATCTCTGCTTAATTGGGTTGTTCTACACTGCTATGATTAACCTATCTATTTTAGCTGTGTAACAACCTAGAATTTTAGAAAATTAAATTTGAAATATTTAACTAATTTTAAATACTGAATTATCAGTTTTATAAGTTAAACAACTTAAATTTCAAGTAGAATGGTTATTTGAGTATTGGGATAGTAATTTAAAACATCGAGATTATTTAAATGATTGAATCTTGAATTTAATTTGAATAAATGATTTCAAAAGTTACTTAATTTCATTTTAAATAATATATGGTTATTGTAAATTTTAATTTATAAACTAAGTGATTAAAATTGTTTAACAATAATTCATTTTCAATAACGTATGAAATTATCATTCAAAGGCACCGTCATAAATTTTGATGAAACCAATGCCATTGGATCTGAAATAATGAATTGTTGTACACCAAGAGTTTCATGATGATTAGACATACTTTGTAATCATGCGAATTTGAAATGCACAACAAAATATTAAGAGAATTTGATATATTATAATTTTTCCTATAAATACACATCAAGTTCGCTAACCTAAATTTAAAATTTCCCTCTTTCTTCTTCACCAATTTTCTAACCGCAACCTGTAACGATCCTGAATTTTAAACAATTTAATTTGCAAATATTTAATTAATTTTAAATATTTGAATGATGGTTTGGTTTGAATTCCCAATATAACTATGAATTTGGCGATTAAATTTTAGAATTTAATCTATTGGAAGTTGAATAAAAAAAAAATTGAATCTTAAATTTTAAGCTAATTAAAAGAAAAAAAAATAATTTTCGACTATAACGATTCCGAATTTTAATTTATTTTAAATTGATAACTGATTTAATTCTTGATTTAAAATTATGAGATTCATTGGTTAATCGATTTGAGTTTTTCCAAATTCAAATAAATTATGTTGTTTATTTATAAAGAGATAGTCTCTTTTATAAATTGTTTTGAGTTAATATCTAGATAATGAAGGAATGACAATTATAAATTGTGCCTAATTGCTGTTGGAATTTTAAACGGTTGAATTCCTCTAAAATTGAGTTATAATTCTTTAATAATTTGATTAAGGAATTAGGTGGGCTTTACAATTTTCTTAGCCCATGGTTTTGCTTAGTGCTGTAATATTATCTTAGGCTATACTCGATCCCCTCTCTATTTTCATTCGTAACCCTAAATCTTAAAACACATGAAAGAGAAAAATAAAATAAAAATGGCGGCCACGATCGTTCGTTCCTCTTTGCTTCTAAATTAGGGCTTTCGTCTCTGCTTCGATTTCTTCGCTCGCGTGCTCCTCGGTTGGTCGAGTTCGTTGTTGCTTGGCTCGCTCGTTCTCTGATGATTGATTTGCGTTGACTTCGAGATTTGCGAATCGTTCTCCACTGCTCCAATTCGCTTCGACAGAGGTGATTTTTTCTCACGATTAATCTTATTCAAGTTTTTTTTTTATTATTTGTCTGAATTGGGTGCTTGGTTACATGCTATGATTTGTGTTGCTATGGTCTGTTGTTTTGTAAGTGATTCACATACATATCTGACGAGAACAGACACTGCATGTATGGTTGTTGGGTGTTATTTGCTATCATTTGCTTTGTTAATTTGATTTAAACTGATAGGAACAGATAAGAACAGATAAGAATAGATAAGACACTGCATGTATAGTTGTTGGGTGTTGTTTGCTTCCATTTGCTCTGTAAATAAATTTAAACCGATGAGAACAGATGCTATCAAAACTTTGCTTGTTTTGTTTTGCTGCTTGTGATGGATTTTTGAATATGGTTGTGGAAAACTTTGTTTACATGTGTTTGTTTGAACTTCAGTTCATATGTGATGTATATATGTGTCTGTAAACCTCCCCTATTCTCGTTCTCAGTTGCAAGCTAATTCAAAACCCCAAATCATTTCCTCTTTTACCTGTCAGTCTTAAGTTGTCTTAAGGAAAATGTAGTAAGAAAAATAAATACTTTAGTTCTGAAATTACTTGTGAGCAAACCTTTTCAACCTTTGATTTATTTCTATGATGCTTGTGAGTAAACCCCTGTTTATTCAATCATTTGCTGCTGTTTGAAATGCTTGAATGACTGTTTGAAAGACACTTGCATGTGAATAAATGGTTGTGCTTGTGTTTTCTTTTGCCTGGGGATGTATCGCCTTCCCTGTTTCTCGGAGTCATGATTTACAGTGTTCGTATACCAAACTCAAACCCCCTCTCTATTTGTTATTGGATTTGACAAAAAAATAAAAATAAACATGATTGAGTTGTTCAAATTTGTACTGTGTTTTCCAGTAATAAAATCAAGGAAAGTTTTGAAATTTTCTTTTACTGGAAACTTTAGAGAACACAGTTATCTATAAATCTTGGTTTACAGTGTAAACCATGTCAAAAAACCAGATTTCTTTGCTTCTTTGACCAGTAAGCAAACTTGACCTATTACATTTTGATGTTGTGGTTGGCACTTGATAATGGGTGATGAAATGTTATTTGTCTTGCATGCATGTCTGAATACATAAGTTGATATGTAGGTCTGTATGTTTATGTATATCCGGTTATAAGTACAGGTTCTCAAACATAATTTGAAAATCTAAATCATACAACAGAATGATTTTTAGGATACCATCTCTTAATGAAAAAAAATGTTTGTATGTATGTGACATCATTTTTTAAAAAAATTAAATTCAAGCATTTGAAGTTAAGTAATTCACTTTAAAGATAGTTAATTGCAGAGATGATTTTTATTAAGTAAGAGAGAGGAAAAAAAATGGAACAAGTTTCTGGTATTTGAAACTTATCTGGAAAAAAAAAATTTAAACCAGGGTTCTTTGTTTCTTTACCTGTGAGTAACCTCATTTTTAAGAGTTTAAGTATGAAAAGTTGGTTGCATGCTAAAAAAATTTAAAATGAATGTGTATTGCATGACATCTGCTGTGTATATATTCATGTATGGTACTCTTTGTTGCACTATTCAGTTTGCGAGTACTAATTTAAAATTCATAACCTTTTTGATTAGTTTAAGGTTAAGATTCAAATAAAACTTGTTTCGTAATCACAAACTTTAGTTTAGAAATTTCACTTAAGTTAGGGTAACTTGTATTATCACTGGAAACCAGTTTTACTGATCAACTTTTAACATAAGTAAAAATTTAAACCTCTCAATCCATTGTTTCATGGTTAGGATCTGAAACATTATGTTAAAACATGAATTTTAAAACAAACAAAAAAATCAATAACCTTCCTTCTTTCTGAACAATGTGAGCAAACTATCCCAAATTTAGTTAGATTTGTGTTATACTTTGTTATGTGTGTTAGTTGATTCCCCTGCTCCTTTTGCTTGCCCGTTCTATTTTGTGCCAATATTTGTGATTTCTTTTTAAGGTTGTATTTCAACTCAGTTGCCTTTGTTAACCATGCTGCTGCCTATATTTGCATACTCTGCTAGTTTAAATTTTTGGTCATATTCATTCACTCGGCCTATTTTGTGGTTGCTGCCTTGTCCTTATGTTTCAGTTGCCTTGTTCTTCTCCTATTCACTTGTGTTGAATTTACATATGTACAAAACCCTATTCGTTCATACTGTTATTCACACATACGTGTATGTGTTTGTTTGTGTGTGTAGCATCCATGCACACCCACTGGTGTATGTCCCTTGCTATGCATATGAGCTACCCTGGCCTGTGCCATCATGACCTGCTCCTTTGCTTTAATTGCTGACCTTGTTTCCCTCATTTACTTATTGTCATGACTTTTGTAAATTATATGGTTGTATGAAATTGTGTTCACTCGAGTTGCTCATGTGTTTTGCTGCCTCACACTTATGTTCTCAAACTGTCTTGGGCACATGTGTTTCACTTGATTTGGGTTAAGTTGCTATCCATTGCCATGCTAGCCTATGAGTTGCTACCCAGATTTGTGCTCACTGGGTTGATATATTTGTACTCCTGTACACTTCATATGCTCATTTGTGGGCATTTATATTATTTACTTGGCTATCTCTGCTGCCTGTAGTGCACTATTAACCCTGTTGGACTGTTACCATTATATTTCAGTTCATTGCAAATTTATTTACTTGAATTAAGATTAATCCTGACTCGAGTGTTTTTGTGTTTTGCATAAAACGCTCGGGTCAAACCGAGTATTTTTACAGCTTGAAGATTTTCAGGCAGTGAAGTTAGAGAGAGGGGGATTACCGCATCACTAAAGTTTTTCAGGAAAATTTTTCTTGTACTAAATGATAAATAAATTGTTCTGCTGTATTAAAGTGTAATGCATTGTATAAACTCTGATATTTGTCTAAAAGAAAGAAATTCATTTATGTGAAATGTTATTATTATTCTGTGATTCTGTGGCTGATTCTGTTTAAATTCTATAAACTAAATAACAATCCGTCATTTTGAACGTTTCTAGTTGGTTTAATTACTGGCTGGAGGCGGTCAGAATGGTGGGTCGTTACAAAGTGGTATCAGAGCTTTGGTATACACAAAGCTTAGTTTATGGCGTTTAATATGAATAGTTGCTAGAATCACTGTAAAGAAAACGTTTTCCAAAACTAAAGAATGTATAAAATTGTTTTCTTTGAAAAATAAAAGGTATTTTGAAAATTCAAATCTTTTTCGGACAATCCCCCTCTCTTTTATGGCTCTCTAAATTTAGGTTTGCAATAGTTTCTTTTCGGTAAGGTCTCCTTAGATTTGAGTTCCGATCATTCGGAAACCCATTATCGAATTGCTGAGATTTATGAAAAAAAAAAGTAAAATAATCCCAAGTAATTTTTCAAAATATTTTTGAAAATAATAAAATAAAATAATTTTTGTTTTTGTGTTTAAAGTAAGGTTTGATATGTAAGTATATATATATACATATATGTATATTTCAACTATTTGAAATAAAAAATCCGGAGTTGAATCTCAAGTTTGGTTGAATAATAATTCTATATATTAGAATAATGTAAATTTGTAAATTGTCTTTGGGAAATGATTGAAAATCCAACTTCTGCTAATAAGAATTTCAAATTTTGATAGGAAACTTCGAAACATCTTGTTAATTATAATGGCGAAAACTGAAGCACAAAAAGCCGCACGCCGTGAACAAAGAGCAATTGCTCGTAGAGAAGCAGAAGTAGCACGTGCGGAAATTGAAAGGAAAATCAATGAAAGGCAAGGACCTGGTCCCTATGATGATGTTATCTGTTATCGATGTCATAAAAAGGGACATTATGCCATTGCGTGCAGAGAGAAGAGAAAGAAAAGGAATGTGGATGACCGGTTCGCTCGTCTTGAGATTGTGTGTTTTAAGTGTCAGGGGAAAGGGCATTTTCTTAGTCATTGCCCTGAAGTGAAAAAGAAGAAGCGCACGCTCAATTTACCAGTCGATAGATCGACAATCTGCTATCATTGTCGCCAGACTGGACATATAGCTAGAAACTGCACCGAAAGACAGCATGGAAAGCAAGCTATAGCCCGATCAGCTAGAGCGAAAAGTGTAAGGATGATAGATAAGGATGGGAACATCTCATATTTTTGCGGAAACTGTAAGAATTGGGGACATGTTGACTTTGAATGTGCTAATCCTCCTTTAATACAACCTGAAGTAGTGCAAACCGAAGAGGGAAGTTTGGCAAAGATGCGTAATACCAGACCAGAAATCGATAGCCCTTAATAATTCTGAATCTTAAACCAATCAATGTATTTGAAGAAATCAGTGTATTTTGTAATACTATCTTTTGTAATCCAAAAATCTTCTATGTACGTATTATAAAAGTATTAAACTATGAATGTTTTTGTATGGAAAGAAGTATTTTAGTGAAATAGCGTTTTAAGAAGGAAATCTATTTGTCGACTTAATTGTATGAATCAAACCAGTTTTGATGTAAAGCTTCCATTTTAAGTTTAGACTAATGCCTAAAATAGTTAATGTGAAGAACGATTGAGTAAATAAATAGATTATAAGCATTTAACTTATAATATGGACTTTTGGTATATAATTGAGTTATATAAGTTGAATTAAATTAATAAAGGAGATTTATAAATCGAAGTTTTATAAATAGAAATGGAATTTGTAAAGAATGTTTATAAATTCCGCAACCGACTTATTTTGATAAGAAAATTGTTATAACTTATTAAAGGAGTTATATCTACTATTTTGGACAGTGAATAACATATAAAAGGAATGTTTTTGGGAGAGCAATATTATGAGAATGAAGTTAATCGTTTTAAAGATGTTTAAAATGCATTAAGTATCGAATCATAGATTTCAACATTCGTTGTTGAAATAGACGTTTTCGAGAGAAATAAAAGGAAATGTTTTGTATAGTATTGGGATTTATATATCTATCTTAAATTCGAATCCCTATACTAGTGATTTTGGGTTGTCGTAACAATGTTTTACGCAACATTCGTTTTGACTCAAATGAATGTGTTTAAAAGAATGATTTCCTTTAAGAATGAAATATATACTTGATTATGATTTAAGTATATTGAATATTTTCAAAGTGTTGAAAATGAATGGATTTGTGAATTACTTGTTATTAAATAAGTATGGAAATGTTTTTCCAATATGAAGTGAATGTTTTGAAATTTTATCTTTTAAAGATAAATTGATAATGAATATTAGAAATCGATTTGAAAATCGTATATTCATAGATATTTTGGAAATGTAAATTCACTATGGAATTTATAAAAGAAAAGGGAAGTGTTTCCGTTTAAGGAAATTGCTTTGAAATTTGTTTTCAAAGATTGAAAGGTGAAAAATGATTTGAAATTTGTTTTCAAATGGTTAAGTGTGGAAAATTATATATATCTTGTAAAGATATTTTTGGGAAATTTGAACAATTAGTTCAACTTGAAATTTGGATGGTCGGTTTGGATTGTATGTTTAACATTGTGAATTGACGACATAGCAATTGATCTCTATTAAATATATATATGTTTGGTGGCGGAGAATTTATTCTCTTAGCTTAACACCCTTCTCTGAGACATACGAGCTCAGAGGTTATATATCGGTAGACATCAATTATGTGTTGAGAATTTACGATGTCACGTGAAATCCAAATCGAGTGTGAAGTCGATAATAAATTGAATTTTGAATGTGAATTAGGTTTGAGATAACCTTAAAATTCTAAATCGACTTAGAGAAAATTTTTAAATCGGTAATGAGATGGAAAACTCATGAATCCTCTATTTGTTATGGGTATGAGATATTGAGGTTTTCGGAACTTATATATGAGAATGTAGTAAATTCGAAAACCGTCGGTTTGGAAAGAAATTGTTATGGAAAACTTGTGTAAGTTTACATAGGTAGGATATGTACGAAATGTGAAATGAAGTACTATCTATGTATGATATTATGTTCTCTAAACTGAGGATATGGAAAAGTACCTTCCATTTAAAATTTGTGAAGGTTGTTGGAACTCGAGATGAGTGTCCATTTGAAAATCGTAGCTACGTAGAATTCCATCAGTTGGATTGATTGACCATTTGAATTCCATTAGTTGGATTAGCCATTTAATTTCCATTAGTTGGAATGGCCATTTGTTTTCCATTAGTTGGAGTGGCTAGCGTAATTTGAGGGGCGATATGCCTACAGTTACAAGCGATTCCATTAGGATAGTGGCGCAACCGCCGAGTAAACTGCAATCTAGAAGCCAAAGCGAAATTCGAGGGGCGAGATGCCTACGGTCACAAGCGATTCTACTGGGATAGTAGCGTAACCGCCGTGTGGACCGCGATCTATGGCAACAACCATGGCGAAATTCAAGAGAGATGAGAAATTTACGGTTACAAGCGATTCTACTGGGATAGTAGCGTAACCGCCGGGTAACTGTGATCCATGGGGGAACGTGCTTTCCATATCCATTTTTAAAAGAATTTTTAAGTACTTTCACTGGGAATTGAAGCAAGTATATTTAGTACTTGGAGATTTTTAGTCTTGCGCCTGGCCAGCGTATGCCTAATGTCTTTAAGAACGACAATAGACTTGTTAAATTTCGAGTTAGCAAGTATTTTCAAACTTTAAATAGAAAATCAATAATCTGAAATTAAAGTAACATAAATTCCAACCTAATGAACTAAGGAAGAGGATTTTTGAAATGTTTTGAAAGTTCACAGCTTTGGAAAGGTTATACCATGTAAATTTCTTAAATGAAGAATTGCAAATTTAAAATTTGGGTTTTGTAAGTTGAAAACTTTAGTAAAAGACTTTTGCGTCTTGATTGTAGAAAATGATGAGAAAATGAGTTAATTAACAAAGCTAATGAGACAAAACAAATAGAATGAATCCTATACTTATTTTTTTATTTTTAATAAGTTTCAAACTTGATAAAATTGAGTAGGGTATAAATATTAGTGAAATTTTAACAATCATTTTTCCTTACTTGTAATTTCGGGACGAAATTCTTTTAAGGAGGAGAGATTGTAACGATCCTGAATTTTGGACAATTTAATTTGTAAATATTTAATTAATTTTAAATATTTGAATGATGGTTTGGTTTGAATTCCCAATATAACTATGAATTTGGCGATATAGAATTTAATCTATTGGAAGTTGAATAAAAAAAAATTGAATCTTCAATTTTAAGCTAATTAAAAGAAAAAAAATATAATTTTCGACTGTAACGATTCCGAATTTTAATTTATTTTAAATTGATAGCTGATTTAAATCTTGATTTAAAATTGTGAGATTCATTCGTTAATTGATTTGAGTTTTTCCAAATTCAAATAAATTATGTTGTTTATTTAAAAAGAGATAGTCTCTTTTATAAATTGTTTTGAGTTAATATCTAGATGACGAAGGAATGACAATTATAAATTGTGCCTAATTGCTGTTGGAATTTTAAACGGTTGAATTCCTCTCAAATTGAGTTAAAATTCTTTAATAATTTGATTAAGGAATTAGGTAGGCTTTACAATTTTCTTAGCCCATGGTTTTGCTTAGTAATATTATCTAAGGCTATACTCGATCCCCTCTCTATTTTCATTCGTAACCCTAAATCTTAAAACACACGAAAGAGAAAAAATAAAATAAAAATGGCGGCCACGATTGTTCGTTCCTCTTCGCTTCCAAATTAGGGCTTTCGTCTCTGCTTCGATTTCTTCGCTCGCGTGCTCCTCGGTTGGTCGAGTTCGTTGTTGCTTGGCTCGCTCGTTCTCTGATGATTGATTTGCGTTGACTTCGAGATTTGCAAATCGTTCTCCACTGCTCCAATTCGCTTCGACAGAGGTGAGTTTTTCTCACGATTAATCTTATTCAAGTTTTTTTTTATTATTTGTTTGAATTGGGTGCTTGGTTACATGCTATGATTTGTGTGGCTATGGTCTGTTGTTTTGTAAGTGATTCACATACATATCTGACGAGAACAAACACTGCATGTATGGTTGTTGGGTGTTATTTGCTATCATTTGCTCTGTTAATTTGATTTAAACTGATAAGAACAGATAAGAACAGATAAGAAAAGATAAGACACTGCATGTATAGTTGTTGGGTGTTGTTTGCTTCCATTTGCTCTATAAATAAATTTAAACTGATGAGAACAGATGCTATCAAAACTTTGCTTGTTTTGTTTTGCTGCATGTGATGGATTTTTGAATATGGTTGTGGAAAACTTTGTTTACATGTGTTTGTTTGAACTTCAGTTCATATGTGATGTATATATGTGTCTGTAAACCTCCCCTATTCTCGTTCTCAGTTGCAAGCTAATTCAAAACCCCAAATCATTTCCTCTTTTACCTGTCAGTCTTAAGTTGTCTTAAGGAAAATGTAGTAAGAAAAATAAATACTTTAGTTTTGAAATTACTTGTGAGCAAAACTTTTCAACCTTTGATTTATTTCTATGATTCTTGTGAGTAAACCCCTGTTTATTCAATCATTTGCTGTTGTTTGAAATGCTTGAATGACTGTTTGAAAGACACTTTCATGTGAATGAATGGTTGTGCTTGTGTTTTCTTTTGCCTGGGGATGTATCGCCTTCCCTGTTTCTCTGAGTCTTGATTTACAGTGTTCGTATACCAAACTCAAACCCCCTCTCTATTTGTTATTGGATTTGAAAGAAGAGAAAATAGAAAAAAATAAACATGATTGAGTTGTTCAAATTTGTACTGTGTTTTCCAGTAATAAAATCAAGGCAAATTTTGAAATTTTCTTTTGCTGGAAACTTTAGAGAACACAGTTATCTATAAATCTTGGTTTACAGTGTAAACCATGTCAAAAAACCAGATTTCTTTGCTTCTTTGACCAGTGAGCAAACTGGACCTATTACATTTGGATGTTGTGGTTGGCACTTGATAATGGGTGATGAAATGTTATTTGTCTTGCCTACATGTCTGAATACATAAGTTGATATGTAGGTCTGTATGTTTATGTATATCCGGTTATAAGTACAGGTTCTCAAACATAATTTGAAAATCTAAATCATACAACAGAATGATTTTTAGGCTACCACCTCTTAATGAAAAAAAATGTTTGTATGTATGTGACATCATTTTTTTTAAAAATTAAATTCAAGCATTTGAAGTTAACTAATTCACTTTAAAGATAGTTAATTGCAGAGATGATTTTTATTAAGTAAGAGGGAGGAAAAAAAATAAAAATGGAACAAGTTTCTGGTATTTGAAACTTATCTGGAAAAAAAAAAATTAAACCAGGGTTCTTTGTTTCTTTACCTGCGAGTAACCTCATTTTTAAGAGTTTAAGTATGAAAAGTTGGTTGCATGCTAATAAAATTTAAAATGAATGTGTATTGCATGACATCTGCTGTGTATATATTCATGTATAGTACTCTCTGTTGCACTATTCAGTTTGCGAGTACTAATTTAAAATTCAAAACCTTTTTGATTAGTTTAAGGTTAAGATTCAAATAAAACTTTTTGCGTAATCACAAACTTTAGTTTAGAAATTTCACTTAAGTTAGGGTAACTTGTATGATCACTGGAAACCAGTTTTACTGATCAAGTTTTAACATAAGTAAAAATTTAAACATCTCAATCCATTGTTTCAGGGTTAGGATCTGAAACATTATGTTAAAACATGAATTTTAAAACAAACAAAAAAATCAATAACCTTCCTTCTTTCTGAACAATGTGAGCAAACTATCCCAAATTTAGTTAGATTTGTGTTATACTTTGTTGTGTGTGTTAGTTCGTTCCCCTGCTCCTTTTGCATGCCAGTTCTATTTTGTGCCAATATTTGTGATTTCTTTTTACGGTTGTATTTCAACTCAGTTGCCTTTGTTAACCATGCTGCTGCCTATATTTGCATACTCTGCTAGTTTAAATTTTTGGTCATATTCATTCACTCGGCCTATTCTGTGGTTGCTGCCTTGTCCTTATGTTTCAGTTGCCTTGTTCTTCTCCTATTCACTTGTTTTAAATTTACATATGTACAAAACCCTATTCGTTCATACTGTTATTCACACATATGTGTATGTGTTTGTTTGTGTGTGTAGCATCCATGCACACCCACTGGTGTATGTCCCTTGCTATGAATATGAGCTACCCTGGCCTGCGCCATCATGACCTGCTCCTTTGCTTTAATTGCTGACCTTGTTTGCCTCATTTACTTATTGTCATGACTTTTGTAAATTATATGGTTGTATGATATTGTGTTCACTCGAGTTGCTCATGTGTTTTGCTGCCGCACACTTATGTTCTCAAACTGTCTTGGGCACATTTGTTTCGCTTGATTTGGGTTAAGTTGCTATCCGTTGCCATGCTAGCCTATGAGTTGCTGCCCAGCTTTGTGCTCTCTGGGTTGATATATTTGTACTCCTGTACACTTCATATGCTCATTTGTGGTCATTTATATTATTTACTTGGTTATCGCTGCTGCCTGTATTGCACTATTAACCCTGTTGGGCTGTTACCATTATATTCAGTTCATTGCAAATTTATTTACTTGAATTAAGATTAATCCTGACTCGAGTGTTTTTGTGTTTTGCATAAAACGCTCGGTTCAAACCGAGTATTTTTACAGCTTGAAGATTTTCAGGCAGTGAAGTTAGAGAGAGGTGGATTACCGCATCACTAAAGTTTTTCAGGAAAATTTTTCTTGTACTAAATGATAAATAAATTGTTCCGCTGTATTAAAGTGTAATGCATTGTATAAACTCTGATATTTGTATAAAAGAAATAAATTCATTTATGTGAAATGTTATTATTATTTTGTGATTCTGTGGCTGATTCTGTTTAAATTCTATAAACTAAATAACAATCCGTCATTTTGAACGTTTCTAGTTGGTTTAATTACCGGCTGGAGGCGGTCAGAACGGCGGGTCGTTACACAACCACTTTGATCACTTCTTCAATTGTTTTGAGAGATTTAGTTAATGAAACCACGTTGTTAGCTTCATAGCTAGGGCTTCAATCTTGTCAACTTAGTTTTGCAAGCAATGATGGGTTGTCGTATTCAACTTTGGTCGGTGGTGTTGGGTCAATTGGAGGGTATCTTTGAGTAGCACATGTGAAGGCGAGTTATTTGACGTAGTTTGGTGAAGTGTGATTACATATAGATAAGCATGACGATTTGATTACGCCGACTAGGATTGGGTTGCATTGCTAAGGAGATGGCCGTAATTGAAATTGAGGTGAGGGATGAGATCGTGGTGGAGTAAGGAGCATTTTAGCGATGGTTTGGGATGAATGATGGTTAGAATCATAAAGAAACTATGGTAGTGGTCGAATTGGGCATGCCAGGTTGGAAATTGGTTAAGGATGTGATGGTGTCGTAGTGGAGGTTGGAAGGTCGGGCGTGGGAAGAGAAGTAGACCGGCGATGTTGGTTTGTCAATTCATTAAGCGGTTTTCGCATCATTAGATCGTGCACGCTTGGTTTTGGGTCGCATATCATTATGCAGCCTTTCGATTTTGAATAGGGGAAGGAGAAGGATTTGGAGCGGTGAGTAATTATATTAGGGTTAATTAAGTTTTAGTTAATTAGTAAACATATTATATGATTCAAATCCTTATAAAATCCTTTCTTGTTCATACGAGGTTCGATTGAAGCGCTATCTTCAACGTTGCATTGGTATCTAAATTATCTACGCAGTGGAGTCGGATTGGATTAGTGTAGAGCTTATAGGAATTTTAAGAAAAATCGAACGTTGTTCAATTACCGCGTTGAGCAGAATCGCGTTAGCATTGTTAAGTTATAGCATGAGTTAACTCACCTCTCTAGCCCACTTATATTTTAAATAAGTATGGATATTTTTATTGATGTTTGTTTGTTGCTTGTTTGGATGATTTAATAATTTATTAGTTAGTTTGAATTTATTCCCGCCCTTGAAGCAGATGACCTTTTATGTGTACACGCCTACTAACAGATGACCCATTATATGATTATATTCTATATGTGATGCAAGGGGTGGATTGTAGGATCCAACAGGATTCCTTACCACTATTGATATTATTTACATATATAACTGTGTGTGTTGATATATATATATGTACATATATATATATATGTGTATATATATATGTGTATATATATATATGTATGTATATATGTATGTATAGACATACATACATACATATATATATATATACATATCAGCTGTGATACAGGGTGAAAGGTTGGAGGGATCCAATGGGATTTCTCGCGCTATTGATTTTATTTTTCATACATTGTGATATATGATTTGTTGGATGCCATATTTGATGGCATGGACATGATTTTACTTATGGGGCATTTCACTAGAAGGACAAACTTTGCGGTTTAATTAGTTTATAGGACACACATCCACAAAAATTAATTTCAAGGCCAAAATCAGCAGAATAATTATTTTTAAGGACAAAGTCAACAGTCCAATTACTTTCAAGGACATAATTTCATAGGTTTTTAGGCCTTAGAAACTAATTATTTTGCATTTTGTCCTTAAAAGTAATAATTTCAGTTGTGTGTCATAGAAACTAATTGCAGTCGCTAAATAGCCTCTTGTGGCTAATTTCCACTTTACTTATTTAGTGTTGTAGTAGCACTAGGCCTTATTTTTAGTATTTTAAAATACTATAAAATAACGATTTTGAATTGAATTTATCACTATAAGACTACAAGGCTATTCCAATGGCAAGTAGCCATCGACGGCCGTCGAAAGCTAACGTTATAGCAATCAGAATAACATCTGTGATTTTTGTCGCCTTTCGACATAATCGATGAAAATCTTCCGATGCCTATTCGAGGGCTGCTAACGGCCATATACGATACTTGTCCAATATTGACGACAAACTTCTGATGCCATTTCTATTGTCCAAAAGAGGGACGAATCCGACAAACATTGTATCAGATGAATATGCACGTCCGTTTTGTAATAAAAACGAATATCCATATAACGATCATATACAATACTTGTCAGACAAAGCCTAAAACTCTCTAAGGGATTTATAAAAAATAAGATACATTATGCAAGTCTAATTTGTTCATAGATTATCAATATTAACATTATATATCAATATTAGGCACGATTAGTTAATTATATAACATATATTCGCATTTGTACAATAGTTTATTTGCATTCTACTATTTTATTCAATATATACTATATTATATGATTTTTAATATTTCAAAAATATATATTATTCATGTCTACAAATTTAACGAATTACGTATATAGTATAATATTTTATTTAAAATAAAATTAACTATAGTATACATTAGTTTATATCGTGCCATAAAATTGTATCAAACTTGATTTTATATAAACGATTAAGGGTTTAACTATGATTAATATATTTTAATTATTATTTTTGGAATTTTATAAATCTTAAACATAATCACTCACATCAATCCTAACTAACCAAATGCTAACCAATTACTAGCACAAATGTGCATATACACTAAATAATCAATGTATATACACACTAATTGGTTAATGTAAATAACTAATCAAATTATTAATTAGGGTTTAGTGTTTAGGAAATTACTTATTAGGGTTTATGTAAATAAAATGATCAAATTACTAATTATTTAATGTAAATAAACAATCAATCGGTTATTACAAGCAACTAGAATTACAGTTTAACCCTACATTAACAAACCAAAATCAATTAGGGTTTAGGAAAAACTTGATTTGGAGATGGATGGCGAGGCTAGAGTTGTTAGGAGAGATAATTGATGATGTTTGAGATGCGCCGGAAGATGTGGGGGGGGGGAGGGGGGCTGACTGTCGTGGGGAGGTGGTGGGGGAGTTGGGGATTTTGACTTATTTGGATGAAAGAGGGGAATGAAGCAGGTCTCGACCGAACTGGCCTGTAAAGACGTATATTTTCGACGGCTATCAACGGCTGTGGTTGCAATGGTTTTCGACGACGTGTAACGGCTATTGTATTTTAATTATGGAAATGACACGAAGTTGGCGTGTCGTCACCAGCCATCGAAAATCGCCGTTGGGGGCAGTCAGAAGCCTATTGTCGCTATATAATGTTGTTGTTGTAGTGTATTTTTAAGATGATACATGGAATAATATATGTTTTAATAATGATTTAAAAACTATTAAAAGGAGTTTAATGAAATGGAATAAAAAACGATTTGTGGAAAATTAATTTAACTGCTTTGTAAAGTATAGATTTTCGAACTGTATTATAAAGGCTTTAAAACTTAATAAATAGATCCCTCATTTATTATTAAGGTAATATAGTTTTAAAGAAAATGGGTTTATATAAAAGATTTATAAAAGTTATATTTTATAAATAAAGTAACAGATTTATAAACGGCGTTTTATAAATACTAAAAATGGATTTGTGATTGATATTTTGTAAATGGATTTATATATGATATTTTATAAATAAATAAGATTTGTAAAGGAATAGATTTATAAATGGAATTTCATAAATAAGGAGATTTTATGGAGAGAAGTTTTATAAAATTGGGGTGGGATTACAAAACATGGTTTTATAAATATTAAAAGGTTTATTTTGATAAATATGGATTTTTATAAAAGGAGATACATTTCGTTTTAAAAAGTTAAAATAATCTATTAAAGGAATGTTTTGAAAGTGATTTTTGCAAATGGAGTTTAATGGTTTGAAAAGTGATTTAATGTGTGTTAAGTAATAGGAAGACATAGATTTCAACATTTTGTTGTAATAAATGTTTTCGAGAAAGTGAGGAAGACAAAGACTTTAACATTGTTGTTATAGTAAGTGATTTCCATAAGTGATTTCCAAAAGGAGATGGTTTATATAGTATACTGGATTTATTCATGTCCTATATTTGATGTTAATATTCGAGATGGGTAACTTATATCTATTTCAAAGTTAAGATTGTCATCCATTCAAGGTCTGAGAGGTAATGATATTTCAACTTGATCTGCTTCATTGTTAACTAATAAATAATTTAATTTCAACATCGAAGATTAATACTAAGTACAATTAATCTGATCTTTGAGTTGTCATAACGATGTTTTACACCACATTCGTTTTGACCCAATAAAGCATGTTTAGGAAAATATGAAGCTTTCCTCAAAGATTAGTAAATGTACCTATTATGGATTTAAGTACATAGAGATATTTTATAGCTGTTGAAAATGGAATAATTTGTGAATATACTTATACCATTGAGATATGTATATGGAAATGTTTTCAAAATATCGAAAGATCTAGAAGTGTTTTAGAGATTATATCTTCAAAAAGATATTTTGAGATAAATATTTAGGAAGTGATTTAGTTCATAAAAAATTAATTAAACAGGCCCAGTGACTGCTTATGGGCTAGATTGTATGTTGGTTGCTCAGGCCTCTTATTGATTATTGGTCAAAAGAGACTAGAATTGGATTTATCAAAAAATCACTTTGTACCAACGTATGCATTCCAAAGTGAAATTTACTGAAATGATTTTGAAGATGGTGATCTTCGTGATGTATGGCATCTTTCCATTAACCTCTTGGGTGATTCCCATATTATATATATATATATATATATATATATATATATATATAGTAGTGCCTTCATTCTGAAAATCTTTGGTTAGCAAGGAATGCTCGCTACTAATCCTAGAGATGATTCTTCTAAAGATGTACTGTTAGAAGGTAGTCTTTTATCTTGTCATTGTTGGAAATCCATTCTCTAGTACGTGCCTTTATGGTTTTGATTGTAGAGCCTAGTATGCAGGAATTTAATTGATGTGACAATTTTAGCTGTTTTATTATGTTATTTGAAAAGGGTTTTCAAAGAATTTCATTATAAATAATATCAAATGGTTTGATAAAAATGTTTTGGTTATTGTAAGGTAATAACCCATCTGTATTTATGAACGGCGTGGTCTTATGAGATACCTTTATTTCAAAAGTTTTATAGCATTAAAATGTAATTGAGATTTATTATGTCATAGTGGTTTACAAAATTGATCCTTGCCTTTTTCCATTTTAATACTTGGGTTAGACCGAGTATATTTACAGATTAGATTCGGATGCATTTTTGATGAGCATGGAGCAGGCAGCTTATCGATAGCTAGTTATTATCTTATTTCCACTTTGTTGATTGTTTAAAATTATCAATATTTGTGAGGATAAGTAGTTATAACTGTCCAGACTGATGATTAGTGATTTGTTGTAGGAATCTGATGGATGTATGTTTATTATAGTTTTTTCTTTTGTAAAGATAATTGTTATGTTATATATTGTTCCATTGCATTGTGAAATTCCATGATTTTTTAATCTCGTCTTCTTCTCTTCATTCTTCTCTTCATTCTTCTATTCTTTCTTATTTTTTACCCCTAACTATCGTTTTTCTTGGCACTTGAATGCTAGACACGTAATACAGTGCACGTATAAGTATCGATTTTCGAGGTCGAAAATTCCAGTTCGTTATAAGTTGTTTGTTGTATCCATTATTCCTGAATCCCTATTTCTACTTGTGACGTCTTTGGATGCTTGCTGCTCATTCACCGTGTTACGTGTGATGCTGCAATTAAAAATATCCATCCATGCATTATTAGACTCTGGAACAAATTGATTACCTTGCTCACTGCTCTTTACTGGGAACGAGCTGCATGTTGGGGTTTTAGTTGCCTAATTTTTTTCAAATGAACAGAACTTTAGTGGATAGCCAAAAGTGCATAGTTTGATGGAACCAATGGTTTACCCTCATATTCTACTATTTGAGGAAAAAACTTCATTATTTTCATTAACTATTGTAACATCAATTGGGAATTTAAAGTAATTTTTAATTTCTATCAATATACGGATGCATAAGATCTTAAACGTTCCTTTCATATAGTGCCCATTTTTAATGGGATGCACAAGACTGATGCAATTTTACTTATTCTTTCTTCTAACCTGAATTCTAATTTAAGGCTTAGAAAGTGCACCCATATTAGGTTGGTCTGTTACATTTCTTTAAATAACTTGAATCTGGTGAACTTCTCTTCATCATCATAAGTTTTTCATTGTAAAAATAGGGACTTCCTACAAGTATTCTTTGCATTCTTCCTTGTCCTCAAATTTAATAACATAAAAACCATTTTCCTTAGTATGTTTAAAAAAAATCACCTTTAAGCTACCATACCCTTTCGGTATATGCTAAAATATTGGTAATATTGGTAGTATGGACGAGAGCTCACCACATAGATTACTATAGAGTTTTCTCAATATCTTTTAGAAAAATCCACCATTGTGTTCAATATTCTAGCGCATATTTTTCGACTGAAATCTATAGGGTTATAGAGTTTTAATAGGGTATAATCTAGTATATCTTCCTTGGTTATGATAGCTTTCCAGACTCTAAAAGAGGATACCCCACTTTTTTCAAAATTAGCCTTCTTTGCAGATCCAGGGTGTGAAGTGCCTAAAGAGGTTCGGTGACTGGCATGGGATTGTCTCATGAAATGGATGGGAATGATGGGAGACTGGTTAGGGTTTGTAGATGTTTACTAGATGTGTGACCATAAATACGTTGTGAAAATCTAATAGAATTATTAGGTTTCAAGGTTTTTTTCATGGAATGCATCATCTTTGGGTTTCATTTTGAAACTTGGTAGTAAACTCGTCATCAACGAAGGCTTGCAACATAGAGGGCATTGAGATCAAGAGGAGCTGGTAGGTACGAAGAGAGGTGGTTGGAATCAAGGAGGAGGAGGATCATTGCTAGTAGGGCATCCATAGTTGGCAGCTAGAACATAACCCCCTATTACCTCACTAACAAAGAATATTACGTAGTAATATCGTCTCCTATTATAGAGTATAAGGCTAGATAGGAGCGGCCAAACATGAGTATTCTCTTGGGCTAACATCGACACGTATTACTTTTTCTGATAAATCATATACAACGTACAGTGTCGATATAAAGCAATAAATACGTTGGCCATAAGAAAAGAACAATGTATATTACATCACGAAGAACACAGAATCACATAACACAATGGAATATATAATATAGACATGGAGATACATATATAAGTGAGTCTACAAAGTGGAAATGCTAGATTCACAAAATACATATGCATACTAAAACACATGACTAGTTCCAAAGGAATAATCATCATGAAGCATTATCTCCACATGAGAAGTACACAACCACAAAGTCTAGTATAAATGATACATATAATATAAATATACTATCTCCGGAGCTAAGCCAACATCAATGGTCAATGAGTCCCTGTACCTGAAATGTCTCGCCCAGACCAGAGTATTACTAAATAATAAATAGGCCAAACTACCTCTAATTTGACAAATGTGAGATTATAGGTGTAACACAAGTAAATTTTAATAATATAGTCCTAATTATAAAATAGGCTATGATTCAAATAATAAATGGCATATTCATAATAATTCATTAGGCCATAACCTGCTTATTACAAGCAATCATCTCAAATATATTGAATCAAAATACCTCACAAGTCCAAATCCAAATTAAAAGACGAGCATGGAGGCAAGTTAAACCATAAGACAAGCATTAAACAAGTCGAAACCAAAAGATGGGTATGAAAACAAGTCAAAACCAAAAAAGCAAGCCCAAAAGCAAGTAAAAAATCAAAATCTCATAAATGAGTCATAAATCAAAGGACACAAATGAAAGCAAGTCATCCATAAGACAGGCACAAGGCACGTCAAACCAGAAGATGAGAACGAAGGTTATGCCGAACCATAAGATGGGCACAAAGGCTGCATCGAACCACAAGATAAGCACAAAGGCTACGCCGAACCATAAGATGAGCATAAAGGCGACGTCGAACTAGAAGATGAGGACGAAAGCTACTATGAACTAGAAGACAAGCTTGAAGGCTACACCGAAGCGATCACTGATGATTAAAAGTGTTAAATACTTTAAATTAGTAATCAAATGAGTGTCTCCCAATGTCCCATATCCACTTGGAGATATTTGGATATTTACTAAAGATCGTAGATTTCATTCAAGTAAAATATTCTATCAAACGAGTCTAATAATTAACTGATAAAGTGAAACAAGTGTTTCAAACCACTTGTACTACTAAATCGTTCAATTGGAGTTCTTATCTAATAGAAGAAATATTTTATACTGAAATTACTTCTTTTGAAATATTAGTCTAATGACCATAAAATTAATAACTAAAAAAAGGTGTGATTGTATTTATATAATTTGAACTCTTATTTTGAAAATAGTTTTAAAAGCTAAATTTACTTTATAAGATAGATTTGGAAACTATGCACTTTTCAGATAATTTATTTTCAAGAACACTCCTTCATATACACTTATGTAGTATATATAATATGTATATAAACATTTTCAAAGGATAAAATTTTCATAGCATCTCAAAGCAACCAGAAAGGAAATCAAAACGAAAAATTAAGCAAGAAGAAACTCAACACAAAAGGCCTGAAAGCGACACGACGGAGCAACACAAGAAATCAACACAACAGGGTAGAGATCCCTTGGAGAACACGCCCGGGCTATTGTCGGTCGACGAGTCATTATCCACCGGTCGATCAACGGTAATGCCTGGAGCATGTGTACTCTAGGCACCACTATGATCGTTGACTATTTGCGTTCCAATGATTGAACTTGTAATGTTAAACTAAAAAATAATGATGCATGCACTTGAATTCCTTTATGTCACAATGGTTTTAGAAAAGAGGTCAAAACTGAGTTTAGGGAAAGAGATTCGACAGGGATTTGTAACTCAGTATCACAATATATCTATACATTCAACCAAACCATCATAGATTAGAAAAAAATTCATAATCAACCCAACAATTTCCGCATGCAATTAAATTAGAATTAGGGATAGTGGTGAGGATTACTCACCTTGATTTCTTAAGGAAGCATGTTAAACACAAATTTCTACCTAGCATTTACAACTTCAGCAAAATCCCTGGATTTCTTGGTGTTTCTGAAATTTTTCTTGAATTAAAATGATGTATTTTGCGTTAGGGTTGAAAGAGGAGAATACATGGTTTTCTTTTTGTTTTCTGGTTTGTTCGTATTATAATGAGAGACTGAGATGAAGACTTCTCTTTCTTTAAGTCTCAAATGGGCTTTGGGTTGAAAATATACCCAATAAGGAAAAGAAATGTTTTATTTCTTTTCTAAGTTCATTTTCATTTTCAATCATATTATAAAATGTACTGTCTAATAATTATTACTAACTACTTTTCCAACTTATATTCCTTTTATAATATCAACCATAAACTTCAACACAACTCTTTTAAGTCAAATTTCTAGATTTACTTTAAATTGATTATTAACAATTTAAAAACTCCTTTATTACCCATTATAATAATTAAAAGAATTTAACAAATAAAATCTATATTCTTCTTATAAAAGTAGATTTATTTACAAATTCCAAAATATTTATTCCACATATTAATTTTCCCATATTATATAAATTTAGAATTCATATTCCAAAAGGATTCATTATCTTTTATAAAGGAAGGAAAATTCAAAATTTTCATTTAAATCACCAATTTAAATCATTATTTATATCATTAGAGTAATTCTAAGATCGGGGCTGTAACGTAGAAACCCTAGGTGAGTCTTTGATCGCGAGGTTAAAATCGCGAGATAATTAAATAACATTACAAATGGGATAAACTACATAATTTTCTATCTTTATTTTTGTTTATTAAGGAAGCTTATATATTTGTATATCTTCTAATAATGTAACGTTGTCATCAAAAAAAGGGTGAGAATGTTAAAAGCATATCTTTATTTTGCTAATGATGCTAAATATACAATCATACTGCCAACAATTTATCAAGATATTTCAAGTATTAGAGTGGAGTTACAAAGTTCGAAGTACAAGAAAATGCAATAAAGACATGCACGGACTTGCACAAGCTTCAGTAAAGAGTATATCCGAGTCATATGTCTCACACTTTTTTAAAATCCTCGTATCGTGTGCACGCATACATAAATTTTTTAATATAAAAAATCTTATTGCATATTTTTGCAAAATAATGCAAGTTATTTTTGGACCAATATATGCTTCTACGCTTAAGCTCACTTAAGGCACTTTCAACCCAACTAATAAAGGAATAAGTCAACATAAAATTTTGTTAGAGCATTTTTATTGACACTTCGGTTTTGCATATGAGGGGGGCAAATTTTATGAGCACTCCCTAGAAATTAAATTGCTAAGAGGTGTATACATCGTATTAATCACATATTTTTTAACCTCTTTTGCCATCAGTTAAAACATTAAAATCCTAAACACTTTCATTTAATCTTTCATCCTTTCTTTTTTGGAAAAAGAAAATAATGGAAAGAATAAAAAAATTCATTACAGTCTTCACAATCAGATCCAAACATTGCTAAGAAGGTGATAGAAAGATAATCATTTAATCCAATTTGCTATGCTATTTAACTATGATAAAAAGTAGGGTACAATTTTACTGTGTTGAATGTTTTCTTGAGTAAGAAAACAATCTTGTCTCTTTCACATTTACAATTCCCTTTGGGGGTGAGTTTGAATTCTCCATTGATTAATGATTTTGAAAAAAATTAATGATAATTAAAGGAAAATTAGGATAAATAAAAAATGAAAAATATGTTAATTTGATTGTAATTTTATGAGAGAACAATTTTGATTAGTACCCCTCATAGTAAAATACTTTTTTAATAAAAATGGTCTCCTCATATCCAAAAAGTGAAGTGTTAATAACAGTACCCTTTCTTTAAGCTAGTGTTATAACAATTAAAAAATTTCCCGTACTCCCTATCTCTCTTATATATCGATTTAACAAAATCCTAAGGAATGAAAAGTTATTAATCCATCATAAGTCTTCTTAAACCATCATTGAATTTTGTTAAACCATCATATATATACCGATAGTTGAAATTGCACATTCTTCTTTAAAATGAAAACAAGTATCTTTTTAGTGAAAACTTACAACTTTAGAAGGTGAATTACATTTGTTTGATAACATCTTTTTTCTACTACTTATAGACTTGATAAAAAATCATTTTAGCAACTAACTTGAATGAATAACATGCTTTCAAACTCTCTTCGGCTTTCCAAGGATCATACTTTCTTCTGATATATTGCATATTTTCTCTCAAATAATTCAAAGTCATTTTTAAAAAAGTCCAAATTATTGCACTTGTAATCATTATTCTGAGATGCTTATAAGAGCCTTACACAAACAATGTCAAATCATTATACATGACACATTAGTCAAAACTATACTTTGTGCTTGAATAGTTTGCATTTGGAGAAGTGCTATTGTTGAATTATTGAAGTCTTGTTGTAGATCTTTAGGCGGGGTCTGTAAACCTATTACTAGAAGAAGTGAAGGTTTTTAGATAGTGAAAATCCAAGGAGAAACTTCAAAACTAGATGTAGGATAAGTTGTCTGAACGAGGATAAATTGCCATGTGATTTTACTTTCCTTAATTACTACAAGTTTGCATTTCACAAATCTCACTCTTACTATTTATTGTACTTTAGTGGAGACTTATTGATACATAAATTATTACTTGGTTATTTTATTTCACAAAGAAGCTAAGTTACTTTTGGTCCTACTAGTACGACCTCATTTACGAAATTTCCCTCTCAAATGCATATTTAAGGCTTTAAAAACAATAAAATTTTCTTAAAGATAATAAACTATTAAATTTTCATATTTCAAGTGCATTAAGATAGCCTATCTTAAAATTGCATTAAAATATCAAAAAAGACAGCATAACCATAATATAGTTATTTGTTGCATCACAAATGCGGCTTTAATGCTTCAAAATTGCTAAAAGCTACTCAACAGCAAAATTAAACTATTAAAAATACATCTTCCAATTGCAACAAACTAAATCTAGTTTAAAATTACACTTGAATATAAAAAGATAACAACCGCATAGTTTTGTTAATTACTGTATCTTTCAAATATAGCCCAATAATATGATAGTGTAGTTAAACTACATTAGAATGATGCAATTGAAATTGCATAACTCATATGCAATTTTAATTATATCGATAAGGTGCAGTTGAAGCTGCATTGGAAATATGCAGTATGCTTTCAAAATAAGAGTGATGCTTTATTTAAGTAGAATACTCTCGGTGGGTTCAAACCCACGACGTCTTGAAATTCGGTCGAAAGCGACATATCGCCATAACTTGAGCTAGTAGTTCCTGACGAAAATATGTAGTTTTAACAACATTAAAATGATGTTATGATAACATCATTGAAATGTATTTAAAATTGCATCATGGTGGTAGTTAAAACTACACTAAGATGCAATTAAGCTTGCATTAACATGACAATATTTTAATTGATCATGGTATAGCTAACTACTACACCCACTACAACAAAAATACCCTATTACAACAGCCAAAAACAGTTTCAATAAGTCTATTAAAAAGGCCAGCCGCTCGTCCTTATATCCGGAGTTGTAATAGAGTCCTATATTTTTACAACTATATTCGACAGTTGTAAAATAATTTTTTACAACTGCCTAAAGCGGTTGTAAAAGAATATTTTACAAATATTTTTGGCAGTTGTGGAAATTTTTTTACAACTACTTTAGGAAGTTGTAAAAAATATTGTACAGCTACTATTGGCAATTATAGAAGACTATTTTACAACTACGATTGGCAATTGTGCTAAAAAAATAAAAAAAATTAATTTATACAAACGTTTTGCAAGTATAACAAGAAGAAGATAAGCATAATTAATAGAATAAAAATAACATTGTAAGCAATTCAAACATTACACTATTATTATCTACAAAACTAATATATCGAAATAAACCAAATAACCAAGTCAAAGCAGTTATAATCACTATCATATTCAATCAAATTATAACACATTTTATTTTTGTAACTTAGTAAATGCAACAAAATAATACGATGTCATCTCATACGATCACGGTTTGACGAACAGAAATGGCATGAATAGCATGTTGAAACGCAGTTGGAGTTTCAATTCCTTCAGCCTTGCACAAAAAAGCTCGGTATTCAAGTCCTACGCTCAACAACATTTCTACGTATTGCTGGTTTTACATGCCTATATTCAGCAACTTTATTTGAGACGACCCGACTTTTTCTCCACAAAAAGTCATATCGTCCTTAAGAAAGAAAGGGATAGAAAAGAGAAAAGAAAGAAAAGAAAGAAGAAACAACACAAGAATCTCAACAGCGGAACAAATAAATTATATTAATAACATAAGTATTACATAGTATACAAAAATTATCAGAGTTACACAGACATTACAACACATACTAGACAGGTATAAACACTTGTCTAGTTATTACAACTCAAACACAATACAGAAAAACACCCAGAGATACCAACACAGCGGAAAAACTATATATCTATACGCAGAAGCCTCCTGCTCCATTGCTCCTTCACAATTAGTCGAAGCTAACCTGAATCCTAACCCGAATCCCTTGGCTACTTGTAAAAATTTGAGTACCCAAGAGTTAAAGAAAAACAGAAATAATCCGGGTCAGACATGGGTCTTGTGTGAGTAACAGGTTAAAGTTGCTTAACTTTGAAAAACCTTTGAAAAGAAAAGGTATCGCGTAAGACTTCCCACACATAAACATGGAAAAGTTTTTACCTTACGCTAACCAAAACATTTTATAGGAAATCCAGTGATATTATAATAGGTCTAGGGTTTTCAAGTAAATATGAAATAGCCGAAATTGTTACATTCATTAAATTCCAGCTACTAGCCACAAAAGTGAGTAATACAATCAAAACCGTTGGCACTTATGGGATTTTGGATTCCATACAATGGCAGGGCTACTGGGGAACCGCCCGTCACAGTACGTGGCCTAGATCATCATACCGAGGAGTATGCCCGCTCCTCTACAACACAAAGCCGGAACCATTCCTTACTGAACAGTTCCGAACAAGACCACCCCGCAGTTGTGATCAGCAACCGCACCACTAAGCCGAAATAAAGGGACATCTAGACATGGGTAAATCTCGTCCTGCTTGGGCATGGCCAACTTAGCCTTGCTGCACCTCCCTTGTTTTAGCCATTCCCGGTTGATGAGGCTTGAGGCTACGATTACCTTTATAGGACATATCATTTAGAATGCTCCTCGTCCACCTGACGATGTTCTGAAAGCATTCAATCCATACAAGTTCGTTCCGAGTTCTAACGAAACCGAAGGCATTATCTCGTTACACTCATTTTGGAATCACCCTCAAAGTTAACGACGATAACCCTTGCACTCTGAAACTTCATCTTCACTTCAGATTCACGACCTAACGTTACTTTGGATCGATGTGATTTTCGGATATCCAAATATGGAAACCCGATCCCGGTCTCATCGAAATCCAAAACGTGTCTTTTAAGGCCAAGTTGTTTTAGAGTTTAAAACAATTCAATTCATTATCTATATACACACAGATAGATAATTCACAACATAACAATGGATAATCAACATTATCATTATCATTATCAGATAATTCACATCATAAACAGATAATCCATATCTTCATCACAATGCAACCAATGCATCCATATCGTACAACATTATTCTTCTCATTGCTGAGATTACAAACCATACATGGCAACCAATATCAATCATCAAATATAAGCAATGATCTAATGATCACACCATCTATAATTAATTTCAAAGTGAATTAAATTAATCACTTCCATTTCTAATTAATTTAATATGAATTAAATTAATTACTTCATCATTATAATCCTGCTTAACTTAACCATTAATTGATTACAAATCAATTAAATAATCACCATCTCTTATTTTATTCAATTAATCATTACTGTTTAATAATTCCCTAATTACAATAAGTAATTAGCTTTTAAATTAATTACACAAGTTAATTATACTTAACACTTTACAAATAATTAACTTGTAATTACTTAATCAATTAACTAACTAAAGTTAATTATATTAATCCATTATTAATTAATTACTCCTTAATTAATCAATTTTAAATTACATCATTAATTTTATTAATTAACGATTTCTAATTATAACTTAATTAATCTCTCTATTAAAATTAATCACATTAAGTAATTAATCTGCAATTAAACCATGTATATTAATCACCCTTGATTAATAACAATCCGGTAATTAACCACCCTTAATCACTCACTCCATAAATTAATTACTCTTAATTAATTATCTCAATCTAAATTACTTCCATCTTTAATTACATTCAGTAATTATCATTTAATTACTTCCCTAAGTAATTACAAACCCATTAATTACATAAAGTAATTATCAATCAATTCACAAATGTTTAAATTAATTAAACTTAATTAATTAATATAAACTAATCATATTAGACCAATTAATTACATTAAGTAATTAATTCATTGATTACTTCTATTAAGTAATTAAACATAAACAAATGATTATTATTAATTGATTGATCTAATTAATTATGAAAATTAATCACATTAATTAACTGTTAAATAATTCTTAAATTAATGACCTTCATTAACATTTCTTAATTACTTAATTAAGAAATTAACTTAGATTAATCATCAACTAATTACAAACTAATTAATATTTAATTACCAATTTAATTAATCTCTTATTATTAATTAATTAAGTGTTAATTACAATCTTAATTAATCCTTAATCGCTTGATTAATAAATCTTAATCATTAATTAAAATTTAATTAACAATCCTTAACTATACATTAGTTAACCTTAATTAATTAATCTCAAGTCTTTAATTAGTTAATTTAAACATTCTTAATTATTTAATTAATCATCCACATTATAAATTAATTAAATTACTCATTTAAATTAACTTAATAATTTAAATGAACACATATCATTAAAATTTTAATTATCTTTAAGATAAACATTCCTTACTTAATTAAGCATTTAAAACAAATTTGTTTCAAATTTATTTTAAATTCTAATTAAACTTTATTTTAAAATTTAAGATTTTAAAATGAATACAAATTTTTAACTCAAACAAGATTTTAAAAACAATTCAAAACCTTTATTTCATATGTTAAAAGAAACATACCCTTTATAAAATAAGTTTAAAAGAATTTAGATCCCAATTTAATTTAAATTCAAATCAATTTAAAAAATTACTTTTAAAATTCAAAACTGAAATATAGTTTGAACTTATTCCAGATCTAACTTAAATCTTTAAGACTTATTTACATTTTACAACTTCTTTTAAAAATTCAAATCATTTAACCTTTTTAATGTAATTAAACAATTTAAATTTGAACTTATTTGATTTTTAAAACTAAAGTTTAAGTTTTAATTCCAGATTTAAATCCCAGATTTAAACTCATTTTAAATTCCCATTTTAAAATTTAAACTTCCAATTCAAATTCAAAACACTCATATGCTTTTACAACTATAAGTTTTAAAACCAAATTTAAATTTAAAAACTTAAATGATTCAAATTTCAGACAATCTAATTTAAATTCATATTCAAATTTCAGATTATAAAATCCCAGTTTAAATTTCAACCTGCATTTTAAACTTACATTTTAAATTTAAAAACAGAAACATGTTTCTGTTTTTATTTAAACCAAACTTGAATTTTATGAATTCAAATTATTTCAAACCTAAAATTTAAACTAATTGAATTCATATATAAATTTAGGTTTAAAACTTAGTTCAGATTTTAGTTAGAATTTTAAACTTTTACTTCAAATTTTTATAAACTGGAAACAGGTTTCTGTTAGTTTGAAAAACCTTAAACAATCATTAACTCGAGCAACCCTATATTTACTTTGGCTCAGTAAGCCATATGCTTCGAGCTACAACACAAATTCCCCGAGACACAAGCGAGGCACCAAAGCTGTAACCCAACAAACATCACCAGTATCCACCTATGTACTGTGCACCTGTACATCGACGCCAGCCGCCGCTGATCACCACCGCGACCTTCCCACAGTCACCGTACATCCCCTCAGGCCAACCAAACCACCATTCGATTGACATACACTCTAATTCAAGATTTCCACCCAATTTCCCAAACCTGGAAACATCAGATAGTAAACCCATCCAAACCTGTCAACACTCTCGTCCTCGCGCCACCCGCCACCGGAGCAGTTGAAATTCCGACCACGCATTGGCCAACTCCCAAGCTATAATCCTCCAAAAGTTCATTGAACTCGATCAATTAGAAATGTCGAAATGATCCATTACTCTAGCCTCAGAGAAAACTAGGGTTCTAATTTATAAATCCCAATTACAACATCAAAAACGAATTGCAACCTAATCTAAGATTTTTCTCATCAACTCAGTTCATTACACCATCTCTAGAAGAAATTTCAACTCCAACAAACACAAATATCAACTCTGCAAACCCAAAATATAAAATACAGTGATGTTTAAACTGCTATCTGGATATGGTATTAAAAATTGAAATTCTACTTTTAAAAAATCATAATTTTGGAAGAAGTTTTGATTCATAATCCTGAAACATAAATTCATAAAGATTGAATTTTCATCTTTACTTATTTTACTCTGTTACTCAAGGTTTTCCAATAAACTTCAGAATTTATTTTTACTTAAACAAATTTTAAAATTTACTTTATGATGAATCAACAAATTTTGGTTTAGAACTTAAACCCTAGCAAAGCCTAGATCAAGTTGGAATAAATTTTGTATAGATTTTTAGTTTGAAACTATAAATAATCCATATACAGGTCATACTATCAGGCACATCTTCATGCAATCATATATATATATATATATATATATATATATATATATATACAGAAATGCATTAAAAACTATACTCACAACCATACAGATTTACAGATATGTAACAAGATTTTTTTACTTAAGCTTTTAAATTAAAAAGTTACTCACATTTCTAATGATGTAGACAGAACCCAGATTATTATTTTAAAGCATGCAGAACACCCTCTGCAATTTGTTTGAATGCCTTTGAAACTTGCCTGGTTGCCACTTGATTAATTACAAGCTTCCATGCATGCTCCAGTTAGAAGAAGATGTAGGCCCTTGTTTTCCAGATTGAATATAAATGCAGACGTCTTGCTTTCATGGTTGCATGCAGGTTTTGTTTGCATAATTTCCAGATTTTAGAAAAGTCGGATGCATTTAAACAGGAGTTATTGAAGGTGATTTTCCAGATTTTTTTAAAGATGATTTGTGTTTGGATTATGGGTATGAAGAGTGATTTTCAGGTTTCTTTTTGATTTAAATCTAAAAATCTTGAAATGTTACAAATTTTCTTTGTTTAGAATGAAAATAAGAAAGAAAGGAATGGGAAAAATTGTAAGTTTATATAACTTTGTTTATGATAAATTAAAATTAAATAAAAATTGAACAATGACACTTGTAAAAAATGAACACTTGTAAATGTTTTGTGTGTTTAAATTTACACATGTTAATTAGGCTTTAAGATGCTTACATTTGTTATATAAGAACCTAAAATGTTAACAAATATCAATTTAAGTAATTAGTATTTTAATTATGTGATAAAGAAAGTTTAAACATTATTAATTATTTTTTAATACTTAGTTATGCATATTGATAAATAATTTTTTTAAGAATAAAACAAAGTATTATTATAAATAAAAATAATATGCAAATCAATTATTGGAAAATAATATTTTGATCACTTAAGATAAATTTATAAAGAGATTATAACTTATTTGTTAATTAAATGAATACATGTTTCATATTTTAAATTGTATTTTAAATTTCATATTCAATTTACAAATCATGATTATTAATGAATACTTTAAAAAGAATAAAGCAAACATTTTATAACTTACTTTAATATACAAACTTAAGTCAAAATATAATTTAAACAAATAAAATATTTATCTTATATATATAAAATGATATAGTTATTTTATTAAAATAGTTTTGAAAAGCTTAAATCAAAAATAAATCACAATTTTCCAAATTCAAAATATTATAATTAGAAAATTTGCTTTATCAATTAAATTTAAAAACCAAACTTATCTATTTAAAATATATATAAATATATACGCATATTTTAAATGGAGATAATTTATTAGTTTATTAAAAATAAGTTCATTGATTAATTATTTATTAAAGAAGATTATTGAATCAATTCAAATTTATTAACAAAAATTATCAAATTAAATTTAAATTTAAACACAGATTATTAAATTCATATTGTCCAAAATTCCGGGATATTACAATCCTTCCCCCTTAAAAGAATTTCGTCCCCAAAATTTAAAACAAAGATAATTTAATAATCTTATTAAAAAATTAATTTTAAAACACAGCATATGTTAATCATATGTTAACAACCAATGCAACCAATTCACACAATCAGAACAAATCTAATTATCCAAAAGAATTTTGGATAGAACTTTCACGAGTTTCCCCGGTATATATATATCGGGATACTCGCTCTATAGAATCCAAACAATCAATACTACTAAGCTATAGAGTCCCTATTCATCTATACCTACAACTCTAAACAAGATATCAGACTACAGACGAGTATGACTCAACAACCAAACCTCCAAAACTGCTAGTTCTATAACCAGAAATATATCGTACACATACTCCCTTAGAGTACGTGAAACACTCTGAATCCCAGTTATCCAAACTGGCAATTCAACTCTAGAAAAACAAACACTTCTTTTACCAGAACAAAGAAGAAATCCAAAACACTATGGAGCTAGCTTCACAGACTTCCCAAAACTTATAGCTCCATGGATCAGAGAAAAACATAACCAAAACCCAATCTCTGACTCCAGAATCCAAATTTCTTTGTCTCTTATCCATAAAATCACTTCGGACGATCCTGGACTACCAACATCCTTCCTGATCAGCTCATCCTTTGTTGATTCTACTAGAACAGACTGGATCAAAACAACCTAACCCAATGATCTCCTCAAGATCAATCCAAAACAAAGAACAATCTCTACTCCACAAACAAAAGAAGACAGAACTAACTTCTCCTTATTCGGAAAGGACAAAAAAAAACACTCTCAAACTGCTTCCGCTGCACAACTCTGATCTGAAGCAGAAGAAAATGCTGATGAAGAACACGAGCACACACTGGACAACCTAGCACAGAAATATGGTTCCACAGACCCATAAAGAGAACTCGGAAATTCTTCCGAAACCTGAGCTAATTTACCAACTCTATCTCAAGGAATCCATCCTTCAACTAACTGGACCACCCGAAATCCTGGAATCCAAATCGATAAGAAAACTCGATCTTCAGATGCAGATAAACTTTGCCTTCCTAGAAGATATCCGGATAATCTCCAACAACTCAAGAGAATACTCAACTATCGCAAGTCACTTTTGCGATCAACTCAGCCTATTTCCAAAGAAACTACTCTCTCTCCATCAATCAGAACAGCTTATGCTGGCCTATCCAATTCGTCGAAGAAACGGATCCACTCTGCTGCTTCTGAACTCCACTTTAGAAAAACTACCCAGCCAGAAGACTTCCTACCAACTCAGAACACTCCGAGACGCTCCGCTAACACCAATGCCAAAGAATTCTCAATCCAAATCTCTTTGAGAAACTCGGACTTAAAAGCAAACAGAAACACCCTGCTGTACTCAGTCACAACATCGAAGCAGACTCACTTCCTTACTCTTGTTCCAAAGAAACATCTTCGAAAACATCCATAGTCACTACATCTCATCACGCAGCTTCTACTTGCTAAGGTATCAAGATACCATCACTCGCTTGCTTCTGCCCAACCGACAGATACAAACTCAACTCTGCACTTCAAAGATGAACTCCGAACCTTTAGAAGGTTTCCTTCAGAGATCGATGTAGTACTTACACCAAGCAAAATTCACTCGAGACGGTATTAGGTCTACAGTCTCGACAAATACACTTCCAACCTCATCATACAAATTGCAGCCAATGGTAGTCGTGTTACACACAGTACTACCTCATCTACCTTTATAACTTATATTGGAAAACATAAACAGGTAATCCAATCAGATAGGTAGAAAATATAATATATATATATATATATATATATATATACAAGTACGCTCTCTCAAGATAGACACCACTCCAGAGACTAGGTCTTCGCTCAACTTAGTGCTCTGATACCAAATGAGACGACCCGACTTTTTCTCCACAAAAAGTCGTATTGTCCTTCAGAAAGAAAGGGATAGAAATGAGAAAAGAAAGAAAAGAAAGAAGAAACAACACAAGAATCTCAACAGCGGAATGAATAAATTATATTAATAACATAAGTATTACATAGTATACAACAATTATCAGAGTTACACAGACATTACAACACATACTAGATAGTTATAAACATCTGTCTAGTTATTACAACTCAAACACAATACAGAAAAACACCCAGAGATACCAACACAGTGGAAAAACTATATATCTATACGCAGAAGCCTCCTGCTCTATTGCTCCTTCACAATTCGTCAAAGCTAACCTGAATCCTAACCTGAATCCCTTGGCTACTCGTAAAAATTTGAGTACCCAAGAGTTAAAGAAAAACAGAAATAACTCCAGGTCAGACATGGGTCTGGTGTGAGTAACAGGTTAAAGTTGCTTAACTTTGAAAAACCTTTGAAAAGAAAACGTATCACGTAAGACTTCCCACACATAAACATGGAAAAGTTTTTACCTTACGCTAACCAAAACATTTTATAGGAAATCCAGTGATATTATAATAGGTCTAGGGTTTTCAAGTAAATATGAAATAGCCGAAATTGTTACATTCATTAAATTCCAGCTACTAGCCACAAAAGTGGGTAATACAATCAAAACCGTTGGCACTTATGGGATTTTGGATTCCATACAATGGCAGGGCTACTGGGGTACCTCCCGTCACAGTACGTGGCCTAGATCATCGTACCGAGGAGTACGCCCGCTCCCTTACAACACAAAGCCGGAACCATTCCTTACTGAACAGTTCCGAACAAGACCACCCCGCAGTTGTGATTAGCAACCGCACCACTAAGCCGAAATAAAGGGACATTTAGACATGGGTAAATCTCGTCCTGCTTGGACATGACCCACTTAGCCTTGCTGCACCTCCCCTGTTTTAGCCATTCCCGGTTGATGAGGCTTGAGGCTATGATTACCTTTATAGGACATATCATTCAGAATGCTCCTCGTCCACCTGACGATGTTCTGAAAGCATTCAATCCATACAAGTTCGTTCCGGGTTCGAACGAAACCGAAGGCATTATCTCGTTACACTCATTTTGGAATCACCCTCAGAGTTAACGACGATAACCCTTGCACTCTGAAACTTCATCTTCACTTCAGATTCACGACCTAACGTTACTTTGGATCGATGTGGTTTTCGGATATCCAAATATGGAAACCCGATCCCGGTCCCATCAAAATCTAAAACGCGTCTTTTAAGGCCAAGTTGTTTTAGAGTATAAAACAATTCAATTCATTATCTATATACACACAGATAGATAATTCACAACGTAACAATGGATAATCAACATTATCATTATCATTATCAGATAATTCACATCATAAACAGATAATCCATATCTTCATCACAATGCAACCAATGCATCCATATCGTACAACATTAGTCTTCTCATTGCTGAGATTACAAACCATACATGGCAACCAATATCAATCATCAAACATAAGCAATGATCTAATGATCACACCATCTGTAATTAATTTAAAATGAATTAAATTAATTACTTCCATTTCTAATTAATTTAATATGAATTAAATTAATTACTTCATCATTATAATCCTGCTTAACTTAACCATTAATTGATTACAAATCAATTAAATAATCACCATCTCTTATTTTATTCAATTAACCATTACTGATTAATAATTCCCTAATTACAATAAGTAATTAGCTTTTAAATTAATTACACAAGTTAATTATACTTAACACTTTACAAATAATTAACTTGTAATTACTTAATCAATTAATTAGCTAAAGTTAATTATATTAATCCATTATTAATTAATTACTCCTTAATTAATCAATTTTAAATTACATCATTAATTTATTAATTAATGATTTCTAATTATAATTTAATTCATCTCTCTATTAAAATTAAACACATTAAGTAATTAATCTGCAATTAAACCACGTATATTAATCGCCCTTGATTAATAACAATCCAGTAATTAACTACCCTTAATTACTCACTCCATAAATTAATTACTCTTAATTAATTATCTTAATTAATCCCTTGATTAATTTCAAAGTAATTTACTCTAAATTACTTCCATCTTTAAGTATCTTTAATTACATTCAGTTAATTACTTCCCTAAGTAAGTACAAACCTATTAATTACATAAAGTAATTATCAATCAATCCACAAATGTTTAAATTAATTAAACTTAATTAATTAATATAAACTAATCATATTAAACCAATTAATTACATTAAGTAATTTATTCATTAATTACTTCCATTAAGTAATTAAACATAAACAAATGATTATTATTAATAACTAATCTAATTAATTATTAAAATTAATCACATTAATTAACTATTAAATAATTCTTAAGTTAATGACCTTCATTAACATTTCTTAATTACTTAATTAAGAAATTAGCTCAGATTAATCATCAATTAATTACAAATTGATTAATATTTAATTACCAATTTAATTAATCTTTAATTATTAATTAATTAAGTGTTAATTACAATCTTAATTAATCCTTAATCACTTGATTAATAAATCTTAATCATTAATTAAAATTTAATCAACATTCCTTAATTATAGATTAATTAACCTTAATTAATTAATCTCTAGTCTTTATTTAGTTAATTTAAAAATTACCCATTTAAATTAACGTAATAATTTAAGTGAACACAAATCATTAAAATTTTAATTATCTTTAAGATAAACATTCCTTACTTAATTAAGCATTTAAAAACAAATTTGTTTCAAATTTATTTTAAATTCTAATTAAACTTCATTTTAAAATTTAAGATTTTAAAATGAATACAAATTTTTAACTAAAACAAGATTTTAAAAACGATTCAAAACCTTTATTTCATATGTTAAAAGAAACATACCCTTTATAAAATAAGTTTAAAAGAATTTAGATCCTAATTTAATTTAAATTCAAATCAATTTAAAAAATTACTTTTAAATTTCAAAACTGAAACACAGTTTGAACCTTAATCCAGATCTAACTTAAATCTTTAAGACTTATTTACATTTTACAACTTCTTTTAAAAAATCAAATCATTTAACCTTTTTATGTAATTAAACAATTTAAATTTGAACTTATTTGATTTTTAAAACTGAAGTTTAAGTTTTAATTCCAGATTTAAATCCAAGATTTAAACTCATTTTAAATTGCCAATTTAAAATTTAAACTTCCAATTCAAATTCAAAACACATATATGCTTTTACACCTATATGTTTTAAAACCAAATTTAAATTTAAAAACTTAAATGATTCAAATTTCGGACAATCTAATTTAAATTCATATTCAAATTTCAAATTATAAAAACCCAGTTTAAATTTAAACATGCATTTTAAACTTACTTTTTAAATTTAAAAACAGAAACATGTTTCTGTTTTTATTTAAACCAAACTTGAATTTTCTGAATTCAAGTTATTTCAAACCCAAAATTTAAACTAATTGAATTCATATTTTAATTTAGGTTTAAAACTTAGTTCCGATTTTAGTTAGCGTTTTAAACTTTTACTTCAAATTTTTATAAACTGGAAATAGGTTTCTGTTAGTTTGAAAAACCTGAAACAATCATTAACTCGAGCAACCCTATATTTACTTCGGGTCAGTAACCCATATGCTTCGAGTTACAACCCAAATTCCCCGAGACACATGCGAGGCACCAAAACTGTAACCCAACAAACATCACCAGTATCCACCTATGTACTGTGCACATGTACATCGATGTCGCCCACCGCTGATCACCACCGCGACCTTCCCACAGTCACCGTACATACCTTCAGGCCAACCAAACTACCATTCGATCGACATACACTCTAGTTCAAGATTTCGACCCAATTTCCCAAACCTGGAAACATCAGACAGTAAACCTGTCAACACTCTCGTCCTCGCGCCACCCGCCACTGGAGCAGTTGAAATTCCGGCCACGCATTGGCCAACTCCCAAGCTATATCCTCCAAAAGTTCATTGAACTCGATCAATTAGAAATGCCGAAATGATACATTACTCTTGCCTCAGAGAAAACTAGGGTTCTAATTTATAAATCCCAATTACAACATCAAAAACGAATTGCAACCTAATCTAAGATTTTTCTCATCAACTCAGTTCATTACACCATCTCTAGAAGAAATTTCAACTCCAACAAACACAAATATCAACTGTGCTAACTCAAAATATAAAATATAGTAATGTTCAAACTGCTCTCTGGATATGGTATTAAAAATTGAAATTCTTCTTTTAAAAAATCATAATTTTGGAAGAAGTTTTGATTCATAATCCTAAAACATAAATTCATAAAGATTGAATTTTCATCTTAACTTATTTTACTCTGTTACTCAAGGTTTTCCAGTAAACTTCAGAATTTATTTTACTTAAACAAATTTTAAAATTTACTTTATAATGAATCAACAAATTTTGGTTTAGAACTTAAACCCTAGCAAATCCTAGATCAAATTGGAATAAACTTTGTATAGATTTTTAGTTTGAAACTATAAACAATCCATATACACGTCATACTGTCAGGCGCATCTTCATGCAATCATATATATATATATATATATATATATACAGAAATGCATTAAAAACTATATTCACAACCATACAGATTTACAGATATGCAACAAGATTTTTTTACTTAAGCTTTTAAATTAAAAAGTTACTCACATTTTAGTGATGCAGACAGAGCCCAGATTATTATTTTTTAGCATGCAGAACACCCTCAACAATTTGCTTGAATGCCTTTAAAACTTGCCTGGTTGCCACTTGATTAATTACAAGCTTGCATCCATGCTCTAGTCACAAGAAGACGCAGGCCCTTGTTTTCCCGATTGAAATAAATGCAGACATCTTGCTTTCATGGTTTCATGCAGGTTTTGTTTGCATAATTTCCAGATTTTAGAAAAGTTGGATGCATTTAAATAGGAGTTATTGAAGATGGTTATCCAGATTTTTTTTTTAAAGATGATTTGTATTTGGATTATGGGTATGAAGAGTGATTTTCAGGTTTCTTTTTGATTTAAATCTGAAAATTTTGAAATGTTACAAATTTTCTTTGTTTAGAATGAAAATGAGAAAGAAAGGAATGGGAAAAATTGTAAGTTTATATAACTTTGTTTATGATAAATTATAATTAAACAATGACACTTGTAAAAAATGAGCACTTGTAAATGTTTTGTGTGTTTAAATTTACACATGTTAATTAGGCTTTAAGATGCTTACATTTGTTATATAAGAACCTAAAATGTTAACATATGTCAATTTAAGTAATTAGTATTTTAATTATGTGATAAAGAAAGTTTAAACATAGTTAATTAGTTTTTAATACTTAGTTATGTATATTGATAAATAATTTTTTTTAAGAATAAAACAAAGTATTATTATAAATAAAAATAAAATACAAATCAATTATTTGAAAATAATATTTTGATCACTTAAAATAAATTTATAAAGAGATTATACTTATTTGTTAATTAAATGATTATTAATGAATATTTTAAAAAGAATAAAACAAACATTTTATAACTTATTTTAATATACAAACTTAAGTCAAAATATAATTTAAACAAATAAAACATTTATCGTATATATATAAAATCATATAGTTATTTTATTAAAATAGTTTCGAAAAGCTTAAATCAAAAATAAATCATAATTTTCCAAATTCAAAATATTATAATTAGAAAATTTGCTTTATCAATTAAATTTAAAAACCAAACTTATCTATTTAAAATATATATAAATATATACACATATTATAAATGGAGAATAATTTATTAGTTTATTAGAAATAAATTCACTAATTAATTATTTATTAAAGATGATTATTGAATCAATTCAAATTTATTAACAAAAATTATCAAATTAAATTTAAATTTAAACATGGATTATTAAATTTATATTGTCCAAAATTCCGGGATATTACATTATTGAGCTCTTTGGTATGCTTGCAAGTATCACAAAAGCTTACCGTGCATAACATTTATACATGACGTCCATGACATTTGGCCTCGCCGCACCTCTAATACATACCACGGTCAACATTTTACACCACATCAACAACCTTGAATTTCCTCTCACCACTGAAAGTGCAAGCCTCGTCTGAGTTGCTTGCTTCACTACTTCACTTATTCTTTGAGCAAAAAGTTACTAAGCACCCAACTAGAAACAACTCTTTGTTTTAGCTTAAAATGAACTTTGAACAATAACTTATATCCCATTATTAATCGTCTTAAGAACATAGCATTTAATTCTCTGATATGGAATATTTGGTGTGAGAGAAACTTTCGGATTTTCAAAGGAATCGAGCTACTAACCCAGATGAGAACCATTCTCATTATACAAGATTGTAAACATTTAATTCAAAGCAAACAAAACATAAAGAAGATAAATAAGGATCTTGAACTTATCTTAGCAAGTTTTGGCATTATGATGGACCCATTCTAAGAGCATCACCCTCCCTGAGCTCGGATTTTCTTGTTTACCTGGATCTAACAGTATTTTGCCTAGCTCCTCGTAGGTTCCTTTTCTTGTTCTGGATTCCATTTTTTATCTCGGAGAGGAGATAATTTTAGATCTGCATTTTTGGTAAAGTTGTTTGAAGACTTTTTCCTTCCAAAAGGCTCTTTAGTGTTTTCGTTTCTTCAGTGGCTTGCACTATTTAGCTATGGTTTTTTTATTGCCACATGTCTTGCTTTGTAAAGTTTATGTCTTGTGTTTTTTGTATTCCCTCTATATTATAACCCTAAGTTGATCGTATAGATGGTTTTGAGTATGTTACTTCATCATTTTACTCCTTCATCTATTTGACAAATTGATTTTCTTGCAATAATATTGTTTTATTGTTAATATATGGACATAATATGTACTCTTTTTCCTTGTAAGGCATCTATTTATGTTCGTGGGATTACAAGGTTTTAACGATGCATATTATGAAAGTATATGCGCACTTTTTAAGTAAATAAAGTACATCTATTTCATAAAAAACTTTTATCCCGTTCTAGTTGAATATTAACATGAAAAATTGGTTGAACAAGTCAGTTGGATATTGGCTACTTATTTTCTCTCCGCGTTCAATGATTGACAAACATATAAATCTAATAATATGTTTTTGCTTTCTATTTAAACATACTGTAGTCTCTAGTGCTAATGGAGATTCTAGAGTTACTGCTGCTTCTTTTTAATAGATTTATCCATTTATGTCTATAGTTGAAGTCGAATTGAGTTTCAAAATCAAAATTTCAAAATCGAACAGAAATTAGGAGGATGGATCCATAAAAGGATTCAATTTGTTTGTACCTTTTCATCCGTATATAGTTAGAACTGAATACTCTGGCAACTTTGCTTCCTACCATTGTTTCTAGCAAACCCTAAAATGCTAATAGTTGCAATAGCAATCCCAATCGAAGAAAAGCCGTAATCATCTAGAACTTGTACTTCTCCTTCTTTGAGTTCAAGATCTCGTCTTTCCACTCCGAGCGATGTGATGAAGGAATAAAATGAACAAGTGAATCTGAGCAATGCAAATTAGAAGAATCAAACATAAGGTAAAACCTAATATCCACCAAGTACTCGGATTTCAAATCTAAAACAAAGCACGAACATCAATTACGTAAAGAAAGAGACTAGAAGTTCAGATCATTATTGACTTTTTCAGTACCGATTTCAGAAGCAGCGCAACTCGAGTAGCTTCCAGATCTGGACGTCTTGATTTTTTTCAAACCTCCAAAGTTGCTTAAATCATTACCTTTATGGTTGTTTTGTTGAGTAGAAGAAGCCTTTTGAGACTGAAGTGTTTTTTTGGAGTAGTGATTTTTTAATCAAGGGTTAAGAAGACGGAGGTTTAGTATAAAAAATAGGATTGGAGCCAGCACATTTTAGGATTGGAGCCAAAAACTTAGAGGGACGAAGCCAAAAATTTTGCTAGTTAAACCAAAAGAAATACCAATATATGTCAAAAAAATAGGTCATAAAAGAGAATATCCAAATGTGTATGAAATTAAAAAAAAATCATAAATTTTTATTTTTGAATTTTAATGAACATTATTATTAATTATAAACTTTTATTTAAAAACTTTATTAAAAATTTTAGATGTTAAATATTGTTATTAATTATAATAAATAAATATAAAATACGAAATAATAAATATTATTTCTTAATTATTAAATATTAATTACTGATAAATTATTGGTTATTAAATATTAGTCTTAATTCTTAATTATTAGTTATTTAATACTAATTATTAATTGAAATTTTTAATTGCTGATTGTTAATTTTTATTTGCTAATTATTCATTATTATTGTTACTTATTACTTCTTAATTAAAATTTAATATCAATTATTAAATGTTAACTTTATGCATATATTATAATAATAGTAATTATTATTTATAAATTATTTATTATTTATTATTTATTATTAATTGGAATTACAAATAAATTATTAATTATTAATAGCAATAAGTTACTATTATTTAATAGTGATTATTATTTATAATTTATTATTTGTTAATTAAATATTTATTATTTATTGATCATTGATTTATTAATTATTGATTAATTATTAATTATTAATAACTATTGGTTATTAATAGAAATTATTTCATGTTTGAAGCTAATTACAGATTATTATTGTTCAACAATAATTATTATTTAAAATTAATTAATCATTATGTATATGTTACCAATATTAATTACTAAATATGTAATAGTAATTTTTAAAATATAATTACTTTTTATTAGTTATTAATTATTTAGTACCAATTATTTCATAGTAATTATTAATTATTTATATTAACTATTATTAATTTGTAACTATTATTAAATATTCTTGAATATCAATATTCTTGAATATTAATATTCTTAATTATTAATTATAAATATTAATTATTATCAATATTATTTGGGCCTTTATTACAACTAGTAAAAAAAGATATTTGAAAATAAGTTTGTACAACTTTTTGGTAAAAAATCGTAATTATTAATTATCAAAGTTAATTACTAAGTGTTAAATATTAGTTCTTATAATTGTTAATATTTATTGTTACTTCTTAATTATTAATTATTAATATTGAGTATTAATTATTAAACAGTGATTGTTAATATTAATTATTTCATATTTTCAAATTAGATATTTATTATTATTGTATAATAGTAATTATTAATTATTTATAATTTTTTATTAATATTTGATTTTTAATTATTAAGCATTACTATTTAATTATAATTATTAATTAATTATTACAACAGGAAAGTGAAAAAGGTTATAATAGACATCTATTACAACTGGCAAAAATAAAGAATTGTTTTAAATAGGCATCTAATACAACTGGTAAACGAAAAAGTTTGTAATAGGCATCTATTACCACTTGCATAAAAGAAGAGTTGTTAAAAGTTGACATCTATTACAGCTGGCAAAAATAAAACTTTATAATGGACATCTATTACAACTGGTAAAATAAAAGAGTTGTTGAAAATAAGTTTATTACAACTTTCTGAAGAAAAAAGAGTTGTAAAAAACCTTTATTAGAACTGACATTTTGTGGTAGCTGTAAAAATACAGTTGTAAAGAGGTAGTTTTGTTGTAGACTTGTAGTGACCACCACAATGCATCAGTTCGATACATAAATTTGTTGCATCGGTTATGTGCAACAGTTTGATGCATATAGTTCGATTTGATACAGCGATTAATATGGATATAGATATGACTGATACGGTTATCGTATTTGATGCAGCGCCCCGTGATAGATCGCTATCTTGTTAAGTCGTAGGAAGCAGTGCACCAGGCCTTAAGTCGCTTGAGAGACCTAACGAGATATGGAAGTTATGCAGTGGAAAATGATCCAGCGACCTATAATAAGTCGCCAGCAAGTTACGACCTACCAAACTACGAACTAACGAGCTATGACAATCGCTCGCGTATGCCGCATTTCCTTAGGTCGCACGCACAAACAGGATAAACGACCTAGTGACTTAAGTCGCTGACCTTATGCCGCATGCTATCATTCCATGGTTAGGTCGCTGCATACCTTAAGTAGCTCATCACTTAAGTCGCTCATCGCTTAAGTAGCTTATTTCATTTTAGGACGCTCCTAAAGCTTAAACCGTTGATTTCCTAGGTCGCGTGAAGCTGGGCTATCTGTTAGGTCGTTATGTTTGTATGTTGATGTTAAGTCGTTTGTATGTTGTAATGTCAAGTCGTAGATCGTGTTTTGTTGTTAAGTCGTGAATTTTTGTAACTTGTACCGTTGATAGGTCGTGAGTCGTAAGTCGTGTGATGGTTGAGTCGCATATGTGTGGTGTTGTAATCTTCTATAAATACGGGTGTGTCATCACTGTAAAAGGGGGCATTTTGAACAAAATTTGGTTGAGAGCTTTGTGCCTCTTTAAAAATTGGAAGTTGAGTGTGAGCTCCTTTCTCCATCTTCGGTTATTCAAGTGCGCTCGAATCAACGAATTTGAAGCCGATTCACGGAATCTCGTGCGCGAGATCAACGCCGAAGAATCGTAGATCTTCTAACGCGGCATCGTGCACGATCAACGTGTCGAAGATAGCTAGAATCCGGTATCTCGAGAGATCAACGGATTTGGGCATTTGGTATCATCAATTCACCAATTCATCTTTGTATCGTTTCATCGTTTTGCTTCATTTGTTATTATCCGCTGCGTCAATTTGGTATCAGAGCCATAACAAAGCCGAGAGCTAAGTAAGATCCAGTTGAAGCCGAGGTAAATCAAGTTAGGCCGAGCCGAGCTAAGTCAGATTTAAGTCGAACCATATCAAAGTTAGATCGGAAAAGAGATTGTTTGAAGATCATGCCTCCGAGATGTGCTAATCGATTTCAAAATGTTGAAGATGTATATAAAAGACAAGATGCTGAACAAATGGAGCAACGATTTAGTGATAAATTCAATGAGAAGTTTTATGAGGGAATTGGTAGATTGGAAAGGCTCATGATGGATATAAATCAAACACGACAAAGAGCATCGCCAGGTTCAAATCAAGGTGGACATTGAATTTTGCCATTAAATTCCGAAATAAGAAGAATGTCACCACTATCGGATCGGGGAAGAAGAGAACTATCAGTTTCGAGAGAAAGAGACATGCGTGGTAGCAGAAATGTTGATGGTCAGAATCGACATCGACATACGTCAGGTTTGGAGGAATCCAGTGATGGTGATAGTAGCTTTTGTCGAAACCATGGCCAAGGACGAAGTCGAAATAGAGATTTCGAAGATGATCGTCGATGGGAGTCGGGGATGAAAACAGAGATTCCAGAATTCAAACGGGGAATGATAGCGGAAGAATTTCTGAATTGGTTATCAAATGTTGAAGAAATTTTTGACTTCAAGGAAGTACCCGAGCATCGTAGAGTTAAGTTGGTTGCTACACGATTGAGGGGAAGAGCTATGGCATGGTGGTAACAAACTAAACTTACACAAGAAAGAATGGGAAAGTCGAAGATTGTTTCATGGGAAAAGATGAAGAAGTTGATGGAGGCTACTTTCTTGCCTTATAATTATCAGTCTCTTATGTATCAGCGCTTACAGAATTTGTGACAAGGGACAAAGTCGGTAAATAATTATGCGGATGAGTTTTATCAACTGATTGCTTGAAACTATATCATGGAAACAGAGGAACAGTTGACATCTAGATTTGTTGGAGGATTGAGAATGCAGATTCAGGATATGGTAAATATGTTTGATCCAAGATCCGTTGCTGAAGCACACTAGAAGGCTCTAGCTTGGGAGAAGCAAGGTAGAAGAGGAGGTGGTGCGCTTATAAGTTCGATCAATCAAGTGAAAGGGACTAGTACCAATACTAATGTTTCCAAGGCTGTTAGTAAACCGGTTGTCAATGAAGTTGCTAAGACCAAGGTCAACAATAATTTCAAGTGTTATAACTGTCAGGAGTTTGGTCGTAAGAGCAATGAATGCCCGAGGCCTAAGGAGCGAGCGATGGTTGCTGAGCTTGAGGATGCAGAAATAGAATGTTCCAATTCACCACAAGTTGAGGAGGAAGAAGAATTACTGACGGGAGACGAGGGATATTCTTTAATGATGAGGAGATCTTGCTTGACGCCAAAGTAGGAAGAGGAGACTAGCTGGTTGAGGAGTAATATTTTTAAGTCGACGTGAACTATTTTGGGAAAGGTTTGTAAGTTTGTTATCGATGCAGGAAGTTGTGATAACATCATCTCTACAGAAGCTGTAAAGAAGTTAGCGTTAAAGACAGAGAAACATCCTAAACCCTACAAATTGGCTTGGCTGAGGGAAGGTGGGGAAGTGAAGGTTAGTCGAAGAGCTTGTGTATCTTTTTCCATCGGAAAGAAATATAAGGATGAAATTTTGTGTGACGTGGTGGATATGGATATATGTCATTTTTTGTTGGGAAGACCGTGGCAATTTGATAGAGCCGTGCAACACGATGGTAGGACTAACTGCTATAGTTTCATGTTCAATGGCACTAGAATCACTTTAGTTCCTAAAAAGCGACAACGAAGCGAAAGCAAGTTGGAGGAAATTGAGGAACTAAAGACTCTGTTATTTTTGAAGGAGTTTGTCAAAGAAGTAGAGGATGGGCCTGAAGTATTTCTGTTGATTGGATGTGAAAGTAGTGAAACGGTTGAAATTCCTAAGGAAGTTAAGCCAGTGTTGAAGGAATTTGAAGATGTATTTCTTGAAGAATTACCAAAAGAATTACCACCGTTGAGAGACATACAACACCAGATTGATCTTGTTCCGAGAGCTGTTTTACCACATAGACCACATTATTGAATGAGTCCAAAGGAGCACGAAGAGTTGAGCAGGCAGGTGGAGGTGTAACTTGAACAAGGGCACGTACAAGAAAGTTTAAGTCTTTGTGCAGTACCAGCCTTGTTAGTGCCAAAGAAGGATGGAACTTGGAGAATGTGTAAAGATAGTCGAGCACTAAACAAGATTACACTGAGGCACAGATTTCCGATGCCATGATTGGACGATTTGTTAGATCAGTTGAGTGGAGCTGCTATCTTTTCAAAGATTGATCTAAAGAGTGGGTATCATCAGATTCGAATTCGACCAGGGGATGAATGGAAGACAGCCTTCAGGACATGGAAGGGGTTGTATGAATGGCTGGTCATGTCATTTGGTCTTTCGAATGCACCTAGTACTTTTATGCGAGTGATGAATCAGATCTTTCGACCATTTATTGGAAAGTTCGTGGTGGTATAGTTTATTGATATATTGATATACAGTGGAAGCACAGAAGAACATCTACAACACTTGCGGGAAGTGTTAATGATACTTCGTGAGGAGTAATTTTACGCGGCAACAAAGAAGTGCATATTCATGACACACGGTATTTTGTTCTTGGGGTATGTGTTGTCCAAGGAAGGTATCCAAGTGGATCAAGGTAAAGTTGAAGCAATCAAGGATTGGCCACAACGCATGACTGTAACTTAAGTGAGAAGTTTCCATGGTTTAGCATCATTCTACCGAAGGTTTATTCCACATTTCAGTAGCGTGATTGCACCAATGACAGATTGTATGAAAGGAAAGCAGTTTGTGTGGACTGAAGAGGCTGATTCTGCTTTCCAACAGATCAAGACACATTTGACTACAACACCGATTCTTAGATACCCGGACTTTCAGTTACTCTTTGAGCTGAATACTGATGCGTCTAAAGTTAGAATTGGTGGAGTGTTAAGTCAAAAGGGTCGTCCGATTGCTTATTTTAGCGAGAAACTTTCTGGAGCCAAGACAAGATACAGTACCTATGACTTGGAGTTCTATGCTATTGTCCAAGCCATAAAGCATTAGTGACACTACTTGTTTTATAAAGAGTTTGTGTTGTATACTGACCATGAAGCATTGAAACATTTGCAGGGACATGATAAGATTGCAGCCAGACATGCTTCATGGATCGCATACTTGAACCAGTTTACATTTGTTGTAAAGCATAAGTCGGGAGTTACAAATCGTGTGGTAGGCGCATTGAGTAGAAGAAATCATTTGTGGACTACAATGAGAGTTGAAGTGATGGGGTTTGATGTATTTCCAGAATTGTTTGTTGAGGATCCTTACTTTGCTAAGATTGTAGATGAAGTCGAGAAAGGGAAGACAGATGAGTATGTGTTGGTAGATGGTTTTCTATTCAAAGGAAATCAGTTGTGTTTACCAGAGTACAGTTTGCGAATGAAGATAGTGAAGGAATTGCATGAAGAAGGTCATATGGGAAGAGATCGTACCTTGCAGTTGATTTCTCAATCATATTTGTGCAGAGATGTCATATATGTCAAGTTTCCAAAGGGACAGCTATGAATGCAGGATTGTATATGTCATTGCCCGTGCCTACTAGACCATGGGTTGATGTTAGCATGGATTTTGTTTTGGGTTTCCCAAGAACTCAACGAGGGAATGATTCTATATATGTTGTGGTGGATAGATTTTCGAAGATGGCACATTTCATAGCTTGTAAAAAGACCGTCGACGCAGTCCGTGTTGCTCAATTGTTCTTTAAAGAGGTTTACCGACTACATGGGCTACCTGAGACCATTGTTTCTGACCGAGATACTCGATTTCTACGTCATTTTTGGTTAAGTCTGTGGAAGATAGTTGGGACTAAGCTGAATTTTAGCAGCGCCTATCATCCACAAACGGATGGGCAAACGGAAGTGGCGAACAGATCTTTGGGAAACTTGTTGAGATGTCTTGTGAAGGATAATTTGAAGAGCTGAGATGTGAACTTGTGTCAGGCAGAATTCGCACATAATCATGCCGTTAATCAAAGTACTGGATTCAGTCCATTTCAAGTAGTATATTCAGCCATTCCGAGTGGACCATTGGATTTGTCGACAGTTCCACGTCAGAAAGCGGTTGTTAAACGAGCTTGTGATTTCGTGAATGAGTTGCAGGAGTGTCACAGGATTGTTCATGAACGATTTCTTAAGTCAAATGAGAAGTATAAGCAACTGGCAGATAATAAGCGAAGGAGTGTGGACTTAAAAGAGGGTGATTTTGTATATGCAGTATTGACTAAGGATCATTTTCCTATTGGTACTTATAACAAGCTGGCTGCTAGGAAGATTGGACCTTTGGAAGTTGTAAAGAAGATTAATGAGAATGCTTATCAGTTGAGATTACCAGATCATATCCATACTGCTGACGTTTTCAACGTCAAACACTTGATTGCATATCATGGGGATAAGTGTGTCGAAGAAGAGGAAGGTGTGAATTCGGGGTCGAATTCTTTTCAACCAGGAGAGGATGATGCAGCGCCCCGTGATAGATCGCTTGTTTTAGATCGCTATCTTGTTAAGTCGCAGGAAGCAGTGCAACAGGCCTTAAGTCGCTTGAGCGACCTAACGAGATATGGGAGTTATGCAGTGGAAAATGATCCAGCGACCTATGATAAGTCGCCAGCAAGTTACGACCTACCAAACTACGAACTAACGAGCTATGACAATCGCTCGCGTATGCCGCATTTCCTTAGGTCGCGCACAAACAGGATAAACGACCTAGCGACTTAAGTCGCTGACCTTATGTCGCATGTTATCATTCCATGGTTAGGTCGATGCATACCTTAAGTAGCTCATCACTTAAGTCGCTCATCACTTAAGTCGCTCATTTCATTTTAGGATGCTCCTGAAGCTTAAACCGCTGATTACCTAGGTCGCGTGAAGCTGGGCTATCTGTTAGGTCATTATGTTCGTATGTTGATGTTAAGTCGTTTGTATGTTGTAATGTCAAGTCGTATATCGTCTTGTGTTGTTAAGTCGTGAATTTTTGTAACTTGTACTGTTGATAGGTCGTGAGTCGTGAGTCGTGTGATGGTTGAGTCGCATATGTGTGGTGTTGTAATCTTCTATAAATACTTGTGTGTCATCATTGTAAAAGGGGGGATTTTAAATAAAATTTAGTTGAGAGCTTTGTGCCTCTTTAAAAATTGAAAGTTGAGTGTGAGCTCTTTTCTCCATCTTCGGTTATTCGAGTGCATTCGAATCAACGAATTTGAAGCCGATTCACGGAATCTCGAGCGCGATCAACGTGGAAAAATCGTAGATCTTCTAACGCGACATCGTGCGCGATCAACGTGTTGAAGATAGCTAGAATCTGGTATCTCGAGAGGTCAATGGATTCGGGCATTTGGTATCATCAATTCACCAATTCATTTTTGTATCGTTTCATCGTTTTGCTCCATTTGTTATTATCCGCTTCGTCAATATTATAAAACATACAAAAATTTGTGATTTAATTATGAAAATGATATTTCAATCCAACTTTTTTTAGGATAATTTTCATGTTCGAAGATTGAATGTAAGCGGGTACAAATAATCCATGAGCGAGGATAAAGGAGGGCCTAATTTACATCAGTAACTATAGCGGGAATCTATTTACATTTGTAATACTAAATAATGATTCCAAATGATTTCAAACAATCACAATTAAAGTCCAGTATCTAAAATATGATTCTAGGTGCAGTAATAAAATTCTTATAATTGTTAAGGGATATTGACAATTAAAAAAAAAAAAATCAGAACAATAGAATATTGCAATTAATGTTTCGAATCAAAATTGGATACATATGGGATACCCAAATCTTAATTAAATAGAAGGCAGAGCAGATTTTTTCCATGATATTCAAATTTTCGGCCAGTAAACATAAGATATTCATTTGTGGGAAGTAATCTGAAAGATCATTAATAGCATTAATATGTAAATCTTTTTCCTTGGTATAAATACTTTTTTATTATAATTATTTTCATTTACTATTAGGATTCCTGTCCTTCAGTCCAAATATATTTTTCATCAATTGACTTTATTACATCATTGCCAAGTATGGAAAATCTTAATTAGCGTAGAGTTTATCTATTAAACTCTTGCTTTACATGTCTATATATATATATATATATACATACATACATACATACATACATACATACATATGTATGTATATAGATACATATATACATATGTATAATATATACATACACACACACATACATATGTATGTATGTATGTATGTATGTATATATGTGTGTGTGTGTCTGTATATATATAGACACACACACATACTGTCTGGACTGTATTTGTTACATCCTCAGCTCACAGTACTTGCATAAAATTTTAACAATGGCTTTGTCTAATCTCTACAGTTTTGCTTTGTTGAGTGTCGTCTTATCTCTCTTTTGTGCTCCATGCTTATGTTTCAATACGAAGCAATTAAATTTATCAGCCGCGTTCACTGATGGCTTTGCTCCAGCTCGTGCTACATGGTATGGCCCCCCTGATGGTGCAGGAACTGATGGTATATACATGAAGCTTAAATTTTCTATTTCATTTTATTTTCTCATTTCCATTGTTTTCTATTTTCTTTTCAAACATATACAAATTAAAGGAACGGACATACTAGTGTGATGAAAATACGTAAACGATGATTACAGGTGGTGCATGTGGATATGGTAGTGCAGTTGGAAAACCTCCATACAATAAAATGATAGCAGCAGGAAATCCTAGGCTTTTTCAATCGGGTCGTGGATGCGGTTCATGTTATCAGGTGTGTTTGTAATTTATACCGAGAGATCATTCTACTTGTTAATTAGTAAAAATAATACAAGTCATGTCGATTAATGAAATACATATACTATATATATGCAGGTTAGATGCACTGAAAATAGTGCATGTTCAGGAAATCCTGTAACCATAACCATTACTGATAGTTGCCTCGATGGTCAGTGTTCGTCTGTGCCAGTTCATTTTGATTTAAGTGGGGCTGCTTTTGGAGCAATGGCCAAGCCTGGTCGGGCCAGTCAGCTACGAACTGATGGATTGATCAATATTAGTTACAGAAGGTGTTAATAATTTGATCAAGTTGTATTGGAAAATAAAATTGAAATATGTTCTGTTTGTGTTTAAATGAATAATGATGTGCAACAAGTTGTAATTTTGCATCAACAAAATTACATAACTATATTGCATTTATTTGTTTCTGATGAGAATGATTAAAAAACTTCAAAAACTGAAGAAACTACGTCCATGTCTTATCTCATTATTATCACTATTTTAATGGGCGGTTAACATGAAAAATACAGCCAGAAGTAGAATCGGATCGGGTTGCCTTTCCATTCAAGAAACCCAAATACTCGTTGAACTTTATTTTTCCGAAAGAAGAAGAAAAATCTAAAAGCAAACTATTTTGTTTAACATATATGGTTTCCAGCCCGAAAAATCTTCATGTACTAACAGAGTGATAATGTTTATGAAAGATGAAAAGGTGCTAGTGCAGTAATTAAATATTATCTGAAAAATAATTGAATTTAAAGGATTGTGGTAAATAAGAATATGACCAAAGTAATATTGATCGATAGTGGCTGCGGTAACATTTACATAGTACAATAGATAAATCTTTCCTGTTTGGTAAAAAATTATTTGAATTTAAGCACCATTCGGGTGTTTACGTTCTGCTGCGAAAATGGGCACAATGGCATTCCGGACGTATCTGACGCTACCTATGCTTCCAATATCTCAACGGATGAATGACTCATTGTGGTTAGGGGAGAGCATTATTATTTGGTTAAACCAAATAAATCAACCATTCACTTTGGTCAGTTTGATTTGGTTTTGAAACTAGCTTGGTTTATAATCGGTTCATAAAAAATTTAGTTTCGTTATTGGTTTAACAAAATTAACCGAACATTTATTATATTTTCAAAATTATTGATGTCATAATAATTTTTTATATTAGTTTAGTGATCCAAATAAATTTTATTTATCATAAATGTGTCGAAATTACTTTTAGAAAGGATAGAATGATAAATAAGAATACTTTAATCATATATTTATTTTATTTCAAATTACAATTAATATTCCAAATAAATCGGATAACCAGCCGAACCAACCTAACTTAATTTAGTTGGTTTGGTTTGGTTTTCATTATTATTGGTTTTAGTTCGGTTTAATAATTTCATCATCGGATAAACCAAACCAACCAAACGCTCATCCCTAGTTGCGGTACCACGTGGAGATGGTGAGTTACCCTATTTATACATATATATATATATTGATTTATTATATATAAATATTTATACAATTTTAAAATTAATAAATTGTGCAAATGAGGTTCGTATGAGGCATGGTTTTTTTGCTTACGATAATATCAAAGTTCTCTACATTATGAAGTTTGTTTGAACTGACTCCGAACAATTTAAAATTTTCAAATCTGAGTACTTATTTATTTATTTTTGAAAATTGTTCATACATGCATATTATTCATTAAAAAACAATTGATTAATTAATTAATTAATTATGAATCAATTTTATTTTAAATATACAATTTAAACATTGCTCAGATTCTCCGCTTGCAGCATACAAACCATTCCTCTTTCAACCAACTTCCCAATTCAAATATCTCACTCAAATACTCCGTTCCCTGCGTAAAGAATAGGTACTTAGAAGGCATTGGTCATAAGAAGTCAACGGCACTCACAAGCCTAGTCCAAGATGAATTTGGACGTTAGGCGAAAGGTTAAACCGAACTCATATATATATATATATATATATATATATATGACATAAAAATGAAGCTATTAGGACTTGAACCCTGCTAACTTGGCAAAAGATGGTACACTTAACCATATATACTAACAAATTATCAGAAAATTAAACCAATATTATTATTTACATAATAATAAATTTAAAGAATGGGTCAGGTCCTTAAACTGGGCCGTAGCCTAGATAGCCTAGCCCTAGGATCGGCCTTCGGTACTTGAGTAAGACATATCACTTAGTCAAGCATGCTAGTATTGAGCTCGTATGAAGTTATTACGCAAATAGAGCTTAGTTAAAGTTCTTGTTCAAAAAGTTACAAATTTGGCCTGACCCAACAGTCGTTAAAATCTCGAACATAAGCTTCTTTATTATGCACAAGATAAAATAAAAAATGAGAAAGAACAGTTTGGAATTCGCCCATTTCTAGTAGTGGTGCATGCCTATTTATAGCACTGTTATAAAAATCCTTCTAGACCTTCAACTAGGCCCCATCTAGATGCTAGGCAAGGTTTACCGTTTAGGAATTTGCCTAGACCTTCCTAGATAAGGTTTATTGTCTCATGTAAGAATCTAAACATATATCTAGGCAGCAGTTAGGCATTATTTTAGGTTCAATGTCATTTACAAGCATCAATATGCTAGTTTTGAGTGATCTTACCTCCATGGCTACCAAATCACATCCAAAATCCTAAATTTTCAATTTATATCGATCGATACTATATAAGCACTAAAATTTGACATGAAATAAATCATTTATCAAAAAATGCCTACCTCCGATTAATCCTGAATTAATCTCCACCTAAACGTTTAATCCCTAATCTATTCTTACCTCCTAATGTCCACCTGGCGCTTTTTACAATGTGGATTTATAGAGAATCTTAACCCTTAGATTCATAACATGTGTCACTTATAGGAAATTGATGGTTACGATTTGCTGACGTGGCACATGCTCGGGATGACATATAACGTACTCCTCTTTTAACCTTTTCATGATGAAGTGGCATAGCTAATCCAACCCGACAATGCCATGTGGCTAACTGAGGTGTTGATTTTAGGTGCATTCTTTCAACATATGACAGCTCCATCTACCAACCTACAATAGCTTCCTTCAATATACGATTATCCCCTTTTGTATTTAATCCCTGATGATTTTTATCAACATGCAATTGTTCGTCGACGGAAATTCTATCGGTTTAGAAAACCGTCGAACGAATTTAAATTAAAAATAACCGCAAACGCACGGTGTACGAATGTAGCACGCGGCGAATACAGGTCGATCCGCAGGGAATTGATTGATTTAAATTTCCTACTCAATCAAATTAAACCAAAGTCGAGTGAAAGTTAAAGATATAAAATTAACTAACTAACTAAAAGAAAATTGATAAAAATATGAGAGTTTGGGGTTAATTTTAGAGATAAATCCACTCTCTAGATCATATAAATCAACAAAATGAAGTTATGATCTTTCTTTTCTTTTCATTAGTGTAATTAGTTGATGTGCTTATCATAAGTATGATATATTTGTGCTATTAATTAGCCCAATATAAACCATCAAACTATAACACAACCACTAATACACATTTAACTCTCATGATATATGACAACAAAGTTGAAATAAAAATCTATTTTAAGCATAGCCTATTAACTATTGTTTAGAAATATATGCTATCAAATTTCAATTTCAACATTCACTTCTTTGCCATAATCATATTTAGATGAAGAGGCAATTTGTGTTATGTTTGTTTAAGCATAGCCTATTTGTTATGAACAACATAGACTATCAAATTCAAAGCTAAACAACATCATTAAACCACTTCAAGTGTTTCCATTAAAGCACAAAAAGAGAGTATAAACATCAAAATGTTGCATCTACATACTAGAGAGCTTCATTACTCATAAATTGTAGGGATTAAGCTCTCATATTTGTTATCAAATCAACAAATGTAGAAAGCAACATGAAAGCAAAAAGAAAGGAAAATGAAAGCTAATGGAAAAGATAACTAATCTAATTGTATAAAGGTAAATCTACACTATTACATAAGAAGAGAAGAAGCATGTAAATAAAAGAGAATTAACATTGCATAAAAGAAAAGAAAATTACATGAAATAAAATGGCTAAGTAGCCATGGAAAGAAAGAGAACTTTGATTTATTTTCTAAACTAAAACTAACTAACTAAGAGGAAGGTGGCTACATGAAACATAAGGGGTATTTATACAAGTTAGAAACCCTAATGCATATTTTTGGGGAGTACCCAAAATGCCCTTGGAGGAAGTGTGGTGGCCAAGTTATCATTAGCTTTAATAATCCTCCACTTAAATGTAAATGAAGCTTTAAATATCTTTTAGCATGTGCATTAGCCTTTAATTTGTACATTAGGTAGTGGGTAGGTGGGGTCCTCCGTGTTCTTCACTTTGAATTATTTTCATCTTCATTCCTTTGTTTTCATTTTGTGCATGCATATTCCTTCATGAACCCACTTGTAATTGAGTGTAATTTCCTACAAAATAATATAAAAAATTTCAATTAAATGTTCTCAAATTAATATATGCACAAAAATGACCATTTTGCCCCTGCATGAAGATGAATATGTGACAATTTCAAATATTATGAATTTTGGTTTAAACAAGTTAAAATACCTAATATGATCATTTATTTAATTTAAAAAGAATAAATATGGTGGTTAAAATATGCACATTTACATGCACATCAGCAATATCTCCATTTATCAACCTACGATAGCTTCCTTCAATATGCAATAGCTTCATTCTATGTTCAACCTGTAATGGGTTCTATTAACATGAGATGGCTCCATTTATACACATGCGACAACTCACTTCAACATGTGATAACTTCCAACCTGTAATGGTTTCTATCAACATGTGATAACTTCATTTAACAATCTGTGATAGCTCCCTTCATTATGTGATAATTTCCTTTTGTATCATCTTATGGTAGCTATTTTCTCATCAGTATGCGACCGCCACTTAGTCTTCAACTTTTGACGGTCACTTTATTCTCACCTAGAAATAGCACCTACATTGCCAATTTTCGACAACTACTTTTACTTTCAACTTGCGACAAAAATCCCACTATCAACTTGTGACAGCTACTTCAACCTTAACTTTCGATAGCTTCTTCATTATCATCTTTCGACTGTTGCTTTGACCTTCAACTTGCGACAACTACTCCATTGTCAACTTACGATAGCTACTTTAACCTCAACTTATGATAGCTCATTATTACCAACTTGTGACAGCTTATTACAGTTAACTTGCGACGGTCTTACTTTTTAACATGTGCTGGTTTATTCTCAATGTTTAATGGTCTTCATTCTTCAATGTGTTATAGCTTCAAAGTGCAATGGTTTTGTATTGCCAACCTTTAATGGTTTTCACACCTTATCCATTTTTTGAAATTTTTAAGGTGTAATACTTTCCCCTATAAGAAGTTTTCTTATGGTTAGCTTAAGTAGACTTCTACTTTCCTCCTCTCGGATTGTTATTCCTTATTGTCATATTTTCCATCATCGATTACTTGTCTACCTTGTTTGGAAATTTCTTTATTATTGCTCGTCCTTTGATTGAAAACTTCGATCGATTTTTGATGATTTCAGGTTTTTGTTCTAAGTTTGCTCACTTTTCTAGTCAAGAATTTAGCTAATCATCCATCCTTAAAGGGTTACTTTCAAAAGACTTAATTTGATCACCAAAAGCTTTATAAGGACCGCCTTCCATGGATAGGTGCTTCAGCCAAACCCATTGAAGAGACCGAAGGTTTATAGAACATTCCTCTTGGATGGGAACTATAGTCAGGCCTTGCGTTGGGATGAAAGACTTAATTGACTATCACTCTTTGCATGCGTGTTTCGTTCAAGTCTAGTGGTGGGATCAAAGGCTTTTTTGACCATCTCCTTTGATCGGTTCTTTAGTTAGATACGGTGGTAGGATCAAAGGCTTAACTAATCATCACTCTTTGAATGGGTGGTTTGGTCAGGCTAGCCACGAGTCCGAAGGCCTTTTTGATCATCTCTCTTGGATAAGTGCTTTGGTTAGATCCAACAGCGAGACCAATTACTTACTTGACCATCACTCTTTAGATGGGTGCTTCAACGAAGCCTGACGTTGAGGCTGAAGGCATTTTTATCATCTTCGCTGGATGGATGTTTGGCCATTCATGGCATCCGGACCAAAAGCTTAGTTGATACTCAATCATTGGATGGGTTCTTCGGCCGGGCCTAACGGTAGGACCGAAGGTTCATCATTCCATGTTCTTACCATCACATTACCATCTGGTTTATTTAATCTCTAAGTTCCTAGAAGAATCAATTTATGAATGATTAATGGTCCTTCCCAATTTTGGTCCTAATCGACCATCAATAGTTTTATACGGCATTTAACCTAGCTATATTAAACTGATTACAAAAGTCAGTTTTGACTACTATCAAGACCGAAGACTCTAGAGTGATGATTGTGGGGCCCATAAGTCAAGTACAGATGGTAACATGAAGTCAATGCTGAATGGACTTGATGCATATGCAAGGCAAAGTGTTCAAAATATGAAATATGGTTCAACACCTATGAGGGATCGACATAAATTGGCTTCAATAATAGGGAACGACATATTATAGGGTGTGAGAGCATTCTTATAGAAAACAATTAATATCTCAAGATCTATAAGTCCAATGAATATGAAATTTTATGAACAAGACATAGGGATCCTAGGGAGCCTATTTTAGGGTTTCCGCCTCAAGGGGGTGAAGTTGGAGGGATTGGTATTTCTCCCTTGGAAGGGATCGGCAGAAAACAGCATGCAAACCATATTAAAGCAAAGATCAAGCAATAACTCGAGCTCCACTGATCCAATTGGCATGAAATGTGACGTCCCGATTTTCGCGTTCGAAAATCGACATCCATACTTCACTCGTATTCAAATGTCGCAATTCAAACGTTGAATCCGACTCGCCGGAGCTTATAACACATCAAGTACAACAACACAGCAGAAGAGAACAAGATATATAATTGATATAAAATAGTCAATTACAATAATAATACAACAACCCAACATTTATCAGAGATATGATACTCCAAATCACAGCGGAAGACACACAATCCAAGCAGTGGAACAATAACATAAACTTGAACTCCAAAGAAGGAACTCCAATATCAGCATTCTCCATCTTCAAAGCACCAATCCAGAAATAGCTCGAACTAAAAGCTCGAACCACCTTCATCGATGCATTAAGCAAGGTCAGCCATCCAAAGATGAAAGGCTATCAAATCTATACCTATTATTTGATTATCTTAAAACCCAAATCTAGACTGCCCGTGTGGAATATTATGGGCACCCAGAGTTACGAATGGAACAATAAACTCCAGGTCAGTCATGGGACTAGTATAAGCAATCAAAAACAGTTTATTTTTAAAACAAACAACAAAATAATTGAAATTCACAATGCTTTTTGGAAAATGAAACTACCCTAAGACCTCCCGGCACACTTACCATGCAATCGTAGACTTGGAGGAGATTTCTCCTTATGATAGTCAAACATGTTTGATACGCAAAATCCTTTTTATATTATTATTAGTGCAAGGTGGAAAATATATCGTAAGTACAATATTAATCTTAGCCATCATAGGTACCATTATAATATGCCTACTATAGCTACCATCTGAGATGGCAGGTTGTACAACTGCAATCGCAAAGGGCGTGTATTAATGATTGGATTTCCAACAAATGGTCAAGCTAAGGAACTTCCTATTGCCTCATAGGTACATCTATGGAGGGATGCCCCAAGAACCTACCCGGATCTCTGCCATCACAAGGCCGGTTTAACCCCTGCCCGGGAGTAACACCTACAAGTATGCTATTCCCGGTTGTTTGCGACCTTTATCCGTGGATCCTCAACTACAAAGAAACAACCACAAAGAAATAAATTTGCAGTGTCCACATGAGTTAAGTATCTGGGCTCCATACCATGATACCACCCATTTCTAGAAGGAATGGACATACCCTAGGGGCACAACCTCTGATAACCTTACCGCATCTTTCCTGTTGCGACCATTTCCGGGGTGTGAGGTCCTGATGCAGTCTCGTCCACAAAGCTACTCTTTTTCACAAAACCTTGCTTTGATCAACAAATGATCAGCAGCACTTTGTATGCCACATTACCAAATTGGGAATGTATCACTAGTAACCATCAGCTACATAACCTCTGAGCTCGTACGTCTCAGAGAAGGGTGTTAAGCCAAGAGAATAAATTCCCCGCCACCAAACAGAAATGTATTTGATAGAACCCAGCTTTACATCTCAAAGTGTAATGTCAAACATACATCCATACAGGTCTATTCCGGGTTCGAACAGAACCGAAGGCACTTCCAAAGAAGCCCTTGCAATATAGATAATCCCTAATCACTTCTGGACTCCCCATCACAAAGGGTGATCAAATCTCTATACCGAGGACCAATCGGTGCAGAGACATTTGACGAGTTATCCTTTCGCTTTTGAAAATATCCGGTCTTCACTAGCGGTCTTCAAATGCTATCCATACGTCGAATCATTATTCGGAATGGGTTATATGACAAAAGGTCCTCTCCCAGCTAAACCGAATGATGAGCGCAATATTTAAAAACCATATGGACAATGGGATCTCAATTAATTCACAACTTATTACCCAAAGCAAATGGTTGGAACAAATTGCCATTTTAAATCTTTTTAAACAAAAAGATTCACTTTACAAAGTTCACCAATCTTTTACAAAGATCAATAGTTTTCAAAACTATTTCAATTCCCAAATCTTTTATACAAAAGATACCTTATTCAATTTCAAAACAAAGTTTAACAATCTTTCATAAAGATTCAATTATAGCCTTCAAAACAATTCACAATTCAAATCTTTTATACAAAAGATACACCCTTGAGATCCTCTTATTTTGGAAACAAAGTTCACTATTCTTTAACCAAGATTTATTAATGGCTTTCAAAAAAAAAATTCATTTCAAACCTGAAATCTTTTCAACATAAATTGAAATCTTTTCTTTATATGAAAGCTATTATTATTTGAAAAACAATCCTTTTCGTTTCATAAAAATCCGATTTGCATTTGCACAAGTTAAAGCTCTTCAAGTACAAAACTTCTAATTCCCAAAACAATACTTTTAAAATGGTTTAAAACCCATATAAACATTATAACTTGTATACCCTTTTTGAACCATAATTTCCAAACATAGAGTTCAATTTCAAATCTTGAATTTAAATTCAAAACAAATTATTTAAATTTCAAAACCTTATCAAGTTATTCAAAATAACTTTTATTTTCAAAACTCTTTTTCAAAAGCTTTTCATATTTAACCCAGTACCATTTCCAAAACTAGTTGGATTCAAAATTCAACTTTAAAACCCTTTCAAAAATCTGTGACCTAACCAATTTCCTTACGCAATCCATATTTGAGTGTGTATGGTGTAGTCCAGGGGTTTTACACAATGGTGCAACATCATCAATCATCACAGATTCAAGTACAGCAGTATTGATAAGCGGTATAATCCTATAACGCTTACCATCATTCACAGATTCACAAATAAGTAAATAAATTCATCACAGATACAAAATTTGCATACACAGCTAAATTAAAATAATCCACATCAAGAATATCACAGATCATAGGTAACAATCAACTCAAATATTCTATACAAACAGTCCTCCATTAGCAGAATTAAATAATTTAATTTAATGAATTAGCTAACCGTGCTTAACTTATTATTAATTAATTACAAACCATCTTAATTCATTAACCTTTAATCATTTATTAATTAATCATTAATAATAAACTAATTATCCTTAAATTATTAATTAATCAACTTTAATTAATAAATAAATGAACCTTTAATCATTGAATAATTAACCCCGAATTGTTTAATTATCCTTTAAATTAATTATCCTTAATTAATTAATTAATTAACCCTTGATTAATTACTATTAAATTGATTATCCTTAATTAATTACAATAAGTGATTATCCTAATCACTTATATTAATAAATCACAAATTAATTACTTGAGTAATTATCCTTTAATCACTTGATTAGTTAGCTTTAATCTTTAATTAATAATCCTTAATTACTTTCATTAAGTAATCATCTTTAAGTAATTAATCAACTTTAATTACTTACATTAATTAATCTTAATTAATTAATTTACCTTTTAATTAATTACTTTAATGAATTAACCTTTAATTCTTAATTTATTAACCTTTAATTATTAATTAATTATTTCTAATCATTTAATTGATAAATATTTAATCAATAATTAATTAGTATTAATTACGTAATTAAAAATCCTTAATCATGAAGTTAATTAACCTTAATTCATTCCTTAATTATTAATCAATAAATTTTAACTATATAAACCTTTAATTAATCACATAATTAGATTAATCACCTTGATTAATTTATCATTAAGTAATTCATAATGAATCCTTTTAATTACATTGGGTAATTATCCTTCTAAATTACTTTCATTAAGTAACTATCATTTAATTGCTTTCATTTAAATAATAAATCTTTAATCACTTAAGACTCAAGTTAATTAAAAGATAGTCCATTTATCTTAATAAATTATTTTAATTATCATTAAAAACCTTTATTTAATAAACCTTGTAATTTATTATTATTAACAAATAAATTCACTTAGATTTTAAAGTTAATTAACAATTTAAAACATTTTTTTCCTCTTAATTAACTTCTTAATCATTATTAATGTTATTCAAGATAAACTTTAAAATAAGGGATATACTTATGTTTATGACATTTTAAACTAAATTAATTAAAAATAGTTTTATTTAAAAACCTTTTTAACCAGCTCAAAACTCGGATAACTTTTAACATTATAAAAGAATTGGTTTTAACCAAAATTGATTTAAATAAACTAGATTTGTTTTAAAAGTTAAAACTGCTTTTAAATCAATTTCGCAGACCCGAGACACTCACTAGTAAAACATGATAATGCATTCGAGTCTCCCCACCTTACTTCACTACTTCGAGCTAATTCACCGAATGCCAAGAATAACACCGAGACATCCTTCTTCTCTCCCAAAAACGAAAACATCACTCGATACCATATTCACATGTGCACATGCATAGATGAATTTGTGCTCTTCGACCATTGCCCAAACCGTTTCCCAGTCGCAGTTGAACTCGTCGACAACCCCGACCAACCAAATCCCTCAAACTCGTCGTAGTTTAGATTTGAGCAATTTGCTCGATTACAGGAACTCATCGATCATCCAAAAAATCATCTCGTCCGACCACTCAAGATCACCAAAAGCCACGAAACTATAACCAGAACTTCGACACGACGCCACCCTTTCTTTCCCCAGGGGCGATCGACCCTAAACCCCTAATGTCGTCGCAGCAACCTCATCTTTACCATCGCCCAAGACGAACCCTTAAACCCAGAAACTCACCGCGTTGCCTTTCTAGTGATTGAGAAAATCACTGAAAATTTTTCCCAGCCTCTACCCCAACCAAGGTCCCGTTAGCCCAAAGCACGAGTCACCGATCCTCGTCAACTATCGGAATTCAACAAATATGCACATGCCGTTCAACCATTAATATCACAATAATCCCAATCTTAAAATTCAAGATATTAGTATCAAAATACGTCATTTGCTAGCACGAATCAACTAATGAAATCGAATTATAAAATTATGATTATTGATTTTCTTGGTTATAAAGATCTTCACTGTGATTTCCATAAACTTAAAGTATTTGCTTAATTTAAATACTTGAAATATTTTTTAAAATTGATATCACACTCCTATGATCATTTTTCATTTAGAAATCTTTTCCATAAAATATTGAGACAAGGAAATATTGATTTGTTTTTTATGAGAGTGAACTTGTAACTTGAGAACAGGCTTAACTTATTCACACAGACATGCATATCAATATATATCTATATATTCAATGGGCAGGAAAAAAATAAACAACATTTTCATATCACACTTCAAACATCAATCACCATATCAAAGGTTATAGGCAAGGATAAGTGAGTTTGCTCACCTGAGGTGTTGAGACAGAGAGGAACATAGAAGAATTTAAGCCGGTAAATGTTCTGGAATTTGAAATGATCTGGAAATTATTTTTATCTGTACTTGATTGTATATTGAGTTGAACCTGAAGCTTGATTTCTAGGTTGAAGATTTTAATTTCCTGAGATGATCTTGTTTTTTCCCATTTTGTTTTGATCTGTCGCTTGCTTTCAATTCTATTTTTCAGGTTTTGAATTTTGATCCTTGACTTGCTTGTCTGATCTGAGATGGTCAGATCTTTGTTTTGCTGAGATGATTTTAATTTAATTTGTTTTCATTTCCAGGCTGAAGTTTGGTTTGATTCAGCTTTTTCCTTTCTGATTTTAAATCTTTGAGTTGTGTTATAACCTTACAACTTGGTTGTACTTGCATGTTTCAGATTTGGAAATCTGAAAGTAGCTTTAGTTTAAAATTATTTGACCTTGTTTTTCTTTGCACTTTTAGATTTGAAATGTATGGAAAGAATTGGGGAAAAAGGAAGTAGATATATTTATAAATCTTATTTTCTTTTTTATTTAATTTAAAAACAAGTGACACTTGTGATTAAAATCTATATTAAAGCAACATATGTAATATACATGTTAGGATTTAACTACAGATGTTAATACATGGCCTTATTATTCTACAAATGTCCTAGGTAATGTATTTTTATATTTTAAACCCTTAATTAATAAATTTATTAATTACTTATAATTTCAAACCATACTTATATATATGTATTATATTTTTATTATTTCCTATTTCACATTTATACTTTTCCTTTAAATTAAATTTATACCAATTAAAGAAAAAATATTTTTTAAAAACTAATTATATATTGATAAGTAATCACATATATTTACATATATATATATATATATATGAATTTAACTTTAAATCACCATTTGAAATTTTATTATATTAAATTCAAAATATCATTTTCAAACCAAATGCATATTTAATATAATTATAAACAAATTCTTATTAACTTTAAAAAAATAAAATTTTAATCTAATTTATTTTCAACATATTTATTTTTTATTTTTCAAATTTAAATTTCAATTAAAAATCAATATATATATATAAATATAAACGATTATTTTATTTTGGAAAAACTCAATTTAATTCACTATTAAATTTTAAAAAATTAAATTAATTATCAAATTTAATTTAGCTTAAAACAGGAATGTTACAGATTCCCCTTTTAAGAAAATTTCTTTCTTTAAATTTGCCAGGGTGACAACAAAGGATGGATACACAAAAATAGAGATTCAACTCATCAATCAAGTTGATTATCTATTATGCTTTTGGCTTACCAAATCAGAATATCATTAATAAATATGAGAACGAACTCATTCAATACTACAGAAGATACTCGGTTTACCAGATCTACGAAATATGCAGGGGCATTGGTTAGTCTGAAGGGATAACTAACCGTTCGTAGAATATATCGAGACCCAAGAGAATAGACAATCAGATACTCAATTCAGGTTGGAATATCCCAAAATATACACTACCTTGTCCATCTTTGGACTTTGATCCTCACAAGAAATTACAACAGAATTCCAAATTTGATTTTACTCAAAATCGTTTTATCAATATAAATCTTCATATTTAACTTCATGTTTAATTTACCAATTTATTCCAATAAAATTTTAATTTTGTTAAAGTTAAAAACAGGAAGATTGATAAGAAACCGATGAAGATACGAAGTAAGGATTTTCTACAACGATTCATAGGGCCACCATTACATCGAAGCTCCTTCTTGTAGCTGTCACGAAGACATCAGAAAATTTGAAATCGGATAATTATCAAAGAGATTCATAGAGAAAGTTGTTTCCGTTGTTGCAGGTTATCGACCATTTGTAGTGCTACTCCCATGTCCCTAACCTCACCCTCTTCTTGCACTTATACTTACTATCAGTGGATAGCAAGAGAATTTACTAAGGCCCACTGAAGGATGTCTTAGGGATATACTCATTCTAGGGTATACTTCACCATATCTCTAATGAGTCACTTAACGTGTTATACTCCTGAGCTAGAGTTCAACCCTCCGCTTTGATACCAAATGTGACGTCCCGGATTTTCGCGTTCGAAAATCGACATTCGTACACACTCCTATTCGAATGCCGCAGATTCAAACGTTGAATCTGACTCGTCGGAGCTTATAACACATTAAGTACAACAACACAGCAGAAGAAAACAAGATATATCATTGATATACAACAGTGAATTACAACAATGATACAACAACCCAACATATATAAGAGATATGATACTCCAAATCACAACGGAAGGTACACAATCCCAGCAGTGGAACAATAACATAAACTTGAAATCCAAAGACGGAACTCCAATATCAGCAATCTCCATCTCCAAAGCACTAATCCTGAAATAGCTCGAACCAAAAGCTCAAACCACCATCATCGATGCATTAAGCAAGGTCAGTCATCCAAAGATTGAAGGCTATCGAATCTATACCTATTATTAGATTATCTGAAAACCCAACTCTAGACTGCCCGTGCGGAAAATTATGGGCACCCAGAGTTAGGAAGGAAACAATAAACTCCAGGCCAGTCATGTGACTGGTATGAGCAAAGAAAATAGTTTATCCTTAAAACAAACAACAAAAGAATTGAAATCCACAATGCTTTTTGGAAAACGAAACTACCATAAGGTCTCCCAGCACACACATCCTGCAATCACATATTTGGGGGAGATTTCTCCTTATGATAGTCAAACATGCTTGATACGCAAAATCCTTTTCATATTATTATTATTGCATAGTGGAAAATATTTCGAAAGTATAATATTAATCTTAGCCAGCATGTGACGACCCGGAATTTTCTAGCAATATCAATTTAATAATCTGCATTAAATATTAAATTGATTTGATATATTTTTATTAATAAAATTTGAATTGATACTTTTCTTTTAATAAATATTCAATTGGTAAATTTTATCTGTTAGGAATTAATTGTTTGTTTTCTATTTATATATTTATATATTTGTATACATTGTAAATAGATGAATTTGTTTTAAAATTTAACTAATAAAATATGTTTTAAATACTAATATATATATATATTTTAGTGAATTAGAAATTGTGTTTTATTTAATATAAACTTTTCAAAGGCTAAATAAATAAATATAGAGTTTTAAATATATAGGTAAATGTTTAAATAGTTTGAAACTTATTTTAACTTAAGTTTAAATTTAATTTATTAACAAAGGATTTGTTTACTTTTCTTTTAGTATAATCTTGATTTAAAATATGAATTTAAAATGATATATGAGTTTTAATTATAATTTTGTCAAACAATACATTAACATACACTAATAAATATGTAATTTATAATAGAAAGTTAATTCATTTTTATTTATCATTTCAAATTGATCATATGTTTTATAATATAAATAAATAAAAATACAAGACTTATAAGATAAATTGGGTTGAGTAACATAATAATTATAAAGTTCAATTAATTCCAAACAGCAAATAAAATAAAACGAAAACAAGTCACATACATTTCAGAAATATAATAACAAGTCAATAACACAACTAAACACAAGTCAATAAAATTAGAAACAAAAGAAATTTCAAGTTGCAAGCTAACATAAAACTGGACTATACATATGTATATGTTTAAAGCCTCTAGATAAATATCTATTGTACACACAAAATTCATGAACAAATATATATGTGTGCAGGCCAAAACTAGGTAAGATAAAACAAATGACAGTAATAAGTATATATATGTCATATAATCAAATCAAAAGTATGCAGGCCAAATAAATAAACAAACTGTGTATATGTGTGAAGCTTGCTTTGGAAGATAGTATTAAATATCTTAAGCTAACAAACAAAAACTAATTAATGTAAAAATCTTTAGTACACTTAAGTATACATATCAGCCTACAATTTAAATAAATATCTCTGGTTTGAAATCTGTACAAACAAGATTTTAGTGTTATATTGTACAAATATTTGTCTCAGATTTTTGAAACATAATAATAAGCATGTCTGCATATTTTCCCTGTCTCTTTTCTTTCTATAAATCTGTTTCATCTTTCTTCAATTCGAACTGATTAAAAAAGAAAAGTAAACTTCATTTCAAACTCAAACAAACAAAGCTTCAGTTTAAACAACAACTTAGCAAAACGGTGGATCAAATAGAGGAGATTTTCAGTTGCTTCAGGTTTCAAATTTAAGGCCTGTTCCAAATTTGTAGCCTCTGTTCTTCCATTTTCAGGTGAGTAACAATTTTTTTTTTGATTTACTTAAGTTTTAAATCCTGATGCATGCCTGTATTTGAATGTTTAAATGAATTGTGTGAACAATTTATATCTTCATTTTCTTTGGATATTGATGAGATGAAATGCTGCATATCTAAAGCCTGCAAAATCAAACTGTTTCTTAAAAACTTGTTGTGATTTTTTCTATTTGCAGTGAGTAACTCAAATTTTTTTAAAAAAAAACTCAAGTATATTTACATATGATTGATAATTTATGCCTGAACTAAATATGAATATGTGTTTATACACTGTTGGATGTTTGTGAAATGATCCCTGCATGTTATAACCTGTAATACACCTCTGTATATTAAGTTTTCAGGTTCATGTTTTTTTCAAAAATCATTTTTGGATTGATCTATGGATTGTTAGGACTTAAGATCCTAACAGATATTGCTTGTTTGATTCTGAACTAAGATTTAAAAAAATTATTTAGTTTAAATAAAGACAGGGATTGCTCTGGAAATAAAAGTTTAAACAGGAAGTTCAAATCTCTAGAAAAATTCAAACATGATAATTCTACAATTCAGGTGTATAAACTAAATCTTTAAACTATGACATGATTTTTGAAGCTAGAATCAAAGTTTTTAGATTAGAAGTGAAAGTGAAATTCTGGGTTGCACTGTTTTGGGTTTTTGGGGAATCTCTGGTGATTTATGGGATTAGAGTTGGTCGGATTGTGCGAGGAGGTAGGGGAGCTTGCCATGGTGATGGGAAAAATGGGTGGAGGTGGCCACGGTCACGGTGGCGACAGCGGCAGACGTTTAAAGGTTGTAAACCTAGTTTTTTTGCTTTGGTTGGGTATTGGTCTCGTTCGGTGACCAGAGGTGATCGAGTTCAACGTGGGCTTGGGGATAGGTAGAGGGAAGGTAGTTGGAGCTGTAGCCAGAAGTGGTGGTACTCCGGTGGTCGGAGTTTGGTGTGCGGCGAGGTTTTCAGGGTCGAGTGGTAAAACTGTTGTGCTCCAGGTTGTTCAGGCAACTCGAATTTTGATATGAGGTGATGCAGTGGGTTTGGATGGTCGTGATGACATCTGGAGATGGTTGCCGATGGGAAGCAGTTGTAGTGGATGGCCGACGATGGCCAGAGGGATGGTGCACGTGCACAGGCACGTTGGTGGTCTGGGTTGTGTAGTTGGGGAAGAAGAATTGTGCCTGAGAAGAACTCGAAGTAGCTCGTTGGTTTTCACGGGGAACTTGAGTGTTACTTGAAGCATAACTAGGGGTTGCTCGGGTTTTAGTGTACAGGTTGTAAACCTGAAACTGTTTTAACAGGTTTCAATTGTTTTTTTTGAAACCTTTGTTTTAAAATTTAAAAACAAAGTCAAACCCAGTTTTAAACAAGTTTAAATGGTGAATTTAAGATAGTTTTGAAATATAGTTGTAAGTAATTAAGTTTCATAATCTAAATTATTTTATTAATTTAAAAAGTGCTAAATATTTAAATGAATTGAAATCAAAAATGAAATATATATTGTTAAGGAAGATTTAAACAAAGATAATAACCAAATTGAAATCAGAACTTAAATTTCTAGATAAGAAATAAAAGTAAAGTTTTATGATTTAAATTGATAAGTTTTAGATATTAAATATGCTTTTAAGAAGGGTTTGAAATTTAGTTTTAAAACTTTATTAAGGATAAAATTAGAATTTGTTTAAGAAGTAATTTGAAACCAATGTTTCATACCTATTGAAAGTGAAATTAATCAATAATAAGATAATCTGCTTTAAGTAATAAAGACTTAGAGTTTATATGCCAGAATTTACAGCTTAGGGTAAAGTTGATTAAGTAAGAATAATCAGTGTTGAAATTAATTAAACTAGTAATTATAGTGTAAAAGTAGTAATTAAAGTTAATTAATGAATTAATTTACTAATGTGTGATTTAGAACTATAGATTATATTTTTAAATGGTTAATTAACTTATGATTAATAATTAATATAAGTTGATTATGTTAGAAGTAAATAATTAAATAACTATTAATGAAGTTCATTAACCAGATTATGTTATAATTAATTAATATGATTGATTATTAATAAATTAATTAGATTAATTAATTCAATAGTTTAAATGAAATCATTTATTGAGAAGTAATTAAGAAATTAATTACTTATTAACTGTATAAATTAATTTGAGTTAATTAATTTAGTTTAATTAACTGATATTTTGGAATTGAATAACTTAGAGAAGCAATTGAAGAATAATTACGGGATGTGATTAACTGGATAATATTGTTAATGGAAGTAATTGAGAATATCATTACTTAAAAATTAATCAAGAGATTAATTAAGCTTATTATTGAGAAGTTATTGTTTATGAATGATTAATTACTGTATATATGAATCAAGAGGATTAATATTTGTAATTTGAAGATGTGTATTCTTAATATAATTAACAAATGAAAATGAAATTAGAAATCATTAATTAATATAATTAATGATGGGAATTAGATAAATTGATTTATTTGAGAATAATAAATCAACAAGATAATTAAATGGAAATAAATCAATATAAATGTAATTAATGGAGCATAATTACTCAGAATAGTAATTGGATGATCATTACTTGATGAAGTTAATACAAGATGATCTGTAAGTAAAGTAACGTGAGTAATTTCTTTTGTAATTAATCAAAGGATTAATTTATGGGAATAATTAATCATGGAATGATTAATTTGTTAATAAGTAATTGAGAGTAGTTAATTACTGGTTTGTTATTAATCAAGGGGTGATTAATAATTGTGTTTAAGTAAAGATTAATCACTTAATTAATTTAAATAAGTAATTTAATATAATTGGAGATCATTAAGTAATATAATTAATGAGGTAATTAAGAATTGTAAATTAAGGAATAATTAAGTAAGGGAAGTAATTAAATGTTATTCAATTATGAATAATTTAGAATAATTCATTTTAGAAATTAATTAAAGACTAACTTACTTCTTGTAATTAGAGAATGGTTAATTAATTTGATTTATAATTAATTAATAATTGTGAGAGCAAGATTTATGGAATGAGTAATTAATTTAATTTATTTTAAATTAATTAAAATGGAAGTAGTTAATTTAATTCATTTTAAATTAACTATAGTTTGTGATTCTTAAATCATTGCTGATGGATGATATTGATATTTCATTGTTTGATTGTGATCTCAGAAATGAGTTGGATAATGTCTATGTCATATGAGATGCTTGGTTTAAGTATGATAATGTTTAATTATCTGTTTGGATGATGATATTAATTATCTGTTTATTATGATGATGTGATTATCTATTATGAGGTGTGAATTATCTATCTGTGCATATTGATAATATTGAATTGACTGTTAAGACTAAATAGACAACTTGGCCTTAAAAGACACGCTTTGGATTTCGATGAGACCGGGATCGGGTTTTCCGCATTAGGAATATCCGAAAACCACATCGATTCCAAATTAACGATAGGCCGTGAATCTGAAGTGAAGATTCAGAATGCAAGGATTATCGTCGTTAACTCTGAGGGTGATTCCAAAATGAGTGTAACGAGATGATGCCTTCGGTTTCGTTCGAACCCGAAACGAACTTGTATGGATTGAATGCTTTCAACACATCGTCAGGCGGACGATGAGCATTCTAAGAAATATGTTCTATAAAGGTAATCGTAACCTCAAGCCTAATCAACCGGGAATGGCTAAAACAGGGGAGGTGCAGCAAGGTTAGGTGGGTCATGCCCAAGCAGGACAAGGATATTCCCCTGTCTAGATGTCCCTTTTTATTCGGCTTAGTGGGCGGTTGGTCTACAGCCAACTGCGGGGTTTATCTTGTTCGGGACTGTTCAGTAAGGAATGGTTCCGGCCTTGTGTTGCAGGGGATGAAGGGAGTAATCCTCGGTACGTTGATCTAGGCCACGTACTGTGACGGGCGGTACCCCAGTAGCCCTGCCATTGCATGGAATCCACAATCCAATAAGTGCTACGGTTTTGATTGTGTTACCCACTTTTTTGGCTAGTAGCTGGAATTTAATCATGTAACAATTTCGGCTCTTTTCTATTTACTTGAAAACCCTAGACTTTTATAATATCACTGGATTTTCTATCAAATGTTTTGGTTAGAGTAAGGTAAAAACTTTTCCATGTTTATGTGTGGGAAGTCTTACGATACCTTTTGTTTTCAAAGGATTTTTCAAAATTAAGCAACTTTTACCTGTTACTCATACCAGACCCATGTCTGACCCGAAGTTTGTTTTTTTTTCATAAACTCTCGGGTACCCAAATTTTTACGGGTAGCCAAGGGATTCAGGTTTAGCTTTGACGAATTTTGGAGGAGCAATGGAGCAGGAGGCTTCAGCGTTTTAGATATATATTTAGTTCCGCTGTGTGGTATCTCTGTGATGTATTGTGTATTGAGTTGTATAACTAGACAAGTGTTTATAACTGTCTAGTATGTGATGTACTATATGTAGCACTCTGATTGATGTTATATATTATGTAAATATTTATGTGATTAATATATTTTATTTGTTCCGCTGTGAGATTCTGATGTTGTTGTTCTTTCTTCTCTATCTTTTCTATTTTCTCACCTCTTTCTTTCTTATTAACGATGCTTCTTCCTGGGAGTAGGAAGTGGGGTCGTTACAGTGGTATCAAAGCGCTAGGTTGAGTGAATACCTAGGCTCTTAAGTGATTTCTTTCCTGAGAGAGCGTATTTGTAATTTTGATATATATATATATATATATATATATATATATATATATATATATATATATATTTATCTATTTGTTGGATTACCTGTTCGGGTTTTCCAATATAAGTATAAGGGTAAATTGAGTAGTGGTGTGTGTAACACGACTACCTGTGGTTGGAAGTATATTTGACGAGACTGTAGACCTAATACCGTCTCGAGTAAATTTGTGGTGTAAGGATTTCACCTAACCTCTTGAGGAAACTGTTAAGATTTGGAGTCCATTTTTGTTGTACAAGTGGATGAGTACAATTTGGATTTTGTCAGTTGAGTAGAAGCTAGAATATTATTTTGGAACCTCAAGACATAGTAGTTGTGTGTTGAGATGCAATAGCGATGGATTGTTTCCGAAGAAGTTCTTAAGGATCTTTGGATAAGGAAGTGTGTCTGCATTAGTTTTGAGTTTGAGTTCAGCTGAATGTTGTGTTTGGCTTTGAGGCCTGAGTTTTCCGAGGAATTTTGGATTAAGAAATTTTTGGGCATCAGCAGCAGTGTTGCAGCTCAGATTATTCTGCCGGCACGCGAGGAAGTCATCTGTCAGCAGTTCTTTAGAGGTGAAGTCCAGAGGCAGTTTTGTGGATCCATTCTCTTCAATGGATTGGCTAGATAAGTTTAAGCTGTTCAGATTGATAAGGAGAGAACAGTTTTCTTTGGATATTAGCTTGGATTGATCGCAAAAGTGACTTGCGATAGTTAAAGTATTTTCTGGGATGGCAGAAAATTTTCTGGATATCTTTGAAAAGTCAGTGGTTTGCCTTAGCATCTGCGGAGTTTAGTTTGATATCGACTGGATTTCAGAAAAAGTGTCGATGGTTCAGCTTAGTAATAGAATGGTTTCTAGAGAGAGGAATTGGTAAAGCAGCTCAAGTTTTGGAGGAATTTCTGAGTTCTATTTTGGATCTGCTGAATCATATTTTTGTCATGTGTTGTCCAGTTATGCTTATGTGCATCATCAGCATTTTCATCTACCCTAGATCAGAGTTGTGCAGCGGAAGCTGTTGGAAGTGCATTTGTTTTTCTTTTGTGAGAAAGAGAGGATGTTTTCTACTGAGGATAATAAAGGTTGTGTTCTTGGTTTTGGTTAGCTTTGAGGAAATTATTCTACTGGATTGTTTTTGGATTCGGATTGTTTTTGGAGTTATCAGAATAGGGTTGAGCTGATCAGTAAGTTGAAGGCAGCTCTGAATTGTCAGAAGTATTTGGTGAATAAGAGACGAAGGAATTTGGATTTGGGAGTCGGAGATTTCATTTTGGATGAATTTTCTCTGATCCAAAGGAGTTCTATAGGTTAGGAGTATAGACTGATTGGATTCTATAGATCGAGTATTCCGGTATTATACTGGGAAACTCTGGGGAGCTCTATCCAGAATTTTATCTGGATAGTTTGCTTTGTTGATTGAGTAGATTGGTTGTGATGATTGTTAGCATGTGATTGATATATGCTTATGGTTTAAAATTAATTTAAAATCTAAAATATATTATTAAATTACCTTTGCTTTTAAATTTCGAGGACGAAATTCTTTTAAGGGGGGAGGAATGTGACGACCCGGAATTTTCTAACAATATCAATTTAATAATCTGCATTAAATATTAAATTGATTTGATATATTTTTATTAATAAAATTTGAATTGATACTTTTCTTTTAATAAATATTCAATTGGTAAATTTTATCTGTTAGGAATTAATTGTTTGTTTTCTATTTATATATGTATATATTTGTATACATTGTAAATAGATGAATTTGTTTTAAAATTTAACTAATAAAATATGTTTTAAATACTAATATATATATATTTTAGTGAATTAGAAATTGTGTTTTATTTAATATAAACTTTTCAAAGGCTAAATAAATAAATATAGAGTTTTAAATATATAAGTAAATGTTTAAATAGTTTGAAACTTATTTTAACTTAAGTTTAAATTTAATTTATTAACAAAGGATTTGTTTACTTTTCTTTTAGTATAATCTTGATTTAAAATATGAATTTAAAATGATATATGAGTTTTAATTATAATTTTGTCAAACAATACATTAACATAGACTAATAAATATGTAATTTATAATAGAAAGTTAATTCATTTTTATTTATCATTTCAAATTGATCATATGTTTTATAATATAAATAAATAAAAATACAAGACTTATAAGATAAATTGGGTTGAGTAATATAATAATTATAAATTTCAATTAATTTCAAGCAGCAAATAAAATAAAACAAAAACAAGTCACATACATTTCAGAAATATAATAACAAGTCAATAACACAACTAAACACAAGTCAATAAAATTAGAAACGAAAGAAATTTCAAGTTGCAAGCTAACATAAAACTGGACTATACATATGTATATGTTTAAAGCCTCTAGATAAATATCTATTGTACACACAAAATTCATGAACAAATATATATGTGTGCAGGCCAAAACTAGGTAAGATAAAACAAATGACAGTAATAAGTATATATATGTCTTATAATCAAATCAAAAGTATGCAGGCCAAATAAATAAACAAACTGTGTATATGTGTGAAGCTTGCTTTGGAAGATAGTATTAAATATCTTAAGCTAACAAACAAAAACTAATTAATGTAAAAATCTTTAGTACACTTAAGTATACATATCAGCCTACAATTTAAATAAAAATCTCTGGTTTGAAATCTGTACAAACAAGATTTTAGTGTTATATTGTACAATATATATGTCTCAGATTTTTGAAACATAATAATAAGCATGTCTGCATATTTTCCCTGTCTCTTTTCTTTCTATAAATCAGTTTCATCTTTCTTCAATTCGAACTGATTAAAAAAGAAAAGTAAACTTCATTTCAAACTCAAACAAACAAAGCTTCAGTTTAAACAACAACTTAGCAAAACAGTGGATCAAACAGAGGAGATTTTCAGTTGCTTCAGGTTTCAAATTTAAGGCCTGTTCCAAATTTGTAGCCTCTGTTCTTCCATTTTAAGGTGAGCAACATTTTTTTTTAGATTTACTTAAGTTTTAATTCCTGATGCATGCCTGTATTTGAATGTTTAAATGAATTGTGTGAACAATTCATATCTTCATTTTCTTTGGATATTGATGAGATGAAATGCTGCATATCTAAAGCCTGCAAAATCAAACTGTTTCTTAAAAACTTGTTGTGATTTTTTCTATTTGCAGTGAGTAACTCAAAATTTTAAAAAAACAAACTCAAGTATATTTACATATGATTGATAATTTATGCCTGAACTAAATATGAATATGTGTTTATACACTGTTGGATGTTTGTGAAATGATCCCTGCATGTTATAACCTGTAATACACCTCTGTATATTAAGTTTTTAGGTTCATGTTTTTTTCAAAAATCATTTCTGGATTGATCTATGGATTTTTAGGACTTAAGATCCTAACAGATATTGCTTGTTTGATTCTGAACTAAGATTTAAAAAAAATTATTTAGTTTAAATAAAGACAGGGATTGCTCTGGAAATAAAAGTTTAAACAGGAAGTTCAAATCTCTAGAAAAATTCAAACATGATAATTCTACAATTCAGGTGTATAAACTAAATCTTTAAACTATGACATGATTTTTAAAGCTAGAATCAAAGTTTTTAGATTAGAAGTGAATGTGAAATTCTGGGTTGCACTGTTTTGGGTTTTTGGGGAATCTCTGGTGATTTATGGGATTAGAGTTGGTCGGATTGTGCGAGGAGGTAGGGGAGCTTGCCATGGTGATGGGAAAAATGGGTGGAGGTGGCCACGATCACGGTGGCGACAGCGGCAGACGTTTAAAGGTTGTAAACCTAGTTTTTTTGCTTTGGTTGGGTATTGGTCTCGTTCGGTGACCAAAGGTGATCGAGTTCAACGTGGGCTTGGGGATAGGTAGAGGGAAGGTAGTTGGAGCTGTAGCCGGAAGTGGTGGTACTCCGGTGGTCGGAGTTTGGTGTGCGGCGAGGTTTTCAGGGTCGAGTGGTAAAACTATTGTGCTCCAGGTTGTTCAGGCAACTCGAATTTTGATATGAGGTGATGCAATGGGTTTGGATGGTCGTGACGACATCTGGAGATGGTCGCCGATGGGAAGCAGTTGTAGTGGATGGCCAGCGATGGCCAGAGGGATGGTGCACGTGCACAGGCACGTTGGTGGTCTGGGTTGTGTAGTTGGGGAAGAAGATTTGTGCCTGGGAAGAACTCGAAGTAGCTCGTTGGTTTTCACGGGGAACTTGAGTGTTACTCGAAGCATAACTAGGGGGTGCTCGGGTTTTAGTGTACAGGTTGTAAACCTGAAAATGTTTTAACTGTTTTTTTTTTGAAACCTTTGTTTCAAAATTTAAAAACAAAGTCAAACCCAGTTTTAAACAAGTTTAAATGGTGAATTTAAGATAGTTTTGAAATATAGTTGTAAGTAATTAAGTTTCATAATCTAAATTATTTTATTAATTTAAAAAGTGCTAAACATTTAAATGAATTGAAATCAAAAATGAAATATATATTATTAAGGAAGATTTAAACAAAGATAATAACCAAATTGAAATCAGAACTTAAGTTTCTAGATAAGAAATAAAAGTAAAGTTTTATGATTTAAATTGATAAGTTTTAAATATTAAATATGCTTTTAAGAAGGGTTTGAAATTTAGTTTTAAAACTTTATTAAGGATAAAATTAGAATTTGTTTAAGAAGTAATTTGAAACCAATGTTTCATACCTATTGGAAGTGAAATTAATCAATAATAAGATAATCTGCTTTAAGTAATAAAGACTTAGAGTTTATATGCCAGAATTTACAGCTTAGGGTAAAGTTGATTAAGTAAGAATAATCAATGTTGAAATTAATTAAACTAGTAATTATAGTGTAAAAGTAGTAATTAAAGTTAATTAACGAATTAATTTACTAATGTGTGATTTAGAACTATAGATTATATTTTTAAATGGTTAATTAACTTATGATTAATAATTAATATAAGTTGATTATGTTAGAAGTAAATAATTAAATAATTATTAATGAAGTTCATTAACCAGATTATGTTATAATTAATTAATATGATTGATTTTTAATAAATTAATTAGATTAATTAATTCAATAGTTTAAATGAAATCATTTATTGAGAAGTAATTAAGAAATTAATTTAGTTTAATTAACTGATATTTTGGAATTGAATTACTTAGAGAAGTAATTGAAGAATAATTACGGGATGTGATTAACTGGATAATATTGTTAATGGAAGTAATTGAGAATATCATTACTTAAAAATTAATCAAGAGATTAATTAAGCTTATTATTGAGAAGTAATTGTTTATGAATGATTAATTACTGTATATATGAATCAAGAGGATTAATATTTGTAATTTGAAGATGTGTATTCTTAATATAATTAACAAATGAAAATGAAATTAGAAATCATTAATTAATATAATTAATGATGGGAATTAGAGAAATTGATTTATTTGAGCATAATAAATCAACAAGATAATTAAATGGAAATAAATCAATATAAATGTAATTAATGGAGCATAATTACTCAGAATAGTAATTGGATGATCATTACTTGATGAAGTTAATACAAGATGATCTGTAAGTAAAGTAACGTGAGTAATTTCTTTTGTAATTAATCAAAGGATTAATTTATGGGAATAATTAATCATGGAATGATTAATTTGTTAATAAGTAATTGAGAGTAGTTAATTACTGGTTTGTTATTAATCAAGGGGTGATTAATAATTGTGTTTAAGTAAAGATTAATCACTTAATTAATTTAAATAAGTAATTTAATATAATTAGAGATCATTAAGTAATATAATTAATGAGGTAATTAAGAATTGTAAATTAAGGAATAATTAAATAAGGGAAGTAATTAAATGTTATTCAATTATGAATAATTTAGAATAATTCATTTTAGAAATTAATTAAAGACTAACTTACTTCTTGTAATTAGAGAATGGTTAATTAATTTGATTTATAATTAATTAATAATTGTGAGAGCAAGATTTATGGAATGTGTAATTAATTTAATTTATTTTAAATTAATTAAAATGGAAGTAGTTAATATAATTCATTTTAAATTAACTATAGTTTGTGATTCATAAATCATTGCTGATGGATGATATTGATATTTCATTGTTTGATTGTGATCTCAGAAATGAGTTGGATAATGTCTATGTCATATGAGATGCTTGGTTTAAGTATGATAATGTTTAATTATCTGTTTGGATGATGATATTAATTATCTGTTTATTATGATGATGTGATTATCTATTATGAGGTGTGAATTATCTATCTGTGCATATTGATAATATTGAATTGACTGTTAAGACTAAATAGACAACTTGGCCTTAAAAGACACGCTTTGGATTTCGATGAGACCGGGATCGGGTTTTCCGCATTAGGAATATCCGAAAACCACATCGATTCCAAATTAACGATAGGTCGTGAATCTGAAGTGAAGATGAAGATTCAGAATGCAAGGATTATCGTCGTTAACTCTGAGGGTGATTCCAAAATGAGTGTAACGAGATGATGCCTTCGGTTTCGTTCGAACCCGGAACGAACTTGTATGGATTGAATGCTTTCAACACATCGTCAGGCGGACGATGAGCATTCTAAGAAATATGTTCTATAAAGGTAATCATAACCTCAAGCCTCATCAACCGGGAATGGCTAAAACAGGGGAGGTGCAGCAAGGTTAGGTGGGTCATGCCCAAGCAGGACAAGGATATTCCCCTGTCTAGATGTCCCTTTTTATTCGGCTTAGTGGGCGGTTGGTCTGCAGCCAACTGCGGGGTTTATCTTGTTCGGGACTGTTCAGTAAGGAATGGTTCCGGCCTTGTGTTGTAGGGGATGAAGGGAGTAATCCTCGGTACGTTGATCTAGGCCACGTACTGTGACGGGCGGTACCCCAGTAGCCCTGCCATTGTATGGAATCCACAATCCAATAAGTGCCTACGGTTTTGATTGTATTAGCCACTTTTGTGGCTAGTAGTTGGAATTTAATCATGTAACAATTTCGGCTATTTTCTATTTACTTGAAAACCCTAGACCTATTATAATATCACTGGATTTCCTATCAGATGTTTTGGTTAGCGTAAGGTAAAAACTTTTCCATGTTTATGTGTGGGAAGTCTTATGTGATACCTTTTGTTTTCAAAGGATTTTTCAAAACTAAGCAACTTTAACCTGTTACTCATACCAGACCCATGTCTGACCCGAAGTTTATTTTTGTTTTCCATAAACTCTCGGGTACCCAAATTTTTACGGGTAGCCAAGGGATTCAGGTTTAGCTTTGACGAATTTTGAAGGAGCAATGGAGCAGGAGGCTTCAGCGTTTTAGATATATATTTAGTTCCGCTGTGTGGTATCTCTGTGATGTATTGTGTATTGAGTTGTATAACTAGACAGGTGTTTATAACTGTCTAGTATGTGACGTACTATATCTAGCACTCTGATTGATGTTATATATTATGTAAATATTTATGTGATTAATATATTTTATTCGTTCCGCTGTGAGATTCTGATGTTGTTGTTCTTTCTTCTCTATCTTTTCTATTTTCTCACCTCTTTCTTTCTTATTAACGATGCTTCTTCCTGGGAGTAGGAAGTGGGGTCGTTACACAGCATAAGTACCATTATATTATGCCCGCTATAGCTACCACCTAAGGTGGCAGGTTATACAACTGCAATCGTAAAGGGCGCGTATTGATGATTGGATTTCCAACAAATGGTAAGGCTAAGGAACTTCCTATTGTCACATGGGTACGCCTATGGAGGGACCCCCCGAGAACCTACCTGGATCTCTGCCATCGCTAGGCCTGTTTACACCCTGCCCGCGAGTAACACCTACAAGTTTGCTATCCCCGGTCATTTGCGACTTTATCTGAGGATCCTCGACTACAAAGAAACAACCATAAAGAAATGAATTTGTAGTGTCCACATGAGTTAAGTATCTGGGTTCTATACCTTGATACCACCCTTTTCCAGAAGGAATGGACATACCCTAGGGGCGCAACCTCTCATAACCTTGCCGCATCTTTCTTCTTCGACCATTTCCGGGGTGTGAGGTCCTGATGCAATCTCATCCACAAAGCTACACTTTTTCACAAAGCCTTGCTTTTATCAACAAATGATCAACAACACTTCATATGCCACATTACCGAATTTGGAATGTATCACTAGTAACCATCAACTACGTAACCTCTGTGCTCGTACGTCTCAGAGAAGGGTGTTAAGCTAAGAGAATAAATTCCCCGCCACCAAACAGAAATGTATTTGATAGAAACCAGCTTTATATATCAAAGTGTAATGTCAGACATACATCCATACAATTCTATTCCAGGTTCGAACAGAACCGAAGGCACTTCTAAAGAAACCCTTGCAATACAGATAATCCTTAATCACATCCAGACTCCCCATCATAAAGGGTGATCAAATCTCTATACCGGGGGCTAGTCGGTGCAGAGACATTCGACGATTTATCCTTTCGCTTTCGAAATATTCGGTCTTTACCAGTGGTCTTCAAATGCTATCCATAACATCGTATCATTATTCAGAATGGGTTATATGACACATAGTTCCTCTCCCAGCTAAACCGAATAATGAGCGAAATATTTAAAAACCATATATATAATGGGATCTCAATTATGTCACAACTTATTACCCGAAACAAATGATTTAAACAAATTACCATTTTAAATCTTTTTAAACAAAAAGATTCACTTCAAAAAGTTCACCAATCTTTCACAAAGATCAATAGTTTTCAAAACCATTTCAATTCCCAAATCTTTTATACAAAAGATACCTTTTTCAATTTCAAAACAAAGTTCAACAATCTTCCATAAAGATTCAATTATAGCCTTCAAAACAATTCGCAATTCAAATCTTTTGTACAAAAGATACACCATTGAGATCCTTTTATTTTGAAAACAAAGTTCACTATTCTTTAACCAAGATTCATTAATGGCTTTCAAAATAATTTTCTTTTCAAACTAGAAATCTTTTTAACACAAATCAGAAATCTTTTCTTTATATGAAAGCCATTGTTATTTGAAAAATAGTCATTTTCATTTCGTAAAAAATTTGATTGCATTTGCACAAGTTAAAGCTCTTCAAGTATAAAACATCAAATTCCTAGAATAATACTTTTAAAATGGTTTAAAACCCATATAAACACATTTATAACTTGTATACCCTTTTTAAACCATAATTTCCAAACATAGAGTTCAATTTCAAATCTTGAATTTAAATTCAAAACAAATTATTTAAATTTCAAAACCTTATCAAGTTATTCAAAATAACTTTTATCTTCAAAACTCTTTTTCAAAAGCTTTTCATATTTAACCCGATACCATTTCTAAAACTATTTGGATTAAAAATTTAACTTTAAAACCCTTTTAAAAATCTGTGACTTAACCAATTTCCTTGTGCAATCCATATTTGTGTGTGTATGGTGTAGTCTGGGGGTTTTACACAAACATCATCAATCATCACAGATTCAAGTACCGTAGTATTGATAAGCAGTATAATCCTATGACGCTTACCATCATTCATAGATTCACAGATAAGTAAATAATTTCATCATAGACACAAAATTTGCACACACGGCTAAATTTAAATAATCCACGTTATAGAATATCACAGATCATAGGTAACAATCACCTCAAATATTCTATACAAACAATCATCCATTAACAAAATTAAATTATCTGAGTGTAATGAATTAGCTAACCGTACTTAACTCATTATCGATTAATTACAAACCATCTTAATTCATTAACCTTTAATCATTTATTAGTTAATCATTAATATTAAATTAATTAACCTTTAATTATTAATTAACCAACTTCAATTAATAAATTAATTGACCTTTAGTCATTAAATAATTAACCCCTAATTATTTAATTATCCTTTAAATTAATTATCCTTAACTGATTAATTAATAAATTAATTAACCCTTAATTAATTACCATTAAATTAACTATCCTTAATTAATTACAATAAATGATTATCCTAATCGCTTATATTAATAGATAACAAATTAATTACTTTAGTAATTATCCTTTAATCACTTGATTAATTAACTTAAATCATTAATAAATCATCCTTAATTACTTTCATTAAGTAATTATCTTTAAGTAATTAATCAACTTTAATTACTTACATTAATTAATGTTAATTAATTAATTTATCCTTTAATTAATTACTTTAATGAATTAACCATTAATTATTAACTTATTAACCTTTAATTATTGATTAATTATCTCTAATCATTTAATTGATAAATCTTTAATCAATAATTAATTAGTCTTAATTATGTAATTAAAGATCCTTAATCGTGAAGTTAATTAACCTTAATTCATTCCTTAATTATTAATGAATAAATTTTAATTAAATATACCTTTAATTAATCACATAATTAGATTAATCACCTAGATTAATTTATCTTTAAGTAATCTATAATTAATCCTTTTAATTACATTGGGTATTTACCCTTCTAAATTACTTTCATTAAGCAATTATCATTTAATTGCTTTCATTTAAATAATAAATATTTAATCACTTTAGACTCAAGTTAATTAAAAGATAGTCCATTTATCTTAATAAATTACTTTAATTATCATTAAAAAACATTATTTAATAAACCTTGTAATTTATTATTATTAACAAATAAATTCACTTAGATTTTAAAGTTAATTAAAAATTTAAAACATTTTTTCTCTTAATTAACTTCTTAATCATTATTAAGTTTATTCAAGATAAACTTTAAAATATGGGATATACTTATGTTTAAAACATTTTAAACTAAATTAATTAAAAATATTTGAATTTAAAAACCTTTTTAACCAACTCAAAACTCGGATAACTTTTAACATTACAAAAGAATTGGTTTTAACCAAAATTGATTTAAAATAAACTAGACTTGTTTTAAAAGTTAAAACTGCTTTTAAATCAAATTCCCAAACACGAGACACTCACTGGTAAAACACGATAACGCACTCGTGTCTCCCCACCTTACTTCACTGCTTCGTGCCAATTCACCGAATACCCGAGATCAACAACGAGACATCGTTCTTCTTCCCCAAAAACCAAGACATCACCTGATGCCATATTCATGTGTACACATGCACCGGTGAATTTATGCTCTCCGACCATTGCCAAGACCGTCGCCCAGTGGCAGATGAACTCATCGACAACCCCCACCAACCAAATCCCTCAAACTCACCGTAGTTTAGATTTGAGTAATGTGCTCGAATACAGGAACCCATCGATCATCGAAAAATCATCTCATCCGACCACTCAAGATCACTAGAAGCCACGAAATTATAACCAGAGCTTCGCTACGATGCCACCCTTTCTTTCCCCTAGGTGCGATCGACCCTGAACCCCTGATGATGTCGCAGTAACCTCATCTTTGCCATCATATAAGACGAACCCTTAAACCCTAGAAACTCACCACGTTGCCTTTCCAATGATCGAAAAAATCACAGAACATTTTTCCCAGCCTCTACACCTACCAAGGTCCCTTCAACCCAAAGCACGAGTCAGCGATCCTCGTCGACTATTGGAATTCGACAAATATGCCCTTGCTGTTCAACCCTTAATATCACAATAATCCCAATCTTAAACTTCAAGATATCATTATCAAAATTCGTCATTTTCTAGCACGAATCAACTAATAAAATCAAATTATAAAATTATGATCATTGATTTTCCTGGTTATAAAGGTCTTCACTATGATTTCCATAAACTTAAAGTATTTGCCAAATTTAAATACTTGAAATTATTTTTAAAATCGATATCATACACCCATGATCATTTTTCATTTAGAAATCTTTGCCAGAAAAAGTTGAGATAAGGAAATATTGATTTGTTTTTATAAGAGTGAACCTGTACCTTAAGAACAGGATTAACTTATTCACACAGACATGCATATCAATATATATTTGTATATTCAATATGTAGGCAAAAATATACAACATTTTCATATCACACTTTAAACATCATTCACCATATCAAAGGTTATAGGCAAGGATAAGTGAGTTTACTCACTTGAGGTGCTGAGACAAAGAGGAACAAAAAAGAGTTTGAGCCAGTAAATGTTCTGGAATTTGAAATGATCTGGAAATTATTCTAATCTGTACTTGATTGTGTATGAGTTGAACATGAAGCTTGATTTCCAAGTTGAAGATTTTAAATTGCTAAGATGATCTTGTTGTTTCCCAATTTGTTTTGCTTTGTTGCTTGCTTTCGATTCTATTTTTCAGGTTTTGAATTTTGATCCTTGACTTGCTTGTCTCATCTGAGATAGTCAGATCTTTGTTTTGCTGAGATTATTTTAATTTAATTTGTTTTCATTTCCAGGCTGAAGTTTGGTTTGATTCGGCTTTTTTCTTTTTGGTTTGAAATTTTTGAGTTGAGCTAAAACCTTATAACTTGGTTGTACTTGCATGTTTCGGATTTGGAAATCTGAAAGTAGCTTTAGTTTAAAATGATTTGAATTTTTTTTCTATGTTCTTTTAGATTTGAAATGTATGGAAAGAATTGGGAAAAAAGGAAGTAGATATATTTATAAATCTTATTTTCATTCTTATTTAATTTAAAAAGAAGTGACACTTGTAATTAAAATCTATATTAAAGCAACACATGTAATGTGTATGTTAGGATTTAACTACAAATGTTAATACATGGCCTCATTATTTTACAAATGTCCTAGGTAATGTATTTTTATATTTTAAATCCTTACTAAATAAATTTATTAATTACTTATAATTTCAAACCATATTTATATATGTATTGTATATTTATTATTTCCTATTTCACACTTATACTTTTCCTTTAAGTTATACTATACCAATTAAAGAAAAATAATTTTTTAAAACTAATTATATATTGATAAGTAATCACATATATTTTCATATATATATATATATATATATATGAATTTAACTTTAAATAACCATTTGAAAATTTATTATATTAAATTCAAAATATCATTTTCAAACCAAATGCATATTTAATATAATTAGAAACAAATTCTTATTAACTTTAAAAAAAATAAAATTTTAAATCTAATTTATTTCCAATATATTTATATTTGAGTTTTCAAATTTAAATTTCAATTAAAATTCAATATATATGTAAACAACTAATATTTTATTTTATTTTGGAAAAACTTAATTAAATTCACAACTAAATTTAAAAAAATTAAATTAACTATCAAATTTAATCAGCTTAAACAGGAATGTTACATGAAACTTGGGGTTTAAGCATATTTTGGCATGAGGAAGCCACCATAAGGATTGCAGGCCAAAATTCAACTAAAGAAGGGATCGGTACTGATCTCTCTTCTTTGAGCGTTAGGTTATGTGACCCCTCTTGTGGTCCCATATGGATTTAACAGTCTTTCTACCATGTTTTCAAAGAGATATTTGGCCATCTTCATTTATAAATAAAAGCTGGGTTATTCATTTTCGAGACTTTTAGGCTGGTAGTTGCTTTATACACTTTTGCAACTAAGGATTTTGATACAATCACTTTTGTACTCAGATTATAAAGTAATTAATAAAGCAATTTATTCAAAGTGGACGAAGGCAAACAACATCGAACTACTATAAATTCTTGTATGCATGTTATCATTTCAATTAACTACTGCTTCTTTGTTATTACCCAACGTTTCCATTTTGTTCTTCCTTTATTTCTCTTCAATAAATTTCTGTTGGGTATTTGTGCCAATTTTTGTTGCAAACATTTTAGTTCTTTCACTGAGAACCTTGATTCTCAGCTTAATAGGATCCCTTTGTTGCTACTGGATCGTATAATTCCCTCGAAGGAGATCCATAGTGATCTTCAGGAAGTTTGCTTGTTCTACTCGGATTTTCAAAAATCTAAGAAAAGTTATAAATAATGATGAGGAACACTAGATCTACTTCTCAAAATGCAGAAGGAAATGAGAACACTAGTATCCAGCAAGGAGGGCCAAACAGTTAACCAATGGAAGTGAATGTTGAACGAGTTGAAGTCCAGAATCCAACTAATTCTAGCTGTGTTCCAGAATCTAATGAGAGTGCTAATGGATAGCTGTCGACAATTAAATTAGTAGATTCAGACCAATATCAACCTAATAAACCAATTCAGTTAGCAATAGCGAGGAAAGGCTAGGAGGGACCCTACCCCTTACTCAGCATCAGAGAGTTCCAATTCATCGGGCGAGTATCATAGGCATATGCGTTGCAGAACTGACGAATATCGCATGGAAACTTCAAGGCATCAATAGGCAGACCATCATGGTCTACAGGACCGATCGGTGCCTATCACTTCATAGGGATCGGTATCGTTCCCTCCTCCAAAGGAGGGAACTTACCTATGCACACTGGGATTCAAGTTGGAGCTACTACAGTGATATGGATGATGGATTTCAATTAAATGTTGACCAAATGCTTCCTTGGAATGACGATGAAGTGAATTTACGTCATACACATCGAGAAGATGTTAAACCAAGTAGGTGTGGAATGGCCTGTAGACATTGATCGAACCATTCATGTGCGGTGGAGCATGACCACTACTTGTCACCAACAATCCTAAGGCCGGACTTGTTGGTTATGGTTAGACAGTTAGTGAGAGAGAGCCAAAGCTTGAACAATGATGACTGGGGAATCTTGAGAAGCCATACCCCATTCACTGATAATGTCCTACATGTAGAGTATTCAAGGATGTTCAACATGCCGTCGATGCCTGCCTATGAGGGGAAAACCAACCTCAAGCAACACATCATGAGATATGAATAGATGATGGATTTTGCATGAGCAAATGATGCAACCAAGTGTAGATTTTCCCATAACTCTCTTTGAAACAGCAAGAGTGTGGTTTACAAGGTTATCCCCATGGTCGATCTCTAGATTTGATAATTGGGCAATAAGTTTGTGGGGCAGTTCCAAATGCATGCAACTTGTCCCAAAGATGTAATGTCACCGTCCAACGTGATCTAGGCTCCGGAAGAATCAATGAAAGATTATTTGGAGAGATTCTATACATGTGTTATAGAAATCACTAATTTGAATGACCATGCAATATTGATGGCAGTAACAAGAGGGATTGACCCAAAATCTAATTTTGGCAATTGACTACCCGGCAAACCACTCATAACATGGGAGCACTTTTACCAAAGTCGGCTCAGTATTTAAAGAAGGAGGTACCCAGATCCTCTAGGATGAATAATGTTGTGGGACCGAGTGGAGAAGGAGTATAAAGTAACATTGTTGTAAAGCAATCTGATGATAACTTTGGAAAGGTTCAAGTGAATGTCCAGAACAAACCGAATCAATAAAAGAAAGGCGAAGATATGAGTCGAGAACGAAAGAGGCATCCTGGAAGAGGGAAGCCTAAGATTCTGATGTACAATACATGCATGTCATTGAATATCTCTCTAGAGAATATCTATTTGTCTATCTGTAATAATATGTAGTATAGGAAGCCGCCTCCAAATGAATCAGCAGAGAGGTAGAAACAAATCGGAAAATATTGTCGGTTTCATGAATGCTATGCACATAACAAAAATGAATGCAAGAATCTTCAAGATATTATCGAAAAGCTGATTTGAGAAAGGAAGTTATAATAGTTTGTGAAAACCCCATAGGATGGTGGCAGGTGACATTCGACCCCAACCAAGGACAAGCGTCAAATAGGGTTGAGGATTCTGCTTGGACTGGAGGGAGATTGGTGATTGATATAATAGTCAGAGATCGCATTAGGCTGATAAGAGTTGGTATGAAATGGAGCGGTAGGCTAGCATGATAAAGCACGTAGTTTTTGAATGTTGTTCAAATACGGAAGATGAAGCTCCAGCAAAACAACAACGTACAGTGGTAGACGATGTAGTGTTTAGAAACAGAGATGTAGACAAGATGGAGGCTCCAACGATCGACCTAATGGTCATTTCAGCCATGAACTGCCCCGCTTAAGTGAGAAGGACATTGGTTGACTATGGAAGTTCTGTAAATATAATTTTCAGAAAAGCTTATGATCAAATGAAGATGGAAGCCGAAGACTTGAAATCATTTAATGCCCGCATTCATGGCTTTAACGGTGCTGCAACTGAAGATGTTGGTTATGTTGAATTACATGCAGTGTTGGGAGAAGGTGACCATAGGATAGTGTGGATTCTGTCTTTTTTTTGGATGTTGACTCTCCATACAACGCTTTTCAAGGTCGACCGACCTTACCTGAGTTTCCGGCAGCTCTTGCCCCATGGTGCTTAACTTTGAAGTTCCTGACAAATAATAGTGTCAAAGTTGTTCATGGTGTTTAGGCAGCTGGACGTGCTGTTATGTACCTGAGTTGTGGGATGCTCAACGGAAGGAGAAAGGTAAGGGTGCAGATAAGTCAGTCCGCATCTAAGCCATTGAAGATTGAGAAGTAGCGGCTGAGCCTTGGCTCGAGCACCACGGTCGGCTCTATAGAGATATAGATTGGGGAGATGGCAAGGAGTGTGAGAAATGCGGATTACGGATCTTAAGGCTAAGATTAACACTAGAGGTGTGAGTTCCCGGAATTTTTGGCAATATAAATTTAATAATCCGTGTTAAAAATTAAATTGATTTGATAATTTTTGATAATAAAATTTTGAATTGATTTAATAATCTTCTTTTAATAATTATTTAAATTGGTAGATTTTATCTTTTTAAAGATAATAAATTGTTTTCTATTTATAATATGTATATAATTGTATATATTGTAAATAGATAAGTTTTGGTTTTGAATTCAGTAAATAAATCAATTTTCTAATTCTATTTTATTTTTGGTAAATTGGAAATTTTTATTCAAATTTAACATTTAACTATACAAAGCAATTTAATAAATAACTAGATGGTTTGTAAATACTTAAGGTAAATCTTATTTGTTTAAATTATATTTAATTAGATTAAATATGAATTTAAATTAGATTAACATGAAAGTTTTGTTTTATTTTCTTTTTAAAATATTGCTTGAAATTATATATAAGAGTTTAAAATACAATTTACATATGATCTTAATATATTGAGTAATAGAAGTGGTTTATAATCTCTTTTATAACTCATTTAAAATTTGTTAAATTTATTATTTTCAAATAATAATTATAATACCTAGTTTTTATAAACATGAACAGATTTTATAGAAATAGGATTTGTTATTTTTAAATTTATTAAGAGTTATATATGCATATATATAACTTGATTTTTAAATTGGATTTTACAATTTAATTTAAATTTGAATTTAATTTTTTGAAATTCAAAAGAATAAATACTTAAAAATATTTGGATAAGCTTTTATTTATAATTTGTTTTGTTTATTTTTCTATAAAAGAAAAAGAGGGGGAAATTTATCTATATATACATAAGAAATAATAAATTATGTTAAAAGCTTTTATACACAATTTAAATTAAAATAAAATACCTAAAATTACAAGTGTAAATCTCTTAACACACCTAAATGACATGTGTTAAGCCATAAAGTAAACAATGTGACAAATGTTAAAAATTAGAACAAGTGTCCTATTTAATTTTTCATTTTCTTTTATTTTAACTAAATCATTTTATGCTTATATAAACTTTGCCTCTTAACCTCATTTTTCTTTTTCGATTCTTCTTCAAAACTTAAGAGATCTTCAGCCAACATTCAAACCTAATAACCCAAAAACAAATCTGAAATCATCTTCTTCAAATCAAAAAAAAAAATCTGTAATCAACATTCAAACTAGAATTTAAATTCTTTGATCAATCTTCATTCAAAACAGAAAACTCTGTTTAGAACAAAAATCCTGTAAATTCCCTCAAAAACCAATCTGAAACCAGTTTTCCACTAACCAAAATAACCCATAACTATCTGAATCATCTTCAAAATTAGAATGAAAATCAAAGTATAAACCTGAAACTCTTTTCTTAAAAATCTGGAAATTAGAACCTGATCATCATTCTGCAATTCAAAGGCCTGTAGTTCCTTCTCTTCTATTTTGAAACAGCAACCAGGCCTATAATTCATCTTCAATTTGAAGTTTTTAAAAACAAACATGCAACTGAGTTTTAAGATCAAAAGCAAACTACAACAACTTGAAGTTTTCTAGTCAAAGCACATTCTAGTTCAAGCTTTTCATAAACAAGGTGCTCTGCTCATAAATTTTCAGGTGAGTAACATTTTTATATTAAATAAACTTAGGTAAATATGGTTGCTTGATTGTTTCCTGTGATAATCATGATTTGTTTGGATGGATATGATGGAATTCTCTGTATAAATGTATGGGTTTCTTAATGCATGCTTGTGTTGTGATGTGTTCTTGCCTATTCTAGATTCCAGGTTTAAATTCTGATCAAAAATCAAGATATCATAATCTAATCTATGTTAAGGATTAAGATTTAAACAAAATATGGCTTTGAACATAAGTTAAAGTTTGTAATTTTATTTAATATGAAAAAATTTCTGTAATGTCTCTGGAAAACAAAATATATCAGAACAAACTTTATGTATGTGTAAATTTAATTTTTCCAGATTCATTTGATTCAAGATTTTAAATCGATTACTTAAACAAAAACATGAATTTTAAAACTAAAATCAGATTTCTAGTTTGAAGATGATTGAGTATTTCTGGTTTGACCAGAAAAGGTGTTTTGGCATGTAACTGTCAATCTAGGTGGTCGGGGTGGCCAGCATCTTCTTTGGTGATGGAGTGATGATAGGAGATTCAAGGAAAATTATTGGGAAGTGGATCAAAGCAGTGAGGCGGTGGTGATTAGGGATTGAATATTTTAACCCTAGTTTTTCTGTTGATCAGTAATTTGATCGCCGCGATTTCTGAAGATAACCGAGCTTTCCCAGATTCATGTAGGTGATAGATGGAGTGTGAATGAAGTCGTGGCCGGAGGTAAAGGCACTCTGATTGTCGGAATTGGGTTGGGGGATGACCGTCGACTTGCGTGTGTCAACGCGAGTGGTCGAAGTTGGTTGCAGCAATGGTGCAGGTGCACGGAGGATATGGTGTGTCTGCTGTTGTTTTGGGGGAAGAAGGGTACTCGAGTGATGTTCGGGTTGTTTCGTGTTTTTGCTCGAAGCTTTGGGGTATTGGACTCGAAGTCATTGTGATGTGGGCTCGGGTGTTTGGTTGATAAAGGATTTTGTAAACCTGTCAGTACTTAATTTGAATGATTTAATAATAGAAATGTTACTCGAAGTTTTACTCGTGTTATTTTTGTGTTTTGCTTGGGCTAGGTTAGGTTAGGATCGAGTGATTTAGGTGTAGCTCGAGTTAGTTTTGTTACAGGTTAGAAAACTTGTTCTGTTTTCAAATTCAAACTGAAAATTTAAAGTATTAAGCAAGGATTTAAATATGTTTTAAATCTAATTTTAAATAATGGATTCAAGTTTAATTTGGATTTTAGCTGGAAATGAATAAGTTTTTAAATTCAAATTTATTTAAATAATCTTAAGGGGTTAAGTGTTTAAATGTATTTTTTAAAGGATTTTGAATTTAAATTGGAGTTTGAAATGTAAAGAAATGTTTTTAACAAAGTTTAAATTTGATTCAAAACTAAATTGAATCTTTGTTTTAAAATAAATTTAAGTTATATAAATTTAAGTGTTTTAACAATTTTGAATGATAAAGTAAAATTTAAATGTTTGAATTTAAAAAGGAATTTGGTTTAAACTCTTGTAAAATTTCTTTTATAAGAAAAAGTATTCTTTATCATGTAAATTTAAAGTTTTTAAATTGATTTTAAATTTTGTTAAAGATAAATTGGTTTTCATTTTAAACTTGAAATTAAAAATGAAATTTGAAATTAAATTTGTAAATGAATGTTTTCAAATATATTTGTGAACGATAACTTAACTATAGATAAGAAAAAGGTTTTATCTTAAAGTTAAATTAGAATTTAATGATTTGTTATTCATTTAATTATTAGGTTATTTAATTTATTTAATAAATTAATGAAATGGATAATTACTTAAAGTAATTAAGAGTTTTAAATTTAAAAGTTTAAGATTAATTAGAATAATTAACTTGTGATTTAAGAATCATTAATTAAACAAGACTAAATTTTAATTAATGATTAGTAATTAATTAATCAAGTGATAAAGGATTAATTAAGTTACAGTTAACACTTAATTAATTAAATAATTAGGGGTTAATTAATGGGCTATTAATGGTTAATTAATTTGTAATCAATAATAAGTTAATTACTTTAGATAAATAATTAATGAATTGTTAATAGTTAATGAAAGTTATTAACTAAGGATTATTTAATAATTAATTAATGTGATTAATTTTTAATAATTAATTAGGTTAATTAATTTAAAGATAATCATTTGTGTAAGTTAAGTATAATTACTTATGGAAGTAATTGAAGAAATTAATTACTCATTGTAATTAATTGAGTTTAATTTGATTGGATTAAGTTAATTAATTCAGTTTAATTAATTTAGAATAATCATTTGATGATTTGTGAAGTATTATTACTTAATATAATTTAATGAAGAGAAATTACTTCGGAAAGTAATTAATGGGTAATTACTGGATGTAATTAATTGAAGGTGATTTATTGATGAAAGTAATTTGAGTATAATTACTTTGTGAAATTAATCAAGGGATTAATTAGAGATAATTAATTAATGAGTAATTACTTTGTTTGATAAAGTAATTAAGAGTAGTTAATTACTGAATGGAGTTAATCAAGGGTGATTAACAATTATGGTTTAAATTAAGATTAATTTCTTATGTAATTAATTTAAATAGAAAATTTAATTAGAAATCATTAATTATTATAATTAATGATGTAATTAAGAAGGGATTATTTGGAAAGAATTAATCAAAGAAGGAATTAATTAATATAATTAATTAAGGATTTATGTAATTAATTATTGTTAATTAATTTATGAAGTAATTAAAGATTAATTACTGTATTTGGTTAAGTATAATTAATTTGTGAAATTAATTAATGGATAATTACTTGTATGTAATTAAAGGTTAATTAATCAGGGATGACTACTTAAAATGATTAATTGGTTGATGATTAATTAATTGATTGCCAATTAATTAATAGTGATATAAGCAAGTTTGATAATGATGAAGTAATTAATTTAATTCACTTTAAATTAATTAGAAATGATGTAATTAATTTAATTCATTTTAAATTAATTATATTTGGTGTGATTATTAATCATTGCTTACATATGAATGGATGATATTGATTGCCTTGAATGGTTTGAGATCTCAGATATGAGATAATAATGCTGTGTGATATGGATGCTTTGGTTGCATTGAGATGACAATATGAATTATTTATTTGTGATTAATAATATGGATTATCTGTTGTGATGATAATGTTGATTATCTATTGTGATATGTGAATTATCTATCTGTGTGTATATAGTGAAATTGAATTGTTTTAAACTTTAAAACAACTTGGCCCTAAAAGATACGCTTTGGATTTCGATGAGACCGGGATTGGTTTTCCAAATTTTGATATCCGAAAACCACATCGATCCAAATTTACGATAGGTCGTGAATCTCATGTGAAGATCGAAGACTTGAGGTGTAAGAACTATTCGTTAGTATAACTCTAAGGGTGATTCCGAGATGAGTTTGATGGAGTTGTACTTTTAGATTCGAGATGAAGATTCAGAGTGTAAGGGTTATCGTCGTTAACTCTAAGGGTGATTCCAAAAAGAGTGTAACGAGATAATGCCTTCGGTTTCGTTCGAACACGGAATGAACTTGTATGGATTGAATGCTTTCAGAACATCGTCAGGTGGACGATGAGCATTCTAAGAGATGTGTTCTCTAAAGATAATCATAGCCACAAGCCTCATCAACCGGGAATGGCTAAAACAGAGGAGGTGCAGCAAGGCTAAGTGGGTCATGCCCAAGTAGGACGATATTTTCCCCTGTCTAGAAGTCCCTTTTTATTTCGGCTGTGTGGACGCCAACTACGGGGTTATCTTGTTTGGGACTCTCCAGTAAGGGATGGTTCCGGCCTTGTGTTGCAGGGGATTGGGAGTGACCCTCGGTACGGTGATCTAGGCCACGTACTGTGACGGGAGGTATCCCAGTAGCCCAGCCATTGCATGGAATCCAAAATCCAATAAGTGCCATCGGTTTTGATTGTATTACCCACTTTAGTGGCTAGTGGCTGGAATTTAATAAATGTAACAATTTTGTCTATTTCATATTTACTTGAAAACCCTAGACCCTATTATAATATCATCGGATTTCCTATCAAATGTTTTGGTTAGCGTAAGGTAATTTTTTTTCCATGTTTATGTGTGGGAAGTCTTACGTGATACCTTTTCTTTTCAAAGGTTTTTCAAAGTGAAGCAACCTTAACCTGTTACTCACACCAGACCCATGTCTGACCTAGAGTTTATCTTCTATTTTCTTAAACTCTTGGGTACTCAAATTTTTAAGAGTAGCCAAGGGATTCAGGTTTTCTTTGACGAATTATGGAGGAGCAATGGAGCAGGTGGCTTCGGCATTAGATATATAGTTTCCGCTGTGTGTTCTTTGTGTTGGTATCTCTTTGTTGAGTTGTATTGAGTTGTATAACTAGACCGGTGTTTATATCTGTCTAGTATGTTATGTATATATTGTGTAACTCTGATTAGTGTTATATACTATGTAATACTTATGTTATTAATATAATTTATTCGTTCCGCTGTTGAGATTTTGATGTTGTTTCTTCTTTCTTCTCTTTTTTTTCTCTTTTTTATCCCTTTCTTTCTTCAAGATGATGCGGTTTTCTGTGGTGAGAAAGTCGGGTCGTCACAGTTGGTATCAGAGCGCTAGGTTGAGTGAATACCTACGCTTTGAAGTGATTTCTTTCTTGAGAGAGCATATTTGTAATTTTGAATATATTTATATGTATTTATCTATTTCTACCTATTTGTTGGGTTACCTATTCGGGTTTTCCAATATAAGTTATAAAGGTATATAAGGTAGTGGGATGTGTAACACGACTACTACCAATGATTGGGGTTTGAATGTTGAGATTGGAAGTGTATCTATCGAGACTGTAGACCTAATACCTTCTCGAGTGAGCTTTGCAGCTTGATGTAAGGATTTCATCGATCTTTGAAGGAAACCTTTTAAAGGTTTGGAGTCCATCTTGGTAGTGCAAGTTGGATGAGTAGAGTTTGGATCTGTCGGTTGGTCAGAAGAAAATAATGGTATCTTGATACCTCAGGAAGTAGTAGCTGTCTGATGAGACGCAGTGACTATGGATGTCTCCAAAGATGTTTCTTTGGAACAAGTTTAGGAAGTATATCTGCTTCAATGTTGTGGCTGGGTTCAGCAGGATGTTTTTGTCTGGTTTAAGGTCCGAGTTTCTCGAAGAGCTTTGGATTAGGAAGTCTTTGGCGTTGGTGTCAGCAGTGCAACTCGAAGTATTCTGTGTGCCAGCAAGGTCTTCTGGTTAGCAGTTTTTCTGGAGATGGAGTTCAGAAACAGCGAAGTGGATCCATTTCTCCGATAGGATTGGCTAGATAAGTGTAAGCTGTTCTGATTTGGTAAAGAGAGAGAATAGTTTTCTTTGGATATTAGTCTGGATTGATCGCAAAAGTGACTTGCGATAGTTTGAGTGTTCTCTTGAGTTATCAGAGGTTTGTCTGTATCTGGAGATTGAGTTTTCCTATCGACTGGATTCTAGGAGTGCTACCGGTGGTTCGGTTTAGTAGAAGGATCAAGTGGTACTTCTGAGTTTCTTTTATGGATCTGTTGAACCATATTTCTAAGATGTGTTGTCTAGTTGTTCTGTAACGTCCCGCCTTTTTGCACACTTTAAATCGACACACGTGCCAATTCAAACCATACGGAAGGGCGGATTGTTATGGGGTAAATAAGAAAAACAGGGAAGAAATAAAATAAAACAGGAATCTCACAGCGGAAGGATAAAATATAATAATCAATATATAGTTCATAAAACTGTTTGCAGAACATTTGCATCCTCTTTATACAATAAATATCAGAGTTCACATACCAATAAATATCAGTGCAGCAGAATTAAATGGTGTAGTGGAATAATATAGTAGATAATAGTAATACATATCTTTGTCTTCGTCCTCTAGAGCTAAATCTTCAAATCCTGCAATGCTCGGACTGACCCGAGCGAATTGAAAAGACAAAACACTCGAGTCAGAACTAAAAGATCTTATGTAAGTTAAATTAACAGAAATGAATATGAATGCAGTAACTCAAGAGATGCTCGTGATTTACATCTCTTAGGATCCGTTAAACTATTTACTATGTAGTATATTGCGCTATTATAATAGTGTCTAATTGTAAAATAAACTTACCTTTTTCTTAGCATTAAGGGGTTACCCATATAGCCCTTAACACGTAATAGTCCCAGTAGTCCATCCAATATCATAGTCCCTCCTGATCGGGAAGCTACCAGAGGATACCACACGGGCTACGGGAGAAATCCAAACTCGTACAAGGCGCGATAGGATAGGTGACACGGCACAACCAGGCAATGCCAGGATAGATATACCAATTACGCTTCCGGGTCGGTGGTAACACGTAGCGTGCAGCTGCCGCCCACCATGGACAAATTCCCCCAAATCAAAGAAATCAAAAATGAAGGTGGCCACCGAATCATTCCAAAGTCAGAGTATAGTATCGAAGGGAAGTGTCCGATCAAAGGTGCTACCTTATTAACCCGTCGATCGCTCCTGTTTTAGCCACCTTATGCCAACTCACGAGAATTGGGTCCACGTATTTACCTTAAAGGAAACGCCGCCACAAACCTACTTCATTCTAGAATTTCCACCGCGTACACGGTAGTTAAAGTGGTTTCCGGAGTTGACAGAGAGTACAACAACTTCCGATCCCGGTCTCTTCAACAACCAAACGTTATTATAACACCGCGGCCTTTAAAAATAGTTTATACTATAAAACCAGAATATAATTGTCCATTTCAAAACCCATAAATACGATATCATTTCCATTTCCAAAACAACTCATTTGATATTATTTTTATAAAACCCAAATCAATAATATCATTTCTTTCAAATATATTTCTTTTCCAAAATCATACTGCTTTAAATATTATAATATCTGGAAACCAAACATTTGAATTATAACTTTCAAAACATAATACTTCAAAATTCATAGCTTTAAAACCATACTTATAAAACTTGAATGGTTTGGATATTCAAACAGTATATAGAATAAAATAGTTTGAATTTAAAATTACTTTATAAAATAATTTCCGCGACTTCACAATTTTATTCATTTAAAATTTTACGTCTAAACCCACTAAATTTAGATTCACTTTTAGTTTCAATAAAACACTTCGATTTCAATATATTCAAACTTCGATTATTTAAAATTTTCAAACTAAGGTTGGAAATCCTATTAACAATTTATGGTCCTATTATTTAGTTTGAAACATTCAAAAAATAAATCCATAAATAAAACTCAAATTTCTAACAATTAAATATTTCCTTTACTTTATTTATACTAGAAATATTCATTTAATTTATCTTGAATAAAATTCCAGTTATAAATATCATACCTTTAAAATTTCCAATTATAATAAGTTTACATCAACTTACGGAGTTTAATTTTTAAATAAGCCCAATTCCAAATAAATTTCCAATTTATCTTCCAATCTTAATTGATTTGAATCATTAGAACTATATATATATATATATATATAATATCTTGAACCTGTACATAATCATATAATATAAATTATCAAACTCCATTATTCCGCTTATTTATTTTATTTAACAAATTCACACATAGCTTAAATTCAATACTTTAACTATATATGTATATATAAAATAAGATTTTATATAAGATCAAAATTAATATTTATTAAACCGCATCCTATCCAAACCATAGAAATCATTTCAAAAATAATTATATATATATACCGCAATGCCTGTATATAATTTTCTATCCTATGGTCTAGTGATACGGATATTTATCATTTCAATCCGTAATTTTTTTTAAAAAAGCAGTTGTATGTCATTTCAAACCGCAATCCCGAATGAAATGAGAATGCATAATAACTTGCAGTTTATATTATATAGAACACATCATCCATTCACCCTATATCAATCATCAACCAATTTTATTTCAATCATCATCAATTTAAACAAACATCAATAGAGCATATAAAATATAATAGGTATCAACGAACAGTTTATATTCAAAATAAATAAATAAATAACGGTTTAACTAGCAGTTTATATGCAAAATAAATAAATTTTAACCGTCAATTTATGTGCAATAAAAATTTAATTAACAGTTAAATTAAATAAATGCGATTTAACTGAGATGATAAATAAAATATGCAAACAGTCATAAATAAATTTCTAATCATATCTGAAATCAATATAACAAACATAAGAAAACTTAGAAGTTGTGAGCGGGTTAAAACACTCACCTTTTGAATTTAAATCCAATTTAAACCCAAAAATTTGACCGTCTCCAAATTCGTCCAAACCCACGTCAAATTGTCCGCGATCTCAATACGAACGTAGCAGAGAAAACCGCGCGCGAAACGGAGTTTGTATGTATAAGTTATGATTATTAAAACTAATTGAAATCGAGATTTACAAAAATAAATTAAACAAAAATAAAATACCGTGCCACATCCACTCCTCCCATGTGAAAAACGCGTATGCTTCTTCTTGATTGCTAGCTTTGTTCCATAATTTTTCTTTTATTTCGATTTACTTTAATTTTCCTCCTTATTATATGAATGTATGTATTTTTAAAAGGTTTGGAAAAAAAAGATTTGAAAAAGAAGAATTGAAAAAGAAAAGGATTAAAATAAGAACTGAAAATGGAAGAGAAGATCTAGATTTGAAAAGAAAGAAGAAAGTTTGAAATAGAAGAAAATTTGAAGAAAAAGAATATTTGAAGAGGAAGGAAAAATTAAAATGAGAGATAATAAGAAGATTTGAAGAAAGAAAAAAAATAAAAGGAAAAAGAAGATGATTAGAATGGAGGCTGTGGTTTCATTTGCGTCATATCTTATTTATAAGGTTAGAGTTAGGTTAGGGTCAAACAGATTTGAAAAGAGAGACCCCTATTAAATAGAAATAAATGAAATGACGTTTCAGAAAACGAAGTTGGAAAATTAATGGAAAGAAATAAAGTAAATATGAACAAACTTTTAGAATTCAAATTTCAAAACAATCGTTTACTTAATAAATTTTGTTAACCCTAAACATACCAAAATTAACATCTTTTAAAGATTTAATTAACACACAATAAATGAAAATAAATTCTCCACCGAAATTTCTGTCATAAATTAAAAGAATATGCAGCATTAAGAAATCTTCATTTCTCCCTCTTTGTGATTGGATTGGAAATTAAACAACATGTTAATATTTCGATTGAATGTTTTACAAGGAATGCATTAACATACATTCCAAAATATGATAGCATAAACAAGGTAATATAAACATGTGTATAATATATATGTACGTCTTTATCGCCACTTATAGTTTACATTCATAAATAAAAGGTATGAAAATAATCCATATAAGGAGGGGATGAATGTACGAGTAAATTAGAAAAGTGAAGATGGAAAGGTAAGTTATGTTGCAATAGAATCTAATAAAGTCTGATTGGAAAGAAAATAGTCAAGTGTAAATCTATTTTACCTCCTTTATCATCTCCTATTAATATTTAATTTAACAACGTATGAGATTTCAATATAAACTAGCATTAAATTTTGATCTAAAACATAAGTTTGAATTTAGGTATAAACATATATGTAGTAAACTAGCATTAAATTTTGTTTAACACCAAATGTGCATTTTTTGTTGAATCTATTAATTGCAATCACCGTTTCTTTCCTTTTAATTGAAACATTTGAACTACATTAATTGCAATCACTTACAAAGTTAAATTTTAAAACAGACAACTAAAATGCATGAAAAAAAATAGAAAAATTGTTTATACACAAGAGTAATAAATAACTTACTGAAATATATTATTTTGCAATCCTTGTAATCAATCTGTAAGCTGAAACACAGTTCAAATAAACATATATTTCTTTTTTTAAAATCAATCATTCTATTCTATATTTTAATGAAATTAGACCTACATTCATAAATGAAACATTCATTTATTTGATGTAAATGTTCTTTTATCAAATCAAACTTTCCTTATTTTCACAAAACGTAAGCTGCTTTTAGTTACACCTATTAATTTACAATTAGTATTCTCTCTCCTATTAATTAGAAATTTTCAATTACATTTATTTCAGTTGATTAAGTTTCAAAATGGACTAAATGAATGTAATAAGAATTAAACAATTTTTCCTATCTAATAGTAACTTAAACATATTTACATTACTGGATACAAATAGTAATTACACATTTCTCACTAAATAATAGTTACTCATCTCTACAATCAATCTTTCAGCTAATAAACATATGTTTACTCCTTTACTAAACTTATTCATTTTTATTTTTTTGATTTACACTCCTACTATTAAATCAACAATACCTTATGAAATTATTAACATAGGTTTCTATCTTTTTATTTCATAAATCACTGCTTTGTAAATAAAGTTTACATTTCTATACCTTTTATTATGTTGACACTACAATTATTGTCTTATTCCATATTAATGTAAAATTTATTTACGTTCAATTGCAATATATCTATTTATCATAATATAAACTACAATAAATTGATCAAACATTATTTCCATTTTTATTCAAATCCATAGTCATATTATGATTAAAATTTTCATTGGTTACATCCTATTGAATTAACATTCTTCGATTACCAATTTAATCTACATTAATTGCACAAATTAAGTAAAACAATTTTTTTTTATTTTTTGTATTAAATCAATTGCCATTTAGGCATATAATTAACGTTTCTATTGATTTTACATTCAAAATTTTTAGTTATTATCTTAACTTACATAAGGTAATGTTTAATTACATTTAATTGCTATTGATTAAATACATTAGTAATGAACAATAGTTGTCACCATTATACATTTTATAACATTTGTAAATTTATTCTTTACCTTTTACATCCCACTATAATCAATGCACACATTAATACAACACATATTATAGTCTCTTATACAATACTGATCTTATTCAATTACCCTTAACTATCTATTTTATACAACAATTAAATGTTTGCATTTGTTACTTATTTTTTTTCTAACCAAGCATAGCATGTTTAAATACAATGAATTGGAATTTCATTAAGATTCTTGATAATTAACTTGTATTAACATTGTTTCACTTTAATTTACTTATTATTCCATTATTAAATTACAACATTTTATTTCTTTCAATAATAACTCATAAAATATTATTAAATTAACAAAATTTAAACATCGAAAATTTATGGTTCATTACACTCTCCCCCACTCAAAACTTTTCGTCCCCGAAAAGGAAAAGAAGGGAAAAGAAGAATTAAATAAACAATACGTCTTATTCAAAATATTAACTTTATAAACAAATAATTTACAAATTTTATTACTTTAAATAAAATATACCCATTCTATACCTATTAAATTTTTTATACTTAAAATAACTAAAGTTTGGAAATCATTTTCAAAAAAATTTCAAAGTCCAAAATTTACGACAAATTTCGGCAGAGTCTCCTTTGTACGGAGAGGCTCGGGAGAAAATATAATATCAATATAACGAATATTTTCAAAATAATATATATCCCAACAAGGGAAATAATATAATAGCGCTAAAAACAGTAATCCAAAAACGTACCTATTTTTCGGGCAATTTACGCTTAATTATGAAACCAAAAGCAATAGCAATTGCTTCCGTAACTTGTATTTCACTTATATAATCCAGAAGGTTAACAATTATATAAAATAAAATATTTAAAGCTGTTTCAAATAATCAACAAACAAATCAATCAACCAGCACTTGCAACAAACATACAACCATCACAAAAAAATCAACACGCATCAATCATTCATTCATATCAAACAAAACAAATAGTTATTCGGGCTCAAAACTTTAAATTGTACGGAAAGAAAAACAAACTACTAAGCATACCCTCTACTCAACAATCTTAGGTGAAACTAAATAGATTATTCATACCTTCCAAACAGATTTTAAAGTATCCTTGCCCAAACTGCCACAATCCAAACGAACAACAATCTCAACCAATAGATTAAGTTTATTCTTATTAATTCCATTCATACTTTTGTTGTTTGATTTCTTTTTCATTCATATAATGGTTTATCTCTTTATTTTACATTTTATTTCTTACAGTTTTCATTTATCCATATATGCAAATTTCTTTTATTTGCATTACATTCATTTATTTATTGCTTGATTTCACTTATTTACAGTATTCATCTTTCTACTTATTTTTCAAATAAATAACTTCATCATATACTTAAGTCTATAATTACTTACTTACAACATTTATCTCTATCATATTTTATTATAGTAAGATCTTCATTATAACTTAAGTCTATACAATAACAACATCAATCCTTATTTATTAAAGAATTTTACTGAATACTCCATTACTTCAAATTTATTACTTGTATAATATTCTGTTTAAATTTCCTATAACATTTTAACTTTTTATAGATGGTAAGTTATATATATGTTTTTAAGAAATGCAAATGAAACTTATACAAGATTTACATCATCTTTTAATTTAAATTAAATGTTCAATGATTACATCTTTGGTTTATAAATTACAATTTCAACTTTCTTTAAATTTTATTTATAACTTAGCATTTATCTCTTATTTCAATTAAAGGTTCCAATTTATAAATTAGTTACAACCCATTTCCTACAAAAAATTAAAACTATTGATTAACGGAAACTGAAGAACTAAATACCGGGTTAAATTTCAAATCATTTTAAAATAATAGATGAATATATACTTACAACTTATCTATACCCAAGTATATTTAAATAAATTTAGAATTCACTTTTGTTTATCAAAATAAATCTGTAGTAAAACTACTACAATGGCCTTCCCACTTCGAAACTCGAAAATGAATGTCGATGATGCGTGCACTCATCACCGAAATTATTTTCCAACGACAGAGAGGGGAGTACAACTTTTTTCTTTCCAGAATTTCTTTAAAACCATACTTTCAAATTATATTGAAATATTTATATCAGAAAATATTTCTAAATACTATTATTATATTTCAAAATCCTTTGAAAGAAATTTTTCAAAATCCCGGACTTAAGTTCTAAAATTTCCAAATTTTCATTGATTTTATTTTCAATCTTATTTTACCTATTATTTATAAATTTTATTCCTAACAACCAATATATTGCAACCAAATATAATCTTTATAAAAATTTATTTTATCCATATAGAAAATATAATAAGCAAAATTATTTCATTCACCTATATTAAAAACAAATATTGTGTCGGTCTGTCCTATTAAGTGTTTAAAAATCCCTATTGATGTTATAGCGTCCCATGCATCAACCGGAATTTATAAATACAAAACGGAACAGATTAACACAATATTAAAACCTTTTTATAACACAAACAAATACGCTCTCTCATATATATACACTCAGTGACTCCCATAGGGTATTACTACCCTATTAGTAAAGAGTCAAACCCCACAAAGCTAAGGTTTGTCGCTAAGCCAAAGCTCTGATACCAGATGTAGCGTCCCGCCTTTTTGCACACTTTAAATCGACACACGTGACAATTCAAACCATACGGAAGGGCGGATTGTTATGGGGTAAATAAGAAAAACAGAGAAGAAATAAAATAAAACAGAATCTCACAGCGGAAGGATAAAATATAATAATCAAATATAGTTCATAAAACCGTTTACAGAACATTTGCTTCCTCTTTATACAATAAATATCAGAGTTCACATACCAATAAATATCACTGCAGCGGAACTAAATGGTCTAGTGGAATAATATAGTAGATAATAGTAATACAAATCTTCGTCTTCGTCCTCCAGAGCTACATCTTCAAATCCTGAAACGCTCGGACTGACCCGAGCGAATTGAAAAGACAAAACACTCGAGTCATAACTAAAAGATCTTATGTAAGTTAAATTAACAGAAATAAATATGAGTGCGGTAACTCAAGAGATGCTCGTGATTTACATCTCTTAGGATCCGTTAAACTATTTACTATGTAGTATATTGCGCTATTATAATAGTGTCTAATTGTAAAATAAACTTACATTTTTCTTAGCATTAAGGGGTTACCCATATAGCCCTTAACACGTAATAGTCCCAGTAGTCCATCTAATATCATAGTCCCTCTTGATCGGGAAGCCACCATAGGATACCACACGGGCTACGGGAGAAATCCAAACTCGTACAAGGCGCGATAGGGTAGGTGACACGGCACAACTAGGCAATGCCAGGGTAGATATACCAATTACGCTTCCGGGACGTTGGTAACGTGTAGCGCGCAGCTACCACCCACCTCGGACAAACTCCCATAAATCAAAGAAATCAAAATTGAAGGTGGCCACTGAATCAATCCAAAGTCATAGTATAGTATCGAAGGGAAGTGTCCGATCAAAGGTGCTACCTTATTAACCCGTCGACCGCTCCTGTTTTAGCCACCTTATGCCAACTCACGAAAATTGGGTCCACGTATTTACCTTAAAGGAAACGCCGCCACCAACCTACTTCATTCTGGAATCTCCACCGCGTACACGGTTTTTAAAGTGGTTTTAGGAGTTGATAGAGAGTATGACAACTTCCGATCCCAGTCTCTTCAACAACCAAACGTTATTATAACACCGCGGCCTTTAAAAATAGTTTATACTATAAAACCAGAATATAATTGTCCATTTCAAAACCCATAAATACAATATCATTTCCATTTCCAAAACAACTCATTTGATATTATTTTTATAAAACCCAAATCAATAATATCATTTCTTTCAAATATATTTCTTTTCCAAAATCATACTGCTTTAAATATTATAATATCTGGAAACCAAACATTTGAATTATAACTTTCAAAACATAATACTTCGAAATTCATAGCTTTAAAACCATACTTCTAAAACTTGAATGGTTTAGATATTCAAACAGTACATAGAATAAAATAGTTTGAATTTAAAATTACTTTATAAAATAATTTCCGCGACTTCACAATTTTATTCATTTAAAATTTTAGGTCTAAACCCATTAAATTTACATTCACTTTTAGTTTCAATAAAACACTTCGATTTCAATATATTCAAACTTCGAGTATTTAAAATTTTCAAACTAAGGTTGGAAATCCTATTAAACAATTTATGGTCCTATTATTTAGTTTGAAACATTCAAAAAATAAATCCATAAATAAAACTGAAATTTCTAACAATTAAATATTTCCTTCACTTTATTTATACTAGAAATATTCATTTAATTTATCTTGAATAAAATTCCAGTTATAAATATCATACCTTTAAAATTTCCAATTTTAATAAGTTTACATCAACTTACGGAGTTTAATTTTTAAATAAGCCCAATTCCAAATATATTTCCAATTTATCTTCCAATCTTAATTGATTTGAATCATTAGAACTATATATATATATATATATATATATATATATATATATATATATATATAATATCTTGAACCTATACTTAATCATATAATATAAATTATCAAACTCCATTATTCCACTTATTTATTTTATTTAACAAATTCATACATAGCTTAAATTCAATACTTTAACTATATATGCTTATATAAAATAAGATTATATATAAGATCAAATTTAATATTTATCAAACAGCATTCTATCCAAACAATAGAAATCATTTCAAAAATAATTTTATATATATACCGCGATGCCTGTATATTATTTTCTATCCTATGGTCAAGTGATACGAATATTTATCATTTCAATCCGCAATTTAAAAAGAAAAAATGCGGTTGTATACATTTCAAACCGCAATCCCGAATGAAATGAGAATGCATAATAACTTGCAGTTTATATTATATAGAACACATCATCCATTCATCCAATATCAATCATCAACCAATTTTATTTCAATCATCATCAATTTAAACAAACATCAATAGAGCATATAAAATATAACAGGTATCAACGAACAGTTTATATTCAAAATAAATAAATAAATAACGGTTTAACTAGCAGTTTATATGCAAAATAAATAAATTTAACCGTCAATTTATGTGCAATAATAAATTTAATTAACAGTTAAATTAAGTAAATGCGATTTAACTGAGATGATAAATAAAATATGCAAACAGTCATAAATAAATTTCTAGTCATATCTTAAATCAATTTAACAAACATAAGAAAACTTAGAAGTTGTGAGTGGGTTAAAACACTCACCTTTTGAATTTAAATTGAATTTAAATCCAATTTCAACCCAAAAATTTTACCGTCTCCAAATTCACCCAAACCAGCGTCAAAGTGTCCGGCATCTCAATACCAACCTAGAGGAGAAAACCGCGCACGAAGCAGAGTTCGTATGTATGAGTTATGATTATTAGAACTAATTGAAATCGAGATTTACAAAAATAAATTAAAAAAAATAAAATACCGTGCCACATCCACTCTTCCCACGTGAAAAACGCGTATGCTTCTTCTTGATTGCTAGCTTTGTTCCATAATTTTTCTTTTATTTCGATTTACTTTAATTTTCCTCCTTATTATATGAATGTATGTATTTTTAAAAGGTTTGGAAAAAAAAAAGATTTGAAAAAGAAGAATTGAAAAAGAAAAGGATTAAAATAAGAACTGAAAATGGAAGAGAAGATCTAGATTTGAAAAGAAAGAAGAAAGTTTGAAATAGAAGAAAATTTGAAGAAAAAGAATATTTGAAGAGGAAGGAAAAATTAAAATGAGAGATAATAAGAAGATTTGAAGAAAGAAAAAAAATAAAAGGAAAAAGAAGATGATTAGAATGGAGGCTGTGGTTTCATTTGCGTCATATCTTATTTATAAGGTTAGAGTTAGGTTAGGGTCAAACAGATTTGAAAAGAGAGACCGCTATTGATTAGAAATAAATGACATGACATTTCAGAAAACGAAGTTGGAAAATGAATGGAAAGAAATAAAGTAAATATGAACAAACTTTTAGGATTCAAATTTCAAAACAATCGTTTACTTAATAAATTTTGTTAACCCTAAACATACCGAAATTAACATCTTTTAAAGATTTAATTAACACACAATAAATGAAAATAAATTCTCCACCCAAATTTGTGTCATAAATTAAAAGATTATGCAGCATTAAGAAATCTTCATTTCTTCCTCTTTGTGATTAGATTGGAAATTAGACAACATGTTAATATTTCGATTGAATGTTTTACAAGGAATGCATTGACATACATTCCAAAATATGATAGCATAAACAAGGTAATATAAACAAGTGTATAATATATATGTACGTCTTTATCGCCACTTATAGTTTACATTCATATATAAAAGGTATGAAAATAATCCACATAAGGAGGCGATGAATGTACGAGTAAATTAGAAAAGTGAAGATGGAAAGGTAAGTTATGTTGTAATAGAATCTAATAAAGTCTAATTGGAAAGGAAATAGTCAAGTGTAAATCTATTTTACGCCCTTTATCGTCTCCTATTAATATTTAATTTAACAACGTATGTGATTTCAATATAAACTAGCATTAAATTTTGATCTAAAACATAAGTTTGAATTTAGGTATAAACATATATGTAGTAAACTAGCATTAAATTTTGTTTAACACAAAACGTGCATTTTTTTGTTAAATCTATTAATTGCAATCACCGTTTCTTTCCTTTTAATTGAAACATCTGAACTACATTAATTGCAATCACGTACAAAGTTAAATTTTAAAACAGACAACTAAAATGCATGAAAAAAAAGTAGAAAAATTGTTTATACACAAGAGTAATAAATAACTTACTGATATATATTATTTTCCTATTCTTGTAATCAATCTATAAGCTAAAACACAGTTCAAATAAACATATATTTCTTTTTTTTTAAATCAATCATTCTATTCTATATTTAAATGAAATTAGACCTACATTCTTAAATGAAACATTCATTTATTTGATGTAAATGTTCTTTTTATTAAATCAAACTTTCCTTATTTTCACAAAACATAAGCTGCTTTTAACTACACCTATTAATTTACAATTAATATTCTCTCTCCTATTAATTAGAAATTTTCAATTACATTCATTTCAGTTGATTAAGTTTCAAAATGGACTAAATGAATGTAATGAGAATTAAATAATTTTTCCTATCTAATAGTAACTTATACATATTTACATTATTGGATACAAATAGTAATTACACATTTCTCACTAAATAATAGTTACTCATCTCTACAATCAATCTTTCGGCTAATATACATATGTTCACTCCTTTACTAAGCTTATTCATTTTTATTCTTTTTGATTTACACTCCTACTATTAAATCAACAATACCTTATGAAATTATTAACATAGGTTTCTATCTTTTTATTTCATAAATCATTGCCTTGAAAATAAAGTTTACATTTCTATACCTTTTATTATGTTGACACTACAATTATTGTCTTATTCCATATTAATGTAAAATTTATTTACGTTCAATTGCAATATATCCATTTATCATAATATAAACTACAATAAATTGATCAAACATGATTTCCATTTTTATTCAAATCAATAGTCATATTATGATTAAAATTTTCATTGTTACATCCTATTGAATTAACATTCTTCGATTACCAATTTAATCTACATTAATTGCACAAATTAAGTAAAACAATTTTTTTTATTAAATCAATTGCCATTTAGGCATATAATTAACGTTTCTACTGATTTTACATTCAAAAATTTTCAGTTATTATCTTCACTTACGTAAGGTAATGTTTAATTACATTTAGTTGCTATTGATTAAATACATTGGTAACGAACAATAGTTGTCACCATTATACAATTTATAACATTTGTAAATTTATTCTTTACCTTTTACATCCCACTATAATCAATGCATACATTAATACAACACATATTATAATCCCTTATACAATACTGATCTTACCTTAATTATCTATTTTATACAATAATTAAATGTTTACATTTGTTACTTATTAATTTTTTTTTAACCAAGCATAGCATGTTTAAATACAATGAATTGGAATTTCATTAAGATTGTTGATAATTAACTTGTATTAATATTGTTTCACTTTAATTTAGTTATTATTCCATTATTAAATTACAACATTTTATTTCTTTCAATATTAACTCATAAAATATTATCAAATTAACAAAATTTAAACATCGAAAATTTATGGGTCGTTACATGTTCCCATGTTCTTCATCGGCATTTTCACCTACTTCAAATCAGAGTTGTGCAGCGGAAGCAGTTTGGGAGTGCTTTTGTTTTGTCTTTTTCGGATAGGAGAAGTGAGAGAGTCTTCTGATGTTTATGGAGTTGAGTTGGTGTTCTTGGTTTTGGATTGATCTTGAAGAGATCATTGGGTTGGGTTGGTTTGGTCCAGTCTGTTTCTAGTGGAATCAGCAAGGGTTGAGCTGATCGGGAAGGATGTAGGCAGCCCAGGATCGTCAGGAGTGTTTTGTGGATAAGAGACGAACGAATTTGGATTTCGGAGTCGGAGATTTGATTTTAGGTAAGTTTTCTTCGACCTAAGGAGCTTTAAGATTGTGTAAGACAGGGTAAGTCAACTCCGAGGTGTTTTGGATCTTTTCTGTGTTCTTGTGAGGATTAGTGGTTGATTTTCAAAGTTGAATTGCCAGTTTGGATAACTGGGATTCGATGTGTTTCACGTATCTCTAAGGAAGTACATGTATGATCTATCTTTGGTTGTGGAACCAGCAATTCAGAAGGATGTGATTGTGAGTCAGACTTGTTTGTAGTCTGATATCCTATTTAGTTTTGTATATATAGCTGAATAGGAGCTCGATAGCTTAGTAGTATAGATTGTTTGGATTCTATAGAGTGAGTATCCAAGTATTTTTACTTGGGAAACTCGAAGAAATCCTATCTAGAATTTTGTCTGAATATTTAGATTTGTTTGTTTGAGTGAATTGGTTGCTATGGTTGCTAGCATATGATTGATATATGCCAGTGTTTTAAAATTAAACTCTTAGATAGATTATTAAATTACCTTTTCTTTTAAATTTTGCGGACAAAATTCTTTTAAGGGGGAAGAATGTGATATCCTTGAATTTTTGGCAATATAAATTTAATAATCTGTGTAAAAATTAAATTGATTTGATAATTTTTGGTAATAAAATTTTGAATTCATTTAATAATCTTCTTTTAATAAATATTTAAATCGGTAGATTTTATCTTTTTAAAGCTAATAAATTGTTTTCTATTTATAATATGTATATAATTGTATATATTGTAAGTAGATAAGTTTTGGTTTCGAATTTAGTAAATAAATCAATTTTCTAATTCTAATTTATTTTTGGTAAATTGGAAATTTTGATTCAAATTTAACATTTAACTTTTCAAAGCAATTTAATAAATAACTAGATGGTTTGTAAATACTTAAGGTAAATCTTATTGTTTAAATTATATTTAATTAGCTTAAATACGAATTTAAATTAGATTAACATGAAAGTTTTGTTTTATTTTCTTTTTAAAATATTGCTTGAAATTATATATAAGATTTTAAAATACAATTTACATATGTTCTTAATATATTGAGTAATAGAAGTGGTTTATAATCTCTTTTATAAATCATTTAAAAATTGTTAAATTTATTATTTTCAAATAATAATTATAATACCTATTTTTTATAAAAATGAACAGATTTTATACAAATAGGATTTGTTATTTTTAAATTTAATAAGAGTTATATATGCATATATATGACTTGATTTTTAAATTGGATTTTATAATTTAATTTAAATTTGAATTTAATGTTTTGAAATTCAAAAGAATAAATACTTAAAAATATTTGGATAAGCTTTTATTTATAATTTGTTTTGTTTATTTTTCTATAAAAGAAAAAGAGGGAGAAATTTATTTATATATACATAAGAAATAATAAATTAAGTTAAAAGCTTTTATAAACAATTTAAATTAAAATAAAATACTTAAAATTACAAGTGCAAATCTCTTAACACACCTAAATGACATGTGTTAAGCCATAAAGTAAACTATGTGACAAATGTTAAAAATTAGAACAAGTGTCCTATTTAATTTTTCATTTTCTTTTATTTTAATTGAATCATTTTATGCTTATGTAAACTTTGCCTTTTAACCTCATTTTTCTTTTTCCATTCTTCTTCAAAACTTAAGAGATCTTCAGCCAACATTCAAACCTAATAACCCAAAAACAAATCTTAAATCATTTTCTTCAAATCAAAACAAAAAAATCTGCAATCAACATTCAAACTAGAATTTAAATTCTTTGATCAATCTTCATTCAAAACAGAAAATTCTGATTAGAACAAAAATCCTGTAAATTCCCTCAAAAACCAATCTGAAACCAGTTTTCCTCTAACCAAAATAACCCAAAACTATCTGAATCGTCTTCAAAACTGGAATGCAAATCAAAGTATAAACCTGAATCTCTTTTATTAAAAATCTAGAAATTAGAACCTGATCATCATTCTGCAATTCAAAGGCCTGCAGTTCCTTCTCTTCTGTTTTGAAACAGCAACCAGGCCTATAATTCATTTTCAATTTGAAGTTTTTAAAAACAAACATGCATCTGAGTTTTAAGATCAAAAGCAAGCTACAGCAACTTGAAGTTTTCAAGTCAAAGCACATTCCAGTTCAAGCTTTTCATAAACAAGGTGCTCTGCTCATAAATTTTCAGGCGGGTAACATTTTTATATTAAATAAACTTAAGTAAATATGGTTGCTTGATTGTTTCCTGTGATAATCATGATTTGTTTAGATGGATATGATGGAATTCTCTGTATAAATGTATGGGTTTCTTAATGCATGCTTGTGTTGTGATGTGTTCTTGCCTGTTCTAGATTCCAGGTTTAAATTTTGATCAAAAATCATGATATCATAATCTAATCTGTGTTAAGGATTAAGATTTTAAACAAAATATGGCTGTGAACATAAGTTAATGTTTGAAATTTTATTTAATATGAAAAAAATTCTGTAATGTCACTGGAAAACAAAATATATCAGAACAAACTTTATGTAAGTGTAAATTTAATTTTTCCAGATTCATTAATTCAAGATTTTAAATTGATTACTTAGACAAAAACCTGAATTTTAAAACTAAAATAAGAATTTCTAGTTTGAATATGATTGAGTATTCCTGGTTTGACTAGAAAAGGTGTTTTGGTATGTAACTGTTAATCTAGGTGGTCGGGGTGGCCAGCATCTTCTTTGGTGATGGGGTGGTGATAGGAGATTCAGGGAAAATTATTGGGAAGTGGATCAAAGCATTGAGGCGGTGGTGATTAGGGATTGAAGATTTTAACCCTAGTTTTTCCGTTGATCAGTAATTTGATCGTCGCGATTTCTAAAGATAACCGAGCTTTCCCAGATTCAAGTAGGTGATAGATGGAGTGTGGATGAAGTCGTGGCCGGAGGTAAAGGCGGTCTGGTGGTTGGAGTCTTGAGTTTGAGGCGAATTCCAGGTTTCGACATTGTTCTAGATTTGAGCTCATAAGCCCATTTTTGATTTTTAGCTTCTGCAATTGATTTGATTGTCGGAATTGGGTTGGGGGATGACCGTCGACTTGGGTGTGTCGTCGCGAGTGGTCGGAGTTGGTTGCAGCAACGGTGCAGGTGCACGGAGGATATGGTGTGTATGCTGTTATTTTGTGGGGAAGAAGGGTACTCGAGTGATGTTCGGGTTGTTTCGTGTTTTTGCTCGAAGCTTTGGGGTATTGGACTCGAAGTCATTGTGATGTGGGCTTGGGTGTTTGGTTGATACAGGATTTTGTAAACCTGTCAGTACTTAAGTTTGAATGATTCCATAATAGAAATGTTACTCGAAGTTTTACTCGTGTTATTTTTGTGTTTTGCTCGGGCTAGGTTAGGTTAGGCTCGAGTGATTTAGGGGTAGTTCGAGTTAGTTTTGTTACACGTTAGGAAACTTGTCCTGTTTTCAAATTTAAACTGAAAATTTGAAGTATAAGCAAGGATTTAAAATATGTTTTAAATCTAATCTTAAATAATGGATTATTCAAGTTTAATTTGGATTTTAGCTGGAAATGAATAAGTTTTTAAATTCAAATTTGTTTAAATAACCTTAAGGGGTTAAGTGTTTAAAAGTGCTTTTTTAATGGATTTTGAATTTAAATTGGAGTTTGAAATGTAAAGAAATGTTTTAAACAAAGTTTAAATTTGATTCGAATCTAAATTTGAATCTTTGTTTTAAAATAAATTTAAGTTATATAAATTTATGTGTTTTAACAATTTTGAATGATAAATTAAAATTTAAATGTTTGAATTTAAAAAGGAATTTGGTTTAAACTCTTGTAAAATTTATTTTATAAGAAAATGTATTCTTTATCATGTAAATTTACAATTTTTAAATTGATTTTAAATTTTGTTAAAGATAAATTGGTTTCATTTTAAACTCGAAATTAAAAATGAAATTTGAAATTAAATTTGGAAATGAATGTTTTCAAATATATTTGTGAATGATAATTTAACTATAGATAAGAAAAAGGTTTTATCTTAAAGTTAAATTAGAATTTAATGATTTGTTATTCATTTAATTATTAGGGTAATTAAATGAGTTTAATTTATTTAATAAATTAATGAAATGGATAATTACTTAAAGAAATTAAGAGTTTTAAATTGAAAAGTTTAAGATTAATTATTCTTAGAATAATTAACTTGTAATTTAAGCATCATTAATTAAATAAGACTAGATTTTAATTAATGATTAGTAATTAATTAATCAAGTGATAAAGGATTAATTAAGTTACAGTTGACACTTAATTAATTAAATAATTAGGGGTTAATTAATAGGCTATTAATGGTTAATTAATTTGCAATCAATAATAAGTTAATTACTTTAGAAAAATAATTAATGAATTGTTAATAGTTAATGAATGTTATTAACTAAGGATTATTTAATAATTAATTAATGTGATTAATTTTTAATAATTAATTAGATTATTTAATTTAAAGATAATCCTTTGTGTAAATTAAGTATAATTACTTATGGAAGTAATTAAGGAAATTAGTTACTCATTGTAATTAATTGAGTTTAATTTGATTAGATTAAGTTAATTAATTTAGTTTAATTAATTTAGAATAATCATTTGATGATTTGTGAAGTATAATTACTTAATGTAATTTAATGAAGAGAAATTACTTAGGAAAGTTATTAATGGGTAATTACTGGATGTAATTAATTGAAGGTGATTTGTTGATGAAAGTAATTTGAGCATAATTACTTTGTGAAACTAATCAAGGGATTAATTAGAGATAATTAATTAATGAGTAATTAATTTGTTTGATAAAGTAATTATGGGTAGTTAATTACTGAATGGAGTTAATCAAGGGTGATTAACAATTATGGTTTAAATAAAGAATAATTTGTTATGTAATTAATTTAAATAGAAAATGTAATTAGAAATCATTAGATATTATAATTAATGATGTATTTAAGTAGGGATTATTTGGAAATAATTAATCGAAGAAGGAATTAATTAATGTAATTAATTAAGGATTAATGTAATCAATTATAATTAATTAAAGATTAATTACTGTATTTGGTTAAGTATAATTAATTTGTGAAATTAATTAATGGATAATTACTTGTATGTAATTAAAGGTTAATTAATCAGGGATGATTAATTAAAATGAATAATTGGTTAATGATTAATTAATTGATTGATAATTAATCAATAGTGTATAAGCAAGTTTGATAATGATGAAGTTATTAATTTAATTCACTTTAAATTAATTAGAAATGATGTAATTAATTTAATTTATTTTAAATTAGTTACATTTGGTATGATTATTAATCATTGCTTATATATGAATAGATGATATTGATTGCCTTGAATGGTTTGAGATCTCAGATATGAGATAATAATGCTGTGTGATATGGATGCTTTGGTTGCATTGAGATGATAATATGAATTATTATTTGTGATTGATAATATGGATTATCTGTTGTGATGATAATGTTGATTATCTATTGTGATATGTGAATTATCTATCTGTGTGTATATAGATAGTGAAATTGAATTGTTTTAAACTTTGAAACAACTTGTCCCTAAAAGATACGCTTTGGATTTCGATGAGACCAGGATCGGGTTTCCAGATTTGGATATCCAAAAACCACATCGATCCAAATTTACAATAGGTCGTGAAACTCATGTGATGAGTGAAGACTCAAGGTGTAAGAACTATTCGTCAGTATAACTCTAAGGGTGATTCCGAGATGATTTTGATGGAGTAGTACTTTCAGATTCGAGATGAAGATTTAGAGTGCAACGGTTATCGTCGTTAACTCTGAGGGTGATACCAAAATGAGTGTAACGAGATATTGCCTTCGGTTTCGTTCGAACCCGGAATGAACTTGTATGGATTGAATGCTTTCAGAACATCGTCAGGTCGACGATGAGTATTCTAAGAGATGTGTTCTCTAAAGGTAATCATAGCCCCAAGCCTCATCAATCGAGAATGGCTAAAACAGGGGAGGTGTAGCAAGGCTAAGTGGGTTATGCCCAAGTAGGACGAGATTTTCCCTTGTCTAGACGTCCCTTTTTGTTTCGGCGGTGTGGGCGGTTGGAACGTACGCCAACTGTGGGGTTGTCTTATTCGGGACAGTCCAGTAAGGGATGGTTCCGGCCTTGTGTTGCAGCGGATTGGGGGTGATCCTCGGTACGGTGATCTAGGACACGTACTGTGACGGGAGGTACCCCAGTAGCCCTGCCATTGCATGGAATACAAAATCCAATAAGTGCCTTCGGTTTTGATTGTGTTACCCACTTTTGTGGCTAGTAGCTGGAATTTAATAAATGTAACAATTTCGGCTATTTCCTATTTACTTGAAAACCCAAGACCCTATTATAATATCATCGGATTTCCTATCAAATGTTTTGGTTAGTGTAAGGTAAAGTTTTTTCCATGTTTATGTGTGGGAAGTCTTACGTGATACCTTTTCTTTTCAAAGGTTTTTCAAAGGTAAGCAACCTTAACCTATTACTCACACCAGACCCATATCTGACTCAGAGTTTATCTTCTATTTTCTTAAACTCTTAGGTACACAAATTTTTACGAGTAGAGATTCAGGTTTGCTTTGACGAATTATGGAGGAGCAATGGAGCAGGAGGCTTCGACATTAGATATATAGTTTCCGCTGTGTGTTCTCTGTGTTGGTATCTCTCTGTTGAGTTGTATTGAGTTGTATAACTAGACAGGTGTTTATAACTGTCTAGTATGTGATGTATATGCTGTGTAACTCTGATTAGTGTTATATACTATTTAATACTTATGTTATTAATATAATTTATTCGTTCCACTGTTGAGATTCTGATGTTGTTTCTTCTCTCTTCTCTTCTTTTTCTCTTTTCTATCCCTTTCTTTCTTCAAGATGATGCGATTTTTTGTGATGAGAAAGTTGGGTCGTCACAAGAGGGGGGGATAGTGTTAATAAAGAATTGCTGAATCTTTTTAACTTATGTTAATTTAGACACAAAAGTATGTAATATACAGACACAGATATGATCACAGAAACAATCACATATGCTGAAATAAAATAAAAGCAGTAAAAGAAAGAACACACCGGATTATATACCGGTTCGAAGTTACCCTACATCCAGTCCCACAACACAAGTACGAATTTCCTTTCAAAAGCAATTGTACAATTACACCCTCGGTTTCAAGGCTACGAGGTACACCCTATAGAATTTTGATCCTCTGGGTAGAGATGCTTGATTTTCGGGCCACAAGTTTACGCAATTGATTTACCAAGGCTACAATCACACCTTCTCCCTTTTGATTGATTTCCAAGGCTACAATCACACCTTTTCTCACTTAATAGATTACAAATAAGTCAATAACTCTGAATAGCACTGAGAATCTTGTAGATATAGTGATAGAGAATCAAACTAGAAGTAATCGAGTATGATTCGATGTTGATTTCGGTAGAGTACTGATAAGAATATGTATTAAGAAATGAGGAAGAAGAAGAGGAGTGAAAACCAGAAAAAAGTCATTAAAAATTCGTTGAAACTGACCCCTATTTATAGAAGAATAATAGCCCTCGCCATTCATGAAGTGTTATGGCGAATAGACACTTATTTTGAAATTTAAATTTTTGAATCAAACTGTCACCATGTCGACATGGTCATGCTAGGCATGTCGACATTCCAAAGGATTTTTTTGGTGTTTTTGATTTTCTTTGAAAATAACCTTTATCTTATACAAAAACTATTTTAAACTTTATAGAGATACTGGACTATAGTTAAAATTCATAAGTAAATATAAAGAATAATATATATATTTTAACTATAATTTTATATTTAAATCTAAGTATAGATATTTAAAAGTTAAATATATTATTTAAAAAGATAGTTCAAAATCAGGAGTAATTTGACAAGGATGTTTTTTAGACTAAAATTATTTAAAATCAGGATCGAGGGTTTTGAATCTTTTAAAACGAAAGTTTTGAAAACATTTTGAAAACATAATATTATTTTGAAAAATCATTTTAAATAAAAGTTAGCGGATACAAAACAATGTTCCACTAGATTTTTCGTAGGTTCTATCCTACTTAGGGTTCCATCCCTTTAACGGGCTCGAAGTGGATTCTATTCCATGAATAAATTTATTTTAAGATGCCAGTGCTTTTCTACGAGTTTTAACAAAAATTCCTAATAATAATAAAAAAATACTTATCCTTGAAATCTTGAACTCTTGATAGTCTCGATACTCATGAGTCTTCTATCTTGATATTTTATCTTGATATCTTGAGTCTCTATACTATACAGTCTTCATTCTTAGTACCTACATGGTTAAATCCTGCATATACATATATATCTATACTTATAATGTTAGTATTTATGTTTCATAATCTATTCTAAGGTTGTTGTCATCAAAACCATCATCTCGCGGACTAACAAGGAGGAGCCTAAAGAGACCATGGCTGCACCGGTTGAGCTAACGATTGACATCATAGTCAGCCACGACGACCCATTATGGGTCCTAAAGATCAAATTGTAGCTCAACCCCTCGATGATGAAAGAACTTGCTCTCCGAGCGAATCTCGACGTGTTCGCTTGGACTCCGACATGTGTGGGATCTCGCCTGCTTTTGTGAGCCATGCATTGAATATCGACCCAAAACATGTTCAGATGAAACAAAAAGGACGTGGCATGGATCTGGAGAGATCTGCCAGTTTTAAGGAGGAGGTGGATAGATTCAAAGACAATGAGTTTATTCATGATGACCTCTACCCTAAGTGGGTATCTAATCATATACTTGTGAGAAAGGCAAATGGAAAATGGTGGATGTGCATTGATTACTTGGACTTGAGCAAGACGTGTTCGAAAAAAATGGTTTTCCCCTCCAAGGATCGACCAGTCAGTAGACTCGACCATAGGAACATGAATTGCTATCTTTCATGGATGTGTACCCATGATATAACCAAATCCCGAGGCACATTTCCAATCAAGAGAACACCAGCTTCATTAGTGATGTTGGATTATAATGCTATGTAGTGATGCCGTTTGGACTAAAGACTGCTGGAGCGACCTCCCAATGCCTACTTAATAAAATTTTCAAGATCAGAATGGAAAAACCATGGAGGTATATGTGGATGATATGCTCGTGAAGTCATGACGGTCTAGGGACCACATTAGAGACTTGGTAGAAATGTTTCACATCCTTCGACATTGTAAAATGAAGATTAATCCTTTGAAAATACTGCTTCGGCGTTGCATCAGGAAAGTTTTTGGGTTTTATCGTTAATGCTCGCAGAACCGAAGTCAATCCCGAGAAGATTCAGGCTATTCACAATATCGAAGTGGCAAAGTCCATCAAATAAGCATAGGACTTAAATGGGAAGGTCGCTACCTTAAGCCGATACATTTCTAGAGCTACCAATAAATGCATACATTTCTTTGACTTGATTAGGAGAGTAAAAAGGAATTTCGAATGGACACAGGATTGTAAAGACACATTCCAAGCTTTTGTGAATCATTTAGAGAGACCTCACATCATACGAAAGCCAATGGAACTTGGAGATTTATATATCTACTTAGCTGTGTTGGTACATGCTATAAGTGCAGCGTTGTCTCGTGAAGAGAATCGAATCCAGCGACCTGTCTACTATGTTAGCAAGCGATTGATGGGAGCTGAATGGAGCTATCCAAAGATAGAGAAATTGGAATACTATTTACTGATTACGTCATGAAAGCTTCACCCATTCTTTCAAGAACACCCTATCAATGTTTATACCGACCAGCCATTATGATAGGTCCTGTAGTGACCTGAGACATCAAGAAGGTTACTCAAGTGGAATATCGATCTTAGCCAATTCGACATCACTTAACTTCCTTGGAGGGCTATCCAAGGTTAGCACTGGAAAATTTTATAGCAGAATTTTGCCGTGCAAGATGATTTCCCAAACAGCATGAAACCCCTGCCTTACGGTGAAAGTTGAATACAGATAGTGCATCTAATGATCGTTGTTCTAGATCTGGGATTGTGGTTATAACTCTAGAAGATCTATCAATTTTCGATGCCTTAAATCTTGATTTTCCTACAATATAAAACGAAGCCGAGTATGAGGTCTTGACTACTAGACTTAAACTTGCCAGAGAACTGGGAATAAAGTCTCGTGAAATCTTTTGCGACTAAAGTTAGTATTATACCAAGTCAAGGGAGATTATAAAGCTAAAGGACAATGGTTTGCTCCATACCTTGCCCAGGTCCAAAAGTTGTTAACTGACTTTGAATAATATAACGTTACGCACATTCCTCAGGATTGAAAAAGAGAGGCTAATTCACTGGAAAATTTCACTAGCACTGAGGACGCAGAACGGATAGGTATGGTTCCAGTCGAAGTATAAAATGCCTTAAGTATAAACCTGATGCAAATCGACCGGGTACTAGGGACAGTGCCTGAGGAGGAAACGTGGATGAGTACGACTAAAAACTATTCGCTACAGGAAGTCCTTTCTGAAGAAAGAAATGAAAAGCGATAAATCCTTCATAATGCTTCACAATATATCATACAGGAAGGAGTTATGTACAGAAATGGTTTTTCCATTTCATTGCTCTCGTATATTGTTCATAATGAAATAAAACAAGTCCTAAAATAAGTTCATGAACAAGAATGTAGCTATCACACAAGGGGGCAAACTCTTGCAAAGAAAATACTTCGTTATAGATATTATTGGCCAAGCATCAATCAAAACACTGCTGATTATGTAAGGTGATGAACAAGTGCTATAGATATACAAAAGTACCATGGCTGTTTGCCATATGGAGCATAGATATTATTGGTTCCTTGCCGATCCCTAAAGGTGGTGTGAAATATGTTATCGTCGATGTTGATTAATTCACCAAATCTACTGAAACGGAACCTTTGGGCATAATCACAACCAACAAAGTAATTAATTTCATCATCCCAAACATCATCTGTCATTTGAGTCTTCAACGGACTATTGTAATAGACAACCGGACTTAATCGACAGTGCTGAGTTCAAAAACTTCTGCTTCGGCATCGTATTGTAAAAGGATTCGCGGTAGTTGCTCACCCTCAAGAAAATGGGCAAGTTGAAGCTGTGAGCAGAATCATAAAATCCATTCTGAAGAAGCATTTGGAAAAGGCTAGAGGCAAGTGGGTGGATGAACTCCCAACAACACTATAGGACCACCCACAAGCTTGCGATTCGCCATACTCCATTCGCCCTCGCTTATAGTTCCGAAGCTTTTATTCCCGTTGAGCCCGAAGTTCCTTCCCATCGAGTGACTTACTGTGATCCCAGAATAAATAAATATCTCCTTTTGGAATCCCCAGACTTTATAGATGAGAAGCGTGAGGAAGCTGATTTGAGGGCAGTCGCACACCAACACCGAGTCGCTCGATACTACAACACTAAAGTTCGACCTAGAACCTTTGAAACCGGCAATCTCATATTGAAACGGGTTTTTCCTGTCCCGTTGCATATGAATCCTACTTAGGAAACACCATATGTCATTGAGAAGAGGCTTGGAGAGTGAACTTTCGAGCTAGCGACTGTTGATGACATCACACTCTCAAGGGCGTGGAATAACCAGCATTTACAATGTTATTTCACTTAGTTTGTTTCTTTCCCATTCAATTATATTTCCTTTAATAATTTGTTTAGAATTTTGATTTTCTAGATATATAATAGGACAAATTATGTCATTTCCTTCCATCTAGCAAATAAACTTCTTATATATCTATGATTGTGGTAGCATTACATGTTAGTTACATTACGAAATTGACTGATCTCGATATGTCCGAACAGGTTCCCAGAGTTTGGAACTAACCAATTACGCTAGTTCTCGATTGAATTAAACAAGATGAGCATGATCCGATTGTTCATTTGATAACTCTTGTTCATAACCCGATGTACAGAATGCATGACGAGGAATGGATGTGACTTGACCATTCGATGACTGAATAAATCCGACCAAGTGGTGGGACTAAAATAAATCAAAAGCAATCATGACATATCGATTGCTCACTAAATCCGACCCCAGATCTTGGGGGAAAATCAATCAATCAAGGAAAGTAGGATCCGACTATTTTTTGAAATTACTCTAAGGCCCCAAAGTGCAGACTGGAGTATAAACACAAGGTGGATGCAATTCGACTAACCGCTAATTAATTCCTATCCTCAGAGTGCGGATATGAGTATAGACAAATAAATAATGGTGGTTTGACCATTCACTATTCCATGAACTCCAGCATGAAATCGACAGGAGAAGCAAAAACTCGTAATGTATCTGGTTCGACCATCCACCGTCTAACGACGTTATCCCGAGATTGGGAGCAAAAGTATAGTCCCTCAAACCACTGAATTCGATGGTGCAACATTAGGGCTCATTCCCTGTGTTTGGTATTACTTAAGGTCACGACAGCACAGAGGCCTTAGAATAGAATTGATGGATTATCATCCAAAACAAAGAGAAACAAATTACAAGTACATTGAAGGGAAAATAATAGCTCAATTATTTAAATAACTATTCACATAAGGGTTCAACATAAAACAAAAAACTTTTATTCGCATAATAAGCTTCAAAATTGTGATATGAGTTTATTCTGAAAATGGGGGCCATACCCGCACAACCATGGCCAACGAAAAGGAAAAAACTATACAAGTTATGTGCAAACCAAGCCGAAGCGATAGCTATCTGCGTGTCCTTTCGAATATTTGTAATTTGTACTAGGTATAAATTATGGTGTAACAATAGCCAATCTTGCTCGAAACAAAAGGTACTTTCTTTCTATCATATACTTAATATAATGGTTATATTAGTTAATTAAATTTATTAGAAGTATATTTATTAGAAAATTAATAAATGATATGTTTTGTCTTACTAGACTAAAAAATGTTGTAATCATGAGTAATTCATCATTATGAAAACAAATATACCATTTTAAATGTTCTGGTCAACATGATCGACACTAAATATAGATATCTGTTAAGCTACAGCATGTAACACTCTCCAAATATTGGCCAGTGTATTACGCATAACTAGTGGGGACACCTAGGGGATACATACATTTTTTTGGATAACTATGGAATGACTCACTCGACAGTTTTCTATTGGTTAATATAACTAAGGTCAAACAGAAAATATCGACGTGACTGATCTACACAGTTCTCTCAACCTAAGAATACTATCAATCTTTAATATGAAAGCTCTACTTTAATTATAATTAAATCGTGGCATGGGTCCATCAAGTGACTATACTTGGGTCAAGTGGAAGTATTGGATGTGAAGCACTATTCAAAGAGGATTCGTCTCCTCAGTTATATAGGGTTAGTATCACGATCGGCTCAAGTCAACTCAAAGTCGAAGTTTTGGCTAGAGCATTTTGGTTAACAAAAATTATTATTATTAAAAGTAGGACTTTGTGTTTGAACTATAAAGTTAAATATAGATAATATTAGAATTTTGACCAATACCAAATTCCACAAGTTCAAAGTGATATAGATTTGACGAAGAGAATTTGTGTAAATAAAGTCACAATCGCGTAATGCTTAAGAAAGTAAAATTGGATTTTTTTACTGAAACCAAGCAAGCGATAAATTTGGCTAAAATGTCGCACCACCTGCTAAATCATGTGTGAACATTACTATTCAAATAGTTCAATATAAATCCCTAACCGAATTTACACCTGACGAGTCACACAGCCAAAATAATGAATTCTCTTTTGACCAAATAATTTACTTAATTTATAATTATTACAAATTAATTAATATTTATGAAATATTTATGGTAAAAATTTGATTATTATTTTACGAATAAGTATTAGTAGATATATTTATAATTGTATAAATATATGAATCGATATACGATATCGATAAGTGATTAAATTGGGTTAAATTGTATAATATTTCATTTGGGCTCTAAATGGGTTTAAAAGCCAATGAAGGGGGCTTGGCCATAATGAGGGACTAATGTGTCGATAAGATGGTGCAACATAGAATTTGAGATGGAGGGGTAAGATGGAAGGGAATTGTTAAGAGATGATGTAGGATCTTGATCCTAAAAATCTCTTAATTCTCCTTTATATAAGCATCTTTATCCTCAACCTTTAGGGCACTTTTGGACGCCTCCAACCAAATCTATTCCTTGCCAGATTCATCATCCTAGACATCATCTATCATTTTGGTCTTCCATGGAGTATTGTAATAGACAACGGGACTCAATTCGATATTGTTGAGTTCAAAAACTTCTATCGTCGGTATCGTATTGAAAAAATATTTGCAGCACTCGCTCGCCCTCAATTTAATGGGCAAGTTGAAGTTGTGAACAAAATCATAAAATCCATTCTGAAGAAGCATTTGGAAAAGGCGAGAGGCAAGTGGGTGGATGAACTCTCGATAGCACTATGAGCTCGAAGTTCCTTCCCAAAGAGTGACTTACTACGATCCCAGAACAAATATAGATCTCCTCTTAGAATCTCTAGATTTTATAGAAGAGAAGAGTGAGGAAGTTGATTTGAGGGCAGCTGCATACTGTAATGACCTGTAAATTTCGATAATTAAACTGGTTAATTTAATAAGATTTTTGTAATTAAATTTAAGAAGAAAAAGAAAAAACCTTTATAATTTATAATGAAGTGAGTGTTTAAAATGAAATGAAAATAATAGGGATATAGTAACGGTTGTAAGTTACTATTTAATTGGTCTATTAATGTAGTTTCAACTGTTACATTTGGGTATTAAATTGAATATATGCAAATAAACGTATGGTAATGGAGTGAATTCAACATTATATAAGCAATTCAACATTATATAAGCAATTCTGATAATCAGTGGAAATAATAAACTTGAGTGTAATATAAAGTTAGTGACAACATTTATGCAAGTCACCTTTTTATTTAGGGCTGCTAAACTCAGAGTAGGAAGTCAATTACATTTAAATGTAGGTAAATGTTCATTAATGTGAGATAGGACTGTAACTGTAATGTGTGAATGTAAATGAAATGACATAAATGGAAATTTATATTTTATTCATAAGATGAAATAAAGGAATGAAACCAAGTTGAATGAATTGATTTAGGTTTTATTTATGATAAATGTATATATTTGGGAAATTCAATATAATTGAAAATAACAAGTTATTACAAAAGACAGATGAAAATTGGAATATATATTTTTGTAAGGAAAGATAAATAAATAATAACTAGGTTTATAAAGTGATAACAGATTTAATAAAAGAGTAGGATTAAAGCATGGTAGTTATTGGGAAGTAATTAATTGAAATTTGGATGAATTGGGAATTTTTTTTATGTATTAGTATAAAAACCAATATTAATATTACCCCTAAGAGGATAAGTTAATAGTCGATTCAATGACATGATTGAGAAATCAAATATATGGATTTATTGGGAATTTAAAACTTATACCTTTTTTTGATAAAATACAGCGTTTTACACGCAATAAATTTTTCTACTTTTATTACATATTATATATATTTGTTCTTATTATTATTATTTCATATATCCACCTCTATTTTATCTTTCTATTTTTATTTTTGTCAAGACAGTCATATTTATTTATTGGATTATTGCTTGTTTATATCTTTTATTTATGGCTTGGAAGAAACTAAAAGGGTATGCGTTATATTGTCTTAATTGCTTGCCTTTTAATTGCCTACTCTTTATTTCTTTTTATTTATAAAACCTTGAAATTTAATATAAATTTTAACTTGATTTAAATCATTTCCTAAAAGTCTAAACATAAACTGAAAGTTTTGAAGTTTTTAAATTTTGTTAAAAGACAACTCAAATTCGTAATGTTAATAAAAAATGAATTTTGTATATTTAAAATACAAAAATTATAAGCGAATTTAATTTAAGTAATAACTTTTTAAAATTCAGTGTTTTACAGACTGTTAAATTTCGCATTTAAAAAGGGCATGCATTGTAATGATATAAGTAACATAAAAACGTATAAATTAAAAACGTTACTTTTGTATAAATTTTTGGGTGTATTGTAATGCGTCAGTTTGGCGTATTTAAAAAAAATTATATTTCAATATCTATATGGATTAATAAATCAGTTAGGAGATTTCCAACCAAAACGTATTGATTTCATGCCTATCCGTTTCTCTAAAATCATGCACTGATTAAGGAGATTCCCACTAAAAATATTGTTTTCAAAATCGTGCTTCCCTTTCACGCAAATATCATCTGGAAAGAAATCAAACTTGCTTTCCTTGCGCGTGACATATCAGTGAAATTTATTTCCTTTAACATCTTTGTCATTTTCCTCTTTATAGAGATTTGATTTAAAAACTTTCACAAATAAATTTTATTCCACTTGCCATTCATTCCTCTCAATCAAATATAATTGCTTGCCTTCTAAAATTCAATCAATCAGAAAATTAAATTCTTACCATTTTCTCTCCGTGACATAAATCAACGCATGCATTCAAATCTGTCCTTGAAGTAGCATCCAAAGCAAATTAATACTTGCTGATTCTTTGTATATAAATCTCTCAGACTATATAAATCACGCAACTATTAATTGGGGAGAGAATAAAAAAGAGATAACGTTGAAATCAAATTTTCCATATATCTGGCAGTAAATCACGCATATATCATCTGAGAGAAAATCAATTTGCCTTCCTTTGCGAGTGACATAAATTTTTATTCTTTTAACATTTTTGGCATTTGCCTCTTACCATTTATTTCTTGCGCATGTCCCTGTATTCATTTTTATTCACGCAGACTTATCCATTCTAACAAACCAAACTGGGAAGTAAATCACGCAAGCCTTATCCACAAAAAAAAAATCAACACTTCCATTTTTATTTAGTACGAAATTCACTGCTATCTCAACCAAATTTGCGTAGACTGGGAATCATAAATCTTACCGAGATAACTTGCCTTGATTTTTCACGTGTATATTTTACTTCCTTGTATACAAAGCAACTCCTCTTTATAAATACACAGCCTCGTCCAAAACTTTCCTCTGCATCTCATAGTTTAGCCTTCTTCTTCTTTTGTGCCGAAGCCTCTATCAGGTAATGGTTTTACTTTTTCTTTTCTTCTTCCAGTTTTTCCCTTTCTTCTTCTTTTTGTTCTCTGTTTCCCTTTTGCCTTGCTCGGCTACTTCTGCACCACGGCACGTCCCTCTAAGTTTTCATAACCGAGCATATAAATTTCATCAACTAATATCTAGAGCATACCCTCACCTCAAACAAAACATATTTGCACACATACATGTCAGTTTCGTGAATAGGCAGGGCCGTACATATATTGTAGATACATGAAGCATGCATTCAGTTTTTCTTAAATTTTGGGCTGAGCGTGTTGAACTAGGAAGCAGTGCAATATCATTTTTAAACATATATCATAGATGCGTGAGTCATAGTGATGTGAGTTAGAAAATGGGAATATATTTGGAGCCATCTGAATACTTTGTGATATAGTAGTGGCGTGTGCCATGCATAAGTGCTTCCTGCATATTTTTTCCAAAGTGTTTATAATTTTGCAAATCTAGTTCACGTGTTGAAAAAGAAAATTGATATTTGGTAGAGAAAGAGAATAGGAGTGCAGAGTACACGTATATGGTTTATGAAGTAGCGTGTTTAGGTGCATGTGTGCATGTTTTGAAATTAAAGTGGCAGAGACATATTGTATTTATGAACAGAGAGAGTTTGCATTAGGCAGAGACGCAAGTTTTGTGTAAATACATATTTTTCAAACTAGATAAGTTGGACATGCCGTTAGAAAAAAAAATTATAAATAATAATAATAAATAGTATTGCCAAGCCTATGAAGTTGGGGTCGGGACGTGGGGTGAGGCAGTCGAGCAAAAGTTGAACCAAAAATTTCTTTTACTCCATTCGTTCCAGTTGTTTCAAAATATTTGCTTTAACCATAAATTGAAGTGGCGTATTGGTTTTAATTGGATTTTCTTCTAGATTTTGATCAAGTCGTTGCTTCCGCTGTGAATTGATCGTGCTTTCTATACTCTTATTTCGGGATTTTCGTTTTGAATCAAATTTTTCTACAGCATTCAGGTAAGTATTTCTCACTAGACAAACATACCTATATATCTGTGAATTTATCACAAGCGTAATTGTAAACTTTTATTTAAATTTTATCTGCCTGTGATATAAGCGTATGATGTTAAACTCCATTATTAATTGACACATCATCAGTTGTTTATTTATTTTATATTATTGCAGTTATACTATTTAATGCTTACTTACTGTTAAATCATCACTGCAAGTTCCCTGTAAATTTGAGATCGTTATAGGATGAAATGATACGCCTGTACGATAATTATTTATTCATTCATTTATTTAATTGTTTAATTTTAAATATTTAACTTGGGATTGCGGGTTTGAAATGATAGAACCCGGGGTTTTTGTAAATTGCGGATTGAAATGATATATATCCGTATCACTTGACCTAGGCTAGAAAACTATATACAGACCCGTGGTTTATATAATATTTTATGAAATGTTAAAAAAAAAAATATTTTTAAACAGAAAGTTTATAATTTTCTGGTTTAAATGTATTTGAAGGATTTTTTTATTTATTTATAATGATTTTTGAATGAGTCAAATGTTAAATAAATGAATGTTTAAGTAAATTTTTGGAGTATAACTTATTTGGGAAAATTCTGAATTTTTGTTAAAAGTGAGAATTTAGTTAAGTAGAATAATTGATATTAAGTTTTATTTTGGAATTTAAAACTTTATGGTTAAGTTAATAAATTACAGCACTTAAATGTTGTCTTTTGTAAATAGACTGTTTTAACCTATAACTTTAGGTAGCATTTCACAAGTGCTACGGAAACTGAATTTTGATTGTTTTATTAAAATTTATGGAAATAATCTTTGGAAAAAAAAAGGAGCTTAAATTTTTGAATATAATATGAATAAATAAGAATAAGAAATTGACTTTAAATGGTTTAAATGGAAGAATCTAACTTTTAAATGTGAGTTGAGAGGCAATTAATTCCTAAATAAATTGAATAGATTTAAATGGTATTTTATATTAATTGAAATGACTGATGTTTAGATAAATGATGTTTGAAAGGATATTATGATACTGAAATGTATTTGAAATTTATTTTGATTTTTTAAGTATAAATACCATTTTTTTTAAAAGTTGTAACCACGGGTTATAATAACGTTTGGTTGTTAAAGAGACCGGGATCAGATATCTGGCATACTCTCTGTCGATACCGAAAACCACTTTGACAACCGTGTACGCGGTGGAGATTCCAGAATGAAGTAGGATGGTGGCTACGTTTTCTTGAGGTAAATACGTGGACCCGACTCCCGTGAGTTGGCATAAGGTGGCTAAACAGGAGCGATTGACGGATTAATGAGGTAGCACCTCTGATCGGACACACTTCTTCATATGCCATTCTATTACTTTTGTGATTGTTTTGGTGCACACCTTTGATTTGGGAGTGTTGTTCGAGGTGGGCGGTAGCTGCGCGCTACGCGTTTCCATCGGTACGGAAGCGTAATTGGTATATCTACCCTGGCATTGCCTAGTTGTGCCGTGTCACCTACCATAGCGAGCCTTATACGATTTTGGTTTTGTACCATACCTATGGAGTGCCCTCTGACGACCCCCAGTACGGGGGAGATTACGGTACTGTATAGACTATGGGAATATATTATGTGTTAAGGGCTATATGGGTAACCCCTTAACGCTATTTAAAAGTAAGTTTATTTTACAAATAGACACTATTATAATAGCGATGTATTACTACATAGTAAATAGTTTAAGGGATCCTTAGAGGATGGGCGGTCCCAAGCATCCTTTAAGTTACTTGCCTTATATTACAGTACACTTGAATTAGCTTACACTATATAAGTATGTATGTCCTGACTCGAGTGTTTATGTTTTATTTTACGCTCGGGTCAGCCTGAGTTGCAGTTCAGTCATCATCCCGGAGCTAGGACTTCTATAGATCCTTTCAAGCTGCTGGCTTCTTTCTGTCCGTTATCTTATTTATGAAATCAAGACTTTGGGATTTTTGGATTTTCTATTTGATGATTTAAACTATATTTGGGATGAAAGACTTTGAAATTTGTATTTGCTGAGACTATTTATAGTGGCTTCATGAAACACTAAGTATTTTTAAATTCCGCTGTAAGTATTCTGATTCTATGGCTGTGATTCTGTGATTATTTATTTACTGTATATACTGAGATTTGCCAAAATTTATTTACGACGCGGTATTTTGAACAATTCAAGTCCGACATGTGCGGATGCGAATGGTTGTAAATATCGGGTCGTTACAGTTGGTATCAGAGCTTTGGCTCTAGGCAAAACTTAGAATGTTTGGTAAATTTGATTTACAGAATCACTTTCATTCGAGCTTGAATCTCTTCCTTTTGATTCGATTTCCTTTGAATTTTGGAACGTTCCCTGCGGTTCCGAAGTTTATTCGTGTCCCTCACTATTCATTTTCCTTCGATTCTGGAGTATCCCATAACTCCACTTCGGATGATCTTTATAGTGAATTGGCGGTCTCGCCAATATTCTAATAAAGGGGTGAAACTCCTTTACAATTAGCATTGATTCACCAGAGATTTATATTTATCCTCGGTTTAGATGCTAGTATCTTTGGTTATTCTGAACTCTATCTCTTAAGATCGAATGTAGACTTACCTCAGAAAATCCACATTGATCTTATTCTTTAAGTCACGGTTGACCCGGTTAGGGTTGCCCGCGATTTATTTAAACTTATCTGGTTCCTCATTCTGTTATTTAATCATCGGATCTTCTGATTTCAACTTATCTTTAAATCAAAATTCTCTTTAATTTGAGTCCTTCAAATTTGAATCTCTATCCTTGTTTTGAAAATTTATTTCTATATTTGGGAAAAATCTTATATTATATATATAAGTATGATTTTCAGAATTTAACTAGTTGTTTAGAGATAATAGTGTTTGATTTTATTTATGGTTTTGTAAACCATTGGTTTTGTCTTATATAAATAATTGAACTATAAAACATGGTTATAAATTTATTTGGAAACAGAAATGGATTTAAAACAAGAATTTAATTTCTGATAGTTTCAAACCTTGTGTTTAAAGTCTTAAAAGGATATATTATTATTTAAATTATTTTCGAATATAAATTTGTTTCCAAAGAATTTTAAAGTTTTAAAAATTAGTGCTCTTCTCTTTGTCGCTGGAAAATAATTTCGGCGATGACTACAACATCATCGACATTCATTTTTGAGTATCGAAGTAAAGAGTCCACGCTGTAGTTTTGCTTCAAAAATTTAATTGATTTGAATTTCTAAATATGACTTAATATATATAGATATATGATTTAAATTTGATTTGAAAAATGCTATATTTATTTATCTCTAAAGGGTTTGAAGTTAATTGGAAATTTAATTCATAAATTTATGTTAAAGGGTGATTCTAATGTTAAAATAAAGTCAAATTTTGAATGAATATTTAAACTTGAATAATAGAATTGGAAAATTTTACTTGTATAATATTAAATTGCATGCCAATATAACTTACCTAAATCATTCAGAAATTAACTATGTACAATATAAAAGGATTTTATAAATAAAATTTGAGTGGTTATAATAAATGTTATACACTTAAAGTTTCAGCTACAACAAGACAAATAGAGGTAAATAGAAAAATAATAATAATTGAATAATATACAATATCAAATGGTATTAAAGGAAATTTAGAAGTAAATTGGAATAGTTATAATAAATGTAATCTACTTAATATGTGCGATAAGATATATTAAGTAGAATATATTTAATAATAATCGAGAATAAAGAAGAATTAAATTTGTTGAATAAAAGATGATTATTATAAATGACTATACAAATTTCTGATTTTAGAAAATAATTGGATAATAAGATAATTAATTTGGAAATAGTTAAGATTGATTTAACTTCAGCAAAAATTAAATGAATTAAATCAATTATTGAATATTAATTAATTTAAATTGAATTTATATGGTTTAAATAAATGATTCCATTTTGAGTTTCAATTTAGTTTTCTTTCAGGGTGTTCTATTCTCCTACCTCCTTCCTTTTCGGGGACGAAAAGTTTTGAGTGGGGGAGAGTGTAATGACCTGTAAATTTCGATAATTAAACTGGTTAATTTAATAAGATTTTTGTAATTAAATTTAAGAAGAAAAAGAAAAAACCTTTATAATTTATAATGAAGCGAGTGTTTAAAATGAAATGAAATGAAAATAATAGGGATATAGTAACGGTTGTAAGTTACTATTTAATTGGTCTATTAATGTAGTTTCAACTGTTACATTTGGGTATTAAATTGAATATATGCAAATAAACGTATGGTAATGGAGTGAATTCAACATTATATAAGCAATTCTGATAATTAGTGGAAATAATAAACTTGAGTGTAATATAAAGTTAGTGACAACATTTATGCAAGTCACCTTTTTATTTAGGGCTGCTAAATTCAGAGTAGGAAGTCAATTACATTTATATGTAGGTAAATGTTCATTAATGTGAGATAGGACTGTAAATGTAATGTGTGAATGTAAATGAAATGACATAAATGGAAATTTATATTTTATTCATAAGATGAAATAAAGGAACGAAACCAAGTTGAATGAATTGATTTAGGTTTTATTTATGATAAATGTATATATTTGGGAAATCCAATATAATTGAAAATAACAAGTTATTACAAAAGAAAGATGAAAATTGGAATATATATTTTTGTAAGGAAAGGTAAACGAAAAATAACTAGGTTTATAAAGTGATAACAGATTTAATAAAAGAGTAGGATTAAAGCATAGTAGTTATTGGAAAGTAATTAATTGAAATTTGGATGAATTAGGAATTTTTTTTATGTATTAGTATAAAAACCAATTTTAATATTACCCCTAAGAGGATAAGTGAATAGTCGATTCAATAACATGATTGAGAAATCAAATATATGGATTTATTGGGAATTTAAAAATTATACTTTTTTTGATAAAATACAGCGTTTTACACGCAATAAAATTTTCTACTTTTATTACATATTATATATATTTGTTCTTATTATTATTATTTCATATATCCACCTCTATTTTATCTTTCTATTTTTATTTTTGTCAAGACAGTCATATTTATTTATTGGATTATTGCTTGTTTATATCTTTTATTTATGGCTTGGAAGAAACTAAAAGGGTATGCGTTATATTGTCTTAATTGCTTGCCTTTTAATTGCCTACTCTTTATTTCTTTTTATTTATAAAACCTTGAAATTTAATATAAATTTTAACTTGATTTAAATCATTTCCTAAAAGTCTAAACATAAACTGAAAGTTTTGAAGTTTTTAAATTTTGTTAAAAGACAACTCAAATTCGCAATGTTAATAAAAAATGAATTTTGTATATTTAAAATATAAAAATTATAAGCGAATTTAATTTAAGTAATAACTTTGTAAAATTCAGTGTTTTACAGACTGTTAAATTTCGCATTTAAAAAGGGCATGCATTGTAATGATATAAGTAACGTAAAAACGTATAAATTAAAAACGTTACTTTTGTATAAATTTTTGGGTGTATTGTAATGCGTCAGTTTGGGTATTTTAAAAAATTTATATTTCAATATCTATATGGATTAATAAATCAGTTAGGAGATTTCCAACCAAAACGTATTGATTTCATGCCTATCCGTTTCTCTAAAATCATGCACTGATTAAGGAGATTCCCACTAAAAATATTGTTTTCAAAATCGTGCTTCCCTTTCACGCAAATGTCATATGGAAAGAAATCAAACTTGCTTTCCTTGCGCGTGACATATCAGTGAAATTTATTTCCTTTAACATCTTTGTCATTTGCCTCTTTATAGAGATTTGATTTAAAAACTTTCACAAATAAATTTTATTCCACTTGCCATTCATTCCTCTCAATCAAATATAATTGCTTGCCTTCTAAAATTCAATCAATCAGAAAATTAAATTCTTACCATTTTCTCTCCGTGATATAAATCAATGCATGCATTCAAATCTGTCCTTGAAGTAGCATCCAAAGCAAATTAATACTTGCTGATTCTTTGTATATAAATCTCTCAGACTATATAAATCACGCAACTATTAATTGGGGAGAGAATAAAAAGAGATAACGTTGAAATCAAATTTTCCATATATCTGGCAGTAAATCACGCATATATCATCTGAGAGAAAATCAATTTGCCTTCCTTTGCGAGTGACATAAAATTTTATTCTTTTAACATTTTTGGCATTTGCCTCTTACCATTTATTTCTTGCGCATGTCCCTGTATTCATTTTTATTCACGCAGACTTATCCATTCTAACAAACCAAACTGGGAAGTAAATCACGCAAGCCTTATCCACAAAAAAAAAATCAACACTTCCATTTTTATTTAGTACGAAATTCACTGCTATCTCAATCAAATTTGCGTAAACTGGGAATCATAAATCTTACCGAGATAACTTGCCTTGAATTTTCACGTGTATATTTTACTTCCTTGCATACAAAACAACTCCTCTTTATAAATACATAGCCTCATCCAAAACTTTCGTCTGCATCTCATAGTTTAGCCTTCTTCTTCTTTTATGCTGAAGCCTCTATCAGGTAATGGTTTTACTTTTTCTTTTCTTCTTCCAGTTTTTCCCTTTCTTCTTCTTGTTGTTCTCTGTTTCCCTTTTGCCTTGCTCGGCTACTTCTCCACCACGGCACGTCCCTCTAAGTTTTCATAACTGAGCATTTAAATTTCATCAACTAATATCTAGAGCATACCCTCACCTCAAACAAAACATATTTGCACACATACATGTCAGTTTCGTGAATAGGCAGGGCCGTACATATATTGTAGATACATGAAGCATGCATTCAGTTTTTCTTAAATTTTGGTCTGAGCATGTTGAACTAGGAAGCAGTGCAATATCATTTTTAAATATATACATAGATGCGTGAGTCATAGTGATGTGAGTTAGCAAATGGGAATATATTTGGAGCCATCTGAATACTTTGTGATATAGTAGTGGTGTGTGCCATGCATAAGTGCTGCCTGCATATTTTTCCAAAGTGTTTATAATTTTGCAAATCTAGTTCACGTGTTGAAAAAGAAAATTGATATTTGGTAGAGAAAGAGAATAGGAGTGCAGAGTACACGTATATGGTTTATGAAGTAGCGTGTTTAGGTGCATGTGTGCATGTTTTGAAATTAAAGTGGCAGAGACGTATTGTATTTATGAACAGAGAGAGTTTGCATTAGGCAGAGACGCAAGTTTTGTGTAAATACATATTTTTCAAACTAGATAAGTTGGACATGCCATTAGAAAAAATAATAATATAAATAATAACAATAATAAATAGTATTGCCAAGCCTATGAAGTTGGGGTCGGGATGTGGGGTGAGGCAGTCGAGCAAAAGTTGAACTAAAAATTTCTTTTACTCCATTCATTCCAGTTGTTTCAAAATATTTGCTTTAACCGTAAATTGAAGTGGCGTATTGGTTTTATTTGGATTTTCTTCTAGATTTTGATCAAGTCGTTGCTTCCGCTGTGAATTGATCGTGCTTTCTATACTCTTATTTCGGGATTTTCGTTTTGAATCAAATTTTTCTGCAGCATTCAGGCGAGTATTTCTCACCAGACAAACATACGTATATATCTGTGAATTTATCACAAGCGTAATTGTAAACTTTTATTTAAATTTTATCTGCCTGTGATATAAGCGTATGATGTTAAACCCCAATATTAATTGACACATCATCAGTTGTTTATTTATTTTATATTATTGCATTTATACTATTTAATGCTTACTTACTGTTAAATCATCACTGCAAGTTCCCTGTAAATTTGAGATCGTTATAGGATGAAATGATACGCCTGTACGATAATTATTTATTCATTTATTTATTTTATTGTTTAATTTTAAATATTTAACTTGGGATTGCGGGTTTGAAATGATAGAACCCGGGGTTTTTGTAAATTGCGGATTGAAATGATATATATCCGTATCACTTGACCTAGGCTAGAAAACTATATACAGACCAGTGGTTTATATAATATTTTATGAAATGTTAAAAAAAATTATTTTTGAACAGAAAGTTTATAATTTTCTGGTTTAAATGTATTTGAAGGATTTTTTATTTATAATGATTTTTGAATGAGTCAAATGTTAAATAAATGAATGTTTATGTAAATTTTTGGAGTATAACTTATTTTGGAAAATTCTGAATTTTTGTTAAAAGTGAGATTTTGGTTAAGTAAAATAATTGATATTATGTTTTATTTTGGAATTTAAAACTTAATGGTTAAGTTAATAAATTACAGCACTTAAATGCTATCTTTTGTAAATAAACTGTTTTAACCTATAACTTTAGGTAGCATTTCATAAGTGCTACGGAAACTGAATTTTGATTGTTTTATTAAAATTTATGGAAATAATCTTTGGGAAAAAAGGAGCTTAAAATTTGGAATATAATATGAATAAATAAGAATAAGGAATTGACTTTAAATGGTTTAAACGGAAGAATTTAACTTTTAAATGTGAGTTGAGAGGCAATTAATTCCTAAATAAATTGAATATATTTAAATGGTATTTTATATTAATTGAAATGACTGATGTTTAAATAAATGATGTTTGAAAGGATATTATGATATTGAAATGTATTTGAAATTTATTTTGATTTTTTAAGTATAAATACCATTTTTTTAAAAGTTGTAACCACGGGTTATAATAACGTTTGGTTGTTAAAGAGACGGGGATCGGATATCTGGCATACTCTCTGTCGATACCGAAAACCACTTTGACAACCGTGTACGCGGTGGAGATTTCAGAATGAAGTAGGATGGTGGCGACGTTTTCTTGAGGTAAATACGTAGACCCGACTCCCGTGAGTTGGCATAAGGTGGCTAAAACAGGAGCGATTGACGGATTAATGAGGTAGCACCTCTGATCGGACGCACTTCTTCATATGCCATTCTATTACTTTTGTGATTGTTTTGGTACGCACCTTTGATTTGGGAGTGTTGTTCGAGGTGGGCGGTAGCTGCGCGCTACGCGTTTCCATCGGTCCGGAAGCGTAATTGGTATATCTGCCCTGGCATTGCCTAGTTGTGCCGTGTCACCTACCATAGCGAGCCTTATACGATTTTGGTTTTGTACCATACCTATGGACTGCCCTCTAACGACGCCCAGTACGGGGGAGATTACGGTACTGTATAGACTATGGGAATATATTATGTGTTAAGGGCTATATGGGTAACCCCTTAACGCTATTTAAAAGTAAGTTTATTTTACAAATAGACACTATTATAATGGCGATGTATTACTACATAGTAAATAGTTTAACGGATCCTTAGAGGATGGGCGGTCCCAAGCATCCTTTAAGTTACTTGCCTTATATTACAGTACACTTGAATTAGCTTACACTATATAAGTATGTATGTCCTGATTCGAGGGTTTACGTTTTATTTTACGCTCGGGTCAGCCTGAGTTGCAGTTCAGTCATCATCCCGGAGCTAGGACTTCTGTAGATCCTTTCAAGCTGCTGGCTTCTTTCTGTCCGTTTTCTTATTTATGAAATCAAGATTTTGGGATTTTTGGATTTTCTATTTGATGATTTAAACTATATTTGGGATGAAAGACTTTGAAATTTGTATTTGCTGAGACTATTTATAGTGGCTTCATGAACCACTAAGTATTTTTAAATTCCGCTGTAAGTATTCTGATTCTGTGGCTGTGATTCTGTGATTATTTATTTACTGTATATTCTGAGATTTGCCAAAATTTATTTACGACACGGTATTTTGAACAATTCAAGTCCGACATGTGCGGATGCGAATGGTTGAAAATATCGGGTCGTTACACATACCAACAATGAGTCACCCAATATTGCAATACTAAAGTCTGACCTAAAACCTTTGAAATCATCGATCTCGTCTTGAGATGGGTCTTTCCTTCCCCTTTGCATATGAATCCTACTTGGGAAGGACCATACACCATTAAACAGAGGCTTGGAGAGAGAACTTTCGAGCTAGCGACTTTTGAAGGCATCACCCTCCAACGGCGTGGAATAGTGAGCATTAACGATGCTAATTCACTTAGATTATTTCTTTCTCATTCAGTTGCATTTACATTCAGAATTAGCTTTAACATTTGATTTTCTGGATATGCAATAAGTCAAATTATGCCATTTCCTTCCGTTTAGCAAAAAAAGTTTTGAACTTCCTTCGTATCTTTGTTTGTTGTAGCATTACATGCTAGTTAAACTATAAAACTGACTGATGTCAACATGTCAAAACAGATTCCCACAGTATGGAACTAACCAATTACGTTAGTTCCCGATTGAACAAAACAAGATTGAACTAAACAAGATGAGCTTGATTCGACCTTTTTTTGATAAGTCTTCCCCATAAACTGATGGGTGGAATACATAACGAGGAATGGATGCGAATTTGACCATCTGGTGACCGAAAAATCCTGCCAAGTGGTGAGGCTGAAATGAATCAAAAGCGATCATGACACGATCGATCGCTCGCTAAATCAAACCCCGGACTCTGTGGGAAAATCAATCAATTAAGGAAAGTATGATCTGACTATTTTCTGAAATAACTCTAAGGACCTAGTGTGCAGACTGAAAAATAAACACAAACTCGGTGCGATTCAACAACCCACTAAGTAACACTTATCCCTAGTGTGCGGATATGAGAATAAACAAATAGACGAATGTGGTTCGACCACTCACTATTTCGTGAACTCCAGCTTGAAAACGATATAAGGAGAAAGAACTCATAAAGGATGGAGTTCGACCATCCACCGTCTAACTCTGCTAACCCGACACTGGGAGCAGGAGTAAGATCCCTCAAACCGCTGAATCCGACAGCGCAATATTAGGGCGTAAGCACCGTATTTGGTACGACTTAGGGCTACGACTGCATGGTGGCCTTGGGATAGAATTAACAGATTATCATCCAAACCAATAAGCAATGAACTACAGGCGCAATGCATGGAAAGTAATAGCTCAACCATTTTGACAACAATACATAAAGGGTTCAACAAAAAACAACCATCATTGCTTCCTAACTTCGTTAAACGGACAACAACACTGCTGCGATTGAATGAAATCCTTTGAAGTTATTCCTTAGAAACTTGAGAAGGCTCGGCCAATAATTGAAGAGGTTGGGCAAAAGTATGGAAGAAAAGTGGTAGAGCTTCGACCTTGAATTCAGTAAACTATACCCGAAAATAGGTCATGTTCTCTCTAATTTTTTGCCCCTCTTACTCTCTGAATTTGATAATTTTGTTAACTAGAAAGTTATGGAAAATTCTTTTCTCTTAAATTTAAAGAAAATAATCACTTGATTTCAACTTTTTTGAGGAAGTTATGATCGAAAGAAGAGAGGGTATTTTCGGATTTGAAAAAATGGAGCTCGAAAATGCAATGTAAAAAGTTGAATTTGACATGGTTAGACTCAAAACTCGAAGAAGTGCAAAACATGAAAGTTGTAGCCACTATAATTTTACTTGATTTAAAAAAAATTTACTTTATTTGCTTCTCGAGTGGAGGAGTTATACTAAGATGAAAAAGAGGTATTTTCGGCCTTTAAATTTGGGCTTGAAAATGCTCTATAAAGAATGGAGTTTTGAGCATAGATAAACTTAGAATGGGAAGCGGTGAAGAATTAGAAAGTTGTAGCCGCTGAAATTTTGAGTGGTTCATAAAAATGAATTGTATCATTTCATTTGGTTTTGATAGAGTTATGAAGGAATGAAGAAGAGGCAAAATGGATGGATATTTATAGGCAAGTGGAGAGGTAGATATTTATCTCCTCTTTACGTCATCTACCATCATCACCGTTGTCACTTTAATCACCACCCATGTGTCTGAAATGACCCCCCCCCATACATATACTCAGGTCTGTACTTTGATGCGTAAGTGTTGACCTTTGTAAAAGCTGAAATATTAAGTAAACTTAAATATTTTAGATATTATCATGTGCATATGTATGTGTGTGTGTGTGTGCATGTATATGGATGTATATATGTATACATATACATACACATGTATATTTTTTGTTTGTATACATGTTAATGTGCATGTTAGGGTGTATATTTATGTGTTATATATGTGTACATGATATATACGAAAAACGTTGCGTTGACTCCAATCATCTTCCGTTCGATAAACCATTGAAAATCGAGAAATCGATTATCGGCCACCTTTTCACTTCTTAGTAAACGTAAATATATTTGTAAAAAAAATTATAAACACTAATTTCTTTTCATTTTATACGAATTAAAATGATCACGTTTGAATTATAAAACCATATAAATAAATATTAAAACATTGTTTGCAAAAAGTGTTATTATACCGATTAACCAATATCGATTTTCCTTATATTTTCAAATCAAATATATATATTTATAAATATATTATAAATGATTTAATATCACTTTATAACTATTTAAAATGAATTATCATCGTCTAAAATAATTACTTGAATAATTAAATCAACTACGAAATCATTAAATCTCAATTTAAATTCATAAATCCATATTTAAAAACGATGTCATTATTGGTGATGACATAATTACATTTATTTTCCAAAAATAAAATAATCAATTTTATTTAATATTTAATTCAATTATATAAATAAGTGTACGTATCATGCTCTATGCCTGATATACGATTATAGAGTTGATTATTGATAAAATGGTTTTCTGTCATTTTATCGATTTAGATTTTGAGGAATTTTTTTGAAAATATCTATTCAAAATAAGATTACTATTGTTTATTACAGAAAAATTGGCCTAAGGACAAACTTAGAAATAAATTTGGCTAAAGGACAAAAAGTTTTTTTTAGGCTGAAAGACAATGCTGGTTATTACTAGCATTTTTTATCGTGTAAAACTGAATATAATGCTAAATAGAACTAGCATTTTGTATAGTGTAAAATTTGAATATAATGCTAGCTATAAGTTGCATTTGTCCTTCAGTCTAAAAATGAAACTTGGTGTCCTTCAGCCTAATTTTTTTTCAAAGTTTATCCTTTTTCCTAGTTACCTCTACTTATTATCACTAAAAAAAATATTGTTTGTATTATCACCTTATATTTGAATAATTTTAAGAATAAATATAATTTATTAAAGTGATAAATTTTCAGGTCGTTACAGACTTCCCTCCCTAAAAGAATTTCGTCCCTGAAATTAACCAAAACAAATACCCAAAGGTTTTGCCTATAAAATTTATTTTTAAACTTACACCCATACAATGTATACATATCATCCGTACACAATATCTACTTCGATCTTCTATTCGAATAAACAAATTTACTTCTAAACTAGCATTGATCCCCCGATCCTTTAGTACCGACTCTGACTAGGCTTTCTTATCAGAATTTCAATTTCTTTGCATGCCTCACAACTATAATAGAAAAAACAAGTATCTTACAACGAACCCTCATCAATGTTCATCGTTAAGAATCGAGTGATAAATTCTTTCTCAGACCGGTGTAAACACCTTAAAGTTTTGCACTCAATTCTTAGATTAAATCGTGCGATGAAATAGTCCACATACTTCAAAAAAAAATTATTATTATTATTTTCAGGAAACATTTCATAAAACTTTCATTTTTTATTCAAACTTTTATAAAGATACTTCTTTATACATAACCATTTTATATTTTTATTTCCAAATATTTCTACTTGAAAAACACATTTATTTTAAAAAGATAAATATTATTTTTATTATAATACATTTCCAAACATATCTTAATGGTTTGTAGAAAACTCATTTTCAAATTAATTAATTAAATTTGATAAATTACCATAAACTTCCTTTAGCTAATATCGAACGTGAAAACATTTTTATTTGGTTAAAACTTTCTTTATCAATTAACACTCCTTTGTTAATTAAAACTTCCTTTATATATATTCTCTTTACTTATACCAGTTTTAATACTTAAAATGTATTTATATACTTTAATTAAAAGAAACTCAACCCGGAGCCCTGATGAAATTGAAGGGATGGGATGAGCCCCGAACCCGCGTGGTCCAACCATTGACAGAAGGGATTTAATGCCATCCCAGCTTAGAGGTTTGATGCCCCCTTGCCATTTAGATATATATTCTCTTTACTTATACCAATTTTTATACTTAAAATGTATTTATATACTTTAACAAAAAAAATCAACTCGGATCCCGGATGAAATCGAAGGGACGGGATAAGCCCCCCAGCCTGCCTGGTCTAACCACAGATAGGAGGGATTTAATGCCATCCTGTGAGAAATGCGGATTACGGATCTTAAGGCTAAGGTTAACACTAGAGGGGGGTTGTGAATAGTGTTAACAAATAATTACTAAATCTTTTAACTTATGTTAATTTAGACACAAAAGTATCTAATATACAGACACGGATATGATCACAAAAACAATCATAAATGCAGAAATAAAATAAAGCAGTAAAGGAAAGAACACACCGGATTTTATACTGGTTCGGAGTTACCCTACATCCAATCCCGCAACACAAGTACAAATTTTCTTTCAAAAGCAATTGTATAGTTACACCCTCGGTTTCAAGGCTATTAGTTACACCCTCAAGAATTTTGATCCTCTGGGTAGAGATACTTGATTTCCAGGCCACAAGTTTACCTAATTGATTTACCAAGGCTACAATCACACCTTTTCCCTTTTGATTGATTTCCAAGGCTACAATCACACATTTTCTCGCTTAATAGATTACAAAGAAGCCTATAACTCTGAATAGCACTGAGAATCTTGTAGAGATAGTGATAGAGAATCAAACTAGAAGTAATCGAGTATGATTCAATGTTGATTTCGGCAGAGTAATGATAAGAATATGTATTAAGAAACGTGGAAGAAGAAGAGGAGTGAAAACTAGAAAAAAGTGATTGAAAATTCGTTGAAACTGACCCCTATTTATAGAAGAACAACAGCCATGACCATTCATGAAGAGTTATGGCGAATAGACACTTCTTTTGAAATTTGAATTTTTGAATCAAACTGTCATCATGCCGACATGGTCATGCTAGGCATGTCGACATCCCAAAGGACTTTTTGGTGTTTTTGATTTTCTTTGAAAATAACTTTTATCTTATATAAAAACTATTTTAAACTTTATAAATATACTTGACTATAGTTATAAAGAATATTATATATAGATTTTAACTATAATTTTATATTTAAATCTAGGTATAAATATTTAAAAGTTAAATATATTATTTAAAAAGATAGTTTAAAATCAGGAGTAATTTGACTTTGAAAATAAAGATGTTTTTGAGGCTAAAATTATTTAAAATCAGGATCGAGGGTTTGAATCTTTTAAAAGGAAAATTTTGAAAACATGATATAATTTTAAAAAATCATTTTGAATAAAAGTTAGCAGATACAAAATAATGTTCCACTAGATTTTTCGTAGGTTCCATCCTACTTAGGGTTCCATCCCTTTAACGGGCTCGAAGTGGATTCCACTGCACAAATAAATTGTATTTTAAGATGCCAATGCTTTTCTACGAGTTTTAACAAAAATTCCTAATAATAATAAAAAATACTTATCCTTGAAATCTTAAACTCCTGATAGTCTTGATACTCATGAGTCTTCTATCTTGATATTTTATCTTGATATCTTGAATCTCGATACTTTACAGTCTTCGTTCTTAGTATCTGCATGGTTAAATCCTGCATATACATATATATCTAAACTTATAATGTTATTATTTATATTTTATAATCTATTCTAAGGTTGTTGTCATCAAAACCTTCATCTCACGGACCAACAATCTCCCCCTTTTTGATGATGACAACCTTTGTTTATAAAATATTACTTCTATCCTAATAACTCCCCCTTAAACTAATAACTCCCCCTTAATCTATGCCCTAATTACCCTATTTTATATTTCTCCCCCTTTTTCATTAACAAAACTAACTCCAAACTATATAACTCCCCCTTAATCTAATACTGCATGACATGTGATTATAATGATATTATTATCATAAATAATCAAACTTAACTCTAAAAACTAAAAGTTAATCCTAAATTACTAACTATCCTAACTAAGAATCTATGATAATACTTATAATAGTTAGAAATCAAATATAAGAACATAAATTATTTATTAAGTATATTTCAAAACTCTCATCAAAACCAATCATGTCAGACAAGTCAAACAAATCAATCAAGTCAAACAAGTCAATCAAGTCAAACAAGTCAATCAAAATATACCAAACAAATCGAAAACTAATAATCCTATATTATAAGACAATACTAACTCCTCCTAAATAAAATACACTTTATGTAGTTTGTAATGCAGTATGAAATGTATGACATATGCAATGTTGCATGAGATAATATGCAAAATGAAGTGCAACTTGTGATGCAAAGGATTATGATATGCATCGTAATTTATGATGTAATATGCAATGAAATGTGATATGAAATAGGATGCATAATGATATGTAATAAAATAACAATAAAATAAAATAATTTGCAGAATGATATGATGATATATATACTATGGTAAGAGATATTCAGTCTATAAGATAAACATGAGTGATAAGTAATACCTAATTGGCAAGCATATATATACGTGTGTGTGTGTCTATATATGTATGTATATATATCAAACTATTTATTATACTTCAACGACACAAAGGTAAAACTCACCAATTACTAAACTTAAGGAAACTAATGAATGTGACTGAAAGAGTTGTAAAGAAAGAGTTTGAAGGTAATAAATGATATTAAAACTATAACATAATTGTGAAAGGTAGTAATCAAACTTAATATTAAAATCAAATGCTAAGGAATAAGGACTTATACTATATATGATCAAATATGGTTTTTATGAAGATTAATATCCTCCTAATTTAATTCCCCCTTTTTTTAAAAAAAATAAAAAAAATTATTATTGGTTTAAATACATAGAAACATGTTTAAACATCTTTTAAATTTACAAAATATCATAATGAAATAAAACAAAAAAGATTGAAAAAGTAAAATAAACATGTGTTATATTATGGCCTCTTACTTTAAAAAATTAATGAATTACTAAAAAATTTAAACATGAAATTAATTTTTTTAATATGAGTTAGAAAATAATTTCTAAAAAGAATAGAGAAAAATACTTATTTTAAATATTATTTTTACATAATTTAAAGTCTCAAACAGAAAAGACAGCATTTACAAAATGCAATAAAAAGATTTTGCAATAAAATATATTCGAAACTTTATAAATCTAAAACTATAGCTTTTACCAAATGCTGTGTAAAGTTTCTGAAACTCTACAGTGTTTCAAAGCATAGAAATGCTATAAAAACGAATTTGCAGTACTCACAAAATATTATAGAAGAAAATAAGCATTTTAGAAACGCTATCTAAAATTCCAGTCATGTGATGTGATGCAATCATATTAATTAAAGAAATATATAAATAGAACCTTATTCTAACATTCTAAATTCATTCTATTAATTTCTTAAAGATAAAAAATTAGTATCTTAAAAGAAAAAGAGTATGATAAGTAAAAATAACATTAGAAAAGTTGAAATCATGAATGAAGGTACGCTTTTCTACTTAGTATAGTTGTAATAAAATAGTTGTAGATTTTAGTTGAAAGAAAACACATTTAAAAAAAAATTAGACTTATATATTGATATTTATACTATGGTTTGTCGATATATGGACCAAAATATCAAAACTTGTAAAGGAGATAAATTTCTATACCTAACTAAATGCAAAGATATATATATATCCATAAATGCAATAATAAAAATGAAATAATAGTAAAGCATAACAATTTTTGCACTCCATTTTTTTAACTTTGTTGTTCTTCCATTGTCGTGAGTCACACCTTTATATCTTTCATAATTTAACGACGAGATCTGTTCTATTGCGACGGGTTCGTTTTTCTGATCAGCGTAGTATATTCATTTGCTGAATTTGAATACCGTATGAAAAAGATACAGATGATTTAGTAGATTGACCAACTTGGCGCCAAAACTTTGAATTTCAATTTTGAATGAATGGACAATTAAACCACTATAAATAGGCCCAACGGTCACCACTTTTTATAAAGATTCCTCTTTTTCTTTTTTCCTTTTTTATATACTATCAAACTTCTAGAGGGCATATCTCCTTCGTTTCTTTTAATGGAATTGGATGAAACCAGCAAAAAATCAAAGAGGAAGGCAAGAACTACGATCTAGTCATAGTTTGGTGTCGAATTTGAATGGTATTGTGATGCAACTGGCCGAACAGTAGAAGAATACCTTTGACAGTTTGAATGGTATTGTGATGCAAACGACTGCGAGAACAAGAACTACAGTCTTAAAAAGGAGTGGAAACAAAATACTCAAATATCTAGATGCAATTTGAAGAATACCTTTGACAGTTTTGCCTTACTTTTTTCTTTGTTCACCAAAACTTCATTTGACCATAACTTGGTCATTTCTTGACGGATTCACACGAAACCAGTGGCATTGCGAAGCAGGTGGAGAGAGGTACAATATCAAATCAAGTTGTAGATGAGAAGCAAAAGTTTTATATTGATCTGGTACCCATTTCTTTGTCGATTTCCAATATATATCCACTTGTACTTCCTGATCGATGAATGGTTATCTGATATCTTTTAACCAACAGTCATTAAACATAATTCTTCTCCTGCAAAACAACATAACCTTTTAAAGAATCAATTGACTTTTCAAAATAACTAAATGTAGTATTAAACAAAAATATCATGATGATTCTGTGACATATTCATATGAAAATAGTGTTAATAAAATCCCAAAAAATAACCATTTAAAAATCTTTTTCAAAATTCATATTATGAAAAATTTGAAAACCTTGCTCTGATATCAATTGTGAGAAATGCGAATTACGTATCTTAGGGCTAAGGTTAACACTAGAGGGGGTGAATAGTGTTAACAAAGAATTACTAAATCTTTTTAACTTATGTTAATTTAGACACAAAAGTATGCAATATACATACACAGATATGATCATGGAAACAATCACAAATGCATAAATAAAATAAAAGCAGTAAAGGAAAGAACACATTGGATTTTATACTAGTTCGGAGTTACCCTACATCCATTCCCGCAACACAAGCACGGATTTCCTTTCAAAAGCAATTGTACAATTACACCCTCGGTTTCAAGGCTACGAGGTACACCCTCCAAAATTTCGATTCTCTGGGTAGAGATACTTGATTTCCGGGCCAAAAGTTTATCCAATTGATTTACCAAGTCTACAATCACACCTTTTCCCTTTTGATTGATTTCCAAGGCTATAATCACACCTTTTCTCGCTTAATAGAATACAAAGAAGTCTATAACTCTGAATAACACTGAGAATCTTGTAGAGATAGTGATAGAGAATCAAACTGGAAGTAATCGAGTATGATTCAATGTTGATTTCGGTAGAGTAATGATAAGAATATGTATTAAGAAATGAGGAAGAAGAAGAGGAGTGAAAACCAGAAAAAAGTGATTGATAATTCGTTGAAACTGACCCCTATTTATGGAAGAACAACAGCCATGACCATTCATGAAGAGTTATGGCGAATAGACACTTCTTTTGAAATTTGAATTTTTGAATCAAACGGTCTCCATGTCGACATGGAAATGATAGGCATGTCGACATCCCAAAGGATTTTTTGGTGTTTTTGATTTTCTTTGAAAATAACCTTTATCTTATATAAAAACTATTTTATACTTTATAAATATACTTATTATAGTTAAAATTCATAAGTAAATATAAAGAACAATATATATAGATTTTAACTATAATTTTATATTCAAATCTAAGTATAAACATTTAAAAGTTAAATTTATCATTTAAAAAGATAGTTTAAAATCAGGAGTAATTTGACTTTGAAAATAAAGTGTTTTTCAGGCTAAAATTATTTAAAATCAGGATCGAGGGTTTTGAATCTTTTAAAAGGAAAGTTTTAAAAACATGATATAATTTTGAAAAATCATTTTTAATAAAAGTTAGAAGATACAAAACAATGTTCCACTAGATTTTTCGTAGGTTCCATCCTACTTAGGGTTCCATCCCTTTAACGGTCTCAAAGTGGATTCCATTCCACGAATAAATTGGATTTTAAGATGTCAATGCTTTTCTACGAGTTTCAACAAAAATTCCTAACAATAATAAAAAATGCTTATCCTTGAAATCTTGACCTCTTGATAGTCTTGATTCTCATGAGTCTTCTATCTTGATATCTTGAATCTCTATACTGTACAGTCTTCATTTTTAGTACTTGCATGGTTAAATCCTGCATATACATATATATCTAAAATTATAATGTTAGTATTTATATTTCGTAATCTATTCTAAGGTTGTTGTCATCAAAACCATCATCTCACGGACTAATACATCCCAGCTTAGAGGTTGATTCCCCCTGCCATTTATGATAGATTTTCTAGGACCCCACCTCCATGCTTTGAATGAGAAACACAGCTCAATCTACTGAGACTCGAACCAGCGACCTAAAGGAACTTTGCTCCATAATAGCTAAGTGGCCCGACCAACTGAGCTATGCTCATGGACTAAAAAGTTTTTATATACTTATTCAAGTGTTATAAGTATATTTAACAAGTTTTTTGCTTACCTTCAAAATATAATTAAAGAGAAAAAAAACATTGTCATAGTGAACTCCTTTTCTTTCATTAAATATACATTTAACATTTAGTATATTTTATCCTTTTCTTTCATGAAATAAACATATAACATTTACTATATTTTTCTTAAAAGATTTCGATACTTGTTTTTATCAAAATATATCTATACGATTTCTTTTCAACATGCAATTCAAGTGTTTAAAAACAATGTTGCTAAAACATCTTTTGTTACAAACCCAAACCATTCGTTAATGACTTTAAACATTTATTTTAAAGATCAAAGCATACCCATACTTATCAATTAAGATAATACACTTTGGTAGAAATTGACACATCATCAATTAATTTATCAACTAATGATTCACATTATGCTTTTTAACTTTAGAAAATTATATTGATCGAGTAACTAAAAACTGATACTATGGAACTAAGTACCACCAATAGTATCGCATATTTCCTTAAAAAAAGGGAATACTTAAGAGATGTGTATACCATATGAACACATCTCCTTCTCGTTTTAGATACTTTCAAGTCACTCGAATCAATCAATCAGCTTCTTTTTCAAAATCCTGTTTTAGACATAATACTATTATTATTCTTTTTCCAAAAATCATTTGAAATTTCGTTCAAAAGTACCAGTTCTCAAAAATTCCTTTATAAAGCAAGTTTTATATATCCAATTTATATAATCGCTTATACAAAACATATTCATAAGATTTATTTATCTTAAATAAATTCCTTTAATCTTAAACTAACATTATTATTTGTCGAATACCCCATAGTCAAATTGTGAAACTAAATTCATGAAGCGTTCGTATTTAAAGCTTTTAAATTAACCGACAAATCAATCAATGATAATAATTAGGGGAATTTCACTAGAAGGACAAACTTTGTAGTCCATTAGTTTTTAGGATACACTCCCACATAAATTAATTTCAAGGCCAAAGTTAGTAGAATAATTACTTTTAAGGACAAAATCAGCAGTCTAATTACCTTCAAGGAAATAATTTCATAGGTTTTTTGGCCTTAGAAACTAATTATTTTTCATTTTGTCCTTAAAAGTAATTATTTCAATTATGTGTCCTCGAAACTAAGTGCACTTGCTAAAGAGGCCCTTGTGGCCAATTTCCACTAATAAGTAACTATAATCATTTCCTAAAAAATATTCTTTATATTCAAAATATAATCGGAGGTAATGTATTTCGTTTACAAATTTTCAAAACCAAAATCATTTGAATATATCATTAACAAATATAGCTCATATATAATACTCTCAATCTCATTCTACGGTGTTACTAACCTTATCTCTAATGAGTTACTCATCCTATGGTATTATTAACCATATCTCTAATGAGACTTTACCCCACAAAAGCCAAAGTTCTTTCTTAACCTCACGCTCTGATACCAAATGCGAGGACCCGTTTCTTCGACTCTCATAAATCGACACTAATACATCCCCGGTATTCACGTGCTGCAAATCCACGCGCCGAAGAAGTGGATTCTCAAGGGTAGGAAAGAAAATAAATATAGAACAGAATCTCACATATATCATTTTAACATAAACTTACAGTATAAATTTAAATACATTTATCAGATTTAAACATGGAAAGTTATAAATTGATGTCCTCACAAATACAGAATACTAGCACTCGAGTGTGGCGGAAGTAGACAACAATCTTCAAAAAATCTTCTGACTCCATGCTTCGATCTCCATCCTGATTAATTCTAAACTAAACCTGACTACTAGGCTGCCCGGGAAAGATTAGGGAATCCAAAGTTTAAGGAAGAGAAAAATTAACTCTTGGTCGGTCATGGGACTGGTGTGAGAACATAAAAATACACGTTTTGAAAATAAAAGGTTATCTAATAAGACCACACCGCACATAAACACTGAATGGGTTTTACCTTCTGATAACTAAATCTTTATTACATAAAAATAACATTTGACATTATTTTTAACGACTTTCCTACATGGCAGGACCTGATTCTTCGACTTCCGAAAATCGACATCAATACGTCCACTGTATCAACTGCCGAGCAATCGAATGCCGGAAAACCGAACCATGAGGGTTAAAATAAGAAGAGGTGGAAGAAAAAGATAGAAGAAGAAAGAAAACAAAATAGAAACAATATCAGAATCTCACATATCGCAGCGGAACAACATATAATAGATAAATGAATAATCTTTAAACAAAGGACTATATCAATTAATACATTTCATTACATCAGATTACATTTTATTATCAGAGTGTACAACAACAATACAACAATAAACAGCGGAAAAGAAGTACTATATACTAGTGAATACGCCATGCCATCCAGCTTGCCTCCAGCAACTCCTGAATTCCAGAATAACCTGATAAACCTGACTCTTGACTTCCCATGTGGAAAATTATTGGCACCCAGAGTTTAGGAAGGAAAACAATAAACTCCGAGTCAGTCATGTGACTGGTGTGTGAGAACTAAAACAGTTATTTAACTTTTAAAAACAAAGAACAGGATAATTTTAAAGTCAATTCGCAATGCTTTTGGAAAATGGGACTACCATAAGACCTCCCGCCACACACACAACGCAAACGCAGAATTGGTGGAGATTTCTTCTTATGATAGTCAAAGATGATTGATACGCATTAAAAGAAACATTCGATGTTATTACTAGTGCATAGTGTAGGAGAAATCATTTCGAAAGTAAAGATATAAATCTTAGCCAACATACGACCATTATCGTATGCCTACTATAGCTACCATGTTCAATAGCAAGTTACCACCACATTCCATGGCAGATTATACAACTAAAACCGTACAGGGTTCGTATTATTTCTTTTGATTTCCAACAAATGGTCGGGCTAAGGAACTTCCTACTGCCACATGGGATCGCCTCTGGCGGGAAGTCCCGAGAACTTAACCAGCTCTCTGCCAACATAAAGCCGGGTTACCTTTGTTACTAGGTAACTACTACACGACTATGCCATCCCTTGGTCCCTTTGGACCTTTATCCGAGCGCTCGATTCCAACAACACCATACAGTAATAGATATAGTGTATCAACATGAGTAAGTATCTGGGCTCCATACCATGATAGCACCCTTTCCAGAAGGAAATGACTTACCCTAAAGGGCGCGACCCTCATAACCTTGCGCATATTCCTCTTTTGACCATTTCCGGGGAGTGAGGTCTGACGAAGTCTCATCCACAAAGCTAGGCACAAAGCCACGCTTTGATCAATAAATAATCATCACACAGCAACACTAAGCATGCCACATTACCAAAATGGGAGTATATCGCTGATAACCTTCAACTACATAACCTCAGAGCGCGTACGTCTTAGAGAAGGGTGTTAAGCTAAGAGAATAAATTCTCCGCCACCAACAGAAATGTATTTGAAAGAAATCTGCTTTATATCTCAAAATGTAATGTTAGACACGTAACCATACAAATCTGTTTCGGGTTCAAACAGAACCAAAGGCACTTCAAAAGAAGCCCTTGAAATCCTGGTATTCACAATCCCGATAAAACTTCCCATCACAAAGGAAATCTCCATACCGTAGCTAACGGTGTAGAGACAATCGATAGGTCATCCTATCGTTTTCACAAATACCCGGTCTTCCACACCGGTCATCAAATGCAATCCATAACGACGTATCACATATTCGGAATGGGTTGTACGACCCCAAGGTCCTTTCCCGGCTAACCCGAATAATGAGCGCTTATTTTAAAAATAAGTGTAGCATTCAAATTCAAGCAAATCACAACAAATACCTATTTAAAGGTAAATATTGATAGTCGGTTATTTAACTATCAATAGGTATGCACAACATCACCCGATTTCAAATAGTTTCCCAAATTATTTATTTTCAAAAATATCTTTATAAGATATATATATCCCACACTTCAACCATTTTAAAACCAATTTCAAATAAAATTTACACCCTTACAACTTTCATTTCAAAATGGTTCATTTAAACCAATTTAATAAATCCTTACCGATTTATTAAATTTACGTTCCAAATCCGTAAATTAATCTCCACACTTCAAAATAAATCAACGTTTATTTTTAACTAATTTCCCCTTCTTTTATAAATTCCATAGTGAATTTACAATTCCAAAATATCTATGAATATACGATTTTTAAATCGATTTCTAATATTCATTTTCAATTTATCTTCAAAAGATAAAATCTCCAACATTCACTTCATATTGGAAAAATATTTCCATACTTATTTAATAATAAGTAATTCACCAAATCTATTTATTTTCAACATTTTGAAAATATTCAATATACTTAAATCATAGTCAAGTATATATTTTATTTTATAAGGAAAACATTCTCTTAAACACATTTATTTGGGTCAAAACGAATGTTACGTAAAACATCGTTACGACAACCCAAATTCACTAGTATAGGGATTCGAACTTAAATAGATATATAAATCTCAATACAATATAAAACATTTCCTTTCGGAAATCATTTACTATAAAACCAGTGTTATAGTCCACCATTTCCTTCTATTCCTCGAAAACGTCTATTTCAACAATAAATGTTGAAATCTATGGTTTCGATACTTTATACATTTTAAAATATCTTTAAATCGTTTTAATTCTATTTAAAATCACTTTCCCAAAACATTTCTTTAATATATTATTCACTGTCCAAAATCGTGAATATATTTCCTTATCCAAATTCAACATTTCTACATATTTTATTTAAAGGAATATCCACGGTCCAAAATCGCAGATATATTTCCTTTAATAAGCTATAATAATTAACTTATCAAAATAAGTCGTTTTCGGATTCATAAAACAAAGTTTATAAATTCCTTTTATATATACGGCCACTTCAACTTATAAAATCACTTTATTAACAAATTCTATCCATATTCCATTTACACGCAAAAATCCAATTTATAAGTTAATTACTTATAAATCTTTTATTTTATAAAATCTATTCATTTTATATCTTCACAATTTATAAATATATAGATTTCATTCACTTATAAAGTTCGTTTATATTCCATTTTAACACTTATAAAAACTTGTTTTATAATTACAATATTTTTAACTTATAAATATCAATTTTATAAATATTTTATATAAATCATTTATAATAATTCAAAAATCCCAATTTAAATCATTTTTAGAAATAAATCAACTACTTATCTCATAAATCACATTTCAGTTATATTTCTCAAAAATCCTAATTTTATAACATAAACATTTCAACGTTTATTTATTTAAAATGAATCAATTTCAAAATAAATTTTATTATGAATTCTCAACTTAAATTTTCAAAAATCGAATTTTATTTATTTCGGCAACTAACGATACCAAAATATATTCGGCTTAAGTTTAGCCTTTAACAATCTCAATCACAAAGTTAATCACGCAGATTATAAATAGATCAACAAATAGATCAACACACAACATTGAAACCAATTCAAATGTTTGAGGAATCCAGTTGGATCCCTCCAACCTGTTTTCCTGCATCCAAAGATGTTAGCACAATACCAATTTCGCTTCTAGACGAAATATCGCGGTATATGGGATTTATAAAATACTATCCGCTTAATAGACGACGCAATAGGTGTAACGACCCAGTATTTTTAGCCATTCGCATCCGCACATGTCGGACTTGAATTGTTCAAAATACTGCGTTGTAGAATAAATTTGGCATAACTCAGAATATACAATAAATAAATCACAGAATCACATACACAGATATCAGAATTTCGCAGCGGAAATTTAAAATTTAGTGGTTCATGAAGCCACTGATACAACTTTACAAAACAGAGTTTACATAGTTTAAAATCTGCAATACGGCGATAGACATAAACAGAAACATAATCTTCAAAGTCTTGAATTCCAGAAAGATAAAGGCTGAATCAACTTCCAACAGCACGAATGATCTACTGAGTGTCCTAGCTACGGAGAAGAAACTGAAGCTGCAACTCAGGCTGACCCGAGCGTAAAATAAATCATAACACTCGAGTCAGGACATACATACTTATATAATGTAAGCTAATTCAAGTGTACTGTAATATAGAGCAAGTAACTTAAAGGATGCTTAGGACCGCCCATCCTCTAAGGATCCGTTAAACTATTTACTATGTAGTATATTGCGCTATTATAATAGTGTCTATAGTAAAATAAACTTACTTTTTTCTTAGCATTAAGGGGTTACCCATATAGCCCTTAACACGTAATAGTCCCAGTAGTCCATCCAATATCATAGCTCCTCCTGATCGGGAAGCAACTAGAGGATACCACACGGGCTACGGGAGAAATCTAAACTCGTACAAGGCTCGGTATGGTAGATGACACGGCACAACTAGGCAATGCCAGGGTAGATATACCAATTGCTATCCAGGCTGGTGGAAACGCGTAGCCGCAGTTACCGCCCACCTCGGACTAACTCCCCAAAATCAAAATATAGAGGTGGCCACCGAATCAATCCAAAATCATAGTATAATATCGAAGAGGAGCGTCCGATCAGAGGAATGACCTCATTGGCCTGGAATTGCTCCTGTTTTAGCCATCTTATGCCAACTCACGGGAGTCGGGTCCACGTATTTACCTTATAGGAAACGCCACCACCGACCTACTTCATTCTGGAATCTCCACCGCGTACACGGTTAGTCAAAGTGGTTTTCGGTATCGACAGAGAGTATGTCCATATCCGATCCCGGTCTCTTTGCCAACCCATCGTTATTATAACCCGTGGTCATTTAAAAACAATTTATACTTTAAAACCAGTATAAACATTTCCATTTCAAAACTATAAATACGATATCATTTAAAACCCAAAACAACATGATATCGTTATATTCAAATATAATTCTTTTCCAAAACCATACTGCTTAAAATTTATAATATCTGGAAACCAACTATTTGAATTATATCTTCAAACATATTATTTTGGAAATTTTACTTTAAACCCATAACACCCAACACAAATGGTTTGGATATTCAACGGTATGTAGAATGAATGGTTTAACTTTATGGTTACTTTGTAAAGAAGATAATTTACATAGCTTTACAAATATATTTCTTTATTTAAAGTTTTAAACCAAAATTTAAATATCACTTTATGTTCCCAAACCATTACAATTCCTATATATATATATCCAATTGGAGTATTTACTATTCAAAACTAAGGTTGGATTTTATTCTTTCAACAAATCAATGTTTTTTTTTTATTTAGTCTTGAATATTCCCACAAATTCCATAAATAAAACTCCAAATTTTAGCCATTAAATAATTTCAAAATTTACTTAATACTAGAATATTCATCTTAAATTTATTAAGGAAAAATCCAGTTGTAAATATCATATCTTAAAATTTTCCAAAACTTAAACATAAAATAAAATTTATCAAATTCCATAAATTTTAAAACCATCAAATTCTAGACTCTGTAGCACTTAGGAAATGCTACCTAAAGTTACGGGTAAAACTAGTCCAATTTCAAAAGACGGCATTTAAATGCTGTAGTAGATTGTTTAACTTAATAAATATTTCCCAATATAACTTATTTTATTTATTTATTTATTAACTGAAATCTCATCCTTCCAAAATCCAGAATTTCCCAAAATAAGTTATATTCCAGAATTATATTCAAATATTTATTCATTTATTTATAACTTATTCAAAATCAATATACAATCCTTTAAAGATATAAATCCAATATTTAACTTCCAAAATAAATTTAAATATTTCAGAAAATATTATAAGGACCACGGGCCTGTATATAGTTTTCTAGCCTAGGTCAAGTGATACGGATTTATATCATTTCACTCCGAAATTTACAATACCCCGGGTTCTATCATTTCAAACCCGCAATCCCAAGTTTAATAGTTTAGCAGTTAACAGCATAATTTAACAATAATAATCATTTAGGCCTATCATTTCAGCCCATACAATCTAAATTAATAGGGAACTTGCAGTGTGATTTAAGCAGTAAATAAACAATAACATAATATAGCTGCAGATAAAATACAACATATAAATAACTGATGAGTTGTCAATTTAAATGGGATTTATCATTTTATACAACATTACAGACAGATAGTAGTGAAATAAATTTCTACACATACACTTGCAATAATTTACGAAATATAAATACGTATGTCTGGTGAGAAATACTCACTTGAATGCTGCAGAAAGTTTGAATTTCAAAACGACGATTCACCGGAAAAGAACGACAGAGGGTAACGGTCAAAATTTCTCGGATGTCGCCTAGATTCAAATCTAGAACAAAATTCAAATATCGAATACGCGACTTTAGAATTTTACGGTCAAAGAAAATTAAAATAGAATGAGAATGATTTGACTTGCTCGACCACTCCACCGTGTAACGTGCTCAAAATATACCCAAAACTGTAAACCGCTCTAATACTAAAACTACGACAATGTTTCCTAGAGATGACTAAGGAAAAGTGAATTTTCTCTATGTCGTGATACCCATGTGCACGTGCACACTTAAATTCCAACTTGCTCATGTACATGTACACACGCCAACATCTTATGGTTGCCTAACTTATCCATTTAGATCCAACTACTTAAATTGCAATGCTACTTACGTCTGTCTCAACCCAAAATTTTCCAAGTTTTAAACTAAGACAGGCAACTCACTTATCCCCAGTTCACCGTGTCACCACCCAAATCTCTTCGAGTCACCTTCACCGATGCTTCGAGTCAGCTATGTAATAACTTCGGGTAATTTTTTTTTTTTTTTTATACTCCTCTCTGAAAATCTGAGGCCACTTCTACTTGACACAACACTGAAGCCTTTGTATGTATTCTCCTTTCAAAACATGTCCAACTCCTATTCGTACTTCAAGTATACATATATTTTTTTTTCTACAGCAATTCGCATAAAGCATCATCTACCGAAGCTTCAATTTTTCAACACTTTATCTAGACATGTACTCACAGTTACACTCTGTTATCCTAATTTTTTTTTTTGCACTATACCCTTATACAAATACCTACCCAAACTAAAAACCAAAATACACTGTCACTGCTTATTCAGTTGTCTGGAAGGAAAAATGAGCAATCCAAACAAAACCTAACCCTTAGTTCCCAAGTTTGTATGTATGCATTTTTGAACAGGTAAAATAGTTCTCAGCTTCATGCATGCACTCATATATCACATGCACTCATTGAACGTGCTGAAGTTCATCAAAAAGAATAAAACTCTCGGCATATGCTTATTTAAACTTGGATACATCATCATACTACTTAAATAAATGTGGTGCCACATACTACTCTACTCCTTAAAGTACAAGTGGGTGGTATGAGTGTAAATATTCCCATCTGATATTTAACTTTCCAGACTGAAACCAATATGCCTAACCCCAAGTCTATCTTCATCTATTACTGCAGGTATGTGTTCTGAAAAGTTTGTTGCCTAATTATATCATTTAGACTCCATTTCTAGTATTCAGTTTCAAATCTTAAATTTAGGCTTAGTTTTAAAACATTACTTTACAGATTGATTTTCTTAGATTCAAACTTCCCAGGCTAAAACTGAAGCATTTCAGAGGCCTTATCTAACTACCCGAGCCACACTTGCTTTACTTCGAGAAAAATTATTCAAGGCTTCGAGTCACATGTGTCTCTGCTTCGAGACAAATATGCGCATGCTTCGGGTAAAATTTTCCACACAACTTGCTTTCTGAAAAAAAATCACTCCTCACCTACCTCAACACTGAAACTTGCCACTACTTCTATTTCTATCAACTTATCAACTGAAACAAATATATAAGCCTTAGCTGTGCACTTATTACAGCTTTCGAAAAAGAAGGGCCTGTGTTGCATGTACACTATGATGCACCATGATACTTGACATGCACAGCTACTCAAGATTTTGTATAAAGGCAGACTTACTTTAATGATACCAATGCAAACTGAAAAACTCACGTATGCCTTCTCTACCACTTCTCAGACCAAGCTATTCAACTTCAAATTTTTAAACTTCCCTTCTATTCCTATCATCACCCACTCCAGTCTTTATAATTCAAAAAGACAGAACCCATATTATCTAGTTCCTCATAACCGCTACTTCGAGACAAATATGCAACAGAAACTTCCTATGTACTGAGGCCCAACAAAATATGCTTTCAATGATGGTTAATTATCTACAGATCCTAACATACTCAGCTACCATCCTGTATTTCTACAGGCAACACGGTGGGAAAATGGCCGAGCAAAGCAAACTAACAGAGAGGACCTAGAAGAAGAAATGGAATAAAACTTACCTGATGGTTTTGAGCAGAGGAATGGGATGAGATGCAGATCAAAATGTGGAAGAAAACTGATGGGGTGGGTGTAGATATATAGGTAGTGCTTGCGAAATTAAGGGAAGGCAAATAAATGTGTCAGTTTTATTTGATATAATTTTGTTGATATTGAATGCGAAATTTTCGCATCAGTTAAAAAGAAATAGATGAGTTCTAACGTTTCAAAAATTAAAAGGCTTGCACTGCTGCAAGATCAATGGAAAGAAAGGCCGAGCTATAGTGTGAAAATTTTGATTACACTGGTTAAATTTTATTCAATGAGTTGCACGATTTTGAATCAAAGGCTGGAAGGTAAACAAGCAGTGGTCTCACCATTAGTTACGGAAATACAGTTTGTTCCCTGATATTCGAAACTATGATAATGGGTTTCGAATGTCACCATTTGTCAAATCTTACACATCTTGTTTTGGCAGAAAAAGAATGGCAAGCTTCAGTTACTTTTGATAAAGGCAGGAAATAAAGCAGGGAGATTTCTGATGCGTGATATATGAATAAGTGGTTTTTCACATTCAGTTTGCAAAGGAATTAGATAGATTCGAACGTTGCCCATTATCATTAAAGCTTGCGTTGATCTTGCACGAATTCCTTTCAATTTGAATGCAATCTTGTTCGTATAAATCAAAGGGAGAAGGGGAACCAGATGTGCATGTTTTGGAATAAATGAAAGTTTGGATTTTATTTGATAGGAAACGAAATGTTGATAAAATAAAATCTGATATTGAATTTGATTGCAATAATTGAAATGGCAAAACTTATGCAAGGCTTTTAGGAAACGAACGTATATAAATTTATTTAAGCCAAACTGTCAGTTAAAACAAAATAACGTTTGCTATAAAAATCACTGACTGATATTTTTCTTCAAAATTATTCGAAAACTTGATTTTTACACTACGTTAAACAGACGCAGTCTAAAACATCAAAATTTTCATAAAATTAACATTTTAAAATCACACGTTTTATTACGTTGCTTATACCCTATAACTGACGCGTCATTTAAACGCGAAATCTACCAGTCCAAATATAGCTTAAATTTCCACAGTTATTATTAAATTTTATTGACACAACCAATTTTATAAAAAATATATCTCCAAATAAAATATTTAAATTTTATTGTTAAACACAATTTATATAAGATGTATTTCAAAATTAAATAATTAAATAAAATAAATATCTAAAATTTAGGGCTGTTACACTCTCCCCCACTTAAGAACTTTTCGTCCTCGAAAAGGAACGGAAGAAGAGAAACAAAGGAAGATAAGCTAGATGCACACGAACTTTAACGAATAGTTCCGAATTTGAAGCACGAAGTAGATCTTCTAGAATCGGTTTTACTCTTTCAGTTTGACCGTCAGTCTATGGGTGGTAAGCGGTGCGCAGGTCCCGATGAGTAACAAAGATTTTCAAAGATTATAGAAAGATTTCTAAATAGACTGGTATAAGCAATAGTCTTCCCATTCTATAGCAGATAGGGAAACCAAGGTTATTTAAAGATAGTTTGGAACCAAATTAAGATAATAAATTTGAAATCATAATGCCTTTGAAATCATAATGCTTTGAAAGTCATTGAAATATATAGATATTATCATTTGAAAATCATGCTACTAAAATCATAACACTTTTAAAATAATCTTCATTTATTCAATTATAAATTTTCCAAAACATTTTATTTTTAGAACAGCAGCACTTATACTATGTTACAGTAGATATAATAGTATTTCAAATTGGTTCGATTTCTGAAATATTCATTTGGATATCATTTTACTTATTTTTAAAACAAACCTTTATGAATGGAATATTCAAAATAACTATACTTCCTTTCAAAAGTTAATTATTTTGCTTAACTCTAAATTTAACAAATAACCTAACACTTTATTGAAATACCTATTTTATAAATAAGATATTCCTTCAATAAGTTACACTTGAAATTTCCATTTGAAAACCAAAATTTCAGTTATCAAATTTTAGTGATATTAAAATATGTCTCCACTATCTAAATCATAAGTATTCATTTAGACATCAGTTAACTATGATTTTAAGACAACCTTATTACAAAATACCCCTTTCAAAAATATTTTTCTTATTCAAAGATACATTGCTTATTGCACAATTGATAATTGAGAGTTATTTAAATAAATTCCTTAAATTCCCTTTTTTCTTATTTATCTCACTTAATCTTTTATAACTAAAATTTTAGTGTATAACATTTATTATAACCACCCAAAATTATCCAATTTTATTTTTTACTTTTGAAAATCAAGGTAAGTTATATTGAAATGAAATTGAGTATTATACATCTAAAACTTTCAAACTCAATTATCTCCAATTGGAATTTCTTATTCAAAAATTTTTTTTTTTTCCTTTTATTGAAATTTTCTTAAGATAAAATTTTAAGAATTAAATTTCTGGTTCCCCTCAAATCATTTAGAGATAAATAAATATATATACATAATATGTCAATCAAATTTAAATTATATATCTATATATATGAAGTCATTTTTAGAAATTCAAATCAATTAAAAACTCAAGGAAACACTGTAGCCAGACTACAGAATGGTCTTTTCACTTCGAAACTCGAAAATGAATGTCGATGATGCTGCAGTCATCACCGAAATTATTTTCCAGCGACAAAGAGAAGAGCACTAAATTTTAAATTCTTTGGAAACAAATTTCTATTCGAAAATACTTTAAATAGAATATCCTCTTTAATCCACCGGAAATTTAATTCTCAAGTTCTAGTTTTAACTTCATTTCTGTTTCCAAATTAATTTATAACCATTGTTTATATTCAATCATTCATATTAGACAACACATGGTTTACAAAATCATAAATAAAATCAAAACTATTATCTCTTGACAAATAGTAAAAAAAAAAAATTCTGAAAATTATAATTATATATAATATTAGATTTTCTTTCAAAATAGGAAAAAAATTTCAAAACAAGGATAGAGACCCAATTTGATGAACTCAAATCAAATAGTATTCAAGATAAGTTGAAATCAGAAGATCCGATGATTAAATAACAAAATAAGGAACTGGGTGAGTTTATATAAATCGCGGCCAACCTCGACCGGGTCAACCGTGACTTAAAGAGTCAGATCGATATGGTTGGGTAAATCTACCTTTGATCTAAAAAGATAGAGTTCAGAATAACCAAGGATACTCGCATGTAAACCGAGGAAAAATATAAATCTCTGGTGAATCAATGCTAATTGTAAAGGAGTTTCACCCCTTTATCAGACTAATGGCGAGACCGCCAATTCACTATAAGGATCATCCGTAGTGGAGTTATGGGATACTCCGGAATCTAGAGAAGATGAAAAGTGAGGGACACGAATGAACTTTGGAATCACAGGGAATGTTCCAAAATTCGAAAAGGAAGAGATTCAATCCCGAATGAAGGTGATTCTGTAAATCAAATTTACCATACATTCTAAGTTTTGCCTAGAGCCAAAGCTCTGATACCAAATGTAACGACCCAGTATTTTTAGCCATTCGCATCCGCACATGTCGGACTTGAATTGTTCAAAATACTGCGTTGTAGAATAAATTTGGCATAACTCAGAATATACAATAAATAAATCACAGAATCACATACACAGATATCAGAATTTCGCAGCGGAAATTTAAAATTTAGTGGTTCATGAAGCCACTGATACAACTTTACAAAACAGAGTTTACATAGTTTAAAATCTGCAATACGGCGATAGACATAAACAGAAACATAATCTTCAAAGTCTTGAATTCCAGAAAGATAAAGGCTGAATCAACTTCCAACAGCACGAATGATCTACTGAGTGTCCTAGCTACGGAGAAGAAACTGAAGCTGCAACTCAGGCTGACCCGAGCGTAAAATAAATCATAACACTCGAGTCAGGACATACATACTTATATAATGTAAGCTAATTCAAGTGTACTGTAATATAGAGCAAGTAACTTAAAGGATGCTTAGGACCGCCCATCCTCTAAGGATCCGTTAAACTATTTACTATGTAGTATATTGCGCTATTATAATAGTGTCTATAGTAAAATAAACTTACTTTTTTCTTAGCATTAAGGGGTTACCCATATAGCCCTTAACACGTAATAGTCCCAGTAGTCCATCCAATATCATAGCTCCTCCTGATCGGGAAGCAACTAGAGGATACCACACGGGCTACGGGAGAAATCTAAACTCGTACAAGGCTCGGTATGGTAGATGACACGGCACAACTAGGCAATGCCAGGGTAGATATACCAATTGCTATCCAGGCTGGTGGAAACGCGTAGCCGCAGTTACCGCCCACCTCGGACTAACTCCCCAAAATCAAAATATAGAGGTGGCCACCGAATCAATCCAAAATCATAGTATAATATCGAAGAGGAGCGTCCGATCAGAGGAATGACCTCATTGGCCTGGAATTGCTCCTGTTTTAGCCATCTTATGCCAACTCACGGGAGTCGGGTCCACGTATTTACCTTATAGGAAACGCCACCACCGACCTACTTCATTCTGGAATCTCCACCGCGTACACGGTTAGTCAAAGTGGTTTTCGGTATCGACAGAGAGTATGTCCATATCCGATCCCGGTCTCTTTGCCAACCCATCGTTATTATAACCCGTGGTCATTTAAAAACAATTTATACTTTAAAACCAGTATAAACATTTCCATTTCAAAACTATAAATACGATATCATTTAAAACCCAAAACAACATGATATCGTTATATTCAAATATAATTCTTTTCCAAAACCATACTGCTTAAAATTTATAATATCTGGAAACCAACTATTTGAATTATATCTTCAAACATATTATTTTGGAAATTTTACTTTAAACCCATAACACCCAACACAAATGGTTTGGATATTCAACGGTATGTAGAATGAATGGTTTAACTTTATGGTTACTTTGTAAAGAAGATAATTTACATAGCTTTACAAATATATTTCTTTATTTAAAGTTTTAAACCAAAATTTAAATATCACTTTATGTTCCCAAACCATTACAATTCCTATATATATATATCCAATTGGAGTATTTACTATTCAAAACTAAGGTTGGATTTTATTCTTTCAACAAATCAATGTTTTTTTTTTATTTAGTCTTGAATATTCCCACAAATTCCATAAATAAAACTCCAAATTTTAGCCATTAAATAATTTCAAAATTTACTTAATACTAGAATATTCATCTTAAATTTATTAAGGAAAAATCCAGTTGTAAATATCATATCTTAAAATTTTCCAAAACTTAAACATAAAATAAAATTTATCAAATTCCATAAATTTTAAAACCATCAAATTCTAGACTCTGTAGCACTTAGGAAATGCTACCTAAAGTTACGGGTAAAACTAGTCCAATTTCAAAAGACGGCATTTAAATGCTGTAGTAGATTGTTTAACTTAATAAATATTTCCCAATATAACTTATTTTATTTATTTATTTATTAACTGAAATCTCATCCTTCCAAAATCCAGAATTTCCCAAAATAAGTTATATTCCAGAATTATATTCAAATATTTATTCATTTATTTATAACTTATTCAAAATCAATATACAATCCTTTAAAGATATAAATCCAATATTTAACTTCCAAAATAAATTTAAATATTTCAGAAAATATTATAAGGACCACGGGCCTGTATATAGTTTTCTAGCCTAGGTCAAGTGATACGGATTTATATCATTTCACTCCGAAATTTACAATACCCCGGGTTCTATCATTTCAAACCCGCAATCCCAAGTTTAATAGTTTAGCAGTTAACAGCATAATTTAACAATAATAATCATTTAGGCCTATCATTTCAGCCCATACAATCTAAATTAATAGGGAACTTGCAGTGTGATTTAAGCAGTAAATAAACAATAACATAATATAGCTGCAGATAAAATACAACATATAAATAACTGATGAGTTGTCAATTTAAATGGGATTTATCATTTTATACAACATTACAGACAGATAGTAGTGAAATAAATTTCTACACATACACTTGCAATAATTTACGAAATATAAATACGTATGTCTGGTGAGAAATACTCACTTGAATGCTGCAGAAAGTTTGAATTTCAAAACGACGATTCACCGGAAAAGAACGACAGAGGGTAACGGTCAAAATTTCTCGGATGTCGCCTAGATTCAAATCTAGAACAAAATTCAAATATCGAATACGCGACTTTAGAATTTTACGGTCAAAGAAAATTAAAATAGAATGAGAATGATTTGACTTGCTCGACCACTCCACCGTGTAACGTGCTCAAAATATACCCAAAACTGTAAACCGCTCTAATACTAAAACTACGACAATGTTTCCTAGAGATGACTAAGGAAAAGTGAATTTTCTCTATGTCGTGATACCCATGTGCACGTGCACACTTAAATTCCAACTTGCTCATGTACATGTACACACGCCAACATCTTATGGTTGCCTAACTTATCCATTTAGATCCAACTACTTAAATTGCAATGCTACTTACGTCTGTCTCAACCCAAAATTTTCCAAGTTTTAAACTAAGACAGGCAACTCACTTATCCCCAGTTCACCGTGTCACCACCCAAATCTCTTCGAGTCACCTTCACCGATGCTTCGAGTCAGCTATGTAATAACTTCGGGTAATTTTTTTTTTTTTTTTATACTCCTCTCTGAAAATCTGAGGCCACTTCTACTTGACACAACACTGAAGCCTTTGTATGTATTCTCCTTTCAAAACATGTCCAACTCCTATTCGTACTTCAAGTATACATATATTTTTTTTTCTACAGCAATTCGCATAAAGCATCATCTACCGAAGCTTCAATTTTTCAACACTTTATCTAGACATGTACTCACAGTTACACTCTGTTATCCTAATTTTTTTTTTTGCACTATACCCTTATACAAATACCTACCCAAACTAAAAACCAAAATACACTGTCACTGCTTATTCAGTTGTCTGGAAGGAAAAATGAGCAATCCAAACAAAACCTAACCCTTAGTTCCCAAGTTTGTATGTATGCATTTTTGAACAGGTAAAATAGTTCTCAGCTTCATGCATGCACTCATATATCACATGCACTCATTGAACGTGCTGAAGTTCATCAAAAAGAATAAAACTCTCGGCATATGCTTATTTAAACTTGGATACATCATCATACTACTTAAATAAATGTGGTGCCACATACTACTCTACTCCTTAAAGTACAAGTGGGTGGTATGAGTGTAAATATTCCCATCTGATATTTAACTTTCCAGACTGAAACCAATATGCCTAACCCCAAGTCTATCTTCATCTATTACTGCAGGTATGTGTTCTGAAAAGTTTGTTGCCTAATTATATCATTTAGACTCCATTTCTAGTATTCAGTTTCAAATCTTAAATTTAGGCTTAGTTTTAAAACATTACTTTACAGATTGATTTTCTTAGATTCAAACTTCCCAGGCTAAAACTGAAGCATTTCAGAGGCCTTATCTAACTACCCGAGCCACACTTGCTTTACTTCGAGAAAAATTATTCAAGGCTTCGAGTCACATGTGTCTCTGCTTCGAGACAAATATGCGCATGCTTCGGGTAAAATTTTCCACACAACTTGCTTTCTGAAAAAAAATCACTCCTCACCTACCTCAACACTGAAACTTGCCACTACTTCTATTTCTATCAACTTATCAACTGAAACAAATATATAAGCCTTAGCTGTGCACTTATTACAGCTTTCGAAAAAGAAGGGCCTGTGTTGCATGTACACTATGATGCACCATGATACTTGACATGCACAGCTACTCAAGATTTTGTATAAAGGCAGACTTACTTTAATGATACCAATGCAAACTGAAAAACTCACGTATGCCTTCTCTACCACTTCTCAGACCAAGCTATTCAACTTCAAATTTTTAAACTTCCCTTCTATTCCTATCATCACCCACTCCAGTCTTTATAATTCAAAAAGACAGAACCCATATTATCTAGTTCCTCATAACCGCTACTTCGAGACAAATATGCAACAGAAACTTCCTATGTACTGAGGCCCAACAAAATATGCTTTCAATGATGGTTAATTATCTACAGATCCTAACATACTCAGCTACCATCCTGTATTTCTACAGGCAACACGGTGGGAAAATGGCCGAGCAAAGCAAACTAACAGAGAGGACCTAGAAGAAGAAATGGAATAAAACTTACCTGATGGTTTTGAGCAGAGGAATGGGATGAGATGCAGATCAAAATGTGGAAGAAAACTGATGGGGTGGGTGTAGATATATAGGTAGTGCTTGCGAAATTAAGGGAAGGCAAATAAATGTGTCAGTTTTATTTGATATAATTTTGTTGATATTGAATGCGAAATTTTCGCATCAGTTAAAAAGAAATAGATGAGTTCTAACGTTTCAAAAATTAAAAGGCTTGCACTGCTGCAAGATCAATGGAAAGAAAGGCCGAGCTATAGTGTGAAAATTTTGATTACACTGGTTAAATTTTATTCAATGAGTTGCACGATTTTGAATCAAAGGCTGGAAGGTAAACAAGCAGTGGTCTCACCATTAGTTACGGAAATACAGTTTGTTCCCTGATATTCGAAACTATGATAATGGGTTTCGAATGTCACCATTTGTCAAATCTTACACATCTTGTTTTGGCAGAAAAAGAATGGCAAGCTTCAGTTACTTTTGATAAAGGCAGGAAATAAAGCAGGGAGATTTCTGATGCGTGATATATGAATAAGTGGTTTTTCACATTCAGTTTGCAAAGGAATTAGATAGATTCGAACGTTGCCCATTATCATTAAAGCTTGCGTTGATCTTGCACGAATTCCTTTCAATTTGAATGCAATCTTGTTCGTATAAATCAAAGGGAGAAGGGGAACCAGATGTGCATGTTTTGGAATAAATGAAAGTTTGGATTTTATTTGATAGGAAACGAAATGTTGATAAAATAAAATCTGATATTGAATTTGATTGCAATAATTGAAATGGCAAAACTTATGCAAGGCTTTTAGGAAACGAACGTATATAAATTTATTTAAGCCAAACTGTCAGTTAAAACAAAATAACGTTTGCTATAAAAATCACTGACTGATATTTTTCTTCAAAATTATTCGAAAACTTGATTTTTACACTACGTTAAACAGACGCAGTCTAAAACATCAAAATTTTCATAAAATTAACATTTTAAAATCACACGTTTTATTACGTTGCTTATACCCTATAACTGACGCGTCATTTAAACGCGAAATCTACCAGTCCAAATATAGCTTAAATTTCCACAGTTATTATTAAATTTTATTGACACAACCAATTTTATAAAAAATATATCTCCAAATAAAATATTTAAATTTTATTGTTAAACACAATTTATATAAGATGTATTTCAAAATTAAATAATTAAATAAAATAAATATCTAAAATTTAGGGCTGTTACAATAGGGTCTCATCTGCTATATAATGCGGGAAATCAACTCCAAGTACATATATAATACCAATTTCACTATACGGTGAAATATTCGCGGTATATGTTTTTTGATAAATAACCTCCGCTTACTAACGACGCATAATGTCTATTTTAACAATCAATAGATAATAATTCATCATTCAGGCATACAATCAACAATTTTAAATCTAACTATTTAAAATTTAAATCGAAACAATTCGATTGAGTGAGAAGTTCTCACCTTGAGTTTCCGATAACAGTTGTAGCGTTTTATTTCGAATAAAATTAAACGTGCGTTTAATTTTACCCGAAATTTTCACTAGCTCCAAACGACTCCAAACAAGCTCCATTGCGTAGTGCTCGTCAAAACGAAACCAACGCAATTTGTTTTGTCATTTTTCGACCTCGTATCAACAAGTAATAACATTTTAAAGATTTATACAATTTTAATATAAATTAATTTACACTTTATTTCCATTTCTAACCCTAGATTTAATCTCGGCCATGCATTCCAAGAGATGAAATCGTGGCCGCATGCGAGTGATTCTTCCTCTCCAGTTTTTTTCGAACAAACGTGAACAACAACCCAAACTCACGTTGATTTCATCACAGGTCACGCCATCTTTTAACACTTCGACGACGATAAAACCCCGGCATCACGAGCGCCATCACGCGCTACACCCCCAGCTGCGAGCAGGTCGAGCTCGGCTCCCTGTGGTACTCGAAAACCATGTGCGAACATCCCCCTTCTATCTCCAATTTCTGGCGAATCGAAGCTGCTTCAACGCAAATCCACCATTGGATGTGAAGTACTCGGCGAGCTCTACCACTTTGTAGTTGAGGCTTTTCGCTAAATGTTTATAGATTGAGAGAAATTGAGGGGAGAAGAAGAGATTGTTTCGGCCATTGGTTATTATAGAGGCGGCGGCTCTGGTTTAAAACCCTAGGCTCGTTTTGATTTGTGAAAAATGGCAAAATATAGGTCCTTTTATAGAAAATTGCCAAACACTATTCACCCGAAATTTTCCGAACTCCAAACGAAGCGTGCCGGTTGGCTTTTGTAAGGTTTACCCCACGTTCCGAACACAATGGAACATGTTTCAGAAGCTAATTCGATAATCTGTGTGAGTTACGACAATAAACGTTCAAATTCAAATTAAAACGATTTAAACAAATTTTTATGCGTTTTAGCTTGCCCCGAACAAACTGTAAATCCGATTGACACGAAATTTGAAATCATACAATAATATCATATTACGGATCTGATGAAACTAGTTTCGTCGAAATCCGAGACTGTTTCAAAAATGACTATTTTAACTCGCCAAATTAATATTAAAACAATTTCGATGCGTTTCGAGCTGCCACGGTCAAACGAAAACTCCAATTGCTACGAAAATTGAAATCCGATAATAACAAACTATTATGGATCCAATGGAACTAGTCTCGTCCAATTCTGAGACTGTTCGAAAATTGGTTATTTTTCAGTCGATAATTAAATATTAAAATATTCAATTTTCACAAATAAACTTTTAATTCGATTTTAAAAGTTCTAAAATATCGTTCTAACTCCAATATGATAAAATAAAATTTTACAAATCATTTTCAATCATATTTAATCCAATTTTGAATTATTTCTGTAATTTCAACTATTAAATTATCGATTTAATTATCCAATTGAATCCAATTATTCGAATTTAAATTCATTTGACTTATAAATTTCACTTATTAATATTTAAAATAAATTAAATATCCAAATTTTAATTAACAAAAATTCTGGGTCGTTACGTACTTCCCCCCTTAAAAGAATTTCGTCATCGAAATCACCAAGTAAGAAAAAGTTACAGAATCCATTAATTTTCCAAAACAAACGGTTCAATTTAGATTTTTCAAATCTCTTAAGTGTTTAACTTTCTAAAAATTCATAGTTAGACTTCATACAAAATCTTTACTAAGTTTCCAAATCCAAACTTTGTTTTCAAAAAATTTCACTTTTCTCAAAAATTTTCTAACGCCTTAAATTTTCGAAAAATTTCGCCAGCGTTTCCTTTGCGCGGCTCAATCCGAAAAAAAATGACAGTATATATATCACAAATATACATCTCATCAAGTGATGAGGCATCCCGCAGGGAAAAAAGTATAAAGTACGGTATTTAATCCGAGATATGTACCATATATTTTTATTAGCGAGCATATATGGCTGATATAGCGCGAAAGCGAGCTCCAAATGCGAAGAAAGCGCAATCCACACCAACTAAACACTCAACAAACCATGAGAAACATGCATATGTGAAAATAATATCAATATACAACGTATAGCAACATAACAACTGCATATGCCAATATGGAAAATGCAACAAAAGCAACTAATGCAACCTTCAACAACTATCATCCAATAATCATCCAACAAATCAATAACCAAATCAATATTCTTTCATTTCTCATTAACATTCAATGAATTGTTTTTTTTTTCATTTTAATCACATTCGATTTGTTAACATTGTATTTTATCAACATTCATTTATTCATTTCCAATTAGTATACATTCACTAATTTACATTCATTTTAGTTCACTTCCAAATCAAATTCAATTCTATTCAGATTCATTTACTTTCAATTTGGATTCAATTACATAGTTTTCAATTTTGCTAATTCACTTTCATCAACACTTAATGAATTTATATACAATCAACTAACAATCAAATAACAAACAATGTATATCCAATACAACCAAATTCATGCAATTTACTTTCAACATTAAATTTGGTTCAACAATTTTTAATTTCAATTGGTTTAACATTTAATTGATTTTCATTCAATTTATTTAACTTCCAATAACATTAGCTTTTAATGAATTAACACTTACATTCATTATTTCATATCAATTCATTTACATTCGATTGATTAACATTCAATCCATTATTAATTCAACTGCTAATTTATTTAACAAATAAGGTTAAATTTCTTTTATATAACTCAAGTTCATATTCATAATGACTTCATTTCATTAATTCACTTTTTTATTTGCTTCGACACCAAAATCAACTTTATTCAACTTCACTTAAGTTATATTCTCTTTCAAACATCATTTGTTTAACTTAACTTAATTCTCCACTTATAAATTAAATTCAGTTTCAAATTGTGAAGAAAATTTTATTTAACTTTTACCAAAGCTAAATTTATTATCTCATATTATAAGTTCAAAACTCTTTTCACTTATATTCATCAATTTCAACTTGGATTTTTTTATTTATTTTCAAATTTTTTTATCACAACAAGACTTCAATTTCAATTTACTATGGTAGCAAATCCATCACACAGAAACTCGAAAATGATACTGATGATGCTAAAGTCATCACCCTTATTATTTCCCAGTGACAATAGTGAATTCAATGCTTTTAAATTCTTTCAAAATTTTCCTTTTATTTATAAATTACATTTATAAATCTTTCCTTATAAAACTTCATTATTTTCCTTTTATTTATACAAGATTGTTTCACAATTGTAAATCATTTTAATTATAATTCCATACTTATAATTCATTTGCTTATGCAATTCATTCTTTTACAACTGTTGTTTTATTTAACTTATTCAAAATCCAAACAATCAATTTATATACACTTTAATAATTCTGAAAAATCATTCCTTTATATAAAATATAATCAAGGTAAAATTACTTCATCTACCCAATTTAAAACAATATCGTATCTATTTGTTCTGTATAAGTGTTTAGAGATCCCTATCGGTAGAGTTGTACGGACTATACCGACCAGAATCCATATACCACTCAACAAACCAATCATCACAATATAAAATAATTTTATATCCACTAACAAATATGCGCTCATAGCTATTATTACACTCAAACTCATTCTAGAGTACTACTGACTCTATCTTTAATGAGCAACACCCAACAGAGCCTTGGTTGTCGCTTAACCAAAAGTAATGGTACCACGTTGTCAGTACCCGATTCTTCGACTTTCGAAAATCGACATCAATACGTCCACTGTTTCAACTGTCGAGCAATCGAATGCCGGAAAACCGAACCATGAATGTTAAAAGATGAAGAGGTAGAAGAAAAAGATAGAAGAAGAAAGAAAACAAAGCATAAACAATATTCAAATCTCACATATCGCAGTGGAACAACATATAATAGATAAATGAATAATCTTTAAACAAAGGACTATATCAATTAATACATTTCAATACATCAGATTACATTTTATTATCAGAGTGTACAACAACAAAACAACAATAAACAGCGGAAAGAAGTACTATATACTAGTGAATACGCCATGCCATCCAGCTTGCCTCCAGCAACTCCTGAATTTCAGAATAACCTGATAAACCTGACTCTTGACTGTCCGTGTGGAAAATTATAGGCACCTAGAGTTTAGGAAGGAAAACAATAAACTCCGAGTCAGTCATGTGACTGATGTGAGAACTAAAACAGTTATTTAACTTTTAAAAATAAAGAACATGATAATTTTAAAGTCAATTCGCAAGGCTTTTGGAAAATGAGACTACCATAAGACCTCTCGCCACACACACAATGCAACACAGAATGGAAGAGATTTCTTCTTATGACAGTCAAAGATGCTTGATACGCATTAAATGAAACATTCGATATTATTACTAGTGCATAGTGTAGGAGATATCATTTCGAAAGTAAAGATATAAATCTTAGCCAACATACGACCATTATCGTATGCCTACTATAGCTACCATGTTCAACGAAGTTTACCACCACATTCCATGGCAGGTTATAGAAATAAAACCGTACAGGGTTCGTATTGTTTCTTTGGATTTCCAACAAATGGTCAGGCTAAGGAACATCCTACTGCCACATGGGATCGCCTCTGGCGGGACGTCCCGAGAACTAAACCAGCTCTCTACCAACATAAGGCCGGGTTACCTTTGTCACTAGGTAACTACTACACGACTATGCCATCCCCCGATCACTTTGGACCTTTATCCGAGCGCTCGATTCCAACAACACCACACAGTAATAGATATAGTGTATCAACATGCGTAAGTATCTGGGCTCCATACCATGATACCACCCTTTCCAGAAAGAAATGACATACCCTAAAGGGCGCGACCCTCATAACCTTGCTGCATATTCCTGTTTTGACCATTTTCGAGGAGTGAGGTCTGACGAAGTCTCGTCAACAAAGCTAGGTACAAAGCCACGCTTTGATCAATAAATGATAAATAAATAATCATCACACAACAACACTAAGCATGCCACATTACCAAATTGGGAGTATATCGCTGATAACCTTCAACTACATAACATCTGAGCGCGTACGTCTCAGAGAAGGGTGTTAAGCTAAGAGAATAAATTCTCCGCCACCAACAGAAATGTATTTGATAGAAATCTGCTTTATATCTCAAAATGTAATGTCAGGCATGTAACCATACAAGTCTGTTTCGGGTTCGAACAAAACCGTAGGCACTTCAAAAGAAGCCCTTGCAATCTGGGTATTCACATTCCCGATAAAACTTCCCATCACAAAGGAAATCTCTATACCGTAGCTAACGGTGCAGAGACAATCGATAGGTCATCCTATCGTTTTCACAAATACCCAGTCTTCAACACCGGTCATCAAATGCAATCGATAACGATGTATCACATATTCAGAATGGGTTATACGACCCCAAGGTCCTTTCCCAGCTAACCCGAATAATGAGCGCTTATTTTAAAAATAAGTGTAGCATTCAAATTCAAGCAAATCACAACAAATACCTATTTAAAGGTAAATATTGATGGTCGGTTATTTAACTATCAATAGGTATGCACAACATCACCCGATTTCAAATAATTTCCCAAATTATTTATCTTCAAAAATATCTTTATAAGATATATATATCCCACACTTCAACCATTTGAAAACCAATTTCAAATAAAATTTACACCCTTACAACTTTCATTTCAAAATGGTTCGTTTAAACCAATTAAATAAATCCTTACCGATTTATTAAATTTACATTCCAAATCCGTAAATTAATCTCCACACTTCAAAATAAATCAACGTTTATTTTTAACTAATTTCCCTTTCTTTTATAAATTCCATAGTGAATTTACAATTCCAAAATATCTATGAATATACGATTTTTAAATCGATTTCTAATATTCATTTTCAATTCACCTTTAAAACATAAAATCTCCAACATTCACTTCATATTGGAAAAATATTTCTGTACTTATTTAATGATAAGTAATTCACCAAATATATTTATTTTCAACATTTTGAAAATATTCAATATACTTAAAACATAGTCAAGTATATATTTTATTTTATAAGGAAAACATTCTCTTAAACACATTTATTTGGATCAAAAAGAATGTTACGTAAAACATCGTTATGACAATCCAAAATCACTAGTATAGGGATTCGAACTTAAATAGATATATAAATCCCAATACAATATAAAACATTTCCTTTCGGAAATCATTTACTATAACAACAGTGTTATAGTCCACCATTCCTTTCTATTCCTCGAAAACGTCTATTTCAACAATAAATGTTGAAACCTATGGTTTCGATACTTTATACATTTTAAAATATCTTTAAATCATTTTAATTCTATTTAAAATCACTTTCCCAAAACATTTCTTTAATATATTATTCACTATCCAAAATCGTGAATATATTTCCTTATCCAAATTCAACATTTCTACATATTTTATTTAAAAGGATTATCCACTGTCCAAAATCGTGGATATATTTCCTTTAATAAGCTATAATAATTAACTTATCAAAATAAGGTGTTTTCGGATTTATAAAACAACGTTTATAAATTCCATTTATATTTTATGGCCACTTCAACTTATAAAATCACTTTATTAACAAATTCTATCCATATTCCATTTACACGCAAAAATCCAGTTTATAAGTTAATTACTTATAAATATTTTATTTTATAAAATCTATTCATTTAAAATGAATCAATTTCAAAATAAATTTTATTATGAATTCTCAACTTAAATTTTCAAAAATCAAATTTTATTTATTTCGGCATCTAACGATACCAAAATATATTCGGCTAAAATTTAGCCTTTAACAATCTCAATCACAAAGTTAATCACACAGATTATAAATAGATCAACAAATAGATCAACATACATCATTGAAACCAATTCAAATGTTTGAGGAATCCAGTTGGATCCCTCCAACCTGTTTTCCTGCATCCAAAGATGTTAGCACAATACCAATTTCGCTTCTAGACGAAATATCGCGGTATATGGGATTTATAAAATACTATCCGCTTAATAGACGGTGCAATAGGGTCTCATCCGCTATAAATGTGGGAAATCAACTCCAAGTACATATATAATACCAATTTCACTATGCGGTGAAATATTCGCGGTATATGTTTTTAATAAATAACCTCCGCTTACTAACGGCGCATAATGTCTATTTTAATAATCAATAGATAATAATTCATCATTCAGGCATACAATCAACAATTTTAAATCTAACTATTTAAAATTTAAATCGGAACAATTCGATATAGTGAGAAGTTCTCACCTTGAGTTTCCGATAACAGTTGTAGCATTTTATTTCGAATAAAATTAAACATGCGTTTAATTTTACCCGAAATTTTCACTAGCTCCAAACGACTCCAAACCTGCTCCATTGTGTAGTGCTCGTCAAAACGAAACCAACGTAATTTGTTTCGTCATTTTTCGACCTCGTATGAACAAGTTATAACATTTTAAAGATTTATACAATTTTAATATAAATTAATTTACACTTTATTTTCATTTCTAACCCTAGATTTAATCTCGGCCGTGCATTCCAGGAGATGAAATCGTGGCCGTATGCGAGTGATTCTCCCTCTCCAGTTTTTTTTCTTCGAACGAACATGAACAACAACCCAAACTCACGTTGATTTCATCACAGATCGCACCATCTTTTAACACTTCGACGTCGATCAAACCCCGGCATCACGAGCGCCATCACGCGCTACACCCCCAGCTACGAGCAGGTCGAGCTCGGCTCCCTGTGGTACTCAAAAACCGTGCGTGAACATCCCCCTTCTATCTCCAATTTCTGGCGAATCGAAGCCGCTTCAACGCAAATCCACCGTTGGATGTGAAGTACTCGGCGAGCTCTACCACTTTGTAGTTGAGGCTTTTTGCTAAATGTTTATAGATTGAGAGAAATTGAGGGGAGAAGAAGAGATTGTTTCGGCCATTGGTTATTATAGAGGCGGCGGCTCTGGTTTAAAACCCTAGGCTCGTTTTGATTTGTGAAAAATGGCAAAATATAGGTCCTTTTATAGAAAATTGCCAAACACTATTCACCCGAAATTTTCCGAACTCCAAACGAAGCGTGCCGGTTGGCTTTTGTAAGGTTTACCCCACGTTCCAAACACAATGGAACATGTTTCGGAAGCTAATTCAATCATCTGTGTGAGTTACGGCAATAAACGTTCAAATTCAAATTAAATCGATTTAAACCAATTTCTGTGCGTTTTAGCTTGCCCCGAACAAATCGTAAATCCGATTGACACGAAATTCGAAATCATACAATAATATCACATTACGGATCTGATGAAACTGGTTTCGTCGAAATCCGAGACTATTTGAAAAATGACTATTTTAACTCGCCAAATTAATATTGAAACAATTTCGATGCGTTTCGAGCTGCCACGGTCAAACGAAAACTCCAATTGCTACAAAAATTGAAATCCGATAATTACAAACTATTACGGATCCAATGGATCTAGTCTCGTCCAATTCTGAGACTGTTCGAAAATTGGCTATTTTTCAGTCGATAATTAAATATTAAAATATTCAATTTTCACAAATAAACTTTTAATTCGATTTTAAAAGTTCTAAAATATCGTTCTAACACCAATATGATAAAATAAAATTTTACAAATCATTTTCAATCATATTTAATCCAATTTTCAATTATTTCTTTAATTTCAACTATTAAATTATCGATTTAATTATCCAATTAAATCCAATTATTCGAATTTAAATTCATTTGACTTATAAATTTCGCTTATTAATATTTAAAATAAATTAAATATCCAAATTTTAATTAACAAAAATTCTGGATCGTTACACTACATTTGCAAGTAAACTTATTAATCTTAGCCAAAATTATTACATTGATTAAATTCCAGCATATTAGCCACGAAATGGGTTCTACAAACAAAATGAAAAGCACTTATTGGAAAATAGATTTCCAAACAAGTGACTAGGCGAAGGGACTACCTTCTGGTAGTACATCACTAAAGAAATGTGTTGAGGCACAACTGACGGTCCTCTTCCAACACAAGACGGGCCTACTACATCACCTTTCCTCTTTTGAATGCCACGTTGCCATTCCTTAATCACACGAATGATTTCTACAAACGTATCACTCCTGAGCTCATTGTAACGACCCATAATTTTTATTAATTAAAATTTGAATATTTAATTAATTTTAAATATTAATAAGTGAAATTTATAAGTCGGATAAATTTTATTTTGAATAATTGGATTTAATTGGATAATTAAATCAATAATTTAATATGTTAAATTATGGAAATAATTGAAAATCGAGTTAAATATGATTGAAAATGATTTGTAAAATTTTATTTTATCACATTGAAGTTAGAAAGATGTTTTAGAACTTTTAAAATCGAACTAAAAGTTAATTTGTGAAAATTGAATATTTTAATATTAAAATCGACTAGTGAAAATAGTCAATTTTTGAACAGCCTCAGAATTGGACGAAACCAGTTCCATTGGATCCGTAATAGTTAGTTATTATCGGATTTCAATTTTCGTGTCAATCGGAGTTATCGTTTGATCGTGGCAGCTCGAAACGCATCGAATTATTTTTAATATTAATTTGGCGAGTTAAAATAGCCATTTTTCAAAAAGTCTCGGATTTCGACGAAACCAGTTTCATCGGATCCGTAATGTGATATTATTGTAAGGTTTCAAATTTCGTGTCAATCGGATTTACCGTTTGTCCGGTACAAATTAAAACGCCTAGAAAATCGTTTAAATCGGTTTAATTCAAATTGAACGTTTATTGCCATAACTCGCACAGATGTTCGAATTAGCTTTCGAAACCTATTCCATTGTGTCCGGAACGCGGGGTAAACCCTAGAAATGCTGGTTACGGCGCATAAATCGGAGTTTGGAATTCCCGGATGAATAGTGTTCAACGATTTCCTATAAATACACCTTAAATTCACAAAAATAAAAAAAATAAAAATAACCTAATCCTAAAAACCCTAGCCGCCGTTACTTCCTTCAATGGCCAGAAAGTCGCCATTTTCTCCCTTAAAATTCTTCCAATCCGTAACTCATTTCGAAAAACTTACAACTGCAAAAACGTAGAGCATTGGAAGGGCTTTCGATCCATACGGCTACTTAGTCGAATCGTCGGCTAGAGACGAAGAATTTAACTCGCGTTCACCGACGTTTGCGCATATTTTTTTGGAGTCATGGTGCAGCCGAGTTCTAGGGGTCTTCGGTCGAGGGTGATGCTCGCTGGGGCGGTTCGAATGAAAGATGTTGATCGCGTTATCGTCGAGCGTGGTGGAGGCGATATTAAACCCTAATTTGGGCACGATGGGTTCGGCTTTACTGGTGTTGAACGCGTGCGTGATGAAGGAGAAAGGGTGAACGGTCCTGATGCTAGCAAATGGATCCAATGGCTTAGATTTGTGTGGGTTTAAAATTTTAATTTATATTGTAAATTGTTTATAAAAAATCGAGTAAACTTCATAAAATCATAACTTTTTCATACGAGAACGAAAACGCGCGAAACCAGTTGCGTTGGAATCGTATGGACGAGCACTACGCGAGGGAGTTGGATTGGAGTCGTTTGGAGTTAGTGAGAATTTTGGGTAAAATTAAACGTCCGTTTAATTTTATTCGAAATAAATCGCTAAAACGAAATTGAAATCAAGGTGAGAACTTCTCACTCAATCGAATCGGTTTCGATTTTAATTTTAAATAGTTAGATTTAAAATATTTGAATGCATGTTTGAATGATGATTGTTATCTATTGATTGTTAAAATAGACATTATGCGCCGTTAGTAAGCGGATGTTATTTATTAAAAACATATACCGCGAATATTTCATAAACAGTGAAATTGGTATTATATATATAATAGCAATATATATATATATTGGCATATGTATATATTGGAGTTATTGATTTCCCGCATTTTTTTAGCGGATGAGACCATATTGCGCCGTCTATTAAGCGGATAATATTTTAAATCCCATATACCGCGATAATTCCGTAATTGAGCGGAATTGGTATTGGGCTAATGTTTGTGGATGCAGGAAAACAGGTTGGAGGGATCCAACTGGATTCCTCAATAGTATTTATTTGATTTCAGATATTTTGATATTTGATGGATTATCATATCGATATATGATATCGTTGTTGTCGTGATTGACTATTTGGTGTGTAGCATCATTGGACCAAATTTTGGAATTTTAAAAATGATTTTTAAAGTGATTTTTGAAAATATACAATATTTTTGGAATTGATTTATTTTAAATAAATAAACGTTATAATTTTTAAAGTTATAAAAATTACGATTTTGAGAAATACGGTTAAAGATTTATTTTTGAGAAATATGGATTAATGATTTTATAAAATAGTTAAATCGGAATTTTTGAATTTATTGTGAAAAGTTTAAATATAGGATTTATAAAATTTGATTATTTTATAAATCAAGAGAATAATGAAATTATAAAGGAGATTAAAGATGTTTTAAAATAATAGTATAAATTGATTTTATAAAGGATTTATAAATTGATAATTTATAAATGAAAATATTTGAATTTATAAAACGAGTTTTTATAAGTGTTAGAATGAACTGTGAATGAATTTCGTAAATGAATGAAATTTATAGAATTATAAACGGTGGAGTTATAAATGGAATTTTGTAAGCAGTAGGTTTATAAAATTTATAAAGTTATTGAAAGAATAGATTTGGATAAATAATTGAATCTTATAAGTTATAAGATTTATAATTATGAAGTTCAAAGGAACGATTTTTGCAAACAAATAAATTATCAGTATTTCACTTATGATATGAACTTTTGTTTTATGATTGAGTTATAAATCGAATAGGTTAATAAAGGAATTTATAAAAGGAGTTTTTATAAAATAAATAGAAAAGGAATTTATAAACGTTGTTTTATAAATTCGAAAACGACCTATTTTAAGAAGTAAATTGTTGAAACCTATTAATGGAGTTATATTCACATTTTTGACTGTGAATAATCCTTTGAAACAAAATGAATGGAAATGATGAAATTGTTAACGTAGTATATTCACGTTTTTGAATAGTGAATAATATGTTAAAGAAAATGTTTAGATTTGATGTTTTAAATTGAATTAAAACGATCTAACGATGTTTTAAAATGTGTTGAGATTCGAAACCATAGATTTCAACATTTATTGTTGAAATAGATGTTTTCGAGAAATAAAAGGAAATGGTGGACTATAACACTGTTGTTATAGTAAATGATTTCCAAAAGGAAATGTTTTGTATAGTATTGGGATTTATATATCTATTTTAATTTCGAATCCCTATACTAGTGATTTTGGGTTGTCGTAACGATGTTTTACGCAACATTCGTTTTGGCCCAAATAAATATGTTTAAGAGAATGATTTCCTTAAAGAATGAAATATATACCTAATCTCGATTTAAGTATATTGAATATTTTCCAAGTGTTGAAAATAAATAGGTTCGTGAATTACTTATTAAATAATTATGGAAATGTTTTCCAATATAAAGTGAATATTTTGAGAATTTATCTTATTGAAGATAAATTGAAATGAATAATTGAAATCGTATATGCATGGATATTTTGGAATGAAAATTCACTATGGAATTTATGAATAAAAAGGAGAATTTGTTTAAAATAAATATTGATTTATTTTTGAAGTGTGAAATTATATATCTAGTAAAGATATTTTTGGAAAATAAATAATTTGGAAAATTATTTGGAATCTGGTGATGTTGTGCATATCCATTGATAGTACAATGACCGACTATCAATATTTCCCTTTGAATGGGTATTTGATGTGATTTGTTTGAATTTGAATGCCACACTTATTTTTGAATAAGCGCTCACTATTCGGGTTAACCGGGAAAGGACCATGGGGTCGTATAACCCATTCTGAATATGTGATACGTCGTTATGATAGCATTGAAGATCGGTGTTGATGACCCGGTATTTGCGAGAGCGATAGGATGACCTGTCGATTGACTCTGCACCGAGTTGCTCCGGTATTGAGTTCTCCATATGTGATGGGAAATCCGATCAGGATTGTGGATATCCGGATTGCAAGGACTTCTTTGTAAGTGCCTTCGGTTTTGTTCGAGCCCGGAACAGACTTGTATGGATTGTATGTTTGACATTACAAATTGAGATGTAAAGCCGATTTCTTTCAAATATATTTCTGTTGGTGGCGGAGAATTTATTCTTTTAGCTTAACACCCTTCTCTGAGACGTACGAGCTCAGAGGTTATGTAGTTGAAGGTTATCAGCGATATATTCCCAATTTGGTAATGTGACATGCTGAGTGTTGCTGTGAAATGATCATTGTGTTGATTATTTGTGATAGGATCGTTTATTTGATCGTCTATCCTGGTGATCATTTCTATGATCATTTGTTGACCCAAAGCATGGCTTTTGTATAAAGTATGTTTTTGTGGACGTGACTTCGTCGAACCTCACACCCCGGAATGGTCAAAACAGGAAAGATGCAGCAAGGTTATGAGGGGTAGCGCCCTTTAGGATATGTGCATTTCCTTCTGGAAAAGGGTGGTATCATGGTATGGAGCCCAGATACTTACTCATGTTGAAAACACTTTATGATTGTGTGAATTGATTGCGAGCGCTCGGTTGAAAGGTCCCAAAGGACCGGGGGATCGAATATTCGGTCAGTTGTTACTCAGTTATGGGTAACCCGGCCTTCTGTTGGTAGAGATCAGGTTTGGTTCTCGGGGATGTCCATCCAGAGGCATTCTCATGTGGCAATGGGAAGTTCCTTGGCCTGATCATTCGTTGGAAATCCAAAGAAACAATACGTGACTTGTACGGTTTTAGTTGTAGAACCTGCCATTTAATATGGTAGCTATAGTAAGCATACTATAATGGTACCTATGCTGGCTAAGATTTATATTCTACTTTCGAAATGATTTTTTTCCTACACTCTGCACTAATAATAATATCAAATGTTTCTTTTTAATGTGTATCAAGCATCTTTGACTAACATAAGAAGAAATCTCCTCCAAGTCTGCGTTTTCATTGTGTGTGTGGCGGGAGGTCTTATGGTAGTCTCATTTTTAAAAGCATTGCGAATTGACTTTAAAAAAATATTCCTCTATTTTGTTTTCAAAGATAAATAAACTATTTTGAGTTCTCACACCAGTCACATGACTGACTCGGAGTTTATTGTTTTCCTTCCTAAACTCTGGGTGCCCTCCAATTTCCACACGGGCAGTCAAGAGTTAAGGTTTATCAGGATATTCAGGATTTGCTGGAGACAAGATGGATGGCATGGCGTATTACTTGTATATAGTATTTCTTTTTCCGCTGTACCGTTTGTTGTTGTTTGTTGTTGTACACTCTGATGAGATGATGTAATGAAATGTGATGTAATGTAATAACTGATATAGTTCTTTGTTTAAAGATTATTCATTTATCTATTATATGTTGTTCCGCTGCGAATTGTGAGATTCTGATATTGTTGTGTTGTGTTCTGTTCCGTTCTATGTTCTATTTTCTTTTCTCTCTATTTTCTGTCTTTTCTATCTTCTTCTATCCTTTTTCTTTTCTTAAACATTGATAATTCGTATTTCTGTTCATCTTGAGTTAATCTATGAAGATTAGTGTATATTCAAGGAGTACGGATTTGCGGGTCTTCACAGGTGGTATCAGAGCATATGGTTAAGCGACAACCATGGTTATGTTGGGTATTACTCATTAGAGATAGAGTCAGTAGTACTCTAGAATGAGTTTGAGTGTAATAATAGCTATGAGAGCGTATTTGTTAGTGAATATAAATTGTTTTATATTGTGATGATTGGTTTATTGAGTGGCATATGAACCTTCGTCAGCACGGTCTGGACAACTATGCCGAAGGGGTTTATAAACACTTGAATAGAACAATTCGACATAATATTGTTTTAAATTGGGTATATGAAATAAATTTTACCTTGATTATATTTTTATATATAAAAGGAATAATTTTTCAGAATTATTAAAGTGTATATAAATTGATTGTTTAGATGTTTGAATAATCTAAATTAAAGAAGAATTGTATAAGCAAATGAGTTATAAGAATTAAATTATAATTAAAGTGATTTACAATTGTGAAATAAACCTATATATATGAGAAGCGAAACTATATGAATATATTTATAAATATGAGTTATAAATATAAAAATGAATTTAAAGTTAAATAGAAATTTAATTTAGAATTTAGAAGCTGAATTTATTTATAAGTTGGAATTTAAGTTAAGTAAAGCCAAATAATGTTTGAAATAAAGTATAACTTAAGAAATGTTGAATGAAGTTGATATTAGTATCAAAGTAAAATAATAAAGTGAAGTGATAAATGTGAACTTGAGTTATATAAATGAAATTCAACTTTAGAAATTAAATTTGATTAAATGATTGAATGTGAATAATGTTGATATGGAATAATGAATAAGTGTTAATTCATTAAAATCTAATGTTATTGGAAGTTGAATAATTGAAAGAAAATCAATTAAGTAAACCAATTGATAAGCAAAGGAATTTGGTTGCAACTGATATACATTGGTTGTTATATGATTGTTAGTTGATTGTATATAATTCATTAAGTGTTAATGAAAATTGAAAGCTAAAGTAATTGGGAATTCAATTGGAAGTTAAATGAATCTTAAATGGAATTGAATTTGTTTTGGAAGTGAACCAACTTGAATATGAATTAGTGAATATAAACTAATTGAAAAAGAATGTTAGTAAAGTCATCCACTGTTAATGAATCAAATGTGATTAAATTGAAAACCTAATTCATTTAATATTAATGAGAATATGAATGAATACTGATTGGTTATGAATGTTAGTTGGATGATAGTTGGTTGATGGTTGAATATAATTGTTATGTTTGCATTTGTTATGTTGGCATATATAGTTATTATGTTGCTATATGTTGTATGTTGATACTATTGTCTATATGCATGTTCTCATGTTGTTTGTTGAGTGTTTAGTAGGTGCGGATCGCGTTTGCTTCGCATTTGGAGCTCGCTTTCGCGCTATATTAGCCGTATATGCTCGCTAATAAAATATAAGGTACATATCTCGGATTAAATATCGTACTTTTACACTTTTTTTCCCTGCGGGATGCCTCATTACTTGACGAGATTTATATTTGTGATATATATACTGTCATTTTTTTTCCGGATCGAGCCGCGCAAAGGAGACTATGGCGAATTTTTCCGGAAATTTAAGGCGTTAGAAAAAATTTGAGAAAATTGGAAAATTTTGAAAACTTTAATTTTGATTTGAAGTTGAAAGTTAAACAATAATAGTTGTTTTTGAAAAGATAACTAAGTATGATTTGAAAACTTAGTAAAGTATTATAAGAAGTTTGACTATGAATTTTGGGAAAATTAATAGATTCTGTAACTTTTCTTACTCGTTAATTTCGAGGATGAAATTCTTTTAAGGGGGAAGATTGTAACGACCCAGAATTTTTATTAATTAAAATTTGAATATTTAATTAATTTTAAATATTAATAAGTGAAATTTATAAGTCGGATAAATTTTATTTTGAATAATTGGATAATTAAATCAATAATTTAATATGTTAAATTATGGAAATAATTGAAAATCGAGTTAAATATGATTGAAAATGATTTGTAAAATTTTATTTTATCACATTGAAGTTAGAATGATGTTTTAGAACTTTTAAAATCGAACTAAAAGTTAATTTGTGAAAATTGAATATTTTAATATTAAAATCGACTAGTGAAAATAGTCAATTTTTGAACAATCTCAAATTGGACGAAACCAGTTCCATTGGATCCGTAATAGTTAGTTATTACCGGATTTCAATTTTCGTGTCAATCGGAGTTATCGTTTGATCGTGGCAGCTCGAAACGCATCGAATTATTTTTAATATTAATTTGGCGAGTTAAAATAGCCATTTTTCAAAAAGTCTCGGATTTCGACGAAACCAGTTTCATCGGATCCGTAATGTGATATTATTGTAAGGTTTCAAATTTAGTGTCAATCGGATTTACCATTTGTCCGGTACAAATTAAAACGCCTAGAAAATCGTTTAAATCGGTTTAATTCAAATTGAACGTTTATTGCCATAACTCGCACAGATGTCCGAATTAGCTTTCGAAACCTATTCCATTGTGTCCGGAACGCGGGGTAAACCTTAGAAACGCTGGTTACGGCGTGTAAATCGGAGTTTGGAATTTCCCGGATGAATAGTGTTCAACGATTTCCTATAAATACACCTTAAATTCACAAAAATAAAAAATAAAAAAAAAACCTAAACCTAAAAACCCTAGCCGCCGTTACTTCCTTCAATGGCCAGAAAGTCGCCATTTTCTCTCTTAAAATTCTTCCAATCCGTAACTCATTTCGAAAAACTTACAACTGCAAAAACGTAGAGCATTGGAAGGGCTTTCGATCCATACGGCTACTTAGTCGAATCGTTGACCAGAGATGAAGAATTTAACTCGCGTTCACCGACGTTTGTGCACGTTTTTTTGGAGTCATGGTGCAGCCAAGTTCAAGGGGTCTTCGGTCGAGGGTGATGCTCGCTGGGGCGGTTCGAATGAAAGGTGTTGATCGCGTTATCGTCGAGCGTGGTGGAGGCGATATTAAACCCTAATTTGGGCACGATGGGTTCGGCTTTACTGGTGTTGAACGCGTGCGTGATGAAGGAGAAAGTGTGAACGGTCCTGATGCTAGCAAATGGATCCAATGGCTTAGATTTGTGTGGGTTTAAAATTTTAATTTATATTGTAAATTGTTTATAAAAAATCGAGTAAACTTCATAAAATCATAACTTTTTCATACGAGGTAGAAAACGCGCGAAACCAGTTGCGTTGGAATCGTATGGACGAGCACTACGCGATGGAGTTGGATTGGAGTCGTTTGGAGTTAGTGAGAATTTTGGGTAAAATTAAACGTCCGTTTAATTTTATTCGAAATAAATCGCTAAAACGAAATTGAAATCAAGGTGAGAACTTCTCACTCAATCGAATCGGTTTCGATTTTAATTTTAAATAGTTAGATTTAAAATATTTGAATGCATATTTGAATGATGATTGTTATCTATTGATTGTTAAAATAGACATTATGCGCCGTTAGTAAGCGGATGTTATTTATTAAAAACATATACCGCGAATATTTCATAAACAGTGAAATTGGTATTATATATATAATAGCAATATATATATATATTGGCATATGTATATATTGGAGTTATTGATTTCCCGCATTTTTTTAGCGGATGAGACCCTATTGCGCCGTCTATTAAGCGGATAATATTTTAAATCCCATATACCGCGATAATTCCGTACTGGAGCGGAATTGGTATTGTGCTAATGTTTGTGGATGCAGGAAAACAGGTTGGAGGGATCCAACTGGATTCCTCAACAATATTTATTTGATTTCAGATATTTTGATATTTGATGGATTATCATATCGATATATGATATCGTTGTTGTCGTGATTGACTATTTGGTGTGTAGCATCATTGGACCAAATTTTGGAATTTTAAAAATGATTTTTAAAGTGATTTTTGAAAATATACAATATTTTTGGAATTGATTTATTTTAAATAAACGTTATAATTTTTAAAGTTATAAAAATTATGATTTTGAGAAATACGGTTAAAGATTTATTTTTGAGAAATATGGATTAATGATTTTATAAAATAGTTAAATCGGAATTTTTGAATTTATTGTGAAAAGTTTAAATATAGGATTTATAAAATTTGATTATTTTATAAATCAAGAGAATGATGAAATTATAAAGGAGATTAAAGATGTTTTAAAATAATAGTATAAATTGATTTTATAAAGGATTTATAAATTGATAATTTATAAATGAAAATATTTGAATTTATAAAACGAGTTTTTATAAGTGTTAGAATGAACTGTGAATGAATTTCGTAAATGAATGAAATTTATAGAATTATAAACGGTGAAGTTATAAATGGAATTTTATAAGCAGTAGGTTTATAAAATTTATAAAGTTATTGAAAGAATAGATTTGGATAAATAATTGAATCTTATAAGTTATAAGATTTATAATTATGAAGTTCAAAGGAACGATTTTTGCAAACAAATAAATTATCAGTATTTCACTTATGATATGAACTTTTGTTTTATGATTGAGTTATAAATCGAATAGGTTAATAAAGGAATTTATAAAAGGAGTTTTTATAAAATAAATAGAAAAGGAATTTATAAACGTTGTTTTATAAATTCGAAAACGACCTATTTTAAGAAGTAAATTGTTGAAACCTATTAATGGAGTTATATTCACATTTTTGACTGTGAATAATCCTTTGAAACAAAATGAATGGAAATGATGAAATTGTTAACGTAGTATATTCACGTTTTTGAATAGTGAATAATATGTTAAAGAAAATGTTTAGATTTGATGTTTTAAATTGAATTAAAACGATCTAACGATGTTTTAAAATGTGTTGAGATTCGAAACCATAGATTTCAACATTTATTGTTAAAATAGAAGTTTTCGAGAAATAAAAGGAAATGGTGGACTATAACACTGTTGTCATAGTAAATGATTTCCGAAAGGAAATGTTTTGTATAGTATTGGGATTTATATATCTATTTTAATTTCGAATCCCTATACTAGTGATTTTGGGTTGTCGTAACGATGTTTTACGCAACATTCGTTTTGGCCCAAATAAATATGTTTAAGAGAATGATTTCCTTAAAGAATGAAATATATACTTAATCTCGATTTAAGTATATTGAATATTTTCCAAGTGTTGAAAATAAATAGGTTCGTGAATTACTTATTAAATAAGTATGGAAATGTTTTCCAATATAAAGTGAATATTTTGAGAATTTATCTTATTGAAGATAAATTGAAATGAATAATTGAAATCGTATATGCATGGATATTTTGGAATGAAAATTCACTATGGGATTTATGAATAAAAAGGAGAATTTGTTTAAAAATAAATATTGATTTATTTTTGAAGTGTGAAATTATATATCTAGTAAAGATATTTTTGGAAAATAAATAATTTGGAAAATTATTTGGAATCTGGTGATGTTGTGCATATCCATTGATAGTACAATGACCGACTATCAATATTTCCCTTTGAATGAGTATTTGATGTGATTTGTTTGAATTTGAATGCCACACTTATTTTTGAATAAGCGCTCACTATTCGGGTTAACCGGGAAAGGACCTTGGGGTCGTATAACCCATTCCGAATATGTGATACGTCGTTATGATAGCATTGAAGATCGGTGTTGAAGACCCGGTATTTGCGAGAGCGATAGGATGACCTGTCGATTGACTCTGCACCGAGTTGCTCCGGTATTGAGTTCTCCATATGTGATGGGAAATCCGATCAGGATTGTGGATATCCGGATTGCAAGGACTTCTTTGTAAGTGCCTTCGGTTTTGTTCGAGCTCGGAACAGACTTGTATGGATTGTATGTCTGACATTACAAATTGAGATGTAAAGCCGATTTCTTTCAAATATATTTCTGTTGGTGGCGGAGAATTTATTCTTTTAGCTTAACACCCTTCTCTGAGACGTACGAGCTCAGAGGTTACGTAGTTGAAGGTTATCAGCGATATATTCCCAATTTGGTAATGTGACATGCTGAGTGTTGCTGTGAAATGATCATTGTGTTGATTATTTGTGATAGGATCGTTTATTTGATCGTCTATCCTGGTGATCATTTCTATGATCATTTGTTGACCCAAAGCATGGCTTTTGTATAAAGTATGTTTTTGTGGACATGACTTCGTCGAACCTCACACCCCGGAATGGTCAAAACAGGAAAGATGCAGCAAGGTTATGAGGGGTAGCGCCCTTTAGGATATGTGCATTTCCTTCTGGAAAAGGGTGGTATCATGGTATGGAGCCCAGATACTTACTCATGTTGAAAACACTTTATGATTGTGTGAATTGATTGCGAGCGCTCGGTTGAAAGGTCCCAAAGGACCGGGGGATGGCATATTCGGTCAGTTGTTACTCAGTTAGGGGTAACCCGGCCTTGTGTTGGTAGAGATCAGGTTTGGTTCTCGGGGATGTCCATCCAGAGGCATTCTCATGTGGCAATGGGAAGTTCCTTGGCCTGATCATTCGTTGGAAATCCAAAGAAACAATACGTGACTTGTACGGTTTTAGTTGTAGAACCTGCCATTTAATATGGTAGCTATAGTAAGCATACTATAATGGTACCTATGCTGGCTAAGATTTGTATTCTACTTTCGAAATGATTTTTTTCCTATACTATGCACTAATAATAATATCAAATTTTTCTTTTTAATGCGTATCAAGCATCTTTGACTAACATAAGAAGAAATCTCCTTCAAGTCTGCGTTTGCATTGTGTGTGTGGTGGGATGTCTTATTGTAGTCTCATTTTTAAAAGCATTGCGAATTGACTTTAAAAAAATATTCCTCTATTTTGTTTTCAAAGATAAATAAACTGTTTTGAGTTCTCACACTAGTCACATGACAGACTCGGAGTTTATTGTTTTCCTTCCTAAACTCTGGGTGCCCTCCAATTTCCACACGGGCAGTCAAGAGTTAAGGTTTATCAGGATATTCAGGAGTTGCTGGAGACAAGATGGATGGCATGGCGTATTACTTGTATATAGTATTTCTTTTTCCGCTGCACTGTTTGTTGTTGTTTGTTGTTGTACACTCTGATGAGATGATGTAGTGAAATGTGATGTAATGTAATAACTGATATAGTTCTTTGTTTAAAGATTATTCATTTATCTATTATATGTTGTTCCGCTGCGAATTGTGAGATTCTGATATTGTTGTGTTGTGTTCTGTTCCGTTCTATGTTCTATTTTCTTTTCTCTCTATTTTCTGTCTTTTCTATCTTCTTCTATCCTTTTTCTTTTCTTAAACATTGATAATTCGTATTTCTGTTCATCTTGAGTTAATCTATGGAGATTAGTGTATATTCAAGGAGGACGGATTTGCGGGTCTTCACATCGTACATCTAAGAAAAGGGTGTTAAGCTAAGAGAAGTTTCCTTCTCGTCCACCAAGAATAAATATGTTTATAGAGATCAATTAATGTGATCTTAAAATGCAATGCCACACACTCGTCCATACAAGTTCATTTTAGGATTGAATGAAACCAAAGGATCTCCTTCTATTGCATCTTTTTTTGGGAATCACCCCTGGGATCAGTAGCGATTAGTCCTTGCATATTGAAGATTTTCATAACAGAACACTACATGCCACCATAATAAATGATATGGTAAATTTCTCCTCGAGCAACTAGTGACTAGTAGCCCTACATCATGAATATCTTCATCTTTATTGATCTCATATTCAACATGTTTTACTTCGAAACATAAATTGGTTCGAAGTGGTTTGCGGATAGGAATTACCCAAATCCGACCCTAGCTCCTTCAAACGAATCATCGATAAAAGAGGTTAAGTAAATAGGTGAATAATATTTTATCATTTCATTCCTTTTATCAAAAATATATTTTATTGATATATAACTTTAAAACACTTCTTTTCGGTATATATGGAAACATTAAACCTCTCTTTTCAAATTCTTTGATTAATTAAAATCTTTTTAAATCTTGAAATAATTCTAAGTCATTACATTTTTCACTTAGGAAAACATTTCCAAAATCACTTCATTTAAATTTTGACAAAGATTTATTAAATCAAAACTTGAAATTTTATTTAATTAAAACCGTTCTATCTAGGATGTTAATACAAAATTAGTAATTATTAAATGAGCAGAATCTATAGAAATTGTCTAATTCTACTCGATATCAATTCACGTATTCAACAAATACTGTGGGCGGAATAATGGTGAAATCACCTTTTGAATTCCACGAATAATATAAGTTCTCTCTTTGGGTTTTAATAATTAATATAAGAAGACAATCCCTATACAATCAAATTTGTATTTAATAAAAATACGGAAAATTTAAATCTGTTTATACTTAACCCACTTCCGACATTACGACCTTATCTATCCCTCACCCAAGGAAGAGGCCTGATGAGCCAGGGAATTGGTTGCCCCCAAACATCTCCTTAGTTTAAGCACCTCACATCCAGATCTCAGGAATAGAAAAATCCAGTCTACTCGTCGGCTTTTAGAGCCAAGATTAAACCACTTTTTTTATAACAGCTTTTCTTCAGTCTTTAATTTATACTCTTTTAAGTAAACTGTAAACCTTGAACTAATTATTAAAAAACTTAGCTATCTATTTGAAAAAATTTATAAAATATTTGGAAAAGAATTGTTAAGTTTAAAGCTATATTTCAAAGTTTATAGAAAAGGGATGCGGAATGTGCTACAAAAAGTGCCTTTTGAGCTATATTGATCAAAACGACTTTTTATTTGGAAATTTATTTTTATTACTCAAGTCACTTTTAAACATTTTAAAATATTATTAGAATTTATTTTATATTTTTAAAAAATTGAAAAATAACATTTTTAAAGAAATCCTTTTCTGGATTCCAAACTACAAAACAACGACTTTTCAAAGAGATTGTTTTGCTCATATTTCAAAATCAACTTAATAAAATCTAGATTTTATTTCTTTGTTTAAAAAATATGGATATAATAGTTCACAAAATTCTTATCTCAAACAATTCCAAGCTAAATTCCATTCTATAAACTCAATTAACTCTTATGGTGCGAAATCGCAAACTACCGTTATGCCACGCGCCTATTTTTGACTAAATTTTCCATTACCTTTTAAACTTCACCAAAACGCTTTTATATGTTTATAAAAGATTTCAAAAAAATTTAAAACCATTTAAAGGGGTTTAACATTCCATATACAAAAATTCATTCAAAATAGGAAAGTGGTTTCCTTTGTGCTTATCGACGTGTATTTCCGTGACTTGCATATATATTCAACATTCATATTAAGCAACCAAAATTGATGATCAAAGCATATCATACCTACATTGAAAACATCATATCATTATCTACGAATATATTATAGTTAAGAGTTTCTCACTTATAGTTTATTTTGCTAATTACTTTTTCAATTATTCATCTACCAAATATCCAAACATTATTAGCATCAATATAGTTACATTAAGCATTACAGCTACTTATAATGGTTTAAAGTTAGTTTTCTCACCATCATTTCTTCCTAACTTCGCTAAATGGATAATAGCTCTTTTACAATCACATGAAAGTTTTTGGAATTTGTGACGACCCGCCTTTCATTTCACAGAAAGACGTATTATCATTTAGAAAGAAATAGGCAGAAAAGAAATAGATAGAAAAGAAAGAACTAAAAAATATCAGAATCTCACAGCGGAACAAATAAAATATATTACATCACATAGTTATTACAAAATATACATCATCTATTAAAGTCATATAGTTTATACAACACATTAGACAGCCGAGAAGACCTGTCTATCATATAACTCAAAATACAACAAACAAAACACATGCACAGCGGAACCACAATATCTATATACGCTAAAGCCTCCTGCTCCAAATCTCCTCCATAACTCGTCAAAGCTAACCTGAATCCCTTGACTACTCATAAAAATTTGAGTACCCAAGAGTTTAAGAAAATAGAAAATAAACTCTAGGTCGGAAATGGGTCTGGTGTGAGTAAATGGGTTAGAGTTGTTAAACTTTTGAAAATCATTTGAAAACAAAGGTATCTCGTAAGACCATGCCACAAATAAACATATCGGGTATTTATCCTACGATAACCAAAATATTGGATAGGAAATCCTGTGATATTATAATAGTGTCTAGGGTTTTTGTGACGACCCGAAACTTTTGACCAATTGAAATCGAAATATTTAATTGATTTTAAATATTTAAAAGTTAATTTTAACCTGAATTCAAATATCACTAATTATTTGATAATTAAATTATTGAATTAAATAATTTAAAGTTGGGTAAAATGTTGAATCTAGAGTTTTAAGCCTGTTAAAAATAATTTGAAGGTTCGTAAAATTTATACTGACAATGCTGAAGATAATAGAAGTGTTAAAATTAAATTTAACAGTGATTTGTTCTGTTTTGAAATTTTATCGTTTTAAATTGAATTTAAAAAAAATAGCTTTCCGAGGCACAGTTTTGGAATTCGATGAAATCAGTTCCATTGGATCCGTAATATTGTATTATTATTGGATTTCAAATTTTGTAGCGTCTGGAATTGTTGTGTGAGCGTACGATTTTTTAAACGCGCTTAAATCCATATCAGAAATTTAATATACTGATTGAATTCAAAAAGCACGTGTTACTTTCTTTAATATGCTTCATTGTTTGATAAAGGAAATTATTCGTTCAGGAAAAAAAGATGGCTTTGTTCGTAAGCTAACGAACAAAAGGTTATAAACGTGTTTCTCTCTCTTCTGTTACAAGCCCTATCGTTTGATATAAAATAGGGATAATGGTCGAACTCCTTTCATTTTCTAAATCAAATTCATTCGAAACAAATCCATTTGTCTAAAAAAAAGAGAAGGGGCGAAATCGAATTGAAGCTCGATTCGATCGAGAGGCGTATGGAGTAGGTGGCAGTTTGTGCTCACGAGATGGTGATGCTCATTTACTGCACTGCTTGTCCGATTATTCACGAGCTCGTTCAGCAGCGGCGAACTAGGGGTGCGGTTGCGGCGCTGAGGGGATGGTCGTGATTCAGCTAAGTAGGGTTTCACATTGGAAAAAAAGGGCGTGGATCTCGGGTTCGCGTGCGAAGCAAGGGTCGAGCGGTAGTTCTGGAAGCTCGCGCGAGGCGAAGGGGCTCGGTGGTCGTGTTCGCGCATGGTTATGTAGTGGGTGCACACAAATGGGGGTGTCGGCGGGCCAGAGAGATGGTGAACACCTCAGGTGGTCGAGGCTAGGGTTCATGGTGGAGGGTCGCAAACTTGTGGGTTTCGAGGCCGCATTCGTAGAGGTTTATCGATGGAGCTGGGTTCGTTTCTTTATCTGTAAGGTATACATAATTTTATTCAATTTAATTTAATTCTAAATTGAATTTTAAAAATGTACAGAACAATCGAGGTAAAGCTATTTGCTATTGACTGATACTTTATATTTATATACTTAGTTATAAATGATTAAAAGAATTTCATAAATGAAGGATGTAATTTTAGAAGTTTAGAAGAATCGAGGTTTTAAGAAATCTATATAGGATATTTTTATATAGTTCGTAAAGAGATAAATATATGTTTACATATTTAATTTTGCTAAATTACCTTTAAATTAAGGATTTGGTGATTAATCTATTCTATTAGAAACTATTAAGATTATTTTTGTTACTAGGAAAATTGTCCGGAAAGAAATTTATTTAAAATTTAATCATCAAGTTAAAACTAAATTATTAACTGAATTTAAAATTTTAAAATGGTGAATTGAATTGTTCGAATTTATTTTCGAATATTAACAAATTGTAAAATGGGTTTGTACAAGGTTAAAAATCGCGGAAACGAGACGAGTTTGAGGTGAATGGCAATCTTAGGCCAAAGGTGAGTTAATCTCACTCGGCTGAATTTAAATTTAAATTTAAATGATTAAATTTAAATAATTGTTCGAATGGTTGGATTGATTGATGTGCTATAGTGTGGGATATTTTGGGATTGGTATTTTATGGTGTGCTAACGACTGTGGATGCAGGGAAAACAGGTTGGAGGGATCCAACTGGATCCCTCAACATTTATTTAAATTATTTAATACCCTCCGTTGTGATTATTTGATATTCTATGATGAATTATATGGGAATATTGAATGCTATGGTTCGATTGGATATAATGACTTGCCAAAAATATATAAACTGGATTTATGAAAGAAAATAAAAGAAGTGTATTTGTAACTAAAATAATTATAGAAAATTTGAATAAATTTAAGAATGAATTGGAAAGGAAATAAAGTGACTTTAAATTCTAATAAATGAATCTTGAGTATGGAAAGGAAATTTTGAATAAAAAGGAAGTTAATGAATTTTAAACTTTAGTATTATTATTTAAAACAACATAGCATTTATATTAAATTTAATATTTAAATTTTGGAAACAATAAAGAAGAAACTGGGAAAATATGAAATTTGTATATATCAGTTAAGAGATTTAAAATCAAATAGAAAATAATAATAATAATAATAATAAGAATAATAAAATCCATAATTGATGAATTTTGAAATGAACTGAGTAAGTAAAGAAACTTATTTCAAATGGAATAAATTGGGAATCAATTTGGAAAATTGATTTAAGTGATTGAGATTGGAAATTCTCCCTGAATAATCAAGCACGTTTTTAAAGTAAATTTTTAAATATAAGTTAATAGTTTTAAAGTTGTTTTAAAAAGTAAGTTTTGGATAATTTATTAATTCTAAATATTTAAACTTAAAAGTAAGTATTTTCTTTTAATCTATCATGGTAGTAATTATGTAAAGAGTGACTTAATATTTGTTTTTAAAAGTGAAAATCTAGTTTTATATCTCATTAAGTAACGTTATTTTCAAATATTCACCTAGTATGTATTTTTAACAATTATTGAAGAAAATTAACTAAATGTTTTAAAGTATATTGCATAGTAAAGCGTTTTAAATTATTTTAAAATTTTAGTTTTGTGCATGGTGATTTCAGTGGGGATAGAAAATATTTGGGAAAGTTTATTTTGGAAAAGAAAGATGGTTTGAAACTGTTTTCAAAAGGTTGAAAATAGAAATATATCTTGTGAAGATATTTTGAGATTAATAAATAATTTGGGAAATTATTTATTGTTGGATGGATGTTTGTGAATATTATTTGTTAGTTAAATAACCGACTATCAATATTGGACAAATGCGTTGATCGTTTCGAAGAGACAGGGATCGAGATTTATTTCTCGAAAACCACTTCGATCCGGTTTGTACGTTTTCATGGAAAAACGAGTTTGGATTCAAAGATGGAGCAGTGAAGTGCAAGGGCTAGTCGCTACTAATCCTGAGGATATTTCCAAATTGGATGTAGTAGGACTAGTGCCTTCGGTTCCGTTCGAACCGGGGACAGACTTGTATGGATGAATGCTTTTGGACCATCGTCAGGTGGACGATGGGCATTCTAAGGGATATGTTCTAAAAAGGTAACGCTTAGCCTCAAGCCGCATCAACCCGGAATGACTGAAAATGTAACAACCCGCATATTTCTCGATTTTTATATTTAAATATTTTAGTTAAATATTTTATCGATACTCGGAATTTAGTCCGAAAAGCTACTTTTTGCATACGGTCGAATAAGGACTCGGGACCACTTCCATTGAGTTCAAAATGACGTTTGCGGCCTTTTTGAGTATAAACTTCGATATGTTTGGAGTAAGTTGATTTTTGCTACTTTTTACTTTGGGTTTGGGTTTGGGTTCAGCCCTATGTTTAACTTATACTCAAATCTGAACCACTCCTCCCCATTCACCCTCACTTTCTCCTCTTTTCAGTTCTAAAGCATCAATGGTGGGAGAGATGTGAAATTAAAACTCCAAAACCCTAGTTTTCTTTTGCAAATCAAACTCTAGCTCCAAACTAATAGAAGAACCCATTGGTAAGTTTCTCTTCTTCTTCTCCAACTCATCCTCTTATCAAATTCAGAAATTCCTAAACCTAATTTAGGAAATGTTTCTCTTTTTAGCTTAGATTCAAGCTTGTTGAGTTGGAATTGAAAAGTGATTGTCATTATCATTGTTCTATGGCTTCTTCCTCCGTGTTCTTATGCATAAAGGTGAGATTTTTATCTCACATCGTTTTCTATATCTATCTTTGTGGTTAGGTATGAGTTCTTAACATTTGTGCATATTCATTTGCTTTCAATTTGAATTGATTTGGTGAATTTTCCAAATTTGTGTGCTTTGGTTTAATTTTATGGAAATCCTTTTATGGACATTTGGACATTGATATTCGGGGTGTGTCGAAGAGCTTTTAAGGCTGGGTTGTCGCTAGGCATAAATCCTTAGTCGTCGTTGCTCGTTCGATCGCTCCCGATATGTTTTGGCCACATTGGCCTAGGCAAATTGTTGCCCAGACCAGGTGACCAGACGTCTGGTGACCAAGTCCAGACGTCTGGTTTGGACCTGGAAAGAAAAATGTTTGCACGCATATTATAAAAAAATGCCAAAGACTAATTCCAGACGTCTGAAATTTAGGATCAGACGTCTGGATAGGTCTCAGACGTCTGACTTGATGTTTCAGACGTCTAGGTGCTCTCTGGGTTATTTCCAGAGAACAAAACAAGACGTATGGATTCAAAACCAGACGTTTGGCCATGGGTCAGACGTCTGTTTTGGCTATTCCAGACGTCTGGGTAGCTTTCTGAACTATTTTTCAGAAAACAAATCCAGACGTCTGGATTCCAAATCAGACGTCTGGAGATGTTTATTTTTTCCTATTCAGGCTGTTTTGTGTGAATTTCCATTGTTTATCGATTTTAGCAATCCTATTAGTCGTTATCATTTGTTATCGACTTTGATGTCTTCTTTTTATGGATTTTTGGAAATATCCATTTTGATGGATTTGGTATCGATTTCTTTGGATTTTATTCACGTCTTCGAATGTGAATTTTAGTGATTGATTGTTCTATAATCATTTTTGGTGATTTGTCACTTTAAAAATATAAAGGTTTCAATACTAGTATTAAATATCAAAACCTCTTCATCAATACGATTTCAATACTATTTTATTTACAAAGCTTGTTTTTCTCAAACCGTTTTCCAATCTACTAGTATATACAAACCTTTACCTCACTTGTATGAGAAATCTAATTAAACGACTTAGTAAAACAAGTGGTATGAAACGCTTGCGTTCACTTCATCGGTTAATTCTTGGACTTGTTCGATTGAATCTCTTGTGACAATTTTCTAGTGGAGATCTACAGTTTGTTCATAAATATTTAAGTTAAGCTAGTGTTTATGGGACATGAGGCTAAGCTCGTATATTTACTAGCTTACTGTAATTGACACTTCTTGATGATCATGATGATTATTTCTGTGATTTAGACTAGCAAATGTGCGATGTCTCTTTGTCTGCGAGGGAGACTAAACCCCGTTTTGTGGAGTTTCGACTCAAATTAATGGGGTAGCGCCCCATGGCCTTCGGGCTGTTCGTGTGTCAAAAATTAATGGCTAGCTACCATGAGATAGCTTCTCGTTCGTGTGATACATATGTTGGTGAGTTTTTATGCTCCCGTTCGTGTGATAGGCCTCCCCCCTTTTCTTGTGAATTCTGGATTTCGTGTGTTGAATTCTGGAATTTATGCTTCACCTATTTTTTGTGATTTCTATTGATATGATTTATCAATTTTTGTGCATAGGTGAATTCATGTGTCATTGACTGGATTTCTTGAGATGATTTCTAGAATTTGTGTTTCACCAATTTTCCTGATTTCCATTGATAAGTTTTATCAATATTTGTGCATAGGTGAATTCGTGTGTCATTGGCTTTTGTGATTGACATTGATATAATCGTCAATATTTCTGGTTTGGTGAACGAAATAAGGAGCATGACATTTCCTTTGATTCTTGTGTAGATTTGGTGATATTGATTAATTTCTTGTTGATTTTCAATTACTTATATGTATATCACAGCTTGGAATTGTGATTATTATGTGTTTAGTCATATCTCTTATTCTATATCGTTTCATCTGATATTTATAGTTAGACTGATCCGTTTATTATTTTCTTATTAAATAATACTTGGGTCAGACCGAGATGTTACAGGTGCTTCAGCTTGACTTCTCACTTGGGATTGATTTCTCTGACTTTTGGCTAACTACTTAGATTAGTAGTTTTTGGATTGTATACAATTGAGATATAGACTCCATGATGTATACTTATTCTTTTGTGTAGTTCTTGTAACTATTCTTTTGTGATATTGCGGATCTTTTTAGACCGCTACTCTGATATACACTTCTTAGTGTAATATTCATATCTATTTCCGCCTTTGGGATATGAATTGTCTGTGACTGATTTATGTTATGTTTATTTCTATATTTGTTTCCGAAGATATTGTAGCCACTGTGTAGTAGCTTTGAGTTTGTGTCGGTATGCCGGATTTCCTGTTGATAAAGAAATGCATGTAATACTAACTGGCATATCGATGCTCGCCTAAAGCAATTACACGGATGGTCGCACCTCAACAGCGTTATTCTCCATGCTAGTTGACAGCATTCATCGTAATGTTCTTGGCTAGCGTGGGTATAGAGGTGGGGCGCCACAGCTTGGTATCAGAGCCAAACTTCGGAACAATATAGAATAATTTAACAAGGATCATCGTCCTAAGTCCATCTTAGGAGTCGTGCTTTAGGATTTTATTTGGGTCTTCGTACCGTCCTATCCTATTTTCATTTATGATTCCTTGTTTTATCTATCAAGATTGCTTGATATTTATTTTGAGAATAACTTTTCTCCTTCTTTCTTTCTTAAAGAAGAGAAATGGTTAGACCTAGTCGTCCCAGAGCTGGACCATGTAGTGCTCTACCCCAAGATGGAGTTTTTATGACTACCCAGCAACTTCTTGACCTTGTCACGAACGCTCAAGCAGCTGGTTCTAATCCGGAACCTACTCACCCTAAATTTGGGTTTGCACGTTTGTGCAATGATTACACCAACCTGGGTGGGAAGCCATTTAAAGGTTCCGAAACTGTTACTGAAGTGCAGGCTTGGCTAAGGTCGTGCGATCGAATCTTTTCTCGCATGAATCTTATTGACCTTCACCGAGTTCAGGTGGCCTCTAGTATGCTCCAAGAAAGAGCATTGGACTGGTACGAACTTCTTATTTCTGAGATTAATGAAGCGGATCTCACATGGGAGCAATTCCGGAAACACTTCGAGTTGAAATTTGTACCAGAAGCAGTGAATGTGACATTGGCTCGACGATTTATAGACCTTGTTCAAGGTGAGTCCTCCGTGACTGATTATGCCGCCTCCTTCGAGTCGCTTTCCAAATATGGGGTTGAATACATCAACACCCCTTTAAAGAAGAACCAGAGGTTCGTCTATGGCTTAAAAAAAATCTCAAGAAGCCGTTACTTCTAAAATTAGAAGTTTCTTTCGACCAACTCATTGATATCGCTCTTCGTCTTGAAGAGGCAGCTAGGGAAAGTGAGGTTGAAGTGGTGGGTTCCAAACCAAACTTCAACAACAAGAAGAGGCCAAACAAATTCAATGGTCCTTATCCCAATAAGAAAGGGAGGCAAGCAACTCCTGCTGAAAAGACCTTTTCCTCTACTCAAGGGAAATGCTATAATTGTGGTTCGAAAGACCATTACACGAACAAGTGTTCAAAGCCTCGCACTTGTCTCTATTGCAAAAGCCCGGATCATTATTTATCTTCTTGCCCCAAGCTTCACGGCAGGAAGGAGGGAAAGTTAAACGTTGCTCAAGCCCCTGGCAACACATCTCGTGGCCAAGGTATCTCTCATTCCATTCTTGATGGTATTATTTTATTTCGTGATCAACCTATTCGAGTTCTTTTTGATACGGGTGCGTCCCATTCTTTTATATCAAAAGAACTTGTTGATACTTTTTCTTTGGATGTTTTGTGTTTAATGACTTCTTTGAGAATTGCGAATCCGGTTGGTGGATCCACAATAATCAGTTTATTGTGTAAAGATGTCGAGATTATTTTATGTGATTTTCCTTTCCTAGCCGATTTGCATGTCATGCTTTATTTAGGCTTTGGAATGATTTTGGGAATGGATTGGCTTAACCGTTATGAAGCTCATATCCTATGTCCTGAGCGGACTATTCATCTTCGACATCCTCAATCTGTTAATCAGGTTTCTGTTATTCTTAAAGATTCGGATTCTGCTTTGGTTGCATCTTTATATTCTTTAAACCCTCGTGATGACGATGACGATGATGAGGGTGATATTATTTCTCTTATTCATGTCGTTCGTGAATTTTCCGACATATTTGAGCCGGTTTTAGGATTAGCACCTAAGCGAGCAATTGAGTTCAGAATTAATCTCATTCCTGTAGCTCAACCTATCACTCGTCTTCCTTATCGTATGTCCAATAAAGAAAACGAGGAGATGTGTAAACAGTTATTCGAATTGGAGACGAAGCAATTTATTCGCTCTAGTTCCTCGCCTTGGGGAGCTTCAGCTATTTTTGTGAAGAAATCCGATGGTACACTTAGGCTTTGCGTTGACTACCGCAAGCTTAATGATCTTACTATCAAAAATAAATATCCTTTACCTCGGATTGATGTCCTATTTGATCAACTTAGTGGTGCTAGAGTCTTTTCACAATTAGACTTAGCTACTGGATTTCATCAGCTTCGTATTGCAGAGGATAGCATTCCTTTGACATCGTTCCGTACTCGTTATGGATCTTATGAATGGCTAGTTATGCCATTTGGTTTAACGAATGCTCCGGCTTATTTCGTTGACCTCATGAATCGAGTTTTCAAAGATTTCCTCGATCGGTTTGTTCTCATCTTTATTGATGATATTCTTGTGTATTCAAAAACCGAGGAGGAACATGAGAAGCATCTTCGGATTGTATTGGAAACTCTTAGGAGTAATCATTTAAAAGCAAAATTTTCTAAACGCCATTTTTGGCAATCTCGTGTGAGGTTTCTTGGTCATATTATTTCCGAATCCGGAATTTCCGTGGATCCTTCAAAGATTGAAGCGATTCAAGATTGGAAGAGACCGGAGAGTGCGACGGAGATTCGTAGTTTTCTCCGATTGGCGGGTTATTACCGCCGTTTTATCAAAGACTTTTCTAAGATTGCCGTGCCTCTCACTAGCTTAACGAAGAAAGGTGTTAAATACATTTGGTCGGACAAATGTGAAACTTCTTTTCAGAAACTAAAGGAACTTCTTTCAGATGCTCCTATTCTTGTTATTCCCGAGGGGAATCAAGATTTCGTTGTTTATACCGATGCTAGTCGTGTTGGTTTGGGTGCCGTTCTTATGCAAAAAGAACGTGTTATTGCTTATGCTTCAAGGCAATTAAAGCCTCCTGAGACTAGATATTCCACTCATGATTTAGGGCTCGCGACTATTGTTTTTGCTCTTCGGATTTGGCGTCATTATCTTTTGGGAGAGAAATTTATTCTTTATACCGATCATAAGTCTTTGAAGTATTTATTCTCTCAAAAGGAACTTAATTTGCGTCAACAACATTGGCTCGAGTTCCTTGCTCCTTATGATCTTGATATTCTTTACACCCCCGGTAAGGGTAATCGTGTCGCCAATGCTCTTAGCCGTAAACAACAAGCTTTTGTTTCTATGATGATATCTGAATGGAACGATCTCGAGATCTTATCCACTTGTGAGATTCGAGAGCGCGGATCCGATTTATGCTCATCATTTGTTTTATGTAGCCTTGAGGCTCATCCTTCTCTTTTAGACCGCATTCTTGAAGCTCAAGGGCTAGATCCTGAATTGGCTCTTCTTGGCCAAAATATTAAGGATAAGATTGATATTGAAAGTTTGAAAGACTTTGATATCGATTCTCGTGGCGGCATTTGAAAATTTGGTAGACTTATCGTACCAAATATTAGTGATCTTCACAAAGATATTTTAGAAGATTCCCATCGTTCTCAATTTACCATTCATCCCGGTAGTAGTAAAATGTATGCGGATATGAAGCGACTTTATTATTGGGAGGGAATGAGACTTGACATCGCTAACTTCGTTAAGCGTTGCATGACTTGCCAACTCGTTAAGGCCGAGCATCAAAGGCCCAGTGGGTTATTGCAACCTTTAGAAATTCCAATTTGTAAATCGGATCATATTTCCATGGATTTTATAGATGGCCTTCCCCGTTCTCGTTCGGGTCATGATAGCTTATGGGTGATAGTTGATAGGCTTACTAAATCTGCCCATTTTATTCCCGTTCGGTCCAATCGGACCGTACCTCTTTTGGCCAAACTTTTTATTAAAAAAATTGTTAAATTGCATGGAGTTCCTACTTCTATTGTTAGTGATCGTGATCCATTGTTTACTAGTGGATTTTGGAAGAGTCTTCAAAATCTTTAGGAACGAAGCTTTATTTTAGCACCGCTTATCATCCTCAGTCTGATGGACAAACCAAGCGTCTGAATCAAACTCTTGAAGATCTTCTTCGTGCATGTGTTCTTGATTTTAGTGGAAGTTGGAAAGATTATATTTCACTTGTTGAATTTTCCTATAATAATAGCTTCCAATCTAGTATTGGTATGACACCTTTCGAGGCACTCTATGGAAGGCCATGCCGATCTCCTTCTTGTTGGCTTGAGGCCGGTGAGAAGCTGGTTTTAGGTCCAGATTATTCGGGATTCCACAGAGAAAATTGACCTTATTCGACATAGAATGAAAGAAGCCCAGAGTAGACAAAAATCCTATGCCGATAACCGAAGAAGGAAATTAGAATTTTATGTTGGAGATCTTGTTTTTATTCATGCTTCACCAATGAAAGGTGTTGTGCTTTTCAGACGATCGGGAAAATTGGCGCCTCGATATATTGGACCATTTCCTATCACTGAACGTATTGGTTCCATGGCTTATCGCCTTTTATTACCGGCTCTATTTTCTGCTATCCATGACGTGTTTCACGTTTCTCAACTTCGGAAATGTCTTCGAGATTCCGATTTTATTCTTGAGCCCGGTGTTGTGGAAGAGATTGAAGTTTCTCCTAATTTAACTTATGAGCAACATCCTATTCGTATCATTGCTTCGGAAGTCAAACGACATCGCAATAAGGATGTTCCGCTTGTGAAAGTTCAATGGTCTTCAAATCCTAAGGATTGTTCTTGGGAGTCTAGAGAGTTCATCGAGCGATCCATCCGGACTTACTTTCCCATGCTCTTTGAGGTGAACCTTTTATTTCAAATTTCTTTTGTGTTGAATATGCTTTTATGGTTGTTACTATATATCTTCTTCTTAAATATTGTGAGGACGCAATTTCTTTAAGGAGGGGAGTCTGCAACAACCCGAATATTTCTCGATTTTTATATTTAAATAATTTATTTAAATATTTTATCGATACTCGGAATTTAGTCCGAAAAACTACTTTTTGCATACGGTCGAATTAGGACTCGGGACCACTTCCATTGAGTTCAAAATGACATTTGCGACTTTTTTGAGTATAAACTTCGATATGTTTGGAGTAAGTTGATTTTTGCTACTTTTACTTTGGGTTTGGGTTTGGGTTCAGCCCTATGTTTAACTTATACTCAAATCTGAACCACTCCTCCCCATTCACCCACACTTTCTCCTCTTTTCAGTTCTAAAGCATCAAAGGTAGGAGAGATGGGAAATTAAAACTCCAAAACCCTAGTTTTCTTTTGCAAATCAAACTCTAGCTCCAAACTAATAGAAGAACCCTTTGGTAAGCTTCTCTTCTTCTTCTCCAACTCATCCTCTTATCAAATTTAGAAATTCCTAAACCTAATTTAGGAAATGTTTCTCCTTTTAGCTTAGATTCAAGCTTGTTGTGTTGGAATTGAAAAGTGATTGTCATTATCATTGTTCTATAGCTTCTTCCTCCGTGTTCTTGTGCATAAAGGTGATATTTTTATCTCACATCCTTTTCTATATCTATCTTTGTGGTTAGGTATGAGTTCCTAACATTTGTGCATATTCATTTGCTTTCAATTTGAAATGAGTTGGTGAATTTTCCAAATTTGTGTGCTTTGCTCCAATTTTATGGAAATCCTTTTATGGACATTTGGACATTGATATTCGGGGTGTATCGAAGAGCTTTCAAGGCCGGGTTGTCGCTAGGCATAAATCCTTAGTCGTCGTTGCTCGTTCGATCGCTCCCGATACGTTTTGGCCACTTTGGCTTAGGCAAATTGTTGCCCAGACCAGGAGCCCAGACGTCTGGTGACCAAGTCCGGACGTCTGGTTTGGACCTGGAAAGAAAAATGTGTGCACGCATATTATAAAAAAATGCCAGAGACTAATTCCAGACGTCTGAAATTTAGGATCAGACGTCTGGATAGGTCTCAGACGTCTGACTTGATGTTTCAGAAGTCTGGGTGTTCTGTGGGTTATTTCCAGAGAACAAAACCAGACGTCTGGATTCAAAACCAGACGTCTGGCCGTGGCTCAGACGTCTGTTTTGGCTATTCCAGACGTCTGGGTAGCTTTCTGAACTATTTTTTAGAAAACAAATCCAGACGTCTGGATTCCAAATCAGACGTCTGGAGATTTTTTTTTGCCTATTCAGGCTGTTTTGTGTGAATTTCCATTGTTTATCGATTTTAGCGATCCTATTAGTCGTTATCATTTATTATCGACTTTGATGTCTTCTTTTTATGGATTTTTGGAAATATCCATTTTGATGGATTTGGTATCGATTTCTTTGGATTATATTCACGTCTTCGAATGTGAATTTTAGTGCTTGATTGTTCTACAATCATTTTTGGTGATTTGTCACTTTAAAAATATAAAGGTTTCAATACTAGTATTAAATATCAAAACCTCTTCATCAAAACGATTTCAATACTATTTTATTTACAAAGCTCGTTTTTCTCAAACCGTTTTCCAATCTACTAGTATATACAAACCTTTACCTCACTCGTATGAGAAATCTAATTAAACGACTTAGTAAAACAAGTGGTATGAAACGCTTGCGTTCACTTCATCGGTTAATTCTTGGACTTGTTCGATTGAATCTCTTGTGGCAATTTTCTAGTGGAGATCTATAGTTTGTTCGTAAATATTTAAGTTAAGCTAGTGGTTATGGGACATGAGGCTAAGCTCATATATTTACTAGCTTACTGTAATTGACACTTCTTGATGATCATGATGATTATTTGTGTGATTTAGACTAGCAAATGTGCGATGTCTCTTTGTCTGCGAGGGAGACTAAACCCCGTTTTGTGGAGTTTCGGCTCAAATTGATGGGGTAGCGCCCCATGGCCTTCGGGCCGTTCGTTTGTCAAAAATTAATGGCTAGCTACCATGAGATAGCTTCTCGTTCGTGTGATACATATGTTGGTGAGTTTTTATGCTCCCGTTCGTGTGATAGGCCTCCTCCATTTTCTTGTGAATTCTGGATTTCGTATGTTGAATTCTGGAATTTATACTTCACCTATTTTTTGTGATTTCTATTGATATGATTTATCAATTTTTGTGCATAGGTGAATTCGTGTGTCATTGACTGGATTTCTTAAGATGATTTCTAGAATTTTTGTTTCACCAATTTTCGTGATTTCCATTGATAAGTTTTATCAATATTTGTGCATAGGTGATTTCGTGTGTCATTGACTTTTGTGATTGACATTGATATAATCGTCAATATTTATGGTTTGGTGAACGAAATAAGGAGTATGACATTTCCTTTGATTCTTGTGTAGATTTGGTGATATTGATTAATCTCTTGTTGATTTTCAATTACTTATATATATATCCCAGCTTGGCATTGTGATTATTATGTGTTTAGTCATATCTCTTATTCTATATCGTTTCATCTGATATTTATAGTTAGACTGATCCGTTTATTATTTTATTATTAAATAATACTCGGGTCAGACTGAGATGTTACAGGTGCTTCAGCTTGACTTCTCACTTGGGATTGATTTCTCTGACTTTTGGCTAGCTACTTAGATTAGTAGTTTTTGGATTGTATACAATTGAGATATAGACTCCATGATGTATACTTATTCTTTTATGTAGTTCTTGTAACTATTCTTTTGTGATATTGCGGATCTTTTTAGACCGCTACTCTGATATACACTTCTTAGTGTAATATTCATATCTATTTCCGCCTTTGGGATATGAATTGTCTGTGACTGATTTATGTTATGTTTATTTCTATATTTGTTTCCGAAGATATTATAGCCACTGTGTAGTAGCTTTGAGTTTGTGTCGGTATGCCGGATTTCCTGTTGATAAAGAAATGCATGTAATACTAACTGGCATATCGATGCTCGCCCAAAGCAATTACACGGATGGTCGCTCCTCAACAGCCTTATTCTCTGTGCTAGTTGACAGCATTCACCGTAATGTGCTTGGCTAGCGTGGGTATAGAGGTGGGGCGCCACAGAAAATCAGGGGTTATGCAGCAAGGCTTGGTGGGTAGCACCCAAGAAGGGTAAGGTCATCCCTGTCTAGATGTCCCTTTTATTTCGGCTTAATGGGCAGTTGCTGATCCCAACCGCGGGGTGATCTCGATCGGGAGTATCCAGTAAGGGGTAGTCTCGGTCTTGTGTTGCAGAGGAGCGGGCGTACTCCTCGGTACTGTGATCTAGGCCACGTACTGTGACAGGCGGTACCCCAGTGCCTAGTCATTAGTTGGAAATCCATTCTCCTTACGAGCCTTATACGAGTTTTGTTTGTATTACCCACTCTGTGGCTAGTAGTTGGAATTTAATCATGTAACAATTTTGGCTATTTTATAAGTATTTGTATATAGACCCTATTATAATATCAGAGGATTTCTATAAAAATTGTTTTAGCTATCGTAAGGTAAAAACCTGACATGTTTATTTGTGGTGTGGTCTTACGAGATGCTTTTGTTTTTCAAAGAATTTTTGAAACTTTAAAAATCAATTGTGTGTGATTTTCTCACGCTGGTATTCCAGACCGACTCGGGTTTTATTTAAATGTAATGCTCGGGTCAGACCGAGTGCTATAGGGTACATGAGATGATGCTGTGGAGCTCAGGAGACGAGCTGGATGACGATACGTACTTTCGTACTTGTTATATATATATATTCCACTGTGTTGAGTAGCTGTGTATCCAGTTGTATGTTATTGATGTTGTTGAGCTGTGACTGATGTACTCTGATGATGTAATATATAAATAGAGGTATTTGATTTTTGAGTAAAGATTATTTATTATCTATTATATTTTATTCCGCTGCGATCGTTAGATTCTATTATTGTTTTCTATTTCTTCTTCTATCTCTTCTTCTTTAACTCAAATGGTTCGTATTTCTGTACACCTTGAGTTGATTTAGGTAGAATCATGTTAATTCAAGGGGTACGGATTTGCGGGTCGTTACACTTGGTATCAGAGCTTAGGTTGGTGATAATCTTGGCTCTGGTGGGAATTACTCATTTAAATTAGAGTCCGTAGTAATCTAGAATGAGTTTGAGCGTATTAATAGATATGAGCGCGTATTTTCTAGTGAATATCAATTGTTTTAATTTTGTGTTGGTTGATTTATTGAGTGGCATATGAACCTTCGTCGGCACAGTCTGGACAACTGTATCGAAGGGGTTTCTAAACACTTGAATAGAACAGTTCGACGCGGTATTATTTTTAAATGTGGGTGAATGAAATAATTTTACCGAAAAATTTATTTTGATATAAAGAAAAGTTTTTGTAAATTATTTTAGCTAATATATGGTTGCTTGGATGTTAGGAAGAATAATATTAAATTATCATCATTGCTGAGTGGAAATTTAACTCGAAATTGAAAATATAACTAAAGATTAAGGAAAATAAATTCATTTATAAAAAGAGATTTATAAATATAAATTATCAGTGTGATTTATAAATTGAAATATAATCAAATGAGAATTTGTATGAGCATAAGCTATGCAAATGAATTATAGTTAAAATTGATTTAAGCAGGATTTGAAAATTTAAAATCCTAAAGATTTTGGAAGTGTTTGTCGAAGTGTTTTGAAGATAAATGATAGCATTATTGTTTTGGAGGTATTTCTGAAAAGAAATTTGTTTTAAATGGATTTTGAAACTGATATAGCATTGAAATCACTTGGATTATTGAGAAATAATTCTGATGATGACGGCCGCATCATTAGTATTAATTTTCGAATTTCTAAGTGACAGATTGCTGCCAAATTGATTTGTTCAGGAAAACCTGTTTGTTTTTGAAAATCTCAAAGGAAATTTTTTAGAAATAAAAACCAGGATTGGTTTAATTTTTGAGAAGGGTGATCTGAGATATTGGAGATTTCAAAATGATTTGAAACCAAAAGTCGGGTGTTTAAAAATCCTGATGAGATAGGTTGCGTTGGGAATTTAAATTTAAAGCGAAGGTTAAAAATGAAATTAACTTGGATTGGGGTATAAAAAATTGACTGGATTGATATTAATTGGATAGGCTGAAGACAATATCCAGTTGTATTCGAATTAAGTTGAAATCAAATTGAGGTAAATAAATCTGAGCTAAAATAAAATTGAATTGGAATAAGAATTCAATTGAGTTATTGAATGGAATGAATTGGAGTAACTTATAAAAGAATTAGAAATCCATAGAAATAAAAATATGCTTGGGTTATAAAAAAGTGTAAGACTTGGGTTAAAAATAAAAGAAGAATATATTCAAGCCTATAATGAATGGAATTGTGAAAATAATAAGCGGTGACTTCTCAAATTTGAAAAATGGGATAGAAAAACCCAAAATTAATATTTTGATGAATTGAAAAATAAAATGAAAATCAGAACTTGAATTATAAAATAAATTAAACTTAAGAAAATTTAATGAAGAGATTTTGGGATTAAAATCAAGTTCTGGATTATAAATTGGGAAACGACTATTTAGATAATAAATTAGATAATGAAATATGTAATGGAAACCTAATGTAGTTAAATAGAAGCCGAATTGAGAGTTAATATGAAGTTTGAAAATAAAACTCAAGTTATAAAATCAAATTCGATATGAATTGTTAGTAAAGTAAATGTGATTGAACTGTGAGTACATAAAATTGGGTGGTAAATTGAAAACGGATAGTGGAATCAGAATTTGAGTTATCAATTAAAATTTGACTTGAGGTGTAACAAATTAAATATAGTTGGAAATGTATCGAATAAAAATGAAATTGGATTAAAATAGTAATGGTTTGTATTGCAAATAAAATCCAAATAAGTAGAAATACATTGGAAATGGCCTTGTTATTAATAAAATAATTAAATTATTGAATCTGAAAATTTAAAATTTATAATAGCTAATCAAATTAAATTGTAGGTTTAATATGAGATTTGATTGAGATAGATTTAAGTTGAATAGAAAAGAAAATTTGCTCGTAAAATGAAAATGAGCGTAAGTATAAAAATTTGAATAAATTGAAGTAAATTAACTTAAGCTAAATAGATGGAGGAGAGTTGAATTGAATTCAACTTAAAACTAAGTTTAGCGATATTGGGTTGGATTTAAATCAAGTGAAGATAAATTTAAATTGAAATAAAATTCGGTGAGTTACAGATAATATTTAATGGAATGAAATTCTTAAATAAATAATTTTAAACCATTTAAATTGTTAAGGAATTGAAGTAACTTAGAGTCAATAAGAAAAATAGAATGGTTTTAAATGAATGTGGATAAGAAATGAATCGCAAATGAATAGATCGTGAATAAAATTGAAATGGTTATTGAATGAAATAGCCTGGATTGTTTTCAAGCTAAATAAAATAGTTTGGAATAAACAAATATGGAATGAAATGCAAGTGAATGGATTCAAATTTAAAATGCAATGAAAATGAGAATATATGGATTGTGAATAAATTTAAAAATGGAATAGAATTAAGTATAAATTGATTTGAAATCAATTTAAATCGGTTATAAAACATAAGTACTTATTTATTCACATAGATCTCGTCAAATTGCATAGAATAAATTGTCATTTGATGTAAATGGAAGTAATTAAGATGCTATGAATTGATAGGAGTAAAATAAATTGATGTCGAGATCAATTGAATTAAATATGAGTTCGTTTTTCTTAAAAATAAATTAATGTAAGCTTGTGAGTTGTTAACCATTCGGATTAAGTGAAACGATGTGTGATTGGTTGTAAGCAATTAAAATTAACGTTGGAATATTTAAATTGCTTATAAAAAGTGTTTAATGTGCATTGCTGTAAGCATTCATGTGTTTAACTATTGCAAGTAAGTGAAATGTTGTTAAACTTCATATATTTGGCACTTACATATTTAAATTGAGTAAGTACAGGTACCGGAAAGCCGTTTGGCTGGATTTTGGGCACAGTAACTGCTAAATAAATAAGCCGCTTGCTTATAAATGCTAAATAAGGTACGCCAACGCAATAAAAATAGGAAATATGAACTGTTTTTGGTTTTTCCTACCGTGTGGGTCGATGTATATATATTTATATCTTTTGTCAAATTACAAAAGCTCCTCCGTACAAAGGGGACTGCGAAAATTTTCCGGAAATTTTGGGAGTTAGAAAATTTTGTTAACGACAAAACGATTTCAAATTGAAAATTGAAATAAATTAGTAAATGGAACCAATTTAAAATAATGACATAAATTAGTTATAAATGGAAAATAAAATGCTTATACTAAACTTAAGTAAGGAAAGGTACATTTTCAATTGTAAATTGATATTACAAATATAATCTAAGTCAATATTTGAATGAATAGATATTGGCATTTTGTGAGAAAGTCGATAGAATGTTTTTGGAAAGTTGTGATTGGATATTAGTGCTAAGCAGGATATGCAGGTATTATAAAAGAAAAAGGAAAATTGGTTTTGATTTCAGAAGATAAATTTGAAATGCTCGACAAAAAGGTATGTGTTTAAAATTTTGTGAAATTTGATTGGGTTTTTGGATCTACCCACTTGGCCTTTTGTTTTCTTTTGGAATTTGGGAGCCCGTAGAGGCCGTTTGTAGTTATACCGGGCTAGCAGCGCAAAGAAGACGCTGGCGAAATTTTTCGGAAATTTAGAGAGTTAGAAAATTTTGAGAAAATTTTGATAATTTAAATTTGAAGGGTTGAATAAGTAAAGTTATGTGAAAACTATGAAAGGTTTTAGGAAGTTGGTTGAAGTAATAGTGGGGCTTTAATAAAATAATATGTTATGGCAAGTTAATTAAACTATTTGGTTTTGGAAAATAGTAACGGGTATTGGATCATTCTTCCCAACTAGTAATTTCGGGGACGAAATTCTTTTAAGGTGGGAGGAATGTGACTTCCCGGAATTTTTAAGCAATTGAAATCGGAATATTTAATTGATTTTAAATATTTAAAAGTTAATTTTAACCTGAATTCAAATATCACTAATTATTTGATAATTAAATTATTGGATTAAATAATTTGAAGTTGGGTAAAATATTGAATCTAGAGTTTTAAGCCTGTTAAAAATAATTTGAAGGTTCGTAAAATTTATACTGACAGTGATGAAGATAATAGCAGTGTTAAAATTAAATTTAATAGTGATTTGTTTAGTTTTGGAATTTGATCATTTTAAATTGAATTTAAAAAAATAGCTTTTCGAGGCACAGTTTTGGAATTCGACGAAATCAGTTCCATTGCATCTGTAATATTGTATTATTATTGGATTCCAAATTTTGTAGCCTCTGGAATTGTTGTGTGAGCGTACGATTTTTTAAACGCGCTTAAATCCATATCGGAAATTTAATATAGTGACTGAATTCAAAACGCACGTATTACTTTCTTTAATACGCTTCATCGTTTGATAAAGGAAATTATTCATTTAGGAAAAAATTAAAATAAAATAAAAATAAAAGATGGCTTTGTTCGTAAGCTAACGAACGAAAGGTTATAAACGTGTTTCTCTCTTTTCTGTTACAAGCCCTATCGTTTTACATATATAAAAAAGGGATAATGGTCGAACCCCTTTCATTTTCAAAACTGAATTCGTTTGAAACAAATCCATTTGTCTAAAAAAAAACAGAGAAGGGGCGAAATCGAATTGAAGCTCGATTCGATCGAGAGGCGTATGGAGTAGGTGGCCGTTTGTGTTCACGAGATGGTGATGCTCATTTACGGCGCTGGTTGTTCGATTATTCACGAGCTCATTCAGTAGCGGCGAACTAGGGTTAGGATTGCGGCGCTGAGGGGATGTTCGCGATTCAGCTGAGTAGGGTTTCATTTTGGCAAAAAAGGGCGTGGATCTCGGGTTTGCGTGAAAAGCAAGGGTCGAGCGGTAGTTCTGGAAGCTCACGCGAGGCGAAGGAGCTCGAAGGTCGTGTTCGCGCATGGTTATGTAGTGGGTGCACGCAAATGGGGGTGTCGACAGGCCAGAGAGATGGTGAACACCTTAGGTGGTCGAGGCTAGGGTTCATGGTGGCGGGTCGCAAACTCGTGGGTTTCGAGGCCGCATTCGTAGAGGTTTATCGATGGAGCTGGGCTCGTTTCTTTATCTTTAAGGTATACATAATTTTACTCAATTTAATTTAATTCTAAATTGAATTTTAAAAATGTACAGAACAATCGAGGTAAAGCTATTTGCTATTGACTGATACTTTATATTTATATACTTAGTTATAAACGATTAAAAGAATTTCTTAAATGAAGGTGTAATTTTAGAAGTTTAGAAGAATCAGGTTTTTAGGAAATCTATATAGGATATTTTTATATAGTTCGTAAAGAGATAAATATATGTTTACATATTTAATTTTGCGAAATTACCTTTAAATTAAGGGTTTGGTGATTAATCTATTCTATTAGAAAATATTAAAATTATTTTTGTTACTAGGAAAATTTCCCGGAAAGAAATTTATTTAAAATTAAATCATCAAGTTAAAACTAAATTATTAACTGAATTTAAAATTTTAAAATGGTGAATTGAATTGTTCGAATTTATTTTCGAATATTCACAAATTGTAAAATGGGTTTGTATAAGGTTAAAAATCGCGGAAACGAGATGAGTTTGAGGGAATGGCAATCTAAGGCCAAAAGTGAGTTAATCTCACTCAGCTGAATTTAAATTTAAATTTAAATGATTAAATTTAAATAATTGTTCGAATGGTTGAATTGGTTGATGTGCTATAGTATGGGATATTTTGGAATTGGTATTTTATGTTGTACTAACGACTGTGGATGCAGGGAAAACAGGTTGGAGGGATCCAACTGGATCCCTCAACATTTATTTAAATTATTTAGTACCCTCTGTTGTGATTATTTGATATTTGATGATGAATTATATGGGCATATTGAATACTATGGTTTGATTTGATATAATTGGGTCTAATGACTTACCAAAAATATATAAACTGGATTTTTGAAAGAAAATAAAAGAAGTGAATTTGTAAGTAAAATAATTATAGAAAATTTGAATAAATTTAAGAATGAATTGGAAAGGAAATAAAGTGACTTTAAATTCTAATAAATGAATCTTGAGTATGGAAAGGAAATTTTCAATAAAAAGGAAGTTAATGATTTTTAAACTTCAGTGTTATTATTTAAAAGAACATAGCATTTATATTAAATTTAAGATTTAAATTTTGGAAAGAATAAAGAAGAAATTGGGAAAATCTGAAATTTGTATATTTCAGTTAAGAGATTTAAAATCAAATAGAAAATTATAATAATAAGAATAATAAAATCCATAATTGATGAATTTTGAAATGAACTGAGTAAGTAAAGAAACTTATTTCAAATGGAATAAATTGGGAATCAATTTGAAAAATTGATTTAAGTGATTGAGATTGGAAATTCTCCCTGAATAATCAAATACGTTTTTAAAGTAATTTTTAAATATAAGTTAATAGTTTTAAAGTTGTTTTAAAAAGTAAGTTTTGGATAATTTATTATTTCTAAATATTTTAAATCTTAAAAGTAAGTATTTTCTTTTAATCTATTATGGTAGTAATTATTTAAAGAGTGACTTAATATTTTGTTTTTAAAAGTGAAAATCTAGTTTTATATCTTATTAAGTAACGTTATTTTCAAATATTCATATAGTATGTATTTTTAACAAATTATTGAAGTAGATTAACTAAATGTTTTAAAGTATATTGCATAGTAAAGTGTTTTAAATTATTTTCAAAATTTAGTTTTGTGCTTGGTGATTTCAATGGAGATAGAAAATATTTGGGAAAGATTATTTTGAAAATGAAAGATGATTTGATACTGTTTTCAAAAGGTTGAAAACTGAAATATATCTTGTGAAGATATTTTGAGATTAATAAATAATTTGGGAAATTATTTATTGTTGGATGGATGTTTGTGAATATTAATAGATAGTTAAATAACCGACTATCAATATTCGACAAATGGGTTGATCGTTTCGAAGAGACCGGGATCGAGATTTATTTCTCAAAAACCACTTCGATCCAGTTTGTACGCTTTCGTGGAAAAACTAGTTTGGATTCGAAGATGGAGCAGTGAAGTGCAAGGGCTAGTCGCTACTAATCCTGAGGATATTTCCAAATTGGATGTAGTAGGAGTAATGCCTTCGGTTCCGTTCGAACCGGGGAAGGACTTGTATGGATGAATGCTTTCGGAACATCGTCGGGTGGACGATGTGCATTCCAAGGGATATGTTCTAAAAAGGTAATGCTTAGCCTCAAGCCTCATCAACCGGGAATGACTGAAAATCAGGGGTTATGCAGCAAGGCTAGGTGGGTAGCACCCAAGCAAAGTGAGGTCATCCCTGTCTAGATGTCCCTTTTATTTCGGCTTAGTGGGCGGTTGCTGATCCCAACCGCGGGGTGATCTCGCTCGGGATTATCCTGTAAGGGGTAGTCCCCGTCTTGTGTTGCAGCGGAGCGGGCGTACTCCTCGGTACTGTGATCTAGGCCACGTACTTTGACAAGCTGTATCCCAGTGCCTAGTCATTAGTTGGAAATCCATTCTCCCTACGAGAATTGTACAAGTTTTGTTTGTATTACCCACTCTATGGCTAGTAGCTGGAATTTAATCATGTAACAATTTCGGCTATTTTATAAGTATTTGTATACAGACCCTATTATAATATCAGAGAATTTCTATAAAAATTGTTTTAGCTATCGTAAGGTAAAAACCCAACATGTTTATTTGTGGCGTGGTCTTACGAGATGCTTTTGTTTTCAAAGAGTTTTTGAAACTTTAATAATCAACTGAGTGTGATTTTCTCACGCTGGTATTCCGGACTGACTCGGGTGTTATTTAACTGTAATGCTCGGGTCAAACCGAGTGTTATAGGATACAGGAGATGATGCTGTGGAGCTCAGGAGACGAGCCGAATGATGATACGTACTTTCGTACTTGTTATATATATATTCCATTGTTTTCAGTAGCTGTGTATCCAGTTGTATGTTATTGATGTTGTTGAGCTATGATTGATGTACTTTGATGATGTAATATATAAACAGATATATTTAATTTTTGAGTAAAGATTATTTATTATCTATTATATTTTATTCCGCTGCAATGGTTAGATTCTATTGTTGTTTTCTATTTCTTCTTCTATCTCTTCTTTTTTAACCCAAATGGTTCATATTTATGTACAACTTGAGTTGATTTAGGTAGAATAATGTTAACTCAAGGGGTACGGATTTGCAGGTCGTTACAGTTTTCATGTAAAACAAAAAAATAGCTGGAATGCTTACGTCTCACATTCCAATATAGTTGGGCACAATCAAAACTTATGGCACTTATTGGAGATTGGATTCCATACAATGGCGGGGCTATTGGGTACCGCCCGTCATAGTACCTGGTCTAGATCAGAGTACCGAGGATCCACCCTGATCCCCTACAACACAAGACCGGAACTACCCCTTACTGGATAATTCCGAATAAGACAACCTTGTAGTTGCCACTAAGTCGAAAAAGGGACCACTGGACAGGGGAAATCTTATCCTACTTCGGTACTACCAACTTAGCCTTGCTACACTCCACTGTTTTAGCCATTCCCGGTTGATGAGGCTTGAGGCACCGATTACCTTTTTAGAACACATATCTTGGAATGATCACCATCCTCCGATGATGATGGTCAGAAAGCATTCATCCATACATGTCCATTCCAGGTTCAAACGAAATCAAACGCACTATCTCGCTAGACTCATTTTGGAATCACCCTAAGAGTTAACGACAATAGCCCTTGCACTCTGAATCATCATCTCGTTCAAAGGCACTATCTCCTTTAAACTCATTTTGGAATCACCCTCGAAGTAGACGACAATAGCCCTTCCTCTTTGAATCTTCATCTTGATCTTCACTTGAGATTTCACGATCTATCATTTAATTTGGACCGATGTGGTTTTCGGATATCCAATTGGAATCCGATCCCGGTCTCACCGAAATCCAAAATGTCATCTTAAAGTCCAAGTTGTTTAAGTTTAAACAACTGAATTTATATTCAGGGTAATATATTCACACAGCAACTCTATCACAGATAGATAACTTACATTATCATAGTTCAATCAAGCATCTCATATCATACAGCATCACAAATCACATGTCATAATTATCAATAATCCAAGACATCCGATATAACTTAATCATTTATAAGAAAGATTGATTAGTCACACTATTTCTAATTGATTTAATTTAATTTACAAATAAATTAAATAAATTACTTTAATTACTCTTAAATCCTGCTTACTTAACATTAATTAATGATAAACCATTAATCAATCATCCTTTAATTATTCAAATTATAAACCATGTATCTTAATTGATTAATGAAATTAATTAATCACCCCTTAATTATTCTCATTAATTAATCAACCTTTAATTTCTCACATTAACCAATTATACTATAATTAATTATATTAATTAATTATCCTTAAACAATTATATTAATTAATTATCCTACAATCACTTACATTAATTTATTATCCTTTAAATAATCTCATTCACAAATTATTCTTAAATTACTTACATTAATTAACGAACCCATTAATTGATTATATTAATTAATCCTTTAAATAATTACACTAAGTACTTAATCCTTAATTACTTCCATTAAGTAATTATCCTTTAATTACTTTCATTAAGTAATTTCCCTTTTATTAATTATATTACGTAATTATCCATTAATTACTTACACTAAATAATTGTACTTTATTAACTACATTAAGTAATTATACTTAATTAGTTACATTAAGTAATCATACTTAATCAATTTCATTAAATGATTATCCTTAATTAATTTAAACCAATTAATTATCTTAAATTAATTACACTAATATATTAATTAATAAAGTAATTATACTTTAATTACTTTTATTAATAGGACCTTAATTAATTAAGATAAACCATTTACCTTAGTTAAACTCTTACTTATCATTTAAATTAAATTAAATTAATTTATACAAAAATCATTTTGAGAATTCTTTGATTAATTAAAGTTAAATACTCTTACTTTAATCACATCTCAATTACATCATTAAATCACAATTGAAAACATTTAGGAATTAATTACATAATTAACCTACTATATAATTACTTTTAAACAAACAATTCTAAACATTTCGAATCTTTGAAAACTTGTTTAAAACTTGTTAATACTTTGCTTTGGAAACTTGGTAACATTACTTTTGAAAACTTTGTTACCTTAATAGACTTAAAAACTTGTTCACTTTAGTATACTTTAAAACTTGGTTTAATAAATTGTTTGAAAACTTATTTATATTAACATACTTTAAAACTTGTTTAAAATCTTTTTCATGCTTTATATTTTAAAAACTGGTACCCAGATTTACTTCACATTTTAAAACTTGGTCATGATTTCCTTAAAAATTTCAAAACCTGGTATATGTTTTTCTTTCATCTTAAAATCTAGCTATCTAAAACAAGAACTACCTGAGCCCAAGCTATCTAAACCCCGAGCCAACCACATGAATACCTGAGCGAAAACCTAGGCAACACTCGATCTTCTTTCCTTCGCTAAAACTCGGGTTTGAACTCGAGACAACCCTCCATCTTTCCTGAGTCTCAAGTAATAAAGCCAACATCAGATACAAGGATATACTTATGGATGTGCACGGATCACTTGTCGCCGTTCTGATCACCTTTGCCGATGCCCACAGGTCGTCGACGGCGCTTGCTAACGTCCTTACCGCCCAGCTCCGTCTATCTCGTAGGAAATCAAAAATCGAGCTAGTCAATCATTACCTATAACCAAACCTGAAGGACAAATCACCTTGTCAATGATGATCCTGGTCACCAGAAATTCCACTGATCCACCCAAGGCCGCGCTACGACACGACGCATCAATTCCCCCATCACCGGTCCAACCCGATGCACCAACGTTGACGCAAACTCTTCGATAATACCATCGACCAAAACAGCTCGGCTGACCTTAAATAAACGTCGACCCGACGGCATGGAGAATTATAAATGCTCCTATCATTTTCCCAAGTTCCCCCATCTTCCAGCTTCCTCCAGAAACGAGCATGATGAATAACTCGTCAATGATCGTCGGGAATCGACAAATAACTCAAAACCCTTCAACTCGTGATATCTCATTAATCACAACACAAAAAATCATGATATCTTTGTCTAAAGTCATCATTTGTCAATACGAATCATATTATGAAATCAAATCATGAAATTAAAACCATCAATTTTTCCTATTTAAATAGATTTCACTTTAATTCCTTATTTTCAAAATATTCACTAATTATTTCATTTGAAATTATTTTTAGAAATAGTATTACTCTCTTACAATCATCTTTCATTTAGAAATCATAGCCTAACAGTGAATATGTGAAGAGAAATTGAATTTATTAAGGTCGATTTAGCCTGTAACACAAACAGAGGAGTATACGTATGTACGTACACAGTACACAGACATGCACACAAAAACAGCATACATATACACATACAATCATTTTTAAACAATTATGCAAAACATAATTGACATCAAAATTTCAAAGATTATCACATTCATCAAGTTATCAAATAATTTAAGGCTTTTAAAACAAATGTTTACTCACCAGTTATAAAAACAGAGACCAGCTTCCTCTTTTTTTTCTGGAACTTTGTTTTGATGATCTTGAATTTGCTTAGTTTGATTTGAATCCGATCGTTGAAACTGAAGCAGTTAGATCTTTGCTAAGGTTGAAACTTGGGAAAGTTGTTGCTAGTTTTGATTTTTCTTTTGATTTTGGTTTTTATTTAGTATAGAAGAAAGAAAGGAAAAGGTTTGAGAAAATGAAAATGAGAATGTGTTTTATTGTATACAGCCTTGTTTCAAATATATATATATATAACGACCCGCCATCCGATTCCATAGAATGATGCATCATTAATAAGAAAGAAAGGGATAGAGAATAGAAACAAAGAGAAGAAGAAAGAAACAACACATCAGAATCTAAACGGCGGAACGAATAAACTATATTAATAACATAAAATATTACATAGTTTACAAAACGAATCAGAGTTACACAGAATTTACATCACATACTAGACAGTTATAATCACCTGTCTAGTTATACAACTCAATACAACTCAATACAAGAGATACTACACAGAGAATACACACAGCGGAACTATATATCTATCGCAGAAGCCTCCCTCTCCATTACTCCTCCATAATTCGTCAAAGCTAACCTGAATCCCTTGGCTACTCGTAAAAATTTGAGTACCCAAGAGTTTATGAAAAACAAAAATAAACTCCGGGTCAGACATGGGTCTGGTGTGAGTAACAGGTTAAAGTTGCTTAACTTTGAAAATCCTTTGAAAAGAAAAGGTATCACGTAAGACTTCCCACACATAAAAATGGAAAAGTTTTACCTTACGCTAACCAAAACATTTGATAGGAAATCCTGTGATATTATAATAGGTCTAGGGTTTTCAAGTAAATATGAAATAGCCAAAATTGTTACATGATTAAATTCCAGCTACTAGCCACAAAAGTGGGTAATACAATCAAAACCGTTGGAACTTATTGGATTTTGGATTCCATCAATGGCTGGGCTACTAGGGTACCGCCCGTCACAGTACGAGGCCTAGATCAACCTACCGAGGACCACTCCCGATCCCCTGCAACACAAGACCGGAACCATCCCTTACTAGACAGTCCCGAACAAGACAACCCCGCAGTTGGCCTACGTTCCAACCGCCCACACAGCCGAATAAAAAGGGACTTCTAGACGGGGAAATTCTTGCTCTCAAGTGGGGGCTACGCACGAAGCCTTGCTGCACCTCCCCTGTTTTAGCCATTCTCGGTTGATTAGGCCTGAGGCTACGATTACCTTTATAGGACATATCACTTAGAATGCTCATCGTCCACCTGACGATGTTCTGAAAGCATTCAATCCATACAAGTTCGTTCCGGGTTCGAACGAAACCGAAGGCATTATCTCGTTACACTCATTTTGGAACCACCCTCAGAGTTAACGATGATAACCCTTGCACTCTAAATCACCATCTCGAATCTATAAGTACTATTCCGTCAAACTCATTACGGAATCACCCACAGAGTTATATTGACGTATAGCCCTTACACCTCGAGTCTTCACTCGCTCCACTTGGATTCACGACCTAACGTTAATTTGGATCGATGTGGTTTTCGGATATCCAAATATGGAAACCCGATCCCGGTCTCTTCGAAATCCAAAGCGTGTCTTTTAAGGCCAAGTTGTTTTAAAGTTTTTAAACAATTCAATTATCTATATATCCAATAGATAAATCACAAATTCACAACAGGTATTCAATATTATCATCACATCAAATAAACCATATTATCATTACCAAAAGATAATCCATATCATCATCACAATGCAACCAATGCATCCATATCACTCAACATTATTTGTCACATATCTGAGATTCAAACCAATCGAGGCAAACAACATTATCCAACCATATAAGCAATGATTTATCATACCAAATATAATTAATTTAAAATGAATTAAATTAATTACATCATTCAAATTAATTTAAAGTGAATTAAATTAATTACTTCATCAATATAAATCTTGCTTTCATAACTATTAATTAATTACAAATTAATTAATTAATCATCTTCCAATTAATCACTTTAATTAATCACCTTTGATTAATTACTCCTTAATTTATGTAATTATACTTTAATTAATTTCACAAATTAATTATACTAAACCAAATTCAGTAATTAATCTTAATTACTTCATAAATTAATTAACTATAATTAATTACATTAATCCTTAATTAATTATATTAGTTAATTACCTTAATCACTTATTATTGATTAATTAATCTTAATTAATCAATCTTAATTACTTCATTAATTATATTAATTAATGATTTCTAATTACAATTTAATTAAGTACCTTATTTAAATTAATTACATTAAGTAATTATCTTAATTTAAACCATAATTGTTAATTACTCTTGATTAACCCTATTCAGCAATTAACTACCATTAATTACTTTAAAAAAATAAAATAATTACTCCATAATTAATTATCTCAAATTAATTCCTTGATTAATTCATAAAGTAATTATACTTAAATTACTTCATTATCAAATCACCTTCAAATTAATTACATATAGTAATTACCCATTAATTACTTCTCTAAGTAATTTCTCTTTATTTAATTACATTAAGTAATTATACTCCACAAATCATCAAATGATTATTTTAAATTAATTAAACTGAATTAACTAACTTAATCTAATCAAATTTAATCTCAATTAATTATAATAAGTAATTAATTTACTTAATTACTTCCATAAGTAATTATACTTAACAATTTACACAAATGATTATCCTTAAATTAATTAATCCAATTAATTATTAAAAATTAATTGAACTAATTAATTATTAAATAATCCTTAGTTAATGACCTTCATTAACTATTAACAATTCATTAATTATTTTGTAAAATAATTAACTTATTTTAATCATTATTAATTATGAATTAATTAATCATTAATAACCACTAATTAACCCTTAATTAATTAAATAATTAAGTGTTAATTAAAACTTAATTAATCCATCATTACTTGATTAATTAGTTATTAATCATTAATTGAAATCAAATCTTTTTTTAATTAATTATTCTTAATTACAAGTTAATTATTCTAAGAATAATTAATCCTAAACTTTTAATATTAAACCTTTAATTACTTTAAGTAATTATTCATTCATTAATTTATTAAAATAGATTAATTACTCATTTAATTATCCTAATAATTAAATGTATAACAAATCATTTAACTATAATTAAATTCCAACAAGTTTTAAAACCAATTTAAAACTTATACATTATATGATAAATATTACTTATAAAAGATATTTAAACAAGATTTAAAACAAATTCTTTTTAAATTCAAACATTCAAATTTTACATTATCATTCAAAACTGTTAAAATACTTAAATCTATAAAACTTGAATTTATTTTAAATCAAAGATTCAAAATCATATTTGAATCAGTTTAAACTTTATTTAAAACTTTTCTTTAGATATTCAAATTCCAAACTAAATTCAAATTTCTTGAAAAAAAATCATTTTTAAACAATAAACCCCATTAAAGTTTATTTTAAACAAAATTTGAATTCAAAACTTATTTATATCCAGTTATGATTCAAATTAAATCTTGAATCTATAATTTAAAATTAGATTTAAAACTTAATTCAAATCTTTGCTTTATACTTTTAAATTTAGGTTTAAATTTGGGGAAAAAATCAAGTTTTAAACTTGAACAAATTAACTCGAGCTACCCATAATTCACTCGAGTAAGATACTAAATATCCTCGAGTAAAACTCAAGTAACTATTCATTCAGAAATCTCAAACTAACAATTGACAGGTTTTATACAAACCTAAAAACTGTCAACCTCACCGACCACAACACAATGCTTCGAGTCCCATACCCCCTAGCGTCGAGCCAAACACGAGTTACCCCGAACAGAAACACAAGTACAACTTCCTTCCCAAACCCGCTGATACCCAAGAATGTCGTGCACCTGCACCGACGCTACCATCACCTCCAACCACTCGCGACCCCTTGCGCATATCGGTAACCATCATTCAACCATATTCCGACCATCATACAACATGCAGAACCTCAAAATCAAAATCGAGAGTTCAAGCACAAAAACTGCAACCATGTCGAATCTGAAATTCACCTCAAATTCCAGAATCCGGTCGTCAGAGAAATACCCCCTCCGGTCACATCCACTTCCACACTCCCTCAACCATCTACTCAATTTTGGAAGAACTCGATCACCCATAGATGTCGAGATGACCAAATTCCTGATCAACAGCAAAAACTAGGTTTTAAAAACTTAATCCCTAATCACTACTACATCCGTGTTTAAATCCTTCTCCCAATAATTTTCCCTGCTTCTCCTATCACCTCTCCATTACCAGAGAAGCCGCAGCCCACCCTGATCATCTAGAACGACAGTTATACTCCAAAATACCATTTCTGGTTAAACCAGAAATGCTCAATGATTCTTGAACTAAAATTCCTGATTTTAGTTTTAAAATTCAAGTATTTGTTTATGTAATCGATTTATATTCTTGAATTAATGAAACTGAATGATCAAATTTTTGCTTATATATAGTTGTTCTATTATTACTGAGTTTCCAGTGAAAATGCAGAATTTCCTACATTAAATAAAATTTAAACTTTCCTTATATTACACAACTATATTACATTTAATCCTTAGTCCTTAACACAGATTAGATCCAATGGAATGGATTTTTTTTAGAAATTCTAGCATCTGGAACTTAAGTACAAAAACTAAATTACTCTACAGCATGCACTACAACATATATTCACATATATACCAAAAATGAACTTGTAAAGAGAATATAAACATGCATAATCTCAGAGTAAAACAAGAAACTAATTTCATACTTAATTTATATTAAAGAGTGAGGTTACTCACAGATTTTAGTAGCAAAGCATTCATATTTATTGAAAACTTTGCATCTGAATGCTTCAGTACTTTTAAAAACTGCAATGTGATTTTAAAAAAACATTCATCTTGTAATCTGCCTTGCTCCCAGATTTTTATCATTGCATGCAGGTTCCCGAAAGAAAAGAATTGCAGGCCTTGTTGATGATGTGTTCAAAACAGAAAAGAAATTTGCAAGCTTCCAGTTATACAAGTGCATGCTTGTTTCCAGGTTGATTTTACACAGAAATGCAGACTTCATTATTTCAGGAGAAAAAATGCAGGCTTCCCAGAAAGAAGATGCATGCAGGGATGGTTGATTTAAAACAAAATTTGAGGAGACTACTAGTTAATGAATTTGAAGGATTACATGTTTATGCTTTGATTTGCAAAAATGAAAATTTCAGATTTCTTTGGCTGAAGAACTTCTTAAGTTTTGAGAAAGAAAGAATAGAAAAAGAAGAAGGATGAGAAGTAATAGGTTTATATAAAAATAATTTTGATTTCATTAAATTAAAAGAAAAAGAAAAAAAATAATAAAATAATAATAAAATGGGACAATTGTTCATAATTTAAACATTTGTCACTTTAGTTCATGCTATGCTTACACATGTCAATTAGGTATAAATAAATTAACATATGTATTAAGAGTATTTTTACTTTAATTTAAATTGTTTTATAAGAAGTTTAATTCTAAATTTGTTATTTCTTATGTATAAATAGATGAGTTTCTCCCCTTTTAATTTATTAAAAAGGAAATGAGACAAACAAATTATGAACATAGGCTTATTCAAATATTTCTATATACTTATTCTTTTAAATTTCAAAACATCAATGTCAAATTCAAATTAAATTATAAACTTCAAAATAAAAATCAAGTTATATATGTGTGCATATATAACTCTTATTAAATTTTAGAATAACAAATCCTATTTCTAACAAAATTTATTTATGTTTCTAAAAACTAAGTATTATCATTTTTATTTAAAAATAACAAATTAAACAATATTAAATAATTTACAAAAGAGATTATAAACAAATTAAGATCATTTGTAGTTTACATTGTAAATTCTCATATATATAAATCCCAAGTAATATAAAATAAAACTTAGCTTTTATATTTATCTAATTTTAAATTCATATTTTTAAGCTAAATAAAATTTTAAAACAAATAAGATTTATCATAGTATAAACTATAACATTATTTATTAAATTTCTTTAAAGAAAACCAATTCTTAAATCAAATTTCTAATTTACTAAAAATGAACTAGAATTAGAAAATCAATTCATTTACTAAATTCAAAATCAAAGTTCATCAACTTACAATATATACAACTATATATATTATAAACAGAAAACAGTTTATTAGCTTTAAAAGATAAAATCTACTAACTTAAATATTTATTAGAAGAAGATTATTAAATCAATTCAAATTTTATTACCAAAAATTATCAAATCAAATTAATTTCTAACACAGATTATTAAATTTATATTGCCAAATTTCCGGGATATCACATTCCTCCGCTCTTAAAAGAATTTCGTCCCCGAAATTTAAAAGCAAAGGTAATTTAATAATCTATCCTAAGATTTTATTTTAAAACACAAGCATATATCAAACATATGCTAACAACCATAGCAACCAATTTACATAATCAAACAAATCTAATTATCCATACAAAAATTCTGGATAGAATTTCCACGAGTTTCCCCGGTATAAATATCGGAATACTCGCCCTACAAAATCCAAACAATCAATACTACTAAGCTGCAAAGCTCCCATCCAACAAGATCTACAAACTTAAATAGGATATCAGACTATAAACAAGTCTGACTCAACAATCACACCCTCCTGAACTGCTGATTCCACAACCAGAGATAGATCATACATGTACTCCCTCAGAGATACGTGAAACACAACGAATCCCAGTTATCCAAACTGGAAATTCAACCTTGAAATTCAAACACCAATTCTCACAAGAACACAGAAAAGATCCAAAATACTTCGGAGCTGACTTACCCAGTCTTACCCAATCTTAAAGCTCCTCAGATCAAAGAAAACTTACCCCAAAACCAAATCTCCGACTTTGGAATCCAAACTCCTTCGTCTCTTGTCCATAAAACACTTTTGACGATCCTGGGCTACCTTCAATTCTACTGATCAGCTCAATCCTTGTTGATTCCTCTAGAAACAAACAGAACCAAAACATCTCAACAGAATGGTCTCCTCAAGATCAATTCCAAACCAAGAACACCAACTCTACTCCACAAACATCAGAAGACCAACTTACTTCTCTTATCCGGAAAAGATAAAACAAAAGCATTTCCATCTGCTTCTGCGGCACAACTCTGATCTGAAGCAGAAGAAAAACTTGAGCACAAACTGGATAACACATCACAGAAATACGGTTCAACAGATCCATAAAAGAAAACTCAGATGCCCCATCTGATCCAAAGCTGCTTCACTAAACCTCTGGTATCACTCCTAGAATCCAGTCGATAAGAAAACTCAGCCTCCAGGTATGGACAAACTTCTCATAGCTCAAGAGAACACTCAAACTATCGCAAGTCACTTTTGCGATCAACCCGTCAAATATCCAAAGAAAAACTGTTCTCTCATTACTAATCAAAACAGTCTATGCTTAATTAGCCAACCCATCAAAGAAATGAATCTACCCGGCTGCTTCTGAACTCCTTCAGAAAAACTGCTAACCAGAAATCCTTCTTATCAGCATAGAACACTCCGAGCTGCATTGTTAATACCGATGCCAAAGACTTCCTAATCCAAAATTCTTCGAGAAACTCGGGTCTCAAACCAGACAGAAACATCCTGCTGAACCCAGCCACAACATCGAAGCAAACATACTTCTAAAACTTGTTCCAAAGAAAAATCTTCGAAAACATCTATAGTCACTGTGCCTCATTACACAACTACTCATTCCTTAGGTATCGAGATACCATCAATTCCTTCTGCCCAACCGACAGATCCAAACTCTACTCATCCAACTCAGAGATGATCTCCGAACCTTACAGGTTATCTTCAGAGATTTATGAAATCCTATACTCTGCACAACTTACTCGAGACGGTATTAGGTCTACAGTCTTGATAGATACACTTCCAACACCAAACTCCAACAAATGGTAGTAGTCGTGTTACACACCCCACTACCTTATCTACCTTTGTAACTTATATTTGGAAAACCTGAACGGGTAACCCAACAGATAGGTAGAAATAAATATATCTATATATAAATATAAAAATCACAAACACGCTCTCTCAAGATAGATACCACTCTAGAGCCTAGGTATACACTCAACCTAATGCTCTGATACCACTGTAACGACCCGCCATCCGATTCCACAGAATGACGCATCATTAATAAGAAAGAAAGGGATAGAGAACAGAAAGAAAGAGAAGAAGAAAGAAACAACACATCAGAATCTAAACAGCGGAACGAATAAACTATATTAATAACATAAAATATTACATAGTTTACAACACTAATCAGAGTTACACAGAATTTACATCACATACTAGACAGTTATAATCACTTGTGTAGTTATACAACTCAATACAAGAGATACTACACAGAGAATACACACAGCGGAACTATATATCTATCGTAGAAGCCTCCTGCTCCATCACTCCTCCATAATTCGTCAAAGCTAACCTGAATCCCTTGGCTACTCGTAAAAATTTGAGTACCCAAGAGTTTATGAAAAACAAAAATAAACTCCGGGTCAGACATGGGTCTGGTGTGAGTAACAGGTTAAAGTTGCTTAACACTGAAAATCCTTTGAAAAGAAAAGGTATCACGTAAGACTTCCCACACATAAACATGGAAAAGTTTTTACCTTACGCTACCAAAACATTTGATAGGAAATCCAGTGATATTATAATAGGTCTAGGGTTTTCTAGTAAATATGAAATAGCCGAAATTGTTACATGATTAAATTCCAATTACTGGCCACAAAAGTGGGTAATACAATCAAAACCGTTGGCACTTATTGGATTTTGGACTCCATCAATGGCTAGGCTACTGGGGTACCGCCCGTCACAGTACGTGGCTTAGATCAACGTACCGAGGACCACTCCCGATCCCCTGCAACAAAAGACCGGAACCATCCCTTACTGGACAGTCTCGAACAAGACAACCCCGCAGTTGGCCTACGTTCCAACCGCCCACATAGCCGAATAAAAAGGGACTTCTAGACAGGGGAAAATCTTGCTCTCAAGTGGGGGCTACCCACGAAGCCTTGCTGCACCTCCCCAGTTTTAGCCATTCCCGGTTGATGAGGCTTGAGGCTACGATTTCCTTTATAGGACATATCACTTAGAATGCTCATCGTCCACCTGACGATGTTCTGAAAGCGTTCAATCCATACAAGTTCGTTCCGGGTTCGAACGAAACCGAAGGCATTATCTCGTTACACTCATTTTGGAACCACCCTCAAAGTTAACGACGTTAACCCTTGCACTCTAAATCACCATCTCGAATCTATAAGTACTATTCCGTCAAACTCATTACGAAATCACCTACAGAGTTATACTGACGTATAGCCCTTACACCTCGAGTCTTCACTCGCTCCACTTGGATTCACGACCTAACATTAATTTGGATCGATGTGGTTTTCAGATATCCAAATATGGAAACCCGATCCCGGTCTCATCGAAATCCAAAGCGTGTCTTTTAAGGCCAAGTTGTTTTAAAGTTTTTAAAACAATTCAATTATCTATATATCCAATAGATAAATCACAGATTCACAACAGGTATTCAATATTATCATCACATCAGATAAACCATATTATCATTATCAAAAGATAATCCAAATCATCATCACAATGCAACCAATGCATCCATATCACTCAACATTATTTATCTCATATATGAGATTCAAACCATTCAAGGCAAACAACATTATCCAACCATATACTCAATGATTTATCATACCAAATATAATTAATTTAAAATGAATTAAATTAATTACATCAGTCAAATTAATTTAAAGTGAATTAAATTAATTACTTCATCAATATAAATCTTGCTTTCATAACTATTAATTAATTACAAATTAATTAATTAATCATCTTCCAATTAATCACTTTAATTAATCACCTTTGATTAATTACTCCTTAATTTATGTAATTATCCTTTAATTAATTTCACAAATTAATTATACTAAACCAAATTCAGTAATTAATCTTAATTACTTCACAAATTAATTAACTATAATTAATTACATTAATCCTTAATTAATTATATTAATTAATTACCTTAATCACTTATTATTGATTAATTAATCTTAATTAATCAATCTTAATTACATCATTAATTATATTAATTAATGATTTTTAATTACAATTTAATTAAGTACCTTATTTAAATTAATTACATTAAGTAATTAATCTTAATTTAAACCATAATTGTTAATTACTCTTGATTAACCCTATTCAGTAATTAACTACCCTTAATTACTTTTAAAAAATAAAATAATTACTCCATAATTAATTATCTCAAATTAATTCCTTGATTAATTCATAAAGTAATTATACTTAAATTACTTCATTATCAAATCACCTTCAAATTAATTACATATAGTAATTACCCATTAATTACTTCTCAAAGCAATTTCTCTTTATTTAATTACATTAAGTAATTATACTCCACAAATCATCAAATGATTATTTTAAATTAATTAAACTGAATGAACTAACTTAATCTAATCAAATTTAATCTCAATTAATTATAATAAGTAATTAATTTACTTAATTACTTCCATAAGTAATTATACTTAACAATTTACACAAATGATTATCCTTAAATTAATTAATCCAATTAATTATTAAAAATTATTTGAACTAATTAATTATTAAATAATCCTTAGTTAATGACCTTCATTAACTATTAACAATTCATTAATTATTTTCTAAAATAATTAACTTATTTTAATCATTATTAATTACGAATTAATTAATCATTAATAACCACTAATTAACCCTTAATTAATTAAATAATTAAGTGTTAATTAAAACTTAATTAATCCATTATTACTTGATTAATTAATTATTAATCATTAATTGAAATCAAATCTTTTTTTTAATTAATTATTCTTAATTACAAGTTAATTATTCTAAGAATAATTAATCCTAAACTTTTAATATTAAACCTTTAATTACTTTAAGTAATTATTCATTCATTAATTTATTAAAATAGATTAATTACTCATTTAATTATCCTAATAATTAAATGTATAACAAATCATTTAACTATAATTAAATTCCAGCAAGTTTTATAACCAATTTAAAACTTATACATTATATGATAAATATTACTTATAAAAGATATTTAAACAAGATTTAAAACAAATTCTTTTTAAATTCAAACATTCAAATTTTACATTATCATTCAAAACTGTTAAAACACTTAAATCTATAAAACTGGAATTTATTTTAAATCAAAGATTCAAAATCATATTTGAATCAGTTTAAACTTTATTTAAAACTTTTCTTTAGATATTCAAATTCCAAACGAAATTCAAATTTCTTGAAAAAAAAATCATTTTTAAACAATAAACCCCATTAATGTTTATTATAAACAAAATTTGAATTCAAAACTTATTTATATCCAGTTATGATTCAAATTAAATCTTGAATCTATAATTTAAAATTAGATTTAAAACTTAATTCAAATCTTTGCTTTATACTTTTAAATTTAGGTTTAAATTTGGGAAAAAAAATCAAGTTTTAAACTTGAACAAATTAACTCGAGCTACCCATAATTCACTCGACTAAGATACTAAATATCCTCGAGTAAAACTCGATTAACTATTCATTCAGAAATCTCAAACTAACAATTGACAGGTTTTATACAAACCTAAAAACTGTCAACCTCACCGACCACAACACAATGCTTCGAGTCCCATACCCCCTAGCTTCGAGCCAAACACGAGTTACCCCGAACAAAAACACGAGTACAACTTCCTTCCCAAACCTACTGATACCCAAGAATGTCGTGCACCTGCACCGACGCCACCATCACCTCCAACCACTCGCGACCCCTTGCGCAAATCGGTAACCATCATTCAACCATATTCCGACCATCATACAACATGCAGAACCCCTAAATCAAAATCGAGAGTTCAAGCACAAAAACTGCAACCATGTCGAATCTGAAATTCACCTCAAATTCCAAAATCCGATCGTCGGAGAAATACCCCCTCCGGTCACATCCACTTCCACACTCCCTCAACCATCTACTCGATTTTGGAAGAACTAGATCACCCATAGATGTCGAGATGACCAAATTCCTGATCAACAGCAAAAACTAGGTTTTAAAAACTTAATCCCTAATCACTACTACATCCGTGTTTAAATCCTTCTCCCAATAATTTTCCCTGCTTCTCCTATCACCTCTCCATTACCACAGAAGCCGCACCCACCCTAATCATCTAGAATGACAGTACTCCAAAATACCATTTCTGGTTAAACCAGAAATGCTCAATGATTCTTGGACTAAAATTCCTGATTTTAGTTTTACAATTCAAGTATTGGTTTATGTAATCGATTTATATTCTTGAATTAATGAAACTGAATGATCAAATTTTTGCTTATATATAGTTGTTCTGTTATTACTGAGTTTCCAGTGAAAATGCAGAATTTCCTACATTAAATAAAATTTAAACTTTACTTATATTACACAACTATATTACATTTAAGCCTTAGTCCTTAACACAGATTAGATCCAATGGAATGGAATTTTTTTTAGAAATTCTAGCATCTGGAACTTAAGTACAAAACTAAATTACTCTACAGCATGCACTACAACATATATTCACATATATACCGGAAATGAACTTGTAAAGAGAATATAAACATGCATAATCTCAGAGTAAAACAAGAAACTAATTTCATACTTAATTTATATTAAAGAGTGAGGTTACTCACAGATTTTAGTAGTAGAGCATCCATATTTATTGAAAACTTTGCATCTGAATGCTTCAGTACTTTTAAAAACTGCAATTTGATTTTAAAAAAACATTCATCTTGTAATCTGCCTTGCTCCCAGATTTTTATCATTGCATGCAGGTTCCCGAAAGAAAAGAATTGCAGGCCTTGTTGATGATGTGTTCAAAACAGAAAAGAAATTTGCAAGCTTCCAGTTATACAAGTGCATGCTTGTTTCCAGGTTGATTTTACACAGAAATGCAGACTTCACTATTTCAAGAGAAAAAATGCACGCTTCCCAGAAAGAAGATGCATGCAGGGATGGTTAATTTAAAACAAAATTTGAGGAGACTACTAGTTAATGTATTTGAAGGATTACATGTTTATGCTTTGATTTGCAAAAATGAAAATTTCAGATTTCTTTGGCTGAAGAACTTCGTAAGTTTTGAGAAAGAAAGAATAGAAAACGAAGAAGGATGAGAAGTAATAGGTTTATATAAGAATAATTTTGATTTCATTAAATTAAAAGAAAAAGAAAAAAAATGGGACACTTGTTCATATTTTAAACATTTGCCACTTTAGTTCATGCTATGCTTACTCATGTCAATTAGGTATAAATAAATTAACATATGTATTAAGTGTATTTTTACTTTAATTTAAATTGTTTTATAAGTAGTTTAATTCTAAATTTGTTATTTCTTGTGTATAAATAAATGAGTTCCTCCCCTTTTAATTTATTAAAAAGGAAATGAGACAAACAAATTATGAACATAGGCTCATTCAAATATTTATATATATTTATTCTTTTAAATTTCAAAACATCAAAGTCAAATTCAAATTAAATTCTAAACTTCAAAATAAAAATCAAGTTACATATGTGTGCATATATAACTCTTATTAAATTTTAAAATAACAAATCCTATTTCTAACAAAATTTATTTATGTTTCTAAAAACTAAGTATTATCATTTTTATTAAAAAATAACAAATTAAACAATATTAAATAATTTACAAAAGAGATTATAAACAAATTAAGATCATTTGTAGTTTAAATTGTAAATTCTCATATATATAAATCCCAAGTAATATAAAATAAAACTTATCTTTTATATTTATCTAATTTTAAATTCATATTTTTAAGCTAAATAAAAGTTTAAAACAAATAAGATTTATCATAGTATAAACTATAACATTATTTATTAAATTGCTTTAAAAAAAACCAATTCTTAAATCAAATTTCTAATTTACTAAAAATAAACTAGAATTAGAAAATCAATTCATTTACTAAATTCATAATCATAGTTCATCAACTTATAATATATACAATTATATATATTGTAAACAAAAAACAGTTTATTAGCTTTAAAAGATAAAATCTACTAATTTAAATATTTATTAGAAGAATATTATTAAATCAATTCAAATTTTATTATCAAAAATTATCAAATCAAATTAATTTCTAGCACAGATTATTAAATTTATATTGGCAAATTTCCGGGATATCACAATATATATGTATGTATATGTATATATATATATATATATATATATATATATATAATAAATTAAAAGAAATCAAGGCCACTTGTTAATTTGCATGATATCCCAAGTTACAAACGTTAAATACATGTATTGCTATCTTACCAATGTTTAATCTCTTTATTATATTAAATTCTTATGTTCTATAAATTTATGTTTATGTTTTAATTAATATATGTCTTTATATTTACTTTATTGTGTTATGTTTTTACACTATAAATATATAAAAACTATGTTTTATTTCAAGTATAAAAGAAAAGTGTTTTAAATCTTTTTTACTTAAATCCTATTTTATTAAATCTAAATATACATACAAACCATATTTATTTCATGTATGTAACGACCCGATGTTTTCAACCATTCGCATCCGCACATGTCGGACTTGAATTGTTCAAAATACCGAATTGTAAAATAAATTTGGCAAAACTCAGAATATACAGTAAATAAATAAATCACAGATCACAAACATAGAGTAATATAATGCAGCGGAAGTAAAGAAACAGTAGTTCATGAAGCTACTATACATGTACATCAAAGTTAGACAAGATACAATAGAATTACCTAAATGATAATCAAGTACAAAGTTGGATACAACACTATTATCAATTGGATAACTGAGAGTGAAATAGATGGCTGGATCTTCAAGCAAAGCTCCAACTCCAAAGGTGAGTCTCTAATGCTGTATCACTCAGTCTGACCCGAGCATAAAGCAAAACACAAAACACTTGATTCAGGACATACATACTTATACAATGTAAACCCACTCAAGTGAACTGTAATATAAGGTACAAGTAACTTAAAGGATGCTTGGGACCGCCCATCCTCTAAGGATCTGTTATACTATTTACTATGTATTAATATTTCGCTATTATAGTAATGCCTATAGTAAAATAAACTTACTTTAAAATAGCATTAAGGAGTGACCCATTATTCCCCTTAACACATAATAGTGCCAATAGTCTATATAGTACCGTAATACCTCCTGATCGGGAGGCTACCAGATGATACTCCATAGGTACAACACAAATCAAACTCGTACAAGGCACGCCAGGGTAGGTGACATGACATAACAAGGCAATGCTAAGGTAGGTATACTAATTACGCATCCGGACCGGTGATAACGCGTAGCAGCTACTAATGCCCACCTCTAACCACACTCCCAAATCAAAGGTGCGCACCAAACAATCACAAAGTAATAGAATGGCATATGAAGAAGTGCGTCCGATAAGAGGTGCTACCTCCTTAGCCCGAGAATTGCTCCTGTTTTAGCCACCTTATGCCAACTCACGGGAGTCGGGTCCACGTACATACCTCAATAGACCATCGCCACCATCCTACTTCATTCTAGAGTCTCCACTGCATAGACGGTTGTCAAAGTAGTTTTCGGTATCGACAGAGAGCATGCCCATATCCGATCCCGGTCTCTTTAACAACCAACGTTATTACTACCCATGGTTAAAAATTACAAAAACAGTTTATATTCCAAATCAAAATATTTCATCTAAACCATTTAAATATGAAGTAGTTGTCTTTCCAAATCAAATATACAAATTCCATAATTTCAGCAATTTCTAAGTTCATTTATTAAATTTCAACATTTCAACATTGTAAATTTCAAGACAGCAGCACTTAATAAGTGCTACGGTATGTATATTTAGTATAAATCAAAACATAGTTCAAATTCAGCTACTACAACATTTCAAGAATGCTGTCATAGGTTCATTTAGTAATTTCAGCATATAGTTTAAATTTTCAGAAATTACAGCACTTCAAAAATGCTGTTACAGGTCTTTTTTGTGTATTTGCAGCCATAGTTCAAATTTCCAGAAATTACAAAACTTCAGAAATGCTGTTGTAGGTCTTTTTAGTGTATTTCCAGCCATAGTTCAAATTTCCAGAAATTACAGCAATTTAGAAATGCTGTTGTAGGTCTTTTTAGTGTATTTCAAGCCATAGTTCATATTTTCCACAGCATTTCTAAACCGCTATAATTTCTATTTAACCTATAAAACCATATATCTTCACCCTTTCTCATTTTTAACCTTTCAACTTATTCCACTTTTCAAAACTTCTTGGATAATACTTAGCTTATAAATTTCAATAAAATAATATTTTATTAATAAATATCCAATTTAAATTTAAGTTCATTTGCTATGTCAATACTATATAAATTTCTTAACTTTGATCCCAATAAATAACTTAAATTTTTCAGACCCATCATATAATTTCTTAACTTTTACATACCCATCTTATAACAGTTAAATTTCCATTTATGTACTTAAGCTAAAATTTCCAATTAAATAAAATTTCTAGTTTCCAAGTAAAGCCGTATTTTTTTTAAATACACCTTTTCATTTAATTCTTTATGCATTTTAACTTGTAGAAAAATCTCTATAAATTCCTTTAAATTATTTAGATCCAAATTAAGTTAAAATGGCATGTTTTTACGTTTAAATTATTTGTAAAATTTCAGAAAATATATAATTAATTAACCACATGTCTGCACAGTATTTTCTAACCTAGGTCAAGTGATACGGATATGTATCATTACAATCTATAATTTAAAGACAAAAATCCGGGTTCTAACATTGGAAGATTGCAATCCCAAGTAAATCAAATACAGTAAAAATCACTCGAGCCTATCATTTCAAGCCATAGTGATTTTACCTTATTCTACAGTCCGTTCGGGTATGTATCATTTCAACCCATAGTGATAGGGGACTTGGAGTGATAAACTGGAAATAAAATAACAGCATAGCATGTAATATCATAACAGATGATGTAACAAGTATCTAAACAGCATCTAATATCATATAAACAAATCACAAGCAGGTATGAACATAGCATATTAATTCATCCATTTCATTTGTCATCATTTCAATCATATAAGTACGTAATGTCTAATGTGAATAACTCACCTTATTGAAAGCTAGAATCAAAATCAAACACACATCCAAACTCCGCAAAGTATGAAAAGGCATGACAAAGCACGATTATATTTTTTAGTGGATGAAGAGTCAGATACAAACTTGTAAACAACATAATACATACATATATAAGAAATGATTTAACACAAAAGAATATAGATAAAAACAATAAAAAGATAGGAAATAAAATGACATAAACTTGATAAATCAAAGCAAGGTGATCAATACATGGCTTGGTTAGGTTTTTTTATCAAACATTGGTGATGTATGCTTCCATGGTGGTCACGGCTAGACTTTGGTGGTGAGGAGGAGGTGGTGTGGTCGGCAATAGGGTGAGGCCGAGCTAGGTATGAAGGAAACAAAAGAAAAACAAAAATAGAAAAGAATAAAAGAAGGAGGAAGCCATGGATTTAGATCTAGAATATTTTTTTCTCACGCAAATAAGAAATGAGGAGAAACTTTTCACGTGAAAAAAAGAAATAGACGGCAGCTAGGTTTTAGGAAATACACGTCCAAAAGAAAGAAACGGCAAGAAATAAAGAGGCCATGCAATAAAAGGCAGGAGTTTTAATAGTTGGGAAGTAAAAAGGCAATAAATAACTTGATATATTTGTTAAAAAAAATTCTTTATTTGCATGCAATGGAAAGAGGAGTTTGAGGAACAATATGTACATGAATTATGAGAAGAATTCACGGCTATGAATGTGGGAAGTAATTGGCTGTGCAGACGGAAAGGCATGGGAAAAGAAAAGGCAACAAATAAACAAAACAAGTAACCTATATCTCTTGAAATTTCTAAGCTATTATTAAAAATAAAATCAATCTAGATCAAATAAATATATTCAAAGTTTGTACAAATAAAATAGAAAATAAAATTTAGAGAAACAAACATAGGGAAATAAAATATAGAAAGTCATTGCGTGTAAACATTATATTTTGTCTAATTTAAAAAGTATAAGTTTAAATCCCCAATAAATCCATATATTTGATTTCTCAAATTTGTTATTGAATCAACATTAACTTATCCTCTTATGAGTAATATTAACATTGGTTTATATACTAATTCATTAATAATTTCCCAATTCATCCAAATTTCAATTAGATAGTATTTAATTTTGTTTACCTACAATAAATCCATTTGTTATGGATTGAATTACAATTAATTTATTTCCAATAACTGCCTTGCTTCAATTCTACTCTTTTTATTAAATCTATTATCACTCTATAAACCTAGTTATTATTTGTTTATCATTCATACATAAATATATATTCAAATTTTCATCTTTCTTTTGTAATAACTGTTTTTTTCAATTATATCGAATTTTCCAAATATATACATTTATTATAATTAAACCTCAATTAATTTATTCAACTTGGTTTCATTCATTTATTTCATCTTATGAATAAAATATACATTTCCATTTATGTCATTACATTCACACTTCACAGTTACAGTTCTATCTCACATTAGTGAACATTTATCTACATTGAAATGTAATTGATTTCCTACTCTGAATTTAGCTGCCAAATAAAACGTGACTTGCATAAATGTAATCACTAACTTTATATTATAATCAAATTTATTACTTTCACAATTATCAGAATTGCTTATATAATGTTGAATTCATTCAATTTTTATGCCCAAATGTAACAGTTACAACTACATTAATAGACCAGTTAAATAGTAACTTACAACCATTACTATAGCATTTAATTTACATTTCATTTTTAACACTCACTTCTTTATAAATTATAAAGTTTTTTTTTCTTTTTAAATTTAATTACAAAATTTTTATTAAATTAACTAGTTTAAATGTCGAAATTTACGGGTTGTTGCACTCTCCCCCACTCGAAACTTTTCGTCCCCGAAAAGGAAAAAGAAGGGCAAAGAAAGAACCAAGTAAACAATACATCTTATTCAAAAATACTACGTTATAAAAAAATAAATTTACGAAATTAATTAATTTGAATAAAATATACCAATTTATTTAAAAATTCCTTGAACACCATTTTTATTGTAAGTTATTCAATTAACCTTTTATTCTATTTGCATCAATTAATCCTTTTTATAACTAAAATTTAAGTGTATAACATTTATTATAAACACTCAATTTTTATCTATAAAATCCTTTTATATTGTATATTATCCAATTACATTGTTAACTTTTAATAATTAAGCTAAGTTATATTGGAATGTAATAGAATATTGTATAAATAAAATTTTCTTAATTCAAGTGTCCAAGCTTAAATGTTTATTTATAATTTTGATTTCACTTTATCATTGACATTATCCTTTAAGACAAAGTTTAAGAATTAGATTTTCGGTTAACTACAAACTATTTTAGAGATAAATAATTATACACAAGATATATCAAATCAAATTTTAAATCATATCACATATATTATAAGTCAAGTCATATTTTGGAAATCTAAATCAACTTAGTTCTCCAATGCAAGGATGTAACAAAACTATAGAATGGTCTCTCCACCTCTGTGAATGTTGATGATGCTGCAGTCATCACCGAAATTATTTTTCAAAGACAAAGAAAAGAGCACTTATTTACAAATTAAAAATCCTTTGAAATAATTTCTACTTGAAATACTTTAAATAATACACCCTTTAAACCTTTAAACACAAAGTTCGAAACCATCGAAAATTAAATTCTTAGTTTCTTATTTGAAATTCATTTAAATTTCCAAATTAATTTATAGCCATGTTTTATAGTTCAATTATTTATATGAGACAAAAGCTAATGGTTACAAGCTACACACAAAGTCAAATATTATTACTTAACATCCAATTCAATTAACTATCAAAGTTCAGAAAATTATACTTATATAATATAATTATACAAAATTTATTCATCACTAAATTTGAAAACCATATTGTGCCGGTTAACTCTGCTCAAGTGTTTTGGAGATCCTATCGATAGCATTGATCAGACGAATTGATTGAAAACCCGAATCAACATCAACAACTCAAACAACACAATATATAAAACATTTTAAATGTAGCTTTACAAAGCAAGAATAGAGGTTCAAATTTGATTAACTCAAAACAAAGAAAATTTTGTTTTGAGGCTAAGTTGGAACAAAAGATAAGATGATTAACTAACCGAATAAGGAAATGAATAAGCTTATATAAATCGCAGGCAACCTTAATTGGGTCAACAGTGACTTCGAGAATTAGATCGATGTGGAATTCTAAGGCAAATCTACATTCGATCCCAAGAGATAGAATTCGGAATAACAAGAGACACTAGCATCTAAACCAAGGATATAGAAATCTCCGGTGAGTAAATGCCAATGGTAAAGGAGTTATGGGATACTCCATAATCAAAGCGGATGAATAGTGAGGGACAAGAATGAATTTTGGACCGTAGAGAACGTTTCGAAATTCAAAGGAAAGCGATTCAAAAGGAAGAGATTCACACTCGAATGAAAGTGATTCTATAAATAAATATACCACATATGCTAATTTTTTCCTAGAGCCAAAGCTCTAATACCAAATGTAATGACCCAATGTTTTCGACTGTTCACATCCACACATGTTGGACTTGAATTGTTCAGAATGCCGAATTATAAAATAAATTTGGAAAAACTCAGAATGTATAGTAAATAAATAAATCACAGATCACAGACATGGAGTAATATAATGTAGCGGATGTAAAGAAATAGTAGTTCATGAAGCCACTATACATGTACATCAGAGTTAGACAAGATACAACAGAACTAATAGGATGATAATCAAGTACAAAGCTGAATACAACACTAGAATCAACTGGATAACTGAGAGTGAAATAGATGGCTGGATCTTCAAGAAAAGCTCCAACTCTGAAGGTGAGTCTCTAATGTTGTTTCACTTAGTTTAACCTGAGCGTAAAGAAAAACACAAAACACTCGAGTCAGGATATACATACTTATACAATGTAAACCAACTCAAGTGAACTGTAATATAAGGTACAAGTAACTTAAAGGATGCTTGTCACCGCCCATCCTCTAAGGATCCGTTAAACTATTTACTATGTAGTAATATTTCGCTATTATAATAATGTCTATAGTAAAATAAACTTACTTTAAAATAGTGTTAAAGAGTGACCCAATATTCCCCTTAACACATAATAGTGCCAATAGTCTATACAATACCATAATACCGCCTGATCGGGAGGCTACCGGAGGATACTCCATAGGTAAGACACAAATCAACCTCGTACAAGGCGCGCTAGGGTAGGTGACATGGCACAACAAGGCAATGCCAGAGTAGATATACCAATTACGCATCCGGACCGGTGCTAACGCATAGCAGCTACTGCCGACTACCTCGAACCACACTCCTAGAATAAAAGATGCGCACCAAACAATAACAAAGTAATAGAATGGCATGCGAAGAAGTGCGTCTGATAAGAAGTGCTACCTCCTTAGCCCGAGAACCGCTCCTGTTTCAGCCACCTTATGCCAACTCACGGGAGTTGAGTCCACATACATGCCTCAATAGACCGTCATCACCATCCTACTTCATTTTGAAATCTCCCCCGTGTACACGGTTGCCAAAGTGGTTTTCGGTAACGACAAAGAGTATGCCCATATCCGATCCCGGTCTCTTTATCAACCAACGCTATTACTAACCATGGTTATAAATTACAAAAATGGTTTATATTCCAAATCAAAATGTTTGTTTAAACCATTTAAAAATGAAGTAGTTGTCTTTCCAAATCAAATATTCAAATTCCAGAATTTCAGCAATTTCTAAGTTCATTTGTTAAATTTCAATATTTCAACATTGTAAATTTCAAAACAGCGATATTTATAAAGTGCTGTGGTATGTATATTGTGAGAAATTCGGATTACGGATCTTAAGGCTAGGATAAACACTAGAGGGGGATGAATAGTGTTTTAAGGAATTATTAAATCTTTTTGATTTTTTATTAATTTATATACATGCAATTTTCAGATACAGATATGATCACAGAATAAATCACAGATGCAGAAATAAAGTAAAAGCAGTAAAGGAAAGAACACACCGGATTTTATACCAGTTCGGAGTTACCTTACGTCCAGTCCCGCACACAACTATGGATTTCCTTTCAAAAGCAATTGTACAATTACACCCTCGATTTCAAGGCAATGAGGTACACTCTCCAGATTCAAAATCCTTTAGGTAGAGATACTTGATTTCCCGGACAACAAGTTCACCCAATCGATTTCCAAGGCTACAATCACACCTTTTCTCGCTTGATTGATTTCCAAGGCTACAATCACACCTTTTCTTGTTTAATTGATTACAAAGAAGCCTATAACTCTTAATAGCATCGAGGATCTTGTTGAGATAGTGATAGAGAATCAAACCAGAGATAATCTAGTTTGATTCAATGTTGATTTCGGCAGAGTAATGGTAGGATTAAAGAAATGTGGAAGAAGAAGAGAAATGAAAACCAGAAAAATATGAATAAAAAATCGTTGAAAACAGCCCCTATTTATAGAAGAACAACAACCATGTCCATTGGTGAAGAGATACGACGAATAGACACTTCTTTTGAAATTTAAATTTCAAAATTAACCGACACTATGTTGACATGGGTATATTGAGCATGTCGATATCCCAAAGGAATTTTTGGTGATTTGTTTTTCTTTGAAAATAATTATTATCTTATATTAAAAATGATTTTAAACTTTATAAATATACTTGATTATAGTTAAAATACATAAGAAAATATAGAGAATAATATATATAATTTTATATTTAAATTTGAGTATAAATATTAAAAGTTAAATATATTATTATTAAAGATAGTTTTAAAACTAAGAATAATTTGATTTTGAAATTAATGATTATTTTGAGGCTAAACTATTTGAAATCAGGATAGATGTTTTTGATTCTTTTAAAATGAAGGTTTTGAAAACATTTTGAAAACAAGATATAATTTTGTAAAATCATTTTGAAAAAAATTTAGCGGATACAAAACAATGTTCCAGGGGATTTTTCGTAGGTTTCATCCTACTTAGGGTTCCATCTCTTTAACGGGCTCGAAGTGGATTCCATTCCACGAATAAATTAGATTTTACGTTGCCAGTGCTTTTCTAGGAGTTTTAACAAAAATTCCTAATTAAAATTACTTATTCTTGAAATATTGAATTCTTGATAATCTTGATATTCTTGATACTCATGAGTCTTCATTCTTCATAATCCTATTCTAAGGTTGTTGTCATCAAAACCATCATCTCACTGACTAACAATCTCCCCTTTTTTGATGATGGCAACCTTTGTTTGTTAAATATTACTTCTATCCTAATAACTTCCCCTTAATCTATGCCTAACTCTGCTATTTTATATTTCTCCCCCTTTGTCATCAAAAAAAACTAACTCCAAACTACATAATCTCAAACTATACAACTCCCTCTCATTCTTGGACTAAAGTACCTGCATTAATAAACTATACAAATGGAGTAAATAATGGATAGATTAAGAGATAATTATACTGATAGACATGATAATTGATTAAATATCATATATGTAACATCCCGCCTTTTCGCACACTTTAAACCGACACACGTGCCAATTCAAAGCATACGCAAGGGCGGATTGTTATGGGGTAAATAAGAAAAACAGAGAAGAAATAAAAACAAAACAGAATCTCACAGCGGAAGGATAAAATATAATAATAAATATACAGTTCAAAACAGTTTACAAACACTTGATTTGCTTTATACAATAAATATCAGAGTTACACATACCAATACAATCAATGCAGCGGAACAGTATGAGTGTGGAGCAATACTATAGATAATAATAATACGACTCCTTCGTCTTCGTCCTTCAAAGCTAAAGTCTTCGATCCTGAAACGCTCGGACTGACCCGAGCGAATTTGAAAAGACAAAAACACTCGAGTCAGACTAAAAGACCTTATGTGAGTTAAATTAACAGAAATAAATATGAGTACAGTAACTCAAGAGATGTTCGGGATTTTCATCTCCTAAGGATCCGTTAAACTATTTACTATATAGTATATTGCGCTATTATAATAGTGTCTATTTATAAAGTAAACTTACTTTTAAATAGCGTTAAGGCTTTACATTTTCCACCTTAACACGTAAAATGCCAATAGTCTATACAGTACCGTAATACCTCCTGATCGGGAGGCTACCAGAGGATACTCCATAGGTACGACACAAATAGAAACTCGTAGTAAAGGCACGATAGGGTAGGTGACACGGCACAACTAGGCAATGCCAGGGTAGATATACAAATTGCTATCCAGGCTGGTGGAAACGCGTAGCCGCAGTTACCGCCCACCTCGGACTAACTCCCCCAAAATCAAAAATAAAGTGGCCACTGAATCAATCCAAAATCAAAGTATAATATCGAAGAGGAGGGTCCGATCAGAGGAATGACCTCATTGGCCTGAGAATCGCTCCTGTTTTAGCCACCTTATGCCAACTCACGGGAGTCGGGTCCACGTATTTACCTTCCAGGAAACGTCGCCACCACCTACTTCATTCTGGAATCTCCACCGCGTACACGGTTAGTCAAAGTGGTTTTCGGTATCGACAGAGAGTATGTCCATATCCGATCCCGGTCTCTTTGCCAACCCATCGTTATTATAACACCGCGGTCATTTAAAAATAGCTCATACTTCAAAACCAGAATAAACATTTCCATTTTAAAATTATGAATACGATATCATTTTAAAACCCAAAACAATATGATATCCTTTATCCCAAATATAAACCTTTTCAAAAATCCAAATGCTTTAAAATTTATAACGTCTGAAAGCCAAATATCCTTTCAAAGCATAATATTTCGAAATTCATAATTTAAAACCATAACTTTTAAAACTTGAATGCTTTGGATATTCAACGGTATATGAATTAAAAGGTTTAACTTAAATGTTACTTTGTAAAGAAAATAGTTCTCATGGTTTTACAAATACATTTCTTTATTAAAGTCTAAACCAAAATTTATATTATCTCTCTCAAGTTCCAAAACCACTTCAATTTATTTATATATACGTATATCCATTTTGAGTATCAATATTTCAAACTAAAGTTGGATTTTATTCTTTCAACAAATCAATTGTTCTATTAATTAGTCTTGAATATTCATATAAAATCCATAAATAATAAGACTTCAATTTCTAGTAATAAACTATATATATTTTTCCCAATTCAAATTATACTAGAATATTCATTTCAATTTATTTTGGGAAAAATCCAATTATAAATATCATATCTTAAAATTTCCAAACTTAACATTTAAACATATGATATAAATTATTAAACTCCATTTTCTTAATTTTCTTCCATTTTTAATGAAGATTTTTATACACCTTTTAATTTCAAAATTTTCAACTTCATATGTATATATATGGAAGAAAAATCTTTATACAATATAAAATTTAAGATTATTATAAACCGTATTCCATCCAAATTTCACGTCCAAATTTGATCGTATGAAGAAGTTATGCTGAAAACAAAATTTCCAAATTGATTTCAAATTGATTTTAATTAAATCGATTTCAAGGCGTTTCACGCCCGTACGATCAAACGACAAGTCCGATCGATACGAAACTTGAAACCCTATAATAATTCACCGATACGGATCCGATGAAACTGGTTTCGTCGAAATCCGAGTCCGTGGCCAAAATGGCTATTTTTAATATTCATTAAATAAATTAAATTATAAAAATCCAAATTTTATATTAAATTCTAAAATTGGCCAAATTTTATTTCTTATATAATTCGTAATCAATTGAAAAGATTTAACAGGTTCAGCTGTGAATTAAAAGTTGACAGTATATTAATTGCAATGTTAATTTCTACACTTTCTTATATTTAAGAATTTTATAAATTATATTCTCAAAACCCATACTTTAGATTTTTAAATCTTTATATTCTCAACTTTCACCTAAAATAAAGATGCCATAAACATTAGTTCCTGATTCACATCATTATTCTTTAAGTCTAATTTAAATCTCAATAACATAGTATTTAACGTTAGAATCCATTTTATTATGCATAAATTCCAAATTTTACTGACCCAAATTTTCTTCTTTTCATTCCATATCAATTGTCAATCCTATAAGAAAAATTAACATTAGGTTCATACTTATTACAAATAACTCCAATTTCTTCCAAATAATAATTACATAACTATTAAATAATAAATCCATTTAATTGCAATAAATTCAATTGATTGCAATTAATTTCCAAATAAATTTGGATCTTTATTTGGTTATACAAAAAAAAACCGTTATCACTTACCTAACAAAGTTATTATTACTTAAGATCTCATTGCATCCACATTTTCACATTTTCATTTCCTGGTTTCTTTACTTTATTCTACGTAAATTATTATAAATGGGATTTTCTTGGTTACATCTTATTTGCATTTAACATTACTCATTCACCAATTCATTTCACTTTAACTGCGGTAAATTGGCGGATAAATTGAATTTGATTCTCAAAATTTAAATTAACAAGCAACAAAAATAGGTAACACAGCTAAATTCTAGTCACATAAATAAGCTTTTATTACTTTACAAAATGGAATAACTTTTAAACTCATAAATGTAATACCAAAACCGTTATAAATCCAATAAATTTCCAAATCGAAGTTTGTACACATTTTACACAACTATTATGATTTCTCACAGAACGTTGAATTTATTAAATGACCATTTATTCAAAATTTAATTCCCTTAATTGAATCAAATGCTTATAATTTTTACATTCTTACCATTCCTTCCCATTATAAATTCATTAACGGATTTACAAATCTCTATCTTCCAAATATTAAATAACCAAACTGATTACAACCACTGTTCTTATCAAATTTTCATAAATTTGTTCAAATCTATACTCTTTTTCCATCTAAATAAATTTTATGTTACTACTAGATTTTTTTATCCACTACAGCCATTAAATTTTTACTATCTACACTTATTACATCTTTGTATTAATGAATCCCATTCAAGTTAATATTTATATTAATATTCACAAATTCAACATTTATATGTTTCTTAAAATTAACTTTCAACCGAATGTGCCAATTTACATTTCATTTCCATTCAATATATATTCATTTTATTCCGTTCATTCGGGTACTGCATTGAAATATATTTATTCTCTAATACTAACGTTATTATCATTAAATTATGATTGGATTCCAAGTTTTTTATTCGATACCTTGAATAATAACTTACATATTAACCAAATCCTTCTTCTACTTAATTCAAATTGGATTATGTTCCAATTCCTATAACCTAGGTCTTGAGTCACCATTGACATAATTAAATTTATCGTTTATTTCAATCTTCATTTATAATTTAAAGTTCTACTAAACTAAATTACAAAACTTATGAACTTTAACAAATTAAATCCACCAATTAAATTTTTCTGATGTTTATATATTGCAATTAAATTCAGTTATTATTTTATTAATACTATTTTAATCAACTAATTATGACTTATAACCACAAACATAAATTTTCGTTATTTCAATCTAGGTCATATAAACATTTTAAATTATTTACTTTTAATCACAGTTACTAGCTAACCCCTACATTTACTCCATTAAAAATCCTAAGACTTCTATTTCAATTTAAATTAGATTAGAAAACATATCAAATTGATTCATTTAATATCTTTGAATTTAACGGGTCGTTACACTCTCCCCCACTCAAAACTTTTCGTCCCCGAAAAGGAAAAAGAAGGGAGAAGGAAGAATAAACAGTACATCTTATTTCAAATATTATTTATAAACAATAATTTACTAAATTTATTTTCTTAAATAAAATATACCTGTTTATAATCATTATATTCTTTTATACTTAGATTATTAAAGATGGAAAACATTTTCACAAAATTCTAAGTCCAAAATTTACGGAAAATTTTGGCAGAGTCTCCTTTGTACGGTGAGGCTCGGGAGAAAATATAATATCAAAATATACAAATATATTACATATATTATCAAAATATTATATCCCAACACGGGAAAATAGCGCTTTAAACGTAATCCGAAAACGTACCTATTTGTCGGGCAATATACGCTTATTATTATGGAACCAAAAGCAGTAGCAGTTGCTTCCATCACCTGTATTCACTTATATAATCTAAAAGGTTAAATATTTATTTTAAAGTGAACTATTCAAGTGGATTCAATCATTAATCAACCAAACAATTCAACAACCATCAACCTTACAAACAACATACATACACAAACAAAGCAACTATTTAATCCATCAAACAAATAGTTGTTTGGGTTCAAACTTGAAATTTGTATGAAATGAAATTAACTATCAAGTGAATCCTTTACTCAACAGTCTTAGATGGAACAAAGATAGATACTTATTCATTTAACCACTTCAAATTTCTTACCCAACAACATAAATCAAACAACACAATTTAAACCAACACCCAAATTTATTTATTATACATTTATCTCATGCTTCAATGGTTTGATTTTCTTTCTTTCATTTATGGAGTGATTTCTTTATTTCTTACTATTTCATTTTCCATTTATTTCAAAATTCATTATATTGGTATTCCAATTTATTAACTAACGGTTATATTATCTATTTATACTACATATCTTTACTTATATAGTAAAATTTCCAATTTAACTTATGCTTATACAATTAATTCTCATTAACAATAGCAAATTAATAGAATACCTTTATTACCTCAAGCTTCACTTGTAAGATTTCTCCTTTCATTTTCTTAATAACATTGCAACTTTTATTATATGGTAAGTTGTGTATGTTTTAAGAATGTAAGTGAAAATTTACAAGTTTCTTCTCAATTCCATTTTATTAATTTTAAACTAGTAGCTTTCATACCGTACTGAAGTTTATAACCCTCCACATCAATCCTTATTTAATAAAGAATTTCATTTTATCTACTTAAGTTCATATCACCTATTTATATTACTTATCTTTAACTTGAGATTTCAATTATAACTTAAGTTTATACCAATAATTTCTCATTTATAACAACGATTTATTGAATACTTCACTATTTCCAAAATTTCTACTTGTATAATATTCTAATCCAATTTCTCAATTAACATTTCAACTTTTATATTTGGTAAGTTATTTATGTCAAAGAAAATGCAATTAAACTTATACAAGCTTTATCTCATCTTTTAATTAAATTTAATGTTAATCAATATTACTCTTTGTAACAATTTCAAATTTCTCTTTATAACTTTTCATTAATTCTCTTACCTACATTAGAGGTTTCAATTAATTACTTACCTTTTATTTTACTAAAATAATTTAAAACAATTAATTAATGGAAATTTAAGAATTAAATACCGGGTCAAACCTCAAAATTACTTTAAAAATAATAGATAATTAATTTCTTACAACTTTTATATCTCTAATTATCCTTTAAAACAATTAAAATTTTAAATAATTTCAAAACAAATCTGCAGTAGAATTTTCTACAGTGGCCTTTCCCCTTCGAAACTCGAAAATGAAAGTCGATGATGCGGCCGCCATCACCGAAATTATTTTCCAACGACAAAGAGGAAAGTACAAACTTATTTTCTTCAAAATCCTCTTAAACCAATTCTTTCGAATTATACTAAATATTTATATAAGAAAATATTTATAAACCAAATCATTATATTTCATAAATCCTTTGAAAGCAGATTTTCAAAATCCTGGACTTAAGTTCTAAAATCTCCAATTTGATTTATTATAATTTCAACTTAGCTTCAATTGTTATAAATATTTTTATTTCCTAACACCCAATCTATAGCAACCAAATATATATATATATATCTTTATAAAAATATTTTTATATATAGAAAATATAATAGGCAAAATTATTTCATTCACCTATATTAAAAACAAATATTATGTCGGTCTGTCCTATTAAGTGTTTAGAAATCCCTATTGATGGCATAGCGTCCCATGCATCAACCAGAATTTATAAATACAAACCGGAACACATTAACACAATATCAAAATCCTTTATTAATACTAACAAGTACGCTCTCTCACATATATACACTCAGCGACTCCCATAGGGTATTACTACCCTATTAACAAAGAGTCAAACCCCACAAAGCCAAGGTTTATCGCTAAACCAAAGCTCTGATACCAGCTGTAACATCCCGCCTTTTCGCACACTTTAAACCGACACACGTGCCAATTCAAAGCATACGCAAGGGCGGATTGTTATGGGGTAAATAAGAAAAACAGAGAAGAAATAAAAACAAAACAGAATCTCACAGCGGAAGGATAAAATATAATAATAAATATACAGTTCAAAACAGTTTACAAACACTTGATTTGCTTTATACAATAAATATCAGAGTTACACATACCAATACAATCAATGCAGCGGAACAGTATGAGTGTGGAGCAATACTATAGATAATAATAATACGACTCCTTCGTCTTCGTCCTTCAAAGCTAAAGTCTTCGATCCTGAAACGCTCGGAATGACCCGAGCGAATTTGAAAAGACAAAAACACTCGAGTCAGACTAAAAGACCTTATGTGAGTTAAATTAACAGAAATAAATATGAGTACAGTAACTCAAGAGATGTTCGGGATTTTCATCTCCTAAGGATCCGTTAAACTATTTACTATATAGTATATTGCGCTATTATAATAGTGTCTAGTTATAAAGTAAACTTACTTTTAAATAGCGTTAAGGCTTTACATTTTCCACCTTAACACGTAAAATGCCAATAGTCTATACAGTACCGTAATACCTCCTGATCGGGAGGCTACCAGAGGATACTCCATAGGTACGACACAAATAGAAACTCGTAGTAAAGGCACGATAGGGTAGGTGACACGGCACAACTAGGCAATGCCAGGGTAGATATACCAATTGCTATCCAGGCTGGTGGAAACGCGTAGCCGCAGTTACCGCCCACCTCGGACTAACTCCCCCAAAATCAAAAATAAAGTGGCCACTGAATCAATCCAAAATCAAAGTATAATATCGAAGAGGAGGGTCCGATCAGAGGAATGACCTCATTGGCCTGAGAATCGCTCCTGTTTTAGCCACCTTATGCCAACTCACGGGAGTCGGGTCCACGTATTTACCTTACAGGAAACGTCGCCACCACCTACTTCATTCTGGAATCTCCACCGCGTACACGGTTAGTCAAAGTGGTTTTCGGTATCGACAGAGAGTATGTCCATATCCGATCCCGGTCTCTTTGCCAACCCATCGTTATTATAACACCGCGGTCATTTAAAAATAGCTCATACTTCAAAACCAGAATAAACATTTCCATTTTAAAATTATGAATACGATATCATTTTAAAACCCAAAACAATATGATATCCTTTATCCCAAATATAAACCTTTTCAAAAATCCAAATGCTTTAAAATTTATAACGTCTGAAAGCCAAATATCCTTTCAAAGCATAATATTTCGAAATTCATAATTTAAAACCATAACTTTTAAAACTTGAATGGTTTGGATATTCAACGGTATATGAATTAAAAGGTTTAACTTAAATGTTACTTTGTAAAGAAAATAATTCTCATGGTTTTACAAATACATTTCTTTATTAAAGTCTAAACCAAAATTTATATTATCTCTCTCAAGTTCCAAAACCACTTCAATTTATTTATATATACGTATATCCATTTTGAGTATCAATATTTCAAACTAAAGTTGGATTTTATTCTTTCAACAAATCAATTGTTCTATTAATTAGTCTTGAATATTCATATAAAATCCATAAATAATAAAACTTCAATTTCTAGTAATAAACTATATATATTTTTCCCAATTCAAATTATACTAGAATATTCATTTCAATTTATTTTGGGAAAAATCCAATTATAAATATCATATCTTAAAATTTCCAAACTTAACATTTAAACATACGATATAAATTATTAAACTCCATTTTCTTAATTTTCTTCCATTTTTAATGAAGATTTTTATACACCTTTTAATTTCAAAATTTTCAACTTCATATGTATATATATATGGAAGAAAAATCTTTATACAATATAAAATTTAAGATTATTATAAACCGTATTCCATCCAAACCATAGAAATCACACTTAAATAGTTATATATATACCGCGGTGCCTGTATATAATTTTCTATCCTATGGTCAAGTGATACGGATATTTATCATTTCAATCCGCAATTTAAAAGATATAAAATTTTGCGGTTGTATATCATTTCAAACCACAATCCCGAATGAAATGAAATATGCATGATAATTTTGCATTTAATGATACACAAATAAAACATCCATTCATCAACATCATCCATCATCCAATCACAAACATAAATCAATACAAATCAATAACAATATATATTTGACAATATATAACAAGTAATAACTGGCAATTTTATTCAGATTAAATTTAACAACTATTAATCTAACAGTTTATATTCGGTAATAATCTATATAACTGTTAACTAGCAGTTTATAGGCAAACACAAATTCTAACTGTCAATAAATAAATGAAATTAACAGTTAAATTCAATAAATGCAATTCAACAAATATGAGTGAAATAAACATGCCAAATACTCATAAATAAATTTCTATTCATTTCTAAAATTAATTTGACAAACATAAAAGCTTTTAGTAGTTGTGAGTGGGTTAAAACACTCACCTTTTGAATTTAAATCGAATTTAAATTCGATTTAAACCCAAAAATTCGCCCGTCTCGGAATTCGTCCAAACCAGCGTCATCAAGTCCGGAATTAAATTACGATCCTAACAAAAAAAATTCGCGTGAATCCGAGGTCGTATGTAAAAGTTATAGCGATTATTGCACTTGAATTTCAAAATTAAAAACAACAAAAGGAGGACACATTTCATACTCTTGCCACGTCATCCTCCACTATCACGCACGCGACTACCATCTTCTTTCCAGAAGCAAACGCACGCAAGTTCCAGTGCAAGCCTAAAACATGAAACCCTATTGAATTTTTGCCGCAAATCTGACCGTCGAAACGCCAAACTAACCACATAGATGCGATCCCCTCGGTTCCCTCTCCAAAACCCAGAAACAGAATTTCGATCAGGCGAACTTTGATGCGACGCTGATGAACGGCCACGAACTGTTTGAATTTATTCTGGGTAAATGGTAACTCCAACTGAAAAACGAATTTCACCATGGGATTACGTGTTTCGAGAAGATCGACATATATTTTTGTGGAATTTTTCTGGAGATTTTGAATTTTCATTTTGTTTTTGAACTGACTGGATCTAGGGTTAACCCCCATTGAAGAAGAAGAGAAGCTTGAAGAAAATACGCGCAGATAAATGAAATTAGACGGAGGCTAGGGCTGAATAGCTGGGTTTATATAGAGGGTTAGAGGTAGCGTAGATAGAACGTAGAATGAACGTGCGTAGCAAACTATGGCCCAAAAAGCTCGCTATGTCTCCGAACGAAATTTCGTAAATCTATATATCCAAATAGGTAATTTAAAATATTCTGAACGCGATGGAAAAAGTTTCACGTCCAAATTTGATCGTATGAAGAAGTTATGCTGAAAACAAAATTTCTAAATTGATTTCAAATTGATTTTAATTAAATCGATTTCAAGGCGTTTCACGCCCGTACGATCAAACGACAAGTCCGATCGATACGAAACTTGAAACCCTATAATAATTCACCGATACGGATCCGATGAAACTGGTTTCGTCGAAATCCGAGTCCGTGGCCAAAATGGCTATTTTTAATATTCATTAAATAAATTAAATAAATTATAAAAATCCAAATTTTATATTAAATTCTAAAATTGGCCAAATTTTATTTCTTATATAATTCGTAATCAATTGAAAAGATTTAACAGGTTTAGCTGTGAATTAAAAGTTGACAGTATATTAATTGCAATGTTAATTTCTACACTTTCTTATATTTAAGAATTTTATAAATTATATTCTCAAAACCCATACTTTAGATTTTTAAATCTTTATATTCTCAACTTTCACCTAAAATAAAGATGTCATAAACATTAGTTCCTGATTCACATCATTATTCTTTAAGTCTAATTTAAATCTCAATAACGTAGTATTTAACGTTAGAATCCATTTTATTATGCATAAATTCCAAATTTTACTGACCCAAATTTTCTTCTTTTCATTCCATATCAATTGTCAATCCTATAAGAAAAATTAACATTAGGTTCATACTTATTACAAATAACTCCAATTTCTTCCAAATAATAATTACATAACTATTAAATAATAAATCCATTTAATTGCAATAAATTCAACTGATTGCAATTAATTTCCAAATAAATTTGGATCTTTATTTGGTTATACAAAAAAAATCCGTTATCACTTACCTAACAAAGTTATTATTACTTAAGATCTCATTGCATCCACATTTTCACATTTTCATTTCCTGGTTTCTTTACTTTATTCTACGTAAATTATTATAAATGGGATTTTCTTGGTTACATCTTATTTGCATTTAACATTACTCATTCACCAATTCATTTCACTTTAACTGCGGTAAATTGGCGGATAAATTGAATTTGATTCTCAAAATTTAAATTAACAAGCAACAAAAATAGGTAACACAGCTAAATTCTAGTCACATAAATAAGCTTTTATTACTTTAAAAAATGGAATAACTTTTAAACTCATAAATGTAATACCAAAACCGTTATAAATCCAATAAATTTCCAAATCGAAGTTTGTACACATTTTACACAATTATTATGATTTCTCACAGAACGTTAAATTTATTAAATGACCATTTATTCAAAATTTAATTCCCTTAATTGAATCAAATGCTTATAATTTTTACATTCTTACCATTCCTTCCCATTATAAATTCAACATTTACTCCATTAAAAATCCTAAGACTTCTATTTCGATTTAAATTAGATTAGAAAACATATCAAACTGAATCATTTAATATCTTTGAATTTAACGGGTCGTTACAATATAAATATTAATGCATATTTATACATGTTTTTCACACCAAATATCTATCCAAATCAATTTAAATCAAATCAAATCAAAAAATTCAAATCAAACAAACCAAATCAAACAGACCAATCAAATAAAATTACGAGGAACTTCCACCCATCCTTCTTCTCCAAATATAGGGTCTTCTTTAGTGGCATCCCAATTTTCATTATCATTAGCGAGAGAGACTAGATGATGTGCTTCGTTATCATCCTTGTGTAGGGAGAAAATCATCCATCATATTGCATCGAAATGCCTTTCTTTCTCTTTGATCGTCTAAATTTGACTCAATTCTAAGTGTCGCTGGTTACGAAGAATAAACGAAAGAATATTCTTGAAAGAATTAAGAGTTTCTTCAAGATTCTCGGATAAATTATGAATTGGATTGGCCATATTCGAGTTTGTGAGAAGAATGAGAGACAAAGTGGATAAGAAATAATATTGAGTGATGAGTTTGGAAGAAATAGGTATTCAAAGGTGTATAAATTCGTTTGAAATGAATAAACATAAGGAAGTTACTCAAATTCCAAATTCAAAATGATATGTCATTTCTGACTAGTACATGTCGACATGGTCATAGTGGTATGTCGACATGGGCAGTAAGTTTTGATGACTTATTTTGATTTTGTGAATAATTGTGTGCGTATATATATATATTTACATAATATACTAACATTTATTCTAGAGATAAGATAAGCTAGATAATAGAAAAGGAATTCAATTTCATTTCATGATAACACGATACAACGATTAAACACGAAGAACAACACGAACATTCAAATCAAAATAAACTAAAACTAATACAATGAGATATGAAAAAGTAGAACTAGTTAGAGGATGATGACGATGAAGATAATCCAAACTTCTTGCTGACTTTGGAAATAAACCTGTTCATCTTGAATGAAATGTTGTCCAACTTCTTACTAACGGATCATTTAAGAATCCGTTGATTCTCAACAATGGTCTTTTGGTTTTTTAGAAGGGTTTTATTGGTTGGATTAGGAGGATAATCAATTCTTTCCAAAGAAGTTTCACCTTCTTCTTCTTCTTCTTCAATTTCCATTTCAACCCCTTCTTCTTCTTCTTCCTCTTCCTCTTCTTCCATCTCTTCATGAGCCAAACGCTCTTCCTTTTCGGCAAGAGTCTCATAAGGTTGAAAAACAAATGGAATTTTCATAAGCGAAATGTTGGAATGATTGAAAAAATTTCTAGAAACAAATTCTTCTCCTTTGAAATCCACTCTAAAATAGTTAAAAATCCGAGTGAGATAAATTCATGATATAAAGTATTCTCACCCATTTTAAGATTTTTGGGACGAAGTTCATCCAAAATAACTTGCACCCAATTAATATCATAATTTCCAAAAATAGCAAAAAGTGCTTGACAAACTTTTGAAGTAGGATTGTTAAAATTTTCTGATCTTGGGGTCAAAGTATGTTGTAAAAGAAGATTGAAAATTCTAGCTTTTGGTCGAAAGTTTCGATTTTTGAATTCAAAATCATCATTTCCTTCGAAAATGTGATGAAATGTCTCACGATCATTTTCATCGATTTTAAAATTAGAAATATCCATTCCCGTACTCTTGCAATTGAGAATGGTACCCAAAAGATCACAATTCAAAACAATTCTTGTGCCTTTGACACTATTCCAAATTTCATCATCATTTCCAATATAAAATCCACGGTTTAAATATGCAAAGAAAATTTAACAATATTTGGATAACAAACAAAATCATTTTGAGAAGCATCAACGAGACTAAGAATTTGATTGTTTTCAAAAAGAGAATCAATTTCATAAGAAGAGAAATCTTGAAATATAGCAAACTTTCCGGGATGGACTTTTGCATAGTTAGTATAATTGTTGTATGCTTTTATAGCCTCCGGATCATTGAAGAGTTGCTCTTTTATCTTTTTGGAAATTCTCATGGTAGAGGGGTTGCTTGAAGAAGCCATTGGAATAGAGAGTAGAGAGCTTGAAGTTTTGAAGAGAGAGTTTGAATTTGTAAATGAGAGTGAAAAGATGTGATAAAAGATAGTGAATAAATAGATTCTTAACGTACATGTTCTCTGGTCAAAAGATGCCTTTTCAGAGAATTGAATGAAATGAAAAGGTGGAGGGAAATTCAACCATTTGAATTCAAATTTTGTACCCATGTCGACATCATGGTAGGGACCATGTCAACATGTGCTTCTCAATTTCTATGATGTATTTTTCCTAAGTACTCTAACATATATATATATATATATATATATATATATATTAATTTTATTGTCTATATATATCTGGAATATTATTAGAATTATAGTATATTCCACAATATATTATTATACTAATAAAAATAATAATAAATTAATAATAAATTAATAAAATAATAGTAAAAAAATTAAAATTCAAATAACTCACCAATTAAAAATCAATCAATCAAGCATCTAATTCAAAGCATGCAATTTCAACCAATTGTATTATCAATGTGTACCTTTTTCTGAGTTTGTTTCTTTGAATTCGTCGGAGTTGTGAACTGCCGTGAAATACAGGTTTGAATTATTTGTCTTCTGATCATCATCGCTTGTGGAAGAGTCAGAGTCATCTAGAGTAGCAGTAAATGCATGCTTCCATTTCTTTACTAAATCATTGTTTATAGGAGGATTTTGCCTCTCTGGATACGGACAGTCTCTTTTGATATGGCCTGGTTCATCACAGTTGAAACATTTGACATTGTTTGGCACTACATTCTAATTTATAGAGTTCTTATAGTTGTTTCTCTTGAGATTATTTATCTTTCTGTATTTCAGAAATTTCTAAAAATTCCTAGTCATAAAGGCTATCTCTTCATCATTATCGCTGTTTGGGTCTGATCTATCAGTCAATGCATTAAATGCCATTGGTTTCTTTTCAAATGCTTTGCTTTCTCTTCTCCTGATCATTTGGACTTCAAACGATATTAGATTTCCAATTAATTCTTCTATCTTTAAGGTACTAGTGTCATTTTCCTCTTCGATCGCAAGTGTCTTTTGATCTCATTCTGTACTAAGAGAATTTAAAAATTTTCTGACTTGATCTTCTTCCGAAAATTCCTTTCCCAATGATATTAGAGAATGCACAATATCCTGAAATCTACTATATGTATCTGAAATAGACTCATTAGAATTCATTTTAAATAATTAAAACTGATTTGTGATCATGGAAATTTTGGTCTGTTTAACTTTGCTTGTTCCTTCGTGATAAATTGCAAAATTTTCCAGATTTCATACACAGACTTACAAACAGACACTCTATTAAATTCATTTGAACAAAATAGAATATTCATTGCTTTAGAATTATTTTGTGCAACGGTCTTTTTCTTAGCGGTCCATTGTGCAAAATCAGTTGTGGGTTCAGAATATTCAGTTTATGTGATATTCCAAGTGTCTAATCCTACAGATTGTAAATATATTTTCATCCTACATGCCCAATATGCATAGTTACTGCCATTAAAAAGTGGTGGTCTGAAAGTAGACTGACCTTCTACAAATGAACTAGTGACAGGGATACTAGTGTTAGTAACAGTACCAGTGTTGGTAGCAATTTTGGAATCTTTTAAAAATTCAGGTTATGAAACTTTTGAAAACTTTGCTCTGATACCAAATGTGAGAAATGCGGATTACGGACCTTAAGGCTAGGATAAACACTAGAGGTGGGTGAATAGTGCTTTAAGGAATTATTAAATCTTTTTGAGTTTTTATTAATTTGAACACAAACGTATGCAATATTCAGACACAGATATGATCAAAGCATCAAACACAGATGCAGAAATAAAGTAAAAGCAGTAATGAAAAGAACACATTGGATTTTATACTGGTTCGAAGTTATCCTACATCCTGTCCCGCACACAAGTACGGATTTCCTTTCAAAAGCAATTGTGCAATTACACCCTCGATTTCAAGGCAACGAGTTACACCCTCCGGATTCGCAATCCTCTCGGTAGAGATACTTGATTTACCAGGAAACAAGTTCACCCTATTGATTTCCAAGGCTACTGTGACGACTCGCCCTTCTACTACCAGAAAGACGTAACATCAATAAGAAAGAAAAGGATAGAAATAGAAAAGAAAGAAAAGAAAGAACAACAATTTCAGAATCTCAGAGCGGAACGGAACAAAATATAATATATCACATAACTATTACATAGTTTTACATATCAGAGTTACACAATATCAATACACAATACATCTGTCACTATATACATCAGAGATACAGCATACACTAACTAACACAGCGGAACTAGATAGATGGCTACATACGTCTGGAACTCCTGCTCCAAGCTCCTCCAGAATCAAAGTCCAAAACCTATCACTTGGCTACTCTTAAAAATTTGAGTACCCAAGAGTTTATGAAAAACAAAATATAAACTCCGGGTCAGACATGGGTCTGGTATGAGTAAACGATTTAAATTGTTTAACTTTGAAAATCATTTGAAACAAAAGGTATCACGTAAGACTCACCACAAATAAATACGGGTAAATTTTTACCATACACTAACTAAACATTTTACAGGAAATCCAGTGATATTATAATAGTGTCTAGGGTTTTCAAGTAAAATATAGAAATAGCTGAAATGCTTACATCTCACATTTCAACATAGTTGGGCACAATCAAAACGTATGGCGCTTATTGGAGATTTGATTTCATACAATGGTAGGGCTACTGGGGTACCGTCCGTCATAGTGCGTGGCCTAAATCACCGTACCGAGGAGCCACCCTAACTCCCCTGCAACACAAGGCCAGAACCATTCCTTACTGAATAGTCCCAAACATGATAACCCCGAGAGTTGTTGCAATCAACCGCCCACACAGCCGAAATAAAGGGACATCTAGACAGGGGTATATCTCATCCTGCATGGGCATAACCCACCTAACCTTGCCGCACCTCCCCTGTTTTAGCCATTCCCGGCTGATGAGGCTTGAGGCTGCGATTACCTTTATAGGGCATATCTCTTAGAATGCTCATCGTCCGCCTGACGATGTGCGGAAAGCATTCAATCCATGCAAGTTCGTTTTGGGTTCGAACGAAACCGAAGGCATTATCTCGTCACACTCATTTTGGAATCACCCTCAGAGTCAACGACGATAACCCTTGCATTCTGAAAAAACCATCTCGAGCTTCATTTCATAATTCACGACCAATCGTTTAATTTGGATCGATGTGATTCGGAGAATCATAAATGACACCCGATCCCGGTCTCATCGAAATCCAAACGCCATTTTAAGGGCCAAGTTGTCTAATTAACTTAAACAGTTTAATAATTTAAATTCAACAATTGAATTAATATAACATTTATCACAAATGAATCATACATAATCATTATACATATATCACAGCATATCACAGAGCATCACATAATATCATCAAAATAAATATCACAAATTAGATATTCTACACAACAATCCCTAAGCAATCATCTTTAAATTGTCATTGTAATCAATTCAATTTAAAATCAATTACTTGAGAATTTATCTCTTAATCCTGTTTAATTGATTATTAATTATCAATTAATTACTTATTCATTTCAAATTATCTAATTAATTAATCATTTCTAAATCAACTATTAAATCTTAATTATTTAATTAATTACTTATTTTATTCCAAACCATTTAATTAATTACTCCTTAATCAATTTATTTAACTTTAATTAACCATTTCTTAATCATTAATTAATAAATTATTATTAAAAAATAAAACTTAATTGCCTATTTATTAACTGCTAATTACTTAATTAATCATCTATTAATAAGTAGTTAAATTACTTAATTGATTGACTACTAACCATTCTTTAATTAACTTAAGTAGTTAATTGCAATTTCATTTATTACTTAAACATCAATTAATCCATCACTAATTACAATTAAAAAGTAATTATTCTTAATTGTTTTCTAAGATAATTAATTAATTACCATTCAATTTAATTAACACTTTAAAGCTCTCTTTTTTAAAACTTTGAAAATCAAATCATCATTAACTTCCAACTTAAGTGTTAATTAACTTTATACTTAATTTAATTACTTAATTAAAATATTGAATTAAGAGTTAAACCGTTGTTAAACATTAACTAGGGTAATAAAAACTTGTACTAAGTTTTACCTCAAATTGTTAAACCCTAATTAGTTTATAGTGTTAAGACTGTTGAAAACAAAATCTGGTTAACTTTATATTTATTCTAATTGTTGTTTTTTTTTGTATACTGCAAATAAATAAAAAACCCGAGCACTCCCCCTTGTTAACTCGAGTGATCCTCGAGTTACTTACCCTCTGGCCCCGAGACTTCTCCCAGGTATCCATCTTCTTCTTCCTTTTTTTTCTTTTTTTTTTCTTTTCATCATTCAGTAAGTATTAAATTTAAAACTTAAGTTAAACTAAAACAACAGGTATCTAGCTCTCGAACAAGCCCTAAAACCCGAAGCCAACATCAAAATAACTCGAGACTGACTTGAGGATACCCACTGACACGACGCAGCTTCATCCTCCACGCCGTATACATGCACGGCGGCATCTCCCTTCTCCGACGAACAACGATAACGTCAACAAGTCATAGTTCGACACTAAACTCGTAATCGAAATTCGAATCACCAAAAAAAGTTCGAATTCGAAAATTTGCCTCTGCTCGAAAAAAAACTGTAACAACGCCTTCGGTAAATTGCCTCGCCGCCGTCGCTCCATCCACCTACAACACCCAAGCTTTCGCCTACACGATGCCATCACGATAAACCATCAACCTCCAGAAGCTCAAGCCACTCGATGGCGTGATGAAGACGATCTCGACACAATACATACATGGATAGAAATAGGAACTCGAGCCCTAGATTGATCTTGTATCCAAATCTCAAGCAATATAAAAAAAATTGGTAATTTTTATGAAATCATATACGTTTAAATTTGCTTCATCTCAAATTTCAACTTTTATTATTAATTACATAACAAGAAATTTGCAAAAGTGCAGTTTTGGTTCAAATGCAAACTGCTTTGGAAATACTGAGTTAAAAATCTCCATACAAATTTTTAAAAATCATAACTTTTAGTATTAATTCAAGATATAACCTCGAATTAGAAATTTATGGCATTCGAATTTATCAAAGAATATGTGAATTACCTGTATAACATGTTACAATGAAGTATTTCCTTCAACATATTTAAATTGGCTTTTAAAAACAAATCTTAATTTAGTTTAAACATTTTGTTAATTGAAATAATTATAGATTATCAATGTTAATGAGTATAACTTGAGTTTTAAACAAAGATCAGTAAACTGTAACAACAAAGAGCACATAACAGAGAAGAACATTATTATATAAACCCAGATTCATATCAACATATACAACCCCACATATTTCATAAACCATCATACTGTTTTTATTTAAACTTGAGCTTGAAAATTTTTTAATGTTTACTCACCTTTCAAATTTCTTTTGAACAGAATGCATTGGTGTTATGAAAACCTATTGCTTTAAAACTGCCTTGAATCTGACTGAGTTCTTCCCTTTTTTCTGTTTTTGTTTTGACTTAATTTGAGTTTACTTCCCCTTTTCTTTTCTTATGAGCTACTGAATGAACCAAATGAAGACGCATACAAATATATAGAAGACAACAGTTGAATAGGTGAAGGTAATATCTGGTCAGCTCCTTCCTTTATGAACAGATTTTTATAGTATTTTGAAATGACAAAATTGTTGGCCGAGATGATAGCAAGTACATGTTTTATTTACCAAATATTTACATGCTCATTATGTTTTATCTGTACATAGATATTTGTATGCAGATATATATTTTGCAGGAAATTACTTGGCTTGCAAATGAAGCTTTATTTTGTTTTTATCTTTTTATTTTATGAACATACAGTTTCCAGGTTAATTTTATACACTTGGCCTTGTTTATAATGATAGTTTGAACTTCATACACATGTTTTGTGTCAGGTATTGTTTATACTATGGCTTATGGCTTGTGAAAGAAAACGTTATGTATAAAAATGTTTGTTTTGTAATCTTCTAGCTTAAATAATTCATGTACATATGTGCCTGATGTACTGTTATGCTTTGACTGGCTTTGTTTTCATCCATATTCATTTGGTTTTGTTATTTACTTCTAGTTTGAATAATATACAGATTATAATTATGGTTTACTATGTATAAAGATATCTATTTAAATATTTGTTTTAGAGATGCTTTTGTCAGATTTACTTTCATACTTGACTAATTTCTATTTTTCTTTTCTACTTTGTTCTTATTTTACTTTTTGTTGTACTTAATTCTTGTTTGTACTTACATTCGTATTTTATATTTTGACGATCAATAATTATATGGTTTATTTACTTATATTTATATTTCATATTTAACTATCAATATTTAAATGATATTCATTTGCTTACTTATTTATATTTGTATTTTATATTTTGATTATCAATATTTACTTTATATTCTTAAGTTTTACTTATATTTAATATTTATACTTTATATCGATAAACTTTGATTTTATGTTGAACATTATCATTCACATCAATGTATTTATTTATCACATGTTAATATGACTAAGTATTGTAATTCAATCATATAAGATAAATTTTATTTTAATTGAATTATATAAGAATGATTTTATTGTAAACATTATTGAGGTTTATTTTAAATACCCAAATCAATCTCCTTTTTAAAATACAATTTATATAAATAAATGGCAATATTTCCAAAATCATATTCATTTTAATATGATCAATTTACATTTAATTTAATTAGATTAAATATTTATTAAAATAATAGGGTCAAAATCCAGAGTTGTTACAGCTACAATCACACCTTTTCTCGCTTGATTGATTTCTAAGGTTACAGTCACATCTTTTCTCGTTCAACTGATTAAAAAGAAGCCTATAACTCTGAATAGCATTGAGTATCTTGTTGAGATATTGATAGAGAATCAAACCTGAGATAATCTAGTTAGATTCAATGTTGATTTCAAAAGAGTAATGGTAGGAATACGTATAAAGAAATGTGAAGAAGAAGAGAAATGAAAACCAGAAAAATATGAATAAAAATTCTTTGAAAACATCCCTTATTTATAGAAAAACAATAGCTATGTCCATTTGTGAAGAGATATGACGAATAGACACTTCTTTTGAAATTTAAATTTTGAAATTAACTGACACAAGGTCGACATGGGTATATTGAGCATGTCGACATCCCAAAGGAATTTTTGGCGATTTGTTTTTCTTTGAAAATAACTTTTATCTTATACTAAAAAGTATTTTAAACTTTATAAATATACTTGACTATAGTTAAAATACATAAGTAAATATAGAGAATAATACAATTACATAATTTTATTTTTAAATCTAAGTGTAAATATTAAAAGTTAAATATATTATTATTAAAGATAGTTTTAAACTAAGAACAATTTGATTTTGAAATTAATGATTGTTTTAAGGCTAAAAGTATTTGAAATCGGGGTAGATGTTTTTGATTCTTTTAAAAGGAAGGTTTTGAAAACATTTCGAAAACAATACATAATTTTGTAAAATCATTTTGAATAAAAATTAGCGGATACAAAATAATGTTCCACTAGATTTTTCGTAGGTTCCATCCTACTTAGGGTTCCATCCATTTAACGGGCTCGAAGTGGATTCCATTCCACGAATAAATTGGATTTTAAGATGCCAGTGCTTTTCTAGGAGATTTAACAAAAATTCCTAATTAAAATTACTTATTCTTGAAATCTTGAACTCTTGATAATCTTGATATTCTTGATACTCATGAGTCTTCATTCTTGATTGACATGCATGGTTAAATCCTGCATATACATATATTTCTAAACTATAATGTTAGTATTTATATTTTATAATCCTATTCTAAGGTTGTTGTCTTCAAAACCATCATCTCACGGACTAACATATATTTTATATAAATCAAAACATAGTTCAAATTCAGCAACTACAACATTTCAAGAATGTTGTTATAGGTTCATTTAGTAATTTCAGCATATAGTTCAAATTTTCAGAAATTACAGCACTTCAAAATCTTGTTATAGGTCTTTTTAGTGTATTTCCAGCCATAGTTCGAATTTCCAAAAATTACAGCACTTCATAAATGTTGTTATAGGTCTTTTTAGTGTATTCCAAGCCATAGTTCGTATTTTCCACAGCATTTCTGAACCGCTGTAACATCTGTTTACCATTTAAAAACATATATCTTCACCCTTTCTCATTTTTAACCTACCAACTTATTCCACTTTTCAAAACTTCTTATTCGGATAATACTTAACTTATAAATTTTAATAAAATAATATTTTATTAATAAATATCCAATTTAAATTTAAATTCATTTGTTAAGTCAATACTTTATAAATTTCTTAACTTTTATCCCAACAAATAACTTGAAATTTTCATACCCATCCTATAATTTCTTAACTTTTAGATAACCATCTTATAACAATTAAATTTCCATTTATTTACTTAACCTAAAATTTCCATTTAAATCAAATTTCTAATTTACAATTTAGGTCGTATTTTTTTAAAATACACCTTTTCCGTTTAATTCTACATGCATTTTAACTTGTAGAAAAAACTCTATAAATTCCTTTAAATTATATAAATCCAAATTAAGTTAAAATGACATATTTTTACATTTAAATTATTTATAAAATTTTTGAAAATATATAATTAATTAACCATAGGTCTGTATAATATTTTCTAACCTAGGTCAAGTGATACAGATATGTATCATTTCAATCCGTAATTAAAAGAGAAAAATCCGAGTTCTATCATTTCAAACCCGCAATCCTAAGTAAATCAAACACAATAAAATTCACTCGAGCCTATCATTTCTGCACATAGTGATTTTTTCTTATTCTACAGTCCGTTCAGGTATGTATCATTTCAACCCACAGTGATAGGGGATTTGAAGTGATAAACCGGAAATAAAATAACAGCATAGCATATAATATCATAACAAATGATGTAACAGGTACATAAACAGCATCTAATATCATATAAACATATCACAGGCAGGTAAGAACATAGCATATTAATTCATACATTTCACTTGTCATCATTTCACAATCATATAAGTACGTAATGTCTAGAGTGAATAACTCACCTTATTGAAATCTAGAATCAAAATCAAACACACATCCAAACTCCGCAAAGCATGAAAAGACACGACAAAGCACGAGTATATTTTTGAGTGGATGAAGAGTCAGATCCAAACTTGTAAACAACACAATACATACATATATAAGCAATAATTCAATACAAAAGAAGATAGATAAAAACAATGAAAAGATAGGAAATAAAATGACATAACCTTGATAAATCAAAGCAAGGTAATCAATACATGGCTTGGTTAGGGTTTGTTATCAACTTTGGTGATGTATGCTTCCATGGTGGTCACGGCCAGGCTTTGGTGGTGAGGAGAAATTACTGTGGTCGGGAATAGGGTGAGGCCGAGCTAGGTATGAAGGAAACAAAAGAAAAATAAAAATAGAAAAGAAGAAAAGAAGGTGGAAGCCATGGATTTAGATCTAGTATGTTTTTTTTGCATTCAAATAAGAAATGAGGAGAAACTTTTCATGTGAAAAAAAGAAACAGATGGCGGCTAGGTTTTAGGAAATACACGTCCAAAAGAAAGAAACGGCAAGAAATAAAGAGGCTAGGCAATAAAAGGCAGGAGTTTGACTAGTTGGGAAATAAAAAGGCAACAAATAACTTGATGCATTTATTAATTTTTTTTCTTTGTTTGCATGCAATGAAAAGAGGAGTATGAGGAACAATATGTACGTGAATTATGAGAAGTATTCCTGGCTATGAATGTGGAAAGTAATTGGCTATGCAAATGGAAAGGCAAGGGAGAAGAAAAAGGAAACAAATAAACAAAACAAGTAACTTATATCTCTTGAAATTTCTAAGCTATTATAAAAAATAAAATCAATCAAAATCAAATAAATATATTCAAGGTTTATACAAATAAAATAGAAAATAAAAATTAGAGAAACAAACATAGGTAAATAAAATATAGAAAGTCGTTACGTGTAAACACTGTATTTTGTCTAATTTAAAAAGTATAAGTTTAAATCCCTAATAAATCCATATATTTGATTTCTCAAATTTGTTATTGAATCAACTATTAACTTATCCTCTTATGGTTAATATTAACATTGGTTAATATACTAATACATTAATAATTTCCAAATTCACCCAAATTTCAATTACATAGTATTTAATTTAATTTACCTACAATAAATCCATTTATTACGGATTGAATTCCAATTAATTTATTTCCAATAACTATCTTGCTTCAATTCTACTCTTTTATTAAATCTAGCATCACTCTATAAACCTAGTTATTATTTGTTTATCTTTCATTACATAAATATATATTCAAATTTTCATCATTCTTTTGTAATAACTGTTATTTTCGGTTATATTGAATTTGCCAAATATATAAATTTATTATAATTAAAACCTTAATCAATTTACTTGAATTGGTTTCCTTCCTTTATTTCATCTTATGAATAAAATATACATTTCCATTTATGTCATTACATTAAAAGTTACAGTCCTATCTCACATTGATGAGCATTTATCTACATTTAAATGTAATTGATTTCCAACTCTGAATTTAGCAGCCTAAATAAAAGGTGACTTGCATAAATGTAATCACTAACTTTATATTACACTCAAGTTTATTATTTTATCAGAATTGCTTATATAATGTTGAATTCATTCAATTTTTATACCCGAATATAATAGTTACAACTACATTAATAGACCAATTAAATAGTAACTTACAACCGTCACTATAGCTTTTAATTTACATTTCATTTTTAATACTCACTTCTTTATAAATTATAAAAAAAATTCTTTTTAAATTTAATTATAAAAATCTTATTAAATTAACAAGTTTAATTGTCGAAATTTATGGGTCGTTACAATGTACAATTGAAAAGAAAGCAAAATAAACATTTTTATTAAATCCTTTTGAAGCTATCATATATTTAAATAAATAAATGTTCATCTTATGTTTTGAAAATACAGAATTTATTCTTTAATTAAATCTTATTTAACTAAAGCAATTATATTTTTAATTGCTTTGAACATTATTACATTGAATTTTAAAACATAACTTCAAATCATAATACATACATACATACATACATACATACATATATATTGGAAATCATACTTTTATTAGTTTTGTAAAGATAATTTTTTCCAAGTTAAATAATTATAAAAGAAAATTATCAAATCAATACTGCCAATTCAAATTATTATAAACGAAGATTATCAAATTGCTATTGCCAAAATTCCGGGTCATCACATTCCTCCTCCATATAAGAATTTCATCCTCGAAATTTAAAAGAAAATATAATTTAATAATCCAGCAAAGGTTTTAGCAAGCATACATAATCAACCATATACTAACAGGTATAACAACCAATCCATTCGAACAAACAAACTTACTAACTATACTGACATAATTCAGAATATGCCTTCCTAATACTATCTAGAGTTCCCAGGTATGAACTTTGGGATCCTCGCTCCACTGAATCTAATAAGCTCTACCACTAAGATAGCAAGTTCCCGCATCTTGACTTACAATCTGAACAGGATGCCTAACCACAGTCAAGTCCGGCTCAACTTCCAAATCCTCCTGAACTGCTGGTTCTATAACCACTGATAGATCATACAGAAACTTCCTCAAATGAAATATGGGAAATACTTTACGAATCCCAGCCATCCGAACTGGCAATTCAATCCTATAGGCCAAAGTACTAATCCTTTCGAGAACATGGAAATATCCGATATATCTGGGAGCTAGCTTTCTGGTCTTACCAAATCTGATTGCTCCTTAGATCGATGAAACCTTAACAAAAACCACATCTCCAACTTCGAATCCCAAATTCCTTTGTCTCCTATCCACATAACTCTTCTTACGATCCTGGGCTTCCCTCATCCTTTTCTTAATCAACTCAGTCTTCGCAGATGCCTCTCGAATCAAGTCTGGGCCAAGAATCTCTGGATTCTACCTAACAAAATGGTCCTTCCAAGATCCACCGGAATCCATAACACAAGCTCTATTCCACAAGCAGCAGTGGACTTTGAACTTACTTCTCCAATCCGGAATAACCATAACAGGTGCACTTGTCAACCTCGCCTTTAAATCTTGAAAAGCTTCTTCACACTTTGGGATCCATTCGATCTTTGCTCCTTTCCTAATCAGCTTGGTCAAGTGAGAAGAAATCTTAGAATAATCCTGGATGAACTTCCTGTAGTAATCCTCTAATCCAAGAAAACCATGAACTTCTGTAGCAGTCTGTGGTTGCTTCCACTCTAGAACAGCTGCTACCTTGACCGGATCCATAGCAATACCTTCTCCATATAAAATACGTTCCAAAAATCTCAGTTTCGACTTCCAGGAATGACACTTAGCTTTTCCGGGCAAGTCTTCTCAAAGTTTCCAATACTACCTTCCAAATGACGCTTCCGCTGTGCAACTTTGATTTGGAGTAGATGAGAATGTCGTCGATGAACACGAGCGCAAAATAGTTCAGCACATTTCGGAAAACACGGTTCATTAGATCCATGAAATAAGCTAGAGCGTTGGTTAACCCAAAAGACATAACCAACAACTCAAAGAAACAGACGGGTTCTCTGAATGTAGTCAAAGGTACTGCCTTCAGCTACCCTTAGTTGGAGAAAACTTGAAACTAAATCTAACTGAAAAAACACAGAAGCACTAAGAAGAAGATAAAAAAGATCACCAATACGACGCAAGGGTTACTTATTCCTGATGGTCACCTTATCCAATTCTCAATGTGGGGCAAACCTTTGACTTCTTCGAGAACATCCGGAAAATTATTTGACAACTTTGATAGCTCCTACTTCCTCCTGAGATGCCTCGACTCCGTGCAAAAGATTACTCAGGTGAAGTCCTGAACTATCGCAAGTCACTTTTGCAGTCCTACCCAATTCAATTTCCAAAGCAACAGTTCTCTCTTCAAAAATCAATACAGCCATGCTTGTCTCTCCAATCCATTTCCAAAATAAGGTCAAATCCTTCAAGAACGCCTTTGCCTATTAGAAGAGCTGTCGGTCCACCTTCAAAAGAAAACACCTTTTCCTGCTAAGCCTTCTAAAGAAGTGGACAAACTTTCACCATATTCTCGGGCTGCTAACAGCTGAAACACAAAGACTTCTGAACCATCAAAGAAATGGATCCACTCTGTCGCTTCTGAACTCCACCTCTAAGATATTGTTTAGCCAGATGACCTTCCTACTGGCACACAAAACACTTCGAACTGCGATGTTGCCTCCTAGGTTTCCTCTTACCCTGCTTCTTCCAATTCGGATTGAATTCCCTCTTGTCCTTATTGAAGAATTCACACTCGGTGCTGCCACAGATGCCAAAGACTTCTTATCCAAAAGCTTTTCTAACCTCAAGGCCATATCAACTAATTCCACAGACGAGCCTTTGAGATGGGCAGTTATCTTCTCAAGAAACTCGCACCTCAAACCAAGCACAAACATCTCGTTCTTCTTAAGGGGGTGACATTAATACTAGGTCTATAGCAAGACAACTCGTTGAACTCGGTCTCATACTCCGATACAGACAAACTCCCTTGCTTACGATCCATAAAATTTCTATACAGCCGAGTCTTTTCTGCGGTGCGTAAAAATCTTTCCTCAAATACTTCCTTAAACTTGTTCCAAGGGAAAAAAATCATCTGGAAGGTTACTACGTCCCACTATGCAGCTGCTCCTTCCTGAAGTTGCCAAGATGCCATCATTCGCTTTTGCACATCCGATAGATCCAAACTCTTGAAGAATCCGCTCACATGAGAGCAACCAAACTAGCACTTCAATGATGGACTCCGTACCTTTAAAAAGCTTTCCTTCGAGACTAGTGAAATCCTTGCACAATGTGGCAAAGCTTACTTGAGGCGGTATTGGGTTTATAGCCTCGGCAGATACTCTTCTACCTTCAACACCCGGACCTCTTCCATTTGTGGTTGTCGTGCTGCACACTCGACTACTGCTTCTACTTCTAAAACTCATGTTGGCCACCCAAACAGGTAACCCAACAATTAGGTAAGTATTTATATATATATATATATATATATATATATATATAAATTACAAGTATGCTCTCTCAAGAAAGATATCACTCCAAAGCCTAGGTATTATCTCAACCTAGAGCTCTGATACCAGCTATGACGACCCACCTTTCATTCCACAGAAAGACGTATCATCATTTAGAAAGACACCGGTAGAAAAGAGAATAGATAGAAAAGAAAGAACTAAACAATATCAGAATCTCACAGTGGAACGAATAAAATATATTACGTCACATAGGTATTACACGCATAAATCATCTGTTAGAGTCACAGCTTATACAACACATTAGATAGTCATGAAGACCTGTCTATCATACAACTCAAAATACAACAAACAAAACACAAGCACGACGGAACTACGATATCTGCATATGCTGAAGCTTCCTGTTCCAAATCCCCTCCATAATTCGTCAAAGCTAACCTGAATCCCTTGACTACTCATAAAAATTTTAGTACCCAAGAGTTTAAGAAAACAGAAAATAAAATCTAGGTCAGACATGGGTCTGGTACGAGTAAATAGGTTAAAGTTGTTTAACTCTCGAAAATCATTTGAAAACAAAGGTATCTCATAAGACCAGGCCACAAATAAACATGTCGGGTTTTTATCTCACGATAACCAAAACATTTGATAGGAAATCCAGTGATATTATAATAGTGTTTAGGGTTTTCAAGTAAAATAGAAAATAGTTGGAATGTTTACATCTCACGTTCAAACATAGTTGGGCACAGTCAAAACGTACGACACCTATTGGAGATTGGATTCCATACAATGGCAGGGCTACTGGGGTACTGCCCGTCACAGTACCTGGTCTAGATCAGAGTGCCGAGGATCCATCCTGATCCCCTACAACACAAGACCGAAACTACCCCTTACCGGATAATTCGGAATAAGATAGCGCCGTAGGTAGCGCAACCGACATTCCACTAAGCTGAAAACGAGACCTCTAGACCGGGGAAATCTTATCCTACTTGGGTGCTACCCACTTAGCCTTGCTGCAGCTCCCTAGTTTTACCCATTCTCGGTTGATGAGGCTTGAGGCTATTATTAACTTTTTAGAACACATATCTTGGAATGCTAACCGTCCTCCAATGAAGTTGGTATAAAAGAATTCTTCCATACAAGTCCGTTCCGGGTTCAAACGAAATCGAAGGCACTATCTCGCTACATTCATTTTAGAATCACCCTTAGAGTTAACGACAATAGCCCTTGCACTCTGAATCTTCATCTCGATCAAAGGCACATCTCTGTTATATTCATTTTGGAATCACCCACAGAGTAAACGACAATAGCCCTTCCTCTTTGAATCTTAATCTTGATCTTCACTTGAGATTTCACGATCTATCGTTTAATTTGGATCAATGTGGTTTTTAGATATTTAATTGGAATCCGATCCTGGTCTTACCGAAATCCAAAACGCCATCTTAAAGTCCAAGTTATTTAAGTTTAAAAAATTGAATTTATATTTAGGGTAATATATTCATACAACAACTCTATTACAAATAGATAACTTACATTATCATAGTTCAATCAAGCATCTCATATCACAAAGCATCACAAATCGCATATCAGAAATATCAAATAATCCAAGACATCCAATATAACTTAATCATCCATAAGCAAGATTGATTATTTACACTATTTCTAACTAATTTAATTTAATCTCCAAATAAATTAAATTAATTACTTTAATTACTCTTAAATCATGCTTACTCAACATTAAATAATGATAAACCATTAATTAATCCTCCTTTAATTATTCAAATTATAAACCATGTATCTTAATTAATTAATGAAATTAACTAATCATCCCTTAATTTTCATTAATTAATGAACCTTTAGTTACTCACATTAATTAATTATACTATAAATAATTATATTAATTAATTATCCTTAAATAGTTACATTAATTAATTTTCCTATAATCACTTACATTAATTAATTATCCTTTGATTAATCTCTTTCATTAATTATTATTAACTTACTTAAACTAAATAACTAACCCTTTAATTGATTATATTAATTAATCCTTTAATTAATTACACTAAGTAATTAATCTTTAATTACTTCCATTAAGTAATTATCCTTTAATAACTTTAATTAAGTAATTTCTATTTTATTAATTATGTTCAATAATTATCCATTAATTACTTACACTAAGTAATTATACTTTATTAATTAAATTAAGTAATTATACTTAATTAGTTATATTAAGTAATTATGCTTAATCAATTTCATTAAGTTGTTAGACTTAATTAATTTAAACCAATTAATTATCTTAAATTAATTGCATTAATTTATCTTAATTAATTAAGTAATTATACTTTAATTACTTTTATTAATAAGACCTTAATTAGTTAAGATAAACCATTTACCTTAATTAAACTCTTACTTATCATTTAAATTAAATTAAATTAATTTATACAGAAATCATTTTGAGATTTCTATGATTAATTAAAGTTAAATACTCTTACTTTAATCACATCTTAATTACATCATAAAATCATAATTGAAAACATTTATAGATTAATTACATAATTAACCTACTACATAATTACTTTTAAGCAAACAATTCCAAACATTTTGAATCTTTGAAAACTTGTTTAAGACTTGTTGATACTTTGCTTTAGAAACTTGGTAACATGACTTTTGAAAACTTATTTATTTTAATAGACTTTAAAAACTTGTCCACTTTAGTAAACGTTAAAACTTGGTTTAATAAATGGTTTGAAAACTTATTTATTTTAACATACTTTAAAACTAGTTTAAAATCTTGTCCATGCTTTATTTTTTAAAACCCGGTATCCAGATTTACTTCACATTTTAAAACGACATCATGATTTCCTTGAAAATTTCAAAACCTGATATATATTTTTCTTTTATATTAAAACCTAGCTATCTAAAACAAGAACAACCTGAGCCCAAGCTATCTACACCCCGAGCCAACCACAAGAATACCCGAGCGAAAAACCGGGCTACACTCGATCTTCTTTCCTTCGCTAAAACTCGAGTTCGAACATGAGACAACCCACCATCTTTCTCGAGTCCCATGTAATACAGCCAACATCAGATACGAGAAGATACTTATGCATATGCACGGGTCACCACCGCCGTTCCGATCACCTTCGCCGACGCCTATAGGTCGCCGACGACCCTTGCTAACGTCCCGACCACCCAACTCCGTCTATCTCTTCTGAAATCAAAAATCGAGCTAGTCGATCAATACCTAGAACCAAACTTGAACAACAAATCACCTCGCCGACGAAGATCCTGATCACTAGTAATTCCATCAATCCACGCAGAGCCGCGCCACGACACGATGCATCGATTCCCCTGTCACCGGTCCAACCCGATGCACCGACGTTGACGCAAACTCTTCGATAATTCCATCGACCAAAACAGCTCGACTAACCTTAAATCAACGTTGACACAACGCCATAGAGAATTATAAAAGCTTTGATCATTTTCCCAAGTTCCCTCATCTTCCAGCTTCCTCCAGAAACGAGCACGACGAATAACCCGTCGATGATCATTGGGATTCGACGAATAACCCAAAACTCTTCAACTCGTGATATCTCATTAATCGTAACACTAAAAATCATGATTTCTTTATCTAAATTCATCATTTGTCAATACGAATCATATTATGAAATCAAATCATGAAATTAAAACCATCAATTTTTCTGATTTCAATAGATTTCAATGTAATTCCTTTTTAAAAAAAATATTCACTAATTATTTTCATTTGAAATTATTTTTAAAAATACTATTACTCTCTTACAATCATCTTTCATTTAGAAATCATAGCCTAACATTGAATATGTGAAGAGATTTTGAATTTATTAAGGTTGATTTAGCCTGTAACACAAACAGAGGAGTATACACATGTATATACACAAACATGCACACAAAAACATCATATATACATACATGCAATCATTTCTAAACAATCATGGCAAACATAATTCACATCATAATTTCAAATATTATCACATTATCAAGTTATCAAATAATTTAAGTCTTTTAAAACAAATGTTTACTCGCCAGTTATAAAAATAAAGAACAACTTCCTTTTTTTTCTGGAACGATGTTTTGATGATCGTGAGTTTGCTTAGTTTGATTTGAATCTGATCTTTGAAACTGAAGTGCTTAGATCTTTGCTTAGGTTGAAACTTGGGATAGTTGTTGCTAGTTTTGATTTTTCTTTTGGTTTTGGTTTTTATTTACTATAGAAAAAAGAAAGGAAAAGGTTTGAGAAAATGAAAATGAGAAGGAGTTTTAATGTATACAGCCTTGTTTCAAACAATATATATGTTTTAAATTAAAAGAAATCAAGGCCATTTGTTAATTTGTATGATATCCTAAGTTACAAATGTTAAATACATGTATTGTTATCTTACAAATGTTTAATCTCTTTATTGTATTAATTTCTTATGTTTTATAAATTTTTGTTTGTGTTTTCATAAATATATGTCTTTATATTCAATTAAATGTGTTATGTTTTTAAACTATAAATGCTAGTATACAATGCACGTACGCGCATCTAATATCTAAAGATATTTAACTTGGATGATGTGTGTTTTAAATGCAAATGTTTTTGTAGTCACAACACATTTCAAGTTGTTTTGTTGGTGATATCGATGAAAATTGATTGTAAAATTCAGCTGGTGGGTAGGGGAAAAGGGTGGCGACATTCCATTAATGAATGAGGGTAATTTTGGATTTTCAAAAAGACACAGTGTAAATAATGTTGATTGAATTCTCATTATTAATAGTAGAGATATACAAACTAAGTTTTATTTCAAGTATAAAAGAAAAGTTTTTTAAATCTTTTTTACTTAAATCCTATTTTATTAAATCTATATTTACATACAAACCATATTTATTTCATGTATAATTGAAAAGAAAGCAAAATAAACCTTTTTATTAAATCCTTTTTAAGCTATCATATATTTAAATAAATAAATGTTCATCTTTTGTTTTGAAAATGTAGAATTTATCCTTTAATTAAATCTTATTTTAACTAAAGCTACTATACTTTTTAATAGCTTTGAAAATTATTACATTGAATTTTAAAACATAACTTCAAATCATAATATATACATACATACATATATACATATATTAGAAAACATACTTTTATTAGTTTTGAAAGATATACTTTCCCAAACTAAATAATTATAAAGGAAAATTATCAAATCAATATTGCCAGTTCAAATTATTATAAACGAAGATTATCAAATTGCTATTGCCAAAATTCCGGGTCATTGCAGAATTATTCCTTAGACACTTGACAAGGCCCGGCCAAGACTTGAAGAGGATGGCCAAAAGTATGGAAGAGAAGTGGTAGAGCTTCGACTTTGAATTCACTAAACTCGAAAATAGGTCATCTTCTCTCTGATTTTTTTGACCCTCTTACTCTAAAAATTTGAAAAAATTATTAAGTAGAAAGTTGTTGAAAATTCTTTTCTCTTGAATGAAAAAAATCAATTGATTTTGATTTGTTTTGAAGTAGTTATGATCAAAAGAAGAGGGGGAATTTTTGGATTTAAAAAATTGAAGCCTAAAAATGCAATGTAAAAGAGTGGATTTTTGACATGGTTAAATTCAAAATTGGAAGATGTGAAAAACATGAAAGTTGCGGCCACTGGAATCATACATGATTTGAAAAAATGAATTAATTTATTTTGATCAAGGTTGGAGGATTTATGCTCGAATGAAAAGGAGTTATTTCCGGCCATCAAAACCGGGCTCGAAAATGTTCTGGAAATGACGGAGTTTTGAGCATAGATAATCTTAGAGTGGGAAGAAGTGCTCTGCTAGAAAGTTGTAGGCACTGAAATTCTAAATGGTATGAAAAAAAGAATTGCACCATTTCATTCGGTTTTCATAGAGTTATGGTGGAATGAAGAAGAGCCAAAATGGGTGGGTATTTATAGGCAAGTTAAGTGGAAGATATTTATCTGCTCCTTACATCATCCACCATCATTGCTTCAACCACCCCCCATGTGGCTGAAATAACCCCCTCTCCATGTGCATACTCAAGTGTGTGCTTTGATGTGTAAGTGTTGACCTTTGTAAAAGCTTAAGTATTAAGTAAACTTAAAATATCTTAGATATTATCATGTGTATATGTGTATGTTTTTCTATATATGTATATACGTATGTATGTATGTACGTATGTATGTATATATGTATGTATGTACATGTATATTGAATGTTTTTATACATGTTAATGTGCATGTTAGGGTGAATATTTATGTGTTATATATGTGTACATGACATATAAACAACATTTCATTGACTTCAAACAACTTCCGTTCGATAAACCGTTGAAAATTGGAAAACCAGTCACCGGTCACATTTTGAATTCTTAGTTAATGTACATATTTGTAGAAAGAAATTGAAAACTATTTTCTTATCATTTAAGATGAATTAAAATGATCACATTTGAATTAAAACCATATACATAATTATTAAACCGTTATTTGCAAAAAGTGTTATTATACCGATGACCGATATAAATTTTCCTTATAATTTCAAATCAAATATATATCTTTATAAAACTATTATAAGTGATTTATTATCGCTTTATAACTATTCAAATAAATTACCATCATTTAAAATAATTGTTTGAATATTAAAATAATTGTTACATCATTAAATCTCAATTTACTTTCACAAATATATATTTAAAAATGATGCCATTACTGTTGATGAAATTAATATATTTAAATTTCCAAAATAAAATAATTAATTTTATTTAATATTCTTGTTCGATTATAAAAATAAGTGTACGTATCCAGCTCCATGCGCGACATTTTTCGATTATAGAGTTGGTTTTTAATGAAACGGTTTTCGGCCATTTTATCGAGTTAAATTTCAAGCAAAATATTTTTGTAAATATCTATTAAAAACAAGATTATTATTATTTATTACCACTCAAAACAATATTATTTGTATTATCAACCTTTTATTTAAATAATTTTGAAAATAAATATAATTTATTAAAGAGATAAATTTGCGGGTCACTATAAAGATGTCAAACAACTCATACCTTGACTTTCTTCATATCTATGATCTTCTATCAAACTTAAAATACTCAATCCACTATGTGGCTATTTCTCAAATTTCTCTTATCATATGCTATAATTTAAATATATTCAATTTAATGATTTTCTATATCCGTACGATAAAAAAAATTTGAAAATTTTCTAAGTGTCGAATTTTTCAAAAAGTTTTGGCAGAATCTCCTTTGTACGAAGAGCGTTCTAAAATAATACAATAATATCACCATATATGTGTGCGTACGGAAACATGGAGAAATGATATAATATCATATCATATATTGGTATATCATAAATAGCACCTTTTCATTAGCGTTTTAACCAAGTTATATTATTATTTGGCAAGCATAAGCAATCCAACATTGCCAATGAGTCAAATGTGCTTCAACTGTGCCTATACTCAGCTCAAGTCTAATATTACTCTTAATAGGAGAGATATAAGTAGTACGCTATCATATAATATCAAAGTAATATAGTGGTGTTCAAGTTTTAACCATATTTTGATAAACTTTGTATTATGAACAACACAAAATTAGATAATGATATCAAATAGTGGCTTGTTCTATGACATCTTAGCTTTTCAAAACAACTTCTAGATTGCAAAAACATGGACTATAACTCGATTTATAGTATTTTTCCTAAAAGTGTCACAATTTTAAAATAAAAATAAAGTGTAGGTCCACTTATATAATGTGTGTTTTTAGCCTATTAAACGTCAAAATTTTGCTATAGACTTAAAATAAAAGTTATTGGTTATGTTCTAGCTTTTTGGAATGGGAAAGATCATCAAATATAATAAACTGTTCGAAAGTTATAGTTGAGTGAAGTCAGCGCTGTTTTAAGAAATTTGCAATCTCCAAAAAACAACATACATCGGTTTTAGTTCATGTTTAAGTCATTGTTATCTTCAAATTTTCGCATTCCATTCCAAAAAAAGTTGCTTTCTATAGCATAGCTTTCTAAAGAATTTAAAATCATAATAAAAGGATCGACAGTTTAAGATTTAAGGTTAAAATGATTTATTACTTGGACTTAAAAAATCTATATATGTTGTATAAAGTTTTTTGTCCACTCCAAACACAATTTCAATAACAAATTTCAAATTTTATTCATTTCAAACTTCCATTAAAATAGAAAAATACTACATATATAAGTTTTATACAATCTTTATATAATTTGAAAAGAGCATTTAAATGTCCTATCGATTTTTAAATCAAGTTCGTGAAATATATTCTTTATTATGCTCTTTAGAATCTTTTCTAAAGTTAATTAACCGCTTCTAAAATTTATTTTAGATATCTATTCCCTTAGCAACTTATATACATTCTAAAATCGATGTACAATTTCACTTCTATTATTTTTTCTTTCTTTTTCAATGAATTTTATTTCTTATTCTATATAATTTCAGAACATCATTACATAAATAACTCTCTTTTCTCTTCCAAATGTGTTTCAAAATAATTAACGTCTTTTCACAAACCTTTATTAATATAATGGGTAACACATTTTCAATTTATTGTTCTCCGTAGAGAATTCATTTTCAACTCTATTAAATTATATTATCTTTGTACTTTTTTTCAAATTGCTTTTTGTTATCAAAATGCCATATAATACTTCTTTTTCAACAATATAGCTTAATATACTTCTTCAAAATATTATTCTATCTTCAAAACATCTTTTCCAAAATCTTGGGCATCACTCAATATAAAATTTGCAAAACATTAGTTACTTCCAAATTATTATTTATAGCACTTCCAAAATCTTTACATTTTTTTTCCAAAATAGTAATTCTCCGTTTTCCAAAACATTTTTCTCTTTTCAAAACTTATTACTTTCATTTCAATATATTCTTAAAAACATTCCTCATATATTTTTTTCACTAAAATTCTTTTAATATTATCTTAAACAAATATTTATATTTACATATAATTATCCATAAATCAATTTTGTATTAAAATAGACAACATTGTCGTTCTATAAATTTAGGATAATATATCAACATCGCCTCGCTAGTAACTCCAACTTTACACTAATATCTAATGGCGCATATGCTGTTTAAAAATATCTAAGTCTAGAAAAAAAAAGTATTCTTCATTTTCGAAAGCAATATATTATTTATAACAAAATGCAAAATTATAAGTAAAATATTTCCTATACCATTTCTAAATATATTTTGTCGGTTTGCCTCTTATAAGCATTTAGAAATCCCTGTCAGTAACGCTGATCAGACGTATCGACTATAATTTTTATATCACTATATGGACAAATTGACATTATAATAATCCACTAAAATATTTTAAATCACTAAATAAATATTATTTCTATTTTATTAAATAATATGCTAATTTGAAATAAAATATTTATTTTCAAAAATTCGAATTTACATTTAATCTAACAAAACATTAACAATAATACAATTCACAACACCTCATTCATCCACAATATCAATTAAGCATTTTATTAATTAATTTAATTTTCTTTCCATGTCTTTAGTTGTATTATTATTATTTCTTAAACATATTTATTTTCCCTTAATGGTCCAGATTTGGACATATCGTTGGCTTCTATTAGTATTTGGCTTCGCCTAAACTCAAGTGGCTTTTTATTTATTTAAGTGATAATTCCTTCTCAATTTATACTCTCTAGACTAAGCCAAATGAAAATAAAAATTAGTACTACCTAATTAACATAAAAAACGCCTTCAGCAGAAAGCTATTTATCAGCATCCGGTACGCATTTAAGCACTATCCGAATACTTCTACTCAACTTTCCATATAGAAGTTTATTCATCAACACCAGTGTTGATACTACTGGTTTGGCTAACCATCTATAATACCTAAAATGGCTTGGACTAACCCTAGTATTATATATTCGGACTATATCTAAATCAAAGGGTTGTACACATATACATATATGGATATATAGTATGGATGGAACGATAACAACATCATCACTATACCAATACATCTCTAATATGGAAGACATCAATCAAAACATCCACAAGATTTTATCACCCATATAAATAAAGTCAATCAATAAATAAGAGAAATAGTATAAACTGGGTGAATCATCCATATTCATAATCATCATCAATAAAATCAAGAAATCATTTACAGTGAGTTATCACCAAGTATAATTTGGCTAAAAACATTGCCCAAGTATATTTCTCAATCTCAATGATAAAAACATCATCATCAACATAAAAAATAGAATGGGCTGCATATCAGTATAATAAAAGCTATGAGAATCCACTATATTTTGGACACCTATCCAGATATAATTAAATCTCATCATATATAAATAAATCATGATGGGTGAATGATTGTACGATAGCCACAAAGTCCCAAATAGAGTTATATAAACATGTGGGTAACCTAACCTTAGGTCACCTAACCCATATTTATACTTAAGTGAGATGTATAAACAGAATATGCCAAATTACCACTCCATTAGAACCAAAAGGGAGACTAATGGCCGTATACCCGCCCTAGGATCCCAGGGTCACCTAACAGGTTCTGCTTCTACATTCTTCAGTTACCTAGATGGACATCATGATACATATCCACTAATGACTCGTTAACATATAGCCTCGATCACGACCCTGCTTTGCCCCTTATAGGTAACAAACTACTAGCCTATCTAACATAAGAGGGCTATAGGGCACCAACCTTATGAGTAACCTAACCCAAATCCCATGATGTGCATCAAATATAATATCGAATAAAAATGTGTCGTGGATCTGGAGCACGACACAAGATCAGGCCACTATGATAGATTCTCTCGAACACCAATGACATGAATAGATCCTAATAGTGGCACAATGTCAATAAATATAAGGGCACCTACCCTGTTCACACCTATGAGCATTATCTCATGTAAGTATAATCTCATCATATTATTCCCATCAACAGAGTGCCATCTACTTATAATAAATAGTCAAACAAATATCAAAACAACATACCATACCACTATGTGATAGTCAAATGTTTATTCACATCTCAAAAACTATGCTCAATCCCTATAATATTCTATATAACAAGTCCAATGTATAACTGAAGAAATATTCTCATCCCAAATGGTATTATAACTTTTTTTATTCAGATTTCTCGTAACATAGAATGAAATATCACAAATCCATTAGAAGGAAGTATGAAACGGTGTAGTTAATGCCCCGCTATTACCCTGCTATAACCCCGCTATATCTCATAGCGGATTTCTGCCGCTATAAATTTTCCATATAGCCCCAAAATATAGCCTTTCCGCTTTAAGCGCCGCTATTTCCGCTATATCCCGTTATTCCCGCTATATTCCACTAATTCCGCTATATCTTCTTTAATAAAATTAAATGTAAAATTGCATTTATACCTTATAAAAATTATGAAACTAATTTATTTGATTTAATTTTTAATATATTTTCAGAAATGAACATACTCTAATATTCTACTAAATTTAATTATATTATATAATAGTTTTACGCTTATTTAAAGTATATTCGCACATGTTTTTATTTAAAATTATTTATGTACTAATTATTGACGCAGTGGAAATTACGAAAAGTTAGATGGAACTGTGAAAGTAGCAATCGGTGGATTGAAAGATACTGAAATGCCCAAATTATTTGATCCAAAGATAACGAATTCTAGCTATCTCTGACACGTTGATCGCACACGATACCGTGAAGAGAGATCTACAATTCTTCGAGCGTTGATCAAGCGCACTTGATTCCGTGAATTGGCTTCAACGAACGTTGATTCGAGCGCACTCGAATACCGTAAATGGAAATAGGAGATCACACTCAACTACCAAAAGCACAAAACTAACAAACAAGATTTTATTCCAAAATCAACCACCTTTACCAATGACCCAACATGTCTATTTATAAGCTCACAACTCAACACAACACCGTGCACAGGACCACCGACCTAACATTGGTCGTTCACGACCTAACTCCACACACTAGGTCGCACGCGACCTTAACACCAATACACGACCCAAACACTTAACTCACAAGTACACGACCTATGACCTAAACAAGGTCGTTAACGACCTAACAGGCTCCAACACACACTGGTACGCGACTTACAGTAGTTCGCGACCTAATCAACACGCAACTCAACAACATGACGACCTAAGCACACACAACATATTACAATATGTGACTCAACATATGTACAAGCAACGGCTTACGACCTAAGTCAACATACACGAGTTAGAAAACATTGTTCAGAACGACCTACAACACGAACGACCTAACATTCACACGACCTACAAGCTTCATGCGGCATAACTCTTCAGCGACTTAAAAGCAACGACATAATCATATCCGCCCCCAGCGACCTAACATAGGTCGTAACACGCAAGGTCGCAACTTAAAGGATTGGAGCGCCCTAAGGAAATGCTCACTGGTTTGCTTATCTTGTCAGGTCGTTGCTTCGTTAGGTCGTAACCCGTTAGCGACCTATGGTTTAACTCGTTAACTCGCCCGAGTGTCTTTATGCTCTGCTCGTTAACTCGCGAGCGACCTTCGTTATGTCGCGAGTCTCCACTAGGTCGTGAGCGACCTAAAAACTGTTTTGTTAACTCGTTGGGTTGGACCTTTAGGTTTCTTAGGTCGCTTGAACGACCTGTCTTCACACTAGGTCGCTGCCGACCTATCTCCACTACCTCCACATTAGGTCGTGAGCGACCTAAAGCCTTGGAACGACTCAAATCCAATGAGTTGGTGAATTCCACTGTCTTGTCACTCGGCTGGGTTGCATCATCCTCCCCTGGTTGGGAAAAATTCGTCCTTGAATTTAAAAGTTCTTCCCCACCGGTCTGTTCATCCCCATAATACGGTATTAAATGTTTAACATTAAACACATCAGAAGTATACACATCCTCCGGCAGCTTCAACCTGTAAGCGTTTTCATTGATCCGTTTCACAATCTCTACAGGACCAATCTTTCGAGCATTTAGTTTATTATATGTTCCCACTGGAAAACGATCCTTTGTTAGCACAGCATATACTAAATCTCCCTCGTTAAATTCAAAACTTCGTCGCTTCAGATCCGCAAATCGTTTATACCTCTCATATGTCTTCTCCAATCGTTCCTGAACGATTCTATGGCATTCTGCTAACCCATCAACAATATCAGCAGCCCGCTTAACTGTCCCCTTCGGTTGTGGCACTATCGTCAAATCTAACGGCCCTTTTGGTAAGCTTGAATATACAATCAGAAATGGACTGAAGCCCGTACTACGGTTGATAGCATGATTATGAGCAAACTCCGCTTGACATAACTTCACATCCCAACTCTTTAGGTTATCCTTCACAAGACACCGTAACGAATTTCCCAGCGATTTGTTCACAACCTCCGTCTGTCCATCAGTTTGTGGATGATAAGCACTACTGAAATTCAGCTTCGTTCCCACCATCTTCCACAAACTTAACCAAAAATGACTCAGAAATCTGGTATCCATGTCTGAATCTATTGATTCTGGTAACCCATGAAGTCGATAGATATCTTTGAAATATAACTGTGCGACATGAACAGCATCCGCCGTCTTCTTACAAGCAATAAAATGTACCATTTTCAAAAAACGATCTATCACAACATATATCGAGTCATTTACCCTTTGAGTCCTCGGCAAACCCAACACGAAATCCATGCTAATGTCCACCCATGGTTTTGTAGGAACAGGTAAAGGCATATACAATCCCGCATTTGTAGCTGTCCCTTTCGAAACCTGACAAACATGACATCTACGCACAAACTTTTCAACTTCCCTTCTCATCGACGGCCAATAATATGATTGAGAAATCAACTGCAATGTGCGATCCCGTCCAACATGTCCCTCTTCATGCAACTCTTTGACAATTTTCATTCTCAAGCTGCCATCTGGTATGCATAATCGATTTCCCTTGAATAAAAATCTATCTACCAACACAAACTCATCAGTACTCCCATCCTTAACTTTCTCAACAAACTTTGCAAAGTAAGGTTCCTCTTCAACCAATTCTGGAGATAGCTCAAATCCTATCACTTCAACCTTCATCGTTGTCAACAAATGATTCCTCCTGCTCAATGCATCAGCTACACGATTCGTCACCCCTAATTTGTGTTTAACAACAAAAGTAAACTGCTGCAGATACGCGACCTATGAAGCATGCCTAGCTGAAATTTTGTCCTGCCCTTGCAAATGCTTCAAAGCTTCATGATCCGTATAGAGAACAAACTTCTTATGAAACAGGTAACGTCTCAAGTGCTTCACTGCTTGAACAATCGCGTAAAACTCTACATCATATGTACTATATCTCAACTTAGCTCCAAACAACTTCTCACTGAAATAAGCAACTGGTCTTCCACTCTGACTCAATACTCCACCAATCCCAACTTTAGATGCATTTGTATGTAATTCAAACAACAACTGAAAATCCGGTAAAACTAGAATTGGTGTTGTCGTCAATAGTGTCTTGATCTTCTCAAAAGCAACCCCTGCTTCCTCTGACCACTAAAACTTCTTTCCCTTCATGCAATTGGTTACAGGTGCCATTACACTACTGAAGTGCGGAATGAATCTTCGATAGAAAGATACCAATCCATGAAAGCTCCTCACTTCAGTAATTGTCTTGGGTTGTGGCCAACTCTTGACAGCTTCCACTTTATTTTCATCCACTTGAATACCTTCCTTTGACAAAACATACCCCAGAAATAAAACACTGTCCGTCATAAACACGCACTTCTTTGCTGCTGCTTAGAACTGCTCTTGTCGTAGAATCAACATTACTTCTCGTAAATGCTGGATGTGTTCTTCCATACTCCCACTATAGATTAAAATATCATCGAAGTAAACAACCACGAACTTCCCAATGAATGGTCTGAAAATCTGGTTCATCACTCTCATAAAAGTACTCAGAGCATTTGATAAGCCAAACGGCATAACCAGCCATTCGTATAAATCTTCCCTCGTTTTAAAAGCAGTCTTCCACTCGTCACCCGGTCTAATACGAATCTGATGGTATCCACTCTTCAAGTCAATCTTTGAAAACACAACATCCCCACTCAACTGATCAATCAAATCATCGAACCTCGGTATGGGAAATCTGTATCTCACAGTGATCTTGTTTAAAGCCCGACTGTCTGTACACATCCTTCACGAACCATCCTTCTTCGGCACCAACAAAGCTGGTACTGCACAAGGACTCAAGCTCTCCTGAACACGCCTCTGTTCTAACAACTCCTCCACCTGCCTTCTCAGTTCTTCATGCTCCTTAGGACTCGTCCTGTAATGCGGTCTGTGTGGTAATACTGCTCCTGGCACAAGATCAATCTGATATTGAATATCCCTCAATGGTGGTAACTCCGTTGGTAACTCCTCAGGAAACACATCTCTGAACTTTTCCAATACCGGCTTTACTTCCTCTGGAACTTTAATAGATTCAGTGGCTTCATGTCCAATCAACAAAAACACCTCTGGGCTCTCCTCTACTTCTTCAACAAATTCCTTCAAAGTCAACAAAGACTTTAGCTCCTCAATCTCTTCTGATTTGCTTTCTCCTTATTGTCTCTTCTTTGGAATCAAAATGATCTTAACACCTTCAAACATAAAGCTGTAGCTATTGGTTCGACCATCATGCTGCACTGCTCGATCATACTGCCATGGTCTTCCCAAAAGCAAGTGACAAACATCCATCTCCACCACATCACACCAGATCTCGTCTTTATACTTCTTCCCAATGGAAAATGGAACTCGAACTCGTCTGTTCACCTTCACCTCTCCTCCTTTTCTTAGCCACGCTAACATGTAAGGATTAGGATGTTTCTCCGTTTTCAACTTCAACTTTCTCACAGCTTCAGTAGAAAGAATATTGTCACAGCTTCCCGCGTCAATCACAAATTTACACATCTTCCCCAGTATAGTGCATGTCGACTGAAAGATATTACTCCTCAACCAACTAGCCACTTCTTCCTACTTCGGTGTCAAACATAATCTCCTCATCATAAGATTACATCCTTCATCTCCCGACGCGATATCCTGTTCATTTTCATCAACTGGACTAGAATAATCCTCGCCAACATCCTCAGCTTCAACTTCAGCAATCATAGTTCGTTTCTTTGGCTTCGGACATTCATTATTCTTGTGACCCACTTCCTGGAAATTATAACACTTGAAACTGTTGTTGACCTTCGTCTTCGCAACTTCATTCACTACTGGTTTACTGACAGTTTTAGAAACATTGGAACTCCCGCTAGCACCTTTGTTCTGAGTATTGGAACTTAGAAACACACCACCTCCTCGTCTTCCCTGCTTTTCCCAAGCCAACGCTTTCTGGTGCGCTTCAGCCACAGATCTAGGACCGGACATATTCACCATGTCTTGAATCTGCATCCTCAACCCTCCAACAAATCTAGCTGTCAGCTGTTCCTCTGTCTCCATAATGTCACTTCGAGCAATCAGTTGATAAAATTCATCAGCATAATCATTAACAGTCTTCGCCCCTTGCCTTAGATTCTGCAACCTTTGATACATGAGTGATTGATAATTGTAAGGTAAAAATGTAGCTTTCATCAGTTTCTTCATCTTCTCCCATGATTCAATCTTCGACTTACCCATCCGTTCTCATGTAAGTTTGGTTTGCTGCCACCACGCCATAGCTCTACCTCTCAACCTAGTAGCAACCCACTTCACTCGACGATTCTCCGGAACTTCTTTGAAATTAAAGATCTCTTCAACATTAGACAACCAATCCAAAAATTCTTCTGCTACCATTCCACCCTTGAATTCTGGAATTTCCATCTTCATACTCGACTCCCAACGTCGATCATCTTCAACATCCCGATATACATTTCGTACTTGGTCTCGATCTCGATAATGAATGCTACCTCTATCACCATCTTCGTCATAATCAAATGTACGTCTATATCGATCTCGACCATTATCATCCCTTCGATCACGCATGTCTCTTCTACTATGTCTCTCTTCATCTCTATATAGCTCATCTTCAGACTCACGTGGAGTTCTTCTCTCTTCATGTCCATAGTCATGGTGATCTCTCCTCGATGAAATTGATGTTTCTCTTCTCTCTCTAAAAGATTGCGGTGATACCCTTCTCGCTTCCGTAACCGATGGCGAAACTCGGTTTCCACCATGGTTCGAGATTGGCGATCTCCTCCTTTGAGTTTGATTCATATCAATCATCAACTTCTCTAGATTTCCAATACTTTCATCAAATTTCTCATTACTGCGTTGCTCCATCTGCTCGGCTTCTTCTCTTCTATACAACGCTTCAACATTCTGATGGCGGTTAGCTCTCCTTGGCGGCATGATTGAATCAACACAAACACTTCAAAACTTCACAAATTTTCAACAAATCAAATTCAAACTTCAACACTTCTACACAAAGTGGCGCACGGCCTATACTTAGCTCGGCTCAACCCTTCAATCACAAATCCAAACACTTTCCACACTTTGATCCAAAACAAAATGGATCAAAGGCTCCAAACTTGTTGCAACTTCGCGATGAACACGATGAACACAATCTTCAACAACTTCAAAAAATCGGCTCCAAGTCTCGGCTTAGCTATGATTGGCTAAGTCTAGCTCCGATACCAAACTGACGCAGCGGAAATTACGAAATGTTAGATGGAACTGTGAAAGTAGCAATTGGTGGATTGAAAGATACTGAAATGCCCAAATTCGTTGATTCAAAGATACCGAATTCTAGCTATCTCTGACACGTTGATCGCGCACGATACCGTGAAGAGAGATCTACAATTCTTCGAGCGTTGATCAAGCGCACTTTATTCCATGAATTGGCTTCAACGAACGTTGATTCGAGCGCAATCGAATACCGTAAGTGGAGATAGGAGATCATACTCAACTACCAATTTAATGAAAGCACAAAGCTAACAAACAAGAGTTTATTCCACAATCAACCACCTTTACAAATGACCCAACATGTCTATTTATAAGCGTACAACTCAACACAACACTATGCACAGGACCACCAACCTAACATAGGTCGTTCACGACCTAACTCCACACACTAGGTCGCACGCGACCTTAACACCAATACATGACCCAAACACTTAACTCACAGGTACACGACCTACGACCTAAACAAGGTCGTTAACGACCTAACAGGCTCCAACACACACTGGTACGCGACTTACAGTAGTTCTCGACCTAATCAACACGCGACTCAACAACATGACGACCTAAGCACACACAACATATTACAGTATGCGACTCAACATATGTACAAGCAACGGCTTACGACCTAAATCAACATACACGAGTTAGCAAACATTGTTCAGAACGACCTACAACACGAACGACCTAACATTCACACGACCTACAAGCTTCATGCGGCATAACTCTTCAGCGACTTAAAAGCAACGGCATAATCATATCCGCCTCCAGCGACCTAACATAGGTCGTAACACGCAAGGTCGCAACTTGAAGGATCGGAGCGACCTAAGGAAATGCTCACTTGTTTACTTATCTTGTCAGGTCGTTGCTTCGTTAGGTCGTAACCCGTTAGAGACCTATGGTTTAACTCGTTAACTCGCCCGAGTGTCTTCATGCTCTGCTCGTTAACTCGCGAGCGACCTTCGTTATGTCGCGAGTCTCCACTAGGTCGTGAGCGACCTAAAAACTATTTTGTTAACTCGTTGGGTTGGACCTTTAGGTTTCTTAGGTCGCTTGAACGACCTGTCTTCACACTAGGTCGCTGCCGACCTATCTCCACTACCTCCACATTAGGTCGTGAGCGACCTAAAGCCTTGGAACGACTCAAATCTAATGAGCTGGTGAATTCCACTGTTTTGTCACTCGGCTGGGCTGCATCAATTATAATTCAATTTGAATGATAATTTTTCATTTAACTACCATTTATATATTAGTAAAAACATTAAGTACAAGTTTTATATGCTATTTTAGAGCTATCCGCTATATCTCGCTATATCCTCGCTCTATCCCCGCTATGACTTTTTGCACCTCCACCGCTTTGAATCTGTCGAGCACTTTAACTGCACAGGTATGAAACCACATCAAAAAAGTTGATCAAATCAATACCTAATGGAGGATCATTCATTACAACAAAATCAATTTGGAAGAAATATGAAATCATAAAAGTGTAATAAAATATCATTTAAACAAATGGGTAGAATAAACATCTTATATTCCTAAATGTTCTTATTGATTATAAAACAACTTTTAAAATAACTTATAATATTAAGTAGGAAATATTTCTTATTTTCATGAATTATACAAATTCTTAAATAATTATTTAAAACCAGTTATAGCTTGCTTTTAAATAAATTACTAAATTTTAAATAAACATTTTCCTTAATCATTTTTTATTCTAAAATTGATAGAACTAGTAAAACACACACACACACACACACACACACACACGCATATATACACTTTCACACCATTTATATTATAAGAAAATAAAGATTTAAGGTCATATTTACTTTCAAATCCTTATTTATACACTTATAAAACATTCAAAATCATTTAATGAATTAAGTATAATTTATATAATTTACTAAATAATTTTTATATAATTAAATTCTATTTTGAAATAAATTTATAAACTTTCAAAATAAATTATATTCATTTCATACCAAGGAATATAATTCAAAGCCTTCTCTTTATCTCAAACTAATTTGAAATAAAACATCCTTCCTTTATATTATATCATATTAGAAATTCTCATGTTAAATAAAATGTAATATATATTTATAAAATACTCTTAACAAAAATTTAATAATATTTTTATAGTTTTTCAAATTTTTTTAACATCTTTTTAAACAAGAAATAAAAAAACTATCTAAATATAAAATTATGAAGTAAAATTATTCCATATTCATATGAACTAAACATAACAATAAATATATATTGTACGACCCAAGTTAGGTTCCGTCGAACTCCGATCATCCATAATGTACAGGCATCATCGTTCAAAAATACATATATATTATTCAATTCGCAATCTAACAGAATTCCATTTGCAAATTTACACTTCCATCCAACATAAACAAGCACTACCACAACATCATCCAATTCCAAATCAATGTACTAACAAACAATTCAACTATGCAATTTAATTATTACTTGAGATAATTATAGATACAATTGTGATTTAGAAACTCACCTTAACTAAATGCTATTATAGACTTCTTTAATTTGTGTTGTAGCTTGCCTTGCAACTCCGCTCAAAATTCAGACAAAGTCCACCACAAAGTCGTCTCCTTTGATAGCCAAAAGACCCACGCTCGCTCCATTTCCCACCATCACACGAGCAACATCATCGTCCCTTACCATGCACCAGCCACCTCAATGCCATCTACCATCACTGAAACAAACATGCACGCTTGAATCTTCCTCCACCTTGTGGCAAAGACAACGCCAGGCTCGAGGGTTTTTTCACGATGCCCTAACGTTATCCGCCACCATCGCAGTTGCTATCTCACCCGCTTGCATTGCCTTCGAGCCACTTACCAGGATCGATCGTGATCATCTTTCTTCTTCTTTCTGATGATGTCATGATTTTGTTTTTTAGGGCAGAAATAAGCCTAGGATCGGGTTTGGATTTGTTTGAGTGACGTTGAGTGGTTTCTAGAAAATAAGAGAAGAAATATGGGTTTGAAGTTAGCAAATGAACGTGGGCTTGGGCTTTTTTGTAAAGGATAATTCACCCTTTTTTTCGTTCCATTCTTTATTTTCGTTTGAACTATCTTTTATTTATATACATATATTTCAATCCAACATAAATTATTTTCACTTTATTTAAAAAAAAATATTTTGATAATTATGCAATTTTATTCAATTTTAATATATTATCTAAAAAGAATTAATTAATTTATTCCGATTTATTAAAAAAAAATCTTTTATTCAATAGAATTTAAGTAAATAAATATTTATTTTCAAAAAACTATAATTATCAAATAATCAAATTTGAACATTTTATTTTCATTAAATTTATTTATTATTACCGCCTAGAAAATAGGGCTGTTACAATAAACATTTATTTTAAAATAAAATAAAGTAATGATTTTATCTAAAATTTATGTAGATCAGATCTAAATCAACCAAGACTTCATATGCCCATTAAGATCCAATTGGTAAAAGAAATTGCAGTTTACCCATTTAACCCTCTGCGTGCCCGCCATTTCCAAGACATAGTATAGCCTCTGCCCATTGGGCGCAATTATCACATAACCAGCTCCATCCCCCTATTAATTTGGAGCACCATCCACATATAATTGCCACCTCATTTCAAGCTTCTTTTCCATTTCTAATTATTCTTAAATGGATCATGTACCTTCTACTACAAAATTGGCCAAGGCCTGCCCTTTAACTAAAACTCGGTGTAAATATTCAATTTCATATTGGCTCAATTCCATTCCTCATTTTATCAATCTTCCTGATGTCTTAGATTTGCCGAAGTTTTTCTTTAGTTTGTAATTGTTTAAAACTTTGAGTGGGTTTGCTTAGAAATAAGACCTTAATTTCTATACCGATACCACTAGGAAATAAGCCAACTTTTCTATAAATGGAGATCTAACTTCAGCATCCTTTAATCTTTTTCACATACAATATACTAGGAATTAAATTTCGTTTTATTTCCCTATTAAGGTTGAACTAACTGCTTGTTCCTGTATTTCCATATATAAGAACAAGTTTTCTTCTTTTATGGGGATATAAACTACTGGTGGCTTTTCCCAATGGTCTTCTAGCTCTTGAAAGGCTTCCTGGCACTCTTCTATACATTCAAAGGTTTTTTGCTTATCAGTCACATAGAAGAAAGTAATGTTTTTATCAGTTGCCCTTGATATGGATCGGTTGAGTGTGGCGTCCATTCAGTCCTATTACTTCCTTATTTTCCTTTGGTTCCACCATATTCCTAATTGTTTTGATCTGATCAGAGTAAGCCTCTATATCCCATGTAGTGACAATGTGTCCTAAAAATTTCTCGAAGTGGATCCGAAGGAACACTTTTGAAGATTCAGTTTCAATTTGTATTTCCTTAATATTTCCTTAACATTTCAAACATTTCGTTCAAATATTTAAGTGATTGGTTTCTTTCTTGGACTTTACTAGCATATCGTCCACATATACCTTCATTGTATTTTCCAGTTTGGTTTTTAAATATTCTATTCAATAATCATTGATATGTGGCTTACACATTCTTTAGTCCAAATGGTATTACTTTATAACAATACATTCGCCAATCAGTCACAAAACTCATGTGTTCTGCATCAGGTTTGGAGATAGGAATTCAATCATATCTTGAATATTTATCCATGAATAATAACATTTATGGCTGCTTATGACTTCCACTAACTAATTAATTCTGGAAATGGATAGTAATCTTTTGAATGTGCATTATTTCTAGCTGTATAGTCGGCACATGTTCTCCGCTTTCCATCATACTTTTTAACCAACACCGGATTTGCTATCCACTTCGGATAGAACAGTTCTCTAATAAATCCTTTTTCCAATAGCTTTTTTACTTCTTCTTGTAGTGCCATAGAACAAACTTTGTCAAATTTCCTTTTTCTTTTGTCATATGGGAATGTCCAAATTGAAGTTCAATAGTATTCTTAAGTTGAGAGAACTGTGTAATAACATGACTTCTAGATTCTCTATTTTACCTAAGTTTTATTAACCTATAGAAAGTTCTTGAGTGAGTCATTCTATAGTGATTCAGTAGCTATCAGTGCGTAACCCCTTGTGCCTCCAATAGCCATGAGTAATACACCGCCCGATAATTAAAGAGCGTTATTGATGACTAGATTCTTAGCCAACCTTGGAAATGTGTTTATGATGGTATATTAGCAAGAATTGACAGCTAATATTTTATGACGACCCACCCTTCTCGACCCTCGAAAATCGACACAAAATACGCCACAATATAATATGCCGGCGATCGAGTGCTGAAAAAGACAGATAATTGAGGGAAAAGGAAGAAGATAGTAGAAAGAAGGAACTAAACAATAACAGAATCCACAATCGTAGCGGAACAAAATATAATAGTTAATAACAGATCTTTACACAAAATGAAAACATATCTGTTTTATATATTACATCATCAGAGTATCACAAAAAAAAACAATTACCAGCCTGACAATTTCAAACAATCACAGCAGCGGATATAAACAAGTACGGATAATACGTCTCAGTCTCCGGCTCCTCTCCTGAGCTCCACAGCATCCATTCCTGTAATCTATAATACTCGGTCTGACCCGAGCATTATAATGAAATAACACCCGAGTCAGTTTGGAATACCAGCGTGAGAAAAATACACCCAAATTGATTATTAAAGATTCAAAAACTTTTGAAATCAAAAGCATATCGTAAGATCACGCCACAAATAAACATGTCGGGTTTTTACCTTACGATAGCCAAAACTTTTTTTTATCAAAATCCTCTGATATTATAATAGGGTCTAAATACAAATACTTATTCAAATAGCCGAAATTGTTACATTCACTGAATTCCAGCTACTAGCCACAAAGTGGGCTTTAAACCGTACAAGGCACGTAGGGAGAATGGATTTCCAACTAATGACTAGGCACTGGGGTACCACCTATCAGAGTACGTGGTCTAGATCACAGTACCTAGGATTACACCCAATCCCCTACAACACAAGACTGGGACTAACCCTTACTGGATAATCTCGAGTAAGATCACCCCACGGTTGGGATTAGCAACCTCACCACTAAGCCGAATAAAAGGGACATCTAAACATGGATGACCTCACCCTAATGGGTCCAACCCACTTAGCCTTGCTGCATAACCCCTGATTTTCAGTCATTCCCGGTAGATGAGGCTGGAAGCTAAGCGTTACCTTTTAGAACGTTTCACTTAGAATGCCCATCGTCCACCTGACGATATTCCGAAAGCATTCATCCAAACATGTCTGTCCCGGGTTCGAACGGAACCGAAGGCACTACTCCTACTACATCCATTTTGGAATTACCCTCGGGATTAGTAGCGACTAGCCCATGCACTTCGCTGCTCCATCTTCGACTCCAAATTCGTCTTCTTACGAAAACGTACAAACCGGATCGAAGTGGTTTTCGAGAAATATATCCCAATCTCGATCTCTTCGAAACGATCAACGCATTGGCCAATACTGATTGTCGGTGATTTAGCTACCAATTAACATTCAAAAACAACCATCAACCATAAATAATTTCACCAAATTATTTATTAACCTCAAAATATCTTCGCAGGATATATTTCCACTTTTAGACCTTTTTGAAAACAATTTTCTGACCATCTTCCTCTCTTGGCATACATTCCCTAAATATTTTCTACTTCCACTGAAATCAACCAAGTCCAAATATTTTAGATTTAAAACAATTTAAATCACTTTTCTCGAAAATATATACTTAAAACATTTTAAATAAAACGACTCTAAATCACTTTACCCAAAATAACAGTTATGAATTTTTATAATAAATTTCCAAGTAAAATTCCAGCCATAAAACTATTTTAAAATAAAAGTTTTATACAAAGTATAAATATTAGAAAATTTCTTTAAAAACATAATGCCAGTTTAACCTTTAAAATAATTATTACTAAAATTATTTTGGATAGATTTACTTTAATATTCTAAAAAAATTAAAAAAAAAATTCCTCTAAAATGTTCTTTTTTTAAAACAATTTTCAAAATTTAAAATTATACTAATAAAATTCCTCTGAAAAATATACTTGGCTTTCAGTCGATACATTTCCATTTCCAAATAAAACAAAGAACCATTTTATAAATCCTACTCGATTTATCTCAATTCAAATTTATGTCCCAATCCCGTAAATTTCTTCCAACACTTCAAAAATAAAACTCCCTCTTTTTTTAAACACATTTCCCATTTCCTGGAAATCACTTCCACAATATATACTTAGCTTATTTAAAATAATTTGCTAAATTCTTTATTCAAAATATACCTTCGAAATCTATAAAAGTTTCTTAGGTAACTTAAATTAAAGATTTCCATTTAATATAAAGTTATTATATCAAATACTTATAATGAAATTTCCTTTAGAAAATATAATACTAATTTACCTTTAAAATAATTAGATACCATAATTAGTTAATTAAATATTTACATTCACGTAAAAGTAATTAAAAATAGTATTTTCGTCTAAAACATTCTTAATACACATTTTAAACTTTTAATTTATACTACGAAAGCTTTTCATTGAAAACATACTTATTTTTCCAGGAAAATACACTTTCCATCCTTTAAAAATAATCTCACTATTATTTTTAAAACAATTTGCACCTTCTTATAGAAGTTCCCACCGGAAATCTATGCTTTCAAATTTATCCCCCGATAAATATTCCATTTCATTTATCAACCCAGTTTATAAATTTCCATTCCACATTCCCTTTTAAATCACAATTTCAAAAAAAACACTTCAAATTTCCAAAACAATTTCCAGAATTTAATTTCCTTAAATTCATTCCTCAAAAATCTCTTTTCAATTCCCTTTTAATTCTAATTTATTTTATTTTCATTTATATTTTAAAATGCCAGATTGATCTTATTCAATCATAACACATCACAACCTAATTTCCAAATTAATCTATCACAGTATATAAATGAAATACATCGTCAATTCTGAAAATAATTTATACATTGTGAGGAATCCAGTTGGATCCCTCCAACCCATTTCCCTACATCCATAGATGTTAGCACACAAATAAATATCGATCCAATTTGACAATAATTATCATATTCAACTAACCAACCAATCAATCATTTAAATATTATCTATTTAAATTAAATGTTATCCAGATGTGTGTGAGATAAACTCATCTTGAATTTCGAAACGCCGAGCATTTTAAATTTTAAATTAAATCGAACCATTCAATTTAATCTAAAATTTCCACTTGCTTCAATCATCTCCGGACTTGCTACATCGTGTAGACTGCGTCGTTGCGATTCCGGCGCTTCTTGTTTCGTTGAATTCTGAATATGCATGCAAAAGATATGGGCTTATAAACGTTTGAATATAATTGGTATAAACAATTTTCTTTTAATTTTAATTTATTTTACCAAAATCAAATCAGCCATTGCTAGGAAACAAAATCACGGCCATAACATAGATCATCTTCTTCTTCGTGCCTTCTAGGGTTTTCAACAACCCATGCCGCCATAACTTCCTCGATTTACACGACCTCCATGCCACACTAGTCTACGATCGAACCCCACCATATCGAAGGGCGTCTCGAACTCTCCCTACAGCAGCAACCTCAAGATTCCCGGTTCACCCTTACCTAGTGATACGCATGAGAACGTGAGGGAACGCGACTAAAATTCGCCACCCATAGGCAATGATACTTCAGATCCACCGTTGGATGGGTCAAGCTCGGTGAGTTCTCCATCTTTCCAGTTGGAAGAATTCGCCATAACATGATGGATTGCTTGATAATTAAAGACGAACGAAGATACTTCTCGACCACTAAAACCTATCGTGGCGGCTGAGATAACAAACGAGGGTTTTGTCCCTAAAAACGTATTTATATCATTGTCATAAATATTATTTTAATATTAAATTCAATATTAACGAGCATTAACAATCGAACTCCAAACAACACCTGCCGCCTGGCGTTTATAAGGTTTTACCCGCATTCCGAACATAATGGAACGTGTTTCGGAGGCTAATTTGATTATATGAGGAAGATAGTTTTTTGAATCGAGTTTAAATATTAAATTATCGATTTTAATTTCAACGCGTTTCTCACCCATACGAGCAAAATGGTAAATCCAAACGCTACGAAATTTAAAATCCGATAATAATACATTATTACGGATCCAATGGAACTGGTTTCGTCGAATTCCGAGACTGTGCTCCGGAAGGCTATTTTGACTCGTCGATAAATTGGAGCGATTTTCAAAATTGTCGAAATCACTTAAAATTTCACTTTTAAAACTTTACTAACTCAATAATAAATCATATAGAATTTATAATCACATTAGAAACCATTCTAATTCATTTCGAACCAAAATCTGATTATTTACATTATTATATTATTAAATTCTATTATTAAATTAATATAAAAATTCCAAATGCAGCTTATCGACCTTTGATTCCATCCAAAAATTCAATATAACAAATAAAATCAAACTAGATTTAAAATAATCTTAGAAACTATTTTCATAACCATTTACATCCAGATTCACTAATTATCCCAATTACCAATATTTAATTATTATTATTAAAATTTCAATTGAATTTCTGTATTGAAATTTATAACTAAATTCTAATGGTTTAACAAAATTCTTATTTCAAAATCAATTCAAAATCCACTTTTAACATTTAAAATTAATTAAATTTTCAAAATCTAACGACCAAAACTCTGGGCCGTTACATTACTCCCCCTTATAAAAATTTCATCCCCCAAATTTACTAAGGTAGGAAAATGCTACTAAACTCATTTACTTACCCCAAACTTACTTAGTTAAAAACTTATATTCACTTCACCAAAACCTTTAGCTCAATTCCAAAACCATTTGTTTCATTTTAACTCAAGAGCTTATGTTTCAACATCATTTCAAAAATCGACCTTTTCTTGTTAACTCGAAATTTTCAAAATCCTAAAAAAAAATTCTATCTCCCAAAATTTCAAATTTTTTTTGATAGCGTCTCCTTTGTACGGAGAGCGTTTTCCAATATCACAATAGACATAAATATATATACATCGACCCACACGGTCGGAAAACAAAACATACCACAGTATATATGATTTTTAAATTTTATTGTGTAGGCGTACCTTAAATTAGCATTTTAAAAGCAAGCGGCTAATATATTGTGACGATACGGATTTTCGCGTTCGAAAATCGACATTCATACTTCACATCGTACTCAAATGCCGTAGATTCGGCCGTTCAAATCTGAGTCACTGGAGCTTATAACACCATTAAGTAAACAACACAACGGAAGAAAAAGAATAATACATTGATATACAGCATTAATACAATATCTGATACAACAGATGATACAATAGATATCAATATACATCAGAGATATGATACAAGAAAATAGCAGCGGAAAGAAAATAGATAACACCGACAACGGAACAAATAACTCTAAGATAGTCTTCAAGGAAGAACTCCAGCAGCAGCTTGAACCAACATCACGATGCACTAAGACAAGCAAGTCTCGTCCGCATCCAAAGACTGAACTAGCTCCAGATAATCTACTAAACCTGACTATTTGAAAAACCCAACTCTAGACTACTCGTGTGGAAAGTAGTGAGCACACAGAGTTTAGGAAAGAAACAATAAACTCCAGGCCAGTCGTGGGACTGGCACGAGTAACAAAAACAGTATATCTTTAAAAACAAACAAAGAAATATTTTAAAATAGATCTGCAATGCTTTTAGAAAATGGAACTACCATAAGGCCTCCCGCACACACACACAATGCAAATGCAGAATCGGAGGAGATTTCTCTTTATGATAATCAAACATACTTGATACGCGAACTTTTTTGATATTATTACTATAAGTGCAAAGTGCAGAAAAGCATTTCGAAAGTATAATATAAATCTTAGCCAGCATAGACATTTCGCACTATGCCTACTATAGCTACCATCTAAACAGTGGTGACCACCATAAGTAAATGGCAGGTTCTATAACTAAAACCGTACAGAGTTTCGTATTGGGAATTGGATTTCCAACAAATGGTCAGGCCAAGGAACTTCCATTGCCACATGGGTACGCATCTGGAAAGACCCCCCGAGAACCTAACCGGATCTCTGCCAACACAAGGCCGGGTTACCTCTAACTAGGTAACTACTGACACGATTATGCCATCCCCCGGTCGTAACCGACCTTTATCCCGGGATCCCGACAACCAACAACCACAAAGTAATAAATTCGCAGTAACCACATACGTTAAATATCTGGGCTCCATACCATTATACCACCTCTATCCAGAAGGAAATGAACATACCCTCAAGGGGCGCTATCCCCAAATAACCTTGCTGCATTTTTCCTATTTTGACCATTACCGGGTTGTGAGGTTCGACGAAGTCTCGTCCACAAAGCTATGCTTTTCACAAAAGCCACACTTTGATCAACAATGATCAGCAGCACTCAGCATGCCACATTATCAAGTTGGGAGTATATCACCGATAACTTTCAACTACATAACCTCTGAGCTCGTACGTCTCAGAGAAGGGTGTTAAGCTAAGAGAATAAATTCTCCGCCACCAACAGATATGTATTTGTAAGAAATCTTTTTTATATCTCAAAATGTAATGTCAGACATACAATAAATGCAAGTTTGTTTTGGGTTCGAACAGAACCGAAGGCACATCCGAATCACACATTCAGAATGGGTTATATGACACAAAGGTCCTCTCCCGCCTAAAGCGATGTAACGACCCGATATTTTCAACCATTCGCATCCGCTCGTGTCGGACTTGAATTGTTCAAAATGCCGCGTTGTAATTAAAATTTGGCAAATCGCAAAATATACAGTAAATAATTAATCACAGAATCACACACACAGAATCAGAATACTCGCAGCGGAATTTAAAAATACTTAGTGGTTCATGAAGCCACTATAAATAGTCTCAACAAATACAAATTACAAAGTCTTCCATCCCAAATATAGTTTAAATCATCAAATAGAAAATCCAAAATCCCAAAGTCTTGATTTCATAAATAAGATAGCGGACAGAAAGAAGCCAGCAACTTGAAAGGATCTACAGAAGTCCTAGCTCCAGAATGATGACTGAACTGCAACTCAGGCTGACCCGAGCGTAAAATAAAACATAAACACTCGAGTCAGGACATACATACTTACATAGTGTAAGCTAATTCAAGTGTACTGTAATATAAGGCAAGTAACTTAAAGGATGCTTGGGACCGCCCATCCTCTAAGGATCCGTTAAACTATTTACTATGTAGTAATACATCGCTATTATAATAGTGTTTATTTGTAAAATAAACTTACTTTTAAATAGCGTTAAGGGGTTACCCATATAGCCCTTAACACATAATATATTCCCATAGTGTATAAAGTACCGTAACCTCCCCCGGAATGGGCGTCATCAGAGGGCACTCCATAGGTATGGTACAAAACCAAAATCGTATAAGGCGCGCTAGGGTAGGTGACACGGCACAACTAGGCAATGCCAGGGTAGATATACCAATTACGCTTCCGGACCGATGGAAACGCACAGCGGGCAGCTGCCTCCCACCTCGAACAACACTCCCAAATCAAAGGTGCGCACCAAAACAATCACAAAAGTAATAGAATGGCATACGAAGAAGTGCGTCCGATCAGAGGTGCTACCTCATTAATCCGTCGATCGCTCCTGTTTTAGCCACCTTATGCCAACTCACGAGAGTCGGGTCCACGTATTTACCTTAAAGGAACCGTCACCACCATCCTACTTCATTCTGGATTCTCCACCGCGTACACAGTTGTCAAAGTGGTTTTCGGTATCGACAGAGAGTATGCCAGATATCCGATCCCGGTCTCTTTAACAACCAAACGTTATTATAACCCGTGGTTACAACTTTTAGAAATGGTATTTATACTTTAAAAATCAAAATAAGTTTCAAATACATTTCAATAGCATAATATCATTTCAACCATCATTTATTTAAACATCAGTCATTTTATTTAATATAAAATACCATTTAAATCTATTCGATTTATTTAGAAATTAATTTGCCTTTCAACTCACATTTAAAAGTTAAATTCTTCCATTTAAAACCATTTAAAGTCAATTCCTTATTTTTTTTATTAATTACATATTAAATTCAAAAATTTAAGCCTTTTTCCCCAAAGATTATTTCCATTTATTTTAAACAATCCGAAAATTCAGTTTCCGTAGCATTTATGAAATGCCACCTAAAGTCTGTATGTCAAAACAGTTCATTTATAAAAGACAGCATTAAAGTGCTATAATAAATTATTAACTTAACAATCGAATTTTAAATTCCCAAATATAACTTATTATCAATTATTTCCTTACTAAAACTCACTTTTAACAAAATTTCAGAATATCCCAAAATAAGTTATATTCCAAAAATTTTACTTAAACATTTTTTTTTTAACGTTTTGTCTTATTCAAAAATCATTATAAATTTTATAAAAATCCTTTACATTTGAACCAGAATATTATAAATTCCCATTTAAAATACTTTTAAACATTTCAGAAAAATATTATATAAACCACGGGTCTGTATATAGTTTTCTATCCTAGGTCAAGTGATACGGATTTATATCATTTCAATCCGCAATTTACAAAATCCCGGGTTCTATCATTTCAAACCCGCAATCCCAAGTTAACAATAAATAATTAAACAATTAAATAAATGAACAAATGATTATCGTTCATGCCTATCATTTCAGCCTATAACGATCTCAAATTTACAGGGAACTTGCAGTGATGATTTAATCAGTAAATAAGAATTACATAGTATAACTGCAAAAATATTACAATAGATAAACAACTGATGAGGTGTCAATTTAAAATGGGGTTTAACATCATACGTTATATCACAGGCAGATAAAATTTAATAAATAATTTAAAAATACACTTGTGATAAATCACGGATATACAAGTATGTTTGTCTGGTGAGAAATACTCACCTTAAAGCTGCAGAAATTTTGATTCAAAATGAAAATCCCCCGAAAAAGAATCGCACAGCGGGTAACGATCAAATTTTCCCCGGATGTCACGCCTAGATTCAAGATCCAAATACCGAATACGTGACTTTAAAAATTACGGTCAAAGCAAAACTTTTAAGACAATTCGAACGAATAGAGTAAAAGAAATTTTGGTTCAGCTTTTGCTCGACTGCCTCACCCCACATCCCGACCCCAACTTCATAGGCTTGGCAATGCTATTTATTATTATTATTATTATTATTATTATATATATATATATATATATATAAATTTTTCCAACGGCATGTCCTACTTATCTAGTTTGAAAATATGAATTTTATGCAAAACTTGCGCCTCTGCCTAGATAAACACGTCTCTGCCAAACTCCAAATCAAAACATGCACACATCATAACATCTCCATATTTTTAAAATCCTTTCCCTATAGTCACGCCTTCCCTTCAGTTTTCAGATAACACGTCCTCCGTGCATACATGCAAACTATCCCACGCAACTATATGCTTCAAAGCATTGCAGGCCTTCAACTGAAACTCTTTATATTCTTTTGCCATTTTATGAACCATGCCTTGCAAAACACGTCCCATTTTGACATTCTATGTCTTCTTTCAAATTTGGAAAGCCTTCTATCAGTTCTACTCAATGATATTACAGGGTTATGCTCGGCAATGGTCTTTCTTTTTTTTTTCTTTTTTTTTCTTTTTTTTTCATTATGGCTATAACAACCTATATCAACTACAAGCACACACGCATGAAATCTCTACAGAATGCAACTAAGCTTGACTTCCTATATGATATGCACGGCAAAACATTGCAACACTATCAGGGGCAAAAGAAAGGCATGTACTTAGTCAAAGACGGCAGAAATATGGAGTGAGAAGTAGCCGAGCAAGGTGAAAAAGAAAAGGAAAAAAACTGAAGAAGGAAAACAAAAATATAAGGGTGGGAGAAAGAAAACAGAGAGAATACAAAAGAAGAAGAGGAATAGAAATATTACCTGATTGTATGCAAGCTCACGAGAAGAAACAGAGAGAAGATAGTGGAATTTTGTAACTGAGTATGGTGCATATATATAGATAAACAACTTGCGAAATTTAAGGAAGAGGCAAGCGAGAAAAAATATGTGTGATTTCTTTCCAGTTTTCTTTAGTTTGATTTCTAGAAAAATATGCGCGATTTATATTGCCAGATTTGAATGGATAAGGCTTGCATTGTTTGATTAGCAAGGTTTAAATGCAGAGAAGAAACGGCAAGCATTGATGGAAGATAATTTATACGTGATTAATATTGCCAATTTTCTTTCATTCGAATGGATAAGTCTAAGTGATTTTAAATGCAGAGAGGAAAGAATTTGAACCATTCCAAGTTATACGAAAATTCTTGATTTAATGCATTCATTCTGATGCGTGAATTAAAAATGAATACAGGGACATGCGCAAGAAATAATAGATAAGGAAGGTAAGAGGCAAATGCCAAAAATGTTAAATGAATAAACATTTATGTCATGCGCAAAGGAAGGCAAATTTGATTTTCTCTCAGATAATATATGGGTGATTTACTGCCAGATATACGAAAAATTTGATTGCAACGTTATATCTCTTTTTATTCTCTCCCCAATTAATAGTTGCGTGATTTATATAGTCTGAGAGATTTATATACAAAGAATCAGCAAGTATTAATTTGCTTTGGATGCTACTTCAAGGACAGATTTGAATGCATGCGTTGATTTATGTCACGGAGAGAAAATGGTAAGAATTTAATTTTTTGATTGATTGAATTTTAGAAGGCAAGCAATTATATTTGATTGAGAGGAATGAATGGCAAGTGGAATAAAATTTATTTGTGAAAGTTTTTAAATCAAATCTCTATAAAGAGGCCAATGACAAAGATGTTAAAGGAAATAAATTTCACTGATATGTCACACGCAAGGAAAGCAAGTTTGATTTCTTTCCAGGTGATATTTGCGTGAAAGGGAAGCACAATTTTGAAAAAAATATTGGTAGTGGGAATCTCCTTAATCAGTGCATGATTTTAGAGAAACGGATAGGCAAGAAATCAATACGTTTTGGTTGGAAAACTCCTAATTGATTTTATTAATCCATATAGATATTGAAATAAATTTTTTTTAAAACACGCCAAACTGACGCATTACCATACGCCCAAAAATTTATGCAAAAGTAACATTTTTAATTTATACGTTATACATTACTTATTCCATTACAATGCGTGCCCTTTTTAAATTCGAAATTATCAGTTTATTAATATGCTATAAATTCTTAACATTTATTACTAAATTAAAAAGATAAAACTTTGGTTACATCTCTCTCTTATTCTTATTACCATAAAAAGGCGATTTATTATCCAAATGGACCAAATATTACAAACTTTTAAAGCAAGTATATAATCCTTTTTTTTTATTAAAATTCCCATTTAGAGTTATCCTTAAACAAAGCGAAACTTTCATTTATTATTTAGCATTTTGGAAATGATTTGATCAAATTAATATATATATAAATTGGGAAGTAAATTTTACTGGAAAGAGAAAAATAACGTAAGAGATATGAGTAAAGTGAAAAACGCATATGAAATAGGCAAGTAGATAGGAGAATGGATACTGCGCATGACTGAGATTTAGGAGAAAATTGTGTTTTGAAAAATGCAAGAAATAAATTTTGTTGAATGGAAAAAAAATCTATGGAAATCAAATTTTTAAAGTAATGCGTTGAATTTAGAGGCAACATATTTGATTTGAATGCTAGAATATTCCTTCCCTCTAAAACACATGCCACTGATAAATTTACTCATTTACACTATGGTCATATTTTTAAGAATGTGTACCATAGCCATAATATTTTATGCCCAAAATATACCGAAATAACGGATTAAAATTCTATACGTTTTCTTATATATATATATACGGTATTTATTCCCTAAATTTACGCGCCCTTTTTAACGAGTAATTACCCAGTTCATTTATACACTAAAAAAATTTGAAATTCTGACCGTACTGAGACTCGAACTCGTGACCTGTCGTGAATAGCCCAGATGTCTTAACCACCTAAGCTATTAATATTTTCTTAATTAAAACTTGATTTTGCTAGAAATTAAGTTATTTACCATCTTCGACAAAAACCCAAATTTCCAAATTAAAGTTAATTCTTAACCATGTCAAAATTTCAGAGATCTTATTATTTAATTAAAAATTTGGTCAATTGTTTTTATTTTTATTTTAAATCACTTTAAACATTTAGATTTTTATATAATAAACCCCAAAGTTTTTAAAATACAAGTGAAAAATACTTGTTAAAAATTTGGGCTGTTACACTCTCCCCCACTCAGAACTTTTCGTCCTCGAAAAGGAAGAAGGTAGGGGAATAGAAACAACCTGAAAGAAAACTAAATTAAAACTTAAATTAGAATCATTAATCTAAACAATAAAAATTCAATTTTAAATTAATCATTGATTTCATCTATTTATACTTAAAATTTTAACATTTATTTATTTACATATTTAGTTGTATAATATCCCTACACTAAAATAAATCATTCATTTTTTTTTATCCAAATTTTACACAAGGTATTATAACATTCTAATTTAAAACGTTTAATTTTAGTCCAAATTTGAAATGGTAATTTAACTTAATTTTTAAAGTAAATTTACCATTTCCCAAAATAAACTAAATTCCCCATTTAGTTTCTTCTTTATTCCAAACTATAATTAAATTTATTTCTCTCAATATATTTTTCTCATCTATGTCAAATATGTTTACACTTATTACAACTGTTTAAATTTATTCTTAGTTCCTTAACATCATTTTATATTAAAAATTAATCCGTTACCCTTTAATTTTATTTACCTCTGTTAATCTTTTTATAACTAGAGTTTAAGTGTATAACATTTATTATAACCACTCAAATTTTATTTATAAATCTTTTTATATTGTATATTATCCAATTACATAGTTAATTTCTGAATGATTTAGGTAAGTTATATTGGCACGCAATTATACAAGTAAAAAAAATTTCCAATTCTATTATTCAAGTTTAAATATTCATTCAAAATTTGACTTTATCTTATCATTAGAATCACTTTTTAACATAAATTTATGAATTAAATTTCCAATTAACTTCAAACCCTTTAGAGATAAATAAATACATACACATATGTCAAATCAAATTTAAATCATATATCTATATATTTTATAAATTAAGTCATATTTAGAAATTCAAATCAATTAAATTTTTGAAGCAAAACTACAACGTGGTCTCTTTACTTCGATACTCGAAAATGAATGTCGATGATGTTGTATTCATCACTGAAATTATTTTCCAGCGACAAAGAGAAGAGCACTAATTTTTAAAACTTTAAAATTCTTTGGAAACAAATTTATATTCGAAAAAAATAATTTAAATAATAATATATCCTTTTAAGACTTTAAACACAAGGTTTGAAACCATCAGAAATTAAATTCTTAAATTCTTGTTTTAAATCCGTTTCTGTTTCCAAATAAATTTATAACCATGTTTTATAGTTCAATTATTTATATAAGACAAAACCAATGGTTTACAAAACCATAAATAAAATCAAACACTATTATCTCTAAACAACTAGTTAAATTCCGAAAATTATACTTATATATAATATTAGATTTTTCCCAAATATAGGAATAAATTTTTCAAAACAAGGATAGAGATTCAAATTTGATGGATTCAAATCAAAGAGAATTTTGATTTAAAGATAAATTGGAATCATAAGATCCCATGATTACATAACAGAACAAGGAACTAGATAAGTTTATATAAATCGCGGGCAACCTTAACCTGGTCAACCGTGACTTAAAGAGTCAGATCGAATGTAGATTTACCATTCGATCCGAAGAGATAAAGTTCGGAATAACCTAAGATACTAGCATCTAAACCGAGGTTAAATATAAATCTTTGGTGAATCAATGCTAATTGTAAAGGAGTTTCACCCCTTTATTAGACTATTGGCGAGACCGCCAATTCACTATAAAGATCATCCGAAGTGGAGTTATGGGATACTCCAGAATCGAAAGAAAATGAATAGTGCGGGACACGAATGAACTTCGGAACCGCAGGGAACGTTCCAAAATTCAAAGGAAATCGAATCAAAAGGAAGAGATTCAAGCTCGAATGAAAGTGATTCTGTAAATCAAATTTACCATACATTCTAAGTTTTGCCTAGAGCCAAAGCTCTGATACCAAATGTAACGACCCGATATTTTCAACCATTCGCATCCGCTCATGTCGGATTTGAATTGTTTAAAATACCGCGTTGTAATTAAAATTTGGCAAATCTCAAAATATACATTAAATAATTAATCACGGAATCACAGACACAGAATCAGAATACTCGCAGCGGAATTTAAAAATACTTAGTGGTTCATGAAGCCACTATAAATAGTCTCAACAAATACAAATTACAATGTCTTCCATCCCAAATATAGTTTAAATCATCAAATAGAAAATCCAAAATCCCAAAGTCTTGATTTCATAAATAAGATAGCGGACAGAAAGAAGCCAGCAACTTGAAAGGATCTACAGAAGTCCTAGCTCCGGGATGATGACTGAACTGCAACTCAGGTTGACCCGAGCGTAAAATAAAACATAAACACTCGAGTCAGGACATACATACTTACATAGTGTAAGCTAATTCAAGTGTACTGTAATATAAGGCAAGTAACTTAAAGGATGCTTGTGACCGCCCATCCTCTAAGGATCCGTTAAACTATTTACTATGTAGTAATACATCGCTATTATAATAGTGTCTATTTGTAAAATAAACTTACTTTTAAATAGCGTTAAGGGGTTACCCATATAGCCCTTAACACATAATATATTCCCATAGTGTATAAAGTACCGTAAACTCCCCCATAATGGGCGTCGTCAGAGGGCACTCCATAGGTATGGTACAAAACCAAAATCGTATAAGGCGCGCTAGGGTAGGTGACCGGCACAACTAGGCAATGCCAGGGTAGATATACCAATTACACTTCCGGACCGATGGAAACGCGCAGCGCGCAGCTGCCGCCCACCTCGAACAACACTCCCAAATCAAAGGTGCGCACCAAAACAATCACAAAAGTAATAGAATGGCATACAAAGAAGTGCGTCCGATCAGAGGTGCTACCTCATTAATCCGTCGATCGCTCCTGTTTTAGCCACCTTATGCCAACTCACGGGAGTCGAGTCCACGTATTTACCTTAAAGGAACCGTCACCACCATCCTACTTCATTCTGGATTCTCCACCGCGTACACGGTTGTCAAAGTGGTTTTCGGTATCGACAGAGAGTATGCCAGATATCCGATCCCGGTCTCTTTAACAACCAAACGTTATTACAACCCGTGGTTACAACTTTTAGAAATGGTATTTATACTTTAAAAATCAAAATAAGTTTCAAATACATTTCAATACCATAATATCATTTCAACCATCATTTATTTAAACATTAGTCATTTTATTTAATATAAAATACCATTTAAATCTATTCTATTTATTTGGGAATTAATTTGCCTTTCAACTCACATTTAAAAGTTAAATTCTTCCATTTAAAACCATTTAAAGTCAATTCCTTATTTTTTATTAATTACATATTAAATTCCAAAATTTAAGCCTTTTCCCCAAAGATTATTCCCATTTATTTTAAACAATCCGAAAATTCAGTTTCCGTAGCATTTATGAAATGCCACCTAAAGTCTGTAAGTCAAAACAGTTCATTTATAAAAGACAGCATTTAAGTGCTGTAATAAATTATTAACTTAACAATCCAATTTTAAATTCCCAAATATAACTTATTATCAATTATTTCCTTACTAAAACTCACTTTTAACAAAATTTCAGAATATCCCAAAATAAGTTATATTCCAAAAATTTTACTTAAACATTTTTTTTTTTAACATATTGTCTTATTCAAAAATCATTATAAATTTTATAAAAATCCTTTACATTTGAACCAGAATATTATAAATTCCCATTTAAAATACTTTTAAACATTTCAGAAAAATATTATATAAACCATGGGTCTGTATACAGTTTTCTATCGTAGGTCAAGTGATACGGATTTATATCATTTCAATCCGCAATTTACAAAATCCCGGGTTCTATCATTTCAAACCCGCAATCCCAAGTTAACAATAAATAATTAAACAATTAAATAAATGAACAAATGATTATCGTTCATGCCTATCATTTCAGCCTATAACGATCTCAAATTTACAGGGAACCTGCAGTGATGATTTAATCAGTAAATAAGAATTACATAGTATAACTGCAAAAATATTACAATAGATAAACAACTGATGAGGTGTCAATTTAAAATGGGGTTTAACATCATACGTTATATCACAGGCAGATAAAATTTAATAAATAATTTACAAATACACTTGTGATAAATCACGGATATACAAGTATGTTTGTCTGGTGAGAAATACTCACCTTAAAGCTGCAGAAATTTTGATTCAAAATGAAAATCCCCCGAAAAAGAATCGCACAGCGGGTAACGATCAAATTTTCCCCGGTTGTCACGCCTAGATTCAAGATCCAAATACCGAATACGTGACTTTAAAAATTACGGTCAAAGCAAAAATTTTGAGACAATTCGAACGAATAGAGTAAAAGAAATTTTGGTTCAGCTTTTGCTCGACTGCCTCACCCCACATCCCGACCCCAATTTCATAGGCTTGGCAACGCTATTTATTATTATTATTATATATATATATATAAATTTTTCCAACGGCATGTCCTACTTATCTAGTTTGAAAATATGAATTTTATGCAAAACTTGCGTCTCTGCCTAGATAAACACGTCTCTGCCAAACTCCAAATCAAAACATGCACACATCATAACATCTCCATATTTTTAAAATCCTTCCCCTATAGTCACGCCTTCCCTTCAGTTTTCAGATAACACGTCCTCTATGCATAGATGCAAACTATCCCACGCAACTATATGCTTCAAAGCATTGCAGGCCTTCAACTGAAACTCTTTATATTCTTTTGCCATTTTATGAACCATGCCTTGCAAAACACGTCCCATTTTGACATTCTATGTCTTCTTTCAAATTTGGAAAGCCTTCTATCAGTTCTACTCAATGATATTACAGGGTTATGCTCGGCAATGGTCTTTTTTTTTTCTTTCTTTCTTTTTTTTATTTTTTTTTATTTTTTTTTTATCATGGCTATAACAACCTATATCAACTACAGGCACACACGCATGAAATCTCTACAGAATGCAACTAAGCTTGACTTCCTATATGATATGCACGACAAAACATGGCAACACTATCAAGGGGAAAAGAAAGGCATGTACTTAGTCAAAGACGACAGAAATATGGAGTGAGAAGTAGCCGAGCAAGGTGAAAAAGAAAAGGAAAAAAACTGAAGAAGGAAAACAAAAATATAAGGGAGGGAGAAAGAAAACAGAGAGAATACAAAAGAAGAAGAGGAATAGAAATATTACCTGATTGTATGCAAGCTCACGAGAAGAAACAGAGAGAAGATAGTGGAATTTTGTAACTGAGTATGGTGTATATATATAGATAAACAACTTGCGAAATTTAAGGAAGAGGCAAGCGAAAAAAAATATGTGTGATTTCTTTCCAGTTTTCTTTAGTTTGATTTCTATAAAAATATGCGCGATTTATATTGCCAAATTTGAATGGATAAGGCTTGCATTGTTTGATTAGCAAGGTTTAAATGCAGAGAAGAAACGGCAAGCATTGATGGAAGATAATTTATACGTGATTAATATTGCCAATTTTCTTTCATTCGAATGGATAAGTCTAAGTGATTTTAAATGCAGAGAGGAAAGAATTTGAACCATTCCAAGTTATACGAAAATTCTTGATTTAATGCATTCATTCTGATGCGTGAATTAAAAATGAATACAGGGACATGCGCAAGAAATAATAGATAAGGAAGGTAAGAGGCAAATGCCAAAAATGTTAAATGAATAGAATTTTATGTCACGCGCAAAGGAAGGCAAATTTGATTTTCTCTCAGATAATATATGCGTGATTTACTGCCAGATATACAAAAATTTGATTGCACCGTTATATCTCTTTTTATTCTCTCCCCAATTAATAGTTGCGTGATTTATATAGTCTGAGAGATTTATATACAAAGAATCAGCAAGTATTAATTTGCTTTGGATACTACTTCAAGGACAGATTTGAATGCATGCGTTGATTTATGTCACGGAGAGAAAATGGTAAGAATTTAATTTTCTGATTGATTGAATTTTAGAAGGCAAGCAATTATATTTGATTGAGAGGAATGAATGGCAAGTGGAATAAAATTTATTTGTGAAAGTTTTTAAATCAAATCTCTATAAAGAGGCCAATGACAAAGATGTTAAAGGAAATAAATTTCACTGATATGTCACGCGCAAGGAAAGCAAGTTTGATTTCTTTCCAGATGATATTTGCGCGAAAGGGAAGCACGATTTTGAAAACAATATTGGTAGTGGGAATCTCCTTAATCAGTGCATGATTTTAGAGAAACGGATAGGCACGAAATCAATACGTTTTCGTTGGAAATCTCCTAACTGATTTTATTAATCCATATAGATATTGAAATAAATTTTTTTTTACACACGCCAAACTGACGCATTACCATACGCCCAAAAATTTATTCAAAAGTAACATTTTTAATTTATACGTTATACGTTACTTATACCATTACAATGCGTGCCCGTTTTAGATTCGAAATTATCAGTTTATTAATATGCTATAAATTCTTAACATTTATTACTAAATTAAAAAGATAAAACTTTGGTTACATCTCTCTCTGATTCTTATTACCATAAAAAGGCGATTTATTATCCAAATGGACCAAATATTACAAATTTTTAAAGCAAGTATATAATCCTTTTTTTTATTAAAATTCCCATTTAGAGTTATCCTTAAACAAAGCGAAACTTTCATTTATTATTTAGCATTTTGGAAATGATTTGATCAAATTAATATGTATATAAATTGGGAAGTAAATTTTACTGGAAAGAGAAAAATAACGTAAGAGATATGAGTAAAGAGAAAAACGCATATGAAATAGGCAAGCAGATAGGAGAATGGATACTGCGCATGACTGAGATTTAGGAGAAAATTGTGTTTTGAAAAATGCAAGAAATAAATTTTGTTGAATGGAAAAAAAATCTATGGTAATCAAAATTTTAAAGTAATGCGTTGAATTTAGAGGCAACATATTTGATTTGAATGCTAGAATATTCCTTCCCTCTAAAACACATGCCACTGATAAATTTACTCATTTACACTAAGGTCATATTTTTAAGAATGTGTACCATAGCCATAATATGTTATGCCCAAAATATACCGAAATAACGGATTAAAATTCTATACGTTTTCTTATATGTATATATACATGTTATAATATATGTATATTATGAAGTGAATATGCTTGTACATTGTTTTGTGTAGTCCCACATCGTGGGATAAGTTCAGTTCTTACCTCTGAAGCCCTTATATAGAGTAGGCCATGTAATGTAAATAGATATCTATTCTCTGAATGAATAAAATTGTTCTCTCTCTCCAATGGCTTCTATTTTCTTTATTCTATAACACGTTATCAGCACGATGTTTTATTCTTAAGATTTTCTTTATGCATTTGAGATCTATTTCTTTTCTCTTGGGATCTAATTTTATTTCATAGATCAAATTTCATTTTGTAAACATTTGTTTTGATCTCATTTCTTTTTCCTAGATCTCATTTTGTATATCTTATAATGTTGATCTAATTATGTGAATCTAATATTATTTATTTGTATAAATCTAACTTTGTAGACTTCATTTTTCAGATCTCATTTGTAGAATTATTAAATTGATTTTATTTTTAGATGTTATTATGTTGATCTCAATATGATCTAATTTTTCTGATCTAATTCTATTATAGATCTAATTTTATAGATCTATAACATTTTATATTTTATATAATGTTGCTTTTCTTTTCGATCCACAGCCCTAATATGGTATAATGATTGATTTTAGATCTCATTGATCTTTCATTATTTTTAATTGATATTCTTTGTAATGAAGGATTTTATATTAAAAAAAAATCTACCAAATTAATGATGATTATCAAATATCTACATGAAATGGTTTTGATATTTGTAGCGTGTATAATTATATGTATTATTGCTGATTTAATAATATAAAGAGGTTTGAGTTGCAGAAGAAGCAAGCGGATTAATTTCCAATGACTCCAGTAATGGATATCGAATCGATGGTACTTATATTTTTGACTTGTTCCATTTTTCATTCGTCGATGTATAAAACACGTTTCCCTTTAATGGAAACACGCACTTTTGCTCTTGCTATGAGATTTCCGGTTTCATTCACGCATTGAGTAAAACAAAGTTCCGTGATGTTCATATTTTCATTTAGAAATAATTTAGAATTTATATGATTATATCTGTTTTTTTTTTGAATTAACCATATTCAGATTGTCTAGTGATTTAACTGAAAAAAGAACATCTTTACCTATGGAACTCCCGGAAGGAGCGTTATGACCACCAAAATATGGTCACACTTTTAAACACTAGACATGAGTGGTTGAACTTGAAGTTTTAAGTCTTTAAATCTACTAGGAAATACAATTCCTCTATATCAAAATTACTTCTAAACTAAAATTATGTGAAAGGATTGTCTAGTGATGCTAACCTGAAGTTAGATCATTTCTTCGACGATGAAGGAAACTTCATTAATGATGAAAATCTAAGTACGGTAATAAATGATATGGTCGAATTGATCAATAATAGTAGCCTGAAGTCTGCTATGTGGATTTTATTTTATTTCAGTTCAGTAAATCAGTTTAGAGTTGGTAAAACCCAAGTTTTGATAATCTTTGGGTGTGTTTGCCAAACTATATATTTGAAGAAGTACATTTTAATATTCTCCAGAAGAGATAATCCATATGACATACTCTTGAATAGATGTATTATGATTTTTATATTCCAAAATCCAAACATCCTAGAAGAGATGTTGTAGAATTATGTCAATTATGTAGAAAAAGATATTGATTATTGATGATATCCAAAAAACAATGCATATAAAGTATCTTTAGAAGTGATATGTACCACTCTAGAAGCGGTGTTTATGAAATATCCCCAGAAGTGATATTATATCATCGTATAGCACTATAAAAGAATTGCCTATAAAATATTGTCAAATGTGATAATAAATTATCCAAAATTCAATCGTCTATTGTCATGGACCCGTAGCTCCATTAGACAAATAGTGATATGTAACCTTTTACTTTTCAAAACTTACGATGAATCAAATATTATATGCATAACTATTCTTGAAGAAATATCTTTAGATATGCTCCTGAAGAGATAATCTATATGTCATATCATAATTTTCACTAAAGCTATATAAATACGGTCTTGAACAAATCGGTATGTGCAACCATTATAATTTCTTATTTTTATAACATTTCAAGGGTCCAGAAGATACTCTTATTTATGTTGTAAATGTATCTATTTACTGAACTCTCTAGAGGAGATGTTTATATATAATTATATATATATATATATATATATATATATATATATATATCTAGAAGAGAAAGTTCACTCCAGAAGTGGTGATACTAATATATCTCTAGAAGAGATTTATAAATTTGAAAATGATAACATATCTCTAGAAGAGGTTTATTCATATATTTGGTAATTTTATTAAACCAAATAAGTGTACATAAATTTGATTATAAAGGATCCTAATTTAGCTTAGATTAGATCCTAAAAGTTTGAGAGCTAAGAGGAAATCTGTATCTGTAACATTCCAAGTATCTAGAAGATACTATTATTATTTTTGCTGTAATTTTTTTTTACAGAACTCTCAATAGAGATGTGTAGAAATGTCTAGTAATCATAATTAGTGTTCAAAACTGATATTTGAGATATAATTGAGGAATAAAACTTAACAACTTGAAGTTGTGTGTATATTTTGTTCGAACCAGAAGTTCGATATGGTTTCAAACCAAATGTTTTGAACGTTATCATGCGATTTTGACAGGTTTGCATTGACATTGATTTATAAATAGAAATTAACAATTTTGATCCTTGTAATAGTTTGTTCCAAAAATCACCAATTCAAATGAGAAAGAATATGAAAATTTTACAATATACATGTGATACGTGGACGCACGTATACATCCGTATATGTAAATATTTAGCTAACAACCTGAAGTTTGTTATAAGCTATTATTTAGTGATTATGCATAGATATTATTTAGTGATTTAAAATTAAATCAACATAAATGCTGAATGACCTGAAGTCATGTATGTATTCAAATGATCTACACAAGAAGTAAATTCCTCCAATAGCTTAGATCAATGAATGAGTACAAACTCTAATAATCAATATCAATTGAATGCATCTTATCAATGAATAAAAGAATTATCCTCCTATTATTAATATGTATGGTGTATTTGCTAGTAGCAATATCATAATGGATCAAAATGAGAATCCAAAGATGATTGTTATTTAATGCGACAATGTTTGTCAACATTGAGGGGGAGGATAAAGGGATACAAGTTCATTTTGATCATCAGTGTTAAATATTTATTAAAATATACAATGATGCAAAATATTATCAATATTATCCCTAGTAGACTTTCTCCAATATAGATTTGAATCCCTGAAGGATCAAAATTTGTAAACCATATCTGAAATATGGTTCAAAAGTCAGTTCAAAATATTTTTGGAGTAAGTAATAAAGATGCCAAATAAAGGAGGTGAGTGTTCTTGAAGAAACACTTAAGGATGCTCTGAAAGAGATCCATGACATGATTCTTAAATAACCCTAGAAGTGGGATAGGTACCTAAAACATGATAATTAAAGAGATCTCAATACATCATGTCTAGAACTGACAAGAAATAATCATCGATGATAAATTTATAAATAATAAAGCGCTTATATTTATAAATAGATTAAGAATCTTAAATTAGGGGAAAACATGACTGGCCATCATGAATCCTTTAGTAGTAGAGAAATATGGACATGTAGTCCGCAAAGTACCGAAAGTACTTGAAATGCTTAATATACCCTGAAGGTATAAATGTGGTTTAAAATCATATTAAATAATGAAAGTATACAAATTCCTGAAGAATATAAATAACTTTCATTGTTATAAAGAATGCAAAGAACAAGGAGAGTAAATTTCAACCTACTTTTAAGTATTGTTGTAATGAAAATCTTGATATAATTCACGATGAGTAGATTACTTCCTATTTTTATGTATCGTTGTAATGAAACTCTTAATATCCATTGAAGTGATAGTTGCGATATGCAAATACTTATTAAAGTATACAAATTTCTGAAGAATATATATAACTTTTGTAGTTATAAAGAATGAAAAAGACATGAAGTGTAGATTACAAATTTCTTCTAAGTATTGTTGTAATGAAAATCTTGATACATGAAGATGAGCAGATTACTTCCTGCTTTCTAGTAATGTTGTAATGAAATTTTTAATATTCATGAAAGATGTATAGTTGCAATGCGCTAAACTAATTTGAAGAAAAATAAATAAATAATGAAAGCACATGAAGTGTGTTTCATAAAAGTAGCATACAAATGCATAAAATGCAAACCATATTTGGAAGAAACAATCTTAGAAAATTTGATTGTATCGAAGGAAACTATTAATAAATTGTATTATTAATGAGATTCATATTTATAGATCTAGAAGTATCTATAACCAATTTGAGTTATCGAAAGACGAATATGAATTTAGAGGAAAATTTTAAATCAGGGAGAGCATCCATAAGTATTTTATAATGCACTCTTTTTCCTTAACTAAGATTTTTCCCACTGGGTTTTTATTAGTAAGGTTTTAACGAGGCATTATCTTGATCCAGAAGTATCAACTCCCTGTAACATTTGAAGTAAGCTATAATGTACTCTTTTTCCTTATTTAAGATTTTTCCCATTGGGTTTTTCTTATTAAGGTTTTATGAGGCATTATCTTGATCTAGAAGAATCAAACGTCTTTTCAAGAAATAACATCTCAAATATGTTATTTATGTTATTTAAGTTAAATTATATTTTTATCCTTGACTAAGGTTTTTCCCATCAGGTTTTCCTTTGTAAGGTTTTTACTGAAGTGTTAAATTGATCCAGAAGTATCAAACTCTATCTGATGCAGTAAATTATTGAAATATGACATACTATATTGTACTCTTTTTCCTTCACTAAGATTTTTCCCATAGGGTTTTACTTAGTAAGGTTTTAATGAGGCATTAGTTTGATCCAGAAGTATCAAGCTTTATTTAAAGAAATAAGAAAATAAAATATGTCATTGTACTCTTTTTCCTTCACTAAGATTTTTCCCATTGGGTTTTTCTTAGTAAGGTTTTAATGAGGCGTTATTTTGATCCTGAAGTATCAAACTCTTATAAGAAATATCATTTTTAGTATGATATTTATGATTTCACAAGTTGCACTCTTTTCCTCGTTCAAAGTTTTTTCCCACTGGGTTTTTCTAATAGAGGTTTTTAATGAGGCAAATCTATATCGATTGAATCGATAAATGCAAGCAAGATAATAATGAGGGGGAGCAATCATCATACATGTTTTGAAACGGAAATTTCTAAATTATCCGAGCATTCAAGATTTTGAAGACGCATATTCAAGGGGGAGTGTTATAATATATGTATATTATGAAGTGAATATGTTTGTACATTGTTTTGTTTAGTCCCACATCGTGGGATAAGTTCAGTTCTTACCTCTGAAGCCCTTATATAAAGTAGGCCATGTAATGTAAATAGATATCTATTCTCTGAATGAATAAAATTGTTCTCTCTCTCCAATGGCTTCTATTTTCTTTATTCTATAACAATACGGTATTTATTCCCTAAATTTACGCGCCCTTTTTAACGCATAATTACCCAGTTCATTTATACACTAAAAAAATTCGAAGTTTTGACCGTGCTGAGACTCGAACTCGTGACCTGTCGTGAATAGCCCAAATGTCTTAACCACCTAAGCTATTAATGTTTTCTTAATTAAAACTTGATTTTGCTAGAAATTAAGTTATTTACCATCTTCGACAAAAACCCAAATTTCCAAATTAAAGTTAATTCTTAACCATGTCAAAATTTCAGAGATCTTATTATTTAATTAAAAATTTGGTCAATTGTTTTTATTTTTATTTTTAATCACTTTAAAAATTTAGATTTTTATATAATAAACCCCAAAGTTTTTAAAATACAAGTGAAAAATACTTGTTAAAAATTTGGGCTGTTACAAGCGAATAGTGAGCGCAATATTTACAAGAAATATATGGATATTGGGGTCTCAGTTAAGTCACAACTTATTACCCAAAACTTTTCTTTCAAATGGTTTAAAACGAATTACCATTTCCAGTCTTTAAATAAAAGATTTCATTCACAAAGTTCACCCAGTTTCATAAAGATCCATTTACGGTTCCAAAACAATTCCTATTTCAATTGGATTAACTCGTTTAAAATCTTTAAATTAAAGATTTAACTTATAGCTTTCAAACCGTTTCCATAACTTGGAAATCACTTTCATTTCAATCTTAAAATTCCTTTAAACAAAATTTGGAAGTTCACTTCTTATATGAAGGCTTTTATTATTTGAAAACAAATAGTTTCATTTTAGAAAAATCCAATTTTATTTACACGAGTTAAAGCATTTGAATTTAAATTCAAATTCCCAAATCAATACCTTTAAAATAGTTTCTCCCATATATAACTGGTACAACATCTTTAGTCCCTAGTTTCCAAACATAGAATTCAACTTCAAATTTTGAATTTAAATTTAAATCAAATTATTTAAACTTAAAGCTTTATCAAGTTATTCTAAATAAATTTCATCTTTGAAATTCCACTTCAAAAGTTTTTCACTTTAAACCCAGTCCATTTCCAAAACTTTTGAATTCAAATTGTCTATTTAAAAATCACTTCAAAAATCTGTGACTTAATCGATTTCCTCGTGAAATCCATATTTGTGTGTGTATAAGTGTGGTCAAGGGGTTTAACACAATAGTGCAACATCATTCAATTATCACAGATCAAAACACAGAAATATAGTTGATAAGCGATATAAACTATAACGCTTATCGTCCATTCATAGATTTACTGATAATATACCAATGTAAATAAATGGATGAATTATACACTGCTCAATCCACAGAATAAAATATCACAGATCAGATAGAACAATCAATTCAATGCATCCTACACAACATAATCATTCATAAGTAAGGTCAAGCATTCAATAATCATGTAACGACCCAGAATTTTAATTTATTAAAATTTGAATATTTAATTAATTTTAAATATTTATAAGTGAATTTATAAGTCGAATAAATTTTTATTTGAATTATTGGATTTAATTGGATTATTAAATCGATAATTTAATATGTTAAATTATAGAAATAATTGAAAATTGGATTAAATATGATTGAAAATGAATTGTAAAATTTTATTTTATCATATGGGAGTTAGAACGATATTTTAGAACTTTGAAAATCGAATTAAAAGTTAATTTGTGAAAATTGAATATGTTAATATTTAAATCGACTAGTGAAAATAGCCAATTTTTGAACAGTCTCGGAATTGAACGAAACCAGTTCCATTGGATCCGTAATAGTTAGTTATTACCGGATTTCAATTTTCGTGTCAATCGGAGCTATCGTTTGAGCGTGGCAGCTCGAAACGCATCGAATTATTTTTAATTTTAATTTGGCGAGTAAAAATAGCCATTTTTCAAAAAGTCTCGGATTTCGACGAAACCAGTTTCATCGGATCCCTAATGTGATATTATTGTAAGGTTTCAAATTTCAAGTCAATTGGATTTACCGTTTGTCCGGTACGAATTAAAACGCCTAGAAAATCGCTTAAATCGGTTTAATTCAAATTGAGCGTTTACAGCCATAACTCGCACATACTTCCGAATTAGCTTCTGAAACCTATTCCATTGTGTCCGGAACGCGGGGTAAACCCTAGAAACGCTGGTTACGGCGCGTAAATCGGAGTTCGGAATTTCCGGATGAATAGTGTTTGATTTTCTTCTATAAATAGACCAATGCCTTCATAACTTTAAAAAAAAAAAAACAAAATGAAACCCTAGCCGCCACCCCCATAAACAACGGCCAGAATTTGTCAATTTTCATTCCTCAATCACTCTCAATCCATCGACTTTTACAAAAACTTGTCAACACGAATATTGTAGAGCAAAGGAAGGCCTTTCAATCCATACGGAGATGATGGAAATTGGAGCGACGTCGTGCCCAGTAACTTGCCGCGTTCGTGCTGGTTTTGCACGCATTTCCAAGCAACCTAGGGGGCCGAGCTTGCTCTCCTTGGGGCCGAAGGTGGAGGAGGGGGTGAGCTAGAAGTTGCAAGTCCCTGATCGTGTTCTAGTTGTATGGATTGGTAGCAATATTAAACCCTAAATGTTTGTAATGGGTTCGGCTATGGTTCTTCAACCTGGAGATAATATGCGTGTGAGAAGAAGAAGGGATGGAGGGCTGTGATCAGGTTGGAGGTGGATCCTAAGGCCTGGATTGCTTAGGGTATAAAATTAAAAAGTTAATGTTGTAATTAGTTATATTTTTATACGTGTAACTTCAAAAATTCATAACTTTTTCATACGAGGTCGAAAAAATGCAAAATCAGTTGCGTTGGAATCGTATGGACGAGCACTACGCGATGGAGCTGGTTTGGAGTCGTTTGGAGCTAGTGAGAATTTTGGGTAAAATTAAACATCCGTTTAATTTTATTCGAAATAAATCGCTAAAATGGAAATTAAAATCAAGGTGAGAACTTCTCACTCAATCGAATCAGTTTCGATTTTATTTTAAATACTTAGATTTAAAATATTTGAATGCATGTTTGAATGATGATTGATATTTATTGATTGTTAAAATAGACATTATACGCCGTTAGTAAGCGGATGTTATTTAATAAAAACATATACCGCGAATATTTCATAAACAGTGAAATTGGTATTATATATAATATCAATATATATATATTGGCATATGTATATATTGGAGTTATTGATTTCCCGCATTTTTTGTTTACCGGATGAGACCCTATTGCGCCGTTATTAAGCGGATAATATTTAATAAGAACATATACCGCGATAATTTCGTACTGGAGCGAAATTGGTATTGTGCTAATGTTTTTGGATGCAGGAAAACAGGTTGGAGGGATCCAACTGGATTCCTCAACAGTTTTTATTTGATTTCAGATATTTTGATATTTGATGGATTTTTATATCGATATATGATATCGTTGTAGTCGTGATTGACTATTTGGTGTGTAGCATCATTGGACCAAATTTGGAATTTTAAAATGATTTTAAAGTGATTTTAGAAAGTATACGTTTTATAAAATAATTTTGGAATTGATCCATTTTAAATAAATAAACGTTATAATTTTTAATGTTATAAAAATTATGATTTTTGTGAAATATAGTTAAAAACTGATTTTTGAGAATATGATGCTATTGAGTTTATAAAATAGTTAAATCGAGATATTTTAGAATTATTGTGAAAAGTTTAAATATAGGATTTATAAAATTTAATTATTTTATGAATCAAAATGGTGAAATAATAAAGGAGATTAAAGTCGTTTTAAAGAATAATAATATAATTTGATTTATATTAAGAGATTTATAAATGGATATTTATAAATTGAAATATAGACATTATAAAACGAGTTTTTATAAGTGTTTGAATGAAGTGAAAATGAATTTCATTAAAGAATGAAATTTATAGAATTTAAATGGTGAAGTTATAAGAATGAAATTTATGGAATTATAAACTTTGAAGTTATAAAAGAAATTTATAAATAGTAAGATTTATAAATTTGGTGAAAATATTTGAAGAATAGATTGGTTAAATAAATGGATCTTATAAGTTATAAGATTTATAAATTAGAAAGTCTTTAAAAGAACGATTTTGTAAAATAATCGTTTTATAAGTATTTAACTTATAATATGAACGTTTAGTTTATAATTTAGTTATAAACTGGAATAGGTTAATATGGAAATTATAAAAAGGAAGTTTTTATAAATAAATAGAAATGGAATTTATAAACGTTGTTTTATAAATTCACAAACGACTTATTTTGATAAGTAAATTGTTATGATTTATTTATGGAGTTATATTCACGTTTTTGACTGTGAATAATACTTTAAAATAAAATGAATAAAAAGATGAAATTGTTAATGAAGTATATTCACGTTTTTGAATAGTGAATAAGATGTTAAAGGAATTGTTTTGAATGTGATATTTCAAATAGAATTAAAATGATCTAACGATGTTTTAAAATGTGTTGAGATTCGAAACCATAGATTTCAACATTTATTGTTGAAATAGACGTTTTCGAGAAATAGAAAGAGATGATGGACTTTAACACTGTTGTTATAGTAAATGATTTCCGAAAGGAAATGTTTTGTATAGTATTGGGATTTATATATCTATTTTAATTTTCGAATCCCTATACTAGTGATTTTGGGTTGTCGTAACGATGTTTTACGCAACATTCGTTTTGGCCCAAATAAATATGTTTAAGAGAATGATTTCCTTAAAGAATGAAATATATACTTAATTTCGATTTAAGTATATTGAATATTTTCCAAGTGTTAAAAATAAATAAAATTTGTGAATTACTTATTAAATAAGTATGGAATTCTTTTCTAATATGAAGTGATATTTAGAATTTATCTTTTTGAAGATAAATTGAAAATGAATAATTGAAATCGAATATTCATTGATATTTTGGAATTATAAATTCACTAAGGAATTTATAAAGGAAGTGGAATTTGTCTAAAAATAAATATTGATTTATTTTTGAAGTGTGAAATAATATATCTGGTAAAGATATTTTAGAAAATAAATAATTTGGAAAATTATTTGGAAACTGGTGATGTGTGCATATCCAGTGATAGTTCAATAACCGACTATCAATATTTCCCTTTGAATGGGTAATTTATATGATTTGTTTAAATGTGAATGCCACACTTATTTTTGAATAAGCGCTCACTATTCGGGTTAACCGGGAAAGGACCATGGGGTCGTATAACCCATTCCGAATATGTGATACGTCGTTGTGAATTGCATTGAAGATCGGTGTTGAAGACCCGGTATTTGCGAGAGCGATAGGATGACCTGTCGATTGTCTCTGCACTGAGTTGCAGCGGTATAGAGACTCCCTAAGTGATGGGAAATCCGATCAGGATTGTGAATATCCGGATTGCAAGGACTTCTTTGTAAGTGCCTTCGGTTTTGTTCGATCCCGGAATAGACTTGTATGGATTGTGTGTCTGACATTACAAGTTGAGATATAAAGCCGATTTCTTTCAAATATATTTCTGTTGGTGGCGAAGAATTTATTCTTTAGCTTAACACCCTTCTCTGAGACGTACGAGCTCAGAGGTTATATAGTTGAAGTTATCAGCGATATATTCCCAATTTGGTAATGTGACATGCTGAGTGTTGCTGTAAATGATCATTGTGTTGATTATTGTGATAGGATCGTTTATTTGATCGTCTATCTTAGTGATCATTGTGTTGATCATTTGTTGACCCAAAGCATGGCTTTTGTATAAAGTATGTTTTTGTGGACGTGACTTCGTCGAGCCTCACACCCCGGAAATGGTCAAAACAGGAAAGATGCGGCAAGGTTATGAGGGGTAGCACCCTTTAGGGTATGTACATTTCCTTCTGGATAGAGGTGGTATCATGGTATGGAGCCCAGATATTTAACCTATGTGGTTACTATGAATTTATTACTTTGTGGTTGTTGGTTATCGGGATCCCGTGAGAAAGGTCGTTTACGATCGGGGAATGGCGTGCTCGTGTCAGTAGTTACCCAGTTAGGGGTAACCCGGCCTTGTGTTGGCAGAGTTCCGGTTTGGTTCTCGGGGATGTCTTTCCAGAGGCATTCTCATGTGGCAATGGGAAGTTCCTTGGCCTGACCATTTGTTGGAAATCCAAAGAAACAATACGAAACTTGTACGGTATTAGTTGTAGAACCTATCATTCACTTATGGTGTCGCAACACTGTTTGGATGGTAGCTATAGTAGGCATACGATAATGGTCGTATGTTGGCTAAGATTTATATTCTACTTTCGAAATGAATTTTTCCTACACTATGCACTAATAATAATATCAAATGTTATTTTAAATGCGTATCAAGCATCTTTGACTATCATAAGGAGAAATCTCCTCCGATTCTGCGTTTGCATTGTGTGTGTGTGCGGGAGGCCTTATGGTAGTCTCATTTTTAAAAGCATTGCGAATTGAAATAAAAATATTCCTCTATTTTGATTTTAAAGATAAATAAACTGTTTTGAGTTCTCACACCAGTCACATGACTGACTTGGAGTTTATTGTTTTCCTTCCTAAACTCTGGGTGCCCACCAATTTCCACACGGGCAGTTAAGAGTTAAGGTTTATCAGGATATTCTGGATATTCTGGAGTTGCTGGAGGCAAGATAGATGGCATGACGTATTACTAGTTATATAGTATTTCTTTTTCCGCTGCACTGTTGTTGTTGTATGTTGTTGTACACTCTGATGATGATATAATGTAATGAAATGTGATGTAATCTAATAACTGATATAGTTCTTTGTTTAAAGATTATTCATTTATTATTATATGTTGTTCCGCTGCGAATTGTGAGATTCTGATGTGATTCTGTTGTTTTCTGTTCCGTCCTATTTTAAAATTTCGTCCTATTTTCTCTATTTTCTTTCTGTTCTTTTTCTCTTTTAATTTCTATTTTAAAATTTTCTGTCTTCTTTTCCCTATCTAAATTTTCTATCTTTTTCTCTCTTTTTCTTTTCTTAATTTCTTTTTCTTAAAACCCCTAAGGGTTCGTATTTTCGTTCATCTTGAATTAATCAAAGGAGATTAGTGTCTATTCAAGGAGTACAGATTTACGGGTCTTTACATTTGGTATCAGAGCTTATGGTTAAGCGACAACCATGGTTCTGTTGGGTATTACTCATTAGAGATAGAGTCAGCAGTACTCTAGATTGAGTTTGAGTGTAATAATAGCTATGAGAGCGTATTTGTTAGTGAATATAAAATTGTTTTATATTGTGATGATTGGTTTGTTGAGTGGTATATAGATTCTGGTTAATACGAGTAATTAACGTTATTGATAGGGATCTCTAAACACTTATACAGAACAATTCGACACGGTATTGTTTTAAATTGGGTAAATGAAATAATTTTACCTTGAGTATATTTTGTATATGTAAAGAAATAATTTTTCAGAATTATTAAAGTGTATATAAGCTGATTGTTACGTTGTTTGAATAATCTAAATAAAGGAATTGTATAAGCAAAAAGAATTATAAGAATTGAATTATAATTAAAGTGATTTACAATTGTGAAATAAACTTATATATATAAGAAGTGAAACTATATGAATATATTTATGAATATGAGTTGTAAGTAAAAATGAATTTAGGTTATGTAAAACAAGTGATGTTTATTAAATGGAATATAACTTAAGTGATATGGAATGAAGTTGATATTAGTATCAAAGTAAATTAATAAAGTTAAGTGATAGATATGAACTTGAGTTATATAAATGAAATTCAACTGTTGTAATTGAATTGAATGAATGAATAGAATGAAAATCAATTTAATTTAAACCAATTGATAAGCAAAGGAATTTGGTTGCAATTAATAAACATTGGTTGATATTGAATATGATTGTTAGATGATTGTATATAATTCATTAAGTATTAATGAAAGTGAATTAGTGAAATTTAAAGCTAAAGTAATTGAAATTCAAATTAGAAGTAAATAAATTTGAATAGAATTGAATTTGATTTGGAAGTGAACCAACATGTGAATTAGTGAATGCAAACTAATTAAAATTGAATAAGAATGAATGTTGATAAAATCCAATGTTAATGAATCAAAAGTGATTAAATTGAAAACCAATTCATGGAATATTAATGAGAATATGAATGAGTATTTATTGGTTATGAATGATAGTTGGTTGATGGTTGAATATATATTGCTATTGAGTACATTTGCTATGTTAGCATATGTAGTTATTATGTTGCTATATGTTGTATATTGAGATTATTGTCTATGTACATGTTCTCATGTTGTTTGTTGAGTGTTTAGTAGGTGCGGATCGCGTTTGCTTCGCATTTGGAGCTCGCTTTTGCGCTATATTAGCCGTATATGCTTGCTAATAGAAATATAACGTACATATCTCGGATTACATACCGTACTTTTACACTTTTTTCCCTGCAGGATGCCTCATTACTTGATGAGATGTATATTTGTGATATATATACTGTCATTTTTTTTCGGATCGAGCCGCGCAAAGGAGACTATGGCGAATTTTTCCGAAAATTTAAGGCGTTAGAAAATTTTTGAGAAAATTGGAAAATTTTGAAAACTTTAACTTTGATTTTGGAATTAAAAGTTAAACAATAGTAGTTGTTTTTGAAAAGATAACTAAGTATGATTTGAAAACTTAGTAAAGATTTGTAAGAAGTTTAACTATGAATTTTGGAAAATTAATAGATTCTGTAACCTTTCTTACTTATAATTTCGAGGACGAAATTCTTTTAAGTGGGGAAGATTGTAACGACCCAGAATTTTAATTTATTAAAATTTGAATATTTAATTAATTTTAAATATTTATAAGTGAATTTATAAGTCGAATAAATTTTTATTTGAATTATTGGATTTAATTGGATTATTAAATCGATAATTTAATATGTTAAATTATAGAAATAATTGAAAATTGGATTAAATATGATTGAAAATGAATTGTAAAATTTTATTTTATCATATGGGAGTTAGAACGATATTTTAGAACTTTTAAAATCGAATTAAAAGTTAATTTGTGAAAATTGAATATGTTAATATTTAAATCGACTAGTGAAAATAGCCAATTTTTGAACAGTCTAGGAATTGAACGAATCCAGTTCCATTGGATCCGTAATAGTTAGTTATTACCGGATTTCAATTTTCGTGTCAATCGGAGCTATCGTTTGAGCGTGGCAGCTCGAAACGCATCGAATTATTTTTAATTTTAATTTGGCGAGTAAAAATAGCCATTTTTCAAAAAGTCTCGGATTTTGACGAAACCAGTTTCATTGGATCCGTATTGTGATATTATTGTAAGGTTTCAAATTTCAAGTCAATTGGATTTACCGTTTGTCCGGTACGAATTAAAACGCCTAGAAAATCGCTTAAATCGGTTTAATTCAAATTGAGCGTTTACAGCCATAACTCGCACATACTTCCGAATCAGCTTCCGAAACCTGTTCCATTGTGTCCGGAACGCGGGGTAAACCCTAGAAATGCTGGTTACGGCGCGTAAATCCGAGTTCGGAACTTCCGGATGAATAGTGTTCGATTTTCTTCTATAAATAGACCAATGCCTTCATAATTTTAAAAAAAAAAAAAACAAAATGAAACCCTAGCCGCCACCCCCATAAACAACGGCCAGAATTTGTCAATTTTCATTCCTCAATCACTCTCAATCTATCGACTTTTACAAAAACTTGTCAACACGAATATTGTAGAGCATAGGAAGGCCTTTCAATCCATACGGAGATGATGGAAATTGGAGCGACGTCGTGCCCAGTATCTTGCCGCGTTCGTGCTGGTTTTGCACGCATTTCCAAGCAACCTATGGGGCCGAGCTTGCTCTCCTTGGGGCCGAAGGTGGAGGAGGGGGTGAGCTAGAAGTTGCAAGTCCCTGATCGTGTTCTAGGTGTATGGATTGGTAGCAATATTAAACCCTAAATGTTTGTAATGGGTTCGGCTATGGTTCTTCAACCTGGAGATAATACGCGTGTGAGAAGAAGAAGGGATGGAGGGCTGTGATCAGGTTGGAGGTGGATCCTAAGGCCTGGATTGCTTAGGGTATAAAATTAAAAAGTTAATGTTGTAATTAGTTATATTTTTATACGTGTAACTTCAAAAATTCATAACTTTTTCGTACGAGGTCGAAAAAATGCAAACTCAGTTGCGCTGGAATCGTATGGACGAGCACTACGCGATGGAGTTGGTTTGGAGTCGTTTGGAGCTAGTGAGAATTTTGGGTAAAATTAAACGTCCGTTTAATTTTATTCGAAATAAATCGCTAAAACGGAAATTAAAATCAAGGTGAGAAATTCTCACTCAATCGAATCAGTTTCGATTTTATTTTAAATACTTAGATTTAAAATATTTGAATGCATGTTTGAATGATGATTGATATTTATTGATTGTTAAAATAGACATTATACGCCGTTAGTAAGCGGATGTTATTTAATAAAAACATATACCGCGAATATTTCATAAACAGTGAAATTGGTATTATATATAATATCAATATATATATATTGGCATATGTATATATTGGAGTTATTGATTTCCCGCATTTTTTGTTTAGTGGATGAGACCCTATTGCGCCGTTATTAAGCGGATAATATTTAATAAGAACATATACCGCGATAATTTCGTACTGGAGCGAAATTGGTATTGTGCTAATGTTTTTGGATGCAGGAAAACAGGTTGGAGGGATCCAACTGGATTCCTCAACAGTTTTTATTTGATTTCAGATATTTTGATACTTGATGGATTTTCATATCGATATATGATATCGTTGTAGTCGTGATTGACTATTTGGTGTGTAGCATCATTGGACCAAATTTGGAATTTTAAAATGATTTTAAAGTGATTTTAGAAAGTATACGTTTTATAAAATAATTTTGGAATTGATCCATTTTAAATAAATAAACGTTATAATTTTTAATGTTATAAAAATTATGATTTTTGTGAAATATAGTTAAAAACTGATTTTTGAGAATATGATGCTATTGAGTTTATAAAATAGTTAAATCGAGATATTTTAGAATTATTGTGAAAAGTTTAAATATAGGATTTATAAAATTTAATTATTTTATGAATCAAAATGGTGAAATAATAAAGGAGATTAAAGTCGTTTTAAAGAATAATAATATAATTTGATTTATATTAAGAGATTTATAAATGGATATTTATAAATTGAAATATAGACATTATAAAACGAGTTTTTATAAGTGTTTGAATGAAGTGAAAATGAATTTCATTAAAGAATGAAATTTATAGAATTTAAATGGTGAAGTTATAAGAATGAAATTTATGGAATTATAAACTTTGAAGTTATAAAAGAAATTTATAAATAGTAAGATTTATAAATTTGGTGAAAATAGTTGAAGAATAGATTGGTTAAATAAATGGATCTTATAAGTTATAAGATTTATAAATTAGAAAGTCTTTAAAAGAACGATTTTGTAAAATAATCGTTTTATAAGTATTTAACTTATAATATGAACGTTTAGTTTATAATTTAGTTATAAACTGGAATAGGTTAATATGGAAATTATAAAAAGGAAGTTTCTATAAATAAATAGAAATGGAATTTATAAACGTTGTTTTATAAATTCACAAACGACTTATTTTGATAAGTAAATTGTTATGATTTATTTATGGAGTTATATTCACGTTTTTGACTGTGAATAATACTTTAAAATAAAATGAATAAAAAGATGAAATTGTTAATGAAGTATATTCACGTTTTAGAATAGTGAATAAGATGTTAAAGGAATTGTTTTGAATGTGATATTTCAAATAGAATTAAAACGATCTAACGATGTTTTAAAATGTGTTGAGATTCGAAACCATAGATTTCAACATTTATTGTTGAAATAGACGTTTTCGAGAAATAGAAGGAGATGATGGACTTTAACACTGTTGTTATAGTAAATGATTTCCGAAAGGAAATGTTTTGTATAGTATTGGGATTTATATATCTATTTTAATTTTCGAATCCCTATACTAGTGATTTTGGGTTGTCGTAACGATGTTTTACGCAACATTCGTTTTGGCCCAAATAAATATGTTTAAGAGAATGATTTCCTTAAAGAATGAAATATATACTTAATTTCGATTTAAGTATATTGAATATTTTCCAAGTGTTAAAAATAAATAAAATTTGTGAATTACTTATTAAATAAGTATGGAATTGTTTTCCAATATGAAGTGATATTTAGAATTTATCTTTTTGAAGATAAATTGAAAATGAATAATTGAAATCGAATATTCATTGATATTTTGGAATTATAAATTCACTAAGGAATTTATAAAGGAAGTGGAATTTGTCTAAAAATAAATATTGATTTATTTTTGAAGTGTGAAATAATATATCTGGTAAAGATATTTTGGAAAACAAATAATTTGGAAAATTATTTGGAAACTGGTGATGTGTGCATATCCAGTGATAGTTCAATAACCGACTATCAATATTTCCCTTTGAATGGGTAATTTATATGATTTGTTTGAATGTGAATGCCACACTTATTTTTGAATAAGCGCTCACTATTCGGGTTAACCGGGAAAGGACCATGGGGTCGTATAACCCATTCCGAATATGTGATACGTCGTTGTGAATTGCATTGAAGATCGGTGTTGAAGACCCGGTATTTGCGAGAGCGATAGGATGACCTGTCGATTGTCTCTGCACTGAGTTGTAGCGGTATAGAGACTCCCTAAGTGATGGGAAATCCGATCAGGATTGTGAATATCCGGATTGCAAGGACTTCTTTGTAAGTGCCTTCGGTTTTGTTCGATCCCGGAACAGACTTGTATGGATTGTGTGTCTGACATTACAAGTTGAGATATAAAGCCGATTTCTTTCAAATATATTTCTGTTGGTGGCGAAGAATTTATTCTTTAGCTTAACACCCTTCTCTGAGACGTACGAGCTCAGAGGTTATATAGTTGAAGTTATCAGCGATATATTCCCAATTTGGTAATGTGACATGCTGAGTGTTGCTGTAAATGATCATTGTGTTGATTATTGTGATAGGATCGTTTATTTGATCGTCTATCTTAGTGATCATTGTGTTGATCATTTGTTGACCCAAAGCATGGCTTTTGTATAAAGTATGTTTTTGTGGACGTGACTTCGTCGAGCCTCACACCTCGGAAATGGTCAAAACAGGAAAGATGCGGCAAGGTTATGAGGGGTAGCACCCTTTAGGGTATGTACATTTCCTTCTGGATAGAGGTGGTATCATGGTATGGAGCCCAGATATTTAACCTATGTGGTTACTACGAATTTATTACTTTGTGGTTGTTGGTTATCGGGATCCCGTGAGAAAGGTCGTTTACGATCGGGGAATGGCGTGCTCGTGTCAGTAGTTACCCAGTTAGGGGTAACCCGGCCTTGTGTTGGCAGAGTTCCGGTTTGGTTCTCGGGGATGTCTTTCCAGAGGCATTCTCATGTGGCAATGGGAAGTTCCTTGGCCTGACCATTTGTTGGAAATCCAAAGAAATAATATGAAACTTGTACGGTATTAGTTGTAGAACCTATCATTCACTTATGGTGTCGCAACACTGTTTGGATGGTAGCTATAGTAGGCATACGATAATGGTCGTATGTTGGCTAAGATTTATATTCTACTTTCGAAATGAATTTTTCCTACACTATGCACTAATAATAATATCAAATGTTATTTTAAATGCGTATCAAGCATCTTTGACTATCATAAGGAGAAATCTCCTCCGATTCTGCGTTTGCATTGTGTGTGTGTGCGGGAGGCCTTATGGTAGTCTCATTTTTAAAAGCATTGCGAATTGAAATAAAAATATTCCTCTATTTTGATTTTAAAGATAAATAAACTGTTTTGAGTTCTCACACCAGTCACATGACTGACTTGGAGTTTATTGTTTTCCTTCCTAAACTCTGGGTGCCCACCAATTTCCACACGGGCAGTTAAGAGTTAAGGTTTATCAGGATATTCTGGATATTCTGGAGTTGCTGGAGGCAAGCTGGATGGCATGACGTATTACTAGTTATATAGTATTTCTTTTTCCGCTGCACTGTTGTTGTTGTATGTTGTTGTACACTCTGATGATGATATAATGTAATGAAATGTGATGTAATGTAATAACTGATATAGTTATTTGTTTAAAGATTATTCATTTATTATTATATGTTGTTCCGCTGCGAATTAAGAGATTCTGATGTGATTCTGTTGTTTTCTGTTCCGTCCTATTTTAAAATTTCGTCCTAATTTCTCTATTTTCTTTCTGTTCTTTTTCTCTTTTAATTTCTATTTTAAAATTTTCTGTCTTCTTTTCCCTATCTAAATTTTCTATCTTTTTCTCTCTTTTTCTTTTCTTAATTTCTTTTTCTTAAAACCCCTAAGGGTTCGTATTTTCGTTCATCTTGAATTAATCAAAGGAGATTAGTGTCTATTCAAGGAGTACGGATTTACGGGTCTTTACAAATCATTTATAAGCAGGATTAATTAATTGTTTAATCCTAATTAATTCAATTTATTTCCAATTAAATTAATTACTTATGAATTAATTGTCCAATTCTAATTCATTAATTACCAATTATCAAATGATTTTTTTAAATTAATTGAACTAAATTAATTAAACTAAATTAATTAACTTTAATAAATCAAAATATCCAAAATTAATTATAATTAGTAATTAATCCCTTAATTACTTTCATTAAGTAATTTCATTTAAACAATTTATAGTTGATTATTTAAATTAATTAATCTAACTAATTATCAAAATTTATCATATTAAGTAACACTTAATAATCCTTAGTTAATTATCTTCATTATCTAATAACATTTCTTAACTACTTTTAAATTAATCTCTAATTATAAATAAGTCTAAATCATTAATTCATAAATTACATAAATAAGTCCTTAATTGATTATCATATAAATTACATCACTTAATGTCTTAATTATCTCTAATATAAATCATTTCTTATTGATGACTTCATTAACATTAAAGTGAAAAAATTTCCTATTATGATTTATTTACCACTTACAAAAATGCTGAAACATTTATTTTAAAAAAAAATTCTTTAAATTCCAAAATTTAAAATGAACTACAATTTATTTTTAACAAAATTTAAAACTAATTCTTAAAACCTTTAAGTTTACATGTTAAGATAATACTTTTATTACAAGAGCAATTTATAGAGTTAAAATCAATTTAAAATGTACATCGTCGACGTCACATCCGGTCGTTTTCAGATCATCGAGTCAAGTCGACGATCCTCCACGAGTCACTTTCCCGACCACCAAATCTCCTCATCATCTCGAAATTAAAATCGAGTAAAACTCGAAACCTGGAAACGCAAGAGGGTCGCCACCCCAAAACCTCACATCGCTACGCTTGCAAAATTCCGATCACCGTAGGTTCTGAAACTCCGGCAATAGCTTCAACTATCACCCCTCTAGCCACCTCCAAAACCCCATGACACTCGATGCTCCCAAGACCCCAAAATGAATTAATTTCCAAACCAGCAAAAAATTAGGTTTACGAATTTAAAACGCTTGCCGCCGCCGCTGTAGACGATGCCACCTTCGGCTATTTTTCCTAGAACCATTGTACACTCCTCCATCACCATCAAAAATTCCGACCCCTCCAAGCCCGTGGATCGCCAGTGATCGCCAAAAGATCGAAATTCGATCAAACCAAAACTGCGCTTTGATTCTTAAACTAAATTTTTTGATTTTAGCTTTAAAATTCATGTTATAGTATACTAATCCGGATTACATGCCTGAAATTGTAAAATAAAATGTTTAAATTTTTACTAAGTTATGGTTTTGTTTAGTCTTCTTAAAATCCAGAGATATTTCCAAGATGTTTTATCTTATATAGATTCTTAATCTTTAACATATGTTATAACAACCAAGTTTTGTTTTAACACTAAGTTATATCAGAAATTTAGATCAAGAGAATATGATTTTTGAATTAAAACTTGGGTCTGGGAACAAAACTGGAAACAAAAATACACAACAGTGTATACATACTTATATAAATTCATAGAAAATGTCAGAAATTCATGTAAACATATTTGTTTCAGAGAATAGCATGCAACCGAATTTAGTTTAAGATTTTAAAAACGATGTTATTCGCCGTTTTCCAAAAGAAGAACAGAGCCTTCTATGCTGAAACAGACTTTGAAACTGGCAAGTCGAAACCTTCTTGATTTCTCCGGTTTGAATGAATTGCATTATTGTTTGTTTATTGATGTTTAAATTGAAGTTTGTTTAAGTATGAAATGGTGTTTATTTTTGTTTTACTCAGCTCGAACTGAAATGAGGAGAAGTTGATATATGGAAGCAAGTTACAGGTGATATTATTTTGTACAAAGTGATTATTTGTTTAGTATAATAGGCATGGCTGAAGATGCTTGCATTTAATGCTTTGTACAAATCTACACTTATACCATACTTGAAGGTATTTTTTTCTGTCCTTACCTGTTTACATCTTGCTTTTGCCTGTATACATTTTTTTTGTTTTGTTGAAAATTTTCTTTTTACATCCTCTTTCTTATGTGTACTTAGTTTGTAGATATTTGTTTTGTAATACTTTGGTCAAAGTTTTTTCTAGCTTTGCTTTAGTGGGCTGATAATTAATATAGTTGTGTGCTAAGAATCTTTGTATAAATTTTCTTTTTGTCTTATGACTTTGTAATATAAACGAAGTTCTAAAATTAACACATCGTTTGAATTTATTTATGTATTTATTTTATTTTAAATAATTTTGAAAGACTTCGTTTTAAATTTTCAAACCAAGAATACACACATGTCTATGTATATATATATATATATATATATAAATTTAAAATAACCATTTCTATTTATATAAGAATCATTAATAAAGGCATTACATTATTAACATTGTTTAAAAATAACTCATTATTAAATTAAAACAATTTATAAAAGAAACCATCTCTTAATTAATAAATAACATTTTTTAATTGAATTTGGAGAAACTCGAATCGATAAATTAATTAATCTCATAATTTTTTTATTTAGAAAAAATAAATTCAATTATCAATTTAAACTTTACAAAAATCCGAGATCGTTACAGATTCCCCTCCTTAAGAAATTTCGTCCCCGAAATTTGCAGGCACGAAAACAACAAAGATAGATACACAAAGACAGAGAAACAGTTTTCCAAGTCAAACTGGATATTTATTTAAATTTCAATTCCAAATTTCCAATTCATATTCATTAAAGTTTAAATCAAAAACTAATAAGAAACCGATGAAGATACGATGCAAGGATTTTCTACAACGATTCGTAAGGCCATCATCACACCGAAACTTCTTCTGGAGCTGTCACGAAGCAATCAAAAAGAATTTAGAAACGAGTCAAAGAATATTGATAGAGAATTGTTTCCACTGTCACACGGTATTGACCATTTATAGTGGTACTCCCCTGTCCCTTATCTCGTTCTCTTCTTGCACTCATACTCACTATCAGTGGATAGTAAGAGAATTTACTAAGGCATACGAACGGATATCTTAGGGACATACTCATTCTAGGGTTTACTTCACCCTATCTCTAATGAGTTACTTAATGTGTTATACTCCTGAGATAATGTTTTAACCCTCAGCTCTGATACCAAATGTGACAATACGGATTTTTGCGTTCGAAAATCGACATCCATACTTCACATCGTACTCGAATGCCGTAGATTCGACCGTTCAAATCTGAGTCGCTGGACCTTATAACACCATTAAGTAAACAACACTACGGAAGAAAATGAATAATACATTGATATACAACATTAATACAATATCTGAGACAATAAATGATACAATAGATATCAATACACATCAGAGATATGATACAAGAAAATAGCAGCGGAAAGAAAATAGATAACACCAGCAACGGAACAAATAACTCTAAGATAGTCTTCAAGGAAGAACTCCAGCCGCAGCTCGAACCAACATCTCGATGCACTAAGACAAGCAAGTCTCGTCCGCATCCAAAGATTGAACTAGCTCTAGATAATCTACTAAACCTGACTATCTGAAAAACCCAAGTCTAGACTGCCCGTGTGGAAAATAGTGAGCAACCGGAGTTTAGGATAGGAACAATAAACTTCAGGCCAGTCGTGGGACTGGCATGAGTAACAAAAAAAGTTTATCTTTAAAAAAAACAAAGAAATATTTTAAAATAGATCCGCAATGCTTTTAGAAAATGGAACTACCATAAGGCCTCCCGCACATGCACACAATGCAAATGCAGAATCGAAGGAGATTTCTCCTTATGATAGTCAAATATGCTTGATACGCGAACTTATTTGATATTATTCTATAAGTGAAAAGTGCAGAAAAGCATTTCGAAGGTTTAATATAAATCTTAGCCAGCATAGACATTTCACACTATGCCTACTATAGCTACCATCTAAATAGTGGTGACCACCATAAGTAGGTCCTACAACTAAAACCATACAGAGTTTCGTATTGGGAATTAGATTTCCAACAAATGGTCAGGCCAAGGAACTTCCCATTGCCACATGGGTACGCCTCTGGAAAGACGTCCTGAGAACCTAACCGGATCTCTGCCAACACAAGGCCGAGTTACCTCTAACTAGGTAACTACTGACACGAGTACGCCATCTCCTGGTCGTAACCGACCTTTATCCCGGGATCCCGACAACCAACAACCACAAAGTAATAAATTCGCAGTAGCCACATAGGTCAAATATCTGGGCTCCATACCATGATACCACCTCTATCCAGAAGGAAATGAACACACCCTCAGGAGGCGCTATCCCCAAATAACCTTGCTGCATTCTTCCTGCTTTGACCATTACTGGGTTGTGAGGTTCGACGAAGTCTCGTCCACAAAGCTACGCTTTTCAAAAAAGCCACGCTTTGGTCAACAATGATCAGCAGCACTCAGCATGCCACATTACCAACTTGGGAGTATATCACCGATAACTTTCAACTACATAACCTCTGAGCTCGTACGTCTCAAAGAAGGGTGTTAAGCAAAGAGAATAAATTCTCCTCCACCAACAGATATGTATTTGTAAAAAATATTTTTTATATCTCAAAATGTAATTTTAGACATACAATCCATGCAAGTCTGTTTTGGGTTCGAACAGAACCGAAGGCACTTCTGAAGAAGCCCTTGCAAATCCGGGTATTCCCAATCCCGATCGGACTCCCCATCACATATGGAGAACTATATACCGACAACTTAGTGCAAAGTCAACTGATTGGTTATCCTATCGTTCTCGCAAATACCCGGTCTTCACCACCGGTCTTCAAATGCTATCCATAATGTCGAATCACACATTCGGAATGGGTTATATGACACAAAGGTCCTCTACCGCCTAAAGCGAATAGTGAGCGCAATATTTACAAGAAATATATGGATATTGGGGTCTCAGTTAAGTCACAACTTATTACCCAAAACTTTTCTTTCAAGTGGTTTAAAACGAATTACCATTTCCAGTCTTTAAATAAAAGATTTCATTCACAAAGTTCACCCAGTTTCACAAAGATCCATTTACGGATTCCAAAACAATTCCCATTTCAATTGGATTAACTCGTTTAAAATCTTTAAATTAAAGATTTAACTTATAGCTTTCAAACCGTTTCCATAACTTGGAAATCACTTTCATTTCAATCTTAAAATTCCTTTTAACAAAATTTGGATGTTCACTTCATATATGAAGGCTTTTATTATTTGAAAACAAATAATTTCATTTCAGAAAGATCCAATTTTATTTACACGAGTTAAAGCCTTTGAATTTAAATTCAAATTCCCAAATCAATACCTTTGAAATAGTTTCTCCCATATACAACTGGTATAACATCTTTAGTCCCTAGTTTCCAAACATAGAATTCAGCTTCAGATTTTGAATTTAAATTTAAATCAAATTATTTAAACTTCAAGCTTTATCAAGTTATTCTAAATAAATTTCATCTTTGAAATTCCATTTCAAAAGCTTTTCACTTTAAACCCAATCTATTTCCAAAACCTTTGAATTCAAATTGTCTATTTAAAAGTCACTTCAAAAATCTGTGACTTAATCGATTTCCTCGTGAAATCCATATTTGTGTGTGTATAAGTGTGGTCAAGGGATTTAACACAATAGTGCAACATCATTCAATTATGACAGATCAAAACACAGAAATATAGTTGATAAGCGATATAAACTATAACGCTTTTCGTCCATTCACAAATTTATAGATAATATACCAATGTAAATAAATGGATGAATTATACACTGCTCAATCCACAGAACAAAATATCACAGATCAGATAGGACAATCAATTCAATGCATCCCGCACAATACAATTATTCATAAGTAAGATCAAGCATTCAATAATCATTTATAAGCATGATTAATTAATTGTTTAATCCTAATTAATTCAGTTTATTTCCAATTAAATTAATTACTTATGGATTAATTATCCAATTCTAATTCATTAATTACCAGTTACCAAATGATTTTCTTAAATTAATTAAACAAAATTAATTAACTTTAATAAATCAAAATATCCAAAATTAATTAAAATTAGTAATTAATCCCTTAATTACTTTCATTAAGTAATTTCATTTAAACAATTTATAGTTGATTATTTAAATTAATTAATCTAATTAATTATCAAAATTTATCATATTAAGTAATACTTAATAATCCTTAGTTAATTATCTTCATTAACTAATAACATTTCTTAAGTACTTTTAAATTAATCTCAAACTATAAATAAATCTAAATCATTAATTTATAAATTACATAAATAAGTCCTTAATTAATTATCATATAAATTACATCACTTAATGCCTTAATTATCTCTAATATAATTCATTTCTTATTGATGACTTCATTAACATTAAAGTGAAAACATTTCCTATTACGATTTATTTACCACTTTCAAAAATGTTGAAACATTTATTTTAAAATTTGCTTTTTTTAAATTCCATTTAAATTCCAAAATTTAAAATGAACTACAATATATTTTTAACAAAGTTTAGAACTATTCTTAAAACCTTTAAGTTTAAATGTTAAGATAATACTTTTATTACAAGAGCAATTTAAAGAGTTAAAATCAATTTCCTTTAAGATTCACCTAATTAAAAGAATATCTTTAACATTTAAACTTATTTAAATATTTGATTTATAAAACTTTGTTTAATTTCAAAATCTAGACTTTAATCCAGTTTTAAACTCAGATTCCGCTTTTGGTTTTACTTTGCTTAAATTCCTTTCTTTCATTTCAACTTCACTTTAAAAATTCAAATCCTTTTTAAATCCGCTTATATGATTAAATAACTTTAAGTTTATAAACTGAACATGCATTTATTTTTGACTTTAAAACTTAGTTAAAACTTTGTTTATCAGATTTAATTTTTTTTTACAATTCAAACAGAAACAGGTTTAAAACCTGTACAACATCATATACCCAAGCCCCTTCATGATTTCCCCGAGCTAAACCCCCACGAAAACGAGCTCCACTTTGACTTTTCCCAAATTTTTACCTGTGTGCCCCAAAATTTCAATCTGAATATTTTCTAAGTGTTTTTATTTCGCATCAAAATCTCACTTCGAGTTATAACTCGAGCTACCTCACGCGTTGCACAGCAGTTTCCCCGAGGCATCTTCCTGTTTCTTCTTCTTCCAATCCAAAATTCACCAGAGATGAAGACAGTGCACCGTGCACGTGTACATCATCGATGTCACCTCCGGTCGTTTTCAGATCATCGAGTCAAGTCGACGATCCTCCACGGCTCACTTTCCCGAACACCAAATCTCCTCATCATCTCGAAATTAAAATCGAGTACAACTCGAAACCTGGAAACGCAAGAGCGTCACCACCCCAAAACCTGTCATCGCCATGCTTCCAAAATTCCGACCACCGTAGATTCTGAAACTCCGGCAATAACTTCGACTATCACCCCTCTAGCCACCTCCAAAACTC